>JAKOOJ010000002.1:13265000-14563125 GCA_022577455.1 Arizona elegans | reverse complement strand
ACCCTTGCAGGAAAATGCTGGGGGAGGGGGAAAAATACTATTATTTATTTATTTATTTATTTATTTTGTCAAGCATCTATAAGATAACAGGTAAAAGTATAAACATAATTTGAATACATGAAAAGAGTAAGTAAAAAGGAATATTAGGACAGGGACGGTAGGTATGCTGGTGCACTTATGCACGTTCCTTACAGACCTCTCGGGAATGGGGTGAGGTCAACAATAGACAGTTTAAGGTTAAAGTTTTGGGGGTTTGGGGAAGAAACTACAGAGTCAGGTAATGCATTCCAGGCATTGACCACTCTGTTGCTGAAGTCGTATTTTCTGCAATCGGGTTTGTAGCAGTTTACCTTGAGTTTGTATCTATTATTTGCTCATGTATTGTTGTTTTGATTATTGACTTCTCATAGATGTTACAAGCAGTGCTCAGAGTTGGCAAAATAGGATTTCAATAGAAGTGGGCATATTCTACCTTGGGAGGACATATTTATATCAGTTTAAGATCAGAACAGAATAACAGAATGACAGAATTGGAAGGAACCTTGGAGGTCTTCTAGTCTAACCTCCTGCTCAAACAGGAGATGCCATTTCAGACAAATGGTTGTTCAATCTCTTCTTAAAAACCTCCAGTTGGAACATCCACAACTTCTGAAGGCAAGCTTTCCCCACTGGTTAATTGTTCTCACTGTCAGGAAATTTTTCCTTATTTCTAGATTGCTTTTCGCCTTGGTAACAGACATAGTTAAAGTTTAAGAAGTGGGGATGTAGCAGAGGTGGGTTTCAGCAGGTTCTGACCAGTTCTGGAGAACCGGTAGCAGACATTTTGATAGTTCAGAGAACCGGTAGTAACTGGCCCCACCCCCATCTATTCTCTGTCTTCCAAGTCCCAGCTGATCAGGAGGAAATGGGGATTTTGCAGTAACCTTCCCCTGGAGTGGGGAGGTAATGGAGATTTTATAGTAACCTTCCCCTGGATTAGAGAGGGAATAGAGCTTTTACAGTATCCTTCCCCTGCCATGCCCACAAAGCCACACCCACAGAACCGGTAGTAAAAATGTTTGAAACCCACCACTGGGATGTAGATATCCTTGAAGTTAAATAGGCCTTATTCTGTTTGCAGTATTGACAAAATGGATTACTGAGGTCAAATATATTCAATGCTTTACTACTATACTATAGTAGGAGTAGATCCTTTTTTATACATGCTTTTTCCCCCCGTAATTTTCAGTCTCCATGGTGACATGGTGATATAGTAGGAGTGTGTGGAATTGGATCTGCTGTAAGTAACACTGAGGATGTGTAAAAATGCAGTGTAAGGTACTACAATGCTGGGTTATTCTGCCATTACATCCTTCGGTATAAGGAGCAGTCAGCATTAAGTCGTTCAAGCACCTGAGTGGTTCTTTGTTCTAATCGGTGGCTTTTTCCTCTTGCCTCTTGTGTTGTCTTTGCTGGCTCAGGTTTCTGGACTGTTTAAGCCTTTCATATGACACTGGTATATCATATATGGTATATACTGGTATATACTGGAAAATAGTTGGAAAACAACAAGACTTCAAATCATAGTTTGTTGAAAGAGAAATATTATCAGGTCAAGAGTTCCACTCAGGGCATTTCAGCATAGTTGGTTCACAAACTGTATCTCATAGCCATTGTTTGTTGAACCATAACTATGCCACAGCGAGTTGGATTCAGACGTAATGCTAAACCATAAACCAAACTAGACAAACCAGATCTATAGATCTCTGAAGCATTGTTCCTTTAGGTCACATCCAAATAAACCATGGGTAGTAAATTCTGAGAGCATAATGCTTACTGTTCTAATTAACTCTACCTTCCCTTGTTAGAAGAGGTTATCTGCAACCTCTTTGTTGTCTGTTATCACCTGACAACCCTTCTAAGTACTATAAAGTGGATTCTGTGGCCATTATAAAATTAATAGGTTTAAATGAAATCAGCTTAGGGCTGATTTCTGCCTGAAGTTTGTGCAGTTTTCATGTACAGTACTAGCTACTAGCTACACTACTAGTACACTACTAGCCTGGCTAGGTGGCTCAGTGGTTAAGACACTGAGCTTGTCGATCAGAAAGGTCAGCAGTTCAGCAGTTTGAATCCCTAGTACAGGTCTCCTGCGTGAGCAGTGGGTTGGACTAAATGACCTCCAAGGTCCCTTCCAACTCTGTTACTTTACTGTTACTGTTACCAATGGAAGCCAACATTTAGGCACATTTAACTGAAATCCAAAGCACATTTTTAATTCTACAACTCTATAAATCTAAGACAATTTAAAGCTCTTTGAAGAAAACATAATTAAAAAGCAGTTGCAATGATAATAATAAATTGTCCTTTTACAACAGCTCTCCTACCAGTTCAATAAATGGAGTATGTAAATTTCAGAAGATCTGGGTATGCCAGAACATTCCTGGATCAGAATTCTGGGAGCTGCAGCCCCAAAACCTGGTAGGTTCCAGGCTGTTCCAGATTGCCTTGGAGAATTCCTCCTTAAATTTGTAATTATTAGATTTCTATCAATTTTCTATTAGAATGGCTGCCTGAAAGCAAAACTTTTGCATGACTAGAGGGAGATTAGCCAGACTTTGTATATCATGTATATATATATTTGTATATCATGCACCAATTCCTCAAACTTGGTAAACAAAGAAACAAACGTAGGAGGAAAAAACATAGCCCCATTAACATTTTCCAAACAGTATTAAGTACCAGATTTTTAGACAGATTCAGAAAATCCATCTAAAAAAAAGAATTCAAAGAAGTAAATAAGCAAATAAATTTATTTTAAATGCAGGTTATAGTGATACAATAGAACAATATAAAAATAAAACAAATAATATAAAATGTATGGATGCAAAGAGGTTGAAACAAAATTAAGTCATGGCTTAAATGTTTTAGTTTAAATGATAGCAAAGCAACAGTAACAACCTAACTTCTAATGGTGGGAAACACCTGCAAGACAATAAATAATTAAATTGTTTGAGTTCCGACTCCTTAAATTTGGCCCTCAATGTAAACAGGGCAGTGGAAGACATAGTAAATAAAATGTAATTTTAGAGATGAGTAGTACAGATGGTCTGTGGACTATAAACTTCTCTTAAGAGAGACTGAGGGAGTTTGGAGTGCTTCGTCTTGAGAGGAGTTGAGTGAAATCTTCCTCAGCTGATTGATGAGTTGTCACACACAAAGAGGCATAACCAATCCCTATCAGTCCAGAATATTGGATAGAGAATAGTATTGAATCTGGTCTTGAGTTACAGAAAGTGACTCAAGAAAGTGAGCAGCCCAAATACAAGTCTGAGTGGAAATAAATGTGATAAAAGTGATCCTGCTTGGTTTTTAATTATTCATTTCTAGAGAGTTCTAATGTGTAGGATAATACAAACTTAGCCCCTTGGATATTATGTTATTAATAGCATCCAACTATCCAACTTCTCAACTGTTCAACCTATTCAGACACCTAAATATCTAATTTGTGAGAGATAGATTAGTTCACCATCTATTTAGCCAGTATCTCAAATTTAATTTTACCAGACAGAAATAATAATAATAAATAATAATAATTTTATTTCTATACCGCCCTTCTCCCGAAGGACTCAGGGCGGTGTACAGCCTATTTAAAAACACAGAAACAAAACAACAATTTAAAATTTAAAATCATTAAATAATTAGGCTCCAATTAAAATCCCAGAAATTTAAAATACCCCCAATTTAAAACGTTATGTTAATAGCCCTGCCTGGCGGAACAACAGGGTCTTCAGAGCGCAGCGGAACACCCGGAGGTCGGAGATCCTACGTATTTCGGGGGGCAGTTCATTCCACAGGGCTGGGGCTCCCACAGAGAAGGCCCTCCCCCTGGGTGTCGCCAGCCGACATAACTTGGCCGATGGCACCCTGAGGAGACCCTCTCTGTGGGAGCGGACTGGTCGGTGGGAGGCTACTGGTGGCAGAAGTCGGTCTCGAAGGTACCCGGGTCCTATGCCATGGAGCGCTTTAAAGGTGGTAACCAACACCTTGAAGCGCACCCGGAAGACCACTGGGAGCCAGTGCAGCTCGCGCAGGAGGGGTGTCACGTGGGCGCAATGAGTTGCACCCATAACCACCCGCGCGGTCGCATTCTGGACCAGTTGGAGCCTCCGAGTGCTCTTCAAGGGGAGCCCCATGTAGAGAGCATTGCAATAGTCCAACCGGGAGGTGACAAGGGTGTGAGTGACCGTGCGCAAGGCGTCCCGATCCAGAAAGAGCTGCAACTGGCGAATCAGGCGAACCTGATAAAAGGCCCCCCTGGCCACGGCCATCATGTGCTCTTCTAAAGACAGCCGTGTGTCCAGGAGGACACCCAGATTGCGATCCCTCTCTGTGGGGGGCAAGGATTCACCCCCAATAGTCAGCGATGGCACCTGCTGACTATATCGGGGCGCCGGAAGCCACAGCCACTCGGTCTTGGAGGGGTTGAGTCTGAGCCTGTTCCTCCCCATCCAGGCCCGCACGGCCTCCAGGCAGCGGGACATCACACCAAGGGCATCGTTGGGGTGGTCTGGGGTGGAGATGTACAGCTGAGTATCATCAGTGTACAGATGGCACTTCACCCCAAAACCATGGATGATCTCACCCAGCGGCTTCACATAAATGTTGAACAGGAGAGGCGAGAGGACCGACCCTTGCGGCACTCCCCATGCGAGATGCCTCGAGGTTGACCTCTGCCCCCCTGCCAACACAAACTGCGAGCGGTCGGAGAGGAAGGAAGAGAACCACCGCAGAACGGTGCCCCCTATTCCCAACCCCCTCAACCGCTGCAGCATGATACCATGGTCGATGGTATCAAAAGCCGCTGAGAGGTCTAATAGGACTAGGACAGAGGAGCAACCCCTGTCCCGAGCCCTCCAGAGATCATCCACCAACGCGACCAATGCCGTTTCTGTGCTGTACCCCTGCCTGAAGCCCGACTGGTACGGGTCCAGATAGATAGCTTCATCCAGGTGCCGGGGAAGTTGTCGTGCCACCACGCTCTCAACAACCTTCGCCACAAAACGAAGGTTGGAGACTGGACGATAGTTGGCTAATTCAGCCGGGTCCAGGGAAGGCTTCTTGAGGAGGGGGCGGCAGGAAAGGCACCCTCACTCAGAGAAGCACCTATAATCCCCTGGAGCCAGCCTCGTGTAACCTCCCGGGAGGCCAGCACCAACCAGGAGGGACATGGGTCCAATAAACACGTGGCGGCACTAATCTTACCCAGAACCCTGTCCACATCCTCGGGAGTCACAGGATCAAACTCCTCCCAGATAACATTCTCAAGACCTGCCCTCGTCTCCTCCTGTGGACTCATCCAGTCGGAGTCCAAGCCATCCCGAATCCGAGCGACTTTATCGTGCAGGAATTGCACAAAATCCTCAGCACGACCCTGCAAGGGATCTTCCTGCACTCCCCCCCGGAGGAGGGAGTGGGTCACCCTAAACAAGGCGGCTGGGCGGTTCTCTGCAGATGCGATAAGAGCGGAAAAGTGGTTAGACTTTGCCGCTTTTATCGCCACTAGGTAGGTCTTGATATAAGACCTCACCTGTGTCCGGTCGGAATCGGATTGACTAGTCCTCCAAATGCTCTCTAGGCATCTTTTCCGACGCTTCATCTCTCTCAGCTCCTCAGAGAACCAAGGAGCCAGTTGAGATCGGCATCGGGTCAGAGGCCGCAAAGGCACGACGCGGTCCAAAGCTCCAGCGGCCGCCCTTTCCCAGGCGGCCACCAGCTCTTCAGTCGAGTCGTGTGTTAGGGTCTCAGGGAACGGCCCAAGCTCCGTCAGGAACCTTTCGTGGTCCATCAGGCGCCTGGGACGGAACCATCTAGTTGGCTCCATCTCCCTGCGGCGGGGGACGGCGGTAGGAAAGTCTAGTTGGAGGAGCGAATGATCTGTCCATGACAAGGGTTTAATATCTAGGTCCCCTCTACCAAGATCATTCAACCACTGACCAGAGACAAAAATCAGGTCCAGAGTGTGTCCCCCTATGTGAGTTGGGCCATGAACTAACTGGGTCAGGTCCATGGCCGTCATGGAAGCCATGAACTCCCGAGCCACCTCTGACGCCTCACCCGTGGATGGAAGGTTGAAATCCCCCATGACGATAAGTCTGGGGGTATCAACCGCCACCCCGGCAATGACGTCGAGTAGCTCGGGCAGGGTCGCTGCCACGTGGCAGGGAGCCAGGTACGTAGTCAGCAAACCCATCTGCACCCCACGGCCCCACTTTACACAGAGGGACTCACATCCGGCTATCTGAGGAACAGTGGTCTCCCTCGGACAAAGACTTTCCCTAATAATCACCGCCACTCCCCCACCCCTCCCCTGGGCCCTTGGCTGATGAAATGCACGGAAACCTGGCGGGCACATCTCAACGAGGGGGACCCCCCCCTCCTGGCCCAACCAGGTCTCCGTAATACCTGCCAGGTCCGCACCCCCCTCCGAAATAAGATCACAAATGAGGGGGGCTTTATTAACCACCAACCTGGCATTACACAACATCAGCCGCGGACCCTGGGCCTGAGACTCTACACAACCCAGGACACGAGTCACGCATCAGGGGCCGGAGTGCGCAATCGCTCGTAAACAGCGTATGCGCACCCCCGACACTTGATATGACCCCCTGCGTCCGTCATACCTGCCCCTCCCACTCATTATTTCAATTTCACAGCCCTTCCTGTCATCCCCCTGCTCCCCGGTTAAATTTCCTTTCGCGGCCCTCCTGCTGCAACTAATCGACCCATCATCCCGCTCAGTCGCTATCTGGACCCCCCCAGGTCCGCTTTTACAACCCCCTCCCACCCTCCCGGGTCCCCTTAAAATTTTTTTAAAAAATTTAACTAAAAAACCCCTCAACCCCCTCTTCGCTACATGCCATCTCTCGGGGTTCCAAAGCCCGTCATCAAGATAGGCCCTCGATAATGTGGAGGGCCAGGCCTGCGAGAGGGGGGAGTCTCGCAGCGCAAGAAGGTCGGCTTTTTGGAGCATCAACCGAACCAGAGATGGGAAAAAAGGCCAGTCCGGGGGTCTATCATAGTCCAAAGGGATAGCTTTGAAAAAGATAAGAAATCAGGCAAATTGTTAGCTTATCAATTATGGAATGAACAGAATAAAAGATTGATTGCTTCTAAGTAATAAGGATTATATTTCCTTAAAATTTCAGCACCTCAATGGAAGCATGGCAAGCCTTTACAGTGGCTGCATAAATATATCTGAGTTGACACACAGAGAAGTAAAGTTCAAAAGACTTCATAATATCAGTGGTGAAATCCAAATTTTTTACTACCGGTTCTGTGGGCGTGGCTTGGTCGGTGTGGTGTGGCTTGGTCGGTGTGGCTTGGTAGACATGGCAGGGGAAGGATACTGCAAAATCTCCATTCCCACATCACTCCAGGGGAAGAATACTGCAAAATCTCCATTCCCACCCCACTCCAGGGGAAGGATATTGCAAAATCTCCATTCCCACCCCACACTGGGGCCAGCCAGAGGCGGAATTTGCCGGTTCTCCGAACTGCTCAAAATTTCTGCTACCAGTTCTCCAGAACCTGTCAGAACCTCCTGAATTTCACCCCTGCACAGTATTAAATAATTTGTTAAGGATTTTGGATAGAAAAAAAGTTAATTCAGATTTCTTTTTTCTCCTCTTGTTAATTTTACTGAATATCTAATTTTATGATGAGAAAAGGACCAAAAAAAGGTGTTCAGTAAAAGAATAAAAATACATTCTGGTACAGAGAGGTTCTCTGAGGATGGGCTCCAGCAAGAGTCTGAAAGCTCAGAAGACTAAACCTCTGGTCCTGGTGACCAACCCAGATTTGATCCTGCAGAATAAAATATGTTTACATTACAAAATTTTAATATTAACCAAGAAATATTAAGACCAATTGAGTCTTTCATCAGTGCTCTTCCATTCTTGGTTGGTTTTGATACTCTCAAATCAGCAGCATAGAAACAAAAGAATTAAGAAAACACAGAAGAATATTGAAAAATGTAAATGAATCTGAAAACCTTATAATTCATAGTATTGAATATTTACTGGACACAATTTATAATATATTAGTAGATGCAACTCAGAAGCGCAACTCAAAGATTGTGTGATAAAATGGATGCATTTTGAATACAGTCAGAGAAGCGGAACAGGTTCCATGGAAAAACTAATATTAAATTTACCCCTGACATTATAGTTAGAGAGAATTGAACATAAAATGTTTTACCGTTGATATATTACTCTAATCATAATCACTAAAATTAGAAGTGCTGGAAATGCAGTGAATAGATTGGATACTTCTTCCCTATGTCATGACAAGAACTGCAGAACTCAACAACATTGGAAAATGATTCATTGTAAAATGGAACAAATTTTGAAAGTCATAATTCCATTCTAGGCTGAGATACTTTTTACTAAACTTCACTAAATCATAACTTTTCTTCATAATATACTGAACTGCCAATGCACATGTTATATAGCTTCAAGGATTTTATATGCTTCTTATTGGGCAAGAGTCTATCCTTCTACGGAAAAATGGTTCAGTGAAGTGTGGGAATATGGATCTCTAGAATAACCTCCTATTTAAAAAATAAATCTTGTATAGTTCGATCTTATTTGGAAACCATTTCTAGACTACAGTTCTATAAGTGGAATTGTGCCACATCTGAAATTCGGGTTCTAGAGTTTATGTTTTAATTTGACATATAATCTACTTATTATTACCAGTATTATATAAATACACTGTTTATTATTTGTAGCTTTTATTTTTGCTGATTTAATTGAATTAACTGAATTGAATTGAATTGAATTAACCAAATTCTATTACAATTGAACAGAATGTTTTGAGTAGAAGTCAAAGTATGAAAGTATGAAATGTTCTGAGTACTTTAGGTTTTGAATGGAGTATTGCCATGTGTTGCCCACATATTTTAGACTTCTTGTTGATTTGAGATTTGTTACTTCATCCATTATTTACCCATAATTTATTGCTTATATTGGGTATATATTCCCATAAACAGCATGTGGATTTCTATCAGTACTATTTCCTTCTCCGTTCTCTGAAAATTCTTGTAACAGCTAATAAAAACCTAATAAAAAACCTAATAAAATTAATAAAACTAAGGAAAAATAGCTATAAAAGTGGCTGTGTTTCTGAGCGTCTAAAGTGCAATCACATGATGTAAACATAAATATTTGTACTCATAAATTATTTGAAAGTAATATTTACACATTGTTCATTGTAAGTGGTTTCTGGCAATACATAACATATCCATATGCAACGCTGAATTGTCATTGACAGCAGAGAATTATGGAAATTGTAATCCAACAAACTGGAGCAGATCAAGTTGGGAGGTATATTTGCATTGCTTATTTTTCCATTTATTCTTTGCATTACCCAGAAAACAGTGCTGGAATGTTTATCTTTCTCTTTTTTTAATAAAATGAGACATTTTCTTGAAGGTCATGTTGATAATTATTGCCAAGATGCCAAAACAGCATGTAATTATTGCAAAATGCCACCTGCAGGAAAAATTATTTCTGCTCAAACATTTCAAGTAGAGATAAGCAGCTGTAATTCTCATTTTTGAGTGAAGTGTTAGGAGCAAGGCAATGGTAACTGCAAGCTTTTTTTTCCTACCAGAGTTTTGTTTTCTTCTAAAAGGGTATAATTTAATTCTGAAAATGAATTACTTTATGCTCAGGTTGTCTAGTGCAATGTTTTTCCACCTCAGCGACTTTAAGGTGTGCAGACTTCAACTTCCAGAATTCCCCAGTCACCATGTTGGCTGGGGAATTCTGGGAGTTGGTTCATATTTCTTAAAGCTGCTGAGGTTGAGAAACACTGCTCTAGTTAAAAAACATCACATTGTTGTTGCTTGCTATGAAGGTACAGTTTGCCTTTTTTCAATCAGATTTTACACTAAGACAATTACTGCATCGCCTTTCAAAAAGTAATTTGCATTTGTCAAAAACATTAACAATATTGGATCAAAAAGTATATTTAATTCTTTAATCATGCAGAGTCCTAGCAACTTGGTAATAAACTACATTACATATAGATTGGGTATGGATATTCTGCTAGACAGAAGTTCCCTGAGGATGGGCTCCAATCCAAGTCCAAAAGCTTAGAAGGGTAGACCTCTGGTCCCAGTGACCAACCCAGATTGGATCCTGCAACATTATCCTGGGACATGTATATTTGCCTTGGTTAACATGTGGGGTGAACCCAGCTACTACTACTTGTATCATGCCAATTTACAGCTGGCTACCACTAACTAACTTGTAGATCAATGTTTCTCAACCTTGGCAACTTTAAGCTGGGTGGACTTCAACTCCCAGAATTCTGGCGGGGCAATTCTGAGAGTTGAAATGCACACAGCTTAAAGTTACCAACACTGAGAAACACTGTTGTAAATGTTCAATCTGGGATTGGGCTACAGAATGCTATCACTCAAAAGACTGTCAGAACAGAATAGAATAGAATAGAATAGAATAGAATAGAATAGAATAGAATAGAATAGAATAGAATAGAATAGAATAGAATAGAATAGAATAGAATAGAATTTTTTTATTGGCCAAGTGTGATTGGACACACAAGGAATTTGTTTTAGGTGTATATGCTCTCAGTGTATATAAGGCGAATAAAATACCTTCATCAAGAATAAAAAGATACAACACTTAGTGAGAGTCAAGGTTACTAATAAGCTATCAAATCGTACTAGGAAACAAATAAAAACAGTATAATTGAAAGATACAAGTAACATGGTTATAGTAATAAGTGGGAAGGGATAGATACTAGTAAGGAAGAGAAGAATAATAGTAATACAGTCTTAGCAAATTATTTGACAGTGTTGAGGGAATTAGTTGTTAAGCAGAGTGATGGCGTTAAGGAAAAAACTGTCCTTGTGTCTAGGTTGTTTTGGTGTGCTGTGCAGTGCCCTATAGCATCGTTTTGAGGGTAGAAGTTGAAACAATTTATGTCCAGGATGTGAGGGGTCTGTAGATATTTTCACATTTCAGTGGCCGTGACCTTTGGAAAAGATTACAAAGGTCTACAGAGTTACACAGAGCACATTTGAACATCTTTTACCACTACATCAGTACAAAAAAATAAAAAATCAGCACCTCACCTTCAGTTATGTGGTAGTCTTAAATTACAGGATGCTGCCCTTACAAGTTTCTCTGTTTTTTCTCTCTTTCCCTCCTGCATACTGAAACTGTTCTGGAAGCATGATTATATGAAAAGAAAATGCATTTTCAACAACATGCTCTCACAGCTTGGTAGCACCAGAAGTAAATGAGAGTGCACAAACTATAATTTCCTGATAGAATCATGCTATTTGCAAATAGCTATAATAAAAGCCTAGGGTTTTTCTGGAAGAGGGGGAATACAGTGTGCAATATGGAGGGAGGAGGGGAAAAAGGCAGGAATAGAACTGAAGTATGTTATGAGCAGAAAAAGGCTGCCATCCCTTCTGATCCACTGCTGTGAAACTACTGAAGAAATATAATTACCCTCATTTGTTCTTCTTTGGGCAATCAGCCATCCTTGCTTTACAGCTCCAACAAGTCCTCCGCGGAGTCTGTTATGGCAACAAACAGGAATGACTAAGGAAGACCTAACATTTCCTCTGTCCACAGAGGCAACGAAACAGAAGTAAATTCCTAAACAGAAATAGGCAGTGTATTGTTTTCATTACAGGATAAACAAGGGCAGATTTCTGCATTCTTGAAATGGGATGAGAGACCTATGATTAACCAAGGGCTAAAATATTGGTGATAAACAGAACCCAGGAAGCAAAATGCAGCCTTTGCATGCAAGAAGGTTGGAGCAGCCAGAGAATAATAAATAGGTCCTCTTCTAAAATATACTAAGGACTTTTGTTATTGCATAAATGGTAGTTAGTTAGAAAAGGTGTTCTGGGTTAGATTCTATTCACGGTGTTTTGGTGAAGATGCCAAAAAAAATGAAATCAACCCAAAGCTTGTGAGATTTCAGGATATGCATATGCATGTGATCTCAGATGAAGGGGAAAAAAATCTTGAATGGTTTCAGTGTACTTGCTGTAGTCTCAAAAGAGTTTTGGTGAAAATACACAGATTTGGTGATCTCACAAGATTTTGCCCATTTTTATTTCCGTTTTTTGTGGAAGTTTTGTTTAATACTGAGGGTTAATGGAGTGTTCAAGTGATTGGATACCAACAGAATGGTGGGCATGATCCAGCTGTATAATAATTATCAGTGTGTTTTCTATCATAAGTACCATATTTTTCAGAGTATAAGATGCACCGGAGTATAAGACGCAGCTTAGTTTTTGGGGAGGAAAATAGGGGGAAAAATCTGCCTACCAAGTATTCATCTGGCTAGCATCCTTAGTCTGGTCAGCTTCAGCACATTAGTTTGCTGGTTTATCCCCTGCTTGGGGATAAAAAACAGCTTCTAAAGCACAACTGATCTTTGGAGAGAGAAGTAATGAGAAAAGCAGACAAACCACACCTATCGCTTCACTCGCTAGCGCCTCGTTAGAGCTGAAAAAAAGTTTCACAACTCAGAGTCGGAGGGAGCAGGCAAAGCACGGAAGATCGCTTCACTGAAAAAAAAGCTTCTAAAGTACAGCTGAGAGTCGGAGGTAGATTGCCTCGTTAGGGCTGAAAAAAGCTTCGAAAAAGCTACATTCGGAGTATAAGACACACCCAATTTTTCAGCCTCTTTTAGGAGGGAAAAGAGTGCATCTTATACTCCAAAAAATACGGTATGTCTGTAAAAGTAAAGTACTCTGATTTAGGGTACCAAGTATCAAGACAGAAAAATGCTTCTGTCCTCTTCCCCTTAATGTGCCATTCCCCTACCCCTTGATGTGCCCCTTCATGCGCCATTTGGCAAGCCAGGGGTCACCCTTTGACGAAAGGAACTATTTGTAATTGACTCATGATTAAATTACAGAATTGGTAGGAATCATGAACCTATCAATGTGCACGCTCCCTTCTGTTAGGAACATGAGTAAGAACATCATTCAATCAAAATTCCATCTTCTGAACTACCACAATAACAAGATTTCGCTCAAAAAATACTGACCAAAAAGGAAATAAATAGCTAGCACATTTCTCAATCCATAATTGTTTTTGGAATTTGCTGAAATAAAGAGCTATTTAATAAGTGAAGGATTTTTTAAAATAACACATTGTAAATGGAAGTATTGATATTCTCTAAGGGTATGTTAAGTGATACCATGTTAGCAAATTTGCAACCAGTCACTTTTTCCAATACCTGGGACAGTGGTTGTTTTTTGCTGTAGCAACTGACTTGGGGAAGTGAATCCAGGACATGAACTTTTAAATGGGATGAAGATGGTTATGGTTGATTTGAACCAAGGAATTAGATGAAGCAAATGTTTCTGCCAATGGGAAAACAGACCTCCCACCAAGCCTTCAGAGCCACTGAGACTAAAACTAAAACAATTTAACTGATAAACTAAATGTTCTGAGCTAGGCTTCCCCAAAAAGCACGAAGCAGAATCCTGGTCCAAACAAAACCCCTTTTATTAAACAACAGTGAATTCCTCTCATTCACCTTCAGCAAAGTCTTTCAAGGGAGAATTTACAGTCACAGACCTTATCTGGCTTGGAGAGCTGCCAAGCCGATATCTTCAAAACTTGGCAGAGAGTCTCGGAGAGTCACAAACCAATTAGACAAGCTAATTGTCTCCTGCAAACTCCACTCCCCTTTCGCTTTTATTCCCTCTGGGAGGGGCCATTCATCGTCCACCTGTGGCCTTACTTCCAAGTCGACCCTTGTTCTTTAGCTGTTCCCTTCGTCTGGCAACTCTGAGCATGCGCACACTGGGAACAGGGTCCAGCTGTTTGTCTGCCTCACTGATGTCTGACTCTGAAGGCAGCTGATAACTGGCATCCGGCCCTGGCCCGGTCTCTGCCTCTGACGCAGGGCCCTCATCAGAGCCTTCTCCCAACTCCAGGACTGGCTCATGTTTCTCCCCAACCTCCTCACTGTCCGCTGGCGGGCCACAATACTAAATAAGTCAGAAAGGAACTGTCAATAGCATGAAATTAAACAAATCCAATCACAAATTTTGATGCAAAATATTGATATAGAATGTCCTGGGTCAAATAGAAAATACATCAAATTGCTATCATTGTAGCTCTACTATTTTGGCTAAACTGATGGCCACATCTGATACTGTATCTAAGTCCATTTCTGTCCTGTACTGGTCCTTTTTCATTTAATAGTGACATTGTTCTATATTAAATTTAAGTGAGAAAAGCAATTTGGTGAGAGCTATTGTTTTTTATGAGGCAGAAACTATTGCCAGTCTTCTGAAAATCATTGAAGATATATCAGCAGGTACTGAACTGAATTCAGTCAGTTTCTGAATCAGTCACTGAACAGGATAGAGTTTGAATCCATTAGTTCTACAATCTGCCAGATTCAAAAATAGGAAAAGGACTTATCCATATTGAAGAACGACTGCAGTTGATTGGTATCAGGAACTGTATGACAGAATGGAGAAGGTAAACATCATTTGCCATCCAGTCATGTGACATCCCAGACATACAAACTATACATGTGACTAAAAGCTTAAGTCTGGAAAGAGAGAGAAAACAAATACAGAGGATTTATAGACACAGAAACTTTCACAGGGAGAGAAGTATAAATGGACTAAGAAGGTGCCAGGAAATTGGGGAAATCGGAGAGGGACAGGAAGAAAGAATATGGCTAACAAGCAAAGGGGGAATTACAGAGTTTCAACTGCTTAAGGAACACTAGATTCAAGACCAAGGAAGAATTCAGCATTAAGGACTGCTAGATAGGGATGATTGATAATACAGTGTGGAATCTATTTCATCTGCATTGATATCTAGAGCCACGGTGGTGCAGTGGTTAGAATGCAGTACTGCAGGCTACTTCTGCTGACCGCCAGCTGCCTGCAGTTCGGCAGTTCAATCCTGACCAGTTCAAGGTTGTCACATCCTTACATCCTTCTGAGGTTGGACTCAAATTGTTAGGGGAAATATGCTGACTCTGTAAACCACTTAGAGAGGGCTGTAAAGCACTGTGAAGCGGTATATACCGTATTTTTCGGAGTATAAAACGCATCGGATTATAAAACGCACCTACCTTTTTTGGTGAGGAAAACAAGAAAAAGAAATCTGCCTCTGCTTCCCAGTAATTTTGCCTCGTTGCAGCAAACAGCAAACAGCCTGCTTTACTTTACATTTTCGTTTTCAGCATAGCTTGATTAGCACAAGAAAAAAAAATCTGCTCCTAGAAATTTACTTCCTTGCAGCAAGCAGCAGAGGCCCCCCGCAAAACAGCTGAGAGCAAAACAGCTGAGAGTCGGAAGGCCGATCCAATCAACTTGTGCTAATTAGGCTGTGCTGAAGCAGAAAGGAACAGTTTCTTCTTGCTGCTTGCTGCAAGGAGGTAAATTGCTGGGAGGCAAAGGCCAAAGGGTGGGTGGCAGTGGGTGGGTATATTCAGTATATAAGATGCATCCAAATTTTCACCCCCCTTTGGGGGGGAAGGTGCATCTTATACTGTAAATCTAAGTGCTATTGCTATTGGGAAATCAGAAGCAAAGGCAGGTAAGAAATCCTGCCAATGAGGAAAAGGTCTGTCCTGAAATTTAGCAGAGCTGTAGCACTTCAAGGGGAAGGAGCCAGTGTGCTGCAATTTCACACTTTACAGCAGAGAGAGTCATTACACCATTCTTTCACCATCCTGAGAATGAGCAAGTTCAGAGATGACTCCAGATTGTCACCGAGTCTATCAGCAAGCATCCTGGTTCTTATCTTTGGTCACATATTCTTTTAAATGTTATTAGCGTAGCTAGAGGGTAGCAGATAATTAATGGGTTACAGCCAGGATGGAATTCAGTGTTTTTCATCAGAAGAAATGCTGCCTTTTGAAGTTCTCTTTGCTTTGGGCTATAATAATAAATTCCATATGCATTTCAAATCATTGAGATGGGAGAAAAAAGAGTTTTGCATCTCTATGGCAACAAACTGTGAACCGTATATAAACTATCTCCATTGATAGAAATTGTGTCTTTCTAGCATAACTGTGATTTTTTTTTTTTTTGCAATCATCTTATACATACATTTTAAATATTTCTTGGTAAGGAAAAAGAATGTTAAATTTTATGACAATCCAGTCCCGTAGATTCTCAATGGTGCACATAATGTTCAAAGCCTTTTCAAAAGCAATTATTTGCTTTAAATGAAGACTCCTAATTTTGCCCTCACACCCATCCCGTTCAATGCTCTTACATGGTTTGTAGTTTTCAGTCTCAGAGCTGCACAGCATTCAGTGCTTTTTTTTGTGAATTTAAAGTAACAAAGAAATGTTTTTAAAGACCAAATCAGCCATATGACACAATGTGCATATGCTTTTCCTGTAGAGCAGTTAGTCGTTTTGGACAACTGAGTGATCTTGAGATAAACCTTCATCCACAAAACAAGGGCTGTCCCCATTGTAGTGAAGGTGATCAAAACCAGTGAAGATGATCAAAGAACAGCTGATAATAGAAAAACATGACCAACATCAGCAGTTAAATCTATGACCACCAAGTGCTGTTAAGGCTAGTACCAATTGATCAAAAAAAATCTTCTTTTTTCATTTAAAAAAAAAAATTTAGATCAGGGATTTCTTGGCTAGATAGTCCTTGGATATTCCTTTACTCTTTTTTTTTTTCTTCAAAAAGATACCCTTTTCTACAGTTTTAGCAATATGGGTCCATGGAAAATAATGCAAAATTTGTAAGGGGCGATATCTTTCATCCAGATTAACCAAACCCACAGAGAGCAAGGGGTCAAGCTATTTTCCAAGGCACCTGAAGGCCAGACAAGGAATAATGGATGGAAACTGAACAAGGAGACAAATGCAACCTGGAAATAAGAAGAAATTCTCTGACAGTGAGAACAATCAACCGGTGGAACAGAAGTTGCCTTCGGAGGTTGTGGGAGCTTCATCACTGGAGACTTTCAAGAAGAGATTGGACTGCCATTTGTCAGAAATGGTGTAGGGTCTCCTGCTTGAGTGGGGGGTTGGACTAGATGACCTATAAGGTCCCTTCCGACTCTGTTACTCTGTTACAAACCCATATAAGGATGTGCAAAATTTCCACTTCTCCAGAATTCTTCATCAGATAGTTGGGAAGGGAAGAAAAGCCATCACATGAAGCTAGATGTTTTTAAGACTTGAGGCTTGTAAATCCAAGTCAATCTCTAGACAGTTTGTGGAATGATTTTTTTAAATCATTAAATCATTGTTTAATTATTTTAAACAATGCTTTATCCTAGTCTGATATCTGACAACTATGTTGTAAGAACAGGAGCTACAAAATAAGGCAAGCATGCATTCCCTCCTATGGGATACAGACCAGGGGTGAAATGTAAAATTTGTTACTACCGGTTCTATGGGCATGGATTGGTGGGGGAGGGGGGGTAATGTGACTGGGTTGGCGTGGCCAACTTTTTTTTTTTTTTTTACTTTTCAAAGCATTTTTTCTAATGCTTTGAAAAGCCTCTCTGCCGATCAGGGAACTCAGCTGGGATTGTCAGAAACTTTTCAAAGCACTTTTTTTACCACCTCTTCGGCCAAGAGGTTGCAGAAAAAAATGCTTTGAAAAGCCTCTGATGATCCCAGCTGAGCCGCAAGATCATCAAAAGTAAAAAACATTTTTTTCATCGGAAGAGGTTGTAGAAAAAATGCTTTTAAAAGTAAAAAAAAAAAAAGCCTCTGATCATCGTGCGGCTCAGCTGGGCATGGTGTGGGGGGAGCACAGGGATTTTTGCTACCAGTTCTCCGAACCACCCACTGCCATTGCTACCGGATCGGGTGATCCAGTCCGAACCAGGAGCATTTCACCCCTGATACAGAGCATGTGAAAGCATCTATGTCATGTTGTCATCATTGTATATAGTAGAGCAAACATAAAAATTTGTGCTTCATCCTCCAAATAAGATAAATACACCCCCCCAATAGACAGACTCTTATACAAGATCCCATTCTCATCAGAACTGCTTCAAGAGATCCAGTCCATCAACCCATCCATCGCACGTCATAGCACTGATATAGATAAGATGATATCATAGGATTCTTTAACTTACTTAATTTGTTTGTAGGATTAGGAGGGAAATAAAAGACATTATTATTCAGAAGATCCGGCCAGACATTAGGAAGATCCAAGAAAGATGCAATGTTTTAGAACAGTTTCAATGAACAAAGCATCTTCAAGGCTTAGACTTTTGTTTAAAAGGACTAATTTGTCTGTTTATTGTTATCATTGTTCCATCATCTCATGTCAGCTGCTTTGGGCTGTACATTAAAAATGGGTGAGAATTAGATTCAACTTCAAAAGCAGACAACAGAGGATCCTGTGAGTCTGCTTTAAAGCAACCAGATAGCCCAGTGTTGGTGTGTGTGCTCAGTCTAATAAGTCAGGGCAAATGTGGCTGAAAGCAGCCCTATCCAATTATTGAGCCATTATTAAGCTGAACCCAGTTCTTCAATCATATTGGCTCACCTAGGAAGAGAAAGCAGAGGTCAGGGGAAGTGCTGAACCCCTGAAAGACAATTAGATATGGATGAGAGAGCCTATATTCAGTATGATGGCAAGACATTGCATAGATCCACATGGGCTTTTCATAAACTCAGTTCCGCCTTCTTCTTAGTGACGGAGCCCTGTAATAAGTTGAAAGAAAAAAGTTTTTCCCAAAAAAAATTGGTTGTAGGCTTATCCGTCATAGAAGAACCATAGATCAGTGTGTGCAACACCAGCCATGCCTGCTTTATTAATCAAATTTACCAACAACAGGAAAACGTTTTACAAACCCAGGAGCCCAGAAAGCTTTTAAATTGCCACCTTCTCCTTTGAGATTTGTAACAACTCATTAATTGCCAACTCCTGATACCTGGAGGCATATTACACACAGCATATGGCCTCAGTGATTTGTTTTTCCCCCAAACAGAACCCACCAATATTCAATAATATTGCTCTTTCATCTTCACAAATGTGATTTAAAAGGGATTTAAAGGAGGGACAAGGAGAAGTAGACACAACATGAAAGGTATCCTGTACCTTTTATGTATTAATGAGAACATTAATTAGTTCCTTCAACCTAATTGTTTTAGTTACACTAGATTGACTAGGTAATATATGATTCTACCAATTTCCTTCTTCAACAGAGCACAAAATTAGACAAGTTGAAGCAAGAGATTAATCAATGTGGAAAATTATTATTTTCAGAAAGAAGCCTGGCACCAAGAGAATTAAATCTGTGTGACATCAAGAAGGAATATTAAACTCATTATCTCAACTAAATCCATTTATATGCCTGACAGTAGAAATCAGAAGGTGATTCATTGTGTCCTTCATGATTTTTCAGGTGGCAGCAAAACAGGCCCTGTGTGTTTTGTATACTTGTGTGCTTGCGTGCATAAGTAGGGTATCCATAAAGAGCAGTAGAGAGTAAAAATAATAATGTTTCAACTCCCTAAAGAGAATGAAGGCTCTTTCTCTTTTCTTGACAGGCTGAGTCAATTAGATATGTTCTTTCAAGTTTTAGACACATGAATTAATTTATATAAATTATGTACTTGTGACAGAATCACCAAAAATGACAGAAATGGTCCATCAAGAACATTCCATCTTCATTCAGCTCAGCATGATTATACAAAGGTTTCAAGGTTGATTATGATGGTTTTACTTGCTTTCATCATTTGTTATCTAAGTAGTTTATTTAATTTATTCACAATCTTTTAGCACATCCTAGTCTAATTCTGGCATATTGTTGTCCGTCCCACTGAGCCTCTCTTCTTAAAAATGAATGTTGATGCATCTTCTTGTGGCTGCTGCTACATTTCAGAGGATTTTTGAGTGAAAAAAAAGAGAGAGAAGCACTTTGTCAAAAATGATAGGAATAAACCTCCATGCCACATCTGTTCTACTTGTAATATTCTACAACATCACCAAAAAAGCCAACACAATTCTGGGCTGCATAAACAGAATCAAGATCACGTAAAGTGTTAATATCACTTTATAATGCTCTGGTAAGGCCACACTTGGAATATTGCATTCAGTTTTGGTTGTCACGATGTAAAAAAGAAGTTGAGACTCTAGAAAGAGTGTAAAGAAGAGCAACAAAGATGATCAGGGGACTGGAGGCTAAAACATATGAAGAACAGTTGCAGGAACTGGGTATGTCTATTTTAATGAAAAGAAGGACTAGGGGAGACATGATAGCAGTGTTCCAATATCTCAGGCGTTGCCACAAAGAAGAGGGAGTCAAACTATTCTCCAAATAGTAGAACAAGAAGCAATGGGTGGAAACTAATCAAGGAGAGAAGCAACTTAGAACTAAGGAGAAATTTCCTGACAGTTAGAACAATTAAACAACTTGCCTGCAGAAGTTGTGAATGCTCCAACACTGGAAGTTTTTAAGAAGATGTTGGATAACCATTTGTCTGAAGTGGTGTAGGGTTTCCTGCCTGGGCAGGGGGTTGGACTAAAGACCTCCAAGGTCCCTTCCAACTCTGTTATTCTATTCTATTCTGTTCTGTTCTGTTCTGTTCTATTTCTTATAATACATCTGCTCTCAAGAAAATATAGTTACCATATTTGCCATTTTGTCAAATTGTACCCAGTTGAACAACTTATCTTTGAGTTGTCTGCTGAGGTGTACCAGTAATGATTGTCACAATTTTCAAATGATCAGAAAACCAACAATAATGAAAAAGGTTTGTACAGCAATAGCTGCAATTTTCTGAAGTAGCTTTTTGCAAAGAAAAGTCTCCAGAATGCAAATTCCCACAATCCTCAAGCAGTAGTTCAAGATATTCCTCGGGATCTTAAAAATAATGCTTTTCCAATATTTGGTTTATCCAGCCAAATACAATCGTTTAGCCATGCGTGATAGTTCAACAATCACTCGATAAATTCATCCAATTTTTCTGCTTATTTGAAACTAAAAAAATATTCTTTAATACTAAATAGTAGATTGCACTCAACTTGATAGTTCAAATATTTTGCAGGTCTATTTTAAGACCTCAGATCTCAAAGGACAAATTAACATACTATAAAAACAGATCCTGCTGTGAATAGAATGACTAGAGAGAATGGAAAGTGACTAAGATCATATAACAAGCTAAGTCAGAATTCTCCAATTCTGTTCACTCAAAAATTCATTGAAAGTTAAAATTTAATAAGGGATCCCTAAATGTTTGCATGCGCCTTTATGCAGAAGCCACTAACAGAGTTTTTCAGAGCACAGAAGGTAACTGTTTCCCCTTTCATTTGTGTCTGACTCTAGGGGTGGTGCTCATCTCTGTTTCTTAGTCTAGGGAGCGAGCATTTCCAAAAACATTTCAATGATCATGTGGCCAGCATGACTATATACCAAGGCATCCAGAATGCTGTTGCCTTCCCACCAAAGTGGTACCTATTTATCTGCTTACATTTGCATGCTTTCGAACTGCTAGGTAGGCAGGAACTGGGGCAAGTAACAGGAACTCACCATAGAATTAAACACACTGATTCATTTACTGATTAACGTAGCCCCAAACACTCTTAAAAGATCTAGATCAAAAGTTAGAAACCATATCTGAAAAGACAATAAAATACAGTATATTAGGTCTATTGCAATCAGATTCACATTTTAATGTAGATGTGAGGGATTGCTCAAAGATACGAATGCAGTTTCTCTAAGGACTCTGCTATAACTCTATAAAGGATTTAAGTTTATGGTTAATCTGTCATATAAATAAATCTAATAATCCCTTGATTTTTAGAAGATAATTTTGCATCCTAATTTCGATAGAGATTCCAAAATATTACATATATTTTATCTTCCACTGCCACTTGAAGTGAAATAGCTATAATGGCTTTTCTGAACTCGTTGCCCTCCAGGCAGGACAGAACTATCACTCTGAGAATTCCTAGCCAACACAATGGTATCTTGGTATTCATCATTACCATATTTTTTGGACTATAAGACGCTCTGGACTATAAAACGCACATTAGCATTAGAGGAGGAAAACAAAAAAAAAATCTGCCTCTGCCTCCCAGCATCCATCTGGTATTCATCTGGCTAGCATCCTTGCAGCAAACAGCAAACAGCCTGGCCAGCTTCAGCATGTTATCGCAGCCCCAGCACATGGCTCGTCAGGGCTCCGCTCAGTTGCACCCACCACTGGTCAACTGAGCTGAGCTGGTGCCGCCAGCAGGGAACACTAGAGCCTTCGCTGCCAAGCAGCTGATTGACGATTGGATTTGCCCCCCAGAATACTGTTGATCAGCTGTTCTAGGTGGCAGGGATTGCAACCCTTTTGGTGCAGCCCATTTCTCGCGGCCCGTTTGCCATGGCCCCTTTGCTGCAGCCCATTCACCGTGGCTGCCACCGCCACCCATTTCACCACTGCCTGTTCACCACTGCCATGAACTGTTCACCTCTGCCTGTTTGCCACAGCCCGTTTGCCACCGCCACTCATTTGCTGCCACAACCACCTATTCGCCACAGCCTGTTCTCCACCACCGCGGTCTGTTTCCTGCTGCTGTGATCCATTCACTGGGGCCCATTCACTGGGGCCCATTCACCACCAATCGGTGAACGGGTGGGCTGCGTTGCAGCGATAGGCAGCAGTGGCAATCCCCATTGCCTAGATCAACTGATTGGCGCCGCACCAACCCCCGTCCTCCCCTGCTGCAATATTCGCTCTATAAGACACACAGACATTTTCACCCACTTTTGGGGAGAAGTGCATCTTATAGTCCGAAAAATACGGTAATTGATTCCGGGAGGTGTGATGAATACCAAAAACAATGAGTATCAAACAAATTTTTCCCATAAGGAATAACATAGGAGTCACAAGGCAGCCGACACTGACAAAATCTAGTTTGTGTGTTGAGCACCAAACAAATGATGAGTACTGGGACAAAATTATCCTGTCAAAATATGCTAAGTACCAAATTCGATGGGTTCCAAAGTAGTTGAGTACCAAGGTACCACTCTACTGACATTAGAGATTTGTGTAGCTCAAATTAAGTAGACGCCCCTAGCTGATTTTGGCTCATATCAAAATATGAAGTGGGATTGTCTCTAATTTGTATAGGGATGGGAGAGTATCAGATAAAACCAAGGCTGGAAATTGAAAAAACATCTAAAAGCAGAGAATGATCAGTTTCTTTTGCAATGCCTTATTCTCAGATTATTCGCGATACAAATTTAACAGATTAAATTATGTTGCTGTACTGGTTTTATTCCTTGCTGACTTTTAGTTGTTCTCCTACGCCTATTCTGGTGAAAACTTTCTTTCTAATGGACTTAAAAAAGAGCTCTTTTTCCATGGAAATAACTTTTGTGAGCTTTCTGGTGTAAGCACTAGCTAAACTATAATAGACTTTAGCCTTTGGCTTCTTCTAAAAGCTTTACACTGTCATTCCTGCACAATCCAGTTAATTATAAGTTTGAATTTGCCTTTTATTTATTCTATATTAAAAGGAAGTAGTAGCGACAGAATCACTTTTGAGTCCATAACAATTACAGTTAGCATCTCAAGTTAGCTACTTAGTCTTCTGCAAGCCAATTTTGGAGTATTTAAACCTGTGATCACATGATCAATTGTATGCCAATCTCCTAAATGTATATAAAACTCATTGACTTGATTCATGTACCACACTGAACCATGGTTTGCTTAAATTTTGGTTTATTAGAACAACATTGACTTGATTCATATATATACACAGTGCTAACCCTTCAATGTGACCCATCAATATTTGTCCCTCATCTGATATGTAAATCCCACATCTATACATATAGAGAAGATACTGAAACATCACCTCACCCTCATTATCTTTGATATGCCTGCCATTGAGTGCCCTAAAACATCTTGCCCCTGTTGCTAAATATACCCACAGCTATCATAACATATGATATCACATCATGTAGGAGTAGACTGTTAAGTATGCTTGGGAAGGTGTTTGGCAGAATGCTGACTGAAAGGGTACAAAAGGTGGCAATGAACAAAAGTTGGGAAGTGCAGAGTGATTACTTGCCAGAATGAGGTTGTTTTGGGGTGTTTTGTTTTTTGCTTTTCAAAAGGTCATAGAGAAACACTTGAATATGAGGAAGTTTATGAACATTTGTTGATTTGGATAAAGAGTATTAGGCAATGCTTTGCACAAATATTGATTGTTGAGTGCTCTACATTGTGTCACCATTTGTGAGATCTGTATGAGTATAAATGGAATGCTTAGCAAATTATTCACCACTAAGCAGGGATAAAGTCCAGAATGTGTGATGCTTCTTTGATTGTGCAATGTGTTTGTGAAGAAATGTATTA
This sequence comes from Arizona elegans, assembly GCA_022577455.1. NCBI lineage: Eukaryota > Metazoa > Chordata > Lepidosauria > Squamata > Colubridae > Arizona > Arizona elegans. Next base: position 14,538,756 of record JAKOOJ010000002.1, on the reverse strand, counting down.
TGGAGTGCTGGTTAGGGACTGGAATATATTTTTACATGAAGATGATTCCATGTTGTTGATCGACAACCCAACAAAATTATTTGCAGTGGATTATAGTCAGATTATATGATGCAACAAGGATTGTGGATCTGAGAAAGATCTAGGTTGTTATCCTTGAAAGAATCATGAAGGTTTAAATAAATGGTGAAAAATTAAAGGGGGAGGGGGAGGGGGAGAGGATGGAGGAGGAGGAAAGGAGAAGGAGAAGGAGGAGGAGAAGAAGAGGAAGAGGAAGAGGAAGAGGAGGAGGAGGAGGAAGAGGAAGAGGAAGAGGAAGAGGAAGAGGAAGAGGAAGAAGAAGAAGAAGAAGAAGAAGAAGAAGAAGAAGAAGAAGAAGAAGAAGAAGAAGAAGAAGAGGAGGAGGAGGAGGAAGAAGACAGACTCTGGGTAGCTTACATTTAAAGGAAAGCAAGTTTAAAAGAAACTAAAACAACCAAAAACGAATATAAGTGTCCAGAAAAATAGTGCATCAAACCTTAGTACCTTGGCAAAATAAAAAGATGTTGAAGTAGATGGAGAAATTTTAGGATGTGCAAATGCTGGCAAAAGACTAATAGCCTATTGCAAGAAATATTTGTTGAAAAAAAGTACAACTGTATAAGAGAGTGCTTTTGCCTACTTTCTTGTATAAAAAATACAGTCATGCAGAAAAAATACTGTGTTAACTTTATTGCAGTGCTTTTATAGTAAAAAAAAGAAGAAAATAGGATCAGGAATGAATGATTGCTAAATGAATGTTGATTCAGTGCAAACAAAGAAACCAGTGTGAAATGAATTCTTATTCATATTGGTTTTGGTAATATAGAGAGAATGAATGAGAAATGAATTGCAAAACAAATATATGAAGGAAAACTGAATGGGTTGGGAAGAAGGGAACAAGTCAGGCTGAATGGAGTTAATGAGGTCTCAAAAAGAGAGAAATGAGAAGCTGAAAGAAAAAATTAGAAATACATAAGGTACTATATGGAAATGGTTAGAGTTAGGATGGTTTGCAAGGATTTGGAGCAGTATAATGAATAATAATAGTGTAAATCCACCCTAGGGTTTATCATAGATTTGGAAAATTTGTGTATTAACTGATTTCTGACATGATGATGTATATTTTTAAAAAATCAAAATCAACATAAGGCTGTTTAAAACATGATCTATTAATGTCATGTACGTAAAAAGCAAGATTTGCGCATCAGGAAGAAGGACTGATCAGGGAGAAGTTAAGTGTTAGCAAGGACAAAATGATCTAGAAAGAGAATGTCACCTTCTACTACCACACGGTAATGATGTCCTGCTTTGGTCAACCTACCTGTTGGCTAACAGGAATTGTGTTGACTTCAAGGTGAATCTAGACTGATAAAAAAACCCATCAGCCCAACGTCTCCATTGGAAAACAGAGTTGCATTTGGAAGACTGGCTCACTTCAAAACCATGTTGTGTAATCTTCCTATTGTCGAAGATTGGCCTGTCCACTTGCAAAACCTGCTAGCCTCAGGTGAACCTGAGCTAGTCACCCTTTGGGGTAGAGCAACAGATGCAGGCTGCTCTACTTTATATCCTTGGATCCCTCACTATTGTCTTATCTGTCTGTTTGGGAAGAGAACCCATTTTCTGTGGCCCAATGCAAATATATGTGCTGGGAACCTTTTAAACTGGACAGTACCGAATCGATGCCATTCATCACTAGAAAGAACCACATTAGTCCTTTTCTAATGGATTCCTTCTCTACATAAGCGGTTGCTATGCTATAGTTGCCATAGAGATGTTGGGTGCTTGCTAAAAGTTGAAGGAAGCCATCTATAGCATGGGGGGGGGGGGGACAGGAGATGTTGTCAACAAAACTTCTCTAGAAAGATGTGCCTTTGATATCAGTTGGCTGTTTGCAGCTAAGTGGAGTCTAGAGTAAATTACCTCTCTGTTTTTGAGAATAATGATGAAAAGCTACAGTCCAGTGAAATCCTTGAGGGAAGAGGGCACAAAATTAAAAAGGTGTGAAGTTCATATTAGTCTGATCAAAGCAAGCCTTAAAATGAACATCTTGGAGAAGGGAAAATTTCCAATAACCAGGATCATATCCATATATGTAGAATGCTTACAAGCAATGTCCAATGGTACAATGATGATGGCTTCCAAATCTATAAATAATTTATTCACCACCATTAACAAGCTCCAAGAACATCTGTTTCCCAAATGTAATACAAGCTGCCTCCTGCTTCATCGTGGGATTTTTTTTTTCAAGAAAACCTATGTCTAAACACACATGCAGACTGCAATCTAGCTAAGGTTTTACATGTCTTTCTTGCCATATTAGCTTGTCAATCATTGTTTAATTCATCAACTTTAACTTTCCATCACCAATTAGAAATTGAAATTCTTTCAGATCCATTTGAACCAAGAAACAATTGATGGAAAATTATCAAAGAGAGATCCAACCTAGAATGAAGGGGAAATTTCCTAACAGTGAGAACAATTAACCAGTGGAACAGCTTGCCTTCAGAAGTTGTGAGTGCTCCATCATTAGAAGCTTTTGAGAAGAGTCTGGATAGCCACTTGTCTGGAATGGTATAGGGTCTCACCCTGCTGAGCAGCTGAGTGGACTAGAAGACCTCCAAGTTGCCTTCCAACTCTATTATTCTGTTACCGTATTTTCCGGCGTATAAGACGACTGGGGGTATAAGACGACCCCCTACTTTTCCTGTTAAAATATAGGGTTTGGGCTATACTCGCCGTATAAGACTACCCCTCTTCCAACGCACACCAAATAAAAATTAAAAAACATCAGATTTGATTTCAATATGGTAATTTTAATTCAAATGCTTATGCCTTTCCAAGAATCTAGTACACCAGGATACAGTGGCCTTAAATCTGTTGCTGTGATCTGGGTTAGATTTGGCCCACTGAAGTGCAAACAAACGTATTTTATTTCGTGTCACTACATAACTGTTTTGGCGATGCACATTCACCATGTCTGCTACATGTTTTTCGAGTTCTGGCCAACGTGGGGTGCCTCTTCTTAATGCACACTTACCCCTTGGCATACTCTTTAATGCTTTTACATTTGCTTTCCAGTCCCAAACCATCTTTTCTGTTACTCCATATTGTCTTGCAGCAGCACAGTTATTATGTTCCATGGTAAAGTTTACAACTTTAAGTTTAAAACTGGCTTCATATTTCTTTCTTCTTGCTGGTGGAGCCATGATGGGGTCTTGACTGTTATATTTGTATACTATACTGTATGTACTGTTGCTGTACTGTAGAGAAAGGTAATGGGCTACGCTACGTGTAGTGGCAAGAGGGCTATTTTGTACCAGGTTTTTTTCCTTCACCCATGCAGCCTTGTCAAGATCCGCACAGCTTCATGAATCTGAGTTGCTGGCACTGACTGATGACGCTAGGGGAGCGCCGACAACATTGACAGAAAGCTGTGCCGATCTAGTCAAGGCTGCATGCTTCTGAATGCTGGAACCAACTGGCTGCTGAGCAGAGCTTCTCCCAGGCATCTAGGGGGGTATTACCGACGCTCCGACTTCCCCAGCTGACCCCCACTGATGGCGAGCTCCACCGGTCTGGGGAAGTCAGAGCGTCGGTAATCTCTCCCTGGATGCCTGGGGGAAGCTCCGCGCAGCAACCAGCTGGTTCCAGCATTCCAAGGCGATTCCAAGGAGGTCCACAGTGAAAGCGGCGCCGCGGTCGACCTGGGCCAGCACCTTGCACACCTGGCTCTGCGTCTCCATTATGAGAAGCTCCATGCGACTTCACATGTCTCCGCCCCAGACGCGCAGCTCTCGCAATCCGCTCACCGGAGGAGCCATGAAGTGCTCGCACCGCCTTGCCAGATCTTCCTCATCCTCCTTTCCCCATGGCTTTTCCGGTTGTAATTGCTGCTGCCGCCGCCGAGGCAGCTCCTTCATCTCTGCCCGCCGCACCAGACCCAGCCCGGCCAGCGCCGCCGTGGCTCCCGCAGTCCAAGCGGATCGGCACCCGGGCTCGCAGGTGAAGGGTGGGAATGCGCAGCGCACTTTCCTGGCTTGGTGCCGATCCGGATGGCTGCAGAAGGAACTGGGCACCGGCTGTCATGTCTTTTCTGCTGTGCGGGATTCGGCACCTGGGCTCCCGGGGTTTAAGCCTCCGGGCCGGCCCGCGCTGCTCCAGGATGTTCGCTTCGGGCTCCTTGGAATTGCTGCCGGGCGGTTCTTCCCGTTGGGGCGATGGTGGGTGGCAGCGATCGGCGTTGCTTGGACTGCGGGAGCCACGGCGAACTGCTTCCCCACGAGGTATTGCTCTGCATTTCACCACCTCTTCCAGGCTCGCAGCCACCCACCATCGCCCCAAACGAACATCCTGGAGCAGCGCTAAGTTACCTTCCGGGGTGGAGGGGTGTGTGTAGAAGAATAGGCGAAGCTAAAACGGCTTTCTCGTTCATCCCGGTGTCGGGAGAAGCGGCTTGAGGGGCGCCCGAGCTTTTAAGATTTTAACCTGGGCTAATTGGGCGGGGTAAAGAAGTGCTCTAGTCTGCAAACGAGGCAGGGTCTTGGGTTTAAAGGGTGGGGGGGCAGAGAAACTTTCAAGGCAGTTTTCTCTCAGCCAGAGGTAGAATCTGAACGGGAGAATACGGGCGTCGCTGCGTGGATTCCATTATTTTGCTCATTTCTGGAAATATCCCTGCGCCCCTTTTCGCCTCCCGGAATTATGTGGCTCCCACCCACCCCACCCCACAACAGATCTGCGCGAGAGGCCAGAACACTGTGGGTTTTGTGTGTGTGTGTATGTAACAAAAGGTGCAGATGTCTCCCCCCCCCCGGTTCTTTGCGGCTGCAGCCTTTCTTCTGAATGGGGTCGGGCTGGATACGCCGCGAAAGAGATCGGCTTGGGGAAAAAAAAAACGGTCTGCCGCCTTTACCACTACCTCCCCTCTCCACAAACACACACTTTTTGTTGTTGTTTGTTGCTGATAACATTCCCCCTCTCCCCCACCCAATTCCACGGGTTCAAAGCCGCCGAGAGAGAGAGAGAGAGAGAGAGAGAGAGAGAGAGAGAAAGAAAAAAAAGAGTTTTGATTCTGCCGGCTTATCGCGAAGGCATTGGAACAAGCAGACTAGAGCACTTCTTTCCCCCGCCCGATTAGCCCAGGTTAAAATCTTAAAAGCTCGGGCGCCCCTCAAGCCGCTTCTCCCGACACTGGGATGAACGAGAAAGCCGTTTTAGCTTCACCTATTCTTCCACACACACCCCTCCACCCCGGAAGGTAACTTAGCGCTGCTCCAGGATGTTCGTTTGGGGCAATGGTGGGTGGCTGCGAGCCTGGAAGAGGTGGTGAAATGCAGAGCAATACCTCGTGGGGAAGGAGTCGCCGTGGCTCCCGCAGTCCAAGCAACGCCGATCGCTGCCACACACCATCGCCCCAATGGGAAGAACCGCCCGGCAGCGATTCCAAGGAGCCCGAAGCGAACATCCTGGAGCAGCGCGGGCCGGCCCGGAGGCTTAAACCCCGGGAGCCCAGGTGCCGAACCCCGCACAGCAGAAAAGACATGACAGCCGGTGCCCAGTTCCTTCTGCAGCCATCCGGATTGGCACCAAGCCAGGAAAGTGCGCTGCGCACTCCCACCCTTCGCCTGCGAGCCCGGGCGCTGATCCGGACGGCTGCAGAAGGAACTGGGCACCGGCTGTCATGTCTTTTCTGCTGTGCGGGGTTCGGCACCTGGGCTCCTGGGATTTAAGCCTCCGGGCCGGCCCGTGCTGCTCCAGGATGTTCACTTCGGGCTCCTTGGAATCGCTGCCGGGCGGTTCTTCCCGTTGGGGCGATGGTGGGTGGCAGCGATCAGTGTCGATCGCTGCGCACTCCCACCCTTCGCCTGCGAGCCCGGGCGCCGATCCGCTTGGACTGCGGGAGCCACGGCGGTGCTGGCCGGGCTGGGTCTGGTGCAGTGGGCGGAGATGAAGGAGCAGCCTCGGCGGCAGCAGCAGCAACAATTACAACGGGAAAGCCGTGGGGAAAGGAGGACGAGGAAGATCTGGCAAGGCGGTGCGAGCACTTCATGGCTCCTCCGGTGAGCGGATTGCGAGAGCTGCGCGACTGGGGCGGAGACATGCGAAGTCGCATGGAGCTTCTCATAATGGAGACGCAGAGCCAGGTGTGGAAGGCGCTGGCCCAGGTCGACTGCGGCGCCGCTTTCACCGTGGACTGCTGGGAAAGGAAGGAAGGTGACCCAAATTCCGGGGTAGAGTGGGGACACGTTCCTTTCTCGTGGGCCGCGCACTGCCTGGCACCTCTTGTAGGTTGGAACTAATTCAGAGTACAGCTTCCCCTCAATGTTGCCGGCGCTCCCAAAGTGTCATCGGTCAGCGCCAGCAACTCAGATTCGGGTACCCGGCGTATAAGACGACCCCCGACTTTTGAGATGATTTTCCTGGGTTAAAAAGTCGTCTTATACGCCGGAAAATACGGTACTTCTGTTATCATATTACCAAAAAAGATTTTTTTAAAGAAATTGATGGATAATTGATGGATAATTGTGCAATATTGTTTCACCTCCAAGGAGAATGTAGGCTTGTTTTCTGTAAGACATGCCTTTTATAATTCTATAAAGAAAATTCCCCAACTCACCATCTTGATCATGCTAAATTGGCGATGTTTGACATATATGTTGAAACATTCATGTTTGAACTCTGTCTACATAGTGGGGTATTCAACTGAAAGGAGGAATAACATTTGAGAATAAGTAAAAGGAGGAGTTAATCTTGCAAAGCTAAGTAGAGTGATTTATGGTTAATTCTTAGGTAAGAAAGCACTAAGAAATCACAGTGGCACAGATTAAGAGATCAAAAGAAAGTCCTGGAACAAGAAAGTAACCACTTCCTATTGTTCCCAGAAAACAATATAAATATGTCCATGAATTAACTAGATATTGACCTCAATTTGAAGAAGACTTTTTCTTTAAGACAGGGGAAAGAAGATACATACTGTAACTCTTACACAATATATTGGAAACCAATTAGCATCATTTTCTGTCTCCTGCAAAATTTTCTTGAAAACATGTTAGACTTGAGTGGGAGTTTTGACATGGTTTCCAACCTGTTCCACCTTTTAGGACGTGAGGCTGGTTAGCTAAAACATTATTTAAATATCAAGAAATTAGTATATAAATTGTGGCAATTGGAAAATAAATACTCTTCATATTTACTACACTGATGTATAAATCTCTCCTGAATTCAAATAGTTCAGACATTCCAATCAGCAAGCTGCAAGTTCTACTAAAGGCTATTATTCTTTTTACTCCATTACTTTGTTGCTTTTTGTGTGATACTCAGGGAAACTGGATTTGGCCTTGGGAATAGCAGAACACCATTCTGAGATATGGGAGAAGGCAATGATGAAATCCAAATTTTTATACTATCAGTTCTGTGGGTGTGGCTTGGTGGGTGTGGTTTGGTGGGCGTGGCAGGGGAAGGATACTGCAAAATCTCCATTCCCACTCCACTCCAGGGGAAGGATAAAGCAAAATCCCCATTCCCTCCCCATTCGGGGGCCAGCCACAGGTGGTATTTGCCAGTTCTCCGAACTACTCAAAATTTCCGCTACTAGTTCTCCAGAACCTGTCAGAACCTGCTGGATTTCACCCCTGGGAGAAAGGGAAGGGTTTATATTAAGATGCATCGTGTTTTCCAGTTGCCTCACCAAGGTCAAAACAGTTTCTATTTGCTTTTAATAAATTGTCATTTCCTCTCTTTTCTGACTATGCTTGTTCTCTACATCAAATTTATTTTGGAGCCTCTGTTGCCTCAAATCTCAGGCACTCTGAGTTTGACATGGAGTTGGGCAAGAACTTGATCCCTGAATTTGAGAGGAACACTTTTACCTTTGCAAAGGAGCTGTTTTCCCCACCTGAAAATCCAAATCACCAAGTAATTCAGGCAAAGTAAAAAAAAGTTATTAAGGGCCTTAAGTCTTTTTAAGGGTACATTGATACATTGACTTGGTATATGTGATACATCAGGAAGCAAGTGATTAAACAATAAAAGATGCTGATTACATGCCAGACTTAAACAATAGAAAACATTGATTCTAGATCACATTCCACAAGTGGCAAATTTATGGGTTACATTATTTTTCCTCAGCTGGGTTTGTATCTTTCTTAAAACTTCAAACTGGCAAGGACTTTCAGACTATGCTCTCTATTGTTTAGTGCTGAAAAGCCAAGTTCTCACACACCTAAAGAAATAGCCTTGGCTAAGAAAAAAAAAAGTTTTCCTGAAGTTAGAAAAGAGATCTAGACTACCATGTTAAAATGCTAATATCACCTTTTAAAATGCTAATAACAAACCCTAAAATTCCAGCTAGCACCTCCAAATATATTAACACATCCACTCCATTACCAACATAAAGCATTGTTAATGCCCTGCTGACAATTATTTCATTACACGGCAAACTCGTCAATCTTAACCTTCCTCCTTAGGTCTGTCTTGTCAGCTTTCCCATTTCAGCTGCATCTGTATTTTTATCCCAAGTGGACAGCTGCAAGCTTGAAACTAAAAGCAAGCCAAAATGTAGCTGTAGGAACTCTCAGAATTCATCCACTATAAAATGAGCCCTTGGCCAAGAGAGCCACTTCCTCATGGCGGAATGTCTGTAGCTGCCTAGCAACAGCCAAGAGCATCCAGGACTCAACTGGCATTGATTATAAAGAGTCTGTCAAATATGGTAATCTCTTGTCAGGGAAATGGAGGTGGCTTCAATTAACAAACAACTCCAGGCTTGTTGAAAACACAGCATATCCAAAAATAGCCTTTTTTCCCAAAGAAGATCAAAAGTACTGTAAAATAATTGCCTTCAGTGTTCCTTTGCAGTACAGTTCCTTTTTCAACCGTTTATATTCTAACTGTAGATGGGTCCTGAATCCATCTTGAATACCTTCACTATCTTTAGGGCAATTCTAATGTTAGTCTCTCTCCTGTCCCTCTACAGCTCTGAAAACACCTTTGATCTGAATTCATCTGTGCATTAAAGTGCATTAAAAGAAAGGGCAGGCTGAGATTTGATAACATAGTTTTCTTTAGTTGAAATATAAGGCCAGAATTCCCAGCCACTGATCACTGATAACAACCCCAGCACTGGTGAAAACTACAGGGACAACTTTGTAGATCAATGAGAGATTATCTCCCCACTGACTCACAAATTCCCACAATCCTTTCCCCTCTTTAAATTAAGCAAACGTAGTTGCAGTATGGCAGATGTAATTCCAGCATATGATTTTGTGCTGTGTTCGTGTGTGGACTCCAAGATGGAGAAAATATTATAGGCCAGTTTGATAGATTAGAGAATGTTCAGTCTAAACCAGTGTTTTTCAAACTTAGCAACATGAAGATTTGTGGACTTCAACTCCCAGAATTCCCCAGCCACATGGGTTTCAGACTTGCAAGATTGATGTTAGATCTATGGGGGAGTTCAGGCAAGAAGCACATCCACAAATCCTAACTCTAATTTTATTATCAGGTTACATTAATATAATCTTGCAAGTCTGAAAACATCCTTCCTGTCTCTCTTAAATATATATATATATATATTTAATGAACAATGAACATAATAGCATTACGTTTCAGGAGCTATGAACTCCCCCTCAAGCAGCTGTTTCATAAGCTTTCAGTCATCAGCAAAACTTCATCCTAAAAAATGGTCAAGGGGAAAATTCTGTATGATATACAGGAAATGCCTTCATTTGGTGCTACTAAAATTATTTCCAAGTGAGCCTCTGCAAATGACTTTTCCAGATGCACTTTCTCTGCTAGCTAATGAGCCCTGTCTCCAAGTGTGAATTCTAACCAAATGCTCTCTCCATCCCCAAGGAATTTGTTTTAATCAGCTCCACCATCGCTACTCCTTAAGGCTAAAAGGCTTCCATTATTCATATTCATATACATTAATAAAAGGGATGTTTTGATTTACTACTAATCACAGTAACTTAAAATGCAATTTCTTCCCCAACCTTCCAAAGTCCAGTCCTTTTCCTACTTCAATAACTAATCAGTTATTTCCAATCAAACTAAATGTCAATAATTAAATGTAAGATTTTTAAGCCATCTCACACACACACACACACACACACACACAAATCCTCAACCTGAATTGACAATTAATAAATCTTTCTATGCTACTTGACTGACCTAGAAATGTTGATGCTTCATCTTTTACTTATGGCCTGACATATAAAGTATCCCAAGGAACAATTTTAACTAGTATAACTTTTTTTTTCTCAGAACAGTCATCTTTCCTGAAGGGTTTATATTGCAATTGGCATCTTCCCTAGTTAACATCTGAAGGCTGTGGAAAAATATTGCTTCTTAATGATGGAGTTTGAAAAGCTGACTACAGTATAAGGTCCCTCCAACTGACATATCTTGAGCTAAATCATTGTGGGTAACAGGGTGTCCCACAGGCAGCTGAAACAGTTCCCCAAAGCACCTGATTCCTTTTCTTTTCCTTAAATATCAATGACTTTTTCCAAGTTTGGGGTTTTTTTAGGCGCCACTATAAAGTTTGATCCTGAAGTTTCTTCACCCTTTATCTTACCCCCTTCTTCTCGATGGCTGGATTCTATGTTTTTGGCTTATCATTGTGCATGACCCTAATCATTGAGAATATCCAACTAACCATGTGGATTACTGACGGTAATAACCACAATCTCAACTACTTTCAGTGGTGGGATTCAAAAATTTTTACTACCAGTTCTGTGGGCATGGCTTGGTGGGCGTGGCATGGCTTGGTGGGCATGGCAGGGGAAGGATACTGTAAAATCTCCATTCCCTCCCCACTCCAGGGGAAGGTTACTGCAAAATCCCCATTTCCTCCCAATCAGCTGGGACTCAGGAGGCAGAGAATAGATGCGGGCAGGGCCCGTCAGAAGTGGTATTTACCAGTTCTCCGAACTACTCAAAATTTCCACTACCAGTTCTTCAGAACTGGTCAGAACCTGCTGAAATCCACCTGACTACTCTGCTCTTTATGTCCGGAACTGAGGAATTTGTGGCTCTATGAGTTTAGCTAGACTGTGATTCCATCACTCACTCAGTATGTTAACTTAATTGTTGATTGGAGTTGAGTTCCTAAACTTTCTGGATGACCACAAGTTCCCCAATCCTGTCCAAGCAACACTGAAATGTCATGACCACCCAATACAATATTATGGTTGATTAGGATTCAGCTAAGAAGATCAACAATAAGTAAATATAAGTCAGGCATTATCTCTCACATTAATCTATCTGACTGGGTTGTTTGGAGGGTAAAATAATGACAGATAAAAATGTATAATGTTCCATGACCAATGGGAAAATTGAACTAACTTTTAAGAATAGCAGTCAGCTGAATAAATTACAACATTTGACTGTATGAACCTGAGAGCTGAATCATTAGATTCATGGACAAAACATTCCCCGGGGAAGGTTCAGGAATCTGAAAATATGCAATTATTCCAAGACTCTTTGTGCTAAATGGCAGATGTTTAAAAGAACAAAAAATTGTGATGCCATTTTTATCTTGGACAATCTTTAAACCACTTACTTACCTAAAGCTAATTGGGTTCTTTGTCTTACTTTGAATAGGCAGAGCAGATTCTTAATGAATCAGATCCTTCATTAAGTTTCTAGTCCAGCTGTACTATTAGTTAGCTCACTCCTGCCTCTTAAATTAAATGTTTTTCCCCCTTTCCTTACCAAAACATTCCACTAGTCCATGGTATTTTAATTAGATCTATCTTACACTTCTAATTAATATTTTGGGTCACCACCAGCAGCCCACCACCAAAATAAGTGCAGGTTTCGATATTTCACAATGTATTTGTGTATTTCTTATATTTACAAATGACTTCTTAGCCTTTGTTCCAAAAATCAATGTTTTCTAACTGGTAAATAATTTAAATACCATTGGCTAGCCATACGATCCATAGCAATAACATCAATTGATCTCAAAATAGGAGATCTCTTCATGATTTCTGGATTTCTGAACATCCAACATCCGTGCCAAAACAATAGTCATTCCATTCTGCATTTAGTTTCATGCATCAATGGACTTCATTCCATATCAGCAGTGCAGATCCAAACAGCTTAGTGGGAACTTAATTGGAGGAATATATTGAGTATCCTGTAGGTCTTTACCAACTACATGCAGACATATTAAGTTCACTTATTGTGCTAAACTCTCATTGTATCATACTATATACTATAAATGCCTTACAAATACAACATTCTATTTATAGATGATGACAAATTTCACACATGGGGCTTATAACAGTTTAGTAGTAGTACTGTACAGGTAGTCCTCAACTTACAATAGTTCATTTAGTGACCATTCAAAGTTACAAAGGCATTGAAAAAAGTGACTTGTGACCGTTTTTCACATTTACGACCATTGTGATATGTGAAACTGAATACAGTATTACAGGTAGTCCTTGACTTATGACCACAATTGAGCTCAACATTTCTGTTGTTAAATGAGACATTTGTTAAGTGAATTTTGCCCCATTTTAGGATCTTTCACTGCAATTGTTAACATTAGTGACAAAGTTGTTAAGTGAATCTGGCTGTCCATTGACTTTGCTTGTCAGAAGTTTGCAAAAGGTGATCATACAACCTTAGGAGACTGCAACTGTCACAAATATGAACCAAGTGTCTGAATTTTGATGACTTCACATGTCACACTAAGCCAAGATGCAGTTTGAGTTTTGACTTAATGTGCTTTCTGAACCTGATGGTGTATAATCTATGGTTTCTAGCTTCACAAAATGGCTGAATTCCATCACTGTATATAATAGGTAAAGGTAAAGTTTCCCCTCACACATATGTGCTAGTCATTCCCAACTCTAGGGGGTGGTGCTCATCTCTGTTTCAAAGCCAAAGAGCCAGTGCTGTCCAAAGACGTCTCCATGGTCATGTAGCCGGCATGACTAAATGCCAAAGGCACATGGAATGCTGTTACCTTCCCACCACAGGTGGTCCCTATTTTTCTACTTGCATTTTTTATGTGCTTTCAAACTGCTAGGTTGGCAGAAGCTGGGACAAGTAACAGGAGCTCACCCCATTACGCAGCACTAGGGATTCGAACTGCTGAACTGCCGACCTTCTGATTGACAAGCTCAGCATCTTAGCCACTGAGCCACCGCTTTATATATAATAAGCCACAGAATAAATCACATGCTGGTGTAATAGTTAAGCCCAGCCATACCAGGACCTACAAAATGACAGGAATAGCTTTCTTCCGCTGAATATTCAACTTGATGCTTCTGTGATGACCTCTGGCAGAGCATGGAGAGAGAGAGCGTCCCCCTGATGTCCTTGATGTTTCCGTTGCTCTCAGAAATTGCATGTGGCCATCACAGGGCACAGCCATTAATAACCTTTTTCATGAATTCATGAGCTCTCAACTCAGGCCAAATTCATACAACAGCTGAATCCACAAAAGCACTTACTGCTAAAACACAGTTTCGTGTGTTCTATGAATCTCAATATTCTGATTTGTTAGCAGTGCTTTATGGCTTTGTATATTGCATGGACCATGCGAAACACAGCTTATTTAACAATAGCTAAAGTGGGCATAGCCCAGTGCTTGAAATGTTCTGAAAATACAGTCTGCAGGTTAAACACCTAGCATAAAATGGGTCTTTTCTTTTCAGCATGGCTAGGGAAACTTTGGGATCGATGACACTGCTCAGAATAGTGGATCTACTAAGATTTATTTTATTTATTTTTATTTATTTTAAATTTCTATACCGCCCTTCTCCCTGAGGACTCAGGGCGGTGTACAGCCAAAATTAAAAAACATGCAATACAAATATTAGAAGCAATTAAAAGATATATAAATTTGGCCCAATTAAAACTCACTACCAATTAAAACATTTAAAAATTTTTCTTAAGCCAGCCCGGCTTGCTTGAAAAAATGGGTTTTAAGGGCACGATGGAAGGCACTAAGGTCTTGGATTCTCCTTAACTCTGGGGGCAGCTGATTCCAGAGGGTAGGTGCCCCCACAGAGAAGGCCCTCCCCCTGGGGGTCACTAGCCTGCACTGTTTGGCTGATGGCACCCCGAGGAGGCCCTCTCTGTGGGAGCGCACGGGTCGATGGGAGGTCGTCGGTAGCAGCAAGCAGTCTCGAAGATAGCTAGGCCCTATGCCATGGAGTGCTTTAAAGGTGATAACCAACACCTTGAAGCGCACCCGGAAGACCACTGGGAGCCAGTGCAGGTCGCGCAGGAGCAGTGTTACATGGGAGCGCCATGCTGCTCCCGTCACTACCCGCGCTGCTGCATTCTGGACCAGCTGGAGCCTCCGGGTGCTCCTCAAGGGGAGATGCCCTCATGCAGCCCAGTTTTCCTTTCTGCTTTTCTGGCTTATTTTCAAACAGGCTGAAACTGTGAGACCCACATCAGTGGTGAAATTCAATTTTTTTTAACTACCGGTTCTGTGGGTGTGTCTTGGTGGCGGTGGTGTGGCTTGGTGGGCATGGCAGGGGAAGGATACTGCAACATCTCCATTCCCAGCCCACTCCTGGGGTAGGATATTGCAAAATCTCCATTCCCAGCCCACTCCTGGGGCCAGTCAGAGGTGGTATTTGCCAGTTCTCCGAACTACTCAAAATTTCCACTACCGGTTCTCCAGAACCTGTCAGAACCTACTGGATGTCACCCCTGACCCACACGGAAAGCCACAGTTTTCCAGAACAAGAAAGCTACTTGGTTGCTTCTGCTTGCTAGTACCAACTTTGAGAAGCAGAAAGTGAGATGTCCATTATGCCATGGAAAAGTAGAAAAAGAAACTCCAGATTTAAAGTGCAGAGAGCAGTAACTGCTTAAAGTGACTTCTTCCTAGTTTGTAATATAGATTTTTCCCCCAGCCATGCTGTGTTGTGTCTGTATAACTTCTGCTTAAATTTGAGTCCAAGAACTTGAAAAAAAAAACACTTGCTGGTTTTCTTAGTGAGCCTCAGAAGCATTCTTGGATGCAACGAGGACATGAGAGATTTGGGCTTGGCTTGGCATTGCAGCATGCCAAATTTTAATATTAGAAAAATAGGCAATAAATTAAAAACAATAAATACAAGGTGCAAAGAGGCTGGCAAGCAGCAGGCAAAATGCACACAGACAGCAGAATGCAAAATAACAAATATGGCCTTTCTCTCTATAATTCCAGGTCAGTTGACAATTGTTTTCTCCAGCCAAAATAGTGAAGTCAGCTCTACGCATTTGTTCCTTTTTTGGCCAATGGATAGTTCTATTGGATTCCCTCTTGAAATGCAGGACTCTCCCCAGGCCTTTTGATACCATAAAAATTAAACACAGGGCTGTAATTGCATTAACTTGTAACAATTACACTGGTAAAAAGGGAGAGTTTAAGCTAGAGGAACTCCTCGGCTTACAACTACAGGTAATCCTCCACTTCTTCCCATTTATGGCTATATCCATGTTGCTTGTATCTTTACAACTTATATTGTTTTTATTGTTTCCTAGTATGATTTGATTGCTTATTAGTATCCTATGACTATCATTAAGTGTTGTACTTATGATTCTTGAAGAATATATCTTTTCTTTTATGTAGACTGAGAGCATATGCACCAAAAACAAATTCATTGTGTGTCCAATCACACTTGGCTAATAAAGATATTCTATTCTATTCTATTCTATTCTATTCTATTCTATTCTATTCTATTCTATTCCATTCCATTCCATTCCACTTAACAACAGTTCATTTAGTGATTGTTCAAAGTTACAAGAGCACTAAAAAAAGTGACTTATAATCTTTTTCACACTTACAACCATTGCAGCATCGCCATGGTCACATGATCATAATTCAGGTGCTTGGCAACTGCTCATACTTATGACGGTTGCAGTTGTCCTGGGGTCATGTGATCAACTTCTGCGACCTTCTGACAAACCAAGTCAATGGGAAGCCAGATTCACTTAACAACCGTATTACTAACTTAACAAACACATTGATTCATTTAACAACTGTGGCAAAAAAAGATCATGAAAATGGGGCATATTCACTTAACAAATGTTTCACCTACAACATAAATTTTGAACTCAGTTGTGATCGTAACTCAAGGACTACCCTGTACTGCAGGAACCAGAATTTCCACAGTTTCACAAGGAAGTTGTTAAGTGAGTCACACCTGATTTTATAACCTTTTTTGCCACAATTAAGTGAGTCTTATGGTTGTTAAGCAGATCTGGATTTCCCCATTGACATTGCTGATCAGAAACTGGCTGGGAAGGTTACAAATGGTGAGCATATGGATGCTACAAACATTGTAAATACATATTGGTTATTAAGCACCTGAAATTTGATCACGTGACTCTAGGGATGCTGCAACTACCACAAGTGCGAGGACCAGTTGTAAGTCAACTTTTCCAGTGCTGTTGTAATTCTGAACAGTCACTAAACAAATGGTGGTAAGTCGAGGATATTTATATTGTACTTTATGTTTGGGGAGGGGCAGAGTTGGAATTAACAAAGTCAAGCAACTGTTTTAGCACAGAAGTGTTCTGCGTGATGCCTAGACTTATATAAGCCCACTTGCCACGCTGGTGGGCTGATAGCAATGAATTACATACCGTATCATCTTGTCTCCAGTGTCAAAAGTGTTAATCTGAATCGTGTGTAGGTTGAAGTGCTATAGAAAATTCTGTATTGATTTGGGCTGAGGAAAACTCGCAGTTGTGGGGGTGCGAATCTATGCAAGCAACAAAATGCTTTATGCACTTCTACCATTACTGTAGAAACATCTGTAACTTCCTGCAATGGAGTTTGAAAATGCCACTGTCCCTTTTAATAACTGATTAACAGCTGACCTCATTTAGTTGCAGACATTCTCTGAGACAGAAGCAATGACAACTTGTCTTCTAGTCTTAGACAAAACATGCTGCCTTTGCTTGTTTTTCATGCATATGGTGATCTAAAAATGTGTTTTCCCGTTCTTTGATTTTTAAGTTAACCTGCTACCTGGTAATCACTGCATTTGTCCAAACAGCAGTTCCCAGAATTTGAATTGAAACACTGGCTGGAAATTTTCAGAATTTGTTGCCAAAAGACTGTTCAGAGTCATATACCATACATATCATGGCTAGTTTCAGACTGAATGATGACCAAACATATTGAGTTCATTCAACATGCTAACTCAAAACTAAAATAGTTTTTAATCAAACTACATCTTAAAAACCCAGACATACTGCATCTGGCACTTATCCACACAGTATCAGACCTTAATATAGATTCACTAAATCTTCCAAGCCTATGTTATAAATTGCACCCCATTCTGATTGCTTAAATCTCCTGGAGCTCGAGCTCAACTCCTTGAGAATTCATGGACTTTCCCAGATAATTTTTGACAATAATATGGGAGAAATTCCTCCTTGCTTTCTTTCAGGATCCTTTTCAATTTTCCAATCCAAGAAACTACAGGCCAATCAGCCTAACATCAATACCTGGGAAGATACTAGAAAAAAATAATCAAAAAACAGATCTGTGAATATCTAGAAGCATATAAAATTATAACTAATAGCCAGTACAGATTTATTAAAAACAGATCATGCCAAGCCAATCTTATTTCATTCTTTGACAAAGTGACTAAATTAGTAGACCAGCGAAATACTGTGGGTATAATATATTTAGACTTAAGCAAGGCATTTGGCAAAATAGACCACAACCTACTTCTTGGTAAGCTAGAAAAATGTGGGATAGACAACATCATTACCAGATGGATTTACAACTGGCTGACAAATTGTACTCAATGAGTAGTCCTTAATGGTACTACATCTGCATGGAGGGAAGTAAGCAGTGGAGTACCACAAGGTTCTCTCTTAGGCCTGATACTCCTCAATATTTTCATAAATAACGTAGATGAGGGAATAGAAGGGGAACTCATCAAATTTGCAGATGACACCAGGCTGGCAGGAACAGCCAACACCTCACAAGACAGGCTCAGGATCCAAAAAGAACTTGACAGTCTTGAACAATGGGCCCTATCCAACAAAATGAAATTTAAGGTGAAGAAAAGCAAGGTTTTACACATAGGCAGGAAAAACCAAAGGTACAAGTACAGATTGGGTGAAACCTGGCTCAAAAACAGTAACTGTGAGAGGGACCTTGGAGTCCTAGTGGACGATCACTTAAACGTGAGCCAGCAGTGTGTGGCAGCAGCCCAAAAAGCTAACACAATCCTTGATTGTATAAACAGAGGCATAGAATCAAAATCAGGCGAAGCAGTGGTGGGTTGCCCCCGGTTCGGACCGATTCTATAGAACCGGTAGTAAAATCGGCCCACTGACCCCTATGTCATCAGGAAGCTTCTGTGCATGCGCAGAAGCGTGTATGTGTGGCCCCATTGCAAACCGCTAGTAAAGATAAGTAGAACCCACCCCTGAGGTGAAGTATTAGTACTGCTTTTTAAAGCCTTAGTAAGACCAGACCTGCAATACTGCATCAAGTTTTGGTCACCACATTACAAAAAAGATGTTAAGCCTTAAAAAGTGCAGAGAAGAGCAACTAAGATGATTAAGGCCCTGGAGGCAAAAACATATGAAGAACAGTTGTAGGATTTGGGTTTGGCCAGTCTAGAGAAAAGAAGGACAAGGAGGGACATGATAGCAGTATTTCAGTATTTGAGGACCTGCTACAAAAAAGAGGGGGTCAATTTATTTTCCAAAGCACCAGAAGGCAAGACAAGAAACAATGGATGGAAATTAATCAAGGAGAGAAGCAACCTGGAATTAAGAAGAAATTTTCTAACAGTGAGGACAATTAACTGGTGGAACAACTTGCCTTCAAAAGTTGTGGGTGCTTCATCACTGGAGGTTTTTAAGGAAAGACTGGACAATCACTTGTCTGAAATGATATAGGGTCTCCTGCTATACGTCAGGAGGTCCCTTCCAACTCTATTCTGATTGGTTGGTTGGTTGGTTGGTTGGTTGGTTTTAGGTTGCATCCCCTACTTGTAACAAGATAGACAACACAATCTCCCTAATGTAGTATCTGCTAAAGGGAAGGAAGTAATGTTTCCTATAAAACTATCCTTAGCAACACACATCTAAGTTCCTAAGTTATTGTCCAGATATGACATCTAAACTTCTCCAGATGTTGTCTGCTAGGAAAAAATGTATTATTTTGAGCAGAGGATTAATGGTCTGAGTTCCTAGTTTGCTGACCACAGATGTCATCAGACAATCCTCAGGTGATATCTATTACAGATCCTGTCTTATCTAAAAATACCCCTAGCCCACTCTCTCAAATTAAAACCAAATATTGATAAGATGTACTATCATCTTCAGGAATAAGTGTTTATATTTCCCATCTCTTAAGAATATTATAAAAATGTGCCAAAAGGCTGTAAGTATTTCACCTTCCTCTTCAAGTTAAAGCTAAAGTTAGTTGTTTATACTGCCTTCAAAATTCTCCAATAAGCAGATGAAATGCCATCATAACTAAAGCAGATAACAAAATTACAGTGACAGGAACTGAGTCTGGGAGAAGGATTTATTGTTGGCTGAACAATTCAAATAGATATAATTGTGTATAGCACTCATTTCAAAATGATGCATTTCACTGCACTTAATTTACTTACATTTGTTTTTACTCTGCAAAAAAGCTGCTGGCAGATAAGCCAAAGCAGTAACTAACAATGATATATCTTATGAACATTTTCCAGTGCATAAAAATTTGATCAATGTCTGAGTTGAACTGATCCAATTTGTCTTATTACAGAGTCAAGAAAATAAATTAGGAATGTGCTAGTCTATTCAAGCACAACATATGTAAGAATCAGTCATTGAACTGCAGTTTATCAGACCATTTTATCATATCTTGAAGCAAATGAAATATTTGCATAAAATAGCACAAATCAGGGACTGCAACATGGACAAATCCGTATATTTCAACCACTTCTCATTTGCTACCACCTTTCTTTGGAATTGCACTTAATTAACACCAATTCCATTGGGATGGAGGCAAGTAAGCAAAACCCAACAGTTTCACTTGGCTGTGGTGGAATCTCCAGCTAGGCTGGAAGGAGGAGTCAAGAGGGGTCTGAGTTTAGAGTCTTTGCACTGCAGTAAGTGGTACAGGCCAGGATTCCTCCAGAATCCTTGAAGCCTTATGTTGCCATTCCCAGTGGGATCAGTCAGTCTGGTAGTTGACTAGCAATTGTCAGGCGCAAGAAACCAGGAACAGGAGTAGAGTTCAAAGCACTAAAAAGATTATTTCATGCTACCTATAGACAATAATCTGATCTACCAACAGTCAAGCCAAATTGGTGCTAGATAAAGGTCAACAGAATTCACAGGGGGACGGGATTAGGTCTTTTGTGGGAATGTAATGATTCCAAATTGATGATGCAATTGATTCTCAACCTCGGGCTCCACCTAGTCATCTTGTATATCAATAGAATAGAATAGAATAGAATAGAATAGAATAGAATAGAATAGAATAGAATAGAATAGAATTTTGGACACACAAGAATTTGTCTTGGTGCATATGCTTCTCAGTGTACATAAAAGATACGTTCATCAAGAATCATAAGGTACAACAACACTTAATGATAGTCATAGGGTACAAATAAACAATCAGGAAACAATATCAATATAAATCGTAAGGATTCAAGCAACAAAATTACAGTTATGCAGTCATAAGTGGAAGGAGATGGGTGGTGGGAACGATTAATAGTAGTACAGACTTAGTAAATAGTTTGGCAGTGTTGAGGGAATTATTTGTTTAGCAGAGTGATGGCATTCAGGAAAAAACTGTTCTTGTGTCTAGTTGTTCTGGTGTGCACTGCTCTAAAGCGTCGTTTTGAGGGTAGGAGTTGAAACAATTTATGTCCAAGATGTGAGGGGTCTGTAAATATTTTCACAGCCCTCTTTTTGACTCGTGCAGTATACAGGTCCTCAAAGGAAGGCAGTGTCGAGCGGCACGACGCACTAGACACCATGACTCCAACTGCTGCGGCATGGACGGCGTACCTGATGGGGGGTTGGATGTGGGCCACTGGGTGTTGGTGGAGGGGCTAGGTGTGCCGGCTAGGCGTTCCAACGCACGGGTGCTTAGCGGGGTCGCGTGGGCGAGGAACACCGTGAGCTGTTGTTACCGAATAAACCAGGATACCCCAACTACTGGTCGTGTGTGCTTCTTGTGCTTCGGTGATCCGGTCCAAGGGAGGCCGAGAGGCAGGTTGGTACCAATTGTTTTCTCTGCAGTTCTAATTATCCTCTGAAGTCTGTGTCTGTCTTGTTGGGTTGCAGAACCAAACCAGACAGTTATAGAGGTGAAGATGACAAACTCAATAGTTCCTCTTATTCCAGTACAACTACTGTTGACACTCTTCATGAATGATTCTGGTTGCTTTTCCCAACACTGGCCTTTAGGATGGATGTGGTATGAAACTTGTCTTTTTTGTGATGGGACAATCTGTTGAATGCAATTCTAATTGTTCTTTGCTGCAGTGTGGGAGCTTGTAATTTGCTTTGATCTGGTTGTTATTTTTTAAATCATATTTATGGATGTTGGGTATGTTTGCTACTTAGAGTCGATAATAACTGTAACAGCATATAAAATCAAGAATTATATATAAATATCTCTATAAGTCTTTTCTCCCTCTCTCCTGCCAATCCCCTCTCCCCAGCCTCAAATCTGGGCAAGGCAGCAATGTGATATTTGTTAGCTATTCCTCTTGCTGATCAGCCTGCTTCTTCTCAAAACAGTATGATTTATTAGTACAGACTCCAGATTGCAAGACCAAATGACTGAACAACTAAGCCAACTAAGTAATACCCTTGGCCTGTTCTCCCATGTTTATGTCAGTTAATCTTCAATGTGTCATTACATGCCTTTGCCAACAGTCTTATTGACATAGGTTCATGAAATAATCAGCTGGTTAAAGAGCCATCCTATGAGGGATATCTAGCACTGACTCAAGAGACAAAGAACATCCCTCTTACTTTCAGATATAGAATTCAAAGACTATGGCTGCTGGAACTTCCTTCAACTCAGAGTGGAGTGATTGGTTTCTATATGAAGGTAGATACTCTACGGTGCAGGAAAAATGCATTAGTAAAGCTATAGTCAAAATAGGAATATTAGTTAAAAATGCACATAGGGATAATGTGTACATATAAAAGCACTTCTCATTATTAAGCAGACTTTCAGAAAAATTCAGAAAAATGAGTTATTTTTAAAGACTCCCAGACACCAATCAGCCAGATGGAACAGTTTGCCTTCAGAAGTTGTGGGTGCTTCATCACTGGAGGTTTTTAAGAAGAGAATCAGAGGTGGGTTTCAGCAGGTTCTGACCAGTTCTGGAGAACCGGTAGCGGAAATTTTGAGTAGTTCGGAGAACCAGTAGTAAAAATGCTGGCTAGCCCCGCCCCCATCCATTCTCTGCCTCCCAAGTCTCAGCTAGTTGGGAGGAAATAGGGATTTTGCAGTATCCTTCCCCTGGAGTGGGGTGGGAATGAAGATTTTACAGTATCCTTCCTCTGCCATGCCCACCATGCCACGCCCACCAAGCCATGCCACGCCCACCAAGCCACACCCACAGAACCGGTAGTAAAAAAATTTGAAACCCACCATTGAAGAAAATGGACAGTCACTTGTCTGAAATGGTTTAGGCAGGGTCTCCTACTTGAGCAGGGGACTGGATTAGAAAACCTCCAAAGCCCCTTCCAGCTCTATTCTGATTGATACAAAACTACAATTTATCAAAACTGAAGTTGTCCAAAAAACTGGGGGGGTAGGGAGCAAATTTGCTGATCTTTCTTATCCCCACCCATCATTAAGTGCTGCACTGGCTCCCGGTGGTCTTCCGGGTGCGATTCAAGGTGTTAGTTATCACCTTTAAAGCGCTCCATGGCTTAGGACCTGGGTACCTACGAGACTGTCTTTTGCCACCAATAGCCTCCCACTGACCAGTTCGTTCTCACACGGAGGGACTACTCAGGGTACTGTCAGTCAAATTATGCCGACTGGCGACTCCCAGTGGGACGGCCTTCTCTGTGAGGGCTCCAACCCTTTGGAATGAACTGCCCCCTGAGATACGAAATATCCCTGATCTCCGTGCTTTCCGCCGTGCCCTCAAAACCCTGATGTTCCAACAAGCGGGGCTAAACATATGAACATGTGAATGTTTTTAAAATGTTATCTAATTTTAGGTTCTATTTAATTGGGCCAAACTATGTTATAATAATAATTTTAATTAGCAATTTTATGATGTTTGTGTATCTATATTTTTCTTGACTGTACACCGCCTTGAGTCCTACAGGAGAAAGGCGGTATAGAAATATAATAAATAAATTAAGTGCTGAATTTAAAGTCTGCCTCTGCCCTCCAAGCTCTTTAACCATTTACTTTGCTAATTCTGCTATAATACTTTGCACTTGGAAAGAGGGTGATAAAATCTGCAAGTGATTTATCTTGATTAATCCAAACCCTAATCCTGGACCCATATCATAAAGAGATTTAAAGATAGAAATGAACACTGTGATTTGGACCCAGAAGCAAGCTGGTAACCAGTGCAGTTTGTGCAATGTGCCACACTCCGGGCTTCCAGAACTGTCCATGTCACTGTGTTCTTTAGCAGTTATAGGTTCTGCATTCTCTTCAAGGGTAGCCCCATGTAGAGCATGTTGCAGTAATCCAAATAAGAAATGAGCAAGACTTTGGTACTTACAGCCCATTCACCAAGAAGTTACTCCAGGAAACCAATAAGGCTTGTAAAAAAAAAAATTGCCCATGTCTATTGCCCTGGGCCAATAAGAAAAATTAGGCATTTTTTTTTTATTTGATTTATATGCTGCCCTTCTCTGAAGACTCAGGGCGCCTTACAATGCGTTAAGCAATAGCCTTCATACTTTTGTATATTTATACAAAGTCAGTTTATTGCTCCCACAATCTGGGTCCTCATTTTACCTACCTTAGAAAGGATGGAAGGCTGAGTCAACCTTGAGCCTGGTGAGATTTGAACTTGCAGTAATTGCAGGCAGCTGATATTAATAACAGTGCTTTAGTCTGCTGCACTACCAGGGCTTTGGAAGATGGGCAGAATACAATACTTCAGTTAGTAAGCATGTATATGCTAATATACAGAGGGGCGCGGTGGCTCAGTGGCTAAGACGTTGAACTTGTCAATTGAAAGGTCAGCAGTTCACTGGTTCGAATCCCTAGTGCCGTGTAACGGGTGAGCTCCCGTTACTTGCCCCAGCTTCTGCTAACCTAGCAGTTCGAAAGCACGTAAAAAATGCAAGTAGAAAAATAGGGACCACCTTTGGTGGGAAGGTAACAGCATTCCGTGCACCTTTGGCATTTAGTCATGCCGGCCACATGACCATGGAGGCGTCTTCGGACAGTGCTGGCTCTTCAGCTTTGAAACAGAGATAAGCACTGCCCCCTAAAGTCGGGAACAACTAGCACATATGTGCGAGGGGAACCTTTACTTTTATCTTTTTATGTGTAAAAAGGGGAATCTTTACCTTTTTATATGCTAATACAAAAAAGTATCAGTATGTATAGTACATATTTAGTTTTCATGTATAGGGAGACAGATCCAACATGATTGAAAAAACTAGGAGACATGCTAATTTGCTTCTGGACTCTAAAAAGAAACATCATAAGACATACCATTTGCAGAAACACCTACTTTGCATTTAGATGTGTTTTTCCTTTAGTGCAACATGGTGTACAAATAGTTCTTTCCGATTCATTAAAGATGCACAAATCACTTCCAGAAGAAAGGGGCACTGATATCTGGAATATTTCAGAAGTGTTTTAAATACCTCAATATCATTTTCTTCCTGCAGAAAAGCTACAGCTGAGTGGCAGTGAACAGTCTTGGCTCATAAAAACAATGTGTAATTTTTTCCCAGGAACACAAGATTGCCTTACAATCCTGAAAAATATAATTAATTATAGACTGTTCTTTCTTTCATCCAAGTGATGACCAATCCCACTTAGCTTCTGAACCTAAACAGGGTAGGGTAGATGCAACACAACTGGTCCGCAACTTATGACTGGTAGCTTAACAACCTTTCAAAATTATGACAGACACCTCCCCCACCTCAAAAGCTATTTACAACCCATTTTCAAAGTTATGGTGGCCAGTGGCCATACATTGGCTCCCCTTTTTGGCTGTTTGCAGCATCCCATGATCATGTGACTGCAATTGGTGATGTCTTTGCCATGGTAAAAAATGCTCATTGGGGAAAACTGATTTCCTTAGTGACTGATGTTTGCTTAACTGCCACAAAAAAAATGTAGAAAAATCAGGTCCAGTCACATAATTCCCTGGATAAATCAAATCTGCTTTTCCAGTGGACTCAAATTTATATGCTGAGAAGTGGGGAATAGGTATAGAAATAGTGTGTTGTGCATCCTTTAGAAGTGTGGGTCTGCATTTTAAAAATTTTGAAGGCAACACTCCTTTCCAGATTCTGTGGGACCCTAATCTACTCCATCCATGTAGATTCCTACAACTTTCCTATAACTTAGTCAACATGGCACACTTACTTATGGCTAACTGAACTCAACCCAATTTTCTAGTTTTGAATGACAAATTCCAAAAACACCACTGATCCACAATTTAGTCAATGTATTTTAGCTGAATAGCTGTGCATATTCAGTGTACATGAACAACTGGAAACATAGTCAAAGACAAGCCAGGAATGCTTTAAAAGGTGTTAACAAAAAGCGAAAAAACAGCTCTGATCCAGGAGTCAAATACCATGATCTGAAACAAAACCAAATGCAAATGATAATCCATCACTGAGTATTAAAAACTGAAGAGTTTGAAGCCACAGACTCCAGAACCATACCTAGGTTCCAGCTGCATACTATCAAGTCAATCCCTCCATTGAAGAGGCTCTTATCTCACAGTAAGTCATCAGAAGATTTGTATCTCAACTTCTTCTCCAGTGGGTGTAAAACAGAGGTCTTCATACTTGGCAGCTTTAAGACTTGTGGACTTCAACTCCCAGAATTCTCCCAGCATAGCATAGCTGGCTGGAGAATTCTGGGAGTTGAAGTCCACAAGTCTTAAAGCTACTAAGTTTGAAGACCTCTGGTCTAAAATTTCATCTGCCCTTTATTTTCTATGGCTAATTACTCCTCTTCATTTCATCCTCAGAACCAAGTATGTGTTCCTAGGTTACCTGAAGATCTGAGCTCAGAGTAATGGTTTTTAAGAGTCCCAATTCTTCAGGAAGTAGTTCAGAAGTTGCTGTCCCAGAGAAGAACACAGTCTTCTCTAGCAAGGTCATTACACTGTATTAAATACAGTACAATAGCTCCATAAAACAAGAGCAACCTGAAACTTGAAACCTTTCCAAGAATTTTGGGAAACATTTGGGAGGAATACAATTCAAGCTGTGTCTAACTAGGGGAAAAATGGAAGAATTAGGAGCCAAAATGTAAGAAAAGGAAATGGTAGCTGCTTCTGTGCAGAACATAAAAAGATACAGCTGCAGGAAAGGTATCAAGTTCCACAGCCACTTTGAATTTTCAAAAGAAACTATTCTGAAACGTTCTTGGGAGTGTGTTCTTTCTTTTAAAAGAATAAAACCTGTTGGGAACAGGTTGCTATTTTAACTCAAGTCAACTTTTCAAAGGGAAATCAGCCAGTTATTCTAAACCTTGCTTCAATCTCTAGTGGAGAAGCTAAAATTTAATGACATTTTTCCCTGCACCAGCTGCGCATTTAGTGAGAAGGCTGATTGCCAGGCTCTTCTAACTGGAGGAGGCAGAAGTGTTCAGGTCTGATTTATTAAATCTCCGGATAAAAGACAAGATCATAGAAAATGATCTAAAGGTAAAAGCTGCCCAAAATAAGAAACACAAAATTGCCACAAAAGTGTGATTGGTTGATTGGTTGCCATAGGCTTTTCGCTCTTGTAAAAAAGCGAATATGTGATAGGCTTTACTGTATTGCCACCTACTGGGTAGTACTGAAATATCCGATCTGCTAAAACCAAGCTTGTTGATTTAACCTCTGGACAGTTGTTTGTTTTAGTCAAATTTGGGATCACGGTTTGGAAAATGATATCTGTGTACTGTTGCAGATCGTGTAGAAATTGTGTGTTCCTTTGGCTGTCTAAAGCAGTGGTTCTCAACTTCCGCAATTTTAAGATGTCTGAACTTCAACTCCCAGAATTCCTCAGTCAGCCTGTTGGGTAAAGATTCTTGGAATTGAAATCCACACACATTTTAAAAAGTTGCCAACATTGGGAAACCCTGCTCTAAAGAGCTAGCTAGGAACTAGCAAAACTGGGAATGATCTAGTGATGCTGAAGCCCCTACAGCCATGATGGCGAACCTATGGCATGGGTGCCATAGGTGGCATGCAGTACCCTCTCTGTGGGCACGCGAGCCATCACCCCACTTCAGCTCCACCACGCATGCGTGCGCGCCTCCCACCAGTCAGCTGGTCATCAGGTCTCTGCCACACATGCGCGGGGGTGGGGCCTGTGCAGGGCACACATGCATGCATGAGGGTGCATGCGGGGAGGGTAGTGCGCATATAGGGGCCATGAATGCATGTATGGGGCGGGGCGCATGTGCAGGGATTGCACGCGCATTGCATTTTGGGGGTTTGGCCACTCGGTCCAGAAAAGGTTAGCCATCACTGTCCTATAGTATTTAACCTATTTTACTTGCAATGGTTTCTCTTTTTTTACTTCTAGCACTCCTGCCTCCTACCCTAGTAGGAAAAGGAATCACATCTTTTTACATATTATTAGGCTCTCCAGATTTACCGGTAGATGTCTGTGACAAATTGTCTTCATTGTAATATATCTAGTCAATTGTTAAAATAAGTCCTTTGATACATCCCATTAAATACTGTCAACTTCCAGCCACCCTACAAAATTGACTTTCTACGTAGCCGTGCCAGAAATCTGGATCTCTGTTCTGACCTTAGAAAGGTAGCTAGTAACTTTAAAGCACATGTTGAAGACCATTTAGCCATTCCAGTGAGGATGTTATGTAGTTTTATTTCTCTTGCCTTTCTCGCCGTTTTAAGTTTCTAAACTTTTTAAATTGTATAATAATAGTTTTGAGATCAGATTTTTGTACGGAAGGAAATGGAGTAGTTCTGCTTCATGAACTACATTGGTTACATCAGTTTTCAGGTGCCCTTTTGGGGTTTAGGACTTGGTTTCCTCTCAGGACATCTTTCTCCAACCATTTCTACCAATCCGGTAAGAATTGATGACAGGTGTGCTCTGGGTCCTGTCCACAACCAGCCATCTTGTGGGACTTCGCTACCACTGCTTCTGCTTTCTGGAATTAACATTCCCTGCAAGGTTCAACCTGATAAATTTCTAGGAAATCACTAATAGTTTTCCTGTCAGACTCTGGATCAGACCATTTGTGACCTCACTTGAAAGGTTGTTATGGTAATTGACGTTTGAGTAAGGTGACCAGATTTTAACATTGGTAAAGAGGGACATTGTGGGCGTGGCTTATTTTGTGGGCGTGGCTAGCTGGTCATGTGACTGGGTGGGCGTGGCTAGCTGGTCATGTGACCGGGTGGCCATGGCTATGTGTATAGGGTAAGGTGAACAGATTTTAACATTGGTAAGAGGGACACCATTGTGGGCGTGGCTTATTGTGTGGGCGTGGCTTGGAGGCCATGTGACTGGGTGGGCGTGGCTAGCTGGTCATGTGACCGGGTGGCCATGGCTGTGTGTATAGGGACTACTCAGAGGGCTGAAAAGTCATTTCTGACAGGTCCTCACACTTTTGACTGGTCCTCACACTTATGACCATCCTCACATTTATGCCCGTGCAGCATTCTTAACAACCATGTCACTCATTTCACAACCGCTTCTCTTCACCATGATGACAAGATAGGGCAAAAAACGTAAAATGTGAGGACAGTCGTAAGTTCGAGGACTGGTCAAAAGTGCGAGGACCAGTCAAAAATAACTTTTTCAGCCCTCTGAGTAGTCCATATGCACAAAAGGACTAACCAGAGGGCTGAAAAAAGTCATTTCTGACAGGTCCTCACACTTTTGACTGGTCCTCACACTTATGACCATCCTCACATTTATGCCCGTGCAGCATTCTTAACAACCATGTCACTCATTTCACAACTGCTTCTCTTCACCATGATGACAAGATAGGGCAAAAAACGTAAAATGTGAGGACAGTCGTAAGTTCGAGGACTGGTCAAAAGTGCGAGGACCAGTCAAAAATAACTTTTTCAGCCCTCTGAGTAGTCCATATGCACAAAAGGACTAACCAGAGGGCTGAAAAAAGTCATTTCTGACAGGTCCTCGCACTTTTGACTGGTCCTCACACTTATGACCATCCTCACATTTATGCCCGTGCAGCATTCTTAACAACCATGTCATTCATTTCACAACTGCTTCTCTTCACCATGATGACAAGATAGGGCAAAAATGTAAAATGTGAGGACAGTCGTAAGTTCGAGGACTGGTCAAAAGTGCGAGGACCAGTCAAAAATAACTTTTTCAGCCCTCTGAGTAGTCCATATGCATAAAAGGATACAGTAATAGAGAGGGATGAAGGAAGGGAAGGGAAATTAGAGTAGGAGTGACGGTAAGAGAGGGAGGAAGAGAGGAGGAGGAGAAAGGAAGAGGAAATAGGGAGGAGAAGAAGAGGGTGGGGGGAAGAGAAAGTAAGAAGGAAAGAAAAGAGAGGTGGTAGGTTTGAGGAGAAAGATTGCTGTACAATAAAAAAGATGAAAGGGAAGAAAGCCAACCCCAAACAAATATAAAGATATTAAGATAAAGAATGAATTGTTAAACTTTAAAGAATAAAAGAGAACAAATATGAATAAATAGCAATAATTAGAAACACACATACATATAATGTATTTTCTTTGAACAGAATATTTGGCTGGTTCACAAATTTAAACAGTGTTTAGTCATTTCAATTAAATTTACAATTTCTATATTTCCTTTTTGCCATATTTATTCCTCATCTATTTTTTTAAAAAAACAATTTTACCCTTCATCCTCATCTCTAATCTTAATCAAATTCAATTTTTCCCTTCTATTCTATTTTATACCCCTTCCCATTGTCATCTATTTTTATATCCATCCTCACATTGGTTAATTATGTAATTATGTAATACAGTTGTTTAATACAAATTCAACATTTTAATATAAATCAATTAGTTATATAACTATCTTTTTTGTATATTAATCAATATGAACATGAATATTCCAATTATTTCCATGCAATCCAATTTCTTACAAATCAATTAATTATACTTACCAATAATAATAAACCAAATAATTTTCCCCATATATTCCTCCAAACCACAACTTAACCATTTCTGCTTTCAACACAGTATACAATTAATAATATCTCAATTATTACAATTCCCTAGTTAAAAAGAGCTTTTTTTTCTTTTGTTTTAAAATCTTGAACTCTCCTCTTTTGCCCTAAATAATTTTCCATTGTTTGCACTTACCTTTTTTGGTGAGGAAAAGGAAAATAAATCTGCTGCCTAATTTTCCAACGTTGCAAGCAAACCGCAAAGCCAACAGCCTGTTTTACTTTCAGTTTCGTTTTGAGCTTGGTTTGCACAAAGAGGAAAAAAAAACTGAGCAATTTAGCAAGAGCAGAGCCCTGTGCAAATCAGCTGAGAGGGGGAAGCCGAGCTAATTAACGTAGGGCGGCCCTTTGAAGCCCCGCGGCAAGAGTTTAAACAGGTTTTTTCCCTCTAGCCATCAGCGGGGATTCAGGAGGCAGCCGGGAACCAGGAGGCAGAATGAAAAATTGGGACATTTTTAAAACGCCGCGGGACGCGGGACAAATTGCTCAAAAGCGGGACTGTCCCGCCAAAAGCGGGACGTCTGGTCACCTTACGTTTGAGTGAATTCACAATGTGCTATCCCTACATTTGACCCGGCACTGTTTTTAAGACAAGCTTTGCTGGCTGGGGAATTCTGGGAGTTGAAGTCCGCCAGGCTTAAAAGTTGCCAAGGTTGGAGACCCCTGGTTTAGAACACTGTGTGAACTTTAGCATGCTTACTGAATTAACCTGGTTGCATGGCAAAAAAATAAACGATTGGCTAATTTCTACCTCAGGATTAATAGGGTGTGCAAATAATTTCAAATGCATGTTCAAATTGCCCATTTTGAATGGGAAACAGCTATTCTGGGCACCACTTGGACTCACCCAATCACTTTGGAAGTATTTTGTACATCAACAGCTGTTCCGTATTCAAAATCCTGGAATACTTCCAAAATGATTAAACCAGCCCCTCTGACACAAAACAGCTGTTTCATTTTCGTGAACTTGAAAAAGAGCATTGCAAAGTCAACATGACTTTGAAACATTTTGCGTATCCCTAACTTCTACTGTCTCTGGCATCTTAGGGATTGAATTTGGGTTCAGAGCATATGTTTCCACATCCAGGTTTTCAATCTGGTTAAGAGCTTTGTGTAAATTATGGCATGTTATCCTCAATGGGTCCAAACAGAAAACTCACAAAAGGAAAACCATAATTTGTTCTCACAATTTTTATTTAAATCATTTTGCATTTTTTTTCCAAGACGTACAAGTGACAAATTAAGAAGCATTCTTTACATTGTCCATTCTAATGTCATGCCTTTAATGATATTTTACTGGTGGAAAAAATAAACTTAATTAAAAAGAGTTTACAAGACTTAATGAAATAAATCATTAATAAAATGACTAAATCAGAGTCTTATACATGAAACAGGAATATTTGAAAAAGCTTTAAAATACATCCAACAAAATATCTCATTTACTTCCCTGAAGTGGATCAGAAGGTCTGTTTCCTTAACTAAAGCTGAATCCAAGAGCAAATTTGCACGCACCAAAACAGAGAAAGCTTTATAAACTTCAAATCTTTCAGGATTTACTCTGATAATACAATTATAGACATATTTACTCTAATGTAAAACTTGCTGAGTTCATCAGCCAGACTTTCTATTTTTTTTTCATATTACAGTTCCTGAAAAAGCAATTTTTGCAAGAATTTCAGCTTCAAAGCTATGGTGGGCTCAAATAAAACACTAGATTTCTAATCTGTAACCCGCAATCTGATTACACATCACAAACCTTACAATGGCTGTGTCAAACTCTCATCAATCCTGACAAGATAAGGGGGTGATTTATTTCATCCCTGTGATATATTTCATCCTTAAATTGTGCTTCTATTTGGACTGGACTAGTTATGAATAAAACTGTTTCATAACCCAAAGATTGTGGGGGTTGAAGTCCAAGATATCTGGAAGTTACTAGTGCAACCTTCCAGAAGAAAAAACAATGATATCATGAACATTGTTAAATTATCTCTGCCTCTGCCTTACTCAGCCCTCTTTACTGGATGCTCATAGAGAAAGTTTGACAAAACTGGTTTTCCAAACATTAATTTAATAAACATTAGCTGTGACATTTCATAAAGGAAGCTTTGGTTTTGTCAATTACCTCTATATTGTTTTTCTCTTTTTAAAATATATTTTTATAGCCAACTTATCTATTCTTCATTGTTCACATTCTAAATAAGGTAGCTTAAATCATATCCCACGACATACATCACAGCTAAATTCATATGATATCATTATGCATAGATTATTAAATTACCCCAATTTTCTAAATTTGCATAACAAAAACTAATAATAAAGTCTGGGTTCAGGCAATAAGCCCTGAATATTTTTTGGATCAGTATGTCACATAAACACAGTTACTGGTCACACATTACATTAAGCACTGATTTGTTGAGAAAATAGCTACGTTTGCATAACAAGGACAAGCTATCTTGCTTCATCATGCTGAATAAACCAAACCTTTATGTAAGGTGATCAAGTTCTATGTTATGTGGGTTGCTGCAATCCAGTTTACAGCCAAAATGAAGTTTTGAGGCCAAATGAAAAATCCTTCCCGAACACATTACTTCAGACATTGTGCTAATTTGACTAACCAAAATGAATGATAAAAGATTATAAAGTGCTTGTGTTGTCTTCTTCATTTTCCCAAGTACATAAAAACAAAGACTCTACCGAGTCAGTTTCGACACCTGCCAATTACGTGGCCAGGTCCATATTGTGGTCCTTGAAACAACGCAGAGGTGGTTCTCCATTGCCTAAAATGTTTTTCGAATCTGGTAAGCAATCTTAACTTTCTCTGATGGTCTCTTATCCAAGACTTTATCCTGGAACATTCCTTTAAGACAAAGGAGTATGTCTTTCATCTCAGTTCAGTTCAAGAACTGAGGTAGGAAGGAATGTTTTATAGTGTGATCATTCTCATCTTCATAAAAGCTTTCCACTCTAATAATGGGATTGGATGTTATTAAAAGGATCAGCAGTTGAACGTTGACCTAAATATCACAATATAGTTTTAGAAAAGCTGCATGATGTTACTTGTTGTTACTTGTTGTTAAGAGTGTATATATGCACACGACTTGTAACCTATTTGTAGAAACTTTTCTGTCAACTATTTAATAGTTAATAAAATATTCTAAGAATCCCCTACTTGGATTATAAGAAGTTTCTTGTCGTCATTGAGGGTGAATATGTAGTTTGGCTTTGTCGATCTTCCAAGTAAGCAGCATCAAAAATCAGCATCTAAAGTAAATATCTTATTATTTGCTTGGGACATAACTGCAAAATGTTGATATTCTGAAACCCTCCTCTCAAAGAAATTGGTTTTTCCTTCCAGGGAAATGTTCTCCATGAAGTCAAAAGGGTTTTCTGCTTGAAAGACCTGAGAAAACCAAAGGTATCATTAAAACATAGGAACTGAATGAGGCACTGCAAGGACAAATCCATCTTTGATGATTGCTAGGGAGCATTTCCATTTAGCCTCCCCCCCACCCCCCACCCCCACATTTGGTTTCTTCCTCTTTGACTGATAAGGATGACCAGGAGAAAGCCAAAATATTTCAAGTTTTCTAAAAGCCTTCACTTCTGTAAAGATTGACAGAGCTTTCCACTTTGCTTTCTACATTCACACCTTTTTTCAAACATTACCTGTTCTATCACATTTCCCTATCAGTTAGCATTTTCAAACAACACACAAATATTCACTCTCTCTTCAAATGCACAAATATGTGTATGCTGTTGTGCACATTTATCTCTAAGCATTGGGGGCTACAGCTTGTTTATCTGCCCATCAGCAGGATATTTCTCCAAAAACTGAACAGAATAGATTCAAATCTGCTGGGAGCCAACAGATAAAGAGATGCAACATGTTCCTTCATTACAGTACAAAGGATAAATCAGATGCCTCTTATGGCCATAAATGGAAAGGGGTTGAACGACAAAAGCTGTGCTTTGCGCTATTTCCCAACCTTGATGAAAACTATTTTTAATTTCTTAGGCCAGCCTTTTCATTAAAAGATACCGTTCAGTTGCCCTTCAGAATTCCCATGAAAAGTCATGGTGGCTGGGATTCCAAGCTGGTATCTCAGATACCTCAAGATACCAAGCTTGATATAGGCTATTGTGAAGTCTGGCTTTTCCATGTGTGGAAAATTGTGGCGTAAATGTTCTAAAATAAAATGCCGTTAAATTTATAAGTATGCAGTGAACTGCAAGAAAACATGATCGATAAAAGGAATAACCAACCTAAATACACATGCTACTCGTGCCCAAATACAGAACCAACCCCATTCTTCTTGCAAAACAAGAGTTCAGACCTACTTTGAAATAGATTTAGGAAAAGGTC
This sequence comes from Arizona elegans, assembly GCA_022577455.1. Taxonomy (NCBI): domain Eukaryota; kingdom Metazoa; phylum Chordata; class Lepidosauria; order Squamata; family Colubridae; genus Arizona; species Arizona elegans. The sequence goes on along the minus strand of JAKOOJ010000002.1, from coordinate 14,504,044 downwards.
TCTTCACAGGGCCAAAGTTCAATGCAAATACTGTAAGGTAAATTTAATTACTTTACCTTAGGGAAACCCAATTCCAGCAGCAGCCTATCAGCCACAAATTCAATATACTGTTTCATCAGAGTACAATTCATGCCAATCAATCCCACAGGTAAAGCCTCTGTCAAAAACTCCTGCAATAGTAGAAAAAATGAAATTATTCAGAGTATTTTCCCAGTTTGATTCACATGTATAACATGAAGTTTATATATATATATATATATATATATATATATATATATATATATATATATATATATATATATATATATATAGTATATTGTTTTTTTTCTGTCGAAGCACCTGGTCTACCCCAATATGGGAGGGAGCATACTGCTTCCCTTTCGCCTTTCAGCTCCAATCCAGGAGCCCTCAAGGCAGTGGCTATCACAACAAACTATTTTGTATCAAATTTATATTTGCTGATAAAGAAATAAAGGGAGACTAGTATAGATCTATTTCAAGCTATTTAGCTCTCATTAGCTAGCCATAACCTTACTTGCATCCAAACTTGGGCTACCTGCATTAATAGGCAGTTGTATTAACCTCTGAGCAACAAGTTCTCCTCCCTTTATCAGCTGAGCCAGGGGAAAGATTAAGTGTTTTTTCTGTCGAAGCACCTGGTCTACTCCCATGTATATATACGAGGGGCACATCAGGGTTGTGTTTGACCTTGGGGCCGGGGTGTGTGGCCAGGGATGGCGTGGCCAGCCCGACATCACTCGTTGAGGCTTCATTTATGGCTGCAATGGCCTCCTGAAGCCCTCTGCCAGTGAAAACAGAGCTCAGGGAGGCCGTCCGTGGCCTCCCCAGGCTCCATTTTCACTGGCAGAGGGCTGCAGGAGGCTGCCGTGACTGAAAACGGAGCCTGGGAGGGCTGTGCACAGCCCTCCAAGCTCCATTTTCATTGACAGAGGCACCACAGGCCGGTCCTTCACTGTTTCGAGGGTGGCCTCATGGGCCAGATCTAAGCACCCCATGGGCCAGATTCGCCCCACAGGCCTTGAGTTTGACACCCATGGTTTAGAATATTGTGTTAGCTTAACCAATTGTGCCTCATTCAGCAAGTGACCTGACCTTCGTGCAATGCATTGAGCAATCACAGCAGCAAACCACAAGGGTATAAACCTTGGGTAGGGTGGTTGTTTGCATAAACACACTAAATCACAACTAGTCCACCACATTTTAACCTACAGGATTTATTAACCCAATTCAGATGGCCACATTAGGGTATGTATTATGCAAATTCAGAAAATTACAACCGAGTCCCTCATATTAAAGTTCATCATAGGCCAAATGGGCTTATAAACATAGCCTACATTATTTTGTGGTTGATCAAAACTATGTCCAGGCAAAGGGGTCCGATCTCACCTTTTCAATTTCAACCGCATTGACAATGATCTCTTTCACCCTTCCCTCCAAAGGTTTATTCACTAAATGCTGAAAAATCAGGCAAGCAAAGTCACAGTGGAGCCCCTTAAAGAAATAAACAGGGCAGAAACATAAGAAATTCATCTTTAAAAAAAAAAAAAAAAACAGAAGACAATTTTTAATGTAAGAATTACTTTAAGCCTTTGCAGCTTTTTTTAAAGTCAAAATAATCCACTAACAATGCATGTTAACAGCAACGATTTAAAATGTGTTTTAAAACTTAACATAAAATAAGATGTGCATTAATGAATTTTGTCTACATTTAAGATGTCTCCAGACATCTCTTGTCTAATTAACAAACTTGGTTTGCATACCCCTATTCCCTGCAAGTTCAGTTTATGACATTTCTAATTCAGAAGTCACATTTATTCCTCCTCAATATCTTAAATACAAGAATAGTATGTTGTGGACTGGGAAATACACACAACTCCTAAAAATATTGGTAGAATTGGGAAATGTGTTTTCTCAAACTACAACATATTGCTATACTTAAAAAAACGATAGCATTAACAATAATCTTGTTAAACAGCATTCTGTGGATTTTATTTCAGACTTTAATAATGTATGAATCATGATCATTTCCAAAATAGTAATAATCCCCACCAGTCAATTTCCAAAGGCAGCTTTATTTGGAACAGCTTACATCCTGCAACCATACTCTAACACCATTAAAAGCATCTGCTTATCCCAGGTCCTTGGGAAGAACTGGCTAGGCAGATAAAAGTGCCAAATCCAGTCTAAACATCTGAGTGACTATGCAACCAGACATAATAAATTACATTTGTAGACTGTGCACTCTCCACAAATAAGAGAGTCTACAAGCAATACTGCTTCTCTGAAAGCATCATATTTAACCTTATTGAAATATTTTTGCCCCACACCTTACTTCATCTCTGCTAATAAGTTCGTTGGAGAAAGTAAGGCCTGGCATTAACCCTCTCTTCTTGAGCCAAAATATGGCTGCAAAAGCACCAGAAAAGAAGATGCCTTCGACAGCAGCAAACGCAACCACTCTTTCACCTGTTTCAACAAAATCAAAATTTGTTATCAGACAATTAATGAACCTTCTTCAAATGGTAGAAAAGAATAAAATTCTTTTCCTATTTTACTCAGCCAAGGTGTGAAGTAAATGCATTTGGAGCACAGAAAGTGGGAAACACTGACAAAAACCATGACCGTTCCAAATCTTAATTAAGGTGCAATCTCACTAACAAGGAAATAGAATCTACTGTATCTTGTATAAATACTGTGGATATTGTCTCATCTGGCTTGTTCTGTTAATTCCAAAGAGATATTTCAGAAAACCTGTTAATTGCTTGATTTCCCCAGAGGAATAGCTTTAACACAGAGACTTCTGGAATCGGCATATTCTTAAGAGGCTGATGTCAACTTCTAGGATATAGAGTAATCAAAGAAATATATGTAAATATAGACTCTACTGGAATGGCAAAGGTTTATTTCACTGTCATTTCTGAAGGAAAATTATTTAACTGCAAAGTGGGCCAGGTTCAGAAGGTAAAGAAGCCAGATGCTGGACTTAATTGTTTGACTATCTATCTATCTATCTATCTATCTATCTATCTATCTATCTATCTATCTATCTATTTTGACTAGATAGATAGATAGATAGATAGATAGATGATAGATAGATAGATAGATAGATAGATAGATAGACAGACAGACAGACAGACAGACAGACAGACAGATACCATATTTTTTGGAGTATAAGACACACCGGAGTATAAGACGCACCTTAGTTTTTGGGGAGGAAAATAAGAAAAAAGCAGATTGGCAGGTGGATCGGCCTCTGGAATACCCCCAATCAGCTGTCCCCAGAGGTGAATTTGAGCAACAGGTTCCTTGGTTGTGATCTCTGTGTCTTGCTTTTTTTCCTGTCTCTGAAAGCCTCCGCAACAGAGCTTCAGAAAAAAAAGCCTCTGAAGCTCTGTTTGGGGGCTTTTTTTCTGAAGCTCTGTTTGGGGGCTTCTTTTCTGAAGCTTTGTTTCTGATGCTTATTTCAGCCTCTGAAACCTCCGTTTGAGAACCTGGGCGGGGCTACATTCGGAGTATAAGATGCACCCAGATTTTCACCTTCTTTTGGGGGTAAAAAGGTGCGTCTTGTACTCTGAAAAATATGATAGATAGATAGATAGATAGATAGATAGATAGATAGATAGATAGATAGATAGATAGATAGATAGATAGATCAGGGAGTCAAACAATTAAGTCCAGCAGCTGGCTTCTCACCTTCTGAACCTGGCCCACTTTGCAGATTAAAAGAGTAAGATCCTTCCAGTTATTAGGCCATTTTAAGACTTTTCAAACAAGGACAGCAAAGGGAGAAATGAAACCTCTGTTCAAACAACACACCTACCCATGAATAATTGAACTACTGTTTATTCAGTTAACCCAATGAATAACACATACAATGGAGGCACCTACCAAAAGTGGCTTCTCTGTCTGTTATCCACCTCATCGCCCAATCTGCTTTCTTCCTGACACATGGCATTGTTTCAATAGCATTAAATAAAAAGTCCCTGAGAGGATAGGGAAGAAGGAAAGAGGAATGGAGGAAAAGCAAAAGACTGTAAATCTGGGTAGCGGGACTGACATAAAAGCATAGATCACTTGCTGTGACAAATTAGCTTACATCCAAGGATAGCATGGATGTGTGTAACATTGCACCTTATTTCTCTCAGATATAGAATCTTCTGAAAGTACACCAGCATATGCTAGAAATCTCTTCTGCAGTTTGAACAAAAATTGCCACATCTGTTAAACGAATCACTGCCGTTGTTATATTAGTAACACGGTTGTTAAGTGAATCTGGTTTCCTCGTTGACTTTGACAGAAAGTCACAAAAGGGGATCATATGACTCCAGGACCCTGCAACTGTCATAAATGTGAGTCAGTTGTCAAGCATCTGAATTTAAATCATATGACCACGGGGAAGTCACAACGGAAATAAGCGTGAATAACAGTCATAAGTCATTTTTTTCAGTGCTGTTGTAACTTTGAACAGGTCACTAAATGAACTGTTGTAAATTGAGGATTACCTGTATAAACATAATAAAGATAGGACAGAAATAAAATTTAAAAAGTTACAGCAAATACTGATTTTTCCTAAGATCAAGCAAAAACTCTCCCTTATAAACGTTAAAATTAATACCAATTTCCACTGATATGTCCTTGCAATGTTAAACCACGGTCCCCCATTTACATGAAAATTACAAACGAAGAAATGTGTAAGTCCTCTACATAACGGTAATACTTACGCTAATTACCTTTTCTCGGGGTCTTTGATGTAAGTGTCTATTAACAAACTGTACATCTCAGAATGAACATTTTCTATTGATATTTGGAAGCCATAGAAACAGCGAGCTTCTGGGATCTGCACTTCTTGGCTAAAACGTTCTACCTGTCAACGAAAGAAGTCAGATATCGAAATGTTCATGTAAGATCGGGTTCACACACTGCACTAGGCCACAATGTCTTATGTAAATGACTATTTTCTTCCAAAAGAGCATCTCTGGCAGAGGTGGGTTTCAGCAGGTTCTGACCAGTTCTGGAGAACCGGTAGCAGAAATTTTGAGTAGTTCGGAGAACGGGTAGTAAAAATTCTGACTGGCCCCACTCCCATCTATTCTCTGCCTCCCAATTCCCAGCTGATTGGGAGGAAATAGGGAATTTGCAGTAACCTTCACCTGGAGTGGGGTGGGAATGGAGATTTTACAGTATTCTTCCCCTGTCATACCCAAGCCACGCCCACCAAAACATGCCACACCCACCAAGCCACACCCACAGAACCGGTAGTAACAAATTTTGAAATCCACCACTGATTTCTGGGTATAGTGAATATGATATACACATATAGGATTCCCAAGAAAAAGCAGTTGAAAGTCAGTGTGATTAGTACAAACTTCATTAAAAGTAAGTACTTAATAGTATTTACAATGCTCCTTATGATGGACAACAAATACATGCAAAGTACAATTACAAACAGATGTTTGATTGCATGCAATGAAAAAGAAACACAGCATCAAAGTATTACAGGTACATCACAGGAAGCATCTCACCAAGTTTTCATTGACAATTCCATCACTGGCAGCAAAAAAAGCTAGGATATGCGAAATAAAGTATTTTTCTTCTGGTTTTAGATTGTTCCAATGAGTAAGATCCTTTGATAAGTCAACCTATACAAGTAGAAAAAAGAAATACAGATTACACACTTGAAATCATCATTGTTTACTGATAATTCTGAAAAGCAAAATAAATATTTAAGAGAATATACCCTATAACTTCAAAGAGGGGCATTTATTATTTATTTATTTAATTTATATACCACCCTTCTCCCAGAAGGACTCAGGGCGGTGTACAGCCAAAATAAAACACACAGATATAAAATTTAAAGAACAATTTAAGAAATATTAAATAATTTGGCCCATATCTAATTAAAATAAAACTACCCATTTTGGACATTTAAAAGTTAAAAGTTAACGATTAAAAATTTAAAAATTAGGCCAGGCCAGTTTGTTGGAATAAAAGCGTCTTGAGGGCATACATGGGAGGGGGGCATTTTTGATAAAGTTGGTAGCTGAAACCTCACCAAAGCCCTATTCGTTTTCCATATCTTGTAATATACATTAAAAAGGGTGGGGTTCTATCATACAGCTCTTCCTGCCATCTTGACTTTCTTTTGATTGCCTTTGCAGATTCTCCTGGCTTTTAACCAACTTTTCCCTGGTGGTGTCTTGTAATGTAATGGATTATTATTAAATGTAATGGATTATTATTACCCTCACCATCCTCTGCCAGGATGGGTCTGTGGATAATTGGGAGTTGTAGCCTAATCATCTGGTGGTACCTGGTGAGTAGACACTAGTTTACTAGAAATTCTCTGCCTAAGTTTACACATAAAAAGATAAAAGTAAAGGTTCCCCTCGCACATATGTGCTAGTTGTTCCTGACTCTAGGGGGCAGTGCTTATCTCCGTTTCAAAGCTGAAGAGCCAGCACTGTCTGAAGACGCCTCCATGGTCATGTGGCCAGCATGACTAAATGCCAAAGGTGCACGGAACGCTGTTACCTTCCCACCAAAGGTGGTCCCTATTTTTCTACTTGCATTTTTTACGTACTTTCGAACTGCTGGGTTGGCAGAAGCTGGGACAAGTAACGGGAGCTCACCCCGTTACGGGACACTAGGGATTTGAACCACTGAACTGCCAACTTTTCGATCAACAAGCTCAGCATCTTAGCCACTGAGCCACCATGTCCCTTTTACATATAGGTTGCCACAAACGGAGAGGGAAAGACACTGAAAACACATACAGCTCATTGTATGATTTATTACAGAAATCCTTCTATCCCTGAACAATGCCAGAAAACAAAAATAAATAAACAAACCCCTTGATCATTTCATTGCTCATGCAAGTAGGCAGTGCATTTGTTGGTTTGTTTGCAATGGTGACTGCCTTTTTGTAACAGGAACTGATACTTTTTTAAAAGCAACTTAACCAAAATGTAAGGAAAGTATGTAAATTAGAATACCAGATTAGTGAACAGAATTTCTTCTGCACCTTTGCTTCTCTCTTGGCTGCCTTATGGTCTAAATATATCAAGGACTTTTCAGTTGTTAGATCTTGAGGGATCTATTGCAGGGTTTGAGTTTCACCATATGGACCAAGCCAAGGTGCAAAGTCACTTTTCTGCCAAGATGGAAATAAAAGGATTTCCTATGCTCTGGGTAGAAATCTGTAATGGCTACTAGAATCTGATCATATTCTTTCCACAAAAAACCTCTTTCACTCTGTTATTCAGCCATTTTCATGTTGCTAACTCTGTTGCTAGTGTTAGGCTAGGGGTGAATAATCCATATGTAGCTTTCCAAATCTCATCTGCAATGCCCAGAAAACTAAGGGTTGAACACTTCAAGCCTTTATTTTTTTTCCCCAATTTTTTTTTTTATTTTTCAAAACACAAAACATAAAATACATCTTTTTAGAACAGATGCTTGTTCCGTCATATAGTAAGTACAATTATTAAGATTCCCACAATTTTGTTCCCATTTTTATCCAATTACATCTTTTTTTAAAAAATAGAAGAAAAAAAGAAAAAATCTTATTCTAAACATTTATCATTCAATTATTTCGCCCAACATTCTAGACTATAAACACCATTTTAAATCTCTCTCATTTTAACAATCAATATTTCATATACATTTCTCAATTTAAGACCCATTACACCAAATCTATATATCACCTCTTCTTGATCACAACTAATATCCAAATCAACATTTCGCTCTGTAGTTTATTACTTCCAAAGTATTTTATTTTGATTTAGTTACTCCATAGTTATTCTCTTATACTATTAAAATTATTTTGGCTAATTCATAGTTTATATAACTCCAATCTGATTATTTAACTGGTTCACAGTTATATTATTATTCTCCTGTAAAGTTTCTTCCACTTCCTCATAATTTTATTTTTTAGCTGGTTTACATCTTAATCTGCCGCTTTCCAGCAAGGCTTACCTCCACTCCTGACCTTAAATTATTTTGGCTGGTTCACAGTATGATTTTAACTACACACCAACCTTATCTCCTTTACTCCTCCTGTATTTATTTTATAACTGGTTTGCAACTTAAATAGTTGCCCTCCAACAGTGCTTTCCTCCGCTCCCACCTTTATTTTTAACTGGTTCACAACTATATTTCAATTGTTCCCCAGGTATAATTTCCTCCACTCCTAACTTTATATTTTTTGGCTAGTTCACAGTTTAGCTTTAGCTGTTATCCAGTATATGCTTTCCTCCACTCCTAATCTATATATTAATTGGTTCGCAGCTTTACTTTAACTGTCTTCTAGTGCATATTTTCCTCAGCTCCTACCCCTATTTTTAACTAGTTCACAATTATATTTCAATTGATCCCCAGGTATAGTCTCCTCCACTCCTACCTTTTTATTTTTAACTGGTTCACAGTTCGTATAAACTATTACCCAGCGTATGCTTTCCTCCACTCCTAACTTTTATTTTAATTTTTAACTAATTCCAAGCTTTGTTTCAACTGTTTTCTAATATAATACCTTCCTCCACTCCTACCATATTTATTAACCTGGAGCAAAACTCTACTTTAGCTAATTTCCAAAATCATATTTCATATTACTTCTAGTTTCACATATTTAATTGATTGATAACATTTTGTTTTAATTATTATCTTGCTTGCATTTTCCTTTATTTTTAAGGCTAAAGTTTAAGGGGCAGAATGAATGCTTAAGGCCTACAGAAATCATGGTGTCATACTGATGGTCCCAAGATAGGACAGAAAAAGAAAATACGGACAGTCCTTGACTTACAACACAGCTCATTTAGTGACCGTTTGAAGTTACAATGCGGGTGAAAACAGTGACAAATGACCATTTTTCATAGTAATGACAATTGCTGTAAATCTCTTGGTCATGGGATTGACATTCAGATGCTTGATAACTGGTTCATATTTATGACAATTGCAATGTCCCAAGGTCATGTGATCATCTGTTGTTACCTTCTGATGAGCAAATGTCAATGGGAAAGCCAGCTTCATTTAACAACGGTGTTACTAATTTAACAACTGATTCACTTAACAAATGTGGCAAAAAAAGTCGTAAAATGGGGCAAAACTCACTAAATTTCTCATTTAGCAACATAAATTTTAGGCTCAATTGTGGTTGTAAGTCGAGGACTACCTGTGTAGTCCCTAGGCTGATACTGCAGCCCACCCTTAGATTAGTGCTGGTCACCTGCTGCAACCTGCCTTCTGTACAACTCACCTCTTCTACCGTCCAGAAAGAAGCCTGAGCCTGCTTGTACATTTTCCATATATCAGGGTATTGGATTGGAAAGATGACAAATCGATGGGGATTCTTCCTTAAGAGAGGTTCCTCGTTTGATTGTAAGTCATTTTTAAGTCCATCTGTGGGCAACTCCTAAAAAAAAAGCAAGAAATCATACAGGTGCTATTTTCAACAATGCTCCTGATTTTCCTTAGTTTTCATCTAAGAAAAGCAAGGCGGATCCTATTAATCTAAACATCAATTAAATTAAACTTTTCTTTCTCAATCCAGAAACTATCCCTGCATGGAGGTTCTGAGTTGGTCAGATATTGATTTAATTGAAAGACTGTCTTGATGGGGACAATTTACACAGCGAGTACAAGAACACAACTTTCAGTTCACTGAAATATGTGCAATGCAGAGAAGGCTAGCAATAGCAACACCACAACTCTGATGTACACTTTTAACACGAGCTTTCTTGTAGCACATTTGACGGGGCTCTCTTTATGTTGCAATGATAAGCCAAGCTTTGCAATCCCAACTCCCAGATCTTAAAGCATTTGGAAAAACCAAGTCAAACCCACCTTTATACCATGGCATAGGGCCTAGCTATCTTTGAGACCGGCTGCTGCTACCGACAACCTCCCATCAACCCGTGCGCTCCCACAGAGAGGGCCTCCTCAGGGTGCCATCAGCCAAACAATGTAGGCTGGTGACCCCCAGGGGAGACCCTTCTCTGTGGGGGCACCTACCCTCTGGAATCAGTTGCCCCCAGAGATAAGGAGAATCCAAGACCTCAGTGCCTTCCGCCGTGCCCTTAAAACCCACTTTTTCCAGCAAGCCGGGGCTGGCTTAAGAAGAAATTTTTAAATTTTTTAAATTTTTTAATTGGTTTGTGATTTTTAAATTTTTGGGCCAAATTTATATATATTTTAATTGTTCTTAATATTTGTAGTTCATGTTCTTAATTCTGGCTGTGCACCGCCCTGAGTCCTTAGGGAGAAGGGCGGTATTTAAATTGAAAAATAAAATAATAAATAAATAATACTATGAAGGTATACAGGTAGTCTTCGACTTATGACCACAATTGAGCCCCAATTTTCTGTTATTAAGTGAGACATTTGTTAAATGAGTTTTGCCCCATTTTATAACATTTTTTGCCACAGTTGTTCACTGAATCACTGCAGTTGATAAAATAGTAACCTGCTTGTTAAGTGAATCTGCTTTCCCCATTGACTTTCCTTGTCAGATTGCAAAAGGGAGATCCCGTGACTCCAGAACGCTGCAATGGTGGTAAGTATGAACCAGTTACCAAGCATCTGATCACATGTTCCTGGAGTGGAGATGCTGCAAAGGCTGAAACTCTGAAAAACTGTCATAAGTTACTTTTTTCAATGCTGTTGTAACTTCGAATGGTCACTGTTGTAAGTCGAGGACTACCTGTACCGAACTTGATCAGACACCTATACAATTATGATGCCCGTAAAAGCAAGATCAAAAACCATTAAATGCTTTAAAGAACTGTAAAATGACAACTTTTATAAAATTGAGCTGAAGGAAGCCTAATTGGACCATGCAGAGAGCATCTCTAAGAGGGAGAGGAAACCCCAGAAACGCCTGTCACAACTCCTCGCAGGTGTTAAGGCGGGTCCAGAGGTGGGTTTCAGCAGCTTCTGACCAGTTCTGTAGAACCGGTAGCGGAAATTTTGAGTAGTTTGGAGAACCGGTAAATACCACTGACTGGCCCTGGGCCCCATCTATTCTCTGCCTCCCAAATCCCTGCTGATCGAGAGGAAATGGGGATTTTGCAGTAACCTTCCCCTGAAGTGGGGAGGGAATGGAGATTTTACAGTATCCTTCCACTGCCACGCCCACAAAGCCATGGCACGCCCACAAAGCCACACCCACAGAACAGGTAGTTTTTAAAAAACTGAATCCCACCACTGGGCAGGTCCCGCGTGGTGCATTCAGAAGTGCAAGAGTGATCGTAGATTGGATCTCCCAAGAAAAAGGGGCAATCCCACCGCAGCGATAGCCCCGCCTGACCCGATGCGCCTTACGCCGCGTCCTCCAAAACAGGGGTCTCCAAGCTTGGCAACTTTAAGACTTGTGGACTTCAACTCCCAGAATTCCTCAGCCAGCAAAGCTGCCTGAGGAATTCTGGGAGTTGAAGTCCACAAGTCTTAAAGTTGCCAAGCTTGAAGACCCCAGCTTGCCTTCTGTTAGGCCCGACGGCGTCGCTCAGCCCGCTTACCTCGCTGCTTTCCGGCCTAGCCGGTCCGTATGATCCAGGACAACAGCCGCGAGGCTCGCTCATGGCTCCCGGCCCCGCTCCTCCCAGCGCCCTAGAAGCCAGCGAGGGGGAAGGGAGGCCTGCCTGACCTTGGTCTCCTTCTCCGTCTCCTCTCGGGACGGGACTGCGGGCGGCTGAGAAGGGCAAGGCGGGAACAACGCCGAAGATCCCGAAAGTAGAGTCGAACGAGGCTTATTCGCCAGGCACCTTACTCGCTTCGGTCTGCGAAAATCAACCGCTTTCGTCCCCGCGTGTGGGCGCCCTCCCGTGTTTTGTCGCGCAGCGCCTCGGGCTGATATCCTGCGGTCGCGAGGAAGCACGCGGATGCCTGCAGTGTTGGGGATTGTTGTTAATGTAGTAGTGGCGGGGGCGGGGGGGCGTCCTTGCAAAATGGCTGGAGGTTGGAAAGGGGGGCTGCTATTCATAAAATGGCTGCCAGAAGCCCGTAAGCAGATACGAAATAAATAATGCTTTATCAGCATCCTGCTTCATCCTCCTTGTGCCTCTTCCAAAAATGACCTCTTAAAAGAAGGGGGTATTGGTGGCCCAGACCTGTTCTTGCAAATCAAGATGATGCTGGAATCTTTGCTTGCACTAGCATTTGTGGCCGCCGTTGCATTTGATTTGAAATTTTTTAAATGTAAAAAGGTGAGAGGGCAGGGACCTAGTGGGAGAGACTCATGTTGGTGTCCAGAAGCATTGGACTGGAGGAGGGCTTCAACAAAGGATACATGGAGTCACCAGTCCCATTGCAAAGTCTTAAATCTTTCATATCAAACAGCAGAAAGTCTTGGCTTGACCATGAGGCTCAGACAGCTGGTTTAGGATTTTGAAAAATGATATAAAATGTTTCTATACTACTGTGTTTTTCTTGCCAGAGAGTGTATCTGGGATTTACCACTTCAACTATACAATAAGTAAGATACAAATGTGCCTCCAAATACTGTTTGCTGGGAAACATCAGGCTTACTTATCTCATAGTGGTTTATGCAGTTTTTCCACTATTGGAAAAGGCAGATGATGTCTGTTATGAAATTTCCCATTGGATCTGGAATGATATGAATTCTTGGGTCATGGGTCATAAACTCATTATACAAGGTGGGAAGTAGTATTTGCAAACACTTAAGAATCATCCAAAAGTTTCACTAAAATTTAAATCATTTATTTAAGCCAGAGTATTTTTGCTATGCACTGTATATGTCTTGAAATATCTGACGGTATTCTGTTGCAGTGACAACGCTTGTCTGTTGTGTTCTATTCCTTCTGTAGAGTTCAATATGTACAACTAATCCAGCACAGCTATATTTCTGTGTATGGAAAGTATGGTCTGCCACTGCATTAATTTCCTTCCCTATCATTTACCTAATAATGTCTTACTTTTTACAGAAAGTAAACAAGAGCCTTGATGGTACAGTGGTTTAATGCACCCTGTTATTAACACAGCTGCCTGCAATTTCTGCTGGTTCGAATCTCTCCAAGGCTCAAGGTTGACTCAGCCTTCCATCCTTTCTAAGGTAGGTGAAATGAGGACCCAGTTTGTGGGGACAAATAAGCTGACTTTGTATAAAATATACAAAAGAATGAAGGCTATTGCTTAACACATTGTAAGCAGCCCTGAGTCTCCGGAGAAGGGCGGCATATAAATCAAATTAAAAAAAAAAAAAGGTGAAGGGCATAGGGAGGGACCTTGAAGGACAGGAGGAAGAGCCACTGTTGAGGCAAAAATGAAACAAATGTGGCATATCCCATTCCAATAAATAAATAAAATTATAAATGATTTGAGCAAACATCTCAAATGGAACTCTTTCTAATTCACATAAAGGATAAAGTGAGGAATGGGGAAGCACATTTGGACTTGAAAGATTATGATACTTATAAGGATTACAATAAAGATAATTACTCTGTATGGCATTGGTTTCTTAGTCTGATCTACCTTATAAGTAGTTCATCATGAAATCATCAGATCATAAAATACATGCACATGATGCAAGATTTATATATTCCCTTAAAACAGCAATTAAAATAAATTGCAACAAAATCTATAAAAGCATGTTGTTATTTCTTTAAAATGTAGACAGTAAGAAGGGTAGCTTTGAAAGAGAGGGAAGTTATTCCTTACCAAAGCAGTGAGAAGTAAAAAGACTTAAATCTAAACAAAGGAAGAATGTGAAAATGTGTTGGGCAGGTTTCATGCTCTGATATCTTGCTCTGTGATAAGCAAAGAATATGCACCTGAATCTCTTTCAATTGAAGGTCCTGGGAAGGAAAGAATTTTCAAAGGAAGTTTACCAAGATGTGCAGACTTTTTCTTCTCCTAGGTATGGCAGTTGGTATGATGGGGGTTGAGATGAGCTATTTGATATGGGAAATGCACCAGGCTAGAAACCTGGAGTTTGTAGTTCTTGTTCTACATTAAGCCTAAAGCAGCTGGTAGCCTTGGGTCAGTCCTGGGAAGCAGGCAATGACAAGCCACTTCTGAAATTTTGCCAAAAATACTGCAGAGACTAGTCCAGGAAGTCAGCAGAAGGCACCCCAAAAAAGTTTAGATGTTACTTCTCAAATAGAGATTTTAGTGCAATCCTATGTGTATTTGCTCTGGTCAATTTCTGCTGTGTTTCTAAGTGTCGCTTCCTAAAAGTGTATCTGGAATTTGCTCCTGTGAGTGATACTCAGCCATTTAGATGCTGTTAAAGGGGAATTGGAAAAGTTAAGGGACAACTAGACTATCAGCTGCTATTAATCTTGATGACTGTTTAACTGCCTGGTCTCAAAAGGCCTTTAAATAAAGCTAACAGAGAATAATAGGAAAAACAGATCATATTTGCTTCTGAGTTTCCTGAATACATTTGTCTATTGGCTATGACAGGGGTCCCCAAACCCTGGTCTACAGCCCTCCAGGAATCAGGCTGTGCAAGGGAGTGAAGCCCCATCCGCACACATGCAGGATCCAGGCAGCATGAAACTATGCCTCCCCCTTCCGAGTTTGTGGAAAAACCACCAGAAGTACCATGTTTCCCCGAAAACAAGACCCTGTCTTATATTTTTTTGAACCCTGAAATAAGTGTTTGGCCTTATTGCCATGAGTTCAAAAGCCCGATTGGGTTTATTATCAGGGGATGACTTATTTGGGGGGAAACGGTATCAATCTCAGCTGTATTTTTCTCTATTGGCGCCCATTCTTGAGGACTATTCTGCAGTCTTCAATACACATCCCAATGGTTACTTCTGGATTTCACTTGCAATCTCCTTTATGTAAGTATGCCTCAGTATTGGTGGAATTTTCCTTTTTCTCTATGGAAAGAGTATCTTTAATTTTTTAAAACATGTATTGGCTTTGAACATTCTATGGTGCTCAGTCATCACGACATGGTGCAGGGCTGAATGGATACGGCTTTTTTAGAGTTGGGATTTTTCTAATGCAAATCTGTATTTATCTCAAGTTATCTTATAGGGCAACTGGATTTTAAATTAAATTTTAAAAAATCCTGTGCAATTGTCCTGTGTTGTGGGCCACCAGTGGCCAGCGAGCTGGCAGCAAAGTCAGACAGTGAGGAGGTTGGGGAGGAATTTGGGCTAGTCCTGGGGGCTGGGGAAAGCTCAGATGAGGGCTCTGTATTGGAGGCAGAGACGGGGCCAAGGACATCTGATAGTTATGTGCAGCCTCCAGAGTCTGACAGTAGCGAGGCAGAACAGCAGTTGGAGCCTGTTTCCAGTGTGCACATGTGCAGAGCTGCCAGAAGACGGGAACAATTAAGAAAACAGGGTTGACTTGGGAGTAAGGCTTGGAGATGATTGGCCTCTCCCATAAGACATAAAAGAGAAGCGAACGGGACGCGAGTTTTTGCAGGAAGCAATTAGTTCATCTGACCGATTCAAGATTTGAAAATTCTGTTTGTGACTCTGTGCCAAGTTTGGCCTTGCCCTGTGCCTGGAAATTAGCTCTCTGGCAGTGTTCCACGTGAGATAAGTGGGTGTTGGTAACCTTCCTCTGAAAGACTGTTTATCAAGCCTTGCGGACTGTAAATGAAAGTAATTTACAGTCGTATAAATAAAAAAGGTTTTGCGGGACTAAGATTGTGCTTTAAACTTTCTAAGGAAGCTTAGGTCACAACATCCTGTACCTTTCATAATCTTCCTCCCCCCAACATGTATGCATGTGAAACAGTATACGTGTGCCAGAAGTCCCAAAACAGGTTGAGGCTAGATTAAAAATTAGTATTGAGTAATTGCAGATTGCATGATTATCTCCATTATATCCCTATCAAAACCATCCTGTAAGGGTGGTTGGGTTGAGCAAGAGTGACTCTCCCAGTTATTCAATAAATTTCTAGGAGGGATTTAAGCCTAGATGTCTCCAATCTTAGTCCGAACAGCTTCAATCTCTACATCACACTGAATGAGAGCCCAGACATAGGCACGTCTTCAAACATCCTGACATACTTAGAAGAGAAAAAAAAGAGCTTTCCTTATTATCCAGAAGAG
The DNA here is from genome assembly GCA_022577455.1 of Arizona elegans. Taxonomy (NCBI): domain Eukaryota; kingdom Metazoa; phylum Chordata; class Lepidosauria; order Squamata; family Colubridae; genus Arizona; species Arizona elegans. The sequence continues at coordinate 14,487,995 of JAKOOJ010000002.1, read as the reverse complement.
AAGACAGCTCTGTAAAACAGTTGAAGCCTTACAGACAAAAACCTTTTCTTAGTGTAAAGAAACATAGCATGCAAAGAACTATAACTGTAAAAAGTATGTCTCTATTGCTACAATTAAGTGCTTTCAGAGGCTTAAACACCTTATTTTGCTTATCTGGTCAGTCTATTTCTATTTGGATTCCTTGGAAAATTGGGAGTAAAGCATTTATTTTTATCAGACTAAAAAAACTATTTGAACTAAGAAAAATAGATGGGCTAATGATGACATGAAGTAAGTGAGGCTACTTTTAAAGACTATTTAATAGGTACAGTTCAATTAAGATATAACCACTAAACCAGGGGTGAAATCCAGCAGGTTCTGACAGGTTCTGAAGAACCGGTAATGGAAATTTTGAGCAGTTCGGAGAACCGGCAATTACCATCTCTGGCTGGCCCCCGAGTTGGATGGGAATGGAGATTTTACAATATCCTTCCCCTGCCACGCCCACCAAGCCATGCCCACAGAACCGGTAGTAAAAAAATTTGGATCTCACCACTGCACTAAACTAACTAGGAATTGGAAACCCTAACACAAATTTCATCAGCAATAACATGCTTTTTTAGTGCCTAGCCTGCTGCTTGAACAATTCAAGTATTGGTTTACTTACAAAGCATAACAAAACTTAGGATATAGTGTCTAAAGGATTACCTACAAACTAGTTTGATGGCTGATCTTCAGCTGCCTTCATCTTCTGAAATTTTAACTGGAACAAGTGGCAGCACTCATGCTATCTCTGACAGTTTTACATGTATGCCATGCTAAACATATACATAGTGCTAAAAACCAGATTCAAGTCTTTTTAATTGTTCATAAATCTGCATAGGTTTCACCATTTCATATTTTGTTTCTTGCAAAAATAAAAAGCTGTGGTGCTAATTAACAGATGTACAGAATAATCTTGCATTGTCTTCTCAAATTAACATTAATCCAAAAGGCTAAAATGTGGGCAATATAAAGTAAGCAATTCTGCATGTACCATAATTTTTGGGGACACATATCATTTCTTGTACTTATTTGGGTTGATTTCATAGTTGGTGATTACCCAGTTACCAAAATACATCTTGTTACCAAGACTGAGGTTCCATGGATCAAGAAAGTCCCAAAGAACTTTAAAGGGTTACCATAGCAACTCAATTGTCATGATTTCAAGCCCATTCAGCTCAGTAGCTTCTGAGGGAAAAAAGTAACCAAAATCTAGCTTTTAAAAGAATATGATTATCAAAAGTTAGATAAAATTCAAGACACTATTGGAAAACTTTCCTATTATTTTTCTTGCCATATATTTAAAAGAAACTAATTTAAGCCACACAGTAATGCGGTGTACAATTTTAATAAGCATTTCTTATTAAAAGCTTGATAATGTTCAAATATACAGAGAAAAGCTATTTATATAGCTACATACACATTTTGAGTCAATGACTACAACATTAATCATTCTAGCTTTCCCCTTGGCATTAGAGTAACAACAAAGTATTATTTGTGTACATGTGTGTATGTACACACACACGCTATTGTATAGGCCTTATGAATTTTTGTAATGTATTTTGCTGTGACTGTTGTAAAACAATTGTGTTATATACAGAGCTATACATATAACATAGGGATATGCTAGATATACACAGGTTATATATAACAATATTTTACAATATACACAGCCTTTCCTAAAAGGGCTTCAGAGAATATTACCTTTATTATGCCTCAACTTTTCTGTGAGGTAGGTAGCATTTTTTAAATTACAGAATGCAAGAGGCTCAGACATTATGAAACTTGCTATAAGCCAAGTAGCAAATTCAAAAACAGAACCTGAATTCTATGCCAAACATGAAAAACTTCATCCTTATCCTTAAAAGGGCTGTCATTCAGAAAGAATGATTTCATCAAAATGTGCAAGGGGAAAAAATGAAGCACCTGCTATTTAATTTTTTTAAAATTGAGTAAGCCTAGCACAGTCAGCTCTTAAGAGAACAGTCTTCAGTCTTTATTTAAAAGAGGTTACAGTTAGGATTTACATTGCTAGAGTGCCTGCCAAAACAATAGATACTCTACAGAAGCAGGTTGTTATTTTCAAGCTAAGGCAGAAAGAGGCGTGAAAGTTGTTGGCATAGAGAAAGAGAAGAGGTGGTCCATTTTGGCAGAAATTCAGGCAAGTTCTTAATGATGTGCAATTACCCCCCCCCCTGCCAAAACCCCACAGAAAAAAAGAGTTAACAAATTATAAGGAATTCCTGACTATGAGATGGTAAGCGTAAAATAACAAAGAATCTTCCCCTTTCCTACAATATGTTAGTGTTCAACTAAGTAGGATCTTAATATACTGAAATGTTATGCACTAAAATGCTTTAATAAAAATAGCATTTTGTATGTGCACCACAATGCATTTGGCAAACATTTTTGTGCTGAGTAAGCAATATCTGATGAAAAGATTATACTCTGTTGGATCAGGCCATCTTTAACTTTTCTGCTAACTGTAAAATGCAGACTGAACTGCTTCTATTTTAACTGAAGAGGAAGAGTAGTTTTATTCACTTACAAATAACTTAATAGATAACTGGTGTGCAGTAGCAACTAAAATATACAGGTCACATAAATAAAAACTATTTTTTTCAGTATGACTGTAATTTATTAAAAACTGTAACAAGATACTTAAAAAAGGCTAGATACAAAAGTAGTTAAGCTGCTCACGAACATTAAATTTTTTTTTCAAAATGTACCTTCAAATAATCATGATCTTATAAACATTTTATAGTTACCAGGTAGTGCCCAGGCTGAAAATTTAACCAGCTTGAGACACAGCAGAACAAGTGTCTGGATTTGAGCTGGAGGTATAAGCCTCCTAACTGACTGCTCAAAGAAAGAGGGATACAAAATGTTGATTGTAAACGATTAAATACTGTGCATTGGCTTCCTTCTTACGTACAAAAAGAATCTCACTAAAGTTATACAGACTACATGCAAAACATTAATGGTGGTATTTATTGTGCCAGAGTCCAGTGCAAGCAGACAAAATTGCAATGGCAGTGGTTTTTGTAAGCAAACGTGAATGATTTCAACTCTTAGCTCTAACTGGCAAGAACTTTTTACAAGTTCAATATACATGATGCACAACTGCAGCCAACCACAAACTTAAACACCATTTTTCTTTAAAAAAAAAAGTTAAAATAAACCACAGGACATACTTCATCTTTTATTTTGAAATTTCCTATTCCCTCTATACAAGCACCTTTGCTGAAACTCTTTCCAGAAAGGCAGCAGTGAATTTTTTTTAAGAACATTTGACATATTTCCACCCCTTTTGCAAAAAGTTAAATCACAGTGTAATTTATATTGTTCTGCTGTCATCTTTGGCTGGATTTGACCAAGAAGTTAATGACTAGCAAATGATCACAATCTAACATCGCCAGTGCTTCTTCAGCCCTTAGGTTGCCAACTTTGTTTGGGAATGTTGCATTTTATCATTGCAGTACCAGCAACAGGAGGGGGCATGACAGCATTAACTTTCATAAACTTTTATGGACAAATGGAAACTCTACAAAAAATCTAGCTAGTAATAATTATACAGCAATACACACTTTTTTTTAATAGTCTACACAAAACCAAAATTTTTGGTCTTAATGGCGAGTAGTAACTTCTGTTTAAGAATCTGTTTAGAAGAATAAAGTGGAACATAAAGGCGCGATATACATGTGTTTGCTGTAGGAAGGTGCTGATCATCTGGTGGTCTTATTGTGATGGATGGCATAGGCTGAAATCCTTCTTCACTAGCAGGTAATGATGGGCTAGATGTCCAAAAGTAAACCTAAGGGCCGTTAAAAAAATGTGTTAATCCTTCACTAAATAAATACCCAATTTTGGGTATTTCACTAAATCATACCCAATTTTGATATTAATCATTCCATATCCTGTAACAAATATAAATGGATAGTATCTTGCAAACAACACATATTTTTATATGAACAATTTTTCACCTATCTCACTTTCTGTTAATATTTCTGTTCTAACCCCAAGATCTGAATACAGTGACAATAAAATGAACACCTACCAATTTCTTAACATATTTAATTTTAACAAAAATTTGTGTCAAATCGCTTGTCTTAAAAACCCTTTACCGGTAAACATTCAAGTAATAAGGGTAATATTTAGGTGAAAATGCCTTAGATGTGCTGAATGTCCTTTTCCACCTGTTGTACTTTTTTATGTTGATTAGAGGTTTCTATAATTTAAGTTAAATGTACTTAACTGGAACTATAGGAACTATACAGTCTTAGGAAGGAGACCCATCATTTCATTAATGTTCCTTAGGATCTGATTCTTAACATTACTTTTAAGTAACCTAAGCGCTCCATGGCTTAGGACCTGGTTATCTATGGGACCGCCTGCTACCACCAATAGCCTCCCACCGGCCAGTACGCTCCCATAGAGAGGGGCTCCTCCAGGTGCCGTCGGCCAAACAATGTCGACTGGTGGCCCCTAGGGGGAGATCCTTCTCTGTGGGGGCACCTACGATCTGGAACGAGCTCCCCCCGGAGATATGGAGGATCCCGGATCTGCGCACCTTCCGTCGCGCGCTTAAAACATTTTTATTTCATCAAGCTGGCCTGGCCTAAATCTTCTCCCTTTTAAAATTTTTAAATTTAAATTTTAAACACTAATTTTAATTTGTTTAATTATGGGATATTTTAAAATTTAGCCAAATTGTTTAATTTGTTTTAATCTATTTTAAATTTTGTATCTCTGTGTTTTATCTTTTGGCTGTTCACCGCCCTGAGTCCTTCGGGAGAAGGGCGGTATAGAAATAATAAAATAAAATAAAATAAAATAATAAAATAAAATAAAATAAAATATAAAATAAAATAAAATAATAAAATAAAATAAATAAAATAAAATAATAAAATAAAATAAAATAAAATAAAATAAAATTACTTTTGATTTCCACAAATAAGGGAATTAGTATTCATATGGTGAATGCACAACATTCTAGCAAATTTACTGCCATACTGTACTATTATTTTTTGTGAGCAACAACTAATCTCTAGAGACCTGGCCTGGACAAAAGTGGGAAGCAAAACATCTACATTCTAAATATTTTCAAGGATTAGATATTTGTCATTTACATTTTTTCACTTTCCATGGAAAATTCTATGTCATATCTCAAATAGCTATTCAAAATCCCTTTTTCAAAAGTTTGCAATGTAATCTCAGGACTTTATATTAAAGAAATTCTAAACCCGAAGTATATGGGATATAAGCCAACATGAGAAAAAAATTGGACAATAATATGTAAGTGTATGTTTTACAATAATATGTTAAAAAAACACATTTTTTAAACTTTTCAAATCATTAAAGGAATTTAACAATTAGATACTCAAAGGGTATGCTCCAAAGAAAAGAAATAATACTTACTAAATCTTGCCTTTCAGTCATACTCATCTTCTCTACTATGGACCAAAACCATCGTTTAAACTGCAGAAGTTTCTCAGCATTTTCTCCTATTCAAAATGTAATAAAAGAATATTAAAAGCAGATAGTATTACTTTCAAAAGTGAATTCATGGAAATACTTGAAATATAGTAATCGTGTATTAAATCCTACTGAAATAGTATGATTCAATAGCACTACTCTTTAGTTGGTCAGTAATACAATGTTCATTATAAATTACATTTTGCATTAAGCAAATGATCAAGTCTCAAATTTTCAAAAAATCCAAAAATCTTATACAACAGCTTATACAACATTGGATAACCCTTTATAACTTATAAAACGTTTTATTTTTAATCAGTATGCAAAGAAGCTGATCATAATTTTATTATGGTGCAACCTATAATCAAAATATATTATACCTGACTCATCATTGAAAGAAGTAAAGCTGATTAGCATCTGCACATTAACTTCACCACATCCATTGACTAGAAGCCTGAAATCTTCTGCTGTCAAGTCTTCTAATGAATTCTTTGGGAGTACATCCAATAGACCCTTCCTCATTGCCTGAGAAAGCCACCAGAAATAGAATTTTAGCACTCAAATGCACACTGCTGGGTTACAACGCAATTCAAGATTCCTTGCTGTGATACACAAGTCTTGCCATGTTCTTGTCACGAACTGCAGCAACACCTTCCCTGAATAATCCTTTGCTTCACGTCATCCAGACCCAGAGGTAAAGTAGAGGGGTGTGTGTGTGTGTGTGTGTGTGTGTGTGTGTGTGTGTGTGTGTGTGTGATACCTGACATTAACTATTTTATGTTCTGGAATCAAGGGACCAGCTGGAATTGTTCTAAGCCTCAAGAGAGCTACTCTGGGAAACTGGGCTCACAGAGAAGCAGAATATTACTTATCACAAGTTTTGGTTCAGCTATCAAGGCCAATCAAATTTAACTGAGAATAAGTACATTTTTTTTCCAGAAACAGTATAGCAGAAAAATGAAGAATCAAATGGGAAATTGGCAGATTTGTTCACCCTTATTCATAACTGGATCAGGAGGAAGAACAGTATTTACTATGCTAATTCTAAATTTCACCCAGAATACTAAGAGAAGTATTTCTGCGACAGATTTTCTGAATATTTTATGAAACGTGATATTTCATGGATGGCTTAGGAGTTTGTATCTATCCATTCAACACGATATTTCTTTACAGATTACAGAACAGTATTAAGAAAAAGGGCATCAAATTCCAAGATTTCACATCACTTACATGTAGAGGTTGTTCTGCAACTACTAACATTCTATGTTCTGCATATTTACGGACATATTCATACACATTTTGAGGAGTGACTGGTATATTTACACCGTTGGAAATAAGTTCAACCTAGAAAAACAATGCAACACAGAATTATTTTAAAATATTATTAAAGGCTTCGTAACCATCACTTATTCACAACTCCCCTTAGTCTTGCTTACATTTGTCACTAAAATTACTGATGTTAACATTAAAAGAGATTCTGAGGAAGTAACATTAACCACATTAATTTAGGCCTACCTGTCCTCCACCTTCCTCTTTGCACAGGTCTATCGCAAAAGCTAAGTCCATTGCTGCAAAAACTGCATCAGCATCTGTGCTTTGGGAAGCGAGGATGAGTTGCCGTAAACTCTCATACATAACCGGATCAAAAAAGGCAAAATCATGCCAGTTAACCTGAAAATAAAAAGTAATCATTCAACATTTACTCACGTTCCATTCTACAGGTAAGCTTATTGTTGGGACTTTTATAAGATTTTACAACTAATATTCTCATATCTATTTTAAGAATAATAGTGTATGAACATTTCCACTACCTGATCAAGAAGTTAAATAAATCACAATACAAACACAAAAGGTAAAGACTATATATGGGCATGGGTTAGTTCTCAGACTAATTGTTATATCTAGTTTGGGCATATGACCAACTGAGCTTGTGACCCCCAGCAGACTAAAATTGGAATTCTACTTTGTTTTAAAAATAATGGCTTATTTTAGTTGTTCGATGAAATTTCTGCTCAGAAGATTATGAATGAAAGATTTAGGAGACAAGCTATAATGATCTACCAAAAAAAAAATCACTTGGTATCTTATTTGTAGTTCTGCATTATACCCAGAAAGGAGTTTTTTGAAATATTATTAGCTTTATCCAGAAAAGTATCCAATATTAAGGAAGGGAACAAACATTTTAAATAGAAGGATGGAGGTCATGGGAGCAATGCCCTACATTTTTAGCTGAATACAAATTTCATCAAATAATGCAGCAGTCCTATGCTAAATCATTAAGGCTTACCTTTCTGCCAAGAAGAACTTTTATTACATGTCGATTTAATGTAATCGGACATAGTTCATTTTGCAGCAAGCACAACCCTAGAATTCTGAAAATCAGTAGAAAGCAGTTAATATTTTAAAAGAAAATTGCTAGCAATATCAGAAGTATTAAGAAACGAAAGAGTAATTATTATTAAATTTTGGTTGAAAATCCCAATCTTATTACATTTACTGTCATATATACATTCCATATTGTTTTTCTCTCTGAAAGCAATTCACTCATCTAGAGGATATTTTACCTGCCAATATTTCTGAAGCAATTCAGTCTGGCTTCTGTATTTTTGCCTGGCCTCGGTGTATAAAAACCACGTTTTCCAGGTTGATAAAACAGTGGTGCGTTATCATCACCATCATCTGTATCATCTAATTCCATGTCCACGACGCTACGACTTGAACCATGTCGTTTTCTATTTTCCTTTTGAAAAGAAACACACAATAGAAATAAAAACCATGTTTGTAACAACTGACTTCTTTAGTACTGAACTGTATATTCAAAATATGCCATTCAAAAAGGTGATTTAAACAAATGCTTATTTAATAATATACATCTATGTAGGTATCTAGCAAGTTTCTAAAATATGGACTTTTCTTAAGTTTTGTGTGTGTCATCTCTTCAAACAAATAAAAACTAAAAGGAATAGTCTAATTTCTTTCTAATAACTAGTTTCCAGATATGCAAAAAAAAAAAAAGGTTTAGGCTTGTACTCTTATCAATTCAACATAAGGAAAGAACAAAGGAACAGTAATTTGTAAAGAGGTAGCATGCAAAACACTCTGAAATGAAACTAAGAAGAAAAATGTTGTCTGAATGAGTTCACTACATATTCAACCCAGAGACTATTTTTCATCTTAACGCAGAAAACAGCTAATCTTATGCCACCTGTTTTCTTAGGTATAAGACTAAGATGAGTAAATGAAACCATTGCTGGGCATGGAAACTTGTTACAAATACTCCTCATTTAGCGATCATGAATAGGGCAAGAAACTTGATAATTAAGCATTAACTAATTGAAATGTCAATTGTGCTTATAATTTTATTTCAGTTTTCCTTTGTTTTATAGATCTACAAAGGTTCTAAATGTGAGGACTGATCATCAAGTTAATTTTTCATCACTGCCCAAAATGTGAATGGCGCAATCACTAAATGAGGACTAGCTGTATGATCAATTTCCATGACTAAATTGAGGCTGTAAGTTACAAGAGCAAGTTGCAATAATATGCTGCAATGTAGTCTCTCTTGTTTAGAACTCCAACTGCCATGGTGGCTTCATGGAATTTGAGATTCTTTTACAGTTGTTATTTAATTTGATGACTCTGGGAATTCATATGATTTCTGGTCTCGTGTATGTGAGTAAAAGAATCTTCTTGATAAATGAATTTCTCTGTTTTAGATATTTCAGACATCTTTAAACAGTAAATTAATAAAGGCATTGTCTACAGATGTTTCTTACTTGTACTTTATCAGAAGAATCCAACAAGCCAAGGTCTAGAATGCTGTCAGCTCCATTCTCCCTTTGAAAAGAATAAAAACCAATTACATTGAGCCAATATAATGTTTACAGATAGAGGATAGTAAAGCAGCAATCAGCAGAAACTGCACTATTCACATTCCTCTGTTGGATTTCAATGCATTACTTATCACACCTATAGTGCATTCTCCATTTCTTGCAGAAATTTCAAAGACCCCACTTGGAATCTCTGAAACAGATTGTGAACAAATGTTGCCCTTTCTGCACTTGTGTTACACACTGCACCCAAGTACATAACAAGAAGAGTTTGTGTCACAATGTCACAATATATATTACATCATTTTTGCATGCTGTGGATGCACCTTATGATAGACTAAAAGAGCCCCTTCCACTATCAAAAAGATCCAAAATTTTGTGTAATAGCAGATGTTGTGTCCAAAATTTGGGATGAATTTTCAGCCATTTACTTATAGATATGGAGGAGGTAAGCTAGATACCTTGGCTTCTTTAGGAACTCAGAAGCTAATCATTACCATAGTTGAAATTCACATGCATATTTTAATTCTCATGAATATTAAATTACCTCCCATGTGCAATGATGAGCTCCATAGCCTCATCCACTCTTGCTCGAAGGGAATCTTCACTTGCTAGTAGCAAAAGCAGCTGTGCAGGTGACAATTCCAATAGCATGCCTGTAATCTTGCTTGCAAATGCCTAAAAAGATGTAGATTTATATTTATTTTCCAATGTTTACACTTTTTCCCTCTACCTAATTATTATCCTAGATAGGCAGAAAAAAATCTGTCTGCTTCCCAATATGTTAAAATTACGGGTAGAGAAGCAGATGAAAAAAAGGATGGGATTTGGTTCCAGGAAATTTCTATTCCAGACATAGGAAGGGCAAATCCAGATAGTAAAATATAATTTATTCTGAATTCAAATAATATGGAAAATGTGGAAGGATTATTTTTCTGGGGTTTTTCCCAATCACAAAAAACAGCCCAATAAGCAAATTAATCTAACAGATTCAGACTCGGAACAAATTCTGTTCCAGCCTTGGATTTTTTTTCTAGTTATCTATCAATGCTTCTGTATTTAGGTTTGCTTGTTTCCAGTTTCAGCTTACAGCCATCCTTCTCAGCCCTTCTGATTTTTTGTTGCAGCAATAATTAAAACAATTCCCTTCAGATTTCCAACTGGAACCTTTTCCAAGGACGCATGCCACAAACAGTCACAATGCTAATTAAAATCTACCAGTCTATTCTGTTCTTAAGATACAGCAATATTCACAAGATCCATACTAACCCAGAAATTTATTTTAATGGGAGGCTTTTTCAAACTTAATAGCCATTACCCCGGCATTCAGAAGAAAGGATGGCAGGTAGGTTGGTATGGGAGAGATCTTGGACAAGACTAGAATATTTTCTAAATAAATAAATAATGCCCTCCCCAAGTAGAGATACCCAGGCTCACAGGTTGCATTGCTTGAACACGGGGATAAAGTCTTTCACCCAGGGCCTGTCGATGTGCTGGAAGAGGATCAGGGTCATCACTAGGATTTCCTTCAGATGCAGGTCGAAAAGGTCTGGTGTCAATGGACAGCTGCCTCCTAAAATCCCTTTAAAACACACACACACAAACGTTCTTTATCAGAAATGATTGTTGTTCCCCATACAACCAAGGTATTGAATTGAAATTCTCTGAGCAAAATTTATATGTTAGGGGGACAACTTACCTGTCTCTGTCTCTTCGAGAACCAGTTCGCAACCCACTACTGTTTCTCCTCATTTCTCTCTCCCGCTCCCTTTCTCGATCTCTCTCCCCTCTGTTCCGTAATCTCTGCATTAAGCCTGAAGAGACAATCAAGTTTGTTCAGAGTTTTTCCTATAAGAATCATAACTAATACAAAGAATCATGAACTGTGAGATCTATCACTGAGGAGGAAGAATACAAAAATTAAGTTTGAAAGCTTTCTACAAAAGATTTAAGAACTGACACAATAACACTTTTTCCATTCAATTTTACCTCACCATTCTAAGCAACATTTTAGAAGATTTTTATCCTAGTTCAAAAAATATAATATACTGCAGGAGAAAATGTGAAGATATGCCAACCTTATTTGTGACTCCTTCCTTGCTTCAAAGTGTCATTGGTTCTCAAGGCCTTTACAATATAGTTAGTCCTCAATTTATGACCACAACTGGGGCCAGAATTTCTGATGCTAAGCAAGGTTAAGTTAATCATGCCCAATTTTACAACCTTTTTAGCCATGGTTGTTAACCAATCACTGCAGTTGTTAAGTGAATCGTGTTTTTGTTATACGAATCTGGCTTTTCCCATTGACTTTGTCTCTGGGAAGCCAGCTGGGAAGGTCACAAATGGCAATCATACAGCGCTGGAATGCTGCAACTGTTGCAACTACATGCCAGTTACCAAGCACCCAAATTTTTATTATGTGACTGTGACGATGCTGTGACAGTTAAAATGTGAAGACTGGCTACATTTTCCAATGCCATTCTAACTTCAAACAATTTCTAAATGAATGGTAGGCCCAAGTACTATAGAATATATTCTATAGAAATATAAAATATTTCCTACATAAGATTGTTTCTTTTTCCTTATTCTTCCTTTGGTATTTCTTCTATGTTGAATTTGGTATTTCTTCTATGCTGAATGTTATTAATAAATCTCTTAGCAGCAGAGGGGTGCCCTTTTATTCCAAAACAATATGCATGAAATATGGGGAAATTCTGACAATTTCTTCCTATTTTCTATATTTAGTAACTTTCTTTTTGCACCGATTGTGCAGAAAACTGCATTCTATTCTATTGTTCTATGTGTGCACATAGAACAATTGTATCAAGGGTGCAGAACAACATTGCTACACAATTTAGACCCTCAATTTGACCATTAAAAACATGGTCAAAATAACATACAAAACATATTATTTGGGATACCTACTTGTATGTGTCCCCTTGTTGGCATTTTGAATACAATCTAGATTTGGCAGTTTCTCATTTGACAAAAAGGCTTGTGCAATAGCAGTATAAAAGCTTCGTGCTACACCACTGCCTTCTCCTGGTTCATCCTTAAATGTAACCTTTACCCTGTGGACAGCCATTGGAGTGGTAGCACATCTTCGACCAAAGTGATTGTTGAGCTGCCTCATTGTTTGCTGAATCAGAAGGTCTCTATCCCGATCAACCTAGCAGACATATCAGAATAAGAGCTTAAACCTCAAACACTAGTAGTGTTATATGGCTACCCTCCCTCTCAAAGTCTGCCCAATAATATCTCTTAGCAGCAGCATTTAACCAATTATTCAGAAAGTTGATATGACTGTAGTAAGAATGACCAGCTATCCATGAGCTGTTTCAGTAAAAGAATCAGAGGAATATGGGTTAGAAGATCACTAAGGCGGTATCAGATTCAAAATGATATTAAAACTGTAACATTAGTACTGTTTCAGTATTTTTCCTTAATATAAAAAGTCATGTAGTGTAATAATAAATATCATCATGTCAAGAAATTTTATTTTAAAATGTTAGAAATCAGTGCTATTGAGGCTGAACAACAAATTTCCTTAGCTTAGGATCTCCCGAGATACCATTTAGCAAAATCAATGAAGGAAATATAATAAAAACTGCATTTCCCAAAACCATCTAACTTATTCTCAACTGAGACAGTCATATATTGATTAAATTACTCCGATTTACTATGTACGTGTAGTTTGAACTTTTTGGATAGCTTGGTCCTTCTAAAATCTATAGCTGGGAATCAATTATAATTTTATTTATTTATTTCTATCCTGCCTTTATTATTTTAAAAATAACTCATATATCCAACACACTTTCCTCCTCCTATTTTCCCCACAACAATCCTGTGTGGTGAATTGGGCTGAGAGAGATTGAGTAGTCCAAGGTCATCCAGCAACTTTAATGGCTAAGGAAGGACTAATACTCAGAGTCTCTCACTTTCTAGCCTGATGCCTTAACCACTAGATCAAACTGGCTCTCTATTCCCAGCAGATCTGAAATCTGGAAGTAGCACAGAACAAAGTGGCTCAGCTACTATAGTGAATACCATACATGAACTACATTACACCAATTTTATCTAAACTGTTCTGGTTTCCAAGAAGATACTGGTCCATTCCAAAGTATTAGCAATGATATTTAAAGCTCCAAATAAGTTGGGGTTTTGATATTCAAGACAGCAATACATGACTCAATAGCTGGCGAAGTAAGCTCTCCTTTACTTCTCACTATTGAGAGCTATATGTATTATATGGAAATGGGAGAAATGGACTTCTTGACTGTAGCATTATTGTTCTAGAAGGTTCAGCCAAGTCCTAATATTGGCTGTTATACCACCAGGCAATTTAGCTAATCTTAGAGTTTCCTGATAGTAGCTTAATGATGTTTTGATATTGTTGACTGGAATCTCTTGATGAAATGCAAAATACGGCTTGAGAGGTTTATACTGATTTGTTTTATTCATTGTCCACGTTCCTCAGAGTTTCTAATTTAATTAGCATCCTAACCAATTTTTAGTACTGTGAAAAATACAGACACACAGCCCTACAAAACCAGAATTCATCTAGTCTCAATGGCCTTACAATCAACAGTATATCATCTCACTGACTTAAACTGGCTTTCAACTATATTTCTGATGGCTAGATAACTGTTTTATTGTCTTTGAACATCGAATAGTATTTTAGTCTATCAAGTTTTTATTTAAAAATTAATAATTTTACAACTTTTATTGGTAATTTTTTCTGATATACAGAACTTTTATATAAATGTGTAGTTTGTGATACAAATCCCCCCCCCCCCCCGCCAAAAAAAAATCTTTTTCTAACACATTTTTTCTTTGGCTTTAATACTGACTGTGTGTGTGCATATGCAGATTACTTACTTCCCCCCCCCCAAAAAAAAAACCCAAACCCAGATGTTTGTGGACTCCATTCAATACCACTTTCCATAATGTGGCGGAATCCATTATAGCAGATCTTACTTATTAATTCACACAGAAATCTGGCAGATTTCTTTTTCTTCCCTAGAGTCTACCGATTCTGAAATCTATTCTGTCACTTTTTCTGAAACGATTTTAGATGGTTAGATCAATTTTATACCCTAAATGCTGAAATGAAAAACAGGATATTCTACTACATGTCATCTTTTAAATCAAACTAAAATAAGAAAGATCAATTTCATTACCTCTAATGTTAAATCCCTAGACTGCTGATTTCTCAGCTTTTCCATTTCTCTGCGGAATTTTGATTCCTTCACTTCAAAACCACCTAATTCAGTCAAGATCTACAAAGATAATGTATGCATTAATAGAAGAAAAATCCCACAATACAACCAAGTGGCCCTTCGATTGACAAAACAAAAACATACCGATCCAGGTTCTGCTCCTACATCTTCCATGAATACTCTCCCAAATAACTCTAGAGAAAGACGCCAACGTCCAAGCAGCATATCGTGAGAAATTACCATTCCCATGAAGCTACATTGTGGCCTGTGAAACAAAAATACAAACAACAAATCAAGAAGGCAATCACTTTTATATACCCCCAAATTCTTGCCTTTCTAGCACGATAAATGTTTATCCTACAAGTCAGATCAAGGTGTGTTCTAACATAAGCAAGAAAATGAATTAATATTCAAGAAATTACTATTCCTGCCACCCAATTCAATGGCAAACTAAGTTGCAATTCAAAATTGCTTGCCAAATCAAACCCGAATTTGTGGACAGTGTCTTGTTGAAAATTCAACCAGTTCTTTTAACTTTTGCTTCCAAAGCCCATTCTAAAAATTGTGTTCTTAGCATTATTATTTAAAAAGGAAGAAAACCATTTAATTGTGTCGACAAGAAAGAGAACAAACTGGGCAGGGAGCCTGTTTTATATTAATGATTATCTGTTGGCAACTGTTGTGGTCCGCCAGCAGCCTGCGGAGCTGGCAGCGGAGTCGAACAGCGATGAGGCTGAGGAAGAACATGGGCCAGTCCTGGAGGATGGGGAAGGCATGGATGAGAGCTCTGCGTCGGAGGCAGAGATGGGGCCAAGGCCCATCAGGGAGTGATGCATGGACTTTGGAGCCTCCAGAGGCTGACAGTAGAGAGGCAGAGGAACAGGAGGCGCCTGTTCCTAGTGCACGTATGAGAAGAGCTGCCAGAAGGCAGGAGCTGCTAAAGCAGAGAGGACGACTCGGGAGTAGGGCCAAGAGATGATTGGCCCCTCCCATAAGGCTTAAAAGACCAGCAATGGCTCTTGGCCTCTTTGCCAGAAAACAACCATTGAGAGATTTGCTTCGTGTTTGGATGTATTTCTTTCTTGTCAGCATCTTCTGTTCCTGAACTGTTGCCAAGAAAAGCCTTTGGCAGTTTGCCTAATTATCCCAAGGTCAGAGATAAACTGAAGAACGGTATTTTGAGGACTTTGTTTTCATTTAATTTGGAATACGTTGAGAATGAGTTAATTCTCAGCTGTTTTAATAAAATCTGTTTTTTGGAACTGTTTTGCATTTAATATTAACTACATGGGCCTGGGTCACAACAGTAACTAATAATAAAGCATGTTTCTTCTCCTCCTCAGACATCTTTCCCTTCCTTTTCATACTCCCCACAGATACACAACAGGCATATGCATCCCGTGATTTTCAGAATCTCAAGATTCCTCTATCCTCATACTTGGTTTTTTGTCTGCCATGAGTTTTGAATTCTCTGATGCTGGGATAAGTCTATTTTGCTTTTAGAAATTCCTCACTTCAGCTTACCTATTTCAATTCCTCCCAAGCCCAGACTGTGCTGTGCTGCTGCAGGAAGATGCAGACCTTTTGTCTACACTGGAAAGTCAGTAGGATCTATAACTGCTCAACAGGCACAGAGAGAAGGCTCTATTATCATCCTGAAACTACACACTGGACTGCATAGGGACACCCAGGAGGAGTAGATGCCACTTGTTCTTTCTCTCTCTTTTTGCTATCTAACTCAACTCCCAGAATTCCCCCAGCCAGAGAACTTCCGTAACTCCATGGAAAATTACATCTTTACATCTTCTTTAAACAATGTTACCTGAAGGATGTTAGAGGAGGTCCTTCACTTTCAGTTAGCCCAATCTCTGCCAGTAAACTGCTTTTAAGTTGTGCTGCAAGATCGTGTGCTGACGGCCCTGGCTTTGAACCTTCTGATTCTTCTGATGGCACATTTTGTTCTTCTTCTTTCTTCTGCCGATACTGCATGTTCATCACATTTTTTAAATTGGCTGCATAGGACATCTTGGTTGGAAGAACCTAAATGAAAAGGATATTAAAATGCTTTTGAAATAATGTCATACACTTTCAGGACATATTCCTCAATGTGGTTCTGAAAAATACAACTTAGAGTGCTGAATTTCCAAAGAAATCTGTGGAATCAGAAATTTTAGTTGCCTAAAGTCCTCACGTACCAACCACAGTTGGGACCAACAATTCCTAACATTAAGTGACGCAATCATAAAATGAAGTGTCAGGCGACCGTGCCGTTTAGTTAAGTCACTTCAGCACTACTGGCAGTGTTTGTTAAGTACAATGTTCTGCAACAACTTTAGATTTACTAATGGTCTCCCCATTGACTTTGCTAGTTAGAAGCCTGCTGTAAAGATGAAAATCATGTGACTTCAGGACACTGCAATGTAAATATATGTCAGTTGCCAAGGACACAAATCACCATCTTTGATTGCTGGGACAGTGCAACAGCCACAATTTCAAGGGCCAATCATAAATCTTGTGTTTTAGTGCTGTTGTATTTTTGAATGGTCAGTGAAAGAGCAGTTGGTAAGTGAAGATAGCATAAGCAGCAACTTTTTAGTTCTTCTTAAGGAAAAAAAAACAACCAAATGGATCATTGATCAAATCAACCTGGAGTTCTCACTCAAGGCACAAATCAACATGCTTAAATTATTAGGAAAATATTAGAATGTGCAGAAATGAACAGATTAACACTTGCAATTAAGGAGAAAGAAGAAACAGAATATTATACAATATGGGCATTATTTATTTTTAGAGAATAAAAATGGAAGTTGGAATTAAAAGGAGGAGATAAGACTAGAAAATATAAGATAGAGATGTAAACAATATGATAATGATTGTTATTATTATTATTATTGTTATGATTCTTAGGATCATTATGCTTAATATTATTATTAGATTTTTATTAGAAGATATGTTAAGAAGGAAAAATAAATAGGTTTACTATGTTCAATATTACAATTATAAAATCAGAGAATTAATATCAATATAATGAATGCTGTTCTAAATTTTGATGGTTATTACACAGAGATATTTGTACCCAGACGACACACTGTTTAAGGGAAGATGGAATGTTTATATTAAAAAAAATTTTAAAAAAACCACATGCTTAAATTATCATACTTTGAACACATTATGCTGATACCTAGGTCTGGGAAATATGAAAAGAACGAAAAGATGAGGATGACCAGATGGATGTACTCAGTTACAGTGATGATGTGTGCACAATTAGAAAACCTGAAAGATCAGGTTGGGGGCAAATCATCATGGAGAAATTTATCTATGTGGCTGCTAAGAACTGACAAAAATTTGAACATAATCACAATGGCATACAGTATTTCAAGATAGCATTTTGGAACCTATCAAAACCAATGGTGATGGAAAGTACTTTTTTTTTTTTTTTTTTTTTTTTTTTTTTTGCTCACAAGTACTCCAGAAGTTGCTCCTCACAAGGACACTATAAGACAGTGGTCTTTGACAGATTTTGAATACGGGAGATGATGAAATAACCATGCTCAAACCACCATCAGTGGTTTAAAAGGACACTAAGTTTACATACCTTCTAATTTCTGTTCAGAAATTGCTTATTAACTAATTTAAAGTTATTAGAATCCTTTGGATCAACAAGGAATAGTTGTTTGATCCAGATTATAAATTATATGTTATTATTTCTGGCAAATCTTAACAGACTTTTTATGACACCAAGACTCAAATGATGATGCTTTATAGATTTTTTTATAGATAAAGAGTTGGGACATGGAATGAAGCAATCACAGGTTGCAAATTAAGAGGAGATGAAAATGTACTAAAACTGTTTAACTACTGATGAAGGTTGGAAGTCACTTCTGTACATATTCTTTTTCTTTACTATATTCTTACTTTTCTTTCTCTCTCTATTCTTTAATTTTTTCCTTTGCAGTTTTTCCTTTTTTTTACTCTTTTTTCTTTTACCCTCTATTAATTTTTACTATTGCAATTATAATCTTAAATAAATTTATTTTAAAAAAAGGAATCAAAACCAACAAGGTAAAAACACCATGACAGCACCTGCATAAGAGTAGAAATTATAAAGAAGAAAGAAAATTGTCTTCTAATTTTCTAAGCCAAGGCAAGGGTCTCACAAGGGCAGGAAGTTCACCGAGAGTGGAGAACAGAGGAAAGTACAGACACTGCTGCACTGGTTTTTCTGACAGAATAGCAACAGCAAGAAGAAGCGGAGGAAAGGAAAGGGAAAAAGGCTATACGAATTATATAATACACGTAACAAATTCATACCTCAAGACAGTTTCTATCCATGGTCACTTCTAATAAACACTTCCCACTATTGGCAGACGATGAATAGAGACCTTGACTTGGCCGACCAAACAAATCTTCTTTTCTAGCATTTGGCTGAAAAACAATTTATCCATGAATAACAATATTAGTATTAACACTGAGATAAATATAACACACTGACCATTTAACCAGAGGGTGGTGTGGTGGTACTGACATATCTATCTTATTTCTATTAAAATTTTCTCCTGTGTCATTCCATGGTTGAGCCATAAATCAGAATCAATATTAAGGATAAATTCAAGCTTGATTTCAAACTACAGTTTGAAGCCAGCTTCACAAGCCCTAGTTAATAATAGATGAATCTCAGGGCTCCAAGTAACACCTCCAATGAAAAGATGGCCTCCAGGGATTCCCTATATCTAAAATCAATGGAAGGTGGAACACCCAACTCAATAAAATTCATTCTGGAAGTTACTCCACATTGGTTTGCCCAATCCGGTATCATTTGAGTTGCAATGGGATTCTCTTATGATATTCCCCACCACCACTCTCCTTCAATCATACCACCACAGCCTAATTATATTCAAATATAACCAGTTACAGGGTTGCTGGATCCCCCCAGGTCTTAACCAATCTGGATTAAACAGGATGTATTAGCTCTGAAACTGCGGGCACACGCTGCACATGAACATTTTGTGTTGAATTTATCCTCAGGCGAGACACAGATCACAAAGCTGAGATACAAGGAAAAATGATCAATCTTCTCCATTCATATCATTGCCTAACTGCCTGGAAGATAAACTGCTAACATTTCTTTTAAAGCATTTTGTAAAGATGTTTGCCTTTGTGCAGATGAGTTAATATGTATGGTCTGCAAAAAGAAAGCAGAGATAGCATCAAAAATGTGATTCTGCACACACATAACTAACGTTCATACAAAAGTGATGTAAATGTAAAAAAAACCCAAAAAACATATGTTGGTTTGTCTGGCCTGCTGCTGAAGTATCTTGTGTATACTTGATTTCTACTGCTATTAAGGATACCAGAATGGTGTTCCATATTTCAACAAAAGTATTAGTGAAATGACAGATCTCTACTTTGGGGGAGAAAGTCATTTTACGTCACCCAATATGCTCCGGATGTCTCAACCTGAAAAGGTCAGAACAGCAGAATACCTACCAAATAAACGTTCTTAGTCAAGGTTACCTGTAACAGATGAGGCTGGTCAGCCAGAGGGATGGCCTCCGCTAGAGGAACTTCAAAAGGATTAGGTGGAATACAGCCCAAGAATGTCATAGAATCTGATCGCCGGAAGAATGGATGATTTTGGCCTGTTTCAGCTGGAAGGGAGTCCTCATCCTTGTCATTAAGTGTAGTACCTGGAAAGCAGAAATGTGAAGGAGGGAAACAATTCAATTTTGGAATACTTGGAAATGACTAATTTTGTAATCATCAATCAATGATACTACATTACTATTTTGATACAAAGTTTTCTTCCTTCTTGCATTTCTTTACCAGTTCCATGCAAAAAAGATCTGTTAGGCATAAATTTCTTCTAATTCCCTTCCTTTTTTCAAACACGAAGGGTGGTTTGAATACACAACAGCATCACCAGCAGGAACAGCTATCAAGATCTTATTTCTTTTCATACTGAACACATATCTCTCAGGTGACAAATTGATATTATTATTTCTAGCATATTATTACTTCTAATTGATACTCAACTGAGCTCTTCAAATTCTAAAAGGTGAGAGGCTCAATTAAGAATATGAATGCTGATCGCATAGGAAGACCTTGGAATACAGAAAAAACTATGAGCATTGGAGTCTAGAAAATTAAATTTCCAATTTCCTGTATTTTAAGTGAAGAAACACTCTGCATGAACAAGCAGAACTTAAGCTTAAAGTTATTCCCATCATGCTCTGCAAAATTAATTTTTCTGAAAGAGAGATAGTCAAGGAGCATAGTAAAATGCTCATCCATGCATATTAATATTATTCTTTCCAAAAGGAAAAAAATCCAAACCAGTAAATGAGGATATAGGAGACGACAGTCTTCCATTACTACTTTAAAACCAGAAACCTGGAAATTACCTATGGTTGCTAAATGACAATGTGTCAGTCTGTATTTGCACAAAATATCCCATAAAGAAATACTTAACATATTTTTTCCACTAAAAAGTGTTTTTTCCTTTAGTGAAACAACATAATTTGCTTCACTACATTAATATGTCTCAATACTTATGAAAAATGACAATACATTATGAGATGACTACTTTTATTCTTGAATTGTAATTCTACTATGCTAAATGTAATAATTAAATTATTTTCAAAAACAATTTATTTCTGATTTATTTATTTTATTTATTTCTAAAAATAATTTATTAATTTTAATATTAAGATTCTTAAGCCTCAAAACAAATCCTTAAGGCATGCGAGGCATAATTAAGTCTCCATTCATTTTCTTTTCTCCCCAAACCATATTAATACTAACTTTGATTCGTATCATCATCATTTTCATGTTCAGAATCCTCATTGTCCAGGCCAAGTTCCAAAAGCTCTCGAGTCCTAAAAAAAAGATTCCATTTTAGCTAGCCAAGAGTAAAACTCAGCAAGCTCTATCAAATCTCTCTTGTAGCAACTTAGAACAATAAATCCAAAAATCAGTATTTCAAAGCTGTGATTGGCCATAGTTATTAGAAAGTGGATTACATTTGTAACCTAAGAATTCCAGGAAGTATTCTACTTTCAAATGAAAAACCTATGTAATAGCAATTTAAAGGTGGTACAATTATGATAGTTTCTCAAACTCTTCGAAATAAAGGGAAAGATACTTGCCTTATTTGTGAATTAAGTGCAGCTGTTAATCTTATAAAAATATAATTATGTATGTCTGCCACAAATGCATGATATATCCTAAAACATATATTTAATCTTAAGGAAAGATAAGAGGAAGAAATACAACTTGCTGCTCAACTAGTTAGTTGTCTATTACTAATCTGGTTTCTACCTCTTCCGTTCCAGCTGAGGCGTATCCAAAGTTGTTTGTTGATTCATTGCTTTAATCCAATAAATGAGAGCTTGAAAGACATAGGCTACATGTTTCAGTGAGCAGACATCCAAGACTGGAAGGACATCAGAATGCTCATCATTGTGGGAACGCATCAAGGAGAGGGCGTAATTCAAGAAATCTCCCCTTGCAGACATCATCCCCTGTCGAGCACTGAGCAGTGTAGCACGCCTGCAATTATAAGAAGTATCATACGTTCTACAATTGCTGATTTTTTTAAAAAACAATCATGGTTAAGTCCAAAATATTATCACTTAATTGCATAAATATGTTCTGCCCCAGCTCGGACCCCAAAGAACGCAGCACACACAAAGTCTGTACAAACCTTAGTTTACTAAAACAAAGGCTGTTAATTAACTTTCTTAACAGCCTGCAATAATCCAAAGAATAAATAATCTTAATCTTACTATGGTTGGCAGAAAGCCCAGAAGCAATTTGCAAAGAACTAAGATCAAGGCACGAAGGAGAGTGAACGGTTGTTCCCTGCAAATTGCTTCAGTAGGCGTTCTTCCTTAAATAGGCTAAGGGAGTGGCCAATTAGCCCCAAGCCTTACTCTCGAGGAGACTTCCGCCTGAGGAACCACTCCTGCCTTTTGGCAGCTCTGTGCGCCCGTGCATCGAGAAGAGACTCCTCCTCTTCATCCTCTTCACTTAAGGAAGCTTCTGGAGGTTCTGAAGGCCCTGGCTGAATCCCCGCCTCTGGCACCACATCTTCTCCAGCCTCATTGTCCGACTCAAGTGCCAGCTGCACAGGCTGCTGGCGCAGCACCCCACCAGCCTCCTCGCTGTCCGAATCAGCCACCAGCCACACAGGCCGTGTATGGGCCACAACAAAATATGACCATACTATAATAAAAGTTATATGTCTGAATATAAATTGCTGCTCTGAATTTTTTGGCACAGCATATTACTTACAGAATTTTTTTTTAACATACAATTGTTAACATACCGTCTACCCTCCAAAGTCCTTAGGCTAGCTTCTTCACGTGCTGTCATCCTCTCTCTCCGGGTTGAGTTCTGTGATGCATGAAGAGGATGGTTTGGATGGCCGGGATCTCCAGCAGAGGCAAGAGCAGATCCATAACGCAGCTGAGCTTCGGTGGAGTCCATAATGCTCACCATCCAATTCCAAGTGGGAATCAGTTTGTCTTCAACGTAATTCTAAAAACAATATTATTGCCCATTTGTTAAAAATAATACAGATAGATGATGGATAATAATTTTGCTAGTAATATTTCTTTTTACATTTCTGCAAGCATTGGATCACTTCTCAAATTTTCCTTTTAATAACTTCCTGATTTACAAGCAAACATTTATCATGTTTTTGACCAACCAAGAAACCAGAGATTGGAAAGAAGTATAAGGAATCTCTAACTGCAGTTTAAATCTGGATCACAGAACAGTCTGAAATCCATGCCAGGTTTTCAGTTCCCCTCTTCCACTCCAGGCACACACAAGTATAAGCCTCCTGCTAGGATTTTACCCTTTGAAATGCATCAGTGAGTGTAAAGTAGCAAAAGAAGAACAATGGCTTGAAATGTTTATCCAGCATTCTCTGTTATTCAATCATTCTGACTGAAAGATCTTAAGGCTTAAGCTTCCAGAAATTTTTCAAAATAGGTTTGCAAAACTGGCTGGAGAATGGGGGAGACTGAAATAAACTAAGTAAACTGCAGGTGCTAGAAAGCAGAGCCTAGTGCAAGGAATGTCTCTTGTTAGTAATCAGTAGCATCTTTAGCAGGCTGCCTGATTGACTCTCTATCAGCATATGTATTTTCCTCTACACAAATGCAGACCATGGAGTCCTGTAATTATTTACATCTGCCTTTGATTTCCCTCATTCTGTGCCATTTTGCAGAGCTGAAAAGTAGTAGGGAGGAAGAGGGAGAGAGGGAGGGGGGAGAGAGAGAGAGAGAGAGATGGAGACCTTCTAGTTATTTGAATGGGCCAAATGGATAAGCATGTGAGAAGGCTTAGGTTCATACATTGTGTGCATGCTTGTATTTGGACATATCCATTGCTGGTATGTAGATCCAACCTATTTTGGCACAGCTTGAGAGCATCTGGAAGAACTACAGGAATTTCTCAGCTATAATGCAGGGAGGAAATTCCGCCCAGTAATTTCAAAACAAGGCCAAGAGGCATATAGAGCAAATAAGAAAAATAGTAATAACACACAAGTAAATAGATTCTGACCAAATGAGTAACTATTTATGGAGAGAAAAGGAGTTATGAGTTGGAATGAGAAAAGGTCAGATTTTTATGTTCTTTTATATATATATAGCTAGAAAGCATACTGCATTGTACCTGTAAATTCACAGCATCTTGGTATGTCAGCTTCACTGCAGCTGGGATCTGGGAGTATACCAAATGATTGTATTTGGGAATTAGTCCCATAAGATCTGATATTTGTCGAATCACAATACTGTATGCCCTTGCCAAACTGCTTGCAGATGTTAGGTAGCTGCTAGCATTGCTTGCCTCAAGAGCCGCGGCTGCAGCTGCTGCACTGGTACTGATGGTTCCGCTCCGACGCAGGTTGGATGGATCAATATAAATTAAGCCTGCTGAACTAGCTAAAGGGAGGGAAAATAAAGAGCATTCTGGGAAGAAGAAATAGACAAAAGCAAACCCCAAGTATTTATACCCAAAGCAGAACCTCCATCTTGTCCTGCTTGTAGGTGGCTCTTAAACAACAAAAAGCACCACATGACAGGTAAAAAGACAATTCTGCAGGGTTACACCATGTAAAAATTAGCATCTACATTAAGAACAAAAATAAAATAAAATACTGGATGAAAATACATAGTTGAATACAGGAAGTAACAGGCTTCCAGATAAAATATACACCAGAATTGTTTCTTCTAGGAATAATGAAAAAGAAATATGAAAAAACAACAACATATATTATTCTACATAGGACAACGGCGGCAAGATTGGCATTTGCACAGTGTTGGAGAAATTCAAACATACCCTCCGGAGATTTAATAATTAGAAAGATATTAGATTGCACAGAGATGGATAAAATGACACTGGAACTGAAAGGAGTGATGGATTTGGACTTTCATGTAATATGAGAGAAATGGTATAATTGGATTGAAGATAGAAAAAAAGGGAAGTAACAGATAGTAGATTTTGTAAAATTATATAGAGTATAGGAGATCATTAGTGTGATGATATGTAAATGGTCACAGTCATGCACAAGAGTTGAATAAGAATTGTTTAATTGCTAAAACCGAATAAAACTCAAATAAAAAAACAACAAAAATTAGTGAATCAGAAAATGTCAGACTAGGAATTTTAAAAAAAAAAGACTTTTGAAATACCTGCTGGAGCAGAGGTACTAGATGGTGCAGTGCTAGTGGTCCTCTGATTCTGGGTGTTGCGTACGGCCCACTGCATGGAGCGGGGGGCCTGGGCTGCACCATTAGCATGAGAGCTACTGGTTGTTCGCTCCAGTGGCTCATCCAGCATAAAGGTTTCTTGCTCTATGTCATCGCTCTGACTGCTGCTGCTGTCTGAATCACTGGTATCATTTGATTGAGAGTCATCCTCAGAAAAAAAAGCCGGCACGCTACTAGCTCCTATGAAAAAAGCATATACCCAAAAGCTGATCGTTTCACATTTCTATGAAGGAGCATATCTTCTAAGGGCAATTTAATAGTTTTTCAAAGCAAAGACAAGCAACACAATTGAACAATTGAACCTCAATCCCACTAGTCTTAGTGAGTATTTTCAGTGATATGAGATGACTGGAGTTATAGTCCAACATCAGGAGAATGCACACTGCCCAACCTGATTTCAAATGACCTAGCCTCATTTGCTTCAATTAGATCGGCCTTGTTTGGAAAACTGGAAATCCCTGATCTCTCCACTTTTCAAACCATCTAACTTTTTAAAGCAACTCTTATTCAGAGTCTTCGGGGCATCTTTTTACCCTAGATAAGATGCAGACAAAATATCATTCCACTTTTCAAAACAATCTAATTTAAAGCAACTCTCTTATTTGGAGTCTTTGGGGCATATATTTACCCTAGATAATATGCAGACAAAATATCTCTCCACTTTTCAAACAATCTCTCAAACTTAAAGCAACTCTTATCCCAATTTCTTTCAATGTACTGTATTGGGGTATCCCAGGAAAATGAAGCCGACACAAAGCACGTTACCTGCTTCTGATCCTGCCGTAGCTGCGGTGACCACACTTCTGCGCCCACTAGCATTATCCTGGTTGCTATGATTACTCTCACTGTCACTCTCAGTTTCTGCCGCCGCCAGTAAATCCAACTCCATATCGCTTCCTAATGGTAAGTATAATGAAATTTATGCAACTATTTAAGCACTGTATTTTAGATTACAAAATAATTCAGATTCTTTAAAAAAAAAACCTAGTTTAAATCACACCCACTATTTACCATCGCATTGGAAATCTGTATATTTCTTCCACCATGTTTCTGCTTGTAACAGAAAGTAGTTCTCTTAACCCTAGCTGAACAGGCTGGGATGTGCTATATAGTAAATATGATCCTTTTCAATGCTTTTGGTAAGATATGCAAGTTACATTATTATTTGTACCACCTTTGTGGCAAAGTAAGATGAATTGTGGACTTTATTGTGTTAAAATAAAAGATAGACATTCTGCAATATTTTATTGAAGAACTGAAATCAATATGAAAAGTCAGCTCTTATTAACTTATAATAGTACTAATGCAAAGATAATTTATGCTACACTTTAATACCACTTGCTAGAAAATAAACCTCAATGAAAATGTTACTGCATTCTTTGAGTAACCATGAACAAGGCCATATCTATGCCTAGTCTCAACCAAAGACAGAGATAAAGCATACCATCTTCATCATGTTCATCATGCTGGCCTTCTGCTTCTGCATTTTCCTCACCATGTTCTTCTTGTTCATCATGGTGATCTTCTTCTCCTGCAACTCCTTCAACTACTTCAACCTGGCATGAAAGAGTATTATATCAAGTCACACATATTATGACCTACAACTTATTGTATATATAAATCTGACCTTTATGGATATTTTATGCATGTGCTTTTTATTGTGTTCAAGAACTGCCAAACAGAATTCCCCAAAGCAAAGAGAAATGAAATACACACAATAGGTCATACTGTTCTTTTCAAAGTCCAGGATACTTAGAAGTCAACAGGACAGTGTTTCTTATATTTTATATTGCTGTCTACAAAGTTAGATAATTGTTTATGAAGCACAGTTCTAACTTTACAGGCAGAAGTGCACATGCTTACAAAATTCACATTATCCTAAACCAGTATTTGTTTTGAAATACATACAACATTGTGCATTGAAAACAATTACAATAATAACCTCTTCCACATCTGCTGACACAATATCATCTTGTTCTTCATCTCTGCCACGAACTGGCTGAGACTGACTGATCCGTCTTTGCTGTGGATTCCTAATGATATAGGAGGACTGTGACTGACTGGAACTGAAAAGAGAAGGGAGAAAAAGCCTTTTAAAAATACAAACATAAAGCAATATTCATAAAAATAATTTTGTTATCAAAAATGAAACAGATCAATGGAGAAGATTTTCTAGGCCTATTTTTGTTACGTAACTGATTTTATACGCCTGCCCAAACTCTGGGGAGTTAACAAACTGGAAAACACATTTTAGAAAATGAAAATCAACCAAGCACTGTTAAAGTCACTTAACAAACTTCTAATCAAACACAAGATGGGCTCCCCCCACAACTTCACTCTATGTCCAGGGGAAGCACCAGGTCTTCAGGGCCTTAGCAAAGGCCAGAGAGTTCGGAGGCCAGAAAGTCGGAGTCATCCAAATCAAAGAATGGTATAATCATTTTATCTCCAAAGAATATGCTTCTGTTTAGATTACAAAAATTCACTGGTTCTCAAACTAGATTGGGGACTGTGAGCAACTTTGATGGTGACAGAGTTGCAAATTATTTTTGATAATCTGACAGGGTTCCAGTTATGTTCAATCTGATTACGCCACTCTGTTTCCAAAAATTAGTGCCTGCTGAGTCCTCCCTCCAATGCTCTCAGTGTGAAGCACAATACGAGAACCAGAGCTGAAGAACTGTCCCCCAGTCCTGGGATGGAAGTTGAGCATCCCAGCTTATGTTAAACATGTCACCCAAACTGCAGTTTGGTCCTGCTTTCCAAATAAGAACAATGAAGCAGAATAAAAGAATGCTGCTCTTTGGTTTTCTCTCCTTTGCACACTGTGGGAACACAAAGCCATGTTCTTCTCAAAAGACAATAAAAAAGAACAAATAGAGAAGAAAACTTGTGGCATTTTTCCAAGCACTGGACCTCTGGATGAGGCATCTTGGTGAAATGAACCCCAAAATAGCTTGGAAGAGTGTCAAGGGTGAATTAGGTTGGCAGGCTGTTCTACCAGGCAAGTTCTGAAAAGCCTTTTAGGATCCAGTTTTGGAGCTAAGGAAGCAGCATAAGCAGACAGCAATAACCACGGCCTGGGTCTCTTTTTTGCGGCAGTCATTAAGCAAACCAATGGTTCACTATGGGCCACTTTTGCCAAAAATTGTATGAAAATGCCATCTTTCAGCAAAACCATTGTAAAATGCAGGTATGTGACTGCGGGAGGCTGTGAACAGCCATAAATGTGTGCCAGCTGCTGAGTGCCCCACGTGGTTTCATGTGACCGGGGGGAGCATTGGAACTGAGTCTTAAGCACCCCAAGGAAGCCCATCGTAATTTCAAGCAGTCACTAAGTGACAGGTCAAAAGTTGAGGATTACTTGTGGGATCCTCAGCTATGCTGTCCTTCTAAAATATATAGAAACTTATCATTTTGGATTCTTTTTATTTTTATCACACTGGTGAACCAGGTCTTTTACTGTTTGCTCGTATGTGTTTATACATGGAGTGGGGGGTGTCATTTGTTACTTTAAAGTAAACTCACCTGCACCAAAGACAACCTGACAAAGAGCATATGGCATTGCATTTAGAAGAATGTAATCATAATAAGCTACGTGCTGGACATTACCTGCTGGACTGGTCAGAAGATGGCCGTGGAGGAAGAGGTTCTACTGAGAACAGTTCTTCACTGCCTTGCATGGCATCTATGCTTGTGCTTGCCAATGTAAAAGGTGCTGTAGGACGTGCAATACCCATCCTAACTGGGATAATGAGGGACTCTGCTACATTGCATAATTCCTCTACAGCATAAGGTAATAAAGCTTGGAATACACGCTTACATTTTCCAATCGGCTGCGGAATAAAGTTGCTGGAAAAGAGTTGGGAAGGAATCTATTAATTCCAAAGGGACCAAAATATAAAAGACATATAAATCAAGACTACACTTATTTAATGCTTTTCTACCCATGTAATTACAGCGATTTCTCCTTACATTCACTCCATGGTCAAGCTGTTTTTCCTCCCACAATGCTGCAAAACAAAATCCTTTTGAAGAAAAAAATGTGTCAAAGTCCTGATCAGGTCTCAGAACTACTGAATTGTTCTCACATTATCCAGAATTAATTAGTAACTAGCGTTCTGTTTCCCAAATTGGTCACTTCTCTCGTTCTAATGAAATAAACCTCCCTTCTTAAATTCTGGCTTCCTGCTTACTCCAGTGTGATTCCTCATCCTTATTTAAATCCCTTTATGACTTTGCTCCATCTCCTTTTCTGTACTGCTGTATCTTGATAGATCACTCAATTATGTCTTTTACTCCTCCAAATCCATGATCCTTCCTCTCAACAACCCTTAATTACTCCCTTGCTGTATCCAATATGCCAGCATATCATTATCCTGCTGTCATCTTTCAAACTCTTGCAAAATCAACCTTTGACATATTTTGCAAAATTGTTGTTATTTTGTTAGTAGATAAATCTAGGAATATAGAGCTAAAATGATTCCTTATTTTTTACCCAATTACCATTATCTGTTTTCTTTCAATAGTAAACTTGTTCCCAGGAATCAGACTGTGTAAACACCATGCAAAATGAAAAGCAGTAAGAATAGCAAAATATTTATGTCAAAATAAATAGCAAAATAAAATATGTCTTAATTCAACCCTATGGAGCAGTTTGTTCAGCTCTTGTTAAGAAGATGGATAGTTTCTCCAATGCACATACCCAGAGATCTGACAGATATAAAAGCACCACTATATTGTTTAAACAATAAACAAACAAATAAATAAAAGTGGAACCCATGTGGCAACGTATGTCACTAGACATGATGCCAAATTATTTCCGCCAATAAACACTTCAGTACACTGTCTTTAAAATAGTAATGATCAGAGGCATAATATGCTACATTTCCATCTAATTTATAGAACCAAAACAGCTGTCAAGCAGACAGTTTAAAGCTAATGGAAATGATTATTATCTTTTCTTAATTGCTCCCATTTTGACAAAAGCTAGTGAGTCACAAGTTTTCTATATGAAAGGGACATTTATTTACAAAACGCAGGTGGCCATTCTCTGTTCTTCTTTTATACTGAACTGAAGCTTGAGCTTCATTATTAAAAAAAACCTACATGAATGTATACATAATTTAAAAATACAGTGGCAGTTTTCACCCCAATGTTAATTGGGGTAAAGATTCTTTTTTTTTTAAAAAAGGAACTTACTTTTTCTTTTTTGAGGAAGCCATTTCCACACTAAGAATTACAAAGACTCTAGCTACAGAACGCAGAAATCGCATTGTAACAGAAATTGCTTCTTCTCTGCGACCTGGAGTGTACTTGTTTTGCAATTCTTTGACAAGTGTCCCCAGCAAAGTATCTAAAAGCTAAAGAAAACAACTGTCACATCACAGCTTGGATTTGCAAGTTATTATATGAGATTTAAATTGAAAAAGAAAATTGGCACCATGTATACCAAAAAGAAAGAAAGGAAGGAAGGAAGGAAGGAAGGAAGGAAGGAAGGAAGGAAGGAAAGAAGGAAGGAAGAAACACAGACGCCTTACCAAAATATCTGCTGTACATTTCACAATGAGACAATGTGTAAAACAATCCAGCCGAATAGTACCACTCTGCTGATTAAGATAAACTTGTTCTTCAGGCAAAAGATGACCAATCCTACTGCTTGCACTAAGACTTGGAAAAAAGCAAAAAGAGAGAAAAAGAGAATAAAATGTAGTTGCATGTCTACAACACAAAGCAAATTTTCAAAGTAACTGAAACATGCTATTTATACACACGGGTCTTTGTTCTCCTGTGAGCCAAACATGATCATAGATTTCAAGGCATTCCAGTCTTGTAAAACACGTTCCAAGGCAAGCTGTGCAAATCGTGGCGGTTCTAAATCATGATCAGGCATATCTGAATCTAAGATACAAATAAAAGAAGACTTCAATAGCTTTTCCAGAATGGAATATCTTTTCCATAATTAGATATGGCTATGTCAACAGGTTTTGGGATCTTAGGGAAATGGAAACTTGTTGAGATGGCCACATTGATAAATATTGCTACTTTTATTATAGTTTTTTTTAACTGTTTGTTTTTTATTGTAAGCCATCCAGAGTCACATTTGTGAGATAGTCAGTTATATAAATGGGAGGAATAAAAAGTCCTTCTAGTTTGGTAAGCTTGCAAGTATGAATTGAACTGCTCAGGAAATCAAGGATGTTACATGGTTAAATCTGCTGCTACATTCTCTCACAAACTTCCCTTCCATTTCTATCTATTGTTTGGTTGGAAGAGAGTCTGGAGAAGCCACTATAAAATAATTTGAGAAACAATAAAAAAATACACCACTATTTTCTATAAGAGGATGGCAAAAACATTAATTTAGTGGAAATAGTATTATTTTGATGCCTCCCTGCCTCAAAGCAGAAAGAGCTTTCCAAATAAGTGAACAGCATTCTGTTATGTTTGGTACTTAGAGACATCTATGGATAGGATACATATTTTCTTGTTCATGTACAATTTCTTTTGCATTTTGAGGCTTGGTGAATTAAAGAACAAAATGGATGCGTTAAGTATTGTAGATGCTTAAGACTTCCCATTTCACATCTTAAAATGTCTTTGACATCTCCAAATCAGAGGGTGATTTTATCAATTTGGAGTGGACCCTCAAAAAAAAAAGAGGTTCAGTTGTATACACCTAGACTGGAAAGATGATGGGAGAAGTAAATATTAAGATCAGAAAGGGAAGACAACTGTGGAAATACAAGATAAAAACAGCTAAGTTCATCCTAAGTAAGGCAGGAAAATAATGGAAAAAGAAGCCTGGGATAGCTAATATAATAGTATTTATATTATATATTATTCCTCCTTTTATGTATACTGGGAGATCTTGACAGGTAAGACTATAGCAGAAAATTGTGTAAAATCATTGAACGGCCTACCTTCAGGGTTTGCAGTTTTACGATTACGATCTTCTCTAATTCTTGGCGGCCGGTATTGACAGTGCTCTACTGTTTGTCGCGCAACTGTCTGTACTAAGAACAATAGGAGATGTTCCCCCCTAGAACACAGAGAGAGGTGTTTTAAAAAAAAATACTGCTTTAAATTTCCCAGATCACTTTCTCCCATTTGGAATAAACAGGCACTTGCCTACTATTTGGCATGGTGACAAGATTTG
The DNA here is from genome assembly GCA_022577455.1 of Arizona elegans. NCBI lineage: Eukaryota > Metazoa > Chordata > Lepidosauria > Squamata > Colubridae > Arizona > Arizona elegans. The sequence continues at coordinate 14,455,507 of JAKOOJ010000002.1, read as the reverse complement.
TAGTAGTAAGCAGCCGGAAAAGCAGATCAAGACGGGCAGATTTCTGTCCTGCAATTAATGTTTTGCACTTGCACTTCTCCCAACAATCACAGTATGCTGTAGGTGATGTGCGTTTAAGCCTGAAAGAGAGAAATTTTTAATTATGCTATGATCAATTTTCATATCAATATGCAATGTAGATCTAAAAATGTGAGCTTTATGGTCATGTATAAAAGGCTGTACTAATTTAAGAGTAACAATTGTGAAAAAGAATAAATTGTCCCTTGCCTATGTACTTGTGAATACACAGCAAATGTTGTCAAGAAGGAAAACTCAAACCCCTGTGTCTAAACAGAAAGGAGATAAACAGTCAGAGAGAGAAAGCGGGATCGGTCGACATTTGGAAGGAAGACAGTCAAGCCATGCTGTATATTTGACTGGGAAGTAGGAAAACATTTCAGAAAGTGGAGATTGCAAGCTACCAAATGTTGCCAAGAAAAGAAAACGGCAAAGGCCATGTAGTCATTTAGAGTTAATTTTGACTTGAGGGAATCTTCATCTTCTCACCCCAACAGAAATGGCCTCCACATGTTGAATTTCAACTTTTGCATCTTATGTTTCCATATATTAACAACAGAAAAACATAAGAACAATTTTAAATCTCATTGTGAGAGAGCAGGCTGCCCAGAAAATGGCCAATACTTGTGCTACTATTGTCCCGTCTCTTTCAGCCATCTCCCCAGTCAGCACAACATTATTGGATATAAAAACTTATTGAGAGACAGCTGGGTGTAGAGGATCTGTGTTCATGTATGGAAATAAAGCAGCTTGAAGTAGCCTAAAACAGCTAGAAAGAGGTACCATAATTTTCTCTAGCAAAACTCACCAGAAGTAGTAGTTGGAATAGCAGGAGTAGGAGTAGAAATGGCAGTGGGTAATAGCGGAATAATGGTGAGTAGAGCTTCTGAATACCTGTGTTGTGATGGCTCTTTTGTGTTTAGAGCCCACTAAAATGGGTGTAGTTAAATGAATCTGTGATATTCATTACAATAAACATAAACATACTTGCAATCATGGCCTTTATGGCACACTCGTGCACATTCTGTGCAACAGCACAGAGATTCCAGTAAACCACATGTTCGGCATTCAAATATATCCTGAAATGGGAGGAAAACAACATTTTAGAAAAAGTCAAAATAACACCCTTCTCCCCTCTCTCTCTACACATAGATATGGGACGTATACTGGATGTTTGGCATAAATTATGACTTCCTTTTCTCATTCTGTAGAATAGACAACCACTGCAAAAAGTGCATTTGCAGCAGTAACTATTTTAAGAATATTAAGACTTCTGGACACATTTTTAAAAATTGGGTTAATTTTCAGCTCTGTTCACTTTTTTTTTTTTGCAATAATTTTATTAAGCATTACAATTAAAAAGGTAAAAGTTAATACAAACTAAAAAAATAAAAAATAAAAATAAAAACTGTAGAAAAGATAGAAAAACCCAGAAAAATAGAAAAAAAACCAGAAAAATAAAAAATAAGGAGAAAATTAAGAATATAGTAAAGAGAGATGCTGGAGATGTGATTGCCTAGATGCCACATATTATCATATGTGGTGGACTTGTAAGAAAGTGAAGGCTTTTTGGATAAAAATTTGGTGGGTTATGCAGAATGTTTTAAAGAAAAAAATTCAGTTTTCTCCACAATTGTTTTTATTGGGCATAGTTAAGGGTTTCACATTGGGTGAAGTAAAGTTGATATTGTATATGATTACAGCAGCGAGATTACTGATAGGTCAATATTGGAAAAATGAAGCTATGCCTACTATTGAAGAATGGACTTTGAAGATGGCCAGTTTTGCAGAGATGGCGAAGATTTCAGCATACTTAAAAGATCGGACACAAGAGACTTAGTGGAAGTGGAAAAATTGGATAGATTATGTGCAGAATAAATATCAAACTAGGAAATATCAGATAGCTTTTAACTGAAAGTATTATATAGGGATAGAATAATTGAACTTTCTGAAGATGTGAAAAATATACAGGGGGTGGAGGGGTTCAAGTTTTATAAAATATGATTTTGATATGGATTATATTTTGTGGAAGTCCTGGGGGGAGGGGAGGGTTAGGGAGGGTTAGGGGGGGTTAGAGGGGGAAATTGGGGAGAAAATGTATTTGTAAAACTTTTTCAATTAAAAAAAAAGAATATAGTAAAGAAAAAGAAAAATATAAAGTAACTTCCCCCTTCATCACAGCAAGTATAAAACAATTTTAGTAACTTACCACTTAAATTTCACCTAAAATACAACAAAAGAATTCTTCTTCCCATGTCTCATTTCTTATTTATTAACAAAACTTTAAAGTCTTGTCATTCTGGTTAGCAAAATTCCATTAAGGGTTACCATTAAGGGTTTTAATCTGTTTAAATATATCCTAGAATAGATTTTTTTTCTTTTTTGTCTCTTCTCAAAGAATCTTTCAAAATTTTAACAAATTCTCTTTTATAAATCCATATAGGAATGTTATTCGAGCCACTCTTTTGGTTTATTATTTATATGTACCTTTTCATTATTAAACATCAGCTGAGCACTGTTTCCTTTCCCAATTTACCCAAGATTAGATTTTTAATTTAGCATACAAGTAGTAAGGCAGGTAACATCTAAGTAAACACTTCTCGTTTATCAATGACTGAATACCAAATTAGTCATAGTTTTAACTTAAAGAAAATAAATTAAGCATAAGTTAATGAGTCTATTGCAAGAATAATTACATCTGGATTTAAATACTGAGATGAGGGAGGGAGGGAAAAACAAATGTGCATTTTTAAAAATAAATTGTAAACATGGGGAAATAAAGATGTTTAACCTGGCAACAAAAAACAAATGGCAAAAATGCCAACCAAGACTCCCTAAATGTACCTGATTTATATGTTCTGCACCAGTCCATGTGAAACTACAAGTATCGTTGCAACACAAAACATACAAAGGAGAGTCATCTGGATTTGTGCCAGTTGGACAAACCATTCCCATAAAGACATCTTCTTCTTTTTCACTTGACATTGCCTCTGCTTTAAAAAGAAGGAGCAGAAAGAGGAGGGAAGGTTCCAAATTAAACATCAGAACTAGAAGTTTAAAAACCTCAATACTCAGGAAGCTCCACAATAGTGAAAAGGAAACACTGCTTTACTTCAGTGACATATTATGCGATACTTACTCTAAATTTAAATTCTTCCTAGGAATAGGTTGTCCCGTGACTATTTGGCTTTATTGAGAGAAACTGCTATACACTTTCCCCTAATAAACTGAAACTGTTTTAAATCAACAAGATAAAATGGCAATAAGTAATGAAAATAGTTTTTTTCTTCATTCAATCATGTCCGATTCTCAGAGGTTGTCTGGACGAATCCCTGAAGTTTTCTTGGCAAGTTTTTTGGAAGTGGTTTGCCATTGCCTCCTTCTTAGGGCTTAGAGAGAACTGACTGACCCAAGGACACCTACCTGACTTCATGCCCAAGGCAGGGCTAGAACTCATAGTCTCCCAGTTTCTAGCCTGATGCCTTAACCACTCCACAACCTGGGTCTCAATTAAAATACAATCCACTACATAAAGGGTAAAGAAATAAATTTTCTAAGAAAATTCCTTCAACTGAATTAATCCAACTACAGAAAAGGGAATAATCCAAGTAATATAGACAAGTAGCAAGGAAACAGCAATTTTCTATTCATTCTATATTATAAAATATGTCAAACTCCCAAAGGAAAAAAAACTCTAAATCATTAGCAATTTTTATTTAAAAAAATATCCATACCTTTGGCAACTTTCTGTGCAGTTTCTAAAATAGTAATTGCAGCAGGATAGGCTCTGCCACTGACTGCAGACATAAATGGTGTCATGCCCCTTGCATCCCTACAAGTAAAAATATATCCATATCATTTTCCAATTAAAATATCTTCAGGAAAGATTTTTTTAAAAAATAATTACTGTAAAGACTTTTAAAAAAACAGCATACATTTTACTTGAGTCCTGATTTTCAAAAATTCATAGGGGAATACGAGGACAGATAATTTCAACCTAGCTGCTTGACTGAAAAAGCAGGAATAAAGCCAAATACTGACTCTCTTGAAGAGGCAAGTTATTCTACTTGCTTCTTAAGAGTATGAAGCCAATGCATGAAATTTATCAAGAGGATCCTTACTTGGCTGACAGCAGTTCCCGAAGATATGGCTGTAGAACAACACTGTCACACAACAATTTCAGTATGAAATGTGCATTGGCCTTCCTGTCTTTTGATTCCACTACAGAAGGTTCTGTAGAAGGACCTACAAATGAGAAAAGATAGATGAAAAACAAAATTTAAAAGTTGCTTTGTTGCTGTGACAATTATGACTGTTATGGCAACTATATTTGAAATGTGATATGACAAAATTATCAATATTAGTGGAAATAGAAGCACTGGACGTTTTATATTCTGAAGCAACATTTTAACTGACAACATATTTTAATGCATCCAAATTATTATGGAATATACTTGTAAGAGTTACAGAAATACTTGCAAACAACAGTAGCTAGTACACCGGTAGAGTGTACTTGCAATCTGTTTGCAAAGATATATATTTAAGCATATCAAATAATGTTCTCTCACCTGGTATGGTAGAAGTGCTTGGTCCTTGGCCAGTGCCAGTTGTTGCTGTGGTAAGAGATCCCACAGCAGGAGCCAGGATAAAATCAATGTCACCATCTTTAGCAAACAGAATAGCAGGATGTACATCAATAAATAAAACACATCCCAACATGACCCCCTCCCATATTAACTAAAAAAAATCACTGCTTTAAGTTTTCTTCTAGTCAAAGGTTCTTCAATAAGTCTAAAAGTAACTAGCAAACAGCAACCAACAAGGATAAAATGAGCAACAATTGCTACAAACATTCATGTGGTAATTTCACTTCATTAAATACTGCACACAGTCAAATAAGTTATATTACATACCTATTATAGATATTTAATGCTAGTATGTATGTCTTTCATTTACATTTACATAACTCTCACTACAGGGTTCCTCTGGCATACCATTAACATTTGTTTGGAATCTGCAATTATGCAGAGGAACATCTCAGGATCTTACCAGGATCCATTGCTGGAGGATCAGGAACCCAGCTTGGAGGGGCTATGGGAGGAGAAACAGGATCCTGATGATCACTTGATGAAGCTCCAGCTTCATGTCTGCCCAAACCCGCTGCTCTCAAAGATCGTCTCATCATTTCTCTCAGTCGCAAACTAACAATAAAAAAGAACTCATAAATAACGGTCCATTTTTAGAAAAAAATATGTAATTTTACCAAAATTGCCTGCTAAGCTGGTAAATTCTTCTAAGTTTATACTTCTATCATCAAGTAAAAGTATCCAGCCATCTTGCTTTTCATTAGCCTCTCCTTCCAACTGCTTTTGATATTTCTAAGTGTCAGCTCTCTCCAGTGAATCCTAGCTTTATATTACATGTCCAAAATATATGTGTTATTTTCATTATGGCTTCCACTAAGCAATCAAACCTAATTTCACCTAATCGGAAATGATGCGGTTTTCTTGTGATCCACATTACATTACTCGATAATAATATTAATTATTAAAAACAACAATTTTCTCCAGCATCACAATTCAAAGGTCCCAAATGTGTTTTTTCCAAAAGGCAACTGGACTTTCTTTCTTTCTTCTTTGAAAGCATTTCACTTCTCATCCAAGAAGCTTATTCAGTGAAGAAAGCAATTATGTTTGGAAGGAAACTGGGCCTTCAAAGAACATCGTGGCTGGACAGCATCAAAGCTGACACCAGCCAGAATGTAGGAAAATTCAAAGAAGTAGTGGAAGATGTGGAGCGACCTGGCCCACCAAAAGTCAGACTCAATTGAATGGATAACATCATCATCATCACCACTAACCTACCTTCTACTGCTGGAGGAACCTGCACGATTTCCTGGTCCATTACTTGACACCACTGAAATAGCATTTGCAATAGCTTCAACGGCAGATAATCTTTCAGCAAACGTATTCCTTTCAGAGCGCTCTGCTTCTGAAGCATAAATAAAAACCTTGACAAAACTGTTTATCATGGCTCAAACATTTCTCGTTCACTTGCATTTGTCATTTATATGCAAGTGTCCTAATTTGAAATCAATAGCATATTACCGTGTTTCCCCGAAAATAAGACCCTGAAATAAGCGCTTGGCCTTATTGCCATGCGCTCAAAAGCCCGATTGAGCTCATTATCAGGGGATGTCTTATTTTGGGGGAAATAGGGTAATATGAAATATTTACTCAAATACAAAATACAAAATAATGACAGGAATAAAGTTAATAAAGTTTCAAGGGGTCAGAAGATTAGAGTAATTTAAATCACAGAAGGTAATTTGCATGTTAAAAAATTTACGGTCAACTAATGACCAGCAAGGTAACTTAATCTCTTTACTATAACATTCAGTAAATGTGGATGTCAATCTCTTAGCAATGTAATAAGGCATTCAGAGGATAAAATGCTCACAGGCTCAAAAATAGTTTACAGGGCATTTAAAGCAGCACTGGGCAACATTTGCAGCAAGTAGCTGACATCACCATCATCATTATTATTATTCCTCCAAGTAATTATTTTTTATTTTTTATTATTATTATTATTATTATTATTATTATTATTATTATTATTATTATTATTATTATTCCTTCAAGTAATGTTACCAGAATGTATGGAAACAAATATATTTGAGCCTGTTTTTGCATGAAAATTTAAGGAATGAAAGTGCAAATAATCTCCCAGCAACGAAAGGCAGCCATTTTGTTATTTTATAAAAAAAGCAATGATATATCATTTGAAATCAGAAGTTTCGCCACTAAATTTTGGTGATGCAGTTAGAGGTCACAAGCAACTCATAACTTGCCTATCAATGATTTAGAGAATGGAGACCAAAATTAGCTTTCTTTCCCCTTTACTCTACAGCTGTCAAGCACCAGGAAAATCAGGAGATCCAGACAGTTCAAATGCGTATAAAGATTTATCCTCTGTATTTCCAGGAAATTACATGCTTGTTTTAAGGAGGTGCTGATAGCATTCTCATACCTTCTCTAAAGGACTGTTGATCCAGGAAAAAAATGCAGCTTAAATAAATACAAGCAATTGTGGCATGGAGGCCCATGCTGCTCTGAAACATATGTTTGGCGTTACAACTAAAGTGCTTAATGTCACTGTGTCCACTTTATGGCTATGCTGGCCATGGGTATAACATTTGAATCTCAAAGTGACTAATTTGTCTATATATGTACAAAGCTATTTCGAAATTGATTTCTGAATAATGGTGGATCCTTCTTTCAACAATGTGCAGAAGAATTTGCATCAGATTGTTAAGCTTACCTTCTTCCTCTTTAGTTTCTTTATTACTGGTTGGAAAGCACACAGAGACACAAGCATGCAGAATATTTCTATTTCCGTCACATCGATGGCCAAGGAATGTCTGTAGCATTTGTGGATTCTGATCCAAGACAACAGCTTGTTCGAGGTTCATAAGATACTGTCTGCAGGACTCATAGTCACATCGCAGAATATGTTGCATTAAAGTTTGCTTCTGCACCCAGAAAATAAACAGGCACCATTATTCAGTATATGCTACTGTATGCAGTTTATTTTTTTAAAACTATTTGCTGCTCTGAATTCCATGAAAAGGGATGAGCCAAAAATACAATCAATAAAAATGTGATATTAAAAGATTAATGTTGCATTTATACATTAATTAAGTTTACCATTAATGATTTCAGTCAAAGTGCATGAACTATAAAGTAATGTGAAAGCTAGTAAATTTTGGCCCTTTGAAACCTACTTGCCTGAAATGGTAAGCAATATAATGTACATTTAAAATCTCTGACTGTAGCCAAATGCTGGGTGACACAAAAAGAGCTAAAATGTCAGTTTTAATTTTCAACATATTTGACAGCAAAGGACAACAATTTGCAATTACCGGACTATATTTTTAAAGATTCTAGCTTTAACTTTATAAGGTAATGGTCACTTAAATTGCACAACTCTTCAGAAATCAACTAACTTTGAAAAAGAGCTTTGGTTTAATCAAGGTATTTGTAATACAGCAGAAATCTATATAAAGCCTAGAACTCTCAGATTAAAATCACTATTTAGGAATATCTACGAAAGACTGAATGCAAACCAAGAGAGTAAATGAAAGATACAGTGCGCCTCTAACTTTGCTTGATATATTTATTTAGCATATGGCACATTCAATATATTTAATTACCTCAACAGCCATTATGATGATAGCAGCTTTCTTTTTAATGGTTGAATTAGCAGGAATATTTGTTAAGGAATGTACTCCCATTCCCAGACTGCTAATAGGAGGGAGATCAAGCCAATCAGGATCTCTTATTCCACCCATACAATCTTTTGCCATTGGATATATAGTGCCATTTCCATCTCTAAGAATGATTGGTGATTCCTATGTAAGAAGCAAAATGTCATGAAATACAAAATTCTAGTTATTTTTCCTTGCTGTTTCAGTTAATACTTTACAAAGAAGTTTACATTCCTTATTTACCAGCTATTTTTCTTGGTTGAACATTTTTGCCTTCTTGCCTATTTTAGCAACAGGACAAATGTGGCCTCCAGCAGTGCATCATCTCTTCAAAGCAATCACAAACTAAGGGCAATTGTTACAAACATGCAAAATGTTTCAAATGAAAAATGTTTAGAGTTTGCAATACTCTGAGTTTGAAATACGTTGTTCCAACTTAAGTAAATGAATAATCCCATTTGTATAAAAGTTTATATGCACACATTTTACTATTTCATCCAGTAACATAGAATTCACAATATCACAAATTTTAGGGATGATGGGAACTGATCATTCCTATTTTGTGTAGGGATTGTATATTCCCCAATGAAATTGTTCCAAATGTCACAGAAAAGGAGGAGACCTTCCCAACATTTTCTTCCCCTTAACCACTAAACTGTGGCATAGGCTTAGACAAACCCTCTCGATAATATTAAATATTTGTAACTTTCTTTCTTTCCCATTCCTTGCATTCCAAATATAGAGAAAAAATAGGCACCTTGTATATGGATAGAGAATATTGACAGCTTTCCTATAAAGACGTAGTTCAAAATAATTCAAGTTTACACTAAAGCCTCTTTCTAAATGTTCAGAATAAAAACAAACCTGTCCAGCAGTGAAAATAGCAACACTTCTCTCATTCTGCCCAAGGAAAGCAAGGCTGCTAGTGGGAAAATTGTTTTCCTGTTCTGCTTTTCCAGTTGCTAGATCAAAAATGCAATATCTAACCCAATTTCCAGTCTTGAGGACAGCATGGACTCCTAAAAAGTGGGGAAAAAATGTTAGTTTAACATATCTATCTGCTACTAAAAAGTCTTGTTCCTGTAACTTTTAACTGGGTGAAACAGTTCATCATAGTTCATCATTTTTGAACCAAGGTACCTCAAGTGGTACATTCATTACAGAATGAATATCTTTTTAACTGTATTTTAATGTTTGTATCTATATTTTTTACTTTGGCTGTACACTGCCCTGAGTCCTTCAGGAGAAAGGCGGTATATAAATTTGATAATAAATAAATAAATAAATAAACCCAAAATCCAGAACCTACAACTCCTATGGAATTGAAGCTTGGAAAAACTTATAAAATATTTTATGACATAAAAATTATCATAATACTGTTTATGGCAAAATATAAAATATTGCAAAGAATTATCTCTGTTGATGTTTGATTATGCTATTACAGTTCAGCATGGGCTATTTGCAAGGTAAATACATCTCTGAATGCATCATAACTTTTCTAGTGAAGGCATTAGAAATTCTGTCTTTTTTTTTTTAATGGCATTGAGGGTAAGGAAATGTCTTTGAAAGGATGATACAAAGCGTCACAGTTTATCTATTATTAAACTACTATATAGATAAGCCAAGAAAGTGAGGAAGAAAAAAGTTCACACCCACCTTTCGAATCTACATTAACTGCCAGAATTTCTGTTTTTTCTGGAATACATAGTTTTTTAGGAGTTCTCTGAAAACAATCTGGAACTTTTGGCGTCCCACCAGTTTTTACCACCTGTAACAAATAAGACTCTAATTCAATTAACTTGCTGTAGCTAATCATTTCTCTCATTAAGAATGTAATACGATTCTTCTGGAGTCTCAGCCAAGCTATTTTTTCTTGCAGGGTGACAAATAGGGCATCATGATGCTAGAAATCAATTCCTTCCCTTCATTCCCTGACATTTATTCAACATAACTGGGATTATTTGAAGTTGATCTGGCTAAAAATATAAATTTATCATTCATCATTAGACATATTCTTTTTAATGTAATCTAACAAATTATCTCTCATTGTATCCTATATATTAACTAAAAGCAAGTTATACTTTTTTGCTTATTCTGAATTTAGTGTGGTTTTATAAATGGTCCCAGGTTTTTGTTTAAAAGATAGAATTTGAGTAATTCTAAAATCTCAATTTAGCAATAGCACTTAGACTTATATACTGCTTTACAGAGCCTTTACAGCCCTCTCTAAGCTGTTTACAGAGTCAGCATATTGCCCCTCAATAATCTGGGTCCTCATTTTACCGACCACAGAAGGATGGAAGGCTGAGCCAACCTTGAGCCTGGTGAGATTCGATCTGCCAAATTGCAGGCAGCCAGCAGGCAGCAAAAGTAGCCTGCAGTACTGCATTCTAACCACTGTGGCTCTTGCATCATACTTAGCTGATTTTTTAAAAAAATATAATCAAGGCTCATGAAATATAAGGTTTCACATTATCAGTCCTCCAGTTCCTTCTATTATCTGCTCATTGCTGCATCTTCTATAATTGACATCTTTTTAAAGATGATTGGCAAATGGTAACTTGTAGCCCTTAGCAGCAAACTGCTAACCATTTAAACTGTCATGTTTTCTCATTACTACACATACTTGTAGTTCATCTATTCGGAGCAATCGGCAATCTTGAAGAAGCGAAGAGGGATCAGGATCTAAACCAGTGCTGCTTGCACAATTTGCAGTAGTAGATGTCCCTGGAAATTTTACAGCAACATAAGCACCATCCACTTTTAATACCTAGAACAAAAGTATGTAAACAGAATAAAATGAAAGACATAATGAAGTTGAAAACTTAAGTTTTAAAATAAACTAAAGATATTGAAGTTTTAAGAAATACCTTTAGCGTCAAACCTACCTTATTTTTAAAGTCCCAGACAAAGTTCTTCTACCATATGCATACCACAATATTATAATACATAATTTTATTTTGCTAAAGAACATGCACTCGAGATAGCAAAACAGCACAGTGGTATTATAATCTATTTTTGCAGAAGAGGCCAATGTTCAATTTAAACATATATTCCAGCCTCACTAAAAGCATCTATGCTCCCAGGATTGCTCTGGGCCACCATTTTAGTATTTTATCAGAACAGAATAAAAACAAAATCTAGTATCTTACTTCACACAAAGAATCTTTCTTAATTTGTAACATAGCATGTTATCCAATATATCACTTACAGAATACTAAAGAGCTTTGAAAGTTGCCAAATAATTGCCTAGATAAATAAATCTATTTTATTTTTATGCTGCCTTTAAAGAAGTACAAAACCAAAAAGTATTCGCCACTCCCAACACATTAAAACTGCAGTTACCTAACTAAAACTGTCGTGTTAAAAAATTATATGCTCAAAATGCATCAGCTATTTTGAAGTGATATATTCTAATTAAGTGGTTTGTGATAGCTACATCACTTATAACTTCAGTCTGCATATGAGAATATCTATTTAACACTAGCTCTAGGGTAGCAGAGTAACTAGAGGAAAAAATTCATCTATTTGAGATAATATTCTGCAGCAGAGAAGCAGCTTGTAATGTATCTTGTTTTGATTAAGGCCATACAAAATAGACAGCATCTAGTTCAAAAATATTTGTACACATCTCTGTTTCAGAGTAAAGTATTTACAGTGACAAGTTTTGATGTAATTAAAAAAAAGCAGAAAATCAATACCCAAAAGTAAACAAAAATGGAATTTGTTTTATACAAACCTTCCCAACAGGAACATTTTTAACATCTTCCACAAATACAACTTCTCTAAGAGACCACTGTTCCTCATTCACCTTCTCTTCTTCTTTTGGAGCTGGGGTAGATCTTCGCCGTTCTTAGATAAGCACAAAGAATTTGGGGGGGGGGGGGGGAAGTGAGATTAAAATAAGTTTGCTCATAGAAAATCTGCATATGGCTGCAATGCAATTTATATTATTTATATACAATATGATTATATTATAAATGAGTGAGATGGGCAATTAAGAAATATGAAGTATAAATAAAAATAAAACTTTCTCATTAAAACACTTTCATCTATTAAATATTTTATTGATCTCTGAATCTATTCTTAAAAGGTTGGCTGCATTTGGACATAATAAACTGCTGAGAATTCTAGCTTGTTGTTTACAAGCCGCATAAACCTGAATCTTAATATTTACAGAAGTTCCATTTCAGGTTAACCACCACAGATAAAGAAACCACAGATGAAAAAAGTACTTTATACATGTATAAAAGCCCACACAACATTCTGCAATGTGTGAAATATTTCCCCCTCCACAATGTCTTCTAAGTCAAACAGTGTGGCAGCAACCTTTATTGCAGATAAAGAGGTCTTCTCTATATTTAACCCACCACAGATCTGCAAAGCCATTAATATTGGAAGAACAAGTAACTAGGCCATTTGTATATGTGTTACTCAACTGCCGCTATTCAAAATTTCCGACCAGTGGCAACAATTAAAGTAACCAGAAACAGCTGAAGAACAAAAATTTCCTGCAGAGCTACATCGATCTGACAATATCCTAATAATGTATTTTATATGTCTGATGTGGAATTCACACTGCTGGGATGAATTAGTGACTCCCACTGGCTGCAGAACGCAATGGGAGCAATTGGGCCATGTGCTACCTATAAGCAACAGGCAGAATTCAGAGCAACTGCGTCTTGATACTATATTCAAATATAGTCAATGTAATGAAGAAAATATGAAAACATCAGTGATTAAAAGGAATAAAAAAATATAAATTGATAAAAAAATTGGCATTTTCCAAATAACTGTATTAAGATTTTAAATATTTGGACATTAATTATTGATAAATTACTACAACTGGGAAATTAGTGACAATGCAATTATGAACTATTTCCTTCCATGTAACTTACTATATGGCATTGATGCACTGCTTGCTATTGAAGACGCATCACTGCAGGTAGAGGCTGGAGAAGGTGGTGGGCCCATTTCAGTTTTCACTGGTTCCTGCTTACTTTCAGGCCTAAGATTTCAAAGAAAGAAATAATTCAAGTATTTTGAATCAGTCAGGCTTAGAATTCTTATTTTTATTCTGGAATTGCCATTTCATTGTTTCTTATCCCATTTACAGTGTTTCTAATTTTGTTAATTTATATCTAAACTGCTTTCAAGTTAATTTATTGTAAGAAATCTCTCTTTTGGGACAGCACGCAAAAGTCATAAATAAGTAAGTCTACTTATTAAATTCAATTCTTCTCAAAGATTTTCAGCCATGACCAAGTGTATTAAAGAAGTTCCTCACAATATTTTAGAGCACTTACTTTGTCTCTGTAGTTTTATTAGCTTTCTCCATGTTCTTTAAACTTTCTGGTGACCGAAGCTGAAATCTACAGCTATCATTCATATTCCAAACAGACTCCATTAAAACACCAACTTTAGGAATTCCAGCACTAATTGAAAAGGCCACTGCACCAGCATGATAGAGAGGATTATTCCTCAAACACACCTGAAATAAAGAGATAATGAATTACAGTAAATTAAACATCAAAAAATCAGAAGGAAAAACTGTATTTTATATATAAAAACGTGATACTGAAATATACATTTAAATGCAAAATATCCATGATACAGTTCCCTAACTGTAAGACTCTCAGCGTGCTTAAAACTATAACTCAATCAATGATTAAGGAGAAAAGGCAGAATATATTTACTGGGCACAGTACATACTATGGATATCTGAAATGTTGTCAGTACAGAAAACAAGGTGATTCAACATAAGAATTCCATTTACAGATACTGTGACATTTTACAACTCGTTTGTAGTTCAATTTGTTCATTTTTTAAAAAATAAGCTTGTACATACCTGAGTACCAACAGTGATATTTGGCATTGAAGATATACCAGCACTAGACTTGGGCTTTTTATTTTTGGCTCTAGCCTTTTCCAGCATCTTCTTCCTTTGGCTAAAAGGAACTACACCCCTAGGAAGAAAAATACTAGTGTTAATATGAAATGGGTGTAATAAAGTAGAGTAAGAAATTAAAACAAGAGACAATAAAAGACAAATACATCTAGCCAATAAAAGAATTTTAAGACTTAGAAGGTAAGATTATATCAGGCAGTTCCTAAAATTGTGGTTCTAATAGTTAACTGTTCACACTGAGTTAAGAATATATACTTTGAAATCTATGGAAAATATGACATTTCATATATAAAAAGAAGATAGAATGTTTCCCCAGCATGTTTCATCCACCACTCTGCAGTGTGCACTCATGATTGTGTTGCTTAAATAGATCCCTATTTTTCCCAATTTTCTTCTACCTGACGATACTCCAAGTTAGTATATTCTCTTCTTGCCTACCACTGAAAGCTTTCATTAAGGTCTTTAGTTTTCCTAAGATCCTCTCTGGCTTTCATAGTCTTCTTTCCTTAACTATTTCTATGGCTTGGTTTAATAGGCAGTCTGCCCTTTGTTTCTTTCTGCCTTTCTCTTTTGCAATTATTCTTTATTTATTTCTACCTTTCTCAGGCTCTCTCTGTACAAAGTTAATGTCTTTGAATCTGTTTGTGACCTCATATTCTTCAGGAATGCTTTTGATGAGTGGTGAAATCCAAATTTTTTAACTACCGGTTCTATGGGCGTGGCTTGGTGAGTGTGGTGTGGCTTGGTGGGCATGGCTTGGTGGGCATGGCTTGGTGGGCATGGCAGGGGAAGGATACTGCCAAATCTCCATTCCACCCTACTCCAGGGGAAGGATACTGCAAAATCCCCATTCCCTCCCCATTCCTGGGAGAAGGATATTGCAAAATCTCCACTCCCACCCCACTCTGGGGCCAGCCAGAGGTGGTATTTGCTGGTTCTCTGGACTACTCAAAATTTCCGCTACCGGTTCTCCGAACTGCTCAAAATTTCTGCTACCGGTTCTCCAGAACCTGTCAGAACCTGCTGGATTTCACCCCTGCTTTTGATGATTTATCTCATTGGAACCTGATCCTTTCTAGTCTTTTTTAGATTGATGTGAAATTTCTGTGATCAACAGCAGATGGTCTGATCCTCAGTGAACATCTGACAGCATTTTGCAGTTCAGCAGACAACTGTTCCATCTGTGACTATGTAAGATGCAATTCTGTTAGATTATGATGCTGTTTATTTGGACATTTTGGATACAGCCATCTTCTGAGCTACTGAAATAAGTTAGCAACACACAGCCCAAATTTATTTCCAGAAATCTATTAGACATTGTTGAGCATACTGGGGGTTCCTAGTCTTGGTTTTTCAATATTTTTCAATACATGTGTCCAATTTTTGCATTAATTAATTAATTAATTAATTAATTTATTTTAAATTTCTATACCGCCCTTCTCCCTGAGGACTCAGGGCGGTGTACAGCCAAAATTAAAAAACATGCAGGACAAATATTAAAAAACAATTAAAAGATATATAAATTTGGCCCAATTAAAACTCACTACCAATTAAAACATTTAAAAATTTCTTCTTAAGCCAGCCCGGCTTGCTTGAAAAAATGGGTTTTAAGGGCACGGCGGAAGGCACTGAGGTCTTGGATTCTCCTTATCTCTGGGGGCAGCTGATTCCAGAGGGTAGGTGCCCCCACAGAGAAGGCCCTCCCCCTGGGGGTCACCAGCCTGCACTGTTTGGCTGATGGCACCCCGAGGAGGCCCTCTCTGTGGGAGCGCACAGGTCGATGGGAGGTCGTCGGTAGCAGCAGTAAATAAAATCCCAATAATTATTAAAGCATGTTGGGTGTTTGATCTATTACCTGTTGTAATTTTTAATGGAATTAATCAAGCACTTCTCTCTCTCTTTCTCTCACACACACAATAAACCTACTGTCTTTTAGATAAATTGAGACTATAACTCCTAACATTCCATCTTCCTGACCAATAAAAATTAGAATCTTGCTGTAGGGGAAAAGATTTTGGTTCCCAAACTGAAGGCAGCATTAATCTTTCCTTATTGTTTGTTACAACAGTGTTTTATTTCATTAATAGATACAAACTTTTTATTTTTAAATTCAAGGACTGAAAGGCAGAATAATATAATCTCAATCAAGTAAATATAGGTTGTGGTATCATATGCCACTTTAAGCATTCAGTCAGAAATCCAGTATTCAAATTAATATCTCTTAATCACAAAATCATCCTTTCTCCCTCTTTCTCAAAATAGCCTAGCTCTCAAGCCCATATGAATACAGCAAATAAAATTATCTAAGAAAGGTATTTTCTTCTAGTTGATTAAAATAAATGGGGAAGTAGGTTGTTTTGAATTGGGCAGCCTTACAATTGTAATAAATCAGATTAAACTCAAAGAAGGTTGGCATCTTTTTAATCATGTTTTCACCTACTGCTTTTCCAACAAAAAAACCTCTTCAATATAAATACATAAGCTGATCTGCAGAGATTTTTTGTTCTTTGCAAACATATAAGTATATTGAAACTTTGAATAGAAATATACACTTACCACCAATATAAATTATTCTCCAACTGAGCACAGGTATAAAGAGCACAACAATGCAGTGAAACTATCCTCTCTCCTTGAAGTTCGGAGTAGATCTGTGCAGTATGTTCTAATTTAGAAGCTACAGAACTCAAAGTTTCATCTACCCAAGTAGCCACCTGAAAGAAAAAAAAAGAATAGTGATCAGATAGTTTCATTTCAGAATCTTATTTTAACCAATAATTACTGGCCACTCTTTAATACACAACGTAAACAATCTGTTACCATCAAGTTTGAGATGAAATTTTAACAAAAAATTTTAAAGAATTTTTTAAAAAAAATAATTTTAAGAAGCAAGAGTTTTGAGAGCTGTATTCAAGGCAGAAAAAGCCCAATGTGGTTTTTATTAACTTTCTATAGCTGCTTTTCCTTCATCTTTTTTTGTTAAAGAAGTTTCCCTTGTACTTAACTACTGTATTTCTGTACCAATTATACAACTTTGCGTAGTTGATAACAATTAAAACCCTTAATCTTGCATTTAAGTTTTAAAATGAATATAATTGAAATTTAATAACAATTTTAGAAAAATTATTACTAGAATGATAAAAAAACTAATACAAACTAGAAAAAGAAAATGTTTTCTCAAATGTTTCATACCTTATTGTTTTCAGTAGCAACAGTTGCTCTAATGCTATTTGCAGAAAGAAGAATGATCTTCTCATTTGTCAATCCCAATGATCCTGCACGTGGATGATGTATTGATGGATTCTTTGGAAACAAAACCATGAGACAGTATATTATGAACTCATCAATGAACTCCTGGCATTATTTCCTGCCAAGGGTCAACTAAAAAGCAGATTTTGTCCCATCCCAATTTTATCTTCAAGAACAGCAGCACACTTTTTGCCATGAAAGTGATTTTCTTCTATTCAAGTAAGACAGAGAATTACAAGTCAGAAAAGGCCTACTCTTAAAAACTCATTGCTATCACTGCTCCTTCTAACTATGCTGGATGCCAAATCATTCCACTTATTGCACAGCACTAGCTGGATTTTGGTCACACTCTGATGTAATCATAGAACATTAATTTTTATTAAATATATATTTGATAGCATTAAACAGAATTGATTGCCAAGAAAATAAACAAATGGATCACTGAACAAATTACTCAAGGCACAAATGATCAGATTAAAATTATTATACTAGGGACACCTTATACAAGGATCTAACTTTCTGGAGACGATAAAGCTGAAAAAGGTAAGAGGAGGGAAAGAAAAGAAGAGCTCAACCAGCAGTAAGATGGATGGAATTAATTACATGGCAATCGGTGCACCACTGGAACATCTGAAAAACCAAGCTGAGACAGATCATCATGGAGAAAATCTATGTCAGGGATGTCAAACTCACGTTGTCACAGTGGCCTCACGTGACATATCGGGACTTTTTCCCCTTCGCTAAACCGGGCAGGGGCGGGGCCAGCACATGATACATTCAGCCCACGAGTTTGACACCCTGATCTATGTGATCACCAAGGGTCAATACTAACTTGATGACAAATAATGAATCAATCAAACAAACATAATTGTATGTACCTGTGTATTTCTGTATGGTTCAGATTCACTCCATTTCCACTGATAGAGCTCCCCTTTACTGCTCACTGCCACCAATTCAGAATACAGAGCACCAATAGAAATAAATTTCATTCCATCCTACAAAATCAGATAAGTTTAAATGTTCAACATTGTCATAATTATATATTTAATGTATACCTTGATGTTATCACACAGGAATACCAAGATAAGAAATGTGTATCTGATTAAATAAAAATTAGTCAATCTGCAAAAACTGAAGCTGACTGATAAAAATGATACTTTGTCTGTAAAATCAGGAAAGACTTTTCTGCACAGCTTTTTATTTAGTCGATTGAACGCTCATACGCATCATCCATATCAGAGTGGACTGAGGAAGTTTATAAGTATCATTAATTACTATTTAATACAATTCTACAAAATTGCCTCCTTCCTGATAAGGTTAGCTTACATTGGGTAAATAAAAATAATGAAAGGTAAAACAAAGACAAAGGATTTTTGTCTTTCCTCTCAGTCTCAAGGAAAAACAATCCCAGGCTGCCAAAGAAAAAAAAACATAGAAAAACTGAAAAATAATTAGTTAAGTTTCCCAAAAGACATAGTATACCAGATGCCAAAATTAATGGTCTAGCCCAGGGGTCGGTAACCCGCAGCTCTGGAGCTGCATGTGGCTTTTTCATCCGTCTGCTGCAGCTCCCTGTCGCCGGTCGGCTCCACAATTGATAGGGCTTTCAGTTAGGACAAGTAGAGGAAAAAGGACACTGCGCTAGGAGGAGACTCTATGGTGGGGGAACCAGACTTCCGGTCCGCAGAGGAAAAAGGACACTGTTCTAGAAGGAGACTCTATGGTGGGGGAACCGGACTTCCGGTTGGCTCCAGAATTGAACGGGGGGGCTTCCAGTTAGGACTTTTGTGGCTCTTTGAGTGTTTAAGGTTGCCGACCAATAGTCTAGCCAAAACTAGTAGCATGTTACATTTAACCTGTTTAAGGCAGTAGAGATAGTCCTCAATTTACAACCACAATTGAAATATGAAACCTCAATTATTGAACAAAAAGTGTAAAGCGAGACACCTGGTTGCAGTCATTAGGGACTCTCCCAGATCATTAAGTGGATGGAGCAAAAGAGCTGCTTGCAGAATTAATCTCCCCAATGTACCGAAAGAAAATGCTCTGGCAGGCTACAGAAATGGAGCTGTGATCTTCAGGGTCTAAGCTCTGTTTCTCGACCCTACTGGAGGAATTCATCTCTTCTCCATGCATAGAAAACTGCTCTGATGGCTGCAGAAACGGAGCTCAGATCTTTCAAATCTGACCTCCATTTCTGCAGCCCTTTGGTTCCCCCCACCTCTGCAGGCAGCTCTTTCTCTCTAGAAGTGCTGCCTGTGGATCTCAGCTCCACATAGAGTTGAGATTCTCTCCCAGCAAGCACCCTCAAAGAGTGGGGAGGGAATCTCAACTCTATGGTAGTTTGCAACCTTCCCTGCTGGTTTCCTACTGATTTTCTGGGGCAGGTGACAGGGAAGATTACAAATGGTGTTTACATATATGATCATGGGTGCTTGGCAACTAGTTGTAAGTGTAAACAGGTTGCAAAGCAACAGGCTGTGATCACCTGGGGGTTTACGAGTGTTGGAAGTGCTTTATAGGCTATAAAGCACCCTATCTGTGGCAGATGGAACTTTAAATGGCTGTTAAACAATTGGTCGTAAGTTGAGGACTATCGGTACGTGAATTGTCCTGTCATTAAGATCAATATTGTATGTATGTATGTATGTATGTATGTATGTATGTACGTACGTATTGACCATTAATTAAAGATTAAGCAATGCTAACCGCATACAGGTAACACAAGCAGACAGCGTATTTTCAGACTGTTGGAAAGAGAAGAAATGTAATATATAGTTAACACATCTTTTATATTATTTTTTTTTAAAAAAAATCAGTACCTTATCTGGCCACCACTGCAAATCTTCTCCCAATGAGACTGGGCTTTGGACAGGTGTATTCTTCTTGTCAAGGTTTGGCTCTCCTTCTTTGCTTGTAGAGCCTCTTTCATTATCAAATGAGGCTCCATCAAGCCACCTTCGTTCACGCAAACGTAAAACGGACTCACGTTCACGCAACAGCTCAGAGTCTCTCTCTAAGGGAAGAAGGAGAACTGGTATGCAATTGGGTCACACCAGTGGGATAAAAGTAAGCCACTCTCTAGTAAAGACCCTTCAGGATGCAACTAACAGCAATTACAATCTATTATAAAATATAAACATCAAAAAGGCATGCAGCACTCAAAATATTAACCCTTTCAAGCATATGTACTATTATCGCCAAAATCATTTAAAATGTAAGAATGATACTCAAAATCTATTTCAGACCCAGGAAGCTTCAAGCTACCTAAAATGAATTCATTTTTAAAAATATATCATTGGATATATAGAACAAGATAAAAAGTGTTTGTCAAAATTTGTAGTACCATATGCAAAGAGTATATTATGGGTGATGTATCAAACGATAGAAACAAAATAAAACCTAGTTTCAACTAACAAGGATTTGAAGAGACTTTTAATCTAGCAAAAAAGGAGTGTTTATTAGAGAGTCTCAGCAGTTCCCCCACCACCTCTTGAAAGGTTAACACACAATCCTACAGTGTTGTAAATTTGCTAATCCAACCTGTTAAACAAAATATATAGCACTTGATGTGATTTTTTTAAAAAAAGTTCAAGAATAAAGTTGATTAAAGGAAAATTTTGAAATCAGAAAAGTTCTAGAAAGATTTTTTTAAGGAAAATGTTCCTTACCAAAATGCTTTCCCTTCAATTGGCCTACAAATTGTCTAAAGCCAGTACGCCAGTTCTCTCATACAATTAAAATGTTAAGTCAGGTAATCAAACTAAATATCCAAGAGAATATATACATGGAAAATAAGGATTTTTCATCTTAACTTAGAAATAACCTTAGAAAGGAAAAGGGAAGGGATTTAAGAAAAATCAGAGGATGAATATTTATACATGCACATAATGCATTTAAACTATATTATTCCTTATTTAGTAACATTCTTAATCAAAACATGCCTCCTTTCTTTTGCCTTACTTCTTTACTCTGTCTTCTATCACTGTCATCTTATTCTCCACTTCCTTCAACAATTGGTTTAAAAATGAATGTCCATCTAGCTTTCTCATAACTTCTCTATTATGTTTTGACAATTTTTTTCCTCTTAATCAGACCTCAGTTTATTTGACTTCTAATGAGACTATAATGAGGAGGGTTAGGAGAATGTGCATTAAAAAGAAGAAATGGCATGTATATAATTCTAAGATTGTCCCGAAGACCTATGCATATATAGATAAGGCCTTTGGTTTTAATCTTCACTAGCATGAGTAAGCAACCCATTTCCCTTCAACTGTGATTTTCAAAATTTCTGACTGTTTGCCCTACTGGCTAGATTTTATGGGAATTAAAACAAAGTTAACAGACTTCAAGATGTCTACCCTTTTAGAAGCTTCATAAATAGCACAATGAAGCCATATATAATAATTTGGAAAATAACCTTATATGCACAATGTACAGCAATCATAGTAATTTTTTTAACTAACTTAACATAATGCACTAAATATTTATGCATGTGAATACTAAGAGAAATATTAAATGGGTAGAATGAAATTCAAGAATGATTTGTAGCAGAGGTTGGATTAACAACTGATAAAATGCTCTGGACAAAGTACTAGTTCTTTTGAAGGAAGCACCAGATCCAGTATTGGATTTCATATATTTTCAAATCTTACTTATAATTTGTTTTTATTCAAAATATTCTGTAGCTGCTATTTCTATATCTATATGCAAAAAAAAAATTACTAGGCTTAATATATTTTAAAGTGTCACTGATATTATATTTTGCAAAGAAATTATTAACTATCTGAGTGATACATAACTTTCACTGCTACCCATCTGAACACAGGTAGGTTTTCTATATTTGCTATAAAATTATGCCTCCATATAAGAGAAGGCAGAAAATTCTCTATGTACCAACTAATTTTAACTTATTCTAAAGTAAACAAGTGATCTTCTGGGATGTTTCAGAAGAGAATAAGTTTTTAGGCCAATCCTCCATAAGTCTTTGTTTAAAAAATACTGGCTTCAGGCAGACAATTTTAAAAGCCTCATGCACATTTCATCTGTCAAGACATTTCAAACATAGTACTAGTAATTATTTTGTAACTTACTAGAATATTTTTGAAATGTTACAACTTAAAAGAAAGTTTTTAATTGTCTATATTTAGAATAGAAATTGCACACACAAATCTAAGACAGAAATCACCAGCATGTGCTATAACTAGTACTGCACAGCAATACTACTTATTTACAAAGAAAAAAAGGTGCAAAATTACCTCGGGACGAGCTTAGCCTGGAAAGTGATGAGCGCCGAAAGGATGGATAACCAAAGTAACTAATATCTTCTGAAAACATAGCATCAGCATCAATAATGACACTTGGGTGAGCAGAATGTATGTCAGCATCCAGAAGAGACATAAGATCCTCTATAAGAGGAGACAAGGATCTGAGGTAAATTATCAGCTACTTGAAAATAATCTAGAAAGACCATCACCAAACAAGACAAATCCACCAACAAAACTGATCTTTTCTTCCAATTCCCTAACACATAAATATTTTGCCTACTGCTCACATTTCAATCAAACAAAATATCCTAGAATGCTAATCCAATGTTATCTACTGTATATCAACTGCCTGCTTGCTGCTTCAAGCCATTAAATCTAACCTCATCCTAAGAACTCAAATGTTAGACAAAGCTATGAACAGTTAAGCAATATAGAGATCCTAAATCGTTCCAGAAAACAGCATGTGAAATGCTTCCTTCAAAAGAAAAGAAAAAAAAAGGAAGAAAGAACCTCTAATTTTATATGTAACTAAGACAATTGTTACCTAAACTGAAAAATGTCATTTTAATGGAGTCTACAAATGACTATGCAAAAATACATACACATATCTCCTGAAGAAAATATTTTATGAGACTACATTTATGGTATCAAGTTAACTGAAGCATTGATAGGGCAGGAGTGTCCCACTTTTGAATCACAATCTTGGCATAAAATCTCAGCTGTTGATAGAACAAACAAACGCTCTCCCAGTAATAGCTTTTTTTTCTGCCACTTTCTATTAAATTTAATTTCCAGCAGGATAAAAAATGCTGCCTAAACTGTCAGCAGGCGCAGTTAAGTTTATCCAGTAAAACTCAAGCTTTATAAATTCAACAACTTGCACTTTAATAGACGCCTAACCAACAGCTTGCCACACGTAATCCAGCTACAACAGACACTATTTTATCCTTACTCACCTGTCACTTTAATTCCATGACCTCACTATGATATCATGTGCAATTCTTTTATTTCCCATTTCTTTTTTACCATAACTGAATTCTTAGCTGTCAAGTATTATCTGTCTGACCCTTGCTACAATAATCCTTCAATTCAAATAACCTGACTCTGATTTTTACAGATCAATATACAATATAAATATTTATGTCCCCTATTTTCCCATGTCCATCATTACTGTATTTCTTCCCAGAAACTATGTCCTATTGCCCTATTTTAAGAAAACACTGGTTTATGCAATCCTTTCAGCGTCCATCCAAGAATTACACCACAATGGAGCAGTACCTCAATAACTTTCCACTTCTCCACCTATGGTATCCTATAGGAAATATATTGCGTTTCTGAATTACAAACTACAATTAGCAACTAAGAGCAGGAAGATTTGTTTTTAAATGCATCTTAGCTACTTTTCCATATCTTATTAATGAAAAAATCAATTACTTTTTTAAAAACAGTTAGAGGTATGTGAAGTTTCACAAAAGAAGCTCTAACCATTAGCATTTAATTCAAAAAAAAAATCCCACATATTTACTAAATGAAAAAAAATGGATAATTTCCAGCACCTTAGTTCCTTTCTTCCTAATTTAAGCTTCTCATCGGAGTAATGAATAATATATAATTCAATCCCCCTTCATACTGACCGCCCCCCAAAGAAGAATTGGTTCTCGCTTTCCAGTAACTATTTAAAACGCTCTGTGAATCATTTTAGAACATTGTATTTCAGAGCTATTACTTTTCTTATACATTCATGCTTGGAGTCTGATTTATCCATTTTGAAACTGCAAGGCAAAATACTACAGCAATATAGTAACTCTATCATCTTAACTGCTAAGCAGGATCAGATTTAGCTAGCTAAATGAATGGGTACCTGGAAATATCAGAGTTGTAAACTAGACTAAGAAGTTGGGGCAAAAAAATCCTATAATGCAGCAATAACAAACCACTCTGTATTGTTGCCAAGACAATTATATGATCATTTCCACACAGTCACCAGTAATCAAATGTGAGTTGGAGCTTTTACTTTTACATGCATACAGAAAGGCAACTCACCAAATGTTTGCCCTCAATACTGTTAATAATATCGATCAATTATAATTATATAATTATAAGCCCTGAGCCCTGGTGGCGCAGCAGATTAAAGCACTGTTATTAACATCAGCTGCCTGCAATTACTGCAAGTTCAAATCTCACCAGGCACAAGGTTGACTCAGCCTTCCATCCTTTCTAAGGTAGGTAAAATGAGGACCCGGATTGTGAGGGCAATAAGCTGACTTTGTATAAATATACAAAAGTATGAAGGCTATTGCTTAACGCATTGTAAGCCGCTCTGAGTCTCTGGAGAAGGGCGGCATATAAATCAATTTTTTTTAAAAAAAATTATAACATGTATAATTATAATGTTCCTTTTTTATGAACTCAGTGCTAAACATCTTCAGAGCTGTTGTGGATCTCCAGGCTGTAAAGTACTGGATATAGTGTAGCAGAATAAGGTGGTAACTCTGACAAGATGATGTTACATTGATTCTGTAGGCTGGATTCCGGATCGAGATTGTAACCTGTTCTTTCACAGGCCTATATTCCTCCTTAAGTAACACATTTTCAGATGATAGACAGCCATGTAACAACTATGGCAATTAGGTTTTTCATTAACTTCAGCTAATAAATCCTGAAGAAGAAAACCTAGATTTGGTTATTTGTGGGATGATAAGCTTAAAGCAAGATTAACTCTTGGGGTGATGCAGAAATTTCAGCCAGACTGGAATATAGAACCAAATTTGCTAAAGATTATCTGTTTATGTTTCCACATTACTCCAACACTGAAACTGCTTTACTATTTGCTAATTGCTTTGGGATACACACCATAGAATGCCTATTTTCAGAGGGCCATGTATGCATTCTTTGGTCATGTCACACTCCACAAGACTGACAAGGTCAGGAAACAAGTACCATGTAGAATTCTGAAAAAATTGTAATGCTAGTAGACTAACATAAAAGAAATTTGAAAACTAAACCAAGTTATTCTCTCATACAATTTATACATAGTGTAAATTACACATAGTGTAATTAAGGCAAAGTTACTCCTAGTCTCTTTCCCCATTCCTTTTCTCTAATGGGCTTGTTTCTTCCCTTAACTGTCTTGCTCTTCTATCTGTTAAGATATTCCATCAAAGATATCAACCCCACCACACACAGCTGAAAATTCAAATCAATTGCCCATTGCAGACCCATATTATAGAACTGACTATCTGACAATAGTGCCCCCCCTTATTACATTTTAGGGTGCTGTTTAAAATATAGTTAGACATCTCTATATATTGTTTTTAATATAGTGTAATGTATATATTTACTGTGTCTTTGTGCCCAGAGCTATTAAGAAGGTAATTAGCATATAAGTATTTTAAATAAGCAAATGGAATTCATATTATTCACTTTAATAAAAACTAGACTATCATTCATATAATATATAGTAATTCACCATAATCTAAAAATGTTTATTACAATTTAAAAATAAACCAACCTTTTACTGCTTTCCTTTGTAATCTTACATACCTGGGCAAGATATTTCACTCTATAAAAAGGTTGTACAAATTTATGTTGAGAACTAATTAATGATCCTATATTCTTATAAAATTTTAAGAAGTATGTATTTAGTTTCCTTGAGCAGTTGGCAAATTGGACTCTCACCAAGAACCTGAATAAGACACATACTGCATTCTTTCTTTACATTCATCCAAAATTTAAGCTTTTTCGTATAATAGGTATACATCTACGATTCAAATACACGATTGTTAAGAATCCAGATCATTTCCCCATTTCAATAGAAGAGAAATATTTAGCTGTGGAGTTCTTGGTGTTCTCTGAGCTTGGTGGTTTATTTGTAGAAATTTCATTACCTGACTAGGCAATCATCAGTGCTAGTGAGTATGGGGATTGCTCCCTACTGTTTATATACAGTAGTTGTCCTAGCAGTATTGGTGGAGGTGTGGTTTTCTCCTTGGCAATTCCTTGATCTTTTTTTTTAATCAAAGTTTTTTATTTTTATTTTTTATCAACATATTTAAATGTACAGTCTTTTGTCCATCATTAATCATTATTCATTCATCTTATTCTTTAGCTTCCATTTGCTATTTAGTTGTTCGGGTCTGCTCTTCTACCATCTCCTTTCTTTATTTTAATACAACCTTTCCTTTTCTTCTTCCCTTCTCTCTACTCTTCTATCTCTTTCTATTTTCCTCATTCCTCCTCTCCTTCCCTTTTCTACTTCCTCTCCTCTTTCCCCTCTCCTCTCTTCTTCCTCCCTTTCTTCCTTTCTTTCCTACTCTTCTTTTCCCCTTCTTTCTTCCCCTCCTTTTCCCATTCTTCTTTTCTTCTCACCTCCCGGCAATTCCTTGATCGAGGTATTGCTTTCTGCTTGACTGTTTGTCTGATGTTAACCTCTGTTTATCTGGGTTCTGGCTGAAGGAGATGATATGTTCTGATCTCTTTGTTTATTTCTTTATACCTTTATATATGGCATTACCATTTTTTTAAAAAAAATAATTGTATGATAGCATAAGTGCTCAGCTACCCTTGTGTTTTTAGAATTTCAGAAAGAGTTTTTTATTACATTTAAACTGAAGGGGAGTCACTAGCAAAGGGACTCAGGCAAGTAATGTTCTCTTCCAG
This sequence comes from Arizona elegans, assembly GCA_022577455.1. NCBI lineage: Eukaryota > Metazoa > Chordata > Lepidosauria > Squamata > Colubridae > Arizona > Arizona elegans. The sequence continues at coordinate 14,428,104 of JAKOOJ010000002.1, read as the reverse complement.
ATCTGTAACTAGGAGCAATTCTAAATCTAATAAAATATACTGAAAATGAATCTTTCTCTGTCATCTATCTGAGAGGTATGTCTTCTGAATTCTACTTAGTGAAAACTAAACAAAAAAGTACTGTGGGATAATATTAACTCTGCCTTATGCATTATTTAACATGCTATTTAAGTGAAAATCATATTAATATCTCTCCAGTACAGTTGCTAAAGTGATATGATTTTGAAAGCCATTTGGTAACAAATAGAGCTATACTGTAGTATTGATTATAAGTATAAAATGTTCTGGAAAAGAAAATTGGTCAATTCAGCAGGAACAGAATTATAATACTGTATAAAACTAATGATAGATTAGACTTAAATTGCTCATAAATTTGACCCTCAAGAGGGGGCCAAACACAAGCATTCAACAAACGAATAACTACTGCCTTAGAATTTAAACGGGTTTTTAAATGATAATAAAATAGCTACTCCAAAGTTTTTTCTTAAATTACTACTTTGCCTCAGATGTCATACATATTTGCTACTGAATACTGCAGTCAGAATTCAAAAGTTTTGTATAAGCAAAACAAAATTACAGCTTGGAATAACCATAAAGCAGAATTGCTTTATGAGCAATGCTTATGAGAAGCAAGAGAACCTTAGCAATCAACCAGCAAGGCTTTTAACATCTGCTTTTAAAAGAGCAATTTATCTCACTTAGCTTTATAGATTTTTTTCACACAAATATTTTCTGACATTGACATAGCTTTGACAATTCTCTTATAGCCAGAAAGCTTTTAAACTACAAAAATGATTTTAATTTCTCGTTCTCACTGTACTGATTGTAATATTCCATTTTAAATGTCATATTTTGTTTTACTACTTTAAGGTGTCATATATTAAGCAGAAAAGTAGGGTATAAATTTAATCATCATCATTTTCACTGACAGCATTTTGTCAGTTATGCTGACTTAGCTGCAGATTTCTCTGTAAGTGAGCATCTCTAACAAACTAACTGTCACTAGCTTAGCAAAGTGTAGTCTGATATGTAAATGTATACGTTTTCATCTACAAAGAAGAAATTAAAGAAAGAAGATATGGGCTGATATTAGTTTCTTAATAGCTTCATTCTCTGGTTTCTCCCAAAACCAGAATCCATTGTTGACATGTCGTGTTATCCCTGAGTAACGAGGCACAGACATTTCTTTCCCCACATAGTTTCCATAAGTTATCAGCAGGTACTCAAGGATGTGTTTATCATTACAGCAGCTATATTTATTTGCATAAGGATTTTTATTCCAATCTTCTAATTTTACACACTTATAGCTTAGTACAGGAGTGGGCAATTATTGCCTTTTTACAACATGTGGATTTCAACTCCCACGATTCCTGAGCCAGTATGATTGGCTCAGGAATTATGGGATTTGAAGTCGACAAGTCACAAAGGGGCCTATTCTGGTTTAGTAGAATATGTGAGGTGATTCTGTAAAAATCACTTTGATTTTCTTTTATTGAAATGAACAAAAACAGATTGAAAAACACCACTTCCAATGTGAGCATATTAAACTATGAAATGCTTTTTAATACTTCCTTTTTAAAACCAGCAGTATATAAAATTCCATAAATAAATTATGTGCAACCAAGGCATTAAATTATGTATCTCTAGCATGAGAAATAATAAATTGCCTTAAATTAAGATCTGTTCTACCATTCAACTTGCTGAAATGCAGGACACCATACAAATCAAACTAACTAGTCTTAAAAAAAGCTTATTAGCAGCATTGATAAGTTATCTATGAAATGCATTGATGATTATATGATTGTTTGTCACCACTATAGGGAGGAGGGTTCCAGGGTTTTATATTGTTGGTTTTTTAATCCTATCTGCTACTGGAGTTATAAATCAGTAAATTTGGAAGCTAAATTTCTTATTATGATGTTAATAAACTAAGGGACATTTCAACAAACATAAGGATGAAAACGTAAGAAATGGATGATAGGTAGTCCTTGACTCTCACAATTAACCCCAGCATTTCTGTTGCTAAGCAAGACAGTTCTTAAGTGAATTTTACCCCATTTTACAACTTTTCTTATCACAGTTGTTAAGTGAATCACTGCAGTTCTTAAATTAGTAACACGGTCATTAAGTGAATCTGGCTTCCCACTGACTTTGCTTGTCAGAAGGATACAAAAGATGATCACATGACTCCAGGATACTGCACCCTTCATAAGTATGAGTCAGTTGCTAAGCATCTGAATTTTGATCGCGTGACCATGGGGATGCTGCAACAGTTGTAAGTGTGAAAAACAGTCTTTTCAGTGCTATTGTAACTTTGAATGGTCACTAAGTGAATTGTTGTAAGTTAAGGACTACCTATATAATAATTGATCAAAAGTAATATATTAATCAACTAGAAAACCACTAGTTAGTAGAATCAATAGTAGAATAGTAACATTCTAAACCTCACACAGTGGCAATTCATACATTTAGGTGTGCATTTTTTTATTTATTTAATCAATGTGAATCTCAAGGCAAGTCTCATATGGTTATTTAGTCTTATATGGCTAAATATTACAGCACAGAAAATAAGCCTTTGTCTAATCATAACCACATTAATTTCTTCCAGGCATTCCAGGCATTTCTTATCCTTCAGAACTACTATTCCATTCATTTTCAAAAACACAATATTTAAACTGCAAATGATTTATTCTAAAAATATTAACATTAAGCTAATTCTCCGGTTATTAAAAGTAATATAAAAGTGCCTTCCTGCTTCTTGTTTTAGTATAATCTCTTTTCCTCAACAATTTCTATTTCAAGAGAGGTCTGCTTTAGAAAGTAATTGTGAAGAAATAAACAGGATATAAAGATTTATTTTTGCGTGCAGTGTGCTTTGTTAAAGTATTTATTTCTAAGTCGTACATAATCTGTGGCACAAAAACAAACACTAATTGTAGGTTTATTTATTACATCTCAATGCTGTCTTACTCCCAAACATTAATCTATGCAATAGTTACATGTTTTTGAACCAAGTTACTCAGGCTCTTTCTTGACTTTTTTTTATTTGTAAATATTAGAAACTTGTTTCAGTATGAATTGTTTAATAAAAACCTTTCAAAGTATACTGTAACTGTATCAATTAAGATGCTCAAAACATGTACATTCTTATAACACAGAATTTCAAATTGAACAATAATACAGATGACCTCCAGAGTCCCTTACATTTCATGATTCTGTGTGGCATCTTCCTGCACTAGGCAGTATTTTGGACTATTTGAATCCTAAGATTCCTTTCAACCCTCATATTTGACATATTCATATGTCAAATATTTGACATATTTGACATATTCACTCCAATGGTAAAAGTAATAAAAAGCTGGGCTGATTTTGCCTTACCTATTCTTTTTGTTCTTTCTTCCAAAACACCAATATTTTTTAGAAGAGAATGTTAATTATTTATAAATATTGCAGAATGAATATCTACAAAACACTTATAAGAGCTTAAAATGATTTTTTTAAAAAGGAATAAGAAAACATTTCCCACACAAACCTCCAGGAAGGTAGGATTCACTTGCTGTATCATCACCATCGTCACCATCCTCATCATCACGACTCAACAAGTTGTTCACCGCAAGATTAACATCAAGATTTGTCCGTTGAAGCTCTCTGATAATTACACTTCTAGATTTTCCTTGTAAAACAACTTGTGCCTATGCAAAACAGAACGCATGCGCACATTAAGCTGAATAAATGATTCTCAAGACAATTCCAATTTACAAAAAAAAAAAATATTCCTGAGAAATTAAACTGAATGCTACAAATAGGTTAAAAAGTAAATACAAGATCTTAGTGCAATTAAAATTGTGCAACAGAAAATGCAAATGAACCGTGGCAAAGAGAAACTTAAATCTGCCAGATCCCTTCCTGAGAGTTCCACCTATCCCTATTCTCTCCACTTAAATTCCAACATGTCTGGTTGTGGTTATTCTCCAAATGAATGAGTTCTACCCAGCCATGTAGTTAGCAGAATGGAGATGGAGAAGATTAAGATGAGAAGATTCCCTTACTCCTTTTCATATAGAATCTGGTCAAGTCATCAAACAAAAATCCCTCTTCCTTAGTCTAGTTCTAGGACAATGATGGCAAACATTTTAGAAACCGAATGCCCAAACTGCACACACACACACACCCAAACAGAACGGTGCACGCAACTTTTCCATTAGTTTATTTTTATGGCAACTATTCTTTTCAAGAGGAATTACAGAGGCAAGGTAAAGATGCTGACTGCAGAAAATCAACAAGCTTTTGGAAAGATGTTCAATAAGAATTTTAATGGTCTCTTTCACTATAAATATCCCAAGAGTCACTTATACAATGACTTGGAGGTAAAAGTAGTTGGGAAACATGCAACTGCCTGCTCCATTGTGAATCCTGGATATAAACCTCTTTGTCTTGGAAGATCTGTCATACATATACTCTTTATGACAAGAGTGTATGATTACAATAGCAATTATCTCTGGAAATACTGCAGTAAGAAGATATTTTCAAAAGCCTGAGTGATAAGTTATGTTATTGGAAAGCAAAACTAGTAGACATACCCTGAAAGATATTCAGCAACTAGCCTAATTTTCAATTGTTTCCAATTCTGTCAATGGAAATTTCTTATTTCAATCCATACTAAATATCAGTTCTTGAACTTACAAGCCCAGTACTATTAGATGTCAGACTGAGGGAGAACAACTGATAAGCATATGCTGCATATGAAGCAAAACGAAAATGGCAGGCAGGCAAAAGAAACTGAAGTCTCTCTCCCTCTCTCTATGAGGGAGGGAGAGATAATGGAACAAGTTTTAAAACTACCATATTTTTTGGACTATAAAATGCACCAGTGTATAAGACGCATTAAGATTTTGAAGAGGTAAGTAAGGGGAAAAAAAGGTTTTTGCCCTCCCCAGCCCCCAGGAGCACTCTGCAGGTCTCCCAAACCTACTGCGTGCCCCATTTTTCGCAAAAACTGTCACTTTTTGCAAAAAACAGGGCACACAGAGTTTGGGAAGCCTACAGAGTACTCCTGGGGGTTGGGGGAGAGCAAAAATGCCCCGTTTTTGTGGAAAATGGGCCCATTTTTCACAAAAACATGATGAGTGGGGCAGGGCTTCAGGAGGCCAAAAATGGTTGTATTCGGTGTATATGATGTACCAACATTTCCACCCTCTTGGGGGGCAGTGCGTCTTATACTCTGAAAAATATGGTATTCCCTGACACAGCCAATTTCTTTGTCATAGAAATTTTAAATAATTCATCCTAAGCGAGATTCATACCTGTGAAATGAGTTCTTCTGGGATAACAGATGCTGGAATCACCGGTTGTGGTTGACTACCCAGTAGACCAGATCCTCTGTCACGTCCAGTTCGAATAACTCGTGTTTGCCTTCTTGAATCTCTAGCTCCAGCTGATGATCTACCAGATGATCCTCCCCCACTTCCTCCCACACCAGAGCTCCATCGACTTCTGGAAAAAAAAAAATAAAAGCAAAGGATCAATGTTTCTGAATTATTCGTAAAGTTATCATGTATCTGAACTAAACTGTTCCCTCTCCATGAGACAGTCTGTTATTTCATGTTAACTCTGCAGTTTTGCAAAAGATTAGAAACACTGCAACACATTCTTTTTCCTTTGCTATCCAATATATCTTTTCTGAGCACTGAGGGCTCACTTTAGGGGTGAAAATCCTTTGTTTCAACCAGTTCTGTAATTTGTTCAAAGTAACACTATACAACATTCATCCATCCATCAGACAATATGATTAACCTTTCACATGCAGATGTGACACTGACTTTCACAATCTGAATATCAATCCACAAATAATTTAAAAACAATTACTTTAAATATAACATATGCTTAAATTTTTATCACATTAAATATTTTTCTAGGCATAGAAATTAAGAAATCTCACATTATCTCAGGAATATTCTTTTTTTCCCCCTAAAAATCAGTCATTGTTTTAAAATGTTTATGAGTAAAAATGTAAAAAAAAAATTGATGTTAGCCAGGATTCATTTTAAATTGTTTTACTAGCAGAACACATGCAAGATAAATCTATACTAGCAGCTGCTCATAACCACTATCTTTAAAACTGAGTGATATATTCTAGAGCAACACAACAGAAGTTAAACATAAGTGTTTCAAATGATTTTAGTTACAATTCTAACTAGAAATGCTATCGTGAATCATTTATAAATCATGCTAGCTTTATTCAACAAAAAAAGTAACAATAAATTAGAACACAAAACAACAATATCTTCAAATATTTCTCCTAAAAAGCTTTCCAAGTGTATTTTTAATACTGGTATTGCATGGAAAAATATGCAGGACATATATTCATCTAAAATATTTATTGCTATTGATGAAAAAAAATCTAAACTATCTATAATTAAAAATTAAACTACAGGTAGCCCGTAAATTATGTCTATAATTGGGACCAGAATTTCTGTTGTTAAGTAAGGCTATGGTTACATAAGTCATGCTCGATTTTTATAAGCTTTTTTGCCACGGCTGTTGAGTGAATTACTGCAGCAAATAACACAGATGTTAAACGAATCCATTTTCCCCCATTGACTTTGCTTGTTGAAACTGGCGGGGAAGGTTGCAAATGGCGATCACATGGTTCCGGAACTCTGCAATCATCATAAATACATGCCGGTTGCCAAGCGCCTGAATTTTGATCATGTGCCTGGGGGGATGCTGCAACGGTCATACGTTCGAGGACCAATTGTAAGACACTGTTTTCACTGCCGTTATAACTTTGAAAGATATTTAAACAAATGGTTGTAAACCAAGGATTACTTGTAAATTAAATATTACTTCAAAATCTAAGTTTATATTGATGAAATATAAAATCTTTCTTAATAGCATTTAAAGAAAACTACCTAAACCACCACTGCATTGGAATATGGAATATTCATACATATGGAGATGATGTTATGCGTATTCACACATAACCAAGGTAAACTTTTATAACCATGGTATACAAACAGGTTGCAGCCTCAATCCTATCAAAACTTACCCAAGGGTGTTGCCTGCCAGTCTGCCCAGAGTTTCAGAACCAGACAGAAACCATGGGGAATCACTAGTCCTGCCTGGCCTGGATGTCCTTCCTGCCCCTGAGCCACTGCTCAACTTTGAACTGAAAGTAAAAGATGGTAGATCAGTTACAATACAATCCCAAATGGGTTAAAAACAAGCCCTGGAATAAATTCTCAGGGACTTAGTCTGGTAACACACCAGCTTAAGCAACACCCTTGGGGAATCTTCCAAACTTAGCTAAAGGATATGACAATCTAACAGGGACCAAGGAAAAGCATGCAAAGCATGCCAATACAGTTCTTTTATTAGAAAATGTTTTATTACAAAAGTAGTATTAACCGTCATGGTGAAACTATTCTGTATGTGTTCAAATGAATTACTATGTGTTAGACTATAGATTAACATAATCAAATTTCAAACTTCTGCTTTTAATCCCAGACTTGAATTAATGTAATACACCTATATCCTTTTAAAAACTCAGGATAAAAATGTGGATTCAGAAAACATATCCTGAGAAGAGGTAACATCATAAATGAAAATATAATGTCAATTCAGTTCTATTAAGACTATTCAATTCAGCAGTCAATGTTGGTTAGGACATCTAAATTGTTTTTAATATTTATGATTCATGTCTTTATTATTTATAAGCAAATAGGTTCGAACTAATTTTAGCATCTATAAAATCATCATCAGAAAGATACATCAAAATATTTTTTTAAAAATTATCCCATGTTTATTTTCAATTTTGTTAACAATCCAAATGAGTAACGTTTAAAAACAAAGTGGATTAAAATATTTGATACTTGTTACAAATCAGAACAAAAGTAGCTCTTACCCATCATTGTTATCAGGTTTACCCAATTCTAATCTGTCTGGCTGAACTAAAAAGCCAATTCTGCAGACTCTACCATCCTAAAATTGAAGAAACAGAATGTCTATTAAACATTATACTTAAATTGCATTATTAACATTTTTAGCAATTATTAAGTTGGTCTAACCTTGAACAACTAAATTTAACTATACAACCAGGATATTTTAATTGCAGCCTAATGTGTGCAATTTACCTCAAGAAGAAATGCAGCATGATTTGGTCCCACTACACATTGTTTAATTGTTGCCTGTTCCAATACATTCAAAGGAGGATGGCTGAAAAAAAAGAAGAAAAAAAGAAAAATCCCATGAGTGAAAACTCTTGCTTTAAGAAATAAAAGAAGTAGCTTGTGTTATAACATGAATTGCTATCTCAAAATTTATTTTCAATTGTTACATTTAAAAAACAAAGACACTTCTGGAAACTCTCTATAAAGGTTTCTTCACTGAAAATGCATCAAAGTGAACTGCTAATTTTGGGGTTTATTGATTAGGAGGTTTGTTTATTGGAAGACGGAAACTATGATATGTAATACAGGATGGAGGAGCTGGTAATTGCTATGATTGTAACAGCCACAAGGAAGATTGCTTCTTTAGGTATCTTTCTTTCTCTTGCTTTTTTATTATTCCCTTTTTCTTTTCTAGTAGAACTTCCAATAAATATTTTTAGCTGAACAACTTGATGAAGAAAATACCTATTTTTAAATAAAGGGGTATCACTATCATCTTGTGTTTAGTCATATTTATTTTTTACAAACATCTGTTTTCATTTGTTACATAGGAATTCAATGTATCACAGATATCTATATATCCACATACAGAACAAAAAAGGTTTTGAGATACAGTGGCTACAGATCATGTTATGGCAGTCCATTTTTAGATCTATTGAAACCAATCAAACCAAAACTTTGCGTTCCAAGTTGTAGTCAGCCTGGAATCCAATGAAGAGTTTAACACAAACATACAGCCACATGGGTACACATATCTGCTTCTCCTTCATCCCTTAGTGCCCACCCCATTAGGTAGCTGAGAAGAAAAATAATCTTGAAGATACCAAATTTACAAATTCAGAATTGAAACAGTAAAGATTCCTCACCTATTTAAGTTGTACTTATTGAGTTTTTCTGAAACTTCTCTTAACCTGTAAGAGAAAATAATGCATATTTTAGCAAATATAAGCATATATTAATTAAACACATTTTTTTAATTGAAAAGTTTTACAAAAAAGAAAAAAAATCAAATATTTCCCCTTCCCCCCCTCCCTTCCTCCCCCCCCCCAGACTTCCCAGAACAAAATACAGGGCAAAACAATTAACAATCATATGCTAAACTAAGCTAACTAACTACAGATTCCTATCCCCCACCCTCGACACTTTAATTCGCCTTTTATTTAACTAAATATACATACTCTTAACTTTTCTATTCATTCATAAGCTATTTGATACTTTTTAGTTCGAAATTTGTTCTGAAAATAATCAATCCATCTTCTCCATTCCGATATATATCTTTCTTGTGAATGATCTTTCAAATATGCTGAAATTTTCGCCATTTCTGCCAAATTTGCCACTTTTAATGTCCATTCTTCAATAGTAGGCAATTCTTCCTTCTTCCAGTATTGTGCCATCCAGTATTGCGCCAAATCAAACACATTTTATGTGCTTTCAGAAACCTTACAATAATCCTCAACCTATGACCACAATTGAGATCAGGATTTCAGCCTCTAAGTGATGTGGTTATAAAGCAAGACATCATTGTACCCCTTCACTTAGCAACCACAATTCCAATGACTGCAACTCTCTATTGTAGTCGTTAATACCACAGATAATCATTACAATTTTCCAAAGGTGTCCAAAGCCAGCTATCCAAAGCAAGCTGTGGCATCCTTTTGAAGATGTTCTGAAGTTAGCACAACTTTATGAAAACAGCACCACTTAACAAAAGGCTCAGGGCCAAATGTAGAATATTAGCCAGAGAAGCTGCTTCTGAAAAGAAAGACAGTAAAGGGAGCCAGGTGCTTCTTCTTCAGCCACAGTGGCTGGGCATGAAGAAGAATGATTGGTGCAGTGAACTGGAAGAGAAGGCAAGTGGGGAGTGAACCAATGCTGATGCTTGCTGGGACAGACTGACCTTCCCAAGACATAGAAAGTAGTCCCAGAGCCACATGGTTCTAGGGACTGCTTGCTATCCCACAAGGCAGGGGGCAGGCAGCCAAAAGTGTATAGATGGGAGGGCAGGAAGAGATAATTGGGTGAGGGGAATTACAGCGGGGCTGCCAAGCACCTGAATTGTAATCACATGAGTACAGGAGCACTGCAACAATAATAACTTAGAGCATGATTTCAAAGTCTGTTTTTAATAGTGAATGTTCGCTGAATGAAAGGTCATGTCGAGGTCTACCTGTATAAGGCAGAACTGCAGTTTAACAGGTAGCCTGGTAACAAAATCAGAACAAATCACACATACTAATTAATGTTTATACATTAATATACAGTATAGATAAATACATACACATCAACCATTCCCTTTCAGAGCAAGGAACTTTCTGCAAAGCACAAAAAAGGATTACAAGGTAGCCAGCCAAATAAATTAAGGCATAAAAAAAAAATAGGTAAAATCAGGTTACACAAGCAACTTTTACTGTACCTCTCTATACCAGTTTATCCAGGCAAACCTCCTTGCTTCTATCATGTCCATGCATTGCTTCATACGCTGCTTGTATTCTTCTTTTGACATTAATTCATTGCCCACTACAGATCATATACTATCTACCACACTTCTGACAGCATTTATACATCCTAAATTTTCCATATATATATTTTTATCTTTATATAAATCCTATGCTGTATTCTAATACATAATTTTGTGAAAAATTATAACTATATATTCCATTTTCATCATCAAACACAATTACTTTGGTCTTCAATAAATTATTTTCTAGGCATACAATTGAATATTACTGCAAATCATTCAGATTCTCAGCCAACAGTACAGCTTCAGCCACTATCAAAACTTCATATATAGTCATGTCCCTGACTAAAACATCTCAAAAGTCACAAACATTTTTATGTATTTATCCCTACATATATTAAACAGTCAAGGTGATACTGCACCACCAAATCTTATATCCTGCTCAATTCTGAAATCATCTGCTAAGCATTCCTTTTATTAAAGGGCATTCTCTAGTTCAGCAGCCTCCAACCTTTTGGGCACCAGGGACCAGTTCTGTGGAGAGAGGCTTTTCTGAGGACCAGAGGGAGTGTGGTTTTGTGTGCTGCCTGCATCCCATGGATAGGCCTTTGCTTGTTTGCATGGCCCGGTTTCTGGCATGCTGTGGACCGGGGGTGGTCCACAGACCGGGAGTTGGGGACTCCTGCTCCAGTTCCATCATATCACTCTTACTGTATTCGCCAACCAATCTTCAACCCGACATACGCACAAATCATGGAAACGGTTGTGTTTATTATATATTTGTTGATTTAAAGAAAGTGAAAAGACTTGCGATTCCATAAGCAAACCAGTTTTCTATTTTTCGTTTTTCAGTTACATCATTTAAATCTGGAAGCTTTCCAATTTTCAACATTCAACTAGTGTATTTAAAGAACTTTCTATTTACTGAATTTTCCTTAGACAGTATCATATAGGTAATCATTCAGTTACAACAGCAATTGGGACCGAGATTGCTGTCGCTAAGTGTTGTGGATGAAAATGTGGTATCATGTCATCGCATCATTTAGCAATTGGCAAGCCCAGCAGTCCTGGTTGTTGTCATAATCTAAAGACCACATGGGCTAAGTGGGAAGAGGCGGGAGTTCCAGATAAGGAGCACAGAGAGGTACATGAGTGTCATGGGAGGGTGGAAGAATGCCACAAGTCACAAGCAGAGGCACAGGTGGGCTCTGGAGAGCACAGGTAGGCCAGCAATGCCACAAGGGGTTGTGCACTGAGCACTGGGGTACACAGGCATAGGTGGACAGTCGGGTTCCACAGGCTCATCACTGAGTGTAGGAAGACAGGGTTGCTACAGAGTATGAAATCCCTGGGATTTTTCAATATTCATTTAGCATTTTAAAATAATTTTCTAGCCATTGATTTTTCATTTATAGTCAGTCTTCGGTTACAATGGCAACCATGACAAAGATTGCCATCGCCAAGTGATGTAATTGCAAAGCACAATATTATGTGACTGCATTACTTAGAGAGGGCAGTTCTGGCTGCTATCCTGGGATCTAGTACTCTGTATTGGGGCTCAAAAGAAAAAGTGTAATCTTCTCTGCCAGCTTCCCTATTGATTTTTCTTGGCACTCAAACACCCAGAATGCAATCAGGTGACTCTGGGGAAGCTGTAACAGTTGCAACTTCCTGGATCAATCGTAAGTCTTTCTTTCATCTCTGTTGTAATTTTGAATGATTGCTGAACAAGTGGTCGTAACTTGTATTTGTTTTCTAGTTTCACATGTGCTTCCAAGATTTCCTTAATTTTCACCCCAAATCATTTTCTATTTTTTTAAAATTCCATCTATTTGAAGTTCTTTGTTTAGCCCTCTTCATTTACTTCCAAAATAATTTTTATTTCCATCAAACTGCTCTGCATTTTTTATGCTTATTTTAATATCAATATTTGTTCTGCAGGATCCAATCTGGGTCAGTCCTGGGACATGCTTTCTTTCATGAATATTTGTTCTCTTTCTTTCCATCTATTTTCTATTCCATTTCCATTTATTCTGATGGAAAATTAACTCTTTCATTCAGTATTTGTACTTTCTCTTTCTTCCATAATTCTACTTCGTCTTTTTTCTATCTTTTCTTCCCTGTTCAGTCCCCTCCCACCCCCCCAAGATCCAGTTTTGATGCTGTATAGAAATGATCCATCTCACATTTAAAATACAGAATAACAAAGGGGAAGGGACTTTGGAGGTCTTCTAATCAAAACACCGACTCAAGCAGACCATATACCATTCCAGACAAAATCATTCCTCTTGCATCCTTACCAATTCTCTCATTATTTCTTCGTTAACAAAAGATTGATCATGCTGCTAGATATTGTGTTAATTCTTTTGCCTTAAGTACATGTAAATTGACTTATTCTTAAACCATGTAGTAGAAACAGACCTTTTGCTAAATACTTTCCAAGCCACAACTCCCAATCCTTGTGAATGATCTATCACCTTTTCCGTACACTCTTACCTTCTTACCATCCAACTAGTTATGTCACTTATTATAACAATTTTTTCTCTAGATTGCATTCATTCTAAGCTTTGACCAAGTTTTCCCAAATTTATCTCTGAGGTGTCAATTACCGCCATCTCCTGGAATATAAAATACAACTATCACAAATGTATAGCAATTCCGGTCATAATTGATGTCATAAACTGAGAGCTACTTGTATAACCATGTATAATTTTTAAAGGAAAAGGGAGTAAAGAATCAAAATTAAAAATATGAATGTTACAGCAAATATACTCAGAACTAAATAAATACATTTTGTGAGAATGTTCTACACGTAAATAAGCACCCATTGCAAGAGAAGCTGCTAAAGCTGAAACCGGCTTCTAGCTGTCTCTGCAGGACCAGGTTGTTGAACATCTCTGTCAACATCTTGCTCCCGGAGCTACAAGATCTACTACCCTGAAGCAGCAGAGGTGCTATCAAAGGGATAGGGATTTTCCCTTAGGATGGGAAAATTTAGTACTATATATGCTAGCTGAGGATTTTTGTTTTCCACCTAGTAAAGCACCTGTGTCTTCTCTAGTGAACTGGATCTGATATCTGATTCAATTCCAGTTCATTTCTTCCTTCCAAAAAGCCTTTTTTTACAACCACAGATCTAAGTTATTTTTTGTTTTCACTAACTTTCTAACCTAAGGTTTACTATGCAGAATTTGCAACACAAACCATTCTCTCCCCCTCCTCCCTTTTAATTTACTTTTATCTCATCTGACTGAATAAAGAGCTTTTGAGTTCTTAAAAGCTTACACATTTTTATGACCTCTGAATCAATCTAATCAATTTCAACTGAGGAAAAAATAAAGTTACAAGATATTGGAATTTAACTACATTTATGATGGAGTTATTTACTATTTATGCCACTTACATGACTGTTCACTTGCCCTATGACTCTGTGGAGCTAACAATGAATATCAATCAATCATAAATAATCAAAAACAATTAAAGCAACATATTTCATGCTTGGATGTTTCATAGGCTACACGATCTATTTGTTGAAGACAGCCTTACCCAGCATCCTAGAACACTGGCCAGGGGAAGAACTAAGTCTTAGCACCTTACAAAAGACCAGCAAGGTCCCCATAATTGGAATGTCAGAAGAGATGCTCTTCCATAAAACAGCATTCCCCAACCTTTCCAGTTCAGCGGACAAGTGGAGACGACAGCAAGGGGGGGGGGGAGGAGAGGGTTTGGTTTTGCTTGCACATGCGCCACTTTCACAAATGCAGTTTTGCATGCACTCGCCCACCACTTCCAAGGCCAGGTTCCAAACGGGCTGCAGCCTGGCATAGAGTAAGAGAATAACAGACAGGACCTTGGAGGTCTTCTAGTCCAACCCATAGCTCAAGCAGGAAACCCTACACCACTTCATACAAATGGTTATCCAATCTTCTTTAAAACCTCCAATGATGGCTCATTCACAACTTCTGAAGGCAAGCCGTTCTACTGATTAATTGTTCTCACTGTCAAAAAATTTCTCTTTATTTCTAGGCTAGATTTCTCCTTGATTAGTTTCCATCTATTGCTTCTTGTCCTGCCTTCGGGTGGTTTGGAGAATAGACTACAACCGTCTTCCCTTCGATACTGGAACACTGCTATCATGTCACCTCTAGTCCTAGTGCACAGAGTGCACAGAGTAGATGCAGTGATAGAGAAAGCCTGTTTCCTGGGCTTCATCAGATAATGTTCTTTGATATAAGGGACACATAGCCTACCCACCCGGTCAAATCTCATAAGACAGGCAGAAATAACTGGAGACAGGTTATCCTGCAAATAACTTGGCACTGGTCCATGACAACCAGCATTTTGAATCGCAATAGGAAACACTGTTATCTTGCAAAACAGAGACCTATCAAGGCATACCAGTAACTACTGAAATTCTGGATCAGCTGTAGCTTCAAGGACAGCCATAGACTGCACTGCAATAATTCAGATGGAAGACAACCAAAAAATCAGTACAGATAGTCCTCAACTCACAACCACAATTTGGATCTGAAATTTCACAAGTTGTGGTCGTAAGTCAAGGAAGCCATGTGATAGAGACCTGATTTTTCAATTGTTTTTATGGCAGTTGCTAAGTGAATCCACTGTCCCAGAACTATGTTTTTTGCTGTCACAAAAAGTCGAGTTACCATAGGATACTGCAACCAGTCATAAATACAAGCTAGCTGTCAAACACCCAAAATGCAGTTATGTGACCAGGTGTGTGTGACATTTTATGATAGCTGGAAGTACTATATGGGCATAAACTACTCTTTCTGAAACCATCATAACTTTGAATGGTTGTTAAGTGACTGGTTGTAAGTGGATAACATAGGAGTTCTTGATCTAAGAATGAGTGCAATTGGCACACAAGATGGATATGCACAAAGGTTCTCCTAGCCAAGATTGCTACCTGCTCTTTGAGCAGGAACCTGGACTGGGGTGGATCCCATCTGGGAAAATGCTACCCTACTCAAAAAGAGGGTAAGGCTCAGGTCTGGAAGTCCCAAGACTAACAGTTCCTCAGTCCTACTAGTTTCAATCTTTTCCTCCCATTCAGACTCACAGAGCCCCCTGAATAAGGCAACAGGTTTTTAAGCACAACTTAGTCTTAGAATAATGTTATTGTCACTTTAAATCAGTGGTAGGTTTCTACCGGTTCGCCCCGGTTTGAGAGAACCGGTAGTGGCAACAGCGGGAAGCTCTGTCCACCCGCCTAGGAGTCATCATGGACACTCTGCGCATGTACAGAAGGTTCTGTGCACGCACAGAAGCACTGAGCATGAGCAAAGCGAGCACGTGCACGTGTTCACAGTTCTGAACCAGTGGCGAAGGTAAGTGGAACCCACTACTGCTTTAAATGTACACTAACCATCATACATTAAAATGAAATTTCGTTGAATACAGTTCTCAAAAGGTCACCACCTCCAATATACCCTACATAAACATGACACTCCCGTGCACACATACTGTCTCTGTCTCTGTCTCTCTCTCTCTGTGTGTCTCTCTCTCTCTACACACACACACACACATGTATAGTGCAATTTTAAGTGCTGTCTTTAAACTATAAAGCCTTATATGACTTGGCAAACAGAATTAACCAATGAACAACATGGGAAAAACAGCTGACACTTATAGCCACCTACAAAACATAGAGGAAAGGGATTCCCATTTTATGGAACAGTCCTCCAGAGAAAGTGTGTATCGCCACAATCTTGTGGACCTTCCAGAAGCTGGTTAAAGTAGAATTTTTCTGAAGAATTGTTTAATAAATGCCAGAGCCGGCAAAAGGGAATTATAGTACCATTTTAAATTAAATTAATAATGTTTTATGATTTCACTCTTTTACTTTATATTGTTGCATTTGGGATGTTTTTATCTTGCAGCAGTTCAAATATCTAATAAATAAACATACGTATTAATACAATGGAGACCACATTTAGGCTTTCCCTGGACCAAGTCATATCACAAAATTTAAAGAGGCTACTATGAAAGAACTATTAATATCAAATTTAACCAAGATTTCTGAGATTCTCTCAAATTTCTGCCAGGTCACTGTCAAAGCTACTCAGTTAAGGCATGCAACGTCCAACTTACATTTTCTGATTCAGCCAATGATAAGCTAAATGAGAATATAAAATAAATACAAACATTTCTGAATATCTCACAATAGCCTGGTATATTACCGTAAATGAAAATAAGTTAGAAAACAGGAAAACAAGAGCCGCTGAGCTGCAGTAGACTGGATCAAATCTATTTGGTCTTTTATTAATGAGAAAATCTAACATATAGTAGCCCAAATCAACATTTGTTGCTTGAAAATAATTGCCAGGACAATTGAGTATTAACTGCTCAAATTTTAGCCTTACGGGCTTATTAATTTTAGAGTAAAAGTAGACAAAAGCAAGTAAGTACCGTAATAAGTAACAGAGAAGCATTTAACATAACCACATGAAAAATGCAATTTTTAATATATTTTAATTCCTTGAACTTTTTTTTAAGTACAACTAACTCACAAGAATATGACTCTGATGAAACAAAAAATGTGCTGTCTATTGCTATATTTAAGATTCAAAAAGAAATTATCTTATTATTATTCACTTCCAGTACTCTCTGACATGATAAACATCATTACCAGGACAGTCTCCTATTTTTAATATTCAAATATCACCCCATAACTACTTAACAGGATGGGAGTGAGAGAAGAGAACCAGTAGTGAGTTTCAAAAATAATTCAGAATTTGTCTAGTTTCTAGAAACCTATTGTATGAAAGCTAGGCTAAGAAACACAAGTCCAGAAAAATTTAGGCCATGCTGATGAATAACCTGATAACTCCAGTAACTTGAGCAATTCCAAAGATCTGTTCCAAAGTTCAGCAAGTTACCCATTGAGGGACAGACTGTTCTATGGTAGTTCCAATTGGAAACACCTTTAAAAAAATCCACTTGGTCCTTACCTTCTTATTTTCAGCCCTGGGCAAGAACCAGTTTTATTCTCTTACACCTTTTAATTACCCACTTTTGCTGTTTGTTTTTGAGCAGCTATACCACTAAACCAGATTTGAGTTATATCTTTTTTTAATCCTTGTCTTTAACAGCTACATTTTATTTTACTTTAATGGGAATTATGTTTTTATTTAGAGAAACTTTTAGGGCAATGTAAGCAATTATATCCCTCATAACCCCCACCAATGGCTGAGGGTCTGGAAACTACAAAAACCCTGCCTTCTATTATCATGGGATTAGTATAATTTAGAGAAAAATATTACAATTTCATTTACTCGTATTAGTCACACCTAAGAAGAGAAGTAGAAGAAACCAAGATTTCTTGCTTCATAATATTTTTAAGGAATTCGCTATTTTCAAGAAATAATGCATAATAAATTCCTATAAAAGCTAATTATTTTATTTTATGCAGCTTCAATCAAAATATCTTATCTACAAGTGTACAATTTGTCATGCTACAATGTCTTGCTCTAGTTTCCTTCCCAGAAGAGATATTCATAACACTTAGTCTATGGGGAAAATTCTCAACTACCCCACACATGGGTAGGAATTCAAAGATTCTTTTTTCACTGCATTTCTGAAATATTCCATGCTTTTCCAAAATACATCAAAAAAATAATTACAGCCTTTATTACCAAATAGAGAATTGCATTACAGAACGATGCCTGTAACACAGAGAGCAGCAATAAACCCTGATTATCTGATTCTTGAGTTGGGGGAAAGAAAATGTACATTTTAATGACTACAAGGCCATTGAAAATTAATGGATTATAGTCATATCTAAAGCCTTGAAAACAATAATACAGTACTAAAAGACCTGTTTTAATATACTGACTAGGGTCACACAACACACTAAGTTGTAAAATAAACTAACCACATCATCACTTAGCATTATGTGTTAACTCAGCCATGTGTGTGGTGTTGGTTTTTTTAGTTTTGGATGTCACAATGAAATAAAAATATTGGCAAAATATAAAAGTTTGTAAGATAACTACATGAAGATTGAAGGTTAATCATATAGCAAACAAGAGTAGACATTTTCCAAGTCAATGTGGTCCCATTTACTTATCTACTCATTATGCCAAGTCAAATGCACACTCTCAAGCCATATCCATATGCTCTTAAAAAACATGAATATCAGCTAGAGTATAGACACAGAAGAAAATTTATACAAAAGATTTTCACTATATCTTCAGCACTTTTATTGCATTTTTAAAACAATGGAAATTCTGATGTAATAAATTGAGCCATACCAGTCAAACTAGATAATATCAAAGTTATTTTTGTTAGATGACTATTATTAAAAATGTGATATGTTTACATATTGAATTCACAATTTCTTGAGGTAGAAAGGCAAATGGGGTAACTATATTTAAATCTGAACCAATGTATATTTTTTGAAGAGAGAGGAAGAGTTATTGTCAGGGTTCCAAGTAACACCCCCAACGAAAAGAAACTCCGAGTCTTGGATTTCCTCAAAGCTACAATTTATTAGAGATGTCATATTGGCACATCTGTGAAAACCCGAATCTGAGAACTTCCGGGTTTTCTCCATCCAAAAGAAAGTTCAATTCCCTGCCCAGCACCCACATGTCCATCATACGACCCAATCAAGCACCATCCAAATCTGACGATGCCTTGCAATCACTCCATTGCAGCTGCAGGGCAAAGCGGCCTTGACCTTCTGGAAAGAATGTTATTTAGACTACTACATATCACCTACTCCATACAATCCCCCTCCCATTATCCCCATATAGAAATTGTGGCAGGCCTGAAGGCTCAAAAGTAAAAGATGACTTCCATGTCTGACAGACATATAACAACACATTCTCCATATATTTCAAGGGGATTACAGCAGCAATCCTGCAAAGACTACAAACAGTAACATAAATCTTCAATGTGGACTACATCATTTATTTTATTTATTTTAAATATTTTTATAGCTGCATATCTTGAAACTAAATACTGGGCAGCTTGTAACTCAGTAAACCCAGAAAACAAAACCAAAAAAAGCTGGTGCTGCAACCATATTCCACTGATGCAACCTATTATATTCTCATCCTGCTCAGACTTCACCCAATTCCAGTGCCTGGGAGAAGACTCAAGTCTTGAATGTTCTCCAAAAGGTTAAAAGAGTAGGGGTCCTTCAAATGTCATGTGAAGGATGTTCCACAGAGGCTGCCATGGAAAAGTCACACTTCTGAGGACCCATAAGGTGACAGTCTTTAAGGTAACACCTGGAACCTACCTACCCTATCTGCTTTGGTGGGACAAGTAGAGACCCTAGGGGGAAGGGTTAGGGAGAAGCAGTCCTGCAGATAACCTGTTCCCATGTATGTAGGATTTTCGATTGTTACACACATTTTAATGTTCAGAATATACATTTTTCATAAACTTAAAAAATCCTTTTTATGATCCAGTAATCCACATTCTCCTTAAAACCCACTGGCAGGAAATATTTTTTACATTTAATATGTTGTATCTTTAAAACGAAGTCTAACATAACATTCACATTTTTATATTTCAAGTTTTGTAAAAGCAACACATCAAGATTAGATTTCATCAACACTAAATATGACTTCTATTTCCACTAATTTCACTGGAAATTAAATTCAATTAATCTGGATTTAATTTGTTTAAATATCAATAAAATATTGTGAACAAGCTAAGCACAAAACTTTTCAGGTTCATATATCATAGTTTCTACAATTTATCTGGTTCACGTGTTTCTCTGATCTATAAACTAAATCACCCAGATCAAATTCACGAGAGTGAAATGCAGTCCACTAATTTGCTCCATGTATCATCAAACTAAGGCAGTGTCAATAGTTATTAAGAGTATGAATTAAAACTCAGAGGAAACTCAAGGATGTTGCTGCACAGCATCCCATACTCTCCACCCATGAAGTGTTGTATCACTTGTCATTTCTTGTGACATCATGACAATGTATTTTACTACATCTACTGTATGTCATTATCAATTATCTCTGGATGAAAAAACAGAAAATCTTACAATATTACAATAGCAAGTAGCTTTTATTACATATTCTTTACATTTATACAATCTTGGCAGTTATATCAATGTAAATCACAGGTAAGTTACTTACCCAGTGACAATACATAAAAACTGCCTTGGTTTTCAAGTGAGGACTACCTGCTTAAGAATTAAATAATTTTTAAACATTTGTAGATGTGAAGAGAGAAATGAAAAGAAAAAAAATAATGACACTATATCTGAAATATTAGCATTTGAATGGGTTCTCTCTACCTCCCTGTCATTACTAGGTGCTGTAATACAGGTATGCTACAAAGATATACAATAATGTATAATAATATGTATGTATAATATGTATGTATAATACATAGTGCATGCATAATAATACATAATAATATAATGTGTAATAAAAGTATAATACACTGAAGAAAAATCCTTTATATTTAACTTCTGTACTTTATTAAAAAGCCTCTTAGAAAACACAATGAACCCTAGAAAGGCAATAAAAAACTATGAAGAAATTCTCACAGAACCCAATGGGTCCTTTTTAAGAGTTTTAGAATCAAGTAGCTTCATAAAGGTCTCTCACACAATCAAATTCTTATCTCCACTACTCGGTAAGTCTATGTTAGAAACAATATGCCAGCTCAAAGTAATATTGAAGCTGTAGACAATCCCTGAAGCATTGTCCTTTTTCTCAGTAAATGGCACTGCAGTACAAAATGTGTCAGTAGGTCATTCAAAAAACCACACCCAACCAAGACATTTTAAACTATAGATCCCCTTTCTGGTTTATGGTCAGTCATACTGTAATTTGGATGAGATGCAATTCCCATACCGATCTATGCTTGTCCTTCAGCATTCAGCATTTTCATTTTGTTTCAGTCATTTGGGAGTGGGAGGCAAATTCATCCTGAAATAATCTCAGGTTACTCATAGCAGATATCCTTTTGTATGCTATCCTAAATCAGTGGCACAGAAATGCATTGCATGATATCAATCAACACGGACTTGAATTACATTCAGTACTGTACAAAAAAAAAAGCTACAGAGCTTAACAATAAATTATGATACAAAATATAACCCATTGCAAACTGCAATATGGAAAACTAAAAATTATAAACTGAAAAGACAAAAAGCATCCCAGAACATTCTAAAGATGGTCAGGAAAAATCCTGAAGCTACAGATTTTTGATCCTATGGGCAACACCGCAAAAAATAAAAAGATCCATTATGGTCCTAAAGCCCGACGGGATAATCATACTGCAAATCCATATCTTCATGCCATCCAAGGCATGCCATTCATACAAAATATGAAATTGCCCCAGCCCCAACCTTCCCTCCCCCCTCGTCCACCGCCCCTTATTCAGCAATGGCGAGAGAATCTGGAAGGACGGAGTCCAGCCCATCTTTTCCAGATTCCACCTAAACCAAAACTAGTCGACCCGTTTTCCTGCTGGATCTCAACCCAGAACCCCGGCTGGACGTGCTGAATTCAAATAAGCAAGTCCAACACTGCAACTTTTCCGCCGTAAATGAAGCGACGAGGTGCCCTGGAGGGGTAGCTCGGGCAAGCTACATCCACGCGGCCTTCGCTTTCAACGCTCCCGGAGGGCGAGAGGAAACGAGTCCGCGGGGAAAAGAGCTCCCGCTTCGAGGCCCCCTCCCGGCATTTCACCTCCAGCCCTCCGCGCTCGCTACCCACATTACCGGGGCTCCTCCCCTCACGCACGGGGGGCTCCTCCCTCGTCTTCTCCTCCTCCTCCTCCCCCGGGGGGCACTGACCGGGCTCCCCTCCCGCCTCACCTGTCATTGAGCTGGTCCTCGGTGCCCGGCAGCGGGTGCACCACGAAGTGGATCGATGTCATGTTTTGCTCCCCCTCCCTGGAGGGAGGCGGGCAGGGGCCAGGCGCACAAGGAGGAAATGGAGGGGGGGCGGGAGGAAGGACGGGCGAGGGGGAACTTGGCGTCTCCTTCAGGGTGTCGCGGTCACACTCGGGAGCCTTCGCTCCGCACGAGGGAAGGGAGAAAAACCGGGCAACGCGGGGCGCAGGAACGGCAGGAAAGGGTTCGGTCACCACCCCGCTCTCACACGAGCCGCCATCTTAACTTCCAAGCTGCCCCTCGCTTCCCTCCCTCCTCCCTCCCTCCGCTGCGCCGGGAACAGAGCGGAAGGTGGGACGTCACCTGAGCAACAGCAAATAGAAAGCCGTCACTGACTGGCGAACCGGCAGTATCCTTGTAAAGTCAGCGGCGATTGGCTGATGGGGCTGGGATCGGCGTGCTTGCGTCAGACGTGAGCGTTTTAAGGGGAGGAAGGGCTAGTGCTGCTTTCTTTCCAGAGGGGGAGGCGTTGGGGAGGCGGGGGGGGTAACGCGCGGCCACCCGCGATGGGCGGAGCTTTGATTGCTCGGAGTCCGCATGGGGGGAAGGAGAGGCGGTTTGCTTCTTGCGCCGAGGCGATGGTGTCTCTTCTGCTGTGTGAAACCTACAGGAAGGCCTATTTGGGCAGTTCCATGATTGGGGTGGAAGGGGGAGGGAGAGAAATCTGTCCTTGGTAGCTACGTGCAGGAAACTTGAAAAAGGGCTTCGCTTAGTTAGTTAATTGCTTTCTCTCTGGACGTTGGGGTGCATTTGAGGATTGGGGAGCATCCAGATATGTGACCATACAGAGAGCCACGTGTGTATTGAATAAGGTGCTGGCCTAGAAATCCGGAGATTTGAGTTCCAGGATTTCCCATAGACATTGAAGCCAGCTGGGTGACTTTAGGCCAGTGGTTCCCCCTGTGGGGCCCATGCTGGGGGGGAGGGGGGGCAATTTGATTTTTAATGGGGGCAATTTGAACCTTGTTTAAACCACATGTAAACCAGTTCACATTACACATTGGCATCCTTCAGTCTCGAGACTATGGTATCGTGTTCTGGAAAGAGGTCCTAAAACAGCATCTAGTGTGACTAAAAAGACCAATTCGAGAGTGGCAATCCCTTCCACACTGAGGGCAGATACATTCTGTCTCCTGCCCAGCCCCCAGATTTTGCTGGTTCCGGGACTGCCTCTTTGCCTCAGCCTGCCGAACAAGTGAAGAAGGCCATTCTGCGTCTTTAGCCTCCAAGCTGAATGATCGGAGGTCAAGGTTTCCCAGTTGTTAATGTCCATTCCCAGGGCCTTTAGGTCTTTCTTGCAGATATCCTTATATCGCAGCTGTGGTCTCCCTCTGAGATGCTTTCCCTGCACTAATTCTCCATACAGGAGATCTTTCTGTAGTGAGTAGAGTTCACTTTTTGAGTAAAGTAAGAATTATATGTCACGGGGTGGGGGGCAGGGGGGCATCAGGATTTTAGAGATGCTTAGGTGGGGCATGGCCAAAAAAAGGTTGGGAACCACTGCTTTAGGCAATCCCTTTTTCAGTCCAACCCATTTCACAGGGTTCTTGCTGTTGTGGGGAAAATAGGAGGAGTGAGTATTATATGCTGCCTTGAGTTATTTATAAAAAAAAATATTAAAGGCTGGATAAAAATAAAAACAAATTGCTACTGAGCCTTTCTTCATATTGCTGCTGTGTGGATAAGCCAAACAGCAACTCCCACCCTCCCAAGTATTAATAGCTGTGCTAATTTCCATCTAGTTGTAATCCAGTCCTTCCCAGAGAGGCCTAGCCTGAAATGATGGGGAAAAAAACCCCAAGTAAATGTGAAATTTTTGTTTTTGAGTGTGATGGACAGAATTCTGATAGGTTTATTGAGTTCATGGGCAGCAAAATGTAGTTTGCTGAAGAAAATCACTTAAATATTAATGTGCATTAGATTAATTATACTGAATGCATGTTAATTAGGATGAATAAAAATGACGTGCTGGGAGGCCATATTGGTAAAATGGGGTCTGTTTCAGCAATGTGCTATCTCAGTTGTTACTCTAGGGACTTGTGATGGAGTTTAGTACTTTTGAGGATGAACTTAAATTAAAAATCCTGTTCCCAGTTCTTTTGCAACCTTAACAGCCTAAGGCTCCCTCACTAGGGTTGGATGAGGTGAGAGGAAAAGTGGGAGGGGCGCAGACTCTTCAGCTGCTAAATCTAATTGTACAAAGCTGATCCATGAGATTGGAAAAATTGCAGTTAAAGAGGCTTGCCACTGTCTCTCCTGCTACCCTGCCTAGCCCTGGCAGCTTACATTTCAGGTACTTGGGCAGAGGGGAGTTTCCCAATCCCATGGATCAAATCTATATAATTGGAGATGTGGAAAACAATTAGATCACCTATGGAATTTAACTACATTGAAATGCTGGGGGTGGGGGAAGACCCATTTTGAAAAAAAAGCTACCTCACTGTCAAAGCAGAATAGCAGTGGAAAACCCCGCCAGGAATTAAAGGATGTCCCCTGTGGCCTTTTTGGCATCTTAATCCATTCTGCAAGATTTGTATCGGGAGAAGAGGTGAAATACTAAGTTTAAATAGAAACCAGTAATGTTGAATTAAAGCTGCCTCTGTAGCAGGCTGGAGATGAGATGAAGGTTATGTGATAAGGATATAATCTTTAAAAACATGTAGCATGTTTTATGCTGTGGTTAGGAGATCATGAGAAGGAGCCTTAAGCTTAAAGGTCTTAAGTTTGCAAAACATTTGAAAATTTAAAATAGCTGATTTATAGCTGTTGAAAAGAATAACAAATGCAGGCTCCTTGGTTTATATTTGGCAAACAAGATTTGGTGATTAATTTGGAAGAACATATATGAAGCAGTAATTATTTTGTATCACAAATGGATGAATGATATTACATACTTCATCTTTCAGGTTTAGAAGTTCTGTAATGGAATAGAATGAGATCTATTGCCAGATGTTTTGAGAAGGTCAACTTATCTGAAATCTCTGCTTCTCTAAGAATGTTTTATTCCTGTGGAGCAGCTTTTAAATGAGCCATCAGTGCTTCTCTTAAGCAGCAATTCATTTCCTTTTCGTATGTTAAAATTGATTGAGTATATACCACAATCCAGGAAGATGTGTTCCCAACCTGGTTCTTCACATTGTCAAATCCTCCTAAAATTCAGTTGGAATTTCTTCAGCCATTGTGTAATTTTTTAAAATGTAATTAATAACTGTAGCATTCCCTCAATTAAATTAGTTCCTTTATAATAGTTCCCCTAGTTATTTCTATAGTCTCTTCCAAGTTAAATATAATAAAATACATACAGTACAATACAATGCAACACAACACAACACCCATGACAATCCTCAAATAGCTATGCATGTCCAGATTGGTGCTTATAAATTGTGCTGCTGTGCTAGGGCTCCTAGGATTGATATAGTACCCCAGTTAGCTCTGAACTCTGGTAAAGCTAAAAAAAAACAACCATAGCCCCAACTAACATTGGAACAGAAGCAGCCCTTATCAGCAAGAAAGGCATGTAGAAGAGTTAAGAATCCCTTTCCAAGAAGAAAGGCAGTTCATCCATCAGGAAAACTTGTACTATAAAAGGCCTTTGAGGTGGCATCCGCATTTCACTTGATATCCCATCTCTCTTTTTCTGACAGGAAGCTCAAGGGGATCCTCAAAACTAATTTAAAAATATTCAAACTACAGTCATTATTATAAATGTATACCTTAAAAAGTATTGTAGTCCATATAAAGGATCAGCCAAACTGGCAAAAAAACCTGGGGCACACTTTCCAAGTCACTGGAATTTTCATCAGGCAACATATTATTTAAAACAAAAAATGGGGCAGAAAGGATTTTAAAGAACAGAGTGATTATTCATGGACTTATTCATTCAATCAAGAAAAGGTTAAATAGAAGAGGTAGCAGAAACATGAATAAGCTAGATTGTGGTGCCATGTTCTTTTTAAGTGGCAACTAACCCTGTGAGAATAAATGTGGCAGATCCCTCCATTTTAAAAAATGCACTCTGCAGTGGTTAACTTGGATCTTAGGCAAAATGCATATGGTAATTCAAATTGGGTCTCTGCTGCCATCTTTTGGTCAGTCAATAAATATTCCAATGTCAAATTGCCAAAACATGGGTGAGGGCTGCCATGTTCCCCTACCAGTTTGGAACAATCAGACTTGAAAGAATCTCTTCTTATTGCCAATTTCAATAATGGTAGTCTTAGTCTTTGTGTGGACTTGATTTACCTAGGCCAAGTCTGCAACCCTATTCAATAGGTTTATGCTAATTACAGTATATGTGGGTATATTTGTGTATGTGTTGGATGGATAGATGGGTAAGTAGATGGTAGATAGATAGATAGATAGATAGATAGATAGATAGATACAGATATACAGATAGTTTGATTGATGGATTGATTGATTGATAGATTCAGATATGTATACATACAGTACAACCAGTTGGTCTAAGTTGCATGTTTGGGGATGAGATAAGTTTAGTGATTAAGACATTACAAAACAGTAGCTGATTGAAATAAATAAAGGCTACCTTCTTTGAGGAGAAAATACTGTCCACAAGCTATTTTCTTTAGGTCTTATTGAGCAGTTTTGCTTCCCAATGTTATTGCCAACTTTTAGTACCCTAATCTGTATTCTTGTGTCTAGCTGAGCTGGCATTAGGGGAGAGAACAAATCAATACAATTTTCAATAAAAAAAACAATATGCCCACAGTATTGTTTTTGCTTCCTGGACACATGCTTATTACTCCCTTAGATATTAAACAATGGTAAAATATAATTCTTCAGTTTATCATCATAGTTCCCAAACAATAAAATATAGATGATTTTTTTTAAAAAATCCATGAAGAGGGATTCGGAGCAGCCACTTGTGAAAAATGACTGAAAAGACACTACTGCATGCTGTCAATTGATATGTGTCTGTAGCCAAAAAAAAAGAATAAGAATATGCATATAAGATTTTCCAGTTATTACAGTCCTACAATATCTCCAAGCATGTTCAGGATGTATTATTTAATTTAATTTCCTGTATCTGGAAGAACTGGTTCTTTTCATTAATTTTTTTGATTTTATGCATTTCTTCCTGCACAACAATAATATTTTGGGTTTTGGCAACAATTCCCAGCACTTTTTAGCTCTCCTATCAGTGGGATCCTTATCCAAACAGGTAGTCCTCAACTTACCAACCATTCATTTTAGTGACCGTTCAAAGTTACAGTGGCACTGGAAAAAGTGACTTATCACTGGTTTTGACACTTAAAACCATAAGCAGCATTCCCATGGTCATGTGATTAAAATTCAGGTGCTTAGCAAATGGCCTGTACTCAGGACAGTTGGTGTGTTCCAGGATCAAGTGGTCACCATTTGTAACTTTCCCAACCATCAAAGTCAATTCACTTAACAATTGTGGCACAAAAGGTTGTAAAGTGGGGTGCAATTCATTTAAAAAACTACCTTGCTTAGCAGTGGAAATTTTGGGCTCAGTTGTGGTCATAAGTAGAGAACTACCTGTATTTAACAATACAATCTTATGTATGTCTAAATAGAAAAAAAAATGTTGACAATAATAATTAGGGTAACTATTGTCTTGCTATTAGTTTTGCTATTAAATAACTTGTCTTATTTGAGTAGCGTGTACCAGAATGCAGTGAAAGAACACCACCTATTGCTGTGTCCCAAATTTAAAAATAGAGGAAATAATATAGATAATGGTTGGATCCATACACAGAAATCAGCTACTACTGTAAAAAGCCACCTGCGAGCCAGTTTTCTATAAGATGCAGATTGTAAAGCTTTGTTATTTATTACATGTAATCTGGCTTAGTCCTCTTTTTGAAAACCCACTTCAACAACCTTTTTTTTTTTTCCCTTGAGAATTTTTCTACATACGTTGGAAAAAACTAAGCAAGTATTGATAAATAGCTCCTAGCAAAAGGAGCCAAATCAACATGATCAGTCAATTGCATCTATATGATACTTATTCACAGACAATAAACATTTTGTAAGTTGTCAGTAAATAATTAGCACCATATTACTGGCTTTAATAATTTTGCAGAGTACATTATGAGACGTTCTGGAGCTGTCCAAAATGGATTGCTTTACCCTTTGGGAGATAGGATGATGTTAAAGTAGTGCAAGGGAGACTCTATTTGCACATCCAAAAGTATTAGTTATATTTATTCTCCAATAAAATTAGCTCCATCTGACATACAAAACACATGCATTTAACAGAATATTTTTTTATTCCGTTCAATCATGTTCAAATCTCAGAGACTGCCTAGATAGGTTTTTTGGCAAGGTTTTTCTGAAGTGGTTTGTCATTGCCTCCCTGCTAGGGCTAAGAAGGTGACTGATCGAAGGTCACTCACTTGGCTTCATGCCCAAGGCAGGATTAGAACCCACACCCT
The DNA here is from genome assembly GCA_022577455.1 of Arizona elegans. Classification (NCBI taxonomy): domain Eukaryota; kingdom Metazoa; phylum Chordata; class Lepidosauria; order Squamata; family Colubridae; genus Arizona; species Arizona elegans. Next base: position 14,399,157 of record JAKOOJ010000002.1, on the reverse strand, counting down.
CCCTGTTTCTAGCCTAATGTTTTAAGTAAACCAAATTTCTGGCTCTTTAATAGAAATTAGAGCAATATTTCATTAATAATTGTGGTGGCATGTAAAACAGAATTATATCAGTTGTTGGATATACTGTATGTAGCCATCAGATTAGGAACATCCAGTTTTTTGAATATGCCCTTCAGTGTAGAGTTACTGACATTTGTGTTCTAACCATTTATGAATAATAGCTCGGTATTATATTGTTAATGAAGAGATAACTGGGCAATCTCGGCTAATGCTTTACAGTATAACTATTTTATTATGCAATATTATTATACTTTCGATCACCAAAACCCTCACCTCATAAGAATGGTCAGAAGCTCTTAGGCTCCTGACCATTGCAAAAGAGTGAAAACTCAATCTTATGTTAGCCCTGCAAGGTGGATCAGACTAGGAATCCAATGTCATATAAGTCAGTACTACTTTTATTGTAAAGCTGTAGCAAAAGAATCTGAATCTGAATGGAAGATTTTATCTTTTATCTTTCATGAGAACTCAGGAAGGTTTTGTCTAAGATCTTTACTCAAGCAACATCCCTGGCCTGGACTCTTTTATCTGACTCTTGTTTTGATAGCGGCTCTTTGTCCTGTCCCTCAAGGCCATTCCTATACCCTCTACATCTTTTTACTTATCATCCAGGCTTATGATATGATGTTTTCCCAAAAAGAAGACCTATCCCAAAAATAAGCCCTGCCATGTTTTTTGCATGTGCACCCAATGTAAATCACAAAAGAAGCCCTACTTAAGCGCCTGTGCAGCTGGCCACTCACTCATTCCATCTGGTGCCAGGGCCACAAGGCAAGGCAAGGGGTGGAGCTGCCCCATATGCCCTGCACTGGTTACCTCAGGGCCCCCGCAGTCAGGCCATCCATGTTCCAACACCTGCCTCGCCTTGCAGTGGCGGCTCCACCAGCTCTGTCCAGCAGTACCTCAGATAGAGCCGCCGGCCCACTTCTGCTTGCTTGTGTGGCCGCAACAGAGCAGGAGGCCAAGCAATGTGCTGGTGCCACCACCACAAGGCGAGGCAGGTGTTGGGGTGCGGGTGGCCTGTAAGCCGGGGTGCTAAAGTAAGCCATGAAGGGTGCATGGGGCAGCTCCACCACCACCCCCTGTCCTGCAGTGGCACTGGTGTACTGTGCGGCTTCCTGCCCCACCGCAAGCAAGCAGAAGAAGTGGGCCTCCCATGTACTCTTATAGTACATGGGGAAAAAATAAGACATCCCCTGAAAATAAGCTTTAGTGCTTATTTTCATGCATCGTTGCGCCGACGTTCCTCAGTTCTGGGACCTTCACTCCTTCGATTTGTCTTACTGAGTGCTTGTCAAATATTTATCCCCCTCTGCAGTATGGTTCCGCCCCTTCCTTCTGCGCATGCTCAGTCTTTTTCACTCAGTCGACTTAACAGGTCTAGAGTGCTTTTGTTCTACAGATAATCTGTCTATATTCATTATTATTATAATTTATTAGAGGGCTGCGTTAATGGAATCTGACTTGACAGCATTACAATTGCCTTAAAAAAGATCGCTATTTAAATTGCGGCGTTAAAAGAAAATAAGATTGGGTCTTATTTTGGGGGAAACACAGTAACTAAGGTCCATCTGACAATAGCAAGAAAGTCATAGTAAAAACCACCAAGTTAAAGAGCAATCACAGAAATGTCTTCGGACATTTCTTAATGGCCTTGACAAGAGATTAACATTGCCCCCTATAGTTAGCAATGACTAGTGGAGTAAAACCCTCAGGGAGTCCTCCTACTAAACAGCAGCCATATTGAACCCAAAGTGTGTTCAAATAAATGATTCTTCTTTTGAAAAAGCTTTCTGTTTGTTAGTGTTTTTCAATCAAAAGGTATGAAGGCTCCTTTGGAACTGAAGGTTATCAATAATGCAACATTATTTTTAGCCCCAGACTATAACTTTATGACTATATATTGTCAATCCGTTTCAGTTTTCAGGATACACTATCTTCCTTTCTTTAAATATGTTTTTTCCCCTGAAGCTAAATGATGCCTTGTTGCGACTTACAAAGCTTTGAGTTCTCCTATCCCAACTTTTAACACAAGCACAAAGTGTACTCCTTGTTAAGAGGAACTTGGCATTAAAAAAAAAAATATGTGTAATGTAGGCTATTAAATAATGGCATTCAGTTTTGACACTTTCTGTTACTGAGTTTGTATTTGGTACTCTGGGATATACTGTTTGCCATTTCCATGGAAACGGTGAGATTGTGACATATTTACACAGTAATGATGTCATAAAGAGCATACTGAAGTACAACTAAGCATCAGGAGCTGGCTCCTTAATGCAAACTTCTGGCCAGGGCTTGCAAGACCAATTTTTTTCTCCTGACGGGTGCCCTTTTGGCAAAGGTTGTACTCGTACGTGAATATGGTTTAATGCTTTCTAATGGCAACTCTCTGTCACGCACTGGAAACTGTGAGGCGAGATTTAAAGCGAACTGACAGAGAAATAAAAAGGCGTTTAAGGCTTCTAGACATGAGTTGCTGCCCTAAATTTTGCGACGTGCAGACCCACTGCTGCTGTGATATAAATCTCCATCCCTACTGTTGCTGCCTTCTCCATCCGTACCCCCATTGCCTGTGTGACATACTATGTTGCCGTCCCTGTCGGCCGCTCTGCCTCTCAACCTTGGAGCGGAAAGCTATTAGAGCTAAAATAGAAGCTGAGCAAGAACTGGCCAGGTAAGTCTGTTTCCTCTTTCTTCATTTTACTAGATCAAGAACCACCGGGGAATGAAATGAGAATGAATGGTACTTAGTTCCATTGGTCTTTGAAACAGGCTGGGCATAATTTGTCTTACATGCCTCATATTTTTATTTGGGATGAAGAATAGTCCAGGGGTCTCCAACCTTGGCAACTTTAAGACTTATGGACTTCAACTTCCTCAGAATTCCTCAGCCAGCTTTGTTGAATCAGCCTGGGAAAACAGTGGCAAATATGGCTCCTGGTTAAATGGTGTAACACAATGCAACCATTTGTCTGCAACAAAGATTCCAGTGGCTGCCTTCTGTAGCAGCTGATTTATTGAAAGGCAGCCTCATCCTGAATACATTTTGGTTGGGCAGTCTGAATATAGCTAAGTCTTCCATAGCCAAAGTTCTTTTCTTATATTTAGAGCTATATTTTATTTATTATAAAAATTTGCTTGCTGTTTGGTTCAAAATATTTACATTCTGAGACTGAGAAAAAGGCAGAATTTACTGGTACATTTTAAAGGTAGATCATTCTAATCTGATACCACCATTTTGTCTAGGTTTACATATTGCATTAAGCCAATTGGTATAGAGAGAGTGTTGTAGTAGGTATGGCTTAGTGTGATGTGTCTGAGCCTAGACAATTGTATGTTTAACAAGCCATTCTGATTAGGAACAACCAGATGGAAATAATTAGTTTGAGGTCATACATGACTATACAATTGGATAGTCCAATGGAAAATAGACATAGATATAAAATTTCAATGAGAAACTTGTGATTGAATAAAGATTTTAAAAGTCTTCAAGTTTTCTTCAGCTCCCAGAAACTTCATGGACAGTTCCATGCAATTGTCTTGACAAAATTTGAAAATGGTTTATTAATGCCTTTTCCAAGATATGTGTGTAGTTGTTAATAGGGTGGGGTTTTTTTTAGATTTCCGTCTTAGCCTAAATTCCCCTGATACTCCTGAACAAGATCTCACTTTATCTGAACTAAGGGCCAGTTTATCCTGTTTAAAGTACCCAATCCATAAATCATACTAAACCTGTGGAGTCCTTGGTGCTCTCTAAACTTGATTATTTGCTGCAGATGTTTCATTAACTTGCTAGATAACATCATCAGTGCTAGTGAGTGTGAGGTTTGCTTCCTATTTATATATAATAACCTGGCTGTGTTGGTGGGGGAGTGATTTTCTCCTTGGTAGTTCCTTGATTTAGGGTATTGTTTTCTGTTTATTTGTATGGTGTTAATCCCTGCTTATCTGTGTGTGTGTGGGCTGCTGGAGAGGATGTGTTCTGATCTTTTTGTTTCCTTCCTAGGTTTTTGTCTCTTTCAAATAGTGTGCAAATGTACCTCCATCAACACTTGTGGTATAAGCTACTGTATATAACCAGGGCAAATCTCAGACTCACTAGCATTTATGATGTTACCTAGTTGGGTAAGACAGCATCTGCAAGCAAACAACAAATATAGGGAATATCAAGAACTCCACTGGCCAACCTGAGCTACATATATTCTCTTTTGTTTCTATTCTACCTTATAATGCTGTTTGTTTAGCATTAACAAACTCCAGTAGATAGGTTCACATCACACTCAGCATTGTGTGAATAACAGCCTAGCCAAAAAAAAAAAAAAAGTATTCCGAAACATGATTTGCATCATACATTTTTCCAATTCTTTTTTTAGCAACCTTTGACAATCTTTCAGCATTTCCTAGCTGGTGCTTCCCAATAACAAAATTTATGTGGATGTGTCTTGTGTATAATCATGTCAGTAATGCCAACACTGATAAGAATTTCACTAATTTAACATTGCAATGACCTTGTCATTGCTAACATCAGTAGAATATAGATGAGTTCAACCCTGAAACATTTCTTTTAATCTCTACAGTTTAGTTTCCATCAACATTTGAGATGTATTAACTTTTACTGCTAAATATTGGACTATGTATAACATCAGATTTGTATAGGATATTCTAATATTTAAATTGGTATGTTGCACTCTTATCCTCTTCTTTCTTATAACTGCAGGATTCGAAGAAGGGTTTGTAAAATGATGGCAGCATGTAGTCGTCCAAAGCTTTTAGCTTTAATGGATGTTAAAGGTTTTGATCCAGAAGACATTACAGTGAAAGTGCAAGATGGGAAGGTTAAAGTTTGTGCTGAACATGAAGAAGAATTTAAGACTTGTAGAGGGAAGGAATACAACTATTCAACTGTCACCAAGGAGATTTGTTTACCACCAGGGATTTGTGAGAATGAAGTAACGTACAGCATAGGACCGACCAGTCTTGTGAGGATAGAGTCACCTTGCTGTGTGCCTTCTTGTTGTTTGCCTCCTTGTTGTCCACCTTCTTGTTGTCCACCTTCTTGTTGTCCATCTCCTTGTTGTCCACCTTCTTGTTGTCTTAAACTTTAATTTAAACACTGGGCAAGCAGCTCTGGTAGCTGTACAGTGTAAGGATGGGACACCATTCTGATCTCATGAAAACCGCCCTTTGCTCATGTGTTAGGAAATGTGTACACTTCTTCCAACAATGACAATGTTGCACATCAATTGGTTTGGCTGTACATTTTTTTTGGTGGGGGTGGGCGGGAACGACGTGATTTGTTCCTTGAAGAATGCCTGCTTAGTTGGCAGTTGAAACAAGGATAGAAAATAGTATGTTTATTTTTCTTAAGAAAGCTTTTAGAGAAGGGAAGTAACTCAATAACCAGACACATGCTTTGGCACTTCCATTTAAAAAGGCACTGAATAGCAGAGGGCAGGTGAGTCTGTAATTATAATTGTGTTTGACAAGGGAAATAGATTAACTGCAAATAATAATACATAAATGGTAACAAACACAAATCAAATAGATGAAAATGGAAAACTGGGCTAATTAAAGCATGTGCAAATGCTGGTTGTGGGTGGTATGTGGTCTGTTCAAGGGATGAATGTTAAAAAGAAGAAGGCTGAGAATAGGAGCGTGCAGCTACCCTTTTCTTCTTTGACAGGGAGAGCAGTGTAAGGTCCCAAAATATAGCTGAATCACCAGAATGCCAAAGACAGAGACTCAAAACGAGGCTTGCAAAAAGAAGCAGATTTTATTTATGGCCAAAAACAAAATACTGGGTGGGACTATATCCAGAACATACAGATATAATGCATGTGAGGAGATAGCCACACCTTGGGGAAGGTATGGCGTCCTTTTTATACCCTTAGAGGCATTAGCTTAGTACCCAATTCTGGCCCCCTGGCCCATCCCTTCCTTTGGTAGTGCAGCAAGGAAGGGTGGGTGGGTGGGTGCTTAGCAACCCCACTTCTTGAGCTATCCACCAGGTACGGAATGATACAGAAAAACATAACAAAGAAGTGAGATCACTGGTAGGAACAAATGGCAGAGGCAGTTCTAATTCTTAGCAAAGCAATTCTTACAGAAGCAAAACAGCAAGTCAAACCAATTCTACTGACTCCACTATTATTTCCCACCAATTCTACCTGTTCTATTATTATTATTATGTCCCTTCAGTGGCATATGTCAGAAGAAACAAAAATTCACCCAATAGAGTGGAAACGGGGATCATAAGAACAGTGTGTAGTAAACCAAGCAAAAGGATTAATAGGAAATGGTTGCAGAATGAATTGATAGTGAATAAACGAGTGAATGAGTAGTGTGAAAGAATGTATGTATGAGAAAAAGAATGAGGATCAAACTGCAAAATACATTTGTGAAGGAAGGGTGAATGGTCAAGAGAAAGAGAAAGTTGAGATTGATTTTGTTAGCTCCTCAAAAACTTGACAGATGTTTAAAGAGCAAAAAGCAATAAATATATGAAGCCGTATGTGGAAGTTAAAGCATGAATAATTTGCAAAGATAGATATAGGGGGAATATTAAATTGTGTTGGCGTAAACTATATTTAGTTATATTTCTTTGCTCACTATTATTGTCTCCCTACACTTTGCCCAATGTTCATTAATAAAAAATGGAGAATGATTTTATATGAATGTGGGAAAAAATAATTAAATGCTAGATAATAATCGAGCAGTAATTAACTATATTTAATTGTAATTAAATATAAAGGAAATGAAATTAAAATTGATTTTTATCTGGGCTTTCAGCTACAAAGTGTGACCCTCATGCCAAAGAGCCTCGTTTACTCCTGATACGAATGCTTTTATTTTAGAATAGCAAAGTTCACTTTCTATTAGTCATCTATTGGGGATGATTTAATGAATCATGCAGGAAATTGGACTTGATAATTTCTTCTAATTCAGCGATAAAAGTTGCAGCACAGGTCAAGGATTTCCTGAAGTTTCCAATAAAGTTTAGATTTGTTTGAGCTCAACATGTGTTGATGGAATGTGGGCTTCGCTCCTTGTTCTCAGATCAGACAATTCCCTTTCACTGCTCTTTATGTTGATATAATATGGCCACAATCCTGATTGTACTTAGACCATCTTCACATTTTTCCTGTTTATTAACAGATAAAGTTTTTGGAACACAGCATTGGATGACATTTTGTAATCCCACATGGCAGGGAGTACATATTGGCTAAACAGATGTAGCCAGATGAGCAGCAGAAAGCCTACCACAGTCTCAATAGATAAAATGGGGCAAAGAATTATATTGTGAAAATGTTCCCCTTCCACTATATTACAGGCATTCTACTCAGATCTGTATAAATAATGAAATTTAGTAGGGGAAGGACCTGTGAAGACCTGATGGGAACTAAACTGATTTAACTCTTCAATAGTTATTATTGGAGTATAGGTCAAGATAATAGCTCAGCACACGGTATGCATCTAATTATTATAATTGTTCTATTATAAAATAACATCTGGATGGTGCTAATGGACATTTGTCTGGACTTAATTTGTGAGTATGGTTGTGTTTTTATGATTTGCAAATGTAGACATACATTTTCTGTAAGAATATGTGCACTAACAGGTGTGAAGTCCACACATGAAGGTCCAATTAAACTGATTTATTGTTGCTCATGCCTATGCATGGGAATCTTCTCAACTAACGGTTAACACCTGCTTGAGGTAAGACAAGAGTCAACAGAAATCAAGAGAGGTTGGGCTTAGTTTGCTTGTGTCTATGTAGGGATTCTAGGCTGATCTCTCTTTTAACTCCACTCACAGGTTCTGCCACTTTCTCCTATTTGTACATATTATATGGCTATGGCAGTATACAATTACTTTCATAGAAAAACTTATTTGTGCCATATTTATAAGCAAACTCCTTATACAGTATGTATTACATATTGGCTCATCTAGAAGCAAGAGCATACCATCACTGATCATCTTCCTCTGTTTTCAATTGTTTTTCCTCTGAAAAATAAACTACATTATATGTCCCTACATTGTGAGAGATGGTTACACTATTTCTATGTACACAGGTGATAATTCATTGTGAGCTATCCTAAATCAGCTTTAGTATCTTTCTCAAAGTGCACAGATGCTTTGTTTACAACCAGCAAATGCTTCTGCACAGAAAATTGTGATTTATAGATACCCTAATCCACGGGTGTCCAATTTGATCGCGTCATGTGAAATCACATGACGTATCATGATGTTTTTTGCTTTTGCGGAGCCAGGGTAGGCGTGGCCAGCACGTGATGCATCTGGTTCACTGGCTGCCAGTTTAACACCCCTGCCCTAATCAAACTTCAGCTGATCTTCCAGTCTTCACGAAAATAAAAGACATTGAGAGAAATTTGATAACATTACCACTAGGTGGCATGTATTTGTATAGATTAAGCATTACCCTATTTATATTTTCAGACAGTGAAATTTTCCCAGGCCAAAATAAGCATGCCCTCATTCCCGTTTTAGGCTAATCTTAGGGCATGGATATTGATTTTCCTTAGGTGGGCCAAAGGTATTCCTGGAACGGAAACATAGTAGAAACTCTCGTGCAATTCCTGCTTTACAGTACATAGTACAATGTCATCCTTTTACCTTCGTATACATGAATCACTTTGGTGTACTGGTTAAAGCATTAAATGAGAAATCAGGAAAGCATCAGTTCTGGTCCTTCCTTAGGCAAGAAGCCAGCTGGGTGATCTTTGGGCTTTCACTCTCTCTTAGCTTTAGGAAGGCAAATCACTTCTGAAAAATCCTCCCAAGAAAACAGCAGGAACTTGTTGAGATTGATTCATGGATTTCTTGAGAAGGCATGCACAAACAAACCCCCAGATTATATGCATAGGTTTGCATGTATGTATAGTTACAGATGTGCGGACATTCTCCCATTCCAACTGAACTACTATCTAGGGCTCTTTCTCTGGGCAAAGTGAGGATAGACAAAAATGTGGGGGGGAATGCCAATGTTAGAGCCCCTTGAACTCTTGGAGAAAGGGCAAGATAGAGCTACAAAAAATAAATAAATCATGCACTTATGGCAATAGAGGTTTTCTTTAAGTATAGAACCTTTCGTAGCCAAAACAGCACCATCCTAACAAAACAGAGGATATTGTGACAGGTTTCTCCAGTTTGCTGGAATAAACACAGAATTTAAAAATGAAAGGGGGATTTTCAAAAAGCTTAATCAGTGTTGAATCTTTTTAGACTCAGTCAAAAATAACAAAATGGAGTCTAAGGAAGATTGCATGAAATATTCTGGGAAAGAAGACCCTGAATCTCAAGTGGAAGTTAGTGAGATGGAGACAGGAATTGGGGTAAGAGTCCAGATGCAACTGTGGACAGTGACCCATCTGAAATTCAACCATTTTCTTGCCATCTTATTTAAACTTGTTTTTGAGGTGGTAGATCTGGATTGCCTTTTGAGGAAGTAGTTCTGTAGGGCTGGTTTAGGTTGGTGTACTCAGAGGCTGAGGGATTCTATTTTGTTCCAATAAGATCTAGAGCCATGATGGTGAATCTATGGCACGGGTGCCACAGGTGGCACACATAGCCATATCGGTGGGCACGTGAGCTCAGTTCCGGCGGGCATGCTGACCAGCTGATTTTCTGGCCTTCTGGGCCCACTGGAAGTAAGGAAACAGACTGTTTCCTACCTCCAGAGGGCCTTGTGGGTGAGGGGGTGGGGAAGGCTCATTTTTCGCCTTTCTAGGAGCCTGGGGAGGGAGAAAACAGCCTTCCTCAACTCCCCAGAGACCCTCCGGAGGCCAGAAACGGCCCATTTGCTGACTTCCAGTGGGACCGGAAGCCCCGTTTTTTGCTCTCCCCAGGCTCCAGAGCCTTTCTAGGAGCGCGGGGAGGGTGAAAACAGCTTTCCCCACCTCCGGGGGGATGGGGGATGGGGAAAGCTGTTTTCGCCCTCCCCGCGCTCCTAGAAAGGCTCTGGAGGAAATGGCCCGTTTCCCAACTTTAAGCTTTAACCTCCCAAAGAGGTTAGCCATCACTGATCTAGAGGATATTTGAGAAAAGGCTGACCACTCTGTCAATGACCAGGTTGATACATGGAATAAAAAAAGAACATGATAGAGTGGCTGGTAGATGACACAGTGTCCTTTGATTCCGATCAATACTCTGATGCCCTTTGAGGACTTTGGGCAGTTATTCATAGACAAGAATTGTTTGAGTTTGATTTGAACTTTAATGTCAGGTTCAGCAATAACACATATTGGGTAACTACTTCATTGGCTATTAACATCTGTCCGAATCAATTCTGATGCTTGTAGTCTAAGAAACTAGTTAAGGTCCATGGATCTCTTTGTACTACTGCTTTCATATTAGTTTCCCCCCACCTCCCGCCCCCCGGACTGGCTTATGACTCTATAGATTCAGTCTTGCCAGTGATCTCTCAGATTAACACCTGTTTTGCAAATAGATTTCCTTTCTACCTTTAGGGAACTAGCAATTAGATTATTTCTTTTTAAAAAAACTTGTTTTTAATCCAAGATACTTTAGCAGCTTTCAGCTGTTGCCCAATATTTTATATTTACCCAGACTGATGAATAGAATGGTGCAGCTTCAGATATGGTCTGTCCTCAGCCTTATTAACACCAATATTGTATTGCAAATCACCAAAAATACAGCCTTTCTCCCTTTATGGATTTGTTGGATATTACTCTACATTGTTCTGTTTGTTTGTAACTACAGATAGCCTTTAACTTACTGCATGGTGGCGCAGTAATAATTAGAATACAGTACTGCAGGCTAACTCACTGTTCACTCCAGGAGTTCGATCCTAACCGGCTCAAGGTTGAGTCAGCCTTCCATCCTTCTGAGGTCAGTAAAATGAGGACCCAAATTGTTGGGGGCAATATGCTGACTCTGTAAACAGCTTAGAGAGGGCTGTAAAGCACTATGAAGCGGTATATAAACCTAATTGCTATTGCTAATCACAAATGGGACCAAAATTTCATTAAATAAGCATGGCAATTGTTAAGTGAGTCATGCCTAATTTTATGCCCTTTCCCCCCCATGCTTGTTAAATGAATCCCTGCAGTTGTTAAGTGAATCAGACAGTCTTTGAGTGAACGCCATTGACTTTGCTTTTTGGAAGCCGGATGGGAAGGTCATAAATAGCGACCATATGACCCCAGGACCTGCAACCATCATAAATACATCATATGACTTTGGGAATCCTGCAACAGTTGTAAACACCAGTGGTTGTCAGTTACTTTTCTCAAGGACTACCTGTACTGAGCAGCAATTGCTCATGAAAAACCATCAGATGTGCTGCCTCATTTACAGAAGGAATTCCAACACCAAACCTTTAGCTGTCAAGGTTTCCCAGTTGCAACCTTTTCTGCAAGCACTCTCATGAATCATTTTGTCAGCCGTATCTCCAGCATAGGATTCTACTTTGATGCATCCTTGCTAACAGCTGCCATAGTAACAGGGAGGGAGGGCATGGTATTTGAGTTGGGGAAGTGAGCTGATAAGGTGAACTCCCATGTGAACTGAAAGGAAACTTTGATGTCAAGAATTATTGTGCTGCTGAGTGGAGTTGTTTACACCCTGTCAAGGCCAACTGTCCTAGGACTCCAGATGGGCAAAATACCTGAACATGAGCTTCACACAACATCATACTGGATGTTGATTGGACACTCAGCAGGGGACCCTGGGGGGGAGGGGTTTGGGGAACTTTTGCGCGTTTTGAATCAGATCTTGCCTTGCTTTCACTGCTATCATTTCAAACTCAGTAAAAGTACTCCTTCTCTATCTCAATGAAGTTGGGGTTTTCTTTCTTGGGTTTTGAACAGAGGCAGGCCTGGCAAATTTCTTCTTTGGCCAGTTGTTTTGCATGCTTGTTTCCTAATTGCTGCAAAGTCCTTTCAAGATGCATGACACACTGACAAGTAAGTATCAAGTTAAAAATTCTTTTCTTTTGATTCACACCCCTACAATAAGAACTCCCAAGCATTTAAAGATGAACTAAATTTCATACTGAAAATGTTTCCAGTTGCAATTCATTACATTGTTTTGAGTATTATTATTGATGTGTAATAGTTTAATGAAACAATAACATCATAACAGAGCAGACAAAAACTACAAGTATTAAATTCATCTTTCAGCAAATATAAATATGAGGAAATCTCCATTCTTTCCTACCTTTCGTGCACCGCAACTTCCTCATTCTCTGGACCACTAAGCAATGTTTTTATTCTTTGATATTTGTCTAGCATTATAATGGACACATGTCAAAAGCCTGTGCCATGGTCTTAAGTGTTGGCTTACAAAGAAAAGTGCAGCCTTAGTGAAGAGGCAAATGTCAAAGAGACAAAGAGGTTTTAGAAAGGGGAAACATAACATAAGAGATCATAGAAATACATTAAATACTACATGGCTTTCGCTATGTAGATTATTCCAAAATGAGGAGTATATTAAGGATAATGGATATGTGCAGAAGCAGCGGTGAAATCTGGCCGGATCTATCTGGCTTGCACGAACCGGTAGGGCCAGTGGCAGGAGGGTTAGGGTCATTACGTCCCATTTTTGACCCTCTGCGCATGTGCAGAAGGCTCTGTGCAGGCGCAGAAGAGGGTGCACACTCACATTTCCGAACCGGTAGCAAAGGTAAGTGCATTTCACAGCTGTGCAGAAGAGTACGGAACTAATCTTAAAGAAGGAATGCAAGAATATTAGGTAAAAATTAGCATTGCACTGGGAAGGAAGAGGAGATTAGAAAGAAACCCAAGGTATCCCTCCTTGATCATCTTTGGTGTAATAGGGGGTAAAAGGAAAGTTTGTCAGGATTTCTAAACTCTGATAAACTACAAGAAAAAAGTACTATTCTTGGAATACGTCTCTTGTCTGCTTCTTGATCTGACCTATCTGAAAGAGCTCAATGTGTGCCAGAAAGTTTGCTTATTCTTCTAATGTATATTTGCAATAAACTGAATTTTGAGGAACAGACTGGTTCAGAATGGAGAAAAAAGTGAGAAAAATGCATAGTTCTCCCACATCTTTTTAACTTACCGAGTAAATGTATCAAAACTGGAAGTTGGAACACTAATTGTTTGAGATTGCCATAGGCAATAAGATTGTTAACTGGAATTAGACAGGAGAAATAATTATAAAAATGAAAAGGTTAAAAGTTAAAAATTGAAGCAAAGGTAAATTAAACCTATTTGCTTAATGAATTTGCAGTCAATTGTTCTCTTGATTTCTTGTTAAACTCTCAATCTTCCTATTCTAGCAAAACTTTCTACGTCAGTATTGTTGGTAATTTTTATAAATTGTTTACGATCATTTAAGGATATTCTTTAGCTAGGCTCAAGTTTCATTTCTCCATTTATAATGTAGTGTAATGTCATTACTGAGACAATTCTAACACTATGATTATTGGTATTTTTATTAAAATAGTTTGTATAGTTTAAACTTGAATAGCTATAATAAAATAAATTTAGGTGGCATGATACTTTTTCTACTTAATGTCACAGTAATTTTTTCTATTGTATGTTAAACAAATGGGAATCTAGCCAGAAAGTGATAATGAACTGGGCAATATACTAGTCCTCATAAATCTGCAAAACAACGAAGAAAAACTACCCAGATAACAAATATTATTTCCTCTCAGTTTTATTAAATTGTATAAACCACAATTTGGGGTGTGTGTGTTTGATATAATATACTATTTCACTAATACACTATTTCACAAACTATCATGACTTGCACAAGATAGAATTGCACTGATGGATTTGCACAAGAAAAAATTGCATTGATCTGATTTATTGAACATACCAGTTATAAGGGTTTACACCCCAGTCATAGGTCTGAACAAATTGTGAATCCATGGAATTTGGTGGAGTATATGGAAACCTATCATGTCTGCTTTAATTAAACTATAATTAATAAGTTGTGAAGAACTGGAAACAATTTTAAAAATCATATATTGCAGGATGAAAAGCACAGATATCATCCACAAGCTGAATGGGATTGATTTTGGAAAATATAGTTTCAGAAGGTTTTGTAATTGGCTGGGTCAACTTGGATGCTTGCCAATTCCGTTACTTATAAGCCTCACGGCACACTAAATGCAGGACTGCCCTTGTAAGATATTTATATTTGTTATGTGTCAACATGTCTGAACATTTTAAAAATAACCCTACAAGCTTGGATATCAAAAGCTTCCATTTGATATCTGACTCTCAGATTTCCAAAGTTTAAATATTTGGAATATTTAAAATATGAGATTTTTGATTCAGAAGCAGTAAAATGGTCCTGTTCCAAGAGCTTCTATCCCAAAGACATTTGCTTTTGATTTATGGTACCCCTTTCTGAAGAAATGATTCCAGGAAGTGATGGTGGGAGAGATCTAGCCAGAGATTTCTACTCAGTGGATTGCTTCTCTTCTTTTTAACATCTACAACCACTGGAGGAAATCATCTGTCAGCACAGGATTCAGGATCATCTATTTGCTGATGATCCCAGTTCTATATCTCATTCTCAAGCTGAAAAGGTGATAAAGGTGGTGACTCAGTTCTTGAAGTCTCAAGAGTCTGGATGTGGGAGGGAAAGACTGACTGAATCACTCCGAGACAAAGTGGTGTTCGGTTTCTGGGCCCACCAGTTCCAGGGAAATTCCATCTCTGATTCTACTGACAGGTGGTCCACAGTCTGGGACTTTTTCTAGACTTACAGCTCTTATTTGAAGAGCAGGGGACAGCTGTGGCTAGGAGGGTACTGTTAAATCTTGTGTGCCAATTGTGACCATTCGTGGTCTGGGAAGCCATGCTTATACGGTAGCACTTATGCCCAAATTACTTCTCGTTTGGACTATATAAACATGCAATACGTGGAGCTGCCCTTGAACAATATTTGGAAGTTACAACTACAGTAGTACAGAACATGGCAACCTGGACATTAATGGGTATGACCTGATATACTTAGATCACAACACAACCTTGCCCCTTTTGGACACGTCACAACATACATATGTACAAAAGAGTGGTATATGCACTGTACCACCATTTTTGTAATTCTATCATCTTACAGCACATCTTCAATCACCATGTGATTTGATGCTAGATATTTTTTATTATTTATTCATAAAATTTATAGCACGCCCATTTTACCTCAAGGTAACCATGGGTGGCTTATTATTATTGTTTATATCCCATTATTCTAAATGCTCAAGGCTCAAAGGAGAATTTAGGGGTCATTGTTACAAGCAATCATGCAAAAATTCATTGTAGATAACATCTTCTTAGTAATTTACACAAGATCACTAAGTTCAGAACACTAATTGTCACACTGAATTTTAATGTCATTTTTAAAATAAAATATAAAAAACAGAAAACACATGGTTTATTAAAGAAAATTACATTTATTGTAAACAAGTATAAAGTACATAAGAAATCTTGTGCAAAATCTTAAGTAGTCACAAAATAGATATTACAATACTCTATAATTTTATATTTATTTAGTATAGTAAGAGAATTGAAAAAATGATGGCAAAATCACTGTGTACACATCTAGGACTGATGACTCGACTTTCTTTGCTTCACAAGTAATCCATCATTTTCCAATTTTATGTCATTTTAAATTATATCTATAACATATAAAACTCAATCATATTTCTATTGTAATCTATTTTAGAGAAATCTCAGGAAGTAACATAGCACACTGCTTTTGTTCTTCCTGGAGAATAAAGCTTTTGTAACACTTAAATTATCCTTTAAACAAAGTGCACTGTATCAAGGTTTCAATGATATAGAAATTTAAATGTATAAAAGAAACACACAACTTAAACACACAAGTAACAAAAGATGCTGAAGTACAGCTAATAGTACTAACTGTGAGGCTTTCAAAGTAGTAAAAATTTGTCTTTAGAATAATCCAGCCATATGATACCACTTTCTCAATGATATACATAATTTATACAGAACTGCTAAATTAGTTATACTTTATATACCAGGAAATGAAGATACATACACTTAATCTCGGGAAGTTGATAACTACATTCTCATCATCATTCACAACTGAGAAAACAGCAAGTATTTCTACTTAAAATTTTCAGCATTCTAGTATTACTGGAATTTATCCCTGATTCTGTACCATAAACTGAGATTCTGCATTTTGTTTGCAACAGTGTTGAAAACATTCCCACATCCTAATGTCTGCATTTCTCTCTCGTTTATACTCAGCTACAGAGGACACAGGAACAGCTCTTTCCAGAACTGGCATTGACATTTCCATGTCTCCTTTCTCCAAGCACAAAAATGCCTGCTACCCTATATATCACAGCCAAGGTATACAGGTAGCCATTGCCTCTGTTTCAATCTGATAGTGTAGAACCACAGACTTATTCTGCAATGTTTTTTCACATTACCATTGGTACCAGTCATACACTGGGGGGAAAAAAAGAAGCTAAATAGCCTCTTTAGACAAAGTTATTCATTGATCAGCCACAGAAGTATGCGGCGTAACAATATCATTTAGCTTGCTCACTTCCATCTGCCAGTTTGGTAATTTTTTGGCTGACAAATGGCGACGTGCATGTTTTGTTAAATGGTCACTCCTCATGAATCGTCGACTGCACATTGGGCAGGCAAACTTTTTCTCTCCCGTATGTGTTCTGCGATGGCGGGATAGTTCATCAGAACGGGCAAATCTCCTCTCGCAACCTTTCCAACTGCAGCTAAATGGCTTTTCTCCTAAAATACAAAATGAAGAATTGTTATTAATTGTTAAGTTTTTTTTTTAATTAGCAGGGGACAGACCTTTATTAATACCAGAAAATAAATTGTTTCTGTATCTATTTATAAACAAATAGAAAAAAAAAACTTTTGAAAAGTAATAATAGTAATCATATCATAATCCAGGCAAAATCTTATATGGTATTTACTATATTTTTACAGTTCCATATTATCAGAATACAAATTATAATTAATGTCTCCAAGTTACACCTTGCAGATCTTCTTTATATTAAATGATATTTTAGTAACAATCTGTGAAGGCTGACAATAGCTGTTTTATTCTGAGAAGGAATCTAAATTTCAAATTATAAATCTGAAAAGCTCCTTATCTTCAAGTGATTCTTTCCTTCCTTATTTGATACCACGGTTTCTCACAAAAACATATAGGCCAGTGTTGGCGAATCTTTTCCGCACAGAGGGCTGAAACCGGAAGAGCAGCTGCTCAGTGTGCATGTGTGTGCCGGGAAGATGATCTTCCGGTTTCTGACGCACTAGCCACTTTGTCTTCCGGTTTCTGACGCGCATAATGCACGAAGACCAGCTGGCCAGTGCACCGGAACCCAGAAGAGCAATGGGCAATGGCTTGCGGGCCCGGAGAGATGGCTCTGCGTGCCACTTCTGGCACTCATGCCATAAATTCACCATCATGGATACAGACCAAAGCATTTGGAAAGAGTTGCATAGGTGAGTAACAGCAAATCTGCCCATCATGTTAATGTCACCGAGAAGTTCATTTAGAATTTTTCACACTAGACAATTTCTCAACTTACCTGTATGTGTTCTAATGTGTGCCTTTAAATGGGAGCTTTTGAAATATGTTTTTCCACAACCCAGGTAGTTACAGACATGGCTTCTTGTCCTGAGAGAGTCAACAGATGGAGTAATCTTTGTGGCAGGAGGGGCCAAACCTGGAGCAGGAGCAATAGGGGACAGTCTGGTGCTGTGAGGACTGGTCACCGGAACCTTGGCATTCTGCACAACAGTCTGTGGCACTACAAACATAACTGCTGCTTTGGGAACTTGAGTTCCCATGAGGACCATTGGATGACAAAGGTTTGATGGCAATTGACCACAAGGAGTGTTAGATACTATTGCTGTCACAAGAGAGTTGTTAGCAGACAATGGAACCATCTGGCAAACCAATGGCATAGAAGAGACTCCTCCTACTTGCATAGATGATGGAGGGGTTACCTGTGAAGCCCAAGAGACAGATGGAGAAGTATCAAGTACAGTCTGTGGGGAAGGCAGTGGGCTGATGGCCTGTAGTGGACTTTTGGATTCTTTTATGGTTGACAGCCTATCTTCAGAAAATGCAGTATTCCTCAATATGTTTTTACAAGATAAATTTTGTTTTTCTTCTGTATTGTCTTCTGAATGTGATTTTGTACTGCCATTCTGGTTTGCTTCCCCCATGTTATCATCATACTTCCTAACATGATCTGTTCTTGCTGGACAGGTTATGCTACTGCAAAGCTGAGCATCTGCTGTATGGCGAATGACGCTGGTTGCCTGAGCTCTCAATATTCTTGGCACTTGAACATTTTGTGTCTCTTTAGGAGATGCTGTAAAGACTTGATCAGAAAGATCTGGATATGGCTTGTTCTGTACACAAGGTGGTGCTGTTGCTGGATGGACTGCCTGAGACATTTCAAGGTCAGCAGAAGGACTGTAGGGTGGAGTTAAACACTGAACAAAACAAAGCAAAGAGAAGTTTATGAGGACTTGAATTCTGCAGATTTTAGCTTTTATCTTAGAGAAGTTATCTTAGAATAAGTGCTATTTAATTAAGCAGAGCACAGCACTAAGCTGTAAATTAGTAATTTATAACAGAATAAAACTTACAAAAGCTGGTATTGTACGAAAATCAGCAGGAGGTAGCAAGTTGTCTTCAAACTCCTCAGATGTATCCGAAGCTGGCGTCATTGGCCTCCGCTCAGCATACTTTTTGAAGTCTGATTTCCAACTGCAGCTCATGGACATGAGAGCTTCAACTGCTTCAAAAGCACTCTTTTCATTGGTATAGTTCCAATAACACTTCCTGAGGCATTGCTTTTTAGCAATCATCTCCATTCCCTCTTCCTACACAAAAAAAAAAGGGGGGGGGGAATGGACCATTTTTCAGTTATTAAGTAACACAAAGGTGTTGATCAGCTAAACTGATTAAAAATGCAAAACCTGCCAAAGTCACAAAATGAATTATATAAAGAACAACAGTAAGTTTCAGTCCAAATTTATTTTTTTTCTATCCTTGAGATAAGATTTTAGGATGTATAAACATAGTAATCATGACAATTATCAATCTACTTTCTTTAAAATCAACACTATCAGGAAGTCAAATAATTCCCTTTGATCACAAAATATTTAGAAGCTGAGTTAGCAAGGCTGTTAGGTTGAAGTAGGCCACTGGACCAAAAATCCTATGTTTAAACCTTTCACAAGGGATTGAAGACTTGGTTGTATCCTTGGGCCCGAATGCTAAGTGAACCACACCGGCTGACTTGTTTGACCTGTTTATAGTTTTGTTACCGAGTGTGAATGAGTGTTTTCAGATCTTGGGTATTTGTAACATTTTCAGTTACTTTAACAAATTGTATTCAGTTGTGATTTGGTCTTATTCTTCTTTTGCTACCTAGAGGCAGTACTGTCAGATGAGCAGCCACAACAATTGCTTAAATAAATGCAACATCATAACAACATTCAATTTTTTTGCCACCCTCAAGCGGTAGTCTGAATGTTTGTAGCCCCACACTGTAATTCTACCACTGTTTATGCTGTAAATTATCTTTCGATTGTTGGTTATTCAACTCCCATGTTTTTCTACGTGCCAAAGGAACCACGTTTTGCGTTTGGTTCGTCTTAAAAGCAGCGTTATCTCAACATTGGCAATTCTGAGAATTGAAGTCCACACATCTTAAAAGTTGCTGCAGTTGAGAAACACCGTCTTAAAACGCAACCAGGATTTCATTTGTAAGATTTGTCGACCGCTTTCCTTTCCATGAAGAGAGAGAGAGAGAAAAAACACCGTATATAATCAGGGTTCCTCCGAAAGTGATTTAGTTTCCCCGAGACTGAGCGGCTCTGACGCCTTGGCCTCTGCAGAGTCTACGCGGGCGGACGGAAAGACTATTTTCAAATTGGAAACTCCGGAGGGAACCAGGTTGCCAGCAGAGGCCGCTGAGGCAGTCAGGCTTCGAGGGGGAAAATCGAGGCCAGGGAGTTCCTCGCTCTGGCAGCCGGATCTTGGAAGCGAGCCACGTTCACCTCAGAGCGCCTCCGACGTGACTCACCCGGCCTTCCGAACAGCTCGCCACCCCCTCCTTCCAGGGCGGCCCCCATCCTTCCCCCATTGGCTCCTCGGCGCAGGCAGCACGGGCTGCGATTGGTTGTCCCCGCCCGAAAAACTGGGCGGAGACATGTGAACAAAGCGTGATCGGGGCTGCTGCTCAAGCGTCGGGGAACGTGAACTGGGCTTTGCCGCGCGACGACCTTTCACCCACTTTCTCCGAGGCCTCCTCACTCCTCCTCCCCCCCCAGTCCCGCCCCGCCCGCCATCCGCAAGTCGCTCCCACGCCTGGAGGCAAAGCTGGGTGGGCGGGTTGGCAGGCTCGCCGGAGCAGGGCGGCATCCCGCCTTCCCAGAAAGGCTCCAATACCAGGGCGCGGCGCGACGGACAGACCTTGGCCTCAGCGGGCCCCGCCGCCCACCTTCTTCCCGCGCCAGCCCGATTGGCTCCACAGCCGCGGGGGTCGCCTCGTGGAAGGCGCGAAAGGCGCTGGACGGTTGAAGTTTTTCGCTCGCCTCGCGGCACGAGCGCCAAGACCCCAGAGCTGCTGGGGGTGGGTGGGTGGGGGAAGGGGCCGCTGTGTGGGCGAACATTCCCGCCAAGGCCGGTCACAAGAATTAGAGTCGGAAATATGAGGCTTTTCTCCTGCCCTTCCCACCCCCTCACATCACACACCCCGCTGGCCTTCTCCGCCTCTGCGACCCCCACCCTCCCTGAGGCGTCTCTAGGCCATCCAGGAGCAGCGCTTCCTGAGCCGTTTCGACCTCTCCGTTGAAAGCCAGAGCCGGGGGGCGGCTTCCCCTCTTGCTTTCCGGTTTCTCGCTTGGATTTCACGGCTCTTCCCTCCCTATTGCCGAGGCTATTTTCAGCGACTGTTCCACTCCTTGCTATGCCTCGACTTCCCAAGCGCCGAGGCTGCAATCTCTTGCCCGCCTTCGCTTTCCGGAGCAGCCCTTCCAGCTGCCATCACGTCTCGGCCCTCCCTCCCCCACCCCGGCCCCGCAACTGCTTAAATTAGCTAACCCTTCAGCCGAGGTCTTCCCCTTCTCCCCGTCCCTCAGTGTGTCCCGCCCCGTCGAACCCTAACTGCCCTCTCAACACAAGACACCGATTTCCCTCACGTCCTCCAAGGGCTTTCCATTGACCCCCTGGAGGCTCCCAAATCCCCAATTCCCAGCAAAGTTTTGCTTGGGATCCCTTTGCCAATTCCAATAGGTTACCTAGCAACGTTTGCGCGCCTTTCCATTGCCCCCCCCCCCCCCAATTTTCGCTCGCCTTCCTCAAAAATAGATCACTTTTAATAGTCGTGCGTTCATTCTGGAGCCCCAACCCTGCAAACTTCCCCACCGGGGGCCTGGCGTGCATGCCGCCTCCTTCTCCCCTCCGAGGCTTATTTATCCTGCCTCGATAAGCGATATTATTCCCACCACTCCCTCGAGCAGCCCAGATTTGTACTTACGGTCTGCTGGACGGTGTGCTGGAAAGCAGGCTCTCCAAAATTTAGCATGACTCTAATGGCAAAGCCTTCAGTGTTAGGCGGTGGACGAATGCTAAAAGAGCGGGCTGCAGTTGTTGACAAGCACCGTCCCCCTCCCCGCCTCAGGCGTTCTCTGCTCGGCGCTGCCTTTATTTTTCTCTTTTTGTTCGCGGGCAGCTCCCCATTCAGGTAGTGTCTCCCCAGCTGAAGCGTAGACGGAGGCGGGCGCGGGCCCGGCCAATCGCCTTCAAAGGTGTGTGAAGCGCGGGCCAATCGGCGAGCGGGGGTCACGCGTGATCGGCGGCTGCCCGGCAGCGTGAAGAGGGAGTCATTCCTGCGTGTACAGAAACCGGCAGCGTGTCCCAGCGCGGCTCTTGGGTAAGTCCCTCTTGTTGGCTGAGTCAGTGTCACGTCCCTTCCCACCCCTTCTCTTCCTTCTCCGGGTTCCTGTGGGAGAAGCGAGGTGGGCAGGGAAGATCGTTTGCTTCATAACGAAAGGGCCATGCTGGGTCTCTTCCGGAAAGCATCTAAATAAAGACGCCCATCGTGCCGGGAAAAAAGTCTTTATGGAGTGCAGTTTTAAAACGCTTTGGAGGTGGTCAGTGTCTTGTGCCACCTCAAAAGTACCGCACCGCACACTGTACCTTAAATACAGTAAGTTTTCACTGGCCAAAATAAATTACTTTTGTGCGTAAAAGTATCCCAGAACTCCCATCTATTAGTGACTTTTTTTAAAGGAAGAGTGCGCTGTTTGCTAAAAAAACATGGATATGAATGAAGTTGGTAATTTTGTGCAGTGATGATGGGATGGGAGAAATGGATAGAAGGCGTGCGAAAGAGCCATCACTAAACAGCACAAACAAAGGATCTCTAAGACTACCCACACCCACATAGACAGGCAAGTCACCAGAATATAAACTGGCAGGAAACAGCACTCCTTAGTAGCACTGATGATGTTACCTACTTAGGGTAATGAAACGTCTGCAAGAAAACAAGCAAGCTCACAGAACAAGGACCCCTCATTTCAATCCTGAGCTACAAATATTCTCCTCTATTGGCATTTTCTTTTTCTGTGTCTAGAATGACCTTTGTTACAGAGGAAGAGACTAAGTGTAGATGGCATACTAGTTGGGTGAAAAGAAATGTTACTGTGAAAGACAACTTGGTAAGGTGCAGAAAAGGCCATTGCAGGGTTTTCCATAACGCAGTTGTAAAAATGTAATATAGCAACAGAGCGTACAGTTAGCCTTATTTATTAATTTGTATTTACATCCCATCTTTTTTGCAGGCACTGAAGGCAGTGAAGGTAATACCTAGCATTGCTTTATGTCATCACCTCATTCCTATCTGCCTGTTTCTCTTGTGTGGAATCCTTTGGGAATAACTCCTGACTATGTTGAATACTTTGGATTATATTACTTAACTATATGAGTTACTTTTTTGGTATTCATTTTGATAGAGCACTAGGTTTATCATTTGATCATAACGATTTCGCCTCTTTTCTGACATTGCACAAAATCAAACAGCCTGAACCTGCATTACCCTTTTTTTTTGTTTTTATGCCTTCTTTGCTCCTGGTTTCTGAACTGCAGTCCAGAGCCCACTGCCCTCTGCCTAATAACCTTCCTCTACCACTGCTAACACTTTGCAGGACAGTCAAAAGAGCATAATTGGGGGGAGATACCTTAGAGGAGAGTTGCAGTATCGCTTCAATTGTGAATGGAAGCAGGTTGCCAAGCACACAAATTTTTATCATATGATGGTGGGGGTGCTGCAACAACTGTAAATTCAGGCACAGGTTATAAGTCCCTTCATTCAACACTGTTGTAATTTTGAATGTCACTGAATAAATAGCCATAAGTCAAAGACTACCTGCAAAGTGTTTTTATTTATTTATTTATTTATATAGTTCTCATCTTACATGAAATTGACTTTGGGCAGCACTTATAAAAGTGTTCCTATTTGGACATTAGTGTGGTGGTATGGCTGTTTTGCCTGAAAGACAATCGATCTTGGATTTCAAAATAGAAACTATTGATTCTACATTTTCATTCAGTGCTTTTAGTAAACACTGTTTTGTGCTAGTATATTTTAAAATAAAAGGTTTCAAAAGCATTCATTCACAATTTCTTGAGTATTTCAAGACGATACTGAATCAGTTCCTACAATTTCAAAGGGAAATTGAGCCTTTGCTCTTAGTTGTATTCTGCATAAAAGAGCATTTGAGAATAATCTCTTCATGTTCTGCATTGCAGCTATTTCTGTGTTACGTTTAATTAATGTGAAAAAAATAAGATTTAATTGGGGATGGTTCTTGATTTAAAGCAAAGTTAATTCAAATCAGCGGAATTAAAAATAGTCCTGACTTTTTTACATGCTACATAAAACTATTGACTAGCAAATTACATCTTAACCAGTCATGTTCTATGAAATTCAGGTATCACATGTATCCCTAAAATTGGATTAATTAAAATGGAGTGTAAGTGTAATAAAGTGTGTGTGTGCGCACGCGTGCATACATACACACACTTCACTTCTTAAACCTCAATCCCTATATATAAAGATGGTGGTTGCATAGAAAGTGCACAAAAAAGAAACTCCAATGCAGTCACTTGCACATACTTGGCTACTAAAGCTCTGTACACTCTTGCTCTTTTCTATACCAATCACATGGTAATTATCTTGGATTTTCAGTGGTGGTATCTTAACTGTCAACTGTTGGAGTATCTTCTTTATCTTTATCTTTATTTGATTTATATACCGCCCTACTCCCGAAGGACTCAGGGCGGTGAACAGCCAAAACAGTGAAAATACATAAATACAATGAGTTTCAATGAGTTTCAAGTTAAATGTCTATAGATTCTTACATTGTGTTATGTGATTGCTAAAATAATAATGTACATGGATGATCTTTCAATAAGTAAGAATAAATGAAACAACTTTGATTGCTATATTTTTTTAAATTGATCTTTATACTGTAGGAAGTTAGCATCCACCCCTCTCCTAGAAAAATGAAATATTCTAGGAAATATTAAAAAGGCAGAATATTATATTTTCCCTAAAGGAGAAATATGTTTCTAAAGACAAACTCAGATCCTCAGCTCCCTGCTTCTCCTCCAGCAGATATTTTGGTGCCAACCTATTTACAAGACAAAGGCTGGGCCAGCTTATCTACAAAACAAAAGACATAGCCCTTAGGAAATGATAGGATTAGCCCTCACTCAAGATGTAAACCAGGACAAAGCCATTAAGCCATAATAGGAATTGCCCAAAGCCCCTTCATTACATCATCACCCAGCAAGATTCAACCAGGCCTGGGACTCAAGACAAACTACAAAGTTACCCCTGCATGGCGCCATGGGAGTCTGACAACCAATCAGAGTACATTTCTTACACAGGAACAAGAAGCTCCAAGTCGGGCCCCAAATCTTTCCCCCTCTCTCACCCATGTGCTCATTTTGCTCAGGATCTTAAAACTATGTGGTCCTGTCCACCATTAAACCATCTTTCCAAATAGCCTCCATGTTTCCAGTGTCTTTCTCCCCACTTGGATCTGAACTCAGATGGACATTTCTTCCAACAATACCCAGAGGTTTAGGCAACTCCCTCAAGTCTCTTGGGCCTTTGCCTCCTGCTTTGCCTGTTCATGTTTAACTAGCTTTAAAAAGCATTGTACTTTTCCTAAGTTCATACAATCGTCATGATCCCTGGGATGGTGTAACCCACCATTTGAGAACCTTTCCCATTATGGGGAAAGCATGTTTTCTTACCCCCATACAGCAGAAAGTTTAAGCATTGTCAACCCAAAAGTAATCGGCAAAGTTAGAAAAGAATCATTGCTTCCAGAAATTGTTATACAAATCAAAACAATATCCCCTCTTGTTCTGTTGCAGACTGTTCCATACTTTCCATTCTACTAATATGTATTTCCACAGCACTGGGTTTGACTGATCTGTTTTTTTTGTGAATGCAGGCAGCTGAATTAATTCAGTTGTTTAAATTAACAAATTAACTGTGGAACTAAGAATGTTATTGATGATTGTCTACTAAGGTTTTGTTTTATTTTTATGAAGATAAGTATTGTAAAATGAAAAATTAGCACATTTTTAAAAAGATTGGAAAATTCATACCACCAAAGTTTAATTCAAAGTAATATATTTCAGGGAGTAAACAAGCTTATACTGGGAATGCTCTAAATTTGGATATGGTCATATGGATAAGACTGTTTACATTGTATCTTGGCCTAGGATTTATGTTGTGGCCTTCTGTCAGTCCCTCAGCTAAGAGCCTGATTTGTGCAAGGCCACTCTGTTCTAATGTAAGAAATTTAACCTGTTTTCCCCATATTTCATTACGCTTTTGTTTGTAGTGGCTGTTCTTTGTCTGCAATCTGATTCTGTACTTTGTAGCTACCTGTCAAAAGGTCATTGAATGGGCTTAATTCTCATTGTAGCTCAAAGTTATTTAAAATAATATATGTTTGGAACTTATTCTTTCATGAAAGCTACAGGTTCACAACATAATTTTCATTTTATATCACCATGGAATTGTTCATATATATATATATCCAAAGACCAACAAGCTGTTATGTCTACCAGTTGGATATGTGAACTTTTTTTTAAAGGCACGCATTTTGGGGAGGCGGGGTTGTTCCCCTGATTTGCATAGGAATTTTGGGTAAAAAGTAAATCCTAATTGTGGCTTCTCCCAACCAATATACACAAATACATCTATGCACTGGCAATAATTTTGTCCAGTAAAAAATATTTATATTTAAGTCACAGCAGGGATATAGCTAAAACAAGCCATTTTCATGTTAAATAGGAAGAAGTGGGAAGATACTTTCTCATACCTGGCTAGAATTCTGAAGAATAAATGAAGACTGATGATGGCAATAGGATTTTTCCCTAGTGATGGTAGGGGTCCATGTTTGGAACTTCATAGATATTTACAACTGTTCTATTATAGAACAAACTATGAATGACATTTTATATTTAACAGACACATTTTAAAAATGTAAAGATAGGTAGTTGACAAAGGAATAGGCTGATAATTATGGGATTTGAAGAAGGATCAATGAGACTAAAACCCTTTATTAGTGTAAGTGGGATACTTTCTGCCAGTACAAGGAATGACTTCAAGAAATTGTTTCACTATGAGCACAAAAGGAAAGAATTAGACTCTTTTTCCATGTCTGCTAATGGCCCCTGATAATTATAAGGGCCCTTACACCTGTGATTACTATTTATTTTTCATATTTACAGATGAGAACTGAACTGCTAATAACTGATTAGGAAAGGTGTTGCAGATAATTAAAGGAACAAAAGAAGTCGAGAAGTATTCATGACACCTATGGGCAGCAGACATCAGACAGTCTATTCTGTCTTCCTGGCAGTAAATCTCAATGGACTCAGGTTCCTTTTGAGAAGACATAAATGAGGTTGGTAGTGTTAAATTGTGAATTTAAAATGATCAGATCTAAGAGGCATGACAATAACATCAGTTTTATAATAACAAACTAAAAAATCAAAAATGAATGAAATTGCAAGCCCAGAGGGAGATGGTAACTTAACTTTCATCCAAAGAAATGAGTCATCGATTCAGAAATATAACTCAGCACAACCAGTTCAGATTTCTAATGAGCCATTCAGCAATTCAAGCAAACATCCATGGGAACCCACTTCCGTACTGTTATCCATATTTTCTCAGCACATACCTTGAAGCACCCCAGTAGTGGTGATGACAAGGCAGGGGCTACTTTGGGCTGTTGTTAGGATGCTCTGTCTTCTCCAATTGCTCATCACTTTCCTTTACTGTACAGTATGGCCATTTTGGCTTTCACAGTAGAAAGGATCAGGCACAAAGTATCTGCCTATGTAATGCCTGACCGGTGCTTAGCAAAGTGTTGACAGGCATCCTGTAAAATCCTTATCTGCATGTGAGACTCGCATAGGAAACATGCTCCAGCCGGCAGGCAGCTCACATTAACTCCCCCATCAGCTGTTTTTAGTGAGACAGATGAATGTGGAAGAATAATGAGGGAGAAAGTGGTAGAAAAGAATTACAGCAACAAAGAAGAAGCAGAAAAGAGAATGAGACAGATAAATGAGGGAGACAGGTGAACCGAGTGTTAAGAATGAGAAACAGATGGAGCAAGCAAGATGGAGCAAGAGAGGAGTAATCTGTAGATCACCCACACAGTGGGCCAGGATTTTCCAGTAAAGTGGCAGAGGAAACGCCTTTCCTGCATTATTGGGAGACAGGACCCCCCTCCCTCACTATCAGGATCTGAGACGGCTAAAGCCGAAGGTCCAGCCATGTGTCAAAACCTGTCCTCACAGTTCCAGTTACCCCCAGGTACATTCTTTCCAAGAGAAGAAAATCCACTAGTTGCTGCACTTTATGCAACAATGTCTTGTGTTTGTGGTTTATATGTTATTTGATGCTGCTTTAATTTTATATGCTGCTGTTTGATTTGGAAGCCATTAAACCTAAATAAAAAATTTATTGTGCTGCTCATCTGTCTCTTAGTGTGGCAGCCTAGAGACTATCAGGTCAAATACAGAGCAGAACAGAATAACAGAATTGGAAGGGACCTTGGAGGATACATTTTTGTGCTGCTCCATGAATAGAAGAAATTAATTAGGTTGTCCAGTTGTGTTTTGAATGTAGAATAATATAATAAGAGCGCAGATACATATTTACAAAAAACAGAAGTCATTTGCTTAAATACATATTTTAAAAAGGCAAGCTGCTCCTCCTTGACCAAGGAAACTATTAATATAATTGAAAACCAGTTATTATGGCTGATGTACAATTATTTTAGGAATCTTTCAGTAGTTCTTCATCGCAAAAATTGTGATCTTGATACTCTTTTCCAAAATTGTTTGTTTGTCCCGCTCCATCACTTATCAGGTATGTTTTATGACTACTGTACTTTTATTTGTGGAACAACAATTAATGGAGTCATTTTGCCTGTAGAGAGGATCTGTAATATGCACACGGTATTTTGGTTAAAACTATCAGGTTGTCAGCAATAAATTTCTATCTTATAGTTCGAAGAATGTTCTGACTTCTGAATAGGTTAGTAAAATACGACCTCTAGTGGACAGTGGTTGACAAGTATGCTAAATCTCATGAGAAGCTCCTTTTGTGGAACTCCTAGCAATCTCTCACCGAACATCAGGTGAGAAAGGCTGGTGATCTAGGGAATGATTGGGCCACTGGATAAAGAAGTATGCAGAGGTTGGAAAATAGCTGAATGGTTTTCATCTTTACTACAGAGAGTCCTATACCAGTAGAAGAGAATATTGTGGCTCAGGGTTGAACTGTGAAGTCCTTAATGCTGTATGAGCTTGATTGTTTCCTAATGTGAACTGATGGTGTTACTTAGTTTGGTAATGAAACATCTGCAGGGAAATAACCAAGTTCGGGGAGGACCCAGGATCCCACATTCTATATTGAAATTTATGTTTTCAGGAAGAAACTGTAAGGAACCTTTTACTAATTAATATTTCTGAATGTGTGAGCCTATGGCCGTGATGGCGAACCTATGGCATGCGAGCAATATTAGTGGGCACGCCAGCTCAGCTTTGGGGCGCATGCGCGTGCCGGCCAACTGATTTTCGAGCCTCCTGGGCCCACCAGAAATAGGGAAACAGGCTGTTTCCTGCCTCTGGAGGGCCGGGGGGGGGAAGGCCCGTTTTTCTTTCTTACCTGGTTCCAGATCCTCTCTATTTATCTGAGAAGGGCGAAAACAGCCTTTCCCACTCCCTCGGAGGCCTGAAAGGCCCCATTTCCCAACTCCTGGTGGAACAGGAAGTGACTTTTTTGCTGTCCCCAGCCTCCAGAGACTCCTAGAGAGGCTCCTAGAGATTCCTAGAGAAGCTCTGGAGGCTGGGAACAGCAAAAAATGTCATTTCCTGTTCCACCGGGAGTTGGGAAATGGGCCGTTTCAGGCCTTTGGAGAGCCTTCGAGGGAGTGGGAAAGGCTGTTTTTGCCCTTCCCAGATAAATAGAGAGGATCTGGAACCAGGTAAGAAACAAAAACGGGCCTACCAGACCATCATGTGCCAGGAGCAGAGGGGGGGTAGTAGTGTGCGCATGCGCGTGAGTGCATGCATGACCCTCCCCCGCCTCTCCCCCTCTCCTGGCACGCGATGGCAAAAAGGTTAGCCATCACTGGCCTATGGTAATACCTTCTGCCAATGTTTTGAGAAAATAAACAAATTGAAAATAAATCTTCCAGATCTTGCTGATAGAAATCCAACATTTCTTTCAAATTATATCTAAAAATTTGCTCCTTTTTTTTTTGAAACAGTAACTCAGAGTCTCTACTTGAAAGAATAGAGTATTTGTTCTGCTTCCTGCCCTACCTATTGTTTAAAACAAATATTGAGAAACAAAAAATGGAAGCCAACATATTATAAAGCAAAATATCCAACTTCTGACAAAATGCCTCTGGTTTATGTATGTTCCATAGGTATTTCTAAGCACATAGATCATTTAAAAAATTTAAGCAAGGATTCACATTTGGGGAAAAATATCCAATACTGTATGGAGCAGCAGTGTCCAGTATTGCTGATACCTGTTGATAGCCATTTGAGTGATGACATGAATGTAGTTTCTCAATGTTTGGAGGCTTTGGGAAGCTGGATGGGGCACAACAGGCTTCAGCCTAACCCACGCAAAACTGAGTGGCTTTGAGTACTTTGACTTTATGGTAATAAGGACTTTGCATTGCAAGTCTTGGATGAAGTAACACTGTCTCAGACAGACTCAGGGTACAATCTGGGAGTCCTCCTGGACTAATGACTCCTGCTTAAAGAACAGATGGCAGCTCTGGCTAAGAAAGCCTTTGCACACCTTCAAGATTTGTGCATGTTGCACCAATTCTTGGACTGGGAGGTTCTGCTCATTGTTACTCGTGCCTTGTGACCTTCTGTGTGGACACTACAATGCTCTCTTCACGGGACTGTCATTGAAGAGTTTTCAGAGGCTTCAACTGGTGCAGAATGCAATAGCACAGGTAACAAATAATGCCAGTTGCATTGACTTCCACTCATTTCACCCACTTAAATCCTTACCTCCAACTGGAGAAGAATGCAGTGGTGCAAGTAGTTAATAGTGCTGGTTACTGATGCGTGCGTACTGTACCATTGTTCCTTGAACTGCATTGGCTGCCAGTAGACTAGGTGTAGTTAAAGGTGTTGGTTGTTACCTGTAAAACTCTTCACGGCATGGGGCCAGGTTATTTAAAGGATTGTCTTTCCCTGGTTGTTTCTACCTATCGTATCCCAGTCCAGCAGGTCCAGAAGACAAGACTTTCTGCTATAGTGCCTGCCTCTGGTAAATTCTCCCTCCAGAGATAGGGTAGCCCCCAATCCTCCTGGCCTTTTGCAAGGCCCTAAAGAGACAACTCTGTGCTTAGGCCTGGGGCCCCGAGTATGTGAGGGAACCTGCTTCCTGACTATGTGGATATTGTTCTTGGCTGCATAATTATAATTTTTGTATATGTATTTATCATTGTCTGCTGCCTAGACACATAATAGATTTTTTTAGGCCCAGTACTCTTCCACATATTCATCAATGATTTCGACGAATTTGCAGACGACACCAAGCTAGTAGGAATAGCCAACACTCTGGAAGATAGGCTTAAGATACAGAAGGATCTTGACAGACTTGAACATTGGGTGCTATCTAACGAAATGGAATTCAGTGGTGAAAAAAGTAAGGTTCTACATTTAGGCAAGAAAAACAAAATGCACAGGTACAGTATATGGTACCTTGCTCAATAGTAGTAACTGTCAGAGGGATCTTGGAGTCCTAGTGGACGATCACTTAAATATGAGCCAGCAGCGTGCTGCAGCTGCCAAAAAAGCCAATACAGTTCTAGGCTGCATAAACGGGGACAGAATCAAGATCACGTGAAGTGTTAATACCACTTTATAATGCCTTGGTGAGGCCATACTTGGAATACTGCATCCAATTTTGGTCACCACGATGTAAAGATGTTGAGACTCTAGAAAGAGTGCAGAGAAGAGCAACAAAGATGATTAGGGGACGGGAGGCTAAAACATATGAAGAACGGTTGCTGGAACTGGATATGTCTAGTCTTATGAAAAGGATTAGGGGTGGCATGATAGCATTGTACCGATATCTCAGGGGTTGTCATAAAGAAGAGGGAGTCAAGCTATTCTCCAAAGCACCTGAGGGTAGGACAAGAAGCAATGGGTGGAAACTAATCAAGGAGAGAAGCAACTTAGAACTATGGAGAAATTTCCTGATAGAACAATCAGTGGAACAAGTTGCCTCCAGAAGTTGTAAATGCTCCAACACTGGAACTTTTTAAGAAGAGATTAGATAACCATTTCTCTGAAGTTGTGTAGGGTTTTCTGCCTAAGCAGGGGGTTGGACTAGAAGACCTCCAAGGTCCCTTCCAACTCTGATATTCTATTCTAGATAGCATATACATTTTAAATAAGTAAACTCTCCTTCAGTCCAGTCCTACTTTTGAAAAATGACCTGGGACAGGCTGGGTAAAGGCTGGAGCAGTTTTCAAACTAGCAAAAGCTGTACAGTTCACAATGCAATTTTTGCTGCTGCGTGCACAAATAAGTTGCACACGCAGTCAACCTACAACCATAATTGAGTTCGAAGTTGCGGTTGTAAGTTGTGCCAGTTAAGCACAAACGTGATGGTTCGATTTTATGTCTTTTTAGGAGCAGTTAAGAGAATGCAATAGTCGTAGAGTGAATATGGCAGTTGTTAAGTGAATGCTTTGGTTATTGTGTGAATCCATTTTAGCCAATGAGCACATTTTGCTGGAAATAGTAATAATGCTGGTTCCCACAAAAAACCATTGTAAATTAAGTCACAGAACCACAGGACACTGCAAATACCAGTAGCTGTAAATGCATGCTGGTTGCCAAGCACCCAAAACTTGATCACATGACCAGGAAGGTACAGACTTAAGACCTTGAACCTAGTCATAAGTACTTTTTTGGGAGAGCACTGTAACTGATTGGTTGCTGATGAGGACTACCTACACAAATCAGCAGGGTGATTGTGCTCCTTTGCATTGTTTATGCTGGCTGGCAAAGTCAGAGTTTTAGTTGATACAAATCATAAGCTCAGCTGTCCTGTTAGGAGTCCCTAATAGCAAGTTATCCATTTTCTAATGAGATTATTTGATTGTTTAATATAATCGGGTAAATGTGTGGCTTAGTTCAA
Source organism: Arizona elegans (assembly GCA_022577455.1). Taxonomy (NCBI): domain Eukaryota; kingdom Metazoa; phylum Chordata; class Lepidosauria; order Squamata; family Colubridae; genus Arizona; species Arizona elegans. The sequence goes on along the minus strand of JAKOOJ010000002.1, from coordinate 14,366,318 downwards.
AGCCTTTTCATCTTTGTGAGATACCTTGGTTGATACCTGTTCAATGCTGTCTTTTGCACCTATACATTATACACTTTTACCCCATTTAATATGGCTTATTTCTATTTTTTTCTATTTCCTTTGGGTTATTTCATTCAGGATTCTGTAAACTTTTCCTTTATCCCTTGTGGTTAAGTGTTTATTAAATATACTAGGCAATATTCTATATACTAAACGTGTTTTTATATTTTATTATTTCATTATTCTTTTGGTTTTAGAATATACCGCTATTCCTACTCCTCTAACATGCTAGATGGAAAAGCTTTCAACCTAGGTGAAAAGCAAAACTTTCTGGTTACTTCATCACTGTGTTCATAAACTAGAATTTTCCTTTGTACTATCATAGTATTTTTAAACTGATTATGAACATTACCTGACCATTAATGTGTGTTAACAGAGAAATTGAGACTAAAATTCAGATTTGTCCCAGTTGTGATTGTTGTTTCAACGGTGCATCTCTGCACTTTGTCTGCAACTATTTGTTACAAAGTAACCTAAGTATCATACTTGGAACATAACATCTTAATTGAGTTTTAATAACATATTCTGTGAATTAAAGTGATTATCCAAGCACACACCATCAAGGTCAACTTCTGAAGCAACTGCTTGAGGTTTCTGGATGGATGGCTTTATTCCTTTAAAGCGTTTTTGTCACACTAAGATGTCTTTTAAAGTACCCTCTTTATACACTCTAAACCCCATATTCTTGTATGTTGATATGGATGTTTATGGATACACCAATCCCTAGTATACTTTGTCTGACTAAGTTTCTCAGTCCCAAATCAATCTGGGTACCAGAGCCAAAAACAAGGCAGGTTCCCAGCAAGAAAATTGTGTCATTTACATGTCTCCCATATTCAACAAATGCAACAAACACCCCTTTTAAACTCAGTTGTTGAGGTTTAGATAGTGACTACCTCCTAAGTAATCAGGAGCAATGTTAAAAGGAATATTCACTATTAATCCCTCCAGCCAGTCAGTCCACCCATTTGAGACTGAGTGTATTTAGCTCTTGGAATAGTGCGTGTCAATGACTGAAAAAGATATCCCCTCACTTGTTCTTTGATATGGATAGTATATAGGAAGTATTTTTTTCTCCCCTGGTTTTCCCCTCCCCATTTCACTTTGAAAATTCCAAATCCAGAAAAGAAAATGCAGCTTAGTTAATGTTTCAATTTACCTTATTGGCATATTCATTCAAACTTGCCACAAATTTGCTGAAATCAGTTATCAGAATTCGTATAAAATACTGAGCCAAAATTAAATCATATTATGACTTAGTATGTTTATAGGCCAGAACACAACCAATCCTAGTTAATAGTTGTGATTTAAGTTTTAACTCCTTTGCACATAACAAGCTTTCATCTAAAAGATCCTTGTTTATATCATTAAATTTAAAACAAATTTAGGTTATGTTTTGCATATGGATTACCTTTTTAAGAATCTGGCTTTTCCAGTCAAAAGCATCACATCATTGTAGTGCAAAAGCTAGGCAGTGGTTTTGCAGATCTACTGCCATTCCATGAACCTATGCTGGAATTCCTTATTCAGCCTCTTAATAACCATTGTTCAAGAAAGCTCACCAATGTGGTGATCGATGCACTACCGGTAAATATATACTTATATAAAATTATTCTCCTCCTTCCGCAGGACCTCATGCCAAAATTCACTTGTTTTAACTAATGAGGGATGTTTAGATTTGAACTATTAAATGAAACTAAGGTCAGCATGTAAAATATATATTTGAGACCAATGGCAATTAAGCAATTACCACAATAGTTCAAGAGACACATAGTTGCAATAGTTTTCCTGTCTCATTACGTCTACTAACCAGTTAATAAGCAGTGTTAAATGCACTGTTTGCTGCATCTGAACACTGATTATTTTCTATTATGGATGACCATATAAATGCAGATAAAACCGCTCCAAAAGCAATTAATTGTACTGTATACAAGACAAAGTTCCATTGATTAATTTGCTATATAGAAATCATTCAGTTTTATATTTGTGTTATTCCAAAACTGATATTACAATATTGTAAACAGAAGATAGGTTTTAGCATATAAATTCAAATATATACTAAGTTCAAACCAGTTTTTATGGCAAACTGTCAAATACAATACAGACATTTCCAAGGTGACTGTACCATTTACAACAGAGTTGGTTAAACTCACAATAGTTTAAAAACTTATAGCAGAGCCATGGGCATCGTTAGAGACACTTGGGGAATTATGATAGTTGTTCCCCTTTTTCCAGACTGACAGAACCCTGGCAGATATTGGATCAAAATGCTAGAAAGTGATTTGTCTTTTTCCTGAATTGGAAAACTGAATTAGTTTGTAGTTTTATTTGTGCTTTAATGCTCACAGCCATGGTCAGTGATCAGGGTCACTTAGATTTAGCTGTAGAAACATTCATGCAAGTGAAAAGCATCTCAAATGTAGTACCTGTAATTTTAGATGTTCATGCTGAAGAGAACCATTTTCTATAATGATGTTCCTCTAGCAAACAGTGCATTTTAGCTCCACTAAATTGAGGCATAAACATTCTACCCATTGGCACTAATATAAAATGCATTTACACTTGGCAGCCCATTTCGCATCACCAAATTAGATATACAAATTCCACTTTGAAATTGACTTGGTGCATTTCAAAAATAGCTACCAAGACCACTAGGTTAGTAAAATAAATTAAAATTAAAGTATAGGAAGAGTCTAAGTAATAATGAGTAAAAGCTTCAATAATTCTACATTTACTGCTGTAGTTTCTCCAAATCTAATTATATTCTATTTTCAGAATTATGGTCTTGCTTTCAAAATTCAAAAGAACAAAAACTTAAATCTTAAATCAAAATTTCAGAAAGCTCCATACCTACACTCCAATTTAGTGCTATACATTTATTTTATTTTAGTCATGATTTAATGTTCTACCAATTGAATCTAAAGTTTTTTCAATTTATCTTCCATGTTTTTGTACTTAAACTATCATTGTTGCTTAGACTTCTTCCCTGTGTTAGCTCCAGAGAACAGTAAAATCTACACAAAATTTTATTGCATTCATACAAGAGAGGGAACAACAAGGGTGAAATACAACAAATACTATGATGCAATTTTACATTTATTAAACTACAGTTCAAAGCACAAATTTACACATTCTAAATATACTAACATTGCTAACAAATTCACACTTGTTTCCCTTGATATTTCATATATCTGGGGAAAGACAACTTTACAAGACTTTCTAACAGAAATCCTTAGTATAAAAACTGTACTTGTATGTATGTAAACTGTTTAACAGAACCCAAGTGATGGGTTTCCATCTCAACTAAGTCATCCATTTTGTTGCATATTTTGTTTTAACTACTGAGGGATTAAATGATCTGACATTTCGGGATGTTTATTATGTAAGCTTTACTCCCCCAGTGAATTTAGTTGTAGCTGATTTGCCTGGTCCCAATTGATTTCAAGTTTCAATTCATTCAAGATTGTTCCACTTTTCCTTCACTCTGGAATGTTGTGACCAGACAAGATTATAGACGAGCAACTGCAAGGCTAAATGTAGCATTAGTGCCTGTTTAAGCTGCAATAGAAAAGCCATCTTCAGAGCTCAGCTGAATGCAAGAAGGCACAAAGCAGAAATTCTTCATCAGTGTGTCAGAGATAAATCCAGCATCTTGCATCTCACACCTGAAGTGAAAATACATAGATTCAAGCAACAACATTGCAATACAGCAGGGTAAACATTCTTATTCAAAGAAATTTTGGAATATTCGAGTGATATTGTGTTCCAACTTTAAGAGTCATGCAAAAGCTGTCAAAAATCAAGCAAATCTATAATTATTTCCAGCCATTATGCCAGGAAGTCATTTTTATTATTTATTTATTGTAGCATATAGAAATAATTTCCTTCGAAGGATTTTTTTTTTTTTTGTATTTTGTGAAAAGTGATTCCAAGGATAGACTTGTAAGATTAGCTAAATGTGTATTTAGATAATCCTAAATTTCTACTTGTTTCTTGTGAAATCAGTGAGGCCAAAAAAGCTTACCTGTAAAAGTGAATCATGTTTCAAACTGAATGGAAATGTAAAGAACTCAGCATTGTAGTTACTATTCTAAAGCTGGAATCTTTTAAAAATTGATTGCTACAAAAATGCCATACTCTCCTCCCAATATAGCTTACATTGTTCAGATGTAAAAGGTGTAAAACATTTCATCAGTTTATTTAATATATGCCATATATGTATGGGGGGGATAAGGGATCCTGTCCAAAAATTGAAATATAATTGAGGAAACACATCAATTATCATTTAACTTTTGATGTAACAATGCTAGAAATCTTTTATTCTCACATAACAGAAATATACCTTCTTTTAATTTACCAACAGCAGCACAATAACATAATGTAAGCTTACCAGTTACGGATTGACATTACATAGTAAATGGGTGGCCTCTGGAAATCATTAAAAGCAGGTTGTTCACCCAAAGAACCAGAACCCATATTGTCAAAGAGCAGCCAGTCTCCAATATTCAGCTCAGGGAGTAGACAGCTTTCCACAATTTGATCAAGCTCATCACAGGATGGACCCCAAAGACTGCTTGCAAACAGAGGCTCATCTTCCTTGTATTTCTAAAGAAAAACAATTCTGGCAGTTATTTATTTATTTATTTATTTATTTATTAAATTTCTATACCGCCCTTCTCCAAATAGGACTCAGGGCGGTGCACAGCCAAGGTAAAAACAGAGCATACAAAATTTAAAAACAGTATTAAAATAATTAAATATTTGGCCGTAAATTAAAACAACCCAATTTAAAATCAATTTAAAATTTAACTCAAGCCAGCCCAGCTAGTTGAAATAAATAGGTTTTCAGGGCCCGACGAAAAATCCGGAGGTCTGTTATTGTACGCAACTCTGGGGGAAGGTTGTTCCAGAGGGTGGGCGCCGTCACAGAGAAGGCTCTCCCCCTGGGGGTTGCCAGCCGACATTGTCTGGCGGACGGCACCCTGAGGAGACCCACTCTGTGCGAGCGTACTGGCCGGTGGGAGGCTATTGGTGGCAGAAGGCGGTCTCGTAAGTACCCCGGCCCTAAGCCATGGATATATATTACTCAGAACAGCAATTGTTGAGCAACTTACTTATGACTAGCGCAAATGATAGCAAAATGTAGTCCAAAGTAATTTACCGAAGACTTTTGTCTGTAGCATAAAAGTGTGCCCTTACCTTGTGAACCTCTGGAATAGTAGTCAAGTTCTTAGATAGCTTGCTTCCAAAAGAACCATAAACACCATCATTCATGTAATAAAAAAAAACTGGTTCATCGTTCTGCGTTTGTTCCACTGTAAAATAAGCAACCAAATACAAACGGCATAATAAATTTCAATTTATGGTGGTGCTTTGTTTTTAAATGCTATAATGAATGCATGTTACATGAGTACGAAAAGAGTTAAGAGATTTAGAAAAAAGCATGAACTTACCCAAATATATAAAAAACATTTTACAACAAATGGTTAGGTAACGCATATAAAACTTATTTGTTGCTTAATACTATCTGATCACAAAGATGGGTTGCTTTTTTTCAAGTGGTCTTTTATACATTTGCATTTATGGGAGCCACATCTCCACAAATTTATCATTAGAAACATCTGATATCAGATTTTTAGGCAGGAGGAATATGTTATGCATACTCCCGGTTCTTGTGCTTCCCCATAATAGTACTAAACTCTTTAGGTGTTGGTCAGGCTGGTCAGAAAAGGTACCTGCCAAGTGCAAGAAGTAAATGCACAGATAACTAGTTGAAAAACATAAGTAAGCAACTTATTCATCATCATCTCTGCATCCGCAATCTCTCAGGCAATTGGCAAGCTTACTCAATGTTGGGCAAGAAGAACTGAAAAGAGTACAGCCCTCCCAAACAGTGTAGTTACCTGTGGTCTGTATATTTATCAAATAATGTTCTATAAAACTGGATGGTTAAAATATTGTGACTTCTTTTCATAAACCAGTATAGGGAACATCATGAAAGGAGACAATACAATCCTGGTTGGCTTTTCCCAAAATGTAAAATTTCTAACCAGAATCCCTACTTCTGGAAGACTATGTTGCAAAAATATCACAGGCACAACATAGCTAAATTAGTTGCTTTATTGCAGAAAACAATTAAGCAATATAGACATGGAAGATCTCACCAAGTGCAATACACAAAAATCAGGGTATGTCTTTGTTTCATTCTGTACAAAAACATTGCTCAGTGGAATGCATTGATTTAGGAACCTTGAAATGTCTGTAGTACAACAAAAAGAGATCCTGGATCCATTGGGTGGAATACAGAGAAGAATTTGCGTAAGGTAAAGGGATTCAGATAAGCAAAATGTGGGGAAATCAATCCACTGAAATATGTGACAGTGCAGAATTGAAAACAATCTCAGCCAATGCAAAAGGTGGTACTTTTTCCCTGCCAAGGTTAAATTGCAACCTAAAAAAGACCCAATGATTTTAAGTAATCTCATGCTAGAAAATAGCTAATAACAAAAATACAGGTTTGAATCATCATGGTTAAGCCAAAGCAAATGCTTATTGTTACACAGTACTTCTTTCTCACTGAAAGGATGGAATCTGGGATTATTATATAATTGTAGGGAAGATTACAAAGGCAATCTGCTAAAGATGTTAACAGACTCCTTGGCTATGCAAAAGTTGATGCAGATAGTCTAAGGCATAATCAATACCAAGAAATGGAACTAGAGAATGACAATTTAATGCCCATTTTCTTTATGGTGTTTCATAACTCTGAACATATAAGACTGATGAGATTGTGTACTGATTTGTTATTTCTTGAGATATCACAAGAACTATAAATAGGCATGTCTGCCAAGGCCTCCACTCCTGCCAAAACAGTTGTTACAACACTATCCTTATATTTTTGGATCTGTTACTTCAAGACATCTAGGGCATACACAAAACCCCCCACATTCACTACTTTCTTTTTGTCCTCCAGTAAACATAGTCTATAAGTGGCCATTTTATCCCACAAATAAGAATGGTAAAGACTCAACATGCACAAAAAAGGTCAGCTGCAGCATAAATTTAGAGTCCTGTGGCATCCGACTTTGTCTTTCTTCCTTGTCTGTCAGCATGAAATGAGGATAGTTATACTGATAATCTTGCTTCCACTATAATTAGTAAGGAGGGAGTTCTGAAAAAATGACTATAATCACCCAAAAAGACAAAAGAGGCTTTCTAGTCTCCCAAGAAAAAAAATAGGAATATTTTTGCCATAGCTATTAAAAGCATTTAATCAAACTAAAACTGCCAGAGCTTCTGGTGAGGGTCATGGCAAACTTGACATCCTTGAAGCAACAGGAACGGCATTTACAGTGGAATCAGCAGCCAAACTGGTCCATGAAAATCTTTCCAGATAAAGGAGAAATTCTGAGATTGCTCACTTGCACTCCAGATAGCTGCTCCTCATGAGTAACTACACTAGTTGAGGTTTCTAGCTCATAAATTGGGTAGCTGGGAGTTTGAAGGATTTCAACCAAGCTCACAGCCTATTATGGAGCCCATTATACAGACACAAAATTGAGCCAAACCTCATTTCTTAATCACTTTTGGATGCAATTAATTTACAGTTTAAAAGGGATTTTCTAAGTAGCAGGATAAGATTCCATTTAGTGAATTCCAATAGAAAAGGTTTTAAGGACTTAAAAACTCTTGGCAAAAAGCTAGCAACAGTTATTGTAAAATATAAAATGGGTAAAGGGGCAGTTGCTTTGAAAGATTGTTTTTGGTGAAATTGCTTTTGAATAAATATGGTATTAAATTAGACAAATAAACCAGCCCTTTATGGGAATGTTTTTTATTTACTATTACTGAGTGCAGGCAATTGGTGGATTTTACAAAAGAGAAGATAACGTGAGTCAGACTTATAGCTGACTATAGCTATAAGAATGTAGATTGTAATGCTAATTTTAACTACGGAATGCCATTAGAGAAGAAAGTATTAAAGGCACAGTATGAGGACAGAGGGAAAGTTTTCCTTTCCCTCTCTCCTTGTTTGAGACACTTTTTGGATTACAATATTATAACGGCAACCAGAAAAGTGGCAAGAATGAAGGGGAAGATTGCTCCAACAAGCTGCAGACAGGGGGATTACACAGGATTTGCCACAGAAAATGTTAAAGGAATATTAAATTAACTAAATCACTTAACTAAACTGACAGCTTTTAAAACAAAATGGATGAAAGATTTGCAAAGATGAAAGACCCTGGAAAGTTATAATTATATAGTAAGAGATGAACTTATAATTGTATTTATAACTGCTGCAAAGGAAAATGAAGGCACATTCTTTTTTTGCCCTTTTAGCTTTCTCATTTTTTCTTACTTTATATTAAGTTTATTTTTTTTAAAAATATATTTAATAAAATATTTTAAAAACCCTGAAAGATCTGCAAGACAATAAATATCAAGGACTTATCAAACCCTGAATATTTTCAATTACTGAGTCATCCAGCATGGTCAGCTGTATTTCCAGCCAAGGGAACTTGTCCTTTACAGCAATTTATCCATATAGAGGCAACTCTCATATGAAGGAAACTGTATTGATTGCATATAGTGGCATCTGATGAGGAAAAGGAAGGAGTATCAGATGATACAGAATCAGATTACTTTATGAAAATACATATGGGTCAGTCGAGTCTCAGTAATTCCAAGGCAGTGATTGCAAAGATGACACAGGAACCTATTACAATAGGTACAGTTGTGATTTTAATACTGCTGATCTTGAGCTACATGAAAAGTCACAGATAGTAGACCAGATGAAGTGGCAGTAATTGAACAATGCTTATCAAAGTAGTTGTGGGTTTAATAGGGATCATGAAACTACACAAGTAATCAAGTGTGGAGTATAAGGATGAGGCAGAATAGAAATCTTCACAGCAAAATCAAGAAGCCAGATAAGCAACCTAACGATATGAATGAGATCCCTAATTATAGATGAAAAAGATCCAAGCACCAGAGAAGACAACTTAAGAGACCACTGTTCAATTAGCTATATAACTGCTTCTTTTATTTTGCTTTGCTTCAGAAAATATTTGAAAAATTTTTCTGGGAACAGGCCAGTACAAATTTGATATATGGATATCAAGGCAACTGAAAGTTTCTAAGAATGCTGTTGAATCAGATGATCAGTCCCCATCTCTATCCATTCTAGAAGCAAGGGCAATAGAAGACCAGGCACACTAGCAGACATATCACTTCCAAGGAACATTTTCTTCCAAAGGAAAGGTCAAAGCCAGGAAAAGTGCTTAATTACCAATGGGATAGCCTCTGACAAGGGATAGCAAACATTAGGTGGCAAAAGCTAACTGTTGTATTTCAAGGAATTTGAAAAGAGCTTGAGATGCTATAGTCCAAACAACTAGCAGAAGTTTTGCTAAGAGTTCATTGATGCTGAAGAACAAAAATGAAGGTGTAATAATTTGGCAGGGAGGATGAGAATGAAAAGACAAAAGTAGGCAACAATTAAAAACAAACATAGAATTTTCTTCCACTGAAAAAAAGACACAGAATAAATGAATGCTACTACTGCTGCAATGAAATATAGAATGTCTCCCAGAAAAAATATCCTCAGGTACAGAAAGTGCTTGAGACTGCCATTGCCAAAGTGATGCATACATAAAATGCAAAGATGAAGAAAAATTATTTTACAAGGAAATTATTCACAGATTTAAAACTTTCAGCCTGAACGTTTTCCAAGTATGACCTAGTTTTCAAGTAATTAAAGAAAACAATTTAAGGATTGTTTTCTTATTAAGCTAAGTAAATGGGCCCTTTGTTCTACCAATTACCACCTACAAAGCTACTGAAAGAAATTTAGCTTTCTGGAAAACTTCCTATAGATTGATTCAGTCATTCCTTTATAAATGCTTATCTTAAAATACTGGTACTCTATAAACTTGGACAATCTAAAAGGGGAGTTGTATTTGACAAGCTAGGATCCAGAATAGTGATTAATCTTTACAGTTTTTATACCAATTTAAATATTTGCCAGATTTTGCTTACATTTATTGAGAAGAGGGTCACCAAATTGAACAGCTTTCTTTGCAAAAATATTAACTGCTAGAGTAAATGCTGAAGAAACATAATAACATCCAGGCTCTGCAATCACAGTTACACCAGATTCTTCAGGAAAGTAGGTACCAAGCAGCGGAATGATAACACGATTAATCTAAAAAATAAAATATGAACATTTGAAAATTCTCTGCTAATTTGGAGCAATCACAACTTGATAAAATTGTGGAGTCCTTGGTACTCTGAGCTATGATAAAATAAAAATATATACGCTCCCTGGTGGGAAATTAACTGAAGAAAATATGACTATCACAACTTACTCTTCATGAAGAAAACATCTATCAGTGGTTATTAGTATTATGACTACATGCTAGATAGATCCAGCATTTGAGGTGGAGAACATAGTTATGTGACATGGTTGTTGCTTAAGGCAGTAATTGATTACCAAGATTTTGTCTGCTCCTTTCCAAGTTGCAGCCCAGAGATTGCACCAAAGCCATGCATGTTCAACAGAGTAGCTTGCTGCTTTACCCAGTCATTCTACACACATTGTTTTAAAGAGATCTCAGAGCAATACATGGCAGCTACCTTACACAATGTTCTTGCCAGCTCTTGGCTATCAACCATTATTTAGCCATATATAACTAGCAGTTCCTGACCCTGAGCAATTTTAATAGCAACCAATTATTCTTGGGTTTTTTCTCAACAACCATATTATGTAAACTTCTAGAATGATTTTCCAATCAGAATAAACCAAAGTTGGAGCCCATAAACAAACTGATAAAAAATAATGGCTTCCCTTTCTGGTTTATTCTACCTGTACATTGTTAAATCACACCAGTTTCACATGTTGTAATGATGGAAAACAATGAGATTCTAGTTGCCTTTGAAATAAATGTGATACAAGCCAATGGGAAGTATTAAAAACTCTATTTATAAAAGCATACTACATTTTGTCATACTGCAGCAATTCTAAAAAATGATTCTACAAATCTTTTGCTTTTTTAGCTGCGATAACCCAACAATTATTAGTCCACATTAGATAGTCCAACAATTATTGTCCACAATCAGATTTGCTTTCTTTTTGAAGGTGCTATAAAATTGGATTTTGTTCATACAAATTACAAAATACATATTATTTTATTTAATGGTTGCATGTTGTCCAGAGTCACTTTTTATGAAAATGCGTGGCCATACAAATTGGATAAATAAGCAAACTGTCCATGCTGTACTGTAAGTGAAACTTCAATATTTGTTCATAGTTGCCAAAGTAACCTTATAGTTTACATTCATAGTACTGTAAACAGAAGTTTGAACTGAATAAAATGACAGGCCAATTTCTATAAGAAAAGAATCTCTTTTATTGGAAAAGGATCTAATTTCATACCTCTTCCAGATCAAGTTCATGATCAGTGAAACCACCACCAATGTTCAACATATTCAAGGTAAAGCCAAATTCTTCCTAAAATAGAAATGCAGAAAGTTTGCGGTTTATAACACATTAGTTATTCTTTTCAAATGTTTACTCTTCATATATATAACTCCTCAACTAAGTACCCTGTTACATTGCTACAAGCATTTTTTATTATTATTATTATTATTATTATTATTATTATTATTATTATTATTATTATGGGTATCATTCATTTAAATACAGATAATAGTAATACTAATATTTGTTATATTAATCATATTTATGTAATCGTGGTATTATACATATTTGTATTAGTGTGTGTTCATTGTTTAATTATTTTTGTGCGCCATTCTAATAACAATCACAATATCATTTAAGCCTACATAGTGATACCATCTTTCAACATCTAATCTTTACATCTAGCTATTACTTTTAGTATATTATATAAAAATATGTATAATGATATTCCCCCTTGATCTTGTTTCTATCTCTATTCTAGCTCTCAATAAAGCCAATCTTATATTAAACAGCATTCCCTTTCTAACCATCATCTCTTGTCCGCTTTAGTATTTATATTCTTATTCATTTTTTGACTTGCGTTCCAAACTCCTCCCTTGGGTCTTTGTCTCTGTCTACATCTTTCCTACTTAACCCAAATATTTCTTCCATCTCTGCTATCTTTTGCTGCTGTACCTCCAGAGGATCTGCTCAAGCCCCTATCTTTTCTTCAAAAATATCTTTCTTTATATCCAATCCCATTTTTTGATCTCTTAATATATATTGTCCAGTGGTGAAATCCAAAGTTTTTTACTACCGGTTCTATGGGCATGGCTTGGTGGATGTGGTATGGCTTGGTGGGCGTGGCACCCACCCCATCATGGGAAGGATACTGCAAAATCTCCATTCCACCCCACTCCAGGGGAAGGATACTGCAAAATTCCCATTCCCTCCCCATTCCTGGGGGGCAGATATTGCAAAATCTCCATTCCCACCCCACTGGGGCCAGCCAAAGGTGGTATTTGCCAGTTCTCCAAACTACTCAAAATTTCTACTACCGGTTCTCCTCAAATTTCCGCTCAAAATTTCCGCTACTGGTTCTCCAGAACCTGCTGGATTTCACCTGATATTGTCCCTTATTTGATTCATAAATTTTTATTGTCCTCTCCTGTTGTTTTCTCCTCCTTCTCTTCTTGTTTTATTTGTTGATTTATCTGTTCTATCTCTTCCTCTGGTCTTTCTATTAATCTCCTCTATTTCCTGTGTTTTATGATCTTTATTCATTGTCCCTTGTTGAACATTTTCTGATTTCCCCACAATGTCATGCTAAGTCTTTTATCTCCCTGTGGTTCTTTATCAACATCATAAGTACTTTGGAGCATCAACACCATTTCTTTTTGAAATCCACTCATCTCCGCCTGATGCAACATCTTGTCTTATTTTGATAGGTCCAAATATTGCTCAATAGCCTGTCAGTAGTCTGTCACCGCCCCAAAGACAAAATGTCTATGATCTCAGAAAGCTAGTTTAGAAACCATTTGCTCAATCTTAAGAGTTGCTCCTCAAGGGAATGCAATAGTTATAGTTGTGTCCTACAGTTAGTCAATTAGTTCCATTTAGGTAATCCAGGAAATTTTTGAAATGTCTCTTTAAGTCCACTCTGTAAATTCAGTCATAAATCTTGGCATTTAAAAATTGCTTTCTTTAGATAAATCGCTTTCCATAATCTCACAGTTAAACCTCCAAAAACCATGAAGTAGACAGCTATACAGTAGAACCGTAGATAGCACAGCAATCCTCCAGGTGTTATTTCCACTTTTTTTCCCCTTTGTCTTATCAGTACTTCATCAGCAGGAGTTTATTATATATTCCATTCACCAGTAGATGGCACCTTCAGCTTAAATTTCAACTTTGCACAAAATCTGACAAATATTTATTTCAGTTTTTTGCAAATAGTCAATATTCAGACAAATAATTCCAGCATTTTAAAATGTCTTGCCAAAACATTGCCAATAAAGAAAATTCAATCTTTCTATATTTTAAAGATTTTGCGCTCTCCTTTTAGTTTCTTTTCTTTCAGGTCTATAATTTTTCTCTCTATAATTATTCACCGCTTTGACAATCATTTCAAAGAGTCTCTTTTCCAGGGTTTATTTTCTTTGGGGTTAGGTTCTAGGTAAAAAAAGAATCACCTCCAGTTCCAAACACTGTTCATCTACAGCGCTCAGGCACATACTTTGTTTCTTTGAAAAGCCCCAGCTTTTCATCGTTGGATGGGAGGGAATCCCTGGGTCCAGCTGGAGAGCCACAGCTCTCCGCGACCTGCAGAGTGCCCTTTCTTTCTTTGTCATCCTCAGAGGGTGACTTTAGCCCCTTGGGGGGCCCTCCAACGAGGATTCGGCGTGAGTTTGCGGAGCCCTGCTCCTTACATCCGATCTTGACGCGATGTCAAACCGGAAGTCACTACAAACATTTCTATAGTTTAAAAAAAGAACTAAAACTTAACAAATGTCAAATAAAAAGAAAAATAACTACCTATATTAAGTATGAAACTAATATTGTAAATATTGTAGCTTGGATCCAACAAATGGCTAGTGGAACTCCGGTCACAGCATACAGGTTTCTCATTTCTTACTTTCTATTGCACTACTTCCTAGTTTGCCCTAAAAACCATTTCTAAGGCTTGGACAACTTCCTGAAAGATCTCATTTGTGATCTGTGACTTTATAACAGGAAAAACATCTTCTTTTGTGCACTCAGATGTGCCTTTCAAAATAGCTATCAACCACTGAACCCAGTCATTGTAACAGAAAAAAACCCCATGTTTAATGTAGAAATGTGACATTACCATAAATTTTAAATAAATTAAAACAAATTAACATTTAAAAAAAGTTTCTTGTAGGGAGGTGTAAAACTTTCTATGCTCTGTGCACACAACAGCCAATATGGTGTGTGTGCATTTCTGAACTGGAGCATAACCATGGCCTACACCAGCACAAAACTCTCATATCCAAGCCTAACTATTTTAAGATGGGAAAATGAGGAAATGGCAAAACCACTTAATAGCAAAGAGGAAACAGAGAAAAGAAAAGCTTGGAAGATCCTGTCCCCCAATAGCGAGATATGCTGTACTTGTAATCTAGGGTAGTGTGGCACAGTGAGTCTTAGAACCCTTGACTTCAAATATAGTATATATAGCTGGGAAGCCAGGGAAAAGGGCAGGCAGGCTGATAGTACGCCTCCTCCTTGTATTTGCTGCCACTATAATATCCAACTAGTCCAGTCACTTGAGAGGGACAGGAAAACACACAGTATATACTGCATTTTAATTCAAACATGACAACAATTAAAACGAACAAGAAAGAGGCCATGTGGACACGAAGGAAGTAAGCCATCCCCTACTGGTTCCCTTAAACATCTCTTGAATATTTTTTTTTCATAACACACTCAAAATGTTTCTGTTTTAGTTTGGACAAACCATGAGTTACTCAGTCCAGAATGGTACAGCCAATCTTCCAAACACATTTCTCACTCTGGACAAATTCCTAGCTTTTTATATCAAGAAGATCTGAACTTACAGATACATATACTCAAGTTTTAGTGTACTTACAGCCATATCAAATACACAACGAGCGTCAGAAATAGCATCTTTGTATGCTTGAGATTCCATGCAAGGGTTTGACACGTGAAACCTTTTATAAAAAAAAAAGAACTAGAAGTTACATGACGTAACTTTGCATTATTGTTACAAAGAAGTTTTAGCTTACATTAAGGTACAGTGTACAAAAGATATCTTTTAATTTCTCAAATCCATCAAATAATGTAATAGCTAAAATATTAATAAAAAAGAATATTGTGTAAACATAAGTTAAGAAGTAATTAAACTAAGTATCAGTGTGGGTATTGTTTTCCAGTATTTTTTTTCTCCACAATTCAGTTGGGCATTTCTCCTTCTCTCACAATATGAAGAAATGATCTGGTACCTTTTCACAATTACTTTACAGGTATACTTAACTAAGATAATTGATTCAGCTACACATAATTTTCACAGTGGTCAAGGCCATTTTTTCTTTAAAAAATAGCTTTTTGGGGAAATAAATATTCTTTATTTTTATTTAACCATTTCCACTTATCAAAGCCATTCTTCTAAACTGCTAACAAAAATTGCTGACTTAAGAAATTATTTTATCTTGCAAGTAAATATGAAGATCAAGAGCTAACACATAGTATAGGTCAGTGATGGTGAACCTGAGTGCCGAAAAGGGAGCACGCGTGCACCTGGGCCACAATCCAGAAGAGGAGCTGCCTAGGGCGCTTGCGTGCGCCTGAAAATGAACTTCTGGTTTCAGCCAGCTGCTCTTCCGGGTTTCTGATGTGCATGTGCACGCAATGATCAGCTGGCCAGCGTGCATGCTCACGCAGGAAAATGGAAGACCAACTAGAAGATCTTCTTGTTTCTGGCACTGCCGCATGCAAAAAAGCCAGCTGATTGTCACGCGCGCATGTGCCCCAGAAACCCAGAAGAGGAACAGGCAACACCGCGTGTGCCAGGCAACATGGCTCCACATGCCACTTCGGGCATGCATGCCATAGGTTCACCATCATGGGTATAGGTGATGAATTGCCAAGAAAAAAAAGCTTCATTAACAAGATGCATGAAGAATGCTGAAGAATAATTGAGACTAAATGTTTTAATCCCAAATCTAATAGTTTGCAATTTTGCTTTATAAATTAACTAGCTTTGAAGCAAGAAACCCCTTTTCTTTCGGTACCATGAATGCCTTCAATTTGCTGCTATATATAAAGTACATTTCTGTAAAAAATTAGTATACACAAAAAGCTATATAAGTGATTCCTGCTAGAAGTGCTTATTTGCAAGAGTTTATCCTATGAAGGAATGTTATGTGCGTTTTCTCAACATACATTGAAATTTTTGGTCACCCTTGCAGTCTTAATTTTAATTTTACATGTAGTCCTAATGCTTTCTTTCAATACTGATGACAGGAAGGAGTTGAGAAATATTACAGGTCTACTCACTTAACACCAACTATTTGGACATTCAGCTCCTTAGCACATTCCATGAGATGACGACAATTCTTCAGGGTAGTGCCAAACTTCATAGTCATCTCTTCATCTCCGTTTATGTCTTCTGTGGCAATATGAAGTAAGAGCCTAAGAGAAGGGGAAGATGATTGGGGCACAGTTGGTTTACAGCAGCATCAGCACATGTGAAGCCTGAAGACTGTCAGAAGCATGTTGATTATGATGTCATTACTCCAATTCTCTCGACGACGAGTCATGTGAACCTAATAAAAACAATCCTGTACAGAGAGAAAACTACCAATTAGGGCCTAAAACATGGAGTCAGAAAAAACATGGGGGGGCTTTGGAAATGCAGCTGCTAAAGATTGTTGTAGCAGAAAGTCTGTTGAAGGCTGCAATGAAAAGCCATTACACCATAGTACAATCATAAACCAAGTTCCTTTAAAAATATGTTAAATATGGTACACTGCTGGATACTGAAGCAAACTGAAGAAAGTATCTTTATACATTTCCTATAATTATGGACAAATATGAGTGCTTACTTTCACTAAAACCTAAATAAACTGGTGGAAATTCAAAATTTCTATTCCTTCCGGTCTCTAAAAGAAAAGATCTATTTGCAAACTGAGTATCAGTTAATAGTCAGAATTGCTCTTAGACATTGGAGTAATATATTTATTGTTGCAGGTTTATCATAATCTTCTCCAAGAATTGGTGTATATGTGCCTCCAAAAATAATCGTATTGTCTGTTTTCCCATTAACACAGCCTACATAAGTCACTACATAGGCAGTTTGCCAAATATAATTTTTGGAGTATTATAATATTAAAAGAGTGGTCAACAGCAAATACAGATTTTCCATAAACTCATGCAACCAAATATTGTCCACTATTCTTTTTAATTCAATTATTTGATCTTAAAGTGCTATGCTTCAATATCTATCAGTAACATGGGACAAAATAAAACATACCTGACATTTATAAATCATTATCTGATTACATAGCTACCCTGTTTTTCCCCAAAATAAGATATCCCCTGATAATAAACCCAATCAGGCTTTTGAGCGCATGGCAATAAGGCCAAGCGCTTATTTCAGGGTTCAAAAAAAATAAGACAGGGTCTTATTTTGGGGGAAACACGGTATATTACAACTATACTTTTATGCAGAACTTGAAATTAGAAAAAGAAATGTCTCTATTGCCAAACTCATTTTTTCATCCTTTGTATAACAAAAGATACTTTAGGAACTCTATACAACCAGAGCAAGGCAAGTAAGACAAGCAGGTTTTTTTTTTTTTTAAAAAAAAATACTATTTCCAATGATCACATACTTACCTCTAAAAGGCTTATCTCTTTTAGATAATCCTTCTTTCATGCTGCTGCTATCCCTGTAACCTAGAAGAAAGCTTGATGTGCATTGGTGGTGCAGCACCATAATTCTATCACACAGTGAGCCATTCCAGATTTGTTCTTGATTTTCCCCACTGAAACTTTCTGGATGCTAAAGGGATCTTGAGGCAATTTTCACAGATTGTCATCTGATCAGAAATTCGATTCATGCCAGAGTCCCAAGCAATGTAGGGATATATACATATAATATAAATTTGTTTCATATTCTTGACTGCCCACATAATCTTGACAGGAACAACTTCTGTGTCAAGGAGTTTTAAGGTGTGTTGATAAAGTATTATCAATAAAGATTAGTACTTTTTAAAAGCAGTTCATAAAAAGAAACTGAATGGATCAAAAAATTACTAAATTCTTAATAATCATCCATTTTAAAGTGGAAAATGTAAAGAGATGCATGATAGAACTGTAAGTAAATATTACTATACAAGAAATACACTTTAGAAATGTATCTTTTTTTACTTGACTCCCACATTAACATTAATAAATTTAAGCTTACTTTGCATTTGAATGGTTTCTAGCAATTTTCTTTAATTCTAATTCATTATCACATGTCAAGATGTTTACTCCAATTTTTGCTGCATATTTTATTTGAGAAGCTTGCTTGCAAGGACTGGTGAATATAATGTTTTCAGGAGAAACACCCAAGTCTTGAACCAATGCCATTTCAGTCTGAAACAGAAAATATATTGTTTTTAAATCACTTAATCTTAGAAACAAAATTTTAGAAATCAATTGACTAAAAGTTAAGAATAAATAAATTTTCAATCACAAACATCAACTCATCCATGAACTTTGTAAAGAAAGGCTTCTAAAAACAAAGTGCCACCATATAGATAAAGGTTCCCCACGCACATATGTGCTAGTCGTTCCAGACTCTAGGGGGCGGTACTCATCTCCGTTTCTAAGCCGAAGAGCCAGTGCTGTCCGAAGACATCTCCGTGATCATGTGGCCGGCATAACTAAATGCCAAAGGCCCACGGAACGCTGTTACCTTCGTACCAAAGGTGATCCCTATTTTTCTACTTGCATTTTTTACGTGCTTTTGAACTGCTAGGTTGGCAGAAGCTGGGACAAGTAACAGGAGCTCACCCCGTTACGTGGCACTAGGGATTCATAACCGCTGAACTGCCAACCTTTTGATCGACAAGCTCAGCGTCTTAGCCACTGAGCCACCATATAAATTTCCTTATATCCAGAGGCCAATTAATCTGTAAAACTTTAAGAAGAAACATTTCCTCAGATTTATGTCGGTGAGGTAAGCATTATCTAGAAACTAAGAGAATGAGAAGAGGAACTCTGAAGACTTACTTTATTTGAGCATGCAAACCCAGTTCCAAGAGCTGATAGTATCTCGAGTACACCAGGGGTGGAATTACATTTTAGGCTGTAAAACGGCTTTATTGGTGCCATCACATTCTGCCAGTGAATATGTTGCTTGATCAAGTTTCCCAGATCGCCAATAAAAAAACTATTTTTTCCAGTCTATAAAGGAAGTATTTTAATCAACAGTTAACAATGAGCAATCTTTAGTGACTAACCAACAAATTTAGAGAACATTTGTCATTTTCTCTTACTGCCTCAAAATGGTTGGGTTTTTTTCATTTTATTTTAACTACACATAACTCATAAAAATATGATTTATCAGAACACATATGAAGCTGTAAGATTTATATATGTAAAAGTAAATATAATGAGAATGGGATGTGATAACAGCTTACAAGGGTATGTTCATAAATGTAGTTGTCAATGACATCTGCAATGTTCATTCCTTCATCCAGTAAGCCAATGGAGTAGTTTGCATCCTCAAGAAATCCTTTCATCTCAGCCGTATTCCGCAAAGCCGACAGTCATAAACCAAGAAACACAAGGAACAGGCCACAAAGCCTTAGAGCTGGATCCTTAAATTATGCAACAAACTGTTAAAAAAAAGTAATTCAAGCCCATTTTAGTTTGGATTATATATGGATAGCCCCTTCATGTGAAACATTACTGTTCTGAAGAAAGATATTATAGACTCATGTAGCAAAAAAAGGATTTAATATCTGTCCCTTCCAACTTTATTATTCTATGTCTGTATCTTCAATTTTTAGGCTGTGAAGGAATAGCACATACTTAAAGTAACTACCATAGATAATGTTCCAAATTCTCAAAATAGCTATTTGCCTTCAAGAAAATAAGCATTTGAGTTAAGGAGGCATTGATAAGTGTAACAAGGAACTTTAGAACCAGGTGGTCAAGCTGTCAGCATCTTCTTAACTCAAATTGTAATTGTGCAGCCGTAGTGCGAGTTAAGAAAAACTTGCAGGTTGAAGTTCTGACCAGTGCAATACATAAGGCCACTCTTGTTTCAAAGTACTTTTTTGGCTCCATTTATTTAGAAAAATTGCATATTCTCAAAAGAAAAGAAAACAATATTACTCTTTGTTATTATTTAAATTTCTCATTGGGGATTTAAAAAAATTAAAGTCAATCTACTTTAAAAATCCAACCCCCCTTATTGGGAGAAATAAAACGTTCCTCAGTTTTAGCTTCCACTTTCCCAGTCTCCTAGCTTACTATCGAATGATGTAGCCGTCTCCAGTGGTTTTGTTTCTTTCAGAAATGTAAAGGTCATCTGCATTCACAATTATATAATTCAGATGCCTAACTTAGATAACAGTGATTAGGCTACAACCACAATCATCCTACATAATATAGAAATAGTCTCTTTTCTATAGCCATCAATGGAAGGAGAAAGCTGAAAACATATTAATGGGGCTTGAATATACAATCAGACAAGGCAATGGTAATTAATACTCTGTTGCCAGTAAATTAATATTTAATTGACTTTTCCCTCAATCATTTCAGAGTAGAACTTGAACAGAAACAATGCGGTAGGTCAACTCGAGCAGATACTGCATTTCCAGAATGATTAGCAAATATTAGCAATCAAATTATTCAAGACAACCTTGGGAAACTTTGCTATTATAGTAGCAGGTATTTAGTTTACTTTTGTTTGGACAAGAGGAGCCAGCACTAACATAATATGATTACTCAGTCTTATGAAACAGTTAAATAAGCCCATATCTCATAGGATCTTACAACATGTTTTTTTCTTGACAGTTTACCTGGGTGTTAATGATTTAACAGAGATGTATCAAATATTTTGCAGACAAACTATTGTATAGCAAGCTACAAGATTATACCTTTTTTCTTTTGAAAAAAAAAACATTTCGTGTTTAATGTTGAATTTAAGGATTACCATCCACTTTAAAAATATGTATTTAGATAATTTAGTAACAGAGCCAGTTTGGTTATGTTTTTATGGCATCAAGCTAGAAACATGGGAGATCCATGAGTTCTAGTCCAATCATAGGCAGGAAGCCAACTGGCTGACCTGAGGCTAGTCACTTTTTCTCAGCCCTAGCAAGAAGACAATGGCAAACCATTTCCAAAAATAACTGCCATGAAAATTACAGAGACTTGTCCAGGCAGTTTCTAAGATGGAGCACAACTGAATGAAAGAAACTAGAGAGTTGGGTTGATATAATGATTTAAGGCACCAGGCTAGAAACTGAGTTCTAGTCCTGCCTTAGGTAAAGATTTCCCCTATCCAGTTCAGGGGGTGGTGCTCATCTGTTTCTTAGCAGAGGAAGCCAGCATTTTCCAAACCCATCTGTGGTTATATGGTCAGCATGACTATATGCAGAAGTGCATGAAAAGTCCCAGTGAAGTGGTACTTATTTATCTACTCACATTTACATGCTTTCAAACTGCTAGGTGTGGGCAGAAGCTGGGGCAAGTAATGGGAGTTCACCCTATTGCATGGTGTTCAGGTCTCGAACCTGGGCTGCCATCTTTCCAGGTGATAACCTCAGCATCTTTAACTGCTGAGCCATCGCACTCCTGCCTTAGACATGAATCCAACTGGGCTACTATGGTCCAGCCACTTCTCAATCATCCGAAGACAATAGCAAATTATTTCCAAGAATCTTGCAATGAAAACTGCAGGGATTGGGCAAGGCATTTGCTATGAGTCAGGAAAGTTGTCAGATCAAAGTATTATGTGTATGTATGTGCACCGTAAGTCTACAGTAACTAAGAGACAATTAAGCAGGGCTGTAATTGTGTGGACAGGAGAAATCCATGAACTCCACTATGCCTAATAATACTAGCAAAAGATGGACGCACATGGTGTAGTCTCTGCCAAGGTTCAGGGATACTGTAACTGCAGCAGCTTCATGGCTAGATGTTTTAATGTTCTTTACTGGTTTTAATATTTTTACTGTTTTAAATGTTTTTTTAAATTTTTAATAGTAATAAGTTTTGAACTTTAATATTAATAAAAATGTACACTTAGAAGACTGTTGATAAGGCTATAACACTAATTTTTGAAATAAATGCAGTGTTTTACTGAATTATGACCAGTTAAGATTATATCAAAATTTGACAACAGAGAACAACATTATGTGATCAACTTAAAAATAACATGTGATTTATTGTTGTTCAGATAGCTGTGTACTGAGCTTAGAAATTAGCTATGATCAACACTTACATGGACAAGTTAGGAGATGGAACCCTACTATCATCAGCTAGGTTCCCAAGGTGGCTCAGCGTTGAAGTCGAACTGTTCTCGATAAAGCACTTCTCCTAAACCCTCTGGATAGTTGTAAACTTGATCAGAGAGCTTGCCCTATGAAGAAAACCAAATATTCATAATCAATTCAGAAAATCCAAATACACAAAACAAATATTTCCTTATGTTGATTCCAATACATTGGCATGCTATTTAATTAAAATTGTTCAATTCACAAGTTTCCCAAGGCCCATTTTTCAAAAATAAATTTCAAACACCACTATACAGCTTCAAACATCTGGCCCAACATCATGATTTCTTCCCATGTCCTCACACAGCCCCCCATGTCATAAAAATATCAGGAAACCTGACTATATCTATCATCTGTTTCAAAACTTATGGTCTAAAGTTATCTCATAAGTCTATGGAAAAAACAAACACCAAAAAATACATTTTTGAGGTGAAATGAAGAACTGACTCTATTTATGACTCTATTCTGAGTCATAAACATGTTTGTTTTTAATAAAATTTGACTTTTTAAAGATCAGTAAATAGGAGCACATTCTTGCCCATATTGGCCATGTATGCAAATTCCACAAACGACTAATTTATGGTGCAGGGTAACCAAATCCTATGGATACCAAAATCCCTCCAGCAAAATTGTGCAGTGGATATATTGGGGATGGTATCTAAACTACTATAAAATAAAATATATCAGGATACAGAGCTTAACTAAGCTTAAGATCACCAAGATTTGAGCAAAAAATAACCTGTGTGAACACACAGGAATCTATGTTTGACTAATAAGCGTAATGAAAAATCTGACTAAGCAAGCAAGACTAACGAAAGAAGCACTAGTTTATTAAAAATTGATAATGGATAACAACTGGAAGTATATGAGGAGTGAGATCTAATAATTAAATCCAGATAGACCATTTTGATGGAAGTGGAATGAATGTGACTGGCCATCCATTTTTGCAGTTTCAACAGGTAAATTCCATAATAGAAACTAGTTCAATCATTTTTAGTGAGAGCAACTGGGCAGCAAAGTTAGGTTTATATAGCCGATTTCTCTCCTGTCTGTAACCTGTAAATGAAGCATTACTAACTAAAGCAGCTGCTATCAGTTGTGCTGTACTGGTGCAAGCTTTTACAGGATTTTAGCATAGGCTGACATAAATAGTGTTTTGTGGATGGGACAATATATGTTAAATGCCAGAGGATCCACTGCAATTCTGCTAAGGTAGTGGTAGTCCACCTATCTATCTCTGTAGTGTAATGATCCAACAAAAGGAATGGGTTGGAATTCCTCTCTCTGGTAGCAAACTGAATACAATATTCCAAGTGTGCCTTGCCAATACATTATAAAGTGATATTAACACTTCACGTGATCTTGATTCTATCCGTTTATGTAGTCCAGAACTGTGTTGGCTTTTTTGGCAGCTGCTATACACTGCTGGCTCATATTTAAATGATTGTCCACTAGGACTCCAAGATCCCTCTCACAGTAATCACTATTGAGCAAGGTATCACGTATACTGTACCTGTGCATTTTGTTTTTCTTGCCTAAATGTAGAACCTTACTTTTTTCACCATTGAATTTCATTTTATTAAATAGCGCCCAATTTTCAAGTCTGTCAAGATCCTTCTGTATCTTAAGCCTATCTTCCGGAGTGTTGGCTATTCCTGCTAGCTTGGTGTCATCTGCAAATTTGATGAGTTCCCCATCTATCCCCTCGTCGAAATCATTGATGAATATGTTGAAGAGTACTGGGCCTAAAATAGAGCCTGGGGTATGCCACTACATACCTCCCTCCATGTAGATGGAGTTCCATTGAGGACTACACGTTGAGTGCGGTTGGTCAGACAGTTATGAATCCATCTGGTGGTGATGCTGTCTAACCCACATTTTTCTACTTTATCTAGTAGTAGGTTATGGTCTACTTTATCAAATGCTTTACTGAAGTCCAAGTAAATTATATCAACAGCATTCCTCTGGTCCACTAATTTTGTCACAGTCAAAGAATGCAATAAGATTAGTCTGGCATGATCTGTTTTTGACAAACCCATGTTGGCTTTTGGTTATTACTTTGTTTGCTTCTAGGTGAGTCATTGCTTGATTATCTTTTCCAGAATCTTCCCTGGTATTGAGGTCAGGCTGACAGGTCTGTAGTTTCCTGGATCTGTTTTTTTTCCCCTTTTTTGAAGATGGGAACTGCATCAACTCTTTTCCAGTCCTCTGGCAGTTCCCCTGTGTTCCAGGATCTTTGAAAGATATAGTTCAGTTGTTCTGAGATCTCGTCTGCCAGTTCCTTCAGAACCTTGGGGTGTAATCCATCTGATCCTGGTGATTTGAACTCGTCTAGGGTAGACAGGTGTTCACCTATCATTTTTTTCTCTATTTTAACTTGTGTTCCTAATCTGTTTTTTGTGGTGCTGGTTTTTTTTTTTTAATTTGATTTATATGCCGCCCTTCTCCAGAGACTCAGGGCGGCTTACAATGCCTTAAGCAATAGCCTTCATACTTTTGTATATTTATACAAAGTCAGCTTATTGCCCCCACAAACTGGGTCCTCATTTCACCTACCTTAGAAAGGATGGAAGGCTGAGTCAACCTTGAGCCTTGGAGAGATTCGAACCAGCAGTAAATTGCAGGCAGCTGTGTTAATAACAGGGTGCTTAGACCACTGTACTGTCAAGGCTCTTGATAGGTTGGACTGTTTTTTCCTTTTGTGTAAAGACAGATGCAAAAAATGAGTTAAGTAGTTATGCTTTTTCCCTGTTGCTTGTCACTTTCTTGCCACTTTCTCCCAACAATGGGCCAATTGTTTCCTTGACTTTTTCTTGTTTTTGACATGTTGGAAGCTTTTTTTTGTTATTCTTTACTTTTGTCGCAAGCCTGTGTTTATTGTGAGCCTTAGCTTTCCTCACTTCATCTTTACAGGCTTGGGCTATTTGCTGAGGCTATCTGCCTTAGTTATTTGCCCCCCTTTCCACTTTTTATACTTGTCCTTTTTGTCTTTCAATTTGTCAGAGAGTTCTTTATGCAGCCATGCTGATTTCTTTTGAGCTCTATTATTTTTCTTCTTCATTGGTATTGTGCTAGACCGGGCTTTTATAATTTCACTTTTCAAAATTTCCCAAGCTTTTTGAGTTGTTTTCACCTTGAGAATTCTCATCCATGGAATCCTTCTCAAGCTCTAAGTTTATTGAAATTAGCTCTCTTAAAGTCCAAGACTCTAGTTTGACTTTGTTCTACTACTTGTGTTTGCATAATGTTGAATTCCAATATTGCGTGATCACTTGCTGCCAAGGTTCCTGTAGCTTCAACACCTTCTATCATTTCGTCTCTGTTAGTGAGAATTAAGTCCAATATGGCTGATCCCCTTCTTCTGTTCTCTACTTTTGGGAAACAAAGTTGTCTGCTAGGTTTGTTAGGAACCTGTTGGATCTTCCACTTGGTGCAGAGTTTGACTCCCAGTTGATGTCAGGGTAGTTAAAATCCCCCATTACTATTGTGATGTGCTTCCTACATACCTTAGTTAGCTGACTAGCAAAAAGTTCATCTATTTCCTCTGTTTGGTTGGGTGGCTTATAATATAGACCTATGGCAATGTCATTTCCACTCCCCCTTCAATATTGACCCAAATGCATTCAAGATAATTTTCATCATTGTTGTGCTCTATTTCTGTAGAGATATAGTTATTTCTTATATATAGTGCAACCCCACCTCCTCTTTTATTTGGTCTATTTCTTTTAAATAATTTATATCCCTTTAGCTGTATGTTCCATTTGTGGGTTTCATCCCACCAATATCATATCTGCCCTCATTTACTTGAATTTCTAATTCACCTTGTTTATTCCTCATACTCTGTGCATTGGTGTATAGACATTTGACTCCATTTTGATTGACCCTGTGTTTACTGTCTACATAACATGTGTTGTGCCTGACTGCCCCTTTCTTGCCACCTGTTTGATTAATGCACATGGTATGGCACTCACTATTAAATGCTTGGTTTTGCTTAACAGCAGGACTGATAATCTTACCCGCATAGATCCGACATCTATGTTACATGCTCTGATAACCCTATTAATTTTGAATTGCTGGGGACAGAAATGTTCTGTATCAATTCTCTGTCCCCGCTGTTCAGTTTAAATGTTTATCCAGAAAATCTGTGAATTTATTGCTAAGTAACTCAGTCCCTTTCTTTGATGGATGCAATCCATCTCTTTTGTACAGTTTTTCATTGGACCAGTTGCAGACATCATGACTAATAAAACCAAAGCCTTCCCTTCTACACCACTCCTTTAGCCACACATTAAACTCTGCTACACGTTGGCCTTTCTCTTTTTGTTCATTTTATTATTTTATTTTATTTTATTATTTTATTTTATTTATTTTATTTTATTAAACTTGTATGCCACCCTCTCTCCCAAAGGACTCAGGGAGGCTCACGACGATAAAAAACGCATAAAAATCAGTATTCAAATATAAAAAACCAATACAATCCCCTTTAAAAACCCCTTCAGTCCAGTCCGGCCAGGCCAAATAGCCATGTTTTGAGGTCACGGCAGAAAGAGCGAAGGTCAGGGGCCATCCGGAGCTCCAGGGGGAGCTGATTCCACAGAGTAGGCACGCCCACAGAGAAGGCCCGCTCCCTGGGAGTCGCCAGCCGACACTGTCTGGCTGACGGGACCCCAAGGAGGTATATACCAGTAAAACCTCTGAAAAGATAAGCCTCCAACCTATACTACTAAGTTCATACCCCAACCTCTGGAAATCATTCTGCACAGAAAGTACATCCTTTTGGGACATATCATGTGTGCCAAGATGTATAGCATCAACATCACAGGCTTTACTGGCATTCTTGACTATTTTAAGAATATGCCTCTTGTCTCTGCTGGCAGTAGCACCTGGCAGACACCTGATCTCTTTCAAAACCTCCATATCTTTTCCTAAATTTACATCCCTTACAACTGAATCGCCAACCAGAAGGTGGCTTCTCTTTTTGGATACCATGCTCTTCTTGTGTGACCGATGTGTAATACCTGGTTCAAACTTTCCCCTTTCCAAAGTTAAGTTCTTCATCTTGGACCACGATCCCGATTATTTGAGTTATCAGTATCACAACTACCTTGACCTGTCACTTTAGTGTCCCTATTAAGGTCAGCAAGGGCACTATATCTGTTATGCTGGGAAACAGCAAAAGCTTTGTGTTTATATGGTTCACAGCTCTCTCCCTGCCAGATCCCACGGTTGTCCATACTGCCCTTCTCCTGCAGGATCTTTGTGGTAGAGGGGACTGATGGTGCAGCAGCTCAGTAGAATGGAATGGCTGAATTGGGCACTTAATTTCTATTTGGAGAGCACAGATTAGAGATTCCAGATAGGTAATCTGTCCACATAGACTACTAATTTGTTTACAAAGAAGACAGTACCCAAATTTGAAGAGAGTACTGCGAAAGACAGCTGCAAAACAAGTATTACACTGAACTTAGCCAGTCATTTTGAAATAGAATAAAATCACAATCTCAAGTGCACTAACTCTGAATATATTATTGCTATTTTTGGTTTATAGTTATATGATTCTCCTCTGTACTCATTCTCAGACTCCCCCCTCACAGCCAGCAGCTCCTCCCACTAGCTTCTGTGAAGTGAAAATATAATGAAGGTAAGTTTCACTCTACTTTTTCTCTGTACTCACTCTCAGACTCCCCTCTCACAGCCAGCAGCTCCTCCCCCTAGCTTCTGTGAAGTGAAAATGTAATTTACTATCTTTTTGGATAGTGATTTCAATGTAGAATCTTTAAATGTCAAATATATCTATGTAATGTTGAACTATGCACCAAAACTTTGGAATCTGATTGATCAGGATCTACAAGTGTATCAAGAATGGCAGGTGGCTAAAAGAATCATACCGAGAAATTAGAAATGTTGTATTATTCCAAAGGACAAGGAATGGTTGTCAGAAATGTAGGAACTACTTTTTGAAAACAGCAACATTCTCCAGCAAAGAATTCTATGATACATTACAATGGGCTTTTGTAATATTTTGTAAAGTTTTACAATAATATTTTCTCCTGATCATATTATGGTATGTTAGTTATTAGTATGACTAGATAAGTATAAAATATGAGGTACATTTTTTAGTTTAAAGATTATGTGTGGGTGTAATTTTTTTTTAGAAAAGTAAAATTCTCTTAAATATGAAATCTTTTTGACTAAATGTTCTATTGTTGTGATAGAACTTTCAATGCCCATTTATAAAAACAATACACAGACATTTTAAAAAATCATATTTTTTTAAAAAAATCAAAATGAATTATAAATCAGTTTACAAACTACAATTGTTGGATACACATAGCAACCATACAAAAGTCACATTATCCAGTATCCATTTCATATACATAAATATTACAACATGTATTTGTGGTGCATCCTTTTCATGGCAAAGAGAAACATGTAACAGAAATGACATAGTCTTCTCAAAATGAGTTAAACATTTCAAAAATACAAGAATCTCTGTAGGCTCCTATCAATATACAGACAATTAGTGTGTAGTTTCGAACACAAAGTGGGACCTATTTGTCTTTTTCAGTTGTGATTCTTATGCAACCATTTATTATCAATAGAATAGTAAGAAGTTTTAGTATAACACTAAGATTCAATACTTCCAAGAAGTTTATTTAGCTGTACTGTATGAAGAAAATACTTGAAAATGTCAAGAGTTATACCAAGGTTTATACACAACTATGAAGCATTATTTGTGCATAACCACACTGTATGCTTAATTACGTACTATTAAAATTCACTCCCCAGATGTGCTAAAGTCAATAAATGTTTCAAAACGAATTACATGAATGTTACTCTCTCCTTTTAGTTCCAGATTTAATTCCTTTAATATTTGTTTTTCACAGCAACCCTTAAACCTACTATTGTTAACAGAAGGGCTATTTTTTTATCATGTTCTATATAGGTAATTAAGCTGATTTCTTAAATGTATTGTCTTTCTTCCTTCATTCCAAGTCATGATTAAGAAAGGAAGTAACATTTGAATCAACAACCTGTACTCCAAGCAAATTTTAAGCCATAAAGCTAAAGCTTACCTTTTTTTGGGGGGGGGGGGTGGGGTGGGGGGAGGAACAAAATTCAAAAACAACAATCAATTTTTGTTATCTTCCCAGATGGTTCAACTGACTTGATATTATTAAAATCCTTAACAGAAGATCTATTGTGTGCCATAAATCCTTCAATTTAATTAACCCAAATTTGTCACTTTGTGGTTTGCTCTGAAGTTTGTTATAGTTCATCAGCTGCCAGCTTCTCTGTAGGTGGGTTAGGTTAATATGCCTGTTGTGTGATACAGAAGCTTCCTAGCTGTGCTATAAGTGGGCAAATGAAGAATGAAAGGGGACACCAATCCTACTGAGACATATGGGCTGGAGACATGTTATTTCATAAGCCATGTTTCACAAGCCATGGCAGCAACAGTACTATTGACACCACAGGAAGTAAAGAACTGGGCAAGACCAGTCCAGACTGGAACAGACTCTCCTCCCCTTTCACCAAGATTATTCACTACCCAGCTGTGTTAGAAGGACCCGCCCACAAGACTTGATTAAAAACACTCCCAGCTGTTAACTCACACAATTTTCAAATGTTATCTACAGCACTGTGAAGCAGATGCAAAAATTGGACAGCTAATGATGCCATTTCTTATGCAACTGCTACACATAAACCCAAGAACTGTGCTTCTTAGTCTTTATTGGCACTAAAAAAGCTAAGTTTCATTTTCATTTGAAATACATATAAACAATACTTTCTTTTTAAAGGTGCTCAGCACCACACTTCATTTATACTTCCAGAGCATATACTTCCTATGTAACTGATAATACAAGCATTAACGATATTAAACGAAGAATGGAAGGGCCACTCTGTGTAAGTACAATATGCCTTTCTCGCATATATTTAATACTCAGAAGTTCTGATGCATGTTCAGTTAATAATCTGTAACAATTCTATTATACTGGGAAAGGGGGAAGTAGGTGCTTTCCCCCATCAGTTATTATAAATCAAGATTGTCAATTCTGATCAATATAAACAAGGTGTCAATGTAATGTATTAATATTATGACCAAAATAAAGGTCTTGTCTTGTGACATTAAACAGCTTCATTATTTTTTCCTCTAACCCCAGGGTAAGATGTTTGTCAAGTTGTATCATAACTGAGAAGCATTACAGTTATATTCATTTTTATCTATCCAATCTCTTCATAAATTAGGTCAGACTAAAGAAACAACTTTTAACAGCTAAACTAATATATTTTTCCAATGTTTTCTAAAAGCCACATTTTTTTACAAGAAACCAACTGCCAATTACCTGATAAGCACTAGGATAAGAAATAAGGAATTTAGTGTATAAATACTTTTTCCTGACTACGAAATAACTCTGTTGCTTTTGTTGGGCTATAATCCTATGTTCCCTAGCTTAGTTTTATTCAAAAAGAAAAAAAAACAGTATTAATTCTGTATTCCCAAACTGGGATGTTTTCCTTTACATATGTTTAATAATAACTAACTTATACTTCTGCTTACTTACAACTGTATCAGAGTTGGTTCTACTTATTCCAAAACAAAGCAGAAAATGCAGTAACAGAATAACAGCATTGGAAGGGACCTTGGAGATGTTCTAGTCCAACCCTCTGTTCAAGCAAGAGACCCTGTACCAGGGGTGAAATACTCCCATATCGGACTGGATCGCCTGATCCGGTAGCGATTTTTCCCTGTGGTTCAGCGATTTGGTAGTGATCGCCACCCAGGTGTCATTACTTCCTGGTTTTAAAAAGGAAGTAATGTTTTTGCGCATGCACAGGTGTTCGTGCACATGCAGTGTGTGCACTTCCAAACTGGTAAGGAAGGTAAGTAGATTTCACCCCTGCCCTATACCTAGACTAGCAGCTATCCAGTCTCTTCCTAAAAGTCCTGAAGAACTTAAGACATATTCTTTAATGTCATTTTGGTTTATTTTAATACTGCTAATTGTGGATTTCCGATCAACAGAACTGCTGTAAATTTTGTACAGATAGCAGAAAAATTTTTGTGAACTTATTGAACCTCTTTAATTTGATATGACACAAATATCCCCAACAATTAGGGTGGAAAATACATGCATGTCTAATAGTTGAAATAACATAGTTAAGGGGCTTGTTTTATTTATTTTTAGTAAACGAGCCTTAAACGTTAGGATCAAAGAAAGGCTCTGATATTAATGCCACTCATTTTGGAAGAGAAACTGATGTAAAGGTGAGTATCTGTGAAATTGGTGTCACTTTATGTTGTCAACTATCATACCATACACTTGATACTCTAATGAAGGATAATTTCATGACAAAGAGTGGATATCAGATGCTGGTGCCTATTATGTCAAAACTATTTTTCCAGGAAAAGACCACTTCACCTTTCCAATGTAGTTTAATTCCCACACTTCAGACAACCTATGCAATTTAGTGACACACAAGTAATCTGTGACAGGATCACCAACCCTTCCAATATCAGAAACAGAAGAATTCAGAGGATTCCCAGGGTTCAGAAGGGGAAGCCTTATTTTGGTGCCAACCAACAACATAAACCAGTCTAGCTTGAGCTCAACCTTGCCATGCCCGCACACGGAGGAGGTGGGAAAAAAGCTTTGCCATGTTACCAGCGGTCCTCATCCCTGTCACAATATGGGGGCCTCAGTCTCCTGAGGCCAATCTCCCCAACCCATCCTGAGGAAGACCTCCCGACAAAATAACGTTCTTCCCGGGCTTAGGAGGGACCACGCCGGCTTCTCAGGGGACCAGGGATCGCCTTTCTCCCAACCTGACAACGCCCACCCACCCCTCGACCCCGTCTGGCCGTCTCCACCCGCCTCCCCTTCAGTGACAACAGGCTAAAACGGCTGTTGCTTCTTCAGCCTTTCTCTGCGAAGTGACCCAGTTCTGAGGCAGCCACACAAGCGGCAGCGGCGACAGCTTCCCACTCCCTTCCACAGGAATCCGCCATGTTAGAGCCGCCGCCACTGCCGAGCCCCTCAGCTATGTTCTCCTCCGGGCGCTGCGCCTGGATTCCCGCTTCTCGGTTCCCCTTCGATTCTCCCCTCAAATGCCCGGCGCCGGACTAGACCGGGCGTCCGCCCCGCCGCAGACAGCGGCCCTTCTCCGCCCACGCGAGCGTCCGCCATGTTAGAACAGAAGCCGCTTCTCTCCCTCCGACACAGACCTAAGCACCGCCGACCGCTTTTCCCTCCCTTCAGAAGTAAGAAGCAAGAGGAGGCCAAAGCGCAGCCAGATGCACCGACGCCAAGGCACGAAGCACCCGCGCTCCCCATCCTCAGACACCAGCTGGGACGCCATGACCAGCCGCCAGCCGCCGGCGGTGCTAAAAACAGGCGTGCTCCGCTTCTAGAAAGCTAAAATGCCTCCTCGGGAAGAGGGCGAACCAAGGCACGACCGCCACCCCGCATCTAGTCTTGGTCGGCGGGAGAGGAGGCTCTGGAGGCGGCTTCCTCCCGAGAACTTCGCGCCGATGTCACAGGGCAGCCCTCTCCGATGCTCCCCAGAAGGAAAGTGGGTGTCCCTCCCCCCACTCCTCTCCCAGACACCTGTGAGGTATGTCCGCACCCACGAAAACACACAGACACACACGCCGCCTCGAAGGTTCTTTCCCTTTCCCGCCGCGTTTGGAGGGCAAGTTTCAGTCCCCAGAGGGGCCGCTGCCGCCGCCGCCTGCCCTCCAGGGTACCCACCCCGCTACATCTACGCAGACACACCTCGAAATCAGGCCCCGAATAATCGCATACTCACGTGGGACAACGGCCCGAAAGATTTGGTAAATCGTCTTCTCTTTTTAGGCGGAATTTTTAAAGAGTGATGTGGGAACCTAC
This sequence comes from Arizona elegans, assembly GCA_022577455.1. NCBI lineage: Eukaryota > Metazoa > Chordata > Lepidosauria > Squamata > Colubridae > Arizona > Arizona elegans. Next base: position 14,332,869 of record JAKOOJ010000002.1, on the reverse strand, counting down.
AGCAGAAATACAGGAGGCGGCAACGGCGCCTTCCAGGGCCATAGGCTGCGGGGGCGACCAGCGAAAGAGCGCAAATCTGCGCTGAGGCGGCGGAGCAGAAGCAGCCGAAAGAAGCGGCACCTCGCGGGAAAAAGGGGATGAAAAATGGGAGACGACGAGAGACCCGGGCGGCCAGAGAGACGGCGGGACGGCAACCAACACGAACACCGGGCAGCGGAACACCGCGAGAAGGCAGAAGAGGAAGAAAGGCCGCAGCGAGGCGGCATTTATAAGGAAAGCCGGGCCAGAGGAGGGGCTCGGAGCCACGCGTCACAAGCGTGCGAGGAAGGAGGCGCCGCTTCCCCGCGGAGCACCAGAGGCGCGCCTGCGCGCTTCCTCACCTCCTTTCCTCTCCCCGCCCTCCCCCGCCCGGCGCGAATTTTTCCTGCAAGGAAGACATTGCGCATGTGCGTCGGCGGGGTACGAGGGACGCAGTTTCAAAGGTTCGAACAGGTTGCGAAGGGTAGGAGAACTCGATTTAGCTTCGCGGAGCGCGTCCGTTGCGGTGTCCTTGCCTTCTTCGAAGAGGTGACAAGAGTCAGGGTCGAAGAAGAGGCGATATCCAGATTAGCACAAGAGGTGCTTATCGCTTTCCAGTTAAGGAGATGCAAGTGAATCTTTTTCCATGCGCTCTGCCTTGTTTTACAGAAGCGCTTCGGAGTTGCCCGCTTATGGGCTCAAACCCAACCGATGCAGCTGTCCTTACGATGGCATTTCCACCGCAGGTGCTTTTCACGCCCATGCCCATTTTTGAGATGACAATCGGGTGTCTGGCCTGTCCCAGGAGATGCGCTCGGGCAGTGGCTGTCGCTTGAATTTGGACGGCTGGTCTGTCTTGTATAAGGAAAAGCAATCCTGTTCAAGATTGGTTAAAAGAGGGGACGTATTCCTTCCACAGTCGTATTAGAGGGCAGTGAGGCAATTTATCTACCAAGTAGATTTGGACTCCTAAAATCAGGCAAAATTATTGTAAATGCTGGCAACTGGGGGGAAAAATTGCTCCAGATTACAGCTAGCATACTTTTTAAATTCAAACTGTTCAGGTTACAGCCTGTGCTGTGTGACTTTCCTACTGTGGTGCATTATTTCAGACTCTTCACTTTCCAGGCTTATCATTATGACCCTATCATGGTATCAGAGACTGCCTTTCTAGTACATTTATAAGTGACTTTCTGAGTACAGTACATTTTACTGCTAGATAATTATTAATAGACATGAACGACGTTAGCTGTCCTGGAATAGGCCAGTATAAATATACATGGATTCGCCAAGAATTTATCAAGCTAAGACCTGCCTAATTGCACCTACTTCTTGGGACACAGTGTGTGCTAACTGAAAGTGTTATTTAACTGAACTGTTACTGGGTTTTTTCTAACAAAAATTTTAAAAAAATATTTTTTCTGAAACAATTTGTAACAATAACAGTGTAGGACAATTAACTGCTAAACTAACACTCAGTGGGAAATATTGCAAGAAAAAACAATAATCTGATACAAATGAAAAGAGAATACTACCCTGTTTCCCTGAAAATAAGACATCCCCTGATAAAAGCCCAATTGGGCTTTTGAGCACATGCACTAAAATAACCCACCCACCCCCAAAAATAAGGCCTCCCCGAAAATAAGCCCTCCCCTAAAATATTTAAACACATGCACAGCCAGTCCCCATCATTTCCTCTAGTTAGGGTTAGGGATACAGAGCTGGAAATCAGGTAAAATGCCAAAAGGAGCCCCGTCTTGCTCCATGTGCCCCAAAATAATAAGACTCCCACCAAAATAAGGCCAAAAAATATAAGACAGGGTCTTATTTTCTGGGAAACACAGTAGTCTTAAAAATAATGTTAGGACCTATTTACTGTTTAGAAATGCAGAAATTGTATAACCTTTAATTATAAAAAGTTATAATTGCATAACTTTTAAAACTATTATTAAAGAAATACAATTAAAAGTTCAATCTTTAAAATATATGTCATGACTTAATATATATATTACAATTCTTTTGTATATGAAACAAATAAGAATGATATTGAAAGCTGCAACTGGCAAAAGAAGCTGGTTTATAGTTCCATTCCTATTATTTGGGTATTCAGAACAGCACAGTTTCTTACACATACACATAAAAAATGGTTTCCACACCACACTAAGCCATAATATAGTTTATTTACTTGTAAGTTAGCATATTGTGTGTTCCCAGCCTATTTTGGTTAATTCAATAAACTGTTATACTAGTTACAGGTTGCCAGGATGTGTGAATGCAAGAAAATTATTGTACATTCTTGTAAGTGTGAACAAAAACAGTTAAGAAATGAAAATATCTAAAGAATAAAGTTTAACAAGCTTTTTCTCATCTTTTATTTAACTTAGATTCTTCTAATAACATTTCCTTTAAAAAATGTCAGAAGTGCAACTCATGCTGCTTCTGTGTTATTTCTAGTTTGGCCCCAAGGCATTTGGCTTTCCACCTGAACATCATACTGTAGTTGCTTTGACAAATCCCAAGCTTGATCTTTGCCAATATTTACAGAACAAAAAACAAGAGAGAAGATACTTGAGAAGAAACATGTGTAACAACCTTTCAGGAGTAACTAAGGGTCATCTTAGTACAACAAATTAGTACATATTGTTCAATAATAAATATTCCACATGGAATTAGAAAAATTTATATAAGGAAAGGAAAGCATACAGTTTTGCTCAGCATAATTCTAACAATGGTAATGGTGTTTGTGTGTACCTCAGAAAAAATATAACAAGACAACATAAGTGAAGTAAAATAATATATAGCAAAATAACATGGGAATTTTATCACAAGAAAATATGAAATTAGCAATCTGTAGTTTCCAGAATAAACTGCAAAGTGGGAAATATCAATATTATCTCCTAAGTCATAGGATCCCAAAACTTGCAAAAATTAAAACAAAAAGGTGGAGGGAAAATATTTATGGAAGGAAAAATAATAGCCACAGAGTTCAAAATGTTCAATGAGAATAAGCATAAAATAATATCAAAAATTTGAGATGGTTGTCCTACACAGAGACCACATTCGTATTCCAATTTATTTCTCATTTCCAAATTTAAACATCAATGAGAGTAGCATCCAAAAACTGAACATTTGGTATAGATACCAAAAAAAAAAAAAGAAACAATTAGTGAGGGAAAGATCCTGATTTATGGAGAAATCCCCAAACACTCTAATTTAGAGTGATGGAATGCTGAATAACAGGGTGGGGAGGAATGGAAAATGGAAGTTTTGTGAAAGAGAATGTGGTTGGTTGGTTGGTTGACTGACTATCTGGATAAGTAAAATAGGAGCTCCAATATCAAAATATTATGCTATGTTAGATTTTCTGTCAGGTTCAAAATGAAATTCTGCTTTGGATGCCAAGAATGAGACTTCTTCCCTATTATCTTTTACTTGGGGAAGGCATTGTTACCTAATCACAATTCTGATTTTTTCCCCCTAAGGGTAACCAACTTTCCATTTGCAAAAGAGGAAGAAATAGTCAAAACAAAGGCAAAAACAGGCATGTTTGAAGAGAACAGTTTAATCTATGGTTGAGGGCAACTGACATATAAAATGCTGCAAATGTAAATTGCAGCAGGTATAACGGAGAAAAGGAGATAATAAAACGTTTGAGTTTATGGAAAAGAGAAATAAATACTGAAGGAAATGTGACTTGAAAGTTTAAAGCATTTCACCACTTTGCATTAATTAAATTTCAAGACTACAGATCAGAAAAGCCTTGCTATGTCTGGGATAGCATAAGTAGAACATCAAAGTGACTATACTTTGTATTGTTTTCTTGGCAACAATATGGAAATGTTTAACTGTGCCATGACTGACTAGATGCTGCCACTAACTGTACTGTAACAAGTAATATAGGCTTACAGCAAATAATAAGGTGGGGGAACTGATTTTCCCTAATCTTTAAGCATGCATCCTGCATACACGTACCCCACACTGGCAATAAAATCCATATTTGAAGTTGGAATCCAGCAAGATTTTTTAAAAAATTATATATTTTATACAATACCATGGGGGAAGCATGTGCAAGATAACATAGGTATTATATAACTACTAGTAGATTAAATTGCACATACAGTAGTTGTAACCGTTCTGGTTGACTCTTTCATGAAAAGTTAGAACAATGTTTTTTATGCCAAAATGTGTAGGAATGTGTGCTAAGAATGTATTTAAGACAAATAGAATTTAGGTTAATTAAAGGGAAAAAATGCCAGCAGTAGGTGACCCTACTACTGAAGACAGGTAAGAGTCAAGCTTGGCCTAAGGGAGTTTACTATTTTTTTAAAGAAAAACACATGTTCAACTGTAGATTTTAATTTTTAAGAAAATTGCTATAACTTGTTTGTTATAGTGTTGCATATAAAGAGTAAGTATCTCTTACTTGAGCCTGAAAGATTATGTTTATATTTTTAAAAAATAATTCATTTTTCTATTTATTTTAAGAAATGCTTACTTGATTCTGGAAGAAGAGAAGACCAAAATGAATAAAAATGGTTGGAGAGATGATCCTAGGCAGATTGTATTCTGCAAGTAAAATTTTCTAAGTCTTCTAGGTTAAGAAATTATTTTGTTGAGATTTCTTTAAGATATTTTGTGAATGGAACTGGCACAAATACAGACCTTTTATCTCTAATAAAAAGGAGATACTACAACAATAAAAGGAGGGGAAAATGACATCTAACAAAGGCTTTAAAATATAGGACTTCACTGAACCCTAATTTCTTCACCTGCATAGTAGTTTCTTAGTCACTTACTCATGAAAAATTTCTAGAATTTTTCAATTTCACTTTTCCCCAAAAAATTGTGGTTCTTGATTCGGGTTTTTACTTTATGAATTAGGTTTACTAATAAAACAATGAATTGAAATGTGAAAATTTACACAGGATATAGACATACAGTAATGCAATTATGGCAAACTTTAATATAGTGAATATCAAACTCTTACCTTTTAATGAAGAGGGGGCAGTGGGGTTTTTTTTTTGCCTCTGTCAGATATCTTAGGATCACACTTCACAGGGCAAAGAAAAGAAGTTGCACCTTTTAAACCTTTAGACTTTCTCCTCCCTTCTGCGTAAGCAGAGCCATCAGTTCCTTGTTTTAATCTAATCACTGCAGGAGAGGAAAACATCTGGGGGTGGCAGGAGCACCTCCAAGGCTGCCCACCCCTCTGGCATCCCTACATCAACTTGTGTTTATTTTCATGGAAGAAGTGGCATGTGACAAATATGAATCACTCTCTATTCTATTTGTTTATTTTAATGCTCTTTGGCCCCATAGGGGTTCAAAAGACATTCTTAGAAAATAAAAACTCTGTAATTGCAATCTTGCACTTTGCTTGAAAATATACCCACCTGCCTGCGGGGGAGGGGGGGACAGGACAGACAGAAAGATCAGATGCAGAGCATATCCTCAGAGCTTAGAACAGGTGGAAGAAAGTAACTACATCAGTTTACCTTCTAGGATGGTATGAGACAGGCCATATCCACTATGGCAGCCATTTTGTTAATTTACAGAAATCCTCACAAAACAGCTATTTTGTAAGAATTCCCCAGCATGTGTTTCAATTTCTAAATAAGCCATCTGACCAATCCACCCCAATTAGCTAGCTTTCTTTTATAAGAATAAATAGATAGTTTCTTATTTCAAAATATCAGTTGCTCTTTGACGTAGTGGGCACCAGGGATGAAATCCAGCAGGTTCTGACAGGTTCTGGAGAACCAGTAATGGAAATTTTGAATAGTTCGCAGAACCAGTGGGCAGAAATTTTAAGTAGTTCAGAGAAGCGGCAAATGCCACCTCTGGCTGGCCCCAGAATGGGGTGGGAATGGGGATTTTGCAGTAACCTTCCCCTGCCATGCCTACCAAGCCACACCATGCCCACCAAGCCACAGAACTGATAGTAAAAAAAATTGGATTTCATCACTGATGGGCACCCAGGCAGCCGATTTAACAAGTTTTCCTTCAGTACATAAAGCAGTACAAAAGTATGCTGGCATAACATGCTGAGCTCTAATCTGCCTCATCAAAAAGTGATTGCCTTCCTGACTTTAAATGTGGAATAAAGAAATGGATTGGTGGATTTCTTGGAAGCTAAAGAAGCATCCATCAATCACTGTCCCACCTATAGTTCAAACGGGGAGGAGTTGAATTTTAACCAGATGGATAGAGCTATGATTTAGCCATCTATCAACCCATAATTCATGGGGTGCACTAGGAATTATCTTCTGTTTTGCTGGAAAATCCTGGCAACCTTCTGGATCATCTGCAGTGCCTGATTCACAGAAATCAATGTAGTATATAGCGAAGCTTGGAAGAACATGGAAAACACTTTAAAATCAAATCAAGTAAAGAGATAGCCTCGGGGTAACTTCAGGCTCCAACAAGATTACATCATTAATTTGTATTTCTAAAGAATTCTTAATGAGACATTTCTGAGATACAAAGAGAGGGGCCTGAAGCTGACGCCCCAATGAAGTTAATAAAAAAGACAGGAGCTCACAAGCAAAGATGACACTTTCTTTTCATGAGAATAGCTGCACAGATGCTAGTGTAAATTCTTTTTGCAATTATTATTCATTCTCATGATAGGACCCTTAATGTTCATGTTGAACAACAACAACAAACTATCCTGAACCACATTTTAAAAAACTGAAAGGGGGAAAACCATGCCTTTTTGCTTCTAAATGTTTTTTTCTACCATTATTTATTATGGGCATTCCTTCCCACCAATACATGGAACTCACTCTAGTTGGCAACCTACCTGAAATGTAAAGGCTGTTGAGAATATTAATGTTTTAAAGAAATATAGTCTAGATCAGAGTTTTTCAAACTTGAGGCCTTCAAAGGGTACCCCGAGAGACTAAGGGGAAAACCTTCCTAAAATAATTAACTTAAATGCTGCCAATTTTCTCAGAATCAAGAATTCTGAGATTTTTTTTTTGCTAATATTGAAAACTCTTGGCCTAGATTAGTGCATGTATTATGTTTTCAAGGAACAAGATATTAATATGCTGACAAGATTGGGTTGATCTAACCATTGGGTATCTACTTATGCTCAAATCCAAGATGAAGCCCAAATTGAGTCTTTGAGGGGGAAGGTAATCCTCTCTCGTACAGGCTGAATCCCTATTGCCTCAATTTGCCTCTAAGCTAAGCAACTCTTTATTAAGGCTCATATGTTTATACTGTCCACTATCAACATCAGAACAGAAGTAGACCTTGAATAGCTTTTTCATATTTGGACTTAAAGGAAAGATATAGTTGGAGGTCATCCCCATCACTACTAGTACTGAACTCTCAAACTCTGAGCAACTTATCTAGGTATGCATACTATATTTATTTGTACATATTTGCATAGAACTCTTGAGTATCTATGTACTTCAATTATATCAGGCCTTCTCTGTACTTTCAGAAGAGTTCTTAAAATGGAAGCTAAGGTATTCATTTTTGGGTACCCAAAATGTCAGGTGTCCAATTCCTGGATTGTTATGCAAATGTTTATGCTTTGCTGTTGCTAGTTATAAGATTTAGTGCAGCTTTCCCTAATCTCTGGCTCTCTATATAGAATTCTCCTGCCAGCATGGTCCCTGGAAATAAATTATCATATTTTTGACACACTATGCTTAGATCCAGCTCTTTTGACAAGTCCAAATACTGGGAAAGGTGAAAAGAAAGAAGATAACTAGCAGTGAGGTGAACAGATTTAATAATGGTCTGCACTTAGTCTGCACTTAGTTCAATCACTAAAATTGACACCAGTTTGAAGGCACATAATCAATCTGGAAAAAGCTAGTTTATTTGTTGTTTTACTGTGAAGGGTTGTACAGTGTTTTTATCTACACTATGCAGCATTGTTATTTTTATTTTTTGAGGTTGTTTTAAAAAATTTGTTAGAAACTGGGAGAGGATTTTACCGATAGCATAAAAATGTAAGTAAATAAGAAAAAAATACCCATACATGATTACACATTAATCAGGGATTATAGATGAGACATAGTACCTTGTACTTTCATTTGAACCAAGTACTTTCTGGATCAGTGCTTATCACCAACTACTATATTATACAGTACAAAATTTGCTATTATAAAAATATTAGAGAAATTACACAGAACTGGGTATGTGTCTAGTAGTTGCAACCTTCTTGATTTGGTGGTCGTTGACATCAAACCTGCTTTTCCAGATTATATTCTGAACAATTTAAAAGGTATTACAGACATACCATATATATATATATAACTCAATCAAAAAATAATTAAATATAGTGTAGTAAGCATCAGAAATCTTGTGGAGCCCCAGCTGCCAATGTTACCCCAGAAATTAATGCCAGATCTGTTTATGTTGTTGTATCATCTGGCAATCCCAGAATGATCATTTGGACTTCAACTTCGCCCTCAAAGTCCAATCCACCCATATCTCTGGAGGAAAGTGATGCTGAAGAAGCATTTCATAATTTTTGGAAATTTGGGTCAGAATGAACCAGAAGCAACTCTTGTTTAGTCTTCATGTCAGGAAATAAAGACAACCTGTAATGTGTGCGTTCTGCTATGTCTATGGCCTGAATCCTGCAAGTGCAGAGTTTTGTCTCATAACTGCCCTTGGAATAACTCTTCCTATAACCACTACAGATAATTGTTTGGACCCAGAAGGTAGTAATGGCTTTTCTTAGATAAAAGTTTGGTTTACGAAGAACCAGGATAAATGAAATAGTGTTAGTTCCACTATTTATTTAGCAGGCATGCTAATTTATTACTAACATATCTTTCACAGTTACATAACTAATTTTTTCCAAGTACTTGAATAATATGCTCTAATCCAAGACTGATTATTGTTTGGAGTTACATAACAGAAATATAACATTTGAAGAAGTCTGGTCTTTTGCAAAGAATTTTTTTTAATACAATGATGTTCCTATGCAGTTAATTATGCAGAGACATACATAATCAATTACACTAACTGCACCAAAAAAGGCTTTTTTCTTCTCTTCCAAGTTGTTTACAATGCTGTTATGCTTTCTACCTTCGCTCCTTGTTACTGTGTTCATAATTGTTATATTTTATATAACATTTTTTCTTATTTCATTGTTAAAACTTTTTTATCAATTTACTATTTTTTTTTCATTTTGTTTTCTCCTTAGGGTGTGTTAATTTAAAATAACCAAAATAATATTGTCTGTCTTCTGCTATGTTTTTGTTTCACTTAGTGGCATGCTAACTGATTGGGCATTTTGATTAGCCTATTTGTTTTGGGTTTTTTTTACATTGACTCTCTGAGCCAATATATATAAAAAGATAGATTCTACAATGAATGAAGTATGTCTGAGTCAAAAATATTTACACTGTAGAGAAATAATAGCATAATAGTTAAGACTTAATTCACGTATCATCTGAACCCATGTTACCATTTGTTTGATCTTAACTTACTATGGAAAGCTGTTGTAAGGTATGGTTTATGGCATGTGTGTCAGTTAAAACATGGCTTGTTCAACAAAACATGGCTATGTATGATATAGTACTCAAACCAATAGAAAACTTGCAGATTAATCATTGTCAAATACAGACGATAATCACATCTACTTCATCATCTGGACTGTTCATGGCCAAGGCAAGGGAGTTTCCATGATTGCCAAGCTAGTTGCATATTTCCCCCCCCCCCCCCCCCCCCCGCTCTTCTACTGTATTTCAGTGCTTGCCAAAACAATTCTCTTTGTTTTATCTCTCTTGTTATCTTTTCCCTCCTATTTCCAATTTTTGGCTGATTCTTGCTCTAGATGTTTTATTTGCCTATACCTTTTACACCTAAAGCTGCTCTAGTTAATTTCAAGTCAAGGAAAAAGCCATTGTCCTATGTCTTTTGTTTTCATCCAAGCAAGAATGTTTCTGTTTCTTTGTGTTTCTGTAGACACCTTTATTTTTGACATGTGCTGTTAATCTATTTCCCAAATAAAAGCATGCTTAATTCTTGAGACCTTGCCCCCCAGCAAGTTATTTGCAGCACAGTGCTATAGATGTGAACGCAGAAACAGCTAAGATAGACTTCATAAAAATGTGTTGAATTGCAGCCCTAATCCCCGTTGCCTGAGAATTTTTGCATTAGCAATGTTTCAGCTCAAACAGTAAACCTAAGACTCCATCTGACTAGTCACCGGTTTCAGATCATATTTTAGGAATTATCTAGGTAGAAGAGAATGTCCTCCCAAGCATGTGCTGCTTTGAAATGCTAGTCTGCTTATGTTGCTTGAAACCCTTTGGCCACAGTTGAAAAGGAAGCTTGATCCCACAGCTGCTATGTCTGCATTAGTAGTATACTTTAAGAATGGACTTCATTAGGATTGAAAGTGGAATTTTAGAAGCTGTATCTTCTTGCACAAATTCATTCATCAAAACTTTTTTAAAAAATTAAATAATGCCACATGATTAGGTGCCTATAAAACTGGTCTTACTGATTACCAAACTTAGATTGTGCTTTGCTGCAATCTGAACTATGTACATACTTCCCGTTATTAATGTGAGTGTAGATGGCAGCAACAGCAGTAGTTACACAACTGTTCTCCAACTTTGGACTACAGAGATTGCACACTTCAATCAGAGTATTTAATTTTATGGGTGTGGGGGTTGGGGGTCATGAGAAGTTGGCATCAAGTGTGTCTGAAAACATTTTTGTGATGCTTTGATGTAAAAGGCCTTTTTTGTAGATAACTGTTGAAATAAAGAAGGAGAAGCACACATGGACCTCTTTAGGAGCTTTCAATTATTCTTGAAAGTAATTTGATTGAAATTTAGCACAGTTTTTAGGCTGCTTCTTCCTGTACTTCCAGTTCAAGCATCTTTAATCTAAGCTCCATCTCTTCAGTAGTCAAAAATAAACAGAAGGATGCAATATTAAAAAATTCATTACCTCTTAGAGAAGCAGTAGATAAATGATTCCAAAATGCTTTAAGAACTTGCTATAAGCACATTCACTTGTGTTCAAGGTAAAAACTCCATGTTTGTAGTGCATGCATTCAAACAAATCAATACATTACAATTAGTTATACTCCAATAGCTGCTTTTGATAATCCATTGGGTATGGATTTTCACAATATTTATGTTTGATTCCTATGGCTACCTAACCCCAAACCTTCCCTTCTGCTTCATATATATGTTAAATAATATAAGGAGGGATCTGAGCCTTGTGGTGCCACACATAAGGAAGATCATAGGCTCAAATATTCTTCTTATTAACAACAAATATTGCCACTCAGGAAGGAAAAAAACTACTGCAATACAGTGTTTCCAACTCCCAAATCTTGCAGTCTGTCTAGAGGAATATTATAGTTGATGGTATCAAAAGCAGGGAGTTTTCTCACAATACAAAGAGAGCTATTATCTGATTATCTAAATCCTGACTAACTTAATTCACAAGAACAATCAATACCATTCTTGTCTGCATACCCCATTTGAATCCTTAAGGAGAAAGCTCTAGAAAATCAGCTAGATTAAAGAGGAAAGTAAATGAAAACATTTACTTTAAATGTTTAAAGAGGAAAGTAAATGAAAACATACAAATATTCCATGGACAAATGTAGCTGAACAAAAATAAGATTTACATTTGTTATTAGAGCATATGATATCAACTAGATTCTGCTCAAGGAAAGTGTCCTTTACTGGTTTTAGTTTCAAGTCTATTAAGTTTAGCTCAGGATTTTTAAGAGTTGAAGTCCACCCATCTTAAAATTACCAATTTTGAAAAACTTGGGTTTGATTTACATTTTGGCCTCCCAATTATATGCATTTATTCTATGTCATTTAAAATGAGGTTTGCTCCCAAGTAAGCAAGCATAGGATTGCATCCATCATCTGATAATCACAGGCCTTTTTTCTTTTACATCAACCTTGCCCTAAGTAGCATCCTGCAGGAGAAACTGTTATTTCTAGCACTCATTTATCATTCTGGTCAATGTCCCTCTGATGGTCAACTCCACATCTTTAAAGGGGGTCCAGAAAAGAATAATTCGGCTAAAAGCCTTGAGAAGTGTCTTCTACCTCTAGAAAGGAAGTCATCACGCTTTATCACTAGATAGTAAGGAGTCATAACAAAAGACAGCTATACTCATATATGTTGCAAACTTCACAGATATCTGCTGTGTGAACTAAGGTCCTTCTAAAAATCTGATCTCCCAACACTGGAAAACTCTAGGTAACTTTTGGCCAGTTTAGCAAGGGGTGGGAAACCAACATTGCTGTATTATATTAATTAGTATTCAACTAGGGAGGATGTTAATTTAACATAAGGTAGTCCTCAACTTACAACCACAATTCAGCCCCAAATTTATATTAAATGAGAAATTTGTTAAGTGAGTTTTATCTCATTTTACAACTTTCCTTGCCTCATTTGTTAAGTGACTCACTGCAGTTGTTAAATTATTAACACAGTTGTTAAATTAATCTTGTTTCCACATTGACTTTGCTTGTCAGAAAGTTGCAAAAGGGGATCACAAGACCCTGGGACACTGTCCTTTCAGTGCCGTTGTAACTTCAAATGGTCATTAAATGAACTGCTGTAAATCAAGGACTACCTGTATATGTTAGTCTTTTTTTTCTTTTTTTAAAAAAGACACTTTTTCTTTGTAATGTCTTTTTTAAAATTCTTTTGTCCTTTTGGCATTTTGTATTTTTAATCTTTAAACAAACTAAAAATTTTCCACACACACAGAAAATTCTAGGTAACATAACCATTGAGATATGGATTGACAAGTTCTCTGCAATTGTCACATTAGAAAAAAAAATCACAATTAAAATAAGGAGATATCAGAGGCAGGAACAACAACAATCTGGATGGATTTTGATTGCTCTAGTATAACATTAACCTAGCAATATGGGCTATAATATTTATTTATATCCTGAGATTGACTAGCACAAAGCCACCCAGCTAGGTTTTCATGTCTAAGGTAAGGCGGGACTAGAATTCACCGTCTCCCACTTTCTAACCTGGTGCCTTAACCAAACTGCCTCTCATGCACCGTATACTTTACATATATAGTAAATTTTTACAGTACCTGTCTCTTTACTCACAACTGTAGAGTTTTTCTGCATTTTCTAAATCTTTCCTTCCCTATATATTTTGGATCTAAGTTAATGAAGTTACTTAATACTGTTTATCAAACTTCTTTTTTTTTTTAACAAAAAGTTTTTATTTTAATTTTTTTCCAAACATATAAATTACATCCTTTCGGAACAGAGCTTTGATCCGGTCATCACTTTGTTCAATTTTTAACAAAATCTTTAACAAAATTTTATCTATACTATTTTGCCATAGCACTTATTTCTAAATCTTATTATCACATATTCAACTAGTACCATCTTAAAAAAAACCCTAACACATATTTACTTAATCAAAACAATTACCCTTTTATTAACCCCTTAATTCTTTTTTTAAAAATTTGATTTATATGCCGCCCTTCTCTGGAGACTCAGGGTGGCTTACAATGCGTTAAGCTATAGCCTTCATACTTTTGTATATTTTTACAAAGTCAGCTTATTGCCCCCACAACTGGGTCCTCATTTAACCTACCTTAGAAAGGATGGAAGGCTGAGGTTGAATTCTTGATTAATTGAATTGAATTCTTAATTCAATTAATAACTCATAATACAATTCTTACCCTAAATCCTCACTATTAACAATACAATTCAAACATATTTATATATCATTATGCTCATTAAATCTTTATTCCATTATTACTTTTATCAAATTTAAATCTTATCTTTTATAAGATAAACAAGATATATAAATGGTATGGTTTGATACATAGAATTTAGGATGATTGGGAAATTGGGTTAAAAAGCATTATTTGAACTAAGAACTATGTTTAAATTGCTATATTTCTAAAATTAAAAAGATACCATTCTTTAAAAACAATAAAAATGACCTCCAACAAAGCAAACCAACCAAGCTTCTCTTTCTCCTAATTTATTGTTTTTATGACTGGCGTATTGAGATGAGGAAAAACGCACCAGGGAACCACATCGCCCCCCCATTCCCCGCCACAAGCGCCTCTGAGGCGAAGCGGCTCCGCTCGGGGTCTCCACCGCCACAGTCACCAGCGCGCTCCTGTCACGGGGCGACCGCTCCACTGCGCCTGCCCAGCTCCTCCTGCGGCCCCCCCTCGTGACGCCCGTCACGTGTGTTTTCCGTCCCTCCCGCAGAGCTCGCCGGTTTCCTCGCGCTCGTTCCGCTTCCCCTGCGATTCGGGCAGGTCGCGGCTCCTTTACGCCAGCTGCGCTTCGGGCGGTAGGTAGAGGGTTTTTTTTTTTTCCAGTCGGTTCGTCCATAGCGGCCGCTCGGCCGAGGAAGCGGGTCACGGAGTGGAGGGAAGCCCTCGACCTCGGTCGCCTCGGGGAAAGCAGGAAGCGAGCGGGGAAGCTTCTCTTCCGCGGGTTGGGAAATGCATCGCGGGCACGAGCCCGTTGGCGAGGGCAGAGCTTTCTTGGCCCGCAGCAGAGGCCGTGGGATAGGTTGGACTACAGCTCCCATCATTCCCCACCAGCCAGGACTCTTTAAACTAGTGTTTCTCAACCTTGGTAGTTTGAAGATGGGTGGACTTCAACTCCCAGAATCTGCTGGCTGGGGGATTCTGGGAGTTGAAGTCCACCCATCTTCAAACTACCAAGGTTGAGAAACACTGCTTTAAACAATTGGAGAGGGGCTGGATGGGGAAAAAAAGGCTGCCGTGGATCATCCAACCGTGGAATGATTAGGTGGCTCAGTGGCTTAAGACACTGAGCTTGTCGATCAGAAAGGTCGGCAGTTCGGTGGTTCGAATCCCTAGTACGGGTCTCCTGCGTGTGAGCAAGGGGTTGGACTAGATGACCTCCAAGGTCCTTTCCAACTCTGTTACTGTTACTGAATCTCTCTCTCCATTGTCGCATCTCTTGGCCTTTGCACATCTTCCTGTGCTATGGCCGGCTCAGCCGGGGCTGGAAAGTTGACCCCTAACGGGTCGTGTTTGGGTCGAGGTTGGGTGGCTTCAAGTAGAGAAATTCCGGCCGCAGGGCTGGTGTGGCTTCCCTGTGTGTAATATTGCGCACAGGGTAAACTGTTCCCCAGTGAATTCTGCCTAAGACTCTCTTGCCCCCACAAAGGTCATCTTTAATTTCATGAAATATGCAATGATCTTCCAGGGCATCGAAGATGAACTCAGTTCTTGGTTGACCAACCTTGAATCCTGCATTTTATTGAATCGCAATATGGGAATGGTACATCTGAAATGTTTGGTGGGAGAGAGGGAGCTTTCTAATCTTGTCCACAGCCTGGGATTTCTTGGTCTCTCAAACCAAGTCCTGATTAGGCCTGAGCCTCTTTTTCTTCTGAAGCTGCACAAGGTCAGGCTGGTGCTACAGGTTTAAAGCAGGATGGCTTGGTTCTTTCACCTTGTCACTTGGATCGGGATGGCTTGGTTGGTAGTTGCAGAGAAGAGCAACTAAGACGGTTAAGGGCCTGGAGACTAAAACATATGAAGAACGTTTGAATTGGGTATGGCTAGTCTAGAGAAAAGAAGGACTAGGGGTGACATGATAACAGTGTCCAGTATTTGAGGGGCTGCCAAAAAGAGGACGGGGGTCAACTTATTTTCCAAAGCACCAGAAGGGAAGATAAGAAATGATGGAAACTATAATCAAGGAGAGAAGCAACCTGAAATTAAGGAGAAACTTCCTAACAGTGAGAACAATAACCAGTGGAACAGCTTGCGGTCAGAAGTTATGGGTGCTTCATCACAGGAGGATTTTAAGAAGAGACTAGATAGTCATTTATCTGAAATGGTTATAGGGTCTCCTGTTTGAGCAGGGGGTTGGACTAGAAGACCTCCAAGGTCCCTTCCAGCTCTATTCTGATGGATTGCTTATCTTGGGTGGTCTGAAATATACTGCAAACTGATACGATAATGCCTTTTGTTAAGTGGGGTGTACTCACACATTTTTTGTATAAATAAATTATTTCTCCTCTCATTTTGTTGATTTGATTAATTTACTTAGTCACCTGCATTATTTATTGAGCTCTGGAAACTCAAGGCAATGTGCATGGGTATTGTGAGGTAAATCCTTTATTCTTCCTTGGATATTGTGATTTCTATAAACGTTAATGGTATTTTAATCAGGGCAGCAATAATTAATATTAGCTAGATTAGAAAATCATTTGGAAGGATGAAGTGGAATATAGAGTCCAGTATTTATGTGCAGATTCCCAGTAATCTCACCAATTTGCTTAGGTTATTTTATGGTTCTAAATTTCTAGAATTAAGACAGAAAAAATAAATCTGCATATTGTATTTGCACTAGAATAATAATGACTCTCTGTTATAGCTTCCTCTTTTCAAAAAATTGGGCTGGGCAATTTAGAGTTCTCTGCAGTGATTCCCATTCTTCTCCTTTTTTAGAATTATAGTTCCTTAAATAATAGCAATGATAATACAGTTTAATTCTTGAAATGGTTTCAGTAGTATATTTTCATTGATGTATTGTTGTATTAATATGGTTTCAGTAGTATATTTCCATTGAGGGAAAAAAAAGAGGAAATCAACCCTTCAATTGCTGAATAAAATTAGATTAGAATTCTTTATTAGCCAAGTGTGATTGGACACACAAGGAATTTATCTTTGGTGCATATGCTCTCAGTGTACATAAAAAGAAAATATACATTTGTTAATTATATAGAAAAAAAAATGGAGTCTAGAAAAAAACTGGTGCTGATGGCTCAAAATGTGATAATCTACATGAATTTCAGGATAATAGCATTTTTAGCAAATGTGAAAAATTGCACAATCAAGAAAAACTTTCCTTGAGAATTCCTGCCATTTAAAAACAATGGAGAATTTAAACTTATGCGTTCAAAATGAATATTGTTGTTTGGTTGAATATTTTCTTCTTAACTCTCTATCTAAAAAATTCACTCTATTTTCCAAAATAATCATTGCAGTAACGTGACCAAAATGACAGAGTTCTGGCTGATTTCTGCTCCTGGGGAGAAGACATGTCAGCAGACGTGGGAGAAGTTATGTGCTGCAACTATAAAAAATAATAACCTGTCCATCAATGCAAAATTTAACATTCCAGATTTAAAGGTATAGTTGAGGTTTTTTTCTGTTCAAAATGTTACTGTTTAACTTCATATTGCAATTTAAATTAAGGGGTTTTTAAGATAATAGTATGGAGAGATCACATTCACTTTGATAAAGTATATTATACAGCTATAGTAATTTATATTGAAGATATTAATTGTAAATTATTATTTAACTCACAAAATGCAAGTAGGCAGTACTGTAGAGCTATCTTATTGGGCTGTGTAATGCTTTGTATTTGATTTGGGAGAACTGGTACAAAAATTGCAGATATGGCACTTGTCATTCATTATAGCAGCGACGTCTCTTTCCAAGATTGTGGTGTTGCTGTAGAGAAACTTGAAGCTTGAGAGCATTACACAAGTTCAATACCAGTAAAGAGTTCCTTTATTTTCTAAAAAATAATATAATTTATCTCCCTGGCTACTGTCATATGTATAACATCCATACATGTAATCAAAGCTATTTGCTCTGACCAATTCAGCAATTCAACTTTTAACTATACACACATACTATGTTTACATTGCATGTTGTGCATTATACAATACAAGAGAACAGTTCTATGCTTAAAGCTGAACATATTACATACATAGCTGTCTATATAATTCAGTAGTGTTTAACTTAGTGTTGGCGAACCTTTTCAGCACCGGATGCCGAAATGGGAGTGCGGACGGGGGTGAGCACTAGAAACCACAAGAGCAGTTTCCCGGCGTGCGCAACAGGCAATGGATGCCCAGAGAGATGGCTCTGTCTGCCATTTCCAGCACGCTTGCCATAGGTTCACCATCATGGGTCTAACTCATAAGGTTCCAGAATTTGAGACAAGTATTTCTTACAGCCTTGCTTCCAGAGTTAGCAATGGAACCACTGACCTTTTGTTGATACACTATGTGCTTCTCCCATCTGGTTTGCATTAATGAGCACTGGATTTTACTAATATATGAAATAGCATTTTTATCCTGTATGAAATTGTTTTAAATTTGATGAAAGTTTTCAGTGAAGTAATTTTTATTATGTTGGATTTATTTATTTTTATTTTTATTTTATTAATTAAATTTCTATACCGCCCTTCTCCAAATAGGACTCAGGGCGGTGCACAGCCAAGGTAAAAACAGAGCATACAAAATTTAAAAACAGTATTAAAATAATTAAATATTTGGCCGTAAATTAAAACAACCCAATTTAAAATCAATTTAAAATTTAACTCAAGCCAGCCCAGCTAGTTGAAATAAATAGGTTTTCAGGGCCCGACGAAAAATCCGGAGGTCTGTTATTATACGCAACTCTGGGGGAAGGTTGTTCCAGAGGGTGGGTGCCGTCACAGAGAAGGCTCTCCCCCTGGGGGTCGCCAGCCGACATTGTCTGGCGGACGGCACCCTGAGGAGGCCCACTCTGTGCGAGCGTACTGGCCGGTGGGAGGCTATTGGTGGCAGAAGGCGGTCTCGTAAGTACCCCGGCCCTAAGCCATGGAGCGCTTTAAAGGTGGTCACCAACACCTTGAAGCGCACCCGGAAGACCACCGGAAGCCAGTGCAGCTTGCGCAGGAGAGGTGTCACATGGGAGCGCCTCGTCGCCCCCATAATCCCCCGCGCGGCCGCGTTCTGGACCAGCTGGAGCCTCCGGGTGCACCCCAGGGGGAGCCCCATGTAGAGAGCGTTGCAGTAGATTTAGGTATAGTAATAAAAAAATCTGAAGGTTGCCAGCTGCTACACATTTTTGTAACTGAATCCTATTGTACTGAATAAGAACTTGCTTATGATAAAATGCATAGCCTTCTCTTTTGGCTCAGTTCCTTTTCTGTTTATATTTTTGCATATTTTTCTAAATAATTCTTTCCTTCCTTAGGTTGGCACTCTCGATGTCTTAGTTGGTTTATCTGATGAACTGGCTAAACTGGATACCTTTGTGGAAGGGTAATCACTACTTTTTCATATATCTGCACTTTATACCTTCTGTATAGTTATTCTATGTCAAACTCAGTATGACATTCTAGCCACTGTTGTTTTAGTTAGCTAGTTAGTTAACCAGTTAGTGACAGTAAATATTCCTCCAGGTTATACTGGTAGTCCTTGATTTATGACCACAATTGGAAGCAGAATTTCTTAATAAGGCATCATTAAATGATTTGCACCTAATGTTTTGTCACCGTTATACAATAAATCACTGCAGCTGTTAAGTGAATCACACGGACATTATGTGAATCCAGCTTCCCACATTGGCCATTTGTTGGAAGCTGGCTGGGAAGACCATCATATGATCCCGGGACTCTGCTACCATTGTAAATACTTGTTAGTTGCCAAGTGCCCAAATTTTGATCACTTGACCTTTGGGATGCTATGACAGCCGTAAATGCAGAGATCAGTCATAAGTCGCTTCTTAAAGTGCCATTGTAACTTTGAATGGTTGCTAAACAAATGTTTGCAGGTTGTGGACTACCTGTACAGTCAAATAATATATTTAATAATATCTCATGATTTGTACTTTGACACTAGGATTGGAAACAGTTTCAAATGAAAATTTCTGATGCTTGTTTGAAGTGAAAGGTAGCAGAGTTATTTGAGTACAGTGTTAATTTGGAGAATCGAGGAAGTTACTGAAAACTTTCTAGTTTATCAATATGCCAACTTTAAGTGTTTGCAGTTTTGTTAACAGACTAACATTTCTGTGCCTGAGGCTGTCTGTTGCAGTAGAAGTTTCAACTGATATGTTTAGGATTCAGTCAACTGTAGGAAGTGAAAACAGAATGCATAAATGGATTAAATATTGTTTAAAAGGGGGATAGTAGAACTGAAGAAAGAACAGACATATTTATTGGGACAGACAGAAGTTCTTAATGATAAACACTATCTGACATATTTTAAACTATGGACCTTAGAAGAACATAACAAGCAGCTTCAGCCAAGTTAGACTACTAGGGCCATCTAGTGGCATGTCTTCATAGTGACTGGGAATATCTCTCCTGCAGTGATCCCCAACCTGGCTGGCCTGAGGGACTGCTTTTGTGGAAAACAATTTTTCCACGGACCGGGGAAGGGATGGTTTTCCATGCAGTCTAGATCCCATGCATGCGCAGATAAAACTTTGCTCACTCACTTGCTGCTTGCATGGTCTGGTTCCTAACAGACCACGGACTGGTACCGGTCGGTGGCCCAATGGTTGTGGACTCCTGTTCTCCTAGATATCAGACAGAGATGCCAGGAATTAAACTGGGAGGGTGATTGTCTTTTGTAATGCAAAGAAAAAAAACAGTAAATATATATATTCTTTAAGATATAAATCTTAAATCTTCCCCATTTTGGTCTTCAGTGTTGTCAAGAAGGTGGCACAATATATGGCTGATGTGTTAGAAGACAGTAAAGATAAAGTTCAGGAAAACCTTCTGGCCAATGGAGGTAAATTTTGTCTTGCTACTACAATGTATTTGAATTCTGAGGGTTGAGTATATAGAAGACTATCCTTCAATTCTTATGTGGAAAATAAATCGGTTCAATTGTTGTGTGGAAAATAAATAAGTTTTGAAAGAAATATTTTTGTATAAAAGCAAGACAAACATAATAAAACAGTCTTTATTAAATCTTGTGTTTGCAGTGTCATAAAGAGAATCCTAGTTCATAAAAAAAAAAAATAGTGTCATAAAGAAAATCCTAGGGGTGCAGTGGCTAAAGAAGCTGAGCTTGTCGATCGAAAGGTTGGCAGTTCAGCGGATCGAATCCCTAGTGCCACGTAACGGGGTGAGCTCCTGTTACTTGTCCCAGCTTCTGCCAACCTAGCAGTTCGAAGGCACGTAAAAAATGCAAGTAGAAAAATAGGGACCACCTTTGGTGGGAAGGTAACAGCGTTCCGTGCACCTTTGGTGTTTAGTCATGCTGGCCACATGACCATGGAGATGTCTTCGGACAGCACTAGCTCTTCAGCTTTGAAACGGAGATGAGCACCACCCCCTAAAGTCGGGAACGACTAGCACATATGTGCGAGGGGAACCTTTACTTTTACCTTTAAAGAGAATCCTGAGAGTCAGTTTGGTATAGTAGTTAAAACAGACTAGAAACCAGGAGACTTTTCTGCCTTGTGTACAAAGCCAATTGGGGGACCTCTCAGCCCTGGAAAGGAGGCAATGGCAATGTACTTTTGAAAAACATAATCAAGAAAACTGCAAAGACTTGTCCAGACAATGTCTGAGACTCAGATATGATTGAACAGAAGAAAAGGAAAGAAATGTATAATATGGAAGTAATATAATATGGAAATAATTTAAAGCATATAATGCTGATTCAGTTTTTCCTCATACCTCATAGAGGAAGCATCCCTGAACACAATATATTTGGTTAGATATGTATTCTCCATGATACAATTCAAAATAGATCTTCAGAATTCACCAAACTAATTTCTAAAAAGTACAGTGCCAATATGATAATCAAAAGTCAAAAAGTACTTTTGTCTTTAATTAGACAAAGCTAAAACTATAAAACTATAGACGAGGCAAATTCTTCCATTCTCTCTACATAGACATAATAAGAATTTTTTCCTCGTTACTTCTATAGTAATCTATATATATAAAAGCCAAATACAACTCACTCATCACGAAATCTCCACAACCGTAAAGCCTACAAACCTGAAATTTGGCTCTTGGCTTCTAGGTGCCCGCTAAAAAAGGATTTTTCGAAATGACCATCAGATCATTAGTATTTCATATACAGTGTTATATTCACACGCTCTGATGCTAAGGAGTTAGACGTTCTATTCCCCCTCCCCACCTGAAAACAACTCTGTTCCAACTGCCAGTTGCCTTATATTAACACGCTCTGATGCTACGGAGTTATACATT
Source organism: Arizona elegans (assembly GCA_022577455.1). Lineage (NCBI taxonomy): Eukaryota > Metazoa > Chordata > Lepidosauria > Squamata > Colubridae > Arizona > Arizona elegans. The sequence goes on along the minus strand of JAKOOJ010000002.1, from coordinate 14,310,895 downwards.
CTACATTAAGTTTCAGGCTTTAAGTGTCAATTTATCACACCCGATCACATAGTTTCATAGCGAAGCACAGTGTCCAGTTAGTATACTCTAATTGTATGCAAAAATTCTTGTGTGTATCAAAAAGGCTCTTTAAGGTGGTTACATTGTATTCTGTTCCATCTTTATTTTAAGTAATTATTTCTTAAATGTATTTAAGATCCTCATATTTTTTGGTAGGATGTATGAGTTTGCTTATTTAGCTCAATATTTAATCATTTTTGCCCAGTTGATTTGATCACCTACATAACAAGATTCCAGTGGGATATGGCCAAGTATCCAATCAAACAGTCTCTGAAGAATATTTCAGAAATAATTGCTAAGGTAAGATTATACACATAAAAGACTATGGAGCTAATTATTAATACAAAATGACTATTTTTTATTGCATAACCTATGTACCATAAAGTGAAAATATTTTACATATTCAGGATTATTTTTTCCCCAAAATACTTATATCACATATAAATTTGCATAATTTTCCTGGGAGTAAATGCTATTGAAATATTTAAAAATGTATAGATCTTTGGTATGAATTTTAGTACTTATCATTTTGTTCAGTTTTTCTATAGATTTGTGTTCATTTACCTAATTAAATATATATAATTTTATATTGCTGTGCTACCTCAGATGGTTATTTCATTTTTTGCTAACTATTCTCCCTTCTGTTAGATGTGAGATTTTAAAACTGCAGTACTTACCACCAGACATGTGCAAGATCTTGGGATTTGGGGAATGGAGAATTCTGAAAAAATCCAGAATGTTCTGTAGCCCCTCTGTATTTTGTCAATCTGCCAAATTGATCAGGAAGCAGAGAAACAGAATATTGAAGTGTCCTGAGGAAGACTCCATTCCTGAACCCCGTACTGCAGTTCATGAATGGAATCCTGTTTGCTAAAACTGTGAAAATTGCATGATGATTTTCAATGTAATTTTTACTGAAATAATTTGGCCTTGTTTCTTAAATATATAACTAATATGTAGATTTTTGAGGTACAAAGGCTTTTTTCAGAGTGATACCCTCGAAGTACACTTAAAACTTTGACAATATGTGTTGCCATTGATAAGAGTTTTAATCCAGAAACATCAAGTGGGTAAATTTGTTGCAAGGAAACACTGCAACTGGTTTGTTGCTTCTGTCTGACAATAGTTTTCTGTAGACATTAAAGAAGAAAAAAAATCATAAAATACAAAAGGTTTTGAGCATAATACTTCTTTTTTTTAAATTACAGACTGCTCAAAATCATATTTCCTGGTAATATTTCCTGGTTCATTTCTAAAAACCAGAATCAATGAAGTTCTGTCTATTAATTTGAGTGCTTTGTCTCATTTTTTCCTGTTTATTCTTTCCCTTTTTATTTGTCTGCTTGCAATTAGTTTTAGGTTTTATAGACATATTTAATTTGGGTCTCTCCTTACTTCTAAGACACAGGTCCTAATTAGTTTGGTTTTTTTTTTCCTCAAAGGGAGTGACTCAGATTGATAATGATCTAAAGGCAAGGGCATCTGCATACAACAGCCTAAAAGGCAACCTTCAGAACTTGGAAAGGAAGAATGCGTGAGTAGTCATCTTGTTTTGTAAGATTGTCTTAGAGCTGGATGATCAATTTGATACATATTCAAATTCTTGAAATAATGCACATGTAGAGGAAGCTATTCTGCATTTTAAAACACAAGTTCTGAATAGGAATGCAACCTTGTATATCTAGATGGTAAAGGAGCATTACGTGTTGTGTCTGCTTTATAGAATGTCTTTTAACCTCACTAACCTCATTGTAATCAAATCTAATCAAATGGAAGTATAAAGATCTGTTGAATTTCCCAGCATGTACTATAGAAAGTGTTACATCAATAATGTTAATTTCCCGAAGGAGAGAAAAAAAGGGAGATCTGTGGAAAGTTTCATTCTCCACCTGAATCGCATTCGTGTCATAAGCACATAAGCACTGAGGCACTTCCAGGTTGAACTCCACCTGAATGAATAGTACTTATATTCATTTAAAAAATTGAAGTGAACACTCACTTCCCCATCTTCTTCTTTTACTTTGACAGGGGAAGTTTGCTAACAAGAAGTTTGGCTGAAATTGTGAAGAAAGATGACTTTGTACTTGATTCTGAGTACTTAATTACATTGTTAGTAGTTGTACCAAAGTAAGTCAATATTTTCTTTCCTAAAAAGAGAACAGACAAGAAAAGTCCAAGAGGAGAAAGAGTTTTTTGTTCATTGAAAGATTTAAATGAAGTTGTCACATATATAAATGAAAGGCATATATGAAAATGTGGTACATCTTTTAAAAATAGTAGATTGCCCCCAATTTCAACAGATGGACTTTGAAAGGATTTATATGATCTTAAGAGAAACTATAGTACAGTGATGGCTAACCTTTTCTGGACCGAGTGCCCAATGTGCGGCCAAACCCCCAAAATGCAATTCGCGCGCGGGCCCCTGCATGCGCCCCGCACATGCGCATGCAGCTCCCCATATACACCCTACCCCGCGCATATGCATGTGGCCCCTGCATATCCCCCATGCATGGACGCATGCCCCCTGCATACGCCCCACCCCCACAAATGCGTGGCAGAGACCCAAAGATCAGCTGGCCGGTGGGAGGCGCATGCGGAGTGGAGCTGAACTGGGGCGACAGCTCACATGCCATCAGAGAGGGCGCTGCATGCCACCTCTAACACACATGCCACCTCTGGCACACATGCCATAAGTTCGCCATCACGGCTATAGTACGGCTACATGTAGTCAACACTTAGTGACTGTAATTGGGACTTACAATTCCATCTGTAAGCAGCATAGTCATTAAGTGAATTATGTGATCGTGGCTGATTTACATCACTTTCACTTTGATTGTTAAGCCAGTCACCAGTGGCTATTAAGCACGATGTCACATGCCTTGACTTGTGACTTATTGCCAGCTTCCTCATTGACTGTTCGTTGGAAGCCAGCTGTGAAGGTTGCAATTGGTGATGGTATGACCATAGGGATGTGGTGAATATCTTACATTCAAGGATCAATTATAATCCTACTTTCCCAATACTGTCATGAGTTGGAACAATTGCTAAATGGGGTGGTCATTATCTTTAACCAAGGACTATTCATATAGAGCAATCTTTTAATTAATCATATAGTTCCATATAAATTGAAATTATTATCTTAATAAAATATACATCCTTAAATAAGTCAAGTAAAATCATCTCAAAGTGCAATTTCACTTACTGAGTTGCTTGACTCGTTTAGCTGCTAGTTTGTAGAATTTACCAAAATCAGTCTGAATTTTGCTTCTTAGAATTTTATTATCTTGTCTAACTCTACATCTTACCTAGTAATTTCAGTAAAATATTGGTAATTCTAATAATGAGATTGTTTCTTTTGTAATAATAGTGTAATCAAAGTATATTGTACTAGTGTTCTAGCGGAATTGTTAGAAGAATACTAATGGTGTTCATTTTTTTAAACAAATTGAACATTTCTACTAAAACAGTGTTACTTTAGAAAAACACATTTTAAAGGTAATAAGAAACCTAGACAGAAATAAGATATTGCAGATTTTATTTATTTATCATATTTTTGAGCCACAAAATAGCTGTTAATATAATTAGTGCTTTTTTTAATTAAAAAAATGTAATCTTAAAAGGAGTTCAACTAGTTTCAGTAACATTTCACAGGTTTTCCTTAACAGTAGAAAAAGAAACGTTTTCATTGAGAATATTACATTGGGGTGTGTATATGGCAAGAGAAATCAGAGAGCATGAAACTAGAGCCTTTCCAATATATAAATAACAAATGAATGTGTTTCCTATCCCTGCAAACTCTTTTAGCGCACCAAAGCCCTTTCCAAAGCAGGGGCATGTATCAAAACAATAGTCATGCAATTTTGGTGGACAATTGATGAAATTTTATGGCTGGAAATGAAAACAGAGTCTAGAACATGTAAAAAACAGCTTTTTGGAAACTCATTAGTATATGCAAAAAGTTATAAATACAATGGAGTAAAGGACTTGATTCTGTCCTACACACCTGTGTTAAGACTGGGATTTATTGCTTTTTTTTATTTCAGGACGAATTACACTGACTGGATGAAGCAGTATGAAACTTTGACAGATATGATAGTCCCTCGATCCACCAAGTAATCTTTCACTTTTCATATCTTTTTAATATACTTGATTCTTGGAGCAATAGATTGGAGTACAAATCAAAATGACTGAATATATGTTTTAAAGATTCCATGTGTACAATAGTCTAAATATTTCTTCTCCCTAAAAATTTTCCTCTCTGTTATTTGATTTTGAATTGAATTTTTCTACCCAAACCATTCCCTGCAGAACCAATGCTAGTTCTCTCTACTCAAATATGCTTGTGTGGAGGCTTTTTGTTCTCTGTTTGTGTGTAGCTTGATCTGTGAAATTATTTTGCTTTACCACAATGCCCCCCCCCAACCATTGTGCTAAACTATAGTTTGTTGAATAAAATATAATCTGAAGTATAGCAATAGCAATAAAACTTAGATTTATATACCGCTTCACAGTGCTTTACAACCCTCTCTAAGTGGTTTTTAGAGTCAGCATATTGCCCTCAACAATCTGGGTCCTCATTGAAATGACCTCTGAAGGATTGAAGGCTGAGTCAACCTTGAGCCTGGTGGGAATCAAATTGCTGAACCACTGGCAGCTGGCAGTCAGCAGAAATAGCCTGCAGTACTGCATTCTAACCATTGCACCGCCACAGTTCTTTAGAGTATATATTAACTCTAAACACAAATTACACAAAACCCAAAACAGCCAAATCATCACATAATTAATGCAGTCCATCAACCTAGTTATGATCTCAGTTGTTCTAGATGATAGCAGTCTTATCATTTGCCAGAGGGAAGAGGGCATCGATTTGTTCTCCATATTCTCCACCTGAGGGTAGTACGAGAAGCAATGAGTGGAAGCTCAGAAGGAGATTCAGTCCAAAAAAGATTACACAATCATTTGTCTGAGTGATTTGAAGACTCCTGTCTTAGGCAGGGGATTGGACTACAAGATCTCAGGATCCCTTCCAACTATATGATTCTAAATGGCTTTGGTAATATTCTTTATTGGATAAACTATATTGGTGAAATAGTACCGAATTGCACAGAATTTTGTGAATGCAGATCAAGAAGAACTCTTACTCTAACCATTTCCCCAAAACCATGTATTTCAGTTCATGCTTTTCATTCAGTAAATGGGGCTACCAAAAGCACTTTTGTGTTGGACACTTAGATTGGCACTGAGTATTTTCTGACATAATGAAGTTTGTGTAGCCATTGTTTGTTGGGAAGAATGGGCTTCGTGTAAAATACACTGTCTTATGGTACTTCTGTTAAAAGGATAGCGTAGTAGGTGAACTGCAGTTATTATTCTCCAATCGAACCATACTGCCTTAAATCTATTATTGTAAACTAAATGTTACAATATAATACAAAACTCTAAATCAATTTACCAGTTTTGAATTACAACTTCAGTTTTTATTCCAGTTTGTGGCTTCATTAAAGCTTTTCGTCTTATGAGCCCTTGCGTCTTTTATTTTGCAGTGTTCTTTCTGAGGATCAGGATAATTATCTCTGTAACGTCACTTTATTCAGGAAGGCAGTGGATGAGTTCAAACATAAAGCAAGAGAAAACAAGTAAGTGCAACCCTGCTTTATTTTCTTGTTAAGGAATAGCTGCACAGAAATTTACAAATTGCACTTCTTTCCCTGTACAGATTTATGGTCCGTGACTTTCAGTATAATGAAGAAGAAATGAAGGCAGACAAAGAGGAAATGAACCGGTTGTCTACTGATAAGAAAAAACAGTTTGTAAGTTCAGTGATATTTTTGCATTAAATATAGAAGTAACTTTTCAGAATTGGTAGTTTTATTGCAGATGTTCTTTTTAGGTTTTTTCATATAAGCATGGTACAACCACTGGTTAACAAATAAGCTCTGTTACAGTAATTACTAAATGTTAAAAAAAAGTATTTAACAAGAAGTACCAAGAAGCGATAGTTTAGGTATAGTACTCAATCCCACTTTTGTTCAGGGTTATTTTTCCATCAGGGAATTATAGTTGACCTGCAAAACATAGAATGAATAATGCAAGGGCACTATGGCAGATAAGGAAGTGAGTTTAGATATTAAATGCCAGATGTGTTCTTTTCTAAGTGCTAAAAGAACATGTAGGTATTATTTAAGAACTATTATTCATAATCTTTTGCAGTTTGTGGTGAATTTTTAGAATAGTTTATTAAATGATGAATCCGTGAATGTCTAGGAAAGAATACGTTGATTACTAAGAAGCAACTTGACTTTATCAAGAATCAGGTCATCTTTCTCATTTTAAATAGAATTATAGTCAAGTAGATACAAGAATAGCACTTTTTAGCAAAGCATTTTACTAGCTTTCTAACAGATCCTTACTGACAATTTCTTAAGCCAATGAGTTGGACAGTACTGTTCCAGATTGCTAAAAAAAATAAAAATTCTGATTTTGGCTGCTAAACAAGTTCTGACAAGGATAACTATCATCGTTACAGTAAGTCTTTGATTTACAACCACAGCTGGGCCCAAAGTTTCTGTTTCTAAGCAAAACAGTTGTTATGTGAATTTTGCCCCATTTTATGATCTTTCTTGCCACAGTTGTTAAGTGAATCACTGCAATTGTTAACGTTAGTAACACAGTTATTAAGTGAATCCGGCTTCTCAATTGACTCTGCTTGTCAGAAGATTGCAAAAGGGGATCACATGATCGCGGGACACTGTGGTCGTCATAAACTCATGCCAGTTGTCAAGCGTCTAAATTTTGGTCACATGACCACAAGGATGAGGATGATCGCAAATGTGAGAAACGGTCATAAGTAATTTTTTTCAGCTGAGCAAAATGTTTGTAAATTGAGGACTACCTTGAGGACTAACCCTGTATGAGGGTTCTTTATTTTCCAAGGATGAGACACACTTTAATATAGCAGATAATTGTACACAATGCTTAATTGCGGCACATACCTATAAACTGTTGCTCTGGGTTAACTTCACCCTCTTTGGAATTACTAGTTGATGTAGCCGTGCATATAAGTCTTTAATGCTCAAATCTTAAAGTTTGTAAAATGGGAAATACAACATCTGCTCTCTCCAAATGTTCTTACACTTGTTGGGATTAAAAGGTAAAGGTTCCCCTCGCACATATGTGCTAGTCATTTCAGACTCTAGGGGGCGGTGCTCATCTCCGTTTCTAAGCCAGTCAGCGCTGTCCAAAGATGTCTCCGTGGTCATGTGGCCGGCATGACTAAACGCCAAAGGCGCACGGAACGCTGTCCCTATTTTTCTACTTGCATTTTTAACGTGCTTTTGAACTGCAAGGTTGGCAGAAGCTGAGACAAGTAACGGGAGCTCACCCCGTTACGCGGCACTAGGGATTCGAACTGCTGAATTGCCGACCTTTCAATCAACAAGCTGAGCATGTTAGCCACTGAGCCACCACGTCCCTTGTTGGGATTAGGTGCTGCCTAAGTGTGGTTGCTCCTTTACTGTTCCAGGCCAAGATATGTTGCTTGCCATAGTTTGTAATTCTGGCAATTGACTGATAGCCCTCTTGCCTCCCTATAACAGTTGCCAATTTCCAGACATCGCTTACTGCTTCCTTGTCTGCTTCCTGTTTTCTTACCTTCTTTTCTGCCACACACCCACATACACATAGTCCTAGAGTTCTTTTGTAAGCGAAGGGCCTGTGCTTTCTGTGCACATCTGCACGTTCTTGAAAATGTCAGGGTGTGGCTTAATTAGCCAAACAGCTAAAACACTTGAATGGATGCTTGTGAATAAACTGAGTGGAGGAATGAATGAATAAGCACATGTCATCTCATGTTTTGACTATTAGAATCTTTTGGGAAAAGGCATGAGCTGAACTGAGCCTTGGGGAGGTGGGCATGGAAAGCATTCTGCCAGGTTGCAGCTGTTTTTCCCAAATGCAGTCAGCAACCTCAGATTCATTTTCTCACAACCATAGAATATATTACTACTAGGAAACCCAGTAATGATGTATGGCAGTGAGAGCTGGACCTTATGGAAGGCCGAGCACGGAAGAGCTGATGCTTTCAAATTGTGGAGAAGACTCTTGAGAGTCCCTTGGACTGCAAGGAGATCAAATCAGTCAATTCTAAAGGCAATCAACCCTGACTGTCCTTTGGAAGGACAGATACTAAAGATGAAGATCAAATACTTTGGCCACCAGATGAGAAGAGAGTATTCATTGGAAAAGACCCTGATGTTAGGAAAGATGGAAGGCAAAAGGAGAAGGGGACAGCAGAGGATAAACTGGTTAGATATTGTCATCAATGCAATCAACATGAATTTGGGCAAACTGAGGGAGCCAATGGAGGACAGGGGGGCCTGGCGTGCTATGATCCATGGGGTTGCAAAGGGTTGGATATGACTTAGCGACTGAACAACAACAATAGAAGTCAGAAGCAATATTCAAAATAACTCTGGCAATTTTAAATATAAATTTATGCATCTTGGTGTAAATAATACAAGTACAGGATAGGGAAGACCTGGGTTGATAGAGATATGAAAGAAAATGATTAGTATATTAATCAATCCAAATTGGACTTGATGCAACATTGTGTTTTTTTTAAAGAAAAAGCTAATAGTCATAGGCTATAAGAATAATAATAATATCCAGGCCATGAAAAATGTATTAAACTATTTTGCACAGAGAAATTACAAAATATACTGACTGGGATGTTGAGAATTCTGCAAGTGAAGTCCTTTGAGGAGCAGTTGACTTATTTATGCAGAAGGAAAAATTAAAAGGAGATATAATAATCTTCAAGTACTTGAAAGATTGTCGCATAGGAGATAACAGATTCCAAAGATTACATCTGAAACCAGTGATCAGAAATGGCAAGAAAGTAAATATTGTTTTCAGCCAAACATTACAAGAAAAGTTCTAACAACTTAGTTGTTTGAGAGTATTAATAGTGGTGGACACTAACGCTAACACTTCTTCATGTGAGATGAATGATATGCTATCAGGGATACTTGCATCCTGCATTGCCAAGAATCTGATTCTGTGCAGGATTATTCAGTTGCGATAAGGTGATGTTCAGTTTCACTAGTCCTAAAACTGATACTGCAGTGTTTGATGTTGTTAAATATTTGAGTTCTGAATAATAAAGTGGCACAAAGTATAAATGCTTAAAATATTAAATACATTGTGCTTAATTAGTTCAATTATTTTGATATGTTCTGGCCTATTATTTGAAAGAAGTGTATAACTACAGTTTTGCGCATTCACATACACATTTTAAATATTCAAGAAAAAGTCTTCTAACGTTTACAGTGTCTGCTTGCTTTTCTCTGTTTAATCACAGGGGCCTCTGGTCCGGTGGCTAAAAGTGAATTTCAGTGAAGCTTTTATTGCATGGATTCATGTGAAAGCCCTAAGAGTCTTTGTTGAATCTGTTCTAAGGTATTTATCTTTGTTGCCAAATACAGTTATCCGTTCCTTCAGGAATTACACAACAATTTTATAATCTCAGTTTAGTAATTCTTGGTAGATGAATTCCTTTTTAAAAGTACCAAACTCCGTAGATGAAATGAATTCTCTAATAAAAAAAACTTTGCAAGTCACATCTACTGTATATAAATAAGAATGATATAAGCCCCTCACTATCTGAACTCATACAGTTCATCTTAGGTTAATGCAATTGTGAGAGGAGAACTAGTAACTTCTGCTTCAGGCATAGAATATCTATGCTTCAGGCATAGAATAATAATTTAGTATGTCATCCTAGCTATTACCCAGTTAGCCAATTTTATAATCTGCGATTTCATTATGCAGCAAAAGATTTAATTTCTATTTCTATAACCATCCCAAAACAAGTGACTTGGTGGCATACATCTGGGAGGTGTACATCATTTTAAAATGATTGTCTGAATAAGTCCTTAACCAGTTACATCAGCAATCTCCAACCTTTTGGGTACCAGGGACCAGTTCTGTGGAATATATACATACATAGATACATACTTACATATATGGATGGTATAGTGTACTTACGTTATAGTACTCCAAACAATGCACTGAAAATATGTCTTAAATTGAAAGGGGAGAAATTTGAACCCAACACTTAAAAAAAAATTGTGTGAGATATAATGATGTCAGTGATGAATGTTCTTCTTTCTGTCTGTCTCCCCCTCCACAAGTTAATTAGCTTTTGCAAAAAATGTCATTTATTTAGGTATGGCTTGCCAGTTAATTTCCAGGCTATGCTCCTTCAACCCAACAAGAGAACAATGAAGAAATTGAGAGAGATCCTCTATGATTTGTACAAACATCTTGATAGTAGTGCTGCAGCAATCATTGATGTAAGTATTCTATACCATAATGAGGTTACCTATAGGTTTTGCCATAACTTTGAGTAGATTTTTTTCTGATTTCATATTGTTGAAAGGGATCACAGAATCCAATTCCTTGCCTAATGCAGACATCCAATTTAAAACATTAAGATAATGTTTTAAGATAATGTCTGTCTAACCTCAGACCCAGCTTCAAGTATGAAAAGATAGTGCTGAGATTCCTTTGATTTGAATTTTTATATATGTGAGACAAAGATGCAACCATTAATTTTGGGGGCTAAATTAACCCTATAATTAATATTTTTTAAAATTTTCAGGCAACCATGGATATTCCAGGTTTGAATCTCAGTCAGCAAGAATACTATCCTTACGTGTACTACAAGATAGACTGCAACTTGCTTGACTTCAAGTAGCTTCTTTCTGAACCTAGTGATCCTCTCATAGTGTTGATGTACAAGCAAAAAAGGTTGAAGAATGTCGCTCCTAAATCTCTCATAAACCCGTGCTTGCTTCTTTCTCCCTTTGCATAGGAGAACAATACCCTTGGTGGTTGATCCCTTGACATTTTCTTTTTAAAGAGAAATGTAATTATTGTTTTTAATAGATCAGGTATGTAATTGTATATTGAGAGAATCAAGAGTGTATTTATAAATAGCCCTTTATTTAAAGAGTAAGAGACAAAAAGAGGTCATTCCGCTTTCATGCCATGCCTCATCAAGACCTTGTTTATACGACAAGATAGTGGGGAAACATGCCATCGTTCACTGTGTTTTTCATAGATGTGCTATAAACATTGTAATTGAATTGTGATGTAAAATATGTGCAGACTGATATTCAGTCGATGCTTTCTGAATGTTTTAAGTTTACAAGATACTAAGCACTGCATCCACCTAAGAAAATAAAAACACCTGTACAATTGTCTTGCCTTTGTACTTTGTTCTTATAGGCCACTGTAAAAACGTATAGGGAGAATTTCATGGGATATGAGTCACAAGCAGTCACATTTACACTGGTCATACTGAAACTTATGACCCCACTTTCCCCCCCTAAACCTGGTTTAAATATAGAATAGAATAGAATTTTTTATTGGCCAAGTGTGATTGGACACACAAGGAATTTGTCTTGGTGAATATGCTCTCAGTGTATATAAAAAGAAAAGATACGTTCATCAAGAATCATAAGGTACAACACTTAATGATAGTCATAAGGTACAAATAAGCAATCAGGAAACAATATCAATATAAATCGTAAGGATACAAGCAACAAAATTACAGTCATATAGTCATGTATGGGTGGAGATGGGTGGTGGGAATAATGAGAAGATTAATAGTAGTGCAGACTTAGTAAATAATTTGACAGTGTTGAGGGAATTATTTGTTTAGCAGAGTGATGGCATTCGGGGGAAAAAAACTGTTCTTGTGTCTAGTTGTTCTTGTGTGCAGTGCTCTATAGCGTCGTTTTGAGGATAGGAGTTGAAACAGTTTATGTCCAGGATGTGAGGGGTCTAAATATTTTCACAGTCCTCTGACAGTATACAGGTCCTCAATGGAAGGCAGATTGGTAGCAATTGTTTTTTCTGCAGTTCTAATTATCCTCTGAAGTCTGTACAAAGATTGAACACAATATTGTACAAAGGCAAGGGTGTCATCACGTGATGTATCACAACTTTTCCCCCCTTCGCTAAATCGGGCATGGCCAGTGTGTGACGCATATGGTCCACGGGCCATGAGTTTGACACCCCTGTACTAAGGTATGGGTTGTTTCAGTATTCATTAAATAAATCATTGTTTACTCTTTACGCTGAGATACAAATCATGATGTACAAGCTGCCATGGCTATCTTCACAGATGTGATATATGCATGCATAAAAAGCTTTAAAAATGGGAATCGTGAGAAGGTAACATGCAGCAGCCCATCTTGACCGTTGATTGGTTGGTCACATTAACTTTATATTCAGATAGTCATGGGGATTGCTGTGCAATTAGAATACTATGTTTCCAGTGCACTAGGGGGCATCCCTGTGCCATTTTAAAATAAACATGGTAAATGGTATTTCAGGGTTTTAGTACATGAAAAACACAACACTAGAAACGTCCTCATGTTTCTATACCATTCTTTTTCTGCCTTTCGCTAAAATAGAAAGTATAGGTCTACAGCTAACAAGAATACATTGCTCAGCTACAAGGAGCGCTTGTAGCTGAGCTACAGTGCTTTTGAAACATGCTATAGAATGAAAGGTCTGAACTTCTAGAATACTTCAGAAATTGTTAAAAGGCAAAATATCTGAATATACTCTGACAATTGCCACAAACATATTACATATACATAGTGAAAATTACTACCATTAAAGACTCTATTGTGAAGTGCAACAAAGGATTAATGGCCTGGTTAAACCCCACAGAGAAAGCAAAATAAATTGACTGATACATAAATTGTAGTAAATAAAGTTTAAAACTACACAAAATCCTGAGAAATGAAGAATATATTTTCTTAAAAAAAAAAAGAATACCTGCTACTTAGACCACTTGTACAGGAAAATCAACGTAATGGTTTGGTGAAACAATTATATCCTCATTGCTAAAATATATGCAGTTAAGCATTATATTGCATCAGTGGTGGATTTCAAATTTTTTTACTACCGGTTTTATTTTATTTTTTATTTTATTTTTGAACTTGTATACCGCCCTTCTCCCTGAGGACTCAGGGCGGTGAACAGGCAAATAAAAACATCAAATACAAATATTAAAATACAGTTAAAAATATGTATAAATTTGGCCCCATATATTAAAACAATAAACAAAAACAAAAACAATTAAAAACACTTAAAAAGAGTTAGGCCAGCCCGGCTTGTTGGAAAAAGAAGGTTTTAAGGGCACGGCGGAAGGCACTGAGGTCCTGGATTCTCCTGGGTTCTGTGGGTGTGGCTTGGTGGGCGTGGTATGACTTGGGCGTGGCAGGGGAAGGATACTGTAAAATTTCCATTTCCACCCCACTCCAGGGAAAGGATACTGCAAAATCCCCATTTCCTCCCAATCAGCTGGGACTTGGGAGGCAGAGAATAGATGGGGGCGGGGCCAGTCAGAATTTTTACTACCGGTTCTCTGAACTATTCAAAATTTCACTACCGGTTCTCCAGAACTGGTCAGAACCTGCTGAAACCCACCTCTGTATTGCATGCCTTAAGCCTCCTGCCTCAGTATAATATTCCACATGGATCAGAGCTATATTTCTCCTTAGTAATTTTGTGTGCTTCCATAAATTCTTGCTGTTCTTAATTTTAAGACACACAAATCTCTTCAATATTGAACTCTCTTCAATATTTATTTTGAAATGTGTCTGCAAATCATAGTTTACTTATTAAATGTAAATGCCGCCCATCTCACTATCAGGTGACTGGGCAGCTTACAACATGCTAAAAACAACAGTATAAAACATTAGAACATTTATTATTAAAATTAATAAAAATTAGCCAAGACTGGAACCAGTAAACAACGGAGTGGGGGCTAAAGTCTTTTTTTTAATTCACTAGCAAACTCCATCAGGGTATACCCCATTGGGCTCCCAGACCAATCAGCAAAACCAGGTTTTGAGGCCCCTTTGGAAGGCCAAACGGATGGGGGCAGATCTCACCTCAAGGGGCACAATATTTCAGAGAACAAGCCATGTCAGAAAAGGCTCTTCTGGACCCCACCAGCTGGAATTCCTTGACAGATGGGGTCTGCAGCAATAATTGCTGATTGTATGAAAATTTCAGCATAGTGATGGCAGTTACGATCCCTTGGTACAGCAGTTTCTTTTTTCCTTACATATATGCTTGTAAGTGTGCTCACACATGAATGCATGGTTCACCCAATCTCTTGGATATAAGATATTTCTCCTGATCAGATTAAATTTTTATTCTGCTCATTTTTCCTACAAACTGACTGGACCAGAGGTGGGTTTCAGCAGGTTCTGACCAGTTCTGGAGAACTGGTAGCGGAAATTTTGAGTAGTTCAGAGAACCGGTAGTAAAAATTCTGACTGGCCCCACCCCCATCTATTCTCTGCCTCCCAAAACCCAGCTGATTGGGAGGAAATGGAGATCTTACAGTATCCTTCCCCTGCCACGCCTGCCAAGCCACATCCATCAAGCCATGCTACGCCCACCAAGCCACACCCACAGAACCAGTAATAAACATTTTTGAAACCCACCACTGGACTGGACATTATTTTCTTTATTCTTGTAAAATTTGCTTGAACCTGAACATTTGGATAGCAATGACAAATATCACTTTGTTAAAAGTTGTATTTTGAGTGGCAAGGGAATCTGTTTTACAGTTTGGTTTCCTATCAATCTGACATATGCTTTGTTTTGCAGCTCTATGCCAGTGATGGCTAATCTTTTTGCCGTAGCGTGCAAAAAGTGGGGGGAGCACGGGGGGATTGTGTGCTTGTGTGCCCACACCCATAATTCAATGCCCCCCGCGCCCTGCCCTCCCACGCATGTGTGTGTGCTCCCCCCGCACTCCCCCCGCTTTTGGCACGCAATGGCACGGTTGGCCCATTTTTCACTCTCCCCAGGCTCCAAAGGCTTTCTAGGAGCCTGGGGAGGGCAAAAACAGCCTTCCTCACCCACCCCCCCCGGAGGCCCTCTGGAGGCCGGAAACAGCCCATTTCCTCACTTCTGGTGGGCCCGGAAGGCCCGAAAATCAGCTGGCCGGCACACATGCGTGCTGGAGCTGAGCAAGGGCAACGCTCACGTGCCCTCAGATATGGCTCCGTGTGCCACCTGTGGCACACGTGCCATAGGTTTGCCATCACGGCTCTTTGCAATGCAATATTTCCATTGCAGCCAGAGCACATAAACTGATTCTTGAATTTTCTGACTTGGAGGAAAGCCATTTCCTTTTTTCCTCTTTTAGTTGTTTCTTCTCACTTGTTCTCTACCTGTCTCACATTCCTCTTTATTTTTCAAAAGCTGCCATTTTAGCAAAGGTTGCTCCTTAGAATTATTCTCTGTTGCCAAGCAACACCATCTTCTGCACAGCTTAGTATCCACAAGCTGTCAGGGAAGAATATCCTCCTTGAGTAATAGTCATTGCAGAATCTACAGTGTCTGATTTGAATATGTTGATCTGAATTAAAGCAGGGAGTCTTTACCATCAGTCTTCATTTTTCACATTTATTTCCAGCATTTTAGAATTCACATCCTTGCTGCTATCTCAAGGCACCTAATGTCTATGGGTAAAACAATCCATGGAAATAATAACCAAGAAAATGGCAAAGAAGACAACATACTTCTGTTTAAAAGAAAGACACAATACAACATACCAAAAGATTTAGATGCGTTTGATGGGCTGTGTTTCCACCTGAAACCTCAGTTTAGCTGTAAAACCAATTACCCAGAAAGCTTCTATGAAAATGGCATTCTTGTATGGAAAATATATCAACAAGCAGGGAATATCAACTTAGCAAAGTTAAAAAAAAAACGAAAAACCCCTAGCTGGTTTATTCCTTTTGCTCCCCAATAGGCAATGGTTCATAGAATCACAGAAAGGAAAGAAGAACCTCTTTGGCCATAGAGTCCAAGTCCTCGCTTCTTGTGCCAGAATCCAAATTAAAGCATTCATGGCCAATGGTTGTCCAGCCTCTGCAAGGATACATTCAATAAAAGAAAGCCAGCTATGTTCCTCAAAATCGTTGCAATTGTCAAAAAACTCCTACAGTTTAATTCCCCCCACCCCGCAAACAAGTCTCAGCTCCCCTTCTGGGTTGCAACCCTGACACACATGTGCTCCCTTTTCAGCACATGATGCCAAAAAGGTTCGCCATCACTAGTCTATGATCTTGTTGTGGGACAGCAGAGAACATATCTGAATCTTCCATATGATTTCCTTTCAGGGTTTCTTTTTAAAAATGCTATCCTTGCTATCCTTAACCCTGTTCTCTCAATCTTGTCTTGGAAGACTTTGTTTCCAGTCTCTTAAAAAAAAAGAAGAAGAAGGGATGAGATGGATTAAGTTTTCTAGAATCCAGAGCAGCAGAAATTCCGTATTTCAAAATGTTTTCCCCCAGCAGGGTCTTTGGAGAAAAGGAAATGTTAGGATGTTAAGAATGAAGGTTGCCTACAAAGGAAAGAACATATGTCAGTGTTTAGAAATATAGCCCATTTTATTTGTGTACACAATCCTGACTCACCAGTTGCCAGGCAATGGCTGTGTGCTGCTAGGCCATTGTGTGGAATAGACATAATGAAAGATTCCACTTTCCGTAAAATAACCTCCCCCTCCCTAAACTGACTCATTGAAATGCCGCTATGAATAGATTATTGCATCAATATTGAAACATGATGGTATCATCTTCATTTCCCCTTTTCTCAGAACATTATTCTGTTGCTCCATCCATTGGGAATAATTGTGTTCTTTCCAGAATGAAACTATTGTCAGCATCCTGGAAGTGAAAGATCTTTTGTTACATACTAGTTCCTTTCACACGTTCTATTAAGCCACAATATGATTGTTCAGTTTCAACTTAATCAGTGGTGGGTTTCTATTAGTTCGAACCGGCAGTAGTGGCAGTGGCAGGGGAGGCTCCGCCCACCCACCACACACCCACTCACAGTTCCAAACCAGTAGCGAAGGTAAGTGAAAACCGCTACTGAACTTAATATGTTGTATGAATCCAAAGGAGAAGTTCAGACACACTGATCTGTGGTTTGTTGGCTGAGTTTAGTTGCTTAGTGTGATATATGAACTCAGCTACTTGCTCTAACATGGCTGGCTGGGGAATTCTGGGAGTTGAAGTCCACGCATCTTCAAGTTGCCAAGGTTGAGAAATACTGTACATATTGTAGATTAGCACAATATTTGAATTTAGCTTGCATATAAATCTACTGAAATAAGTTTATATCTTATTATGAAAGGCAGCACAATTATTTATTTGGAATGTAAGTGGGAATCTGAGGTAGGAGATCTCTTACCCTCCTGAGCTACTTGGCTTTAGTTAAGCTTTCAATAATTACAAGCAGGTTATAATTTTGCAAGTTGTCCCCAATTTACTTTCATCCATAATTGCTGGCCAGTGAAAAGCTCTCCCAATAAATTGGTCCCAGTGCAGAGGTGAAATGCTCCCGGTTCAGACCGGATCACCCGATCGAGTAGCGATGGAGGAGGGTGGTTCAGAGAACCGGTAGCAAAAATCCCTGTCCCCCCCCCCCACATTGCCCAGCTGAGCCACACAATCATCAGAGGCTTTTTAAAAATTTTAAAAAGCATTTTTTTCTACAACTTCTTTGGCCGAAAAAATGCTTTTAAAAGTAAAAAAAAAAAGCTTCTAATGATCATGCGGCTCAGCTGGGATTGTCAGAGGCTTTTTAAAAAAAAGAAAGAAAGCCTCTGCCGATCAGGCAAGTCAGCTGGGATCGTCAGAGGCTTTAAAGCATTTTTTTTACAACCTCTTCAGCAGAAGAGGTTGTAGAAAAAATGGTTTTAAAAGTAAAAAAAAAAAAAAGTTGGCCACGCCCACTCAGTCATATTACCCCACACACCAAGCCACGCCCACAGAACCGGTAGTAACAAATTTTACATTTCATCACTGCCCCAGTGGTATTGTGCTGTAGCTTCTCATCTTTGGATGGCTCTGCCTTGAGATTGTAAGGATTAACCTGGTAAAGTATTCTGTAGAGATTCTCAGTCATCCAGGTCATGGTTGTCCCAAAGGTGCTTTTTCAGGAGACAACTGGACTTCCTTGGTTTTTCTTTTGAAGACATTTTGCTTCTCATCCAAGAAGCTTCTTCAGTTCTGATAGGATTCAGCTCCTTTTATTTACCACTATCCTGTCAGAGCTGAAGAAGCTTCTTGGATGAGAAGTGAAATGTCTTCAAAAGAAAAAACAAGAAAGTCCAGTTGCCTCCTGAAAAAGCACCTTTGGGACTGGTACAATGTTCTTTCTTTATGTGGCTCAAGGAGCCCTGGGGTTACCTAAGGTATTATATTAGCTATTGACCAATTGGAGGCACTGCATAATGGATTTTACCCTTAGTGGGTCTCTTCCGTGGTGGTTTTCCTTCATGCTCCCTGGTTTATGGTCAACCCTTTAATGGGATTTGAACCTACAGGCTTTGTATTTGATGATTTAGCTTTAGAGCTGTTTTGGTCCCATCACTGGTACTTTGCAGGAAGGGAGGTCTCACAGAACCTATGCAGGTATATTTCATTTTGTTTTCTTATATGATCTCGTACCAGAGGGAGTTGTAACTGTTACTAATCTGGGCTTAATTTTAGAGAACTCAAGAATGCCTGACTTTAAGCCACTTGTCACTGTATGATGAAACTGCATTTTCTTCCATCTCTTTATATTCGTGCAGATTTGGCTTGGATTTACTTTGAGACCAAAAACAGTGTAAACTATTTCCAACTCCATTAAATATAATGGCAGCCTAGGCAATTTCTCCCATTCTCCATTGAGCAAAAGATTTGAGTATCACATTGGATAGAAACAGTTTTGACTTTTAAGAGCCAAACTATGTAATTCTAGACAGGGGCCATACAAATATGTACTTGTTTCTTCTCAGCAAGCTTTGGAAATGTTATTCATGCAACCTAATACTCTCTGAGCTTGCTTGTTTTCGTGTAGATGTTTCATTACCCTAACTAAGTAACATCATCAGTGCTAGTTAGGGTAATGAAACATCAGCAAGAAAGCTCAAAGAACACCAAGGACCCCTGATTTCAACCCTGAGCTACAAATATTCTCCTTGATTGGAACCTAATGCTCTATATTTGATAAAAACACAGTACAACATACCTTAAAGCTCGCTCTCCCTTTTCATTTAAGAGGTATAACTCTATATCCATCACATGGCTGGTTAACATTTTTACTAGAATCAACCAAAAGCAAGATGCTAAAAAAAGGAGGGAGGATTGAAATAAAAAAATCAAGCCATATGTTTCAGCCACAGTAGATTAAATTCAGAAGCAATGGTAGAACAGACCAGAAACTCATCCTCGTTATTATTCTGGAACATGATAAATTATTTTTATCTTCAAGCTTTTTAGCTTTCATCAGCTAGCCATACCCTTACTCGGATTCGAACTTGGACTTCCTGCATGTTAGGCAGTTGAATTAACGTTCTGAGCCACAAGTTCTCCTCCCTTCATCAGGGATATATATATATATATATATATATATATATATATATATATATATATATATATATATATATATATATATATATATATATATATATATATATATCAATCTCAATGTGAACACGGACATGTGGTCAGCAGAGGTCAAGTGTAATTTGAAAACTTTACCTTTGCAATCATAAGATCAAGCACTTTGCAGTTTAAGCACTGAAGATGGAAGTTATGTACTGAAGGCATAGTTATAACTAGCTGTTTTCTGAAGTCAGATTAAACCTAGCATTCATAGACAAAATGGTTTTCTGTGCATCTCTGAAAACAAGTGACACATAGAGGTGTGTTGGCCTGGCAAAGATTTATTTTCCCCATTCTTCCTGTCTTTCTTGTTTTCCTGTATATTAGTAACTGTTAATAGAAAACCCCAAGTAGGAACACAATGATAACTTTTGAAACAATAGAATTCCCCAAATCTCTATTGGGATCGTTACTATTTAAGACGTCATGGTGGATTTAATTTTGGAAATTCATAGAAAAAGGACCTAAGTAAAACATACCTTAATACAATGCCTTTATATAAATCTGAAAAAGAAAAAAGTTACTGTTGAAGTGGAAAAATAAAGGAAAAAGTATCCAGACCACGAGTGGTATTGACTTACCTACGCTACTGGTTTGCAAATGTGAGCGTGCACGCTCGCTTCGCTTGCGCATGACACCTCTTCACATACACAGGACCTTCTGTGGATGTGCAGAGCGTGAAAAACGGGACATGATGAAGTCTGAGCAGGTGGGCGGAGCCTCCCGCAGCCGCCGCTACCAGTTCACGCAAACCGGATAGAACTGGCTGAATACCACCACTGACCCAGACAATAAAAAATCTTGGCCATGAAGTAAGATTACAAAGTCTGGGGCTTCCTGGTTTAGATTAAAAAAAAACAAAAAACAGTAATGTTGCATAGAGTAACAAAAGCCAAAAAGGAAAACTCAGGTTAACCAATGGAGATGAATGGCAAGACATTCAGAACAGAGAAAATAAAGGTTTTTGTTTTGCAGTTTTGCAGTTTTTACACATGAACCATAGAATTTCCTACTACAAGGAACTACTTGTGCTATTTGGAGATACTGAATCACCATAGTATGCAAAGCCAGTCTGTTCTGATTGACCTTCCTATGGTTTGAAATGAAGCCAACAATGATAATATCACCATTCAAACAACTTGGAGGAACTTGTAGCATCCAATATGGCTTCATTCAGGGTTTTTATAACTTGCCTATACATATTTGCAAAAAAAGTAATTCTATTATATTTGCTGTTCCTCTAAATTGGTAACTGTTAATGTTGTTGCTATTAGTCGCAAAGTCATATCCGACCCATCGCAACCCCATGGACAATGTTCCTCCAGACCTTCCTGTCCTCTACCATCCTCTGGAATCCATTTAAGCTCATGCCTACTGCTTCAGTGACTCCATCCAGCCACCTCATTCTCTGTTGTCCCCTTCTTCTTTTGCCCTTAATCTTTCCCAGCATTAGGCTTTTCTCCAGTGAATCCTTCCTTCTCATTAGGTGGCCAAAGTATCTGAGTAACTGTTAATAGAAAACCTTAAGTAGGAGTGCAATAATATTATTTTTTCAAAAACAGTTCACCAACTCCATGTGTTTTTCCAAGGAGCCTTTGTAATGCACATAAGCTATGATCAGTAAAAAGAAGATCAGTAACGTTAAGAAAGCCCTAATGGCCAAAAACAGCATATAGAAAATGGAAGTAGTTCTTAAATTGTGTTTAAATTATTATGTAAAAAGCTGCAGAAATAATTTAAAAAATTGACTTGGCTCCAGAAAATGACCTCAAATGAAGCTAGAATATTTCACAATATATGTTTGTTAAATTTACACTGCCTCTTTACTTCAGGAACTCGAGGAAAGCATATATACAATTTCTCAATTTTTTCCTCATAACATTCAATACAGCAAATAGGTCTAAGAAGAACAACTGGTCCAAAACTATTCAAGGGCTGAGGATGGATTTGAATATGGGTTTTCCCAGTTCTAGTCCAACACTTTAATCATTATACAGCAGCAGTTGGTTGGGACCAATACAGCATTGGTATATATGGGTAAGTGCTTGGATTTTCATATCTTGTGCTGTTATTGACAAAAAGTAAAAAAATAATAATGAAATAGCAGTTATAATGCCATCTTGTGGCTACAGAACATCAAAGCATGAGGCCTGTGGATCCAGCTCATTTTCCTTACTTCCTTAGAAGATAGGCCAATCTCACAATGGATAAATGAAATTAACCTTTATTTTCTTTTAAAAGAAAAAAAATAATATATTGTTTAATTATCCAACATGCAAATAGTCAATGGAGAAAAGGAGACATTAAAAGTTGTTCTTGCAGATTTCTTCCTTCCCCCTGCCAACTGGCACAAACTCTTCATTTTAATTCTTTAATTTGAGGCTATGAAACTTTGAGGAGCGGGTTGTGTTAAACTGCTGGGGAGGAGGAGGGGAAGGAGGAGGAGAGAAAAAGAAGAAAGAAGAGGAAAAAGAAAAAAAGGGGGGAGGAGGAAGAGGAGGAGAGGGAGAAAGGAGGACGGGAGGAGGGAAAGAAAAAGAAAGATGAGGAAGAAAGAAGGGGAGAGGAGGAGAGGGACAAAGGAGGAGGGGGACAAAGTGAAGAAAGAAGGAGAAAGACTAGGTGGCTTAGTGGCTAAGACACTGAGCTTGTCGATCAGAAAGGTCGAATCCCTAGTATAGGTCTCCTGTGTGAGCAGGGGGTTGGACTAGATGACCTCCAAGATCTCTTCCAACTCTGTTACTGTTATTATTATTATTTAGGAAAGAAGAGGAGGAGGAGGAGGAGGAGAGGGAGAAAGGAGGAGGAAGGGAGGAAAGGAGAAGAAAGACGAGGAAGAAAGAAGGGGAGAGGAGGAGAGGGACAAAAGAGGAGGAGAAAGAGGAGGAGGAGGAGGAGAAAAAGAAGAAGAAGAAGAAAGACGAGGAAGAAAGAAGGGGAGAGGAAGAGAGGGACAAAAGAGGAAGAGAAAGAGGAGGAGGAGGAGGAGGAGAAGAAGAAGAAGAGGAAGAAGAAGAAGAAGAAGAAGAAGAAGAAAGACGAGGAAGAAAGAAGAGGAGAGGAGGAGAGGGACAAAAGAGGAAGAGAAAGAGGAGGAGGAGAGAGGGAGAAAGGAGGAGGAAGGGAGGAAAGGAGAAGAAAGACGAGGAAGAAAGAAGGGGAGAGGAAGAGAGGGACAAAAGAGGAGGAGAAAGAGGAGGAGGAGGAGGAGAAAAAGAAGAAAAAGAAAAAGAAGAAGAAAGGAGGGGAGAGGAGGAGAGGGACAAAAGAGGAAGAGAAAGAGGAGGAGGAGGAGGAGGAGGAGGAGGAGAATGACAACGATAACCATAACGACAACAACCACAGCCCTTCCCCCGACCAAGCGGGGCTTCCTCAAGCCACCGCTTAGGCGGCGATTCTCCATCCTCCGCCAGCGAGCAGGAGCAGAGGCGAGGCGGGGCGGGGCGGGGCGGGGCGGGGCGGGGCGGGGGGAGAGGGGGCGAAGGAGGGGAGGGGGCAAGGCAGGCGCATCCAGGCATCCGCAGCCGAAGGGCCGCCAGAGGCGAGGCAGAGCGCGCGGAAGGAGGCGAGGGCGAAAGGGAGCTGCTGCTGCTGCTGCTGCTGCGCGGGGCCGGGATGGGCTGCGGCGGGAGCCGCGCCGATGCCATCGAGCCGCGCTATTACGAGAGCTGGACCAGGGAGACCGAGTCCACTTGGCTGACCAACACGGACGCCGCCGAGCCTCAGCAGCAGCCGCTGCCCGCCGCCGGCCCGGAGAGCGGTGACGCCGATGCCGGCCTGAAGAGCCCCGGTGAGTCCGGAAAGCGCGGGGTGGAGGGTCGCCCTTCCGTCGCCACTGCGGCTGGCTGCCGAGCGGAGCCACCGCCGCCGGTCCCTCCCCCTCCCCATCTCCTCCGTCTGAGCCTCGGAGCCGGACTGGGATCCTACTGGGAAGGAGGAAGGGAAAACAGCCGCCTTGCTTTGCATCGGCCCAGGCAAATGCTTGGGGTTGGGTTGGTACCTTCCCATTGCTCGCCTAAGAAAAGTCGTGGCTTTGCTGCCTAGGTGGCAATTTAGGCAAGGAATCTTGAGTTCCCCTCTTTGGGACGCTGCTTTCTGAACTGTCTCACTGGCAGCAGGTACTCTTCTCCCAGAAAGAAGGGGAGGTGGGTGGGAAACTGATAGCAGCCTACACATGGTTGCCTAGGGTTAACTTAGCCATAATTTACAATTTGTAAATTTGGGGGCTTCTTGTGATACGGCTATAAATTCATTGCACGTTTGCCAGTTGGATTTAATTCTAGGCCAATATTCCTCAACCTTGGCGATTTTAAGATGAGCGGACTTCAACTCCCCAAATTTCCCAGCCAGTATAATGATGACTGGGGAATTCTGGGAGGTGAAGTCCACACACCTTAAAATTGCCAAGGTTGAGAAACATTCTAAAATATGGTTGACTAGATTGCAACTGATATATAAACATAGTCAGGGCTCACCTTATGATACCTTAAATAGCTTGGACACCGCATGTATCTCTAGCTTTTATGTTTCTATCTCTCTATCCCTGTCACAGGGATCCTTGAGAATTGTGAATAGTCATTCATCTGTTTGAAACCCTTAAGATGCAAGCGGTGTGCAAGATAGTATCAGCTCTTCTCCTCCACTGACATAATTAGCAATTCTTCTCAGGCCACTTTCAAATGAATGGAATGGAATGGAATGGAATGGAATGGAATGGAATGGAATGGAATGGAATGGAATAGAATAGAATAGAATAGAATAGAATAGAATAGAATAGAATAGAATAGAATAGAATAGAATAGAATAGAATAGTTGGAAGGGACCTTGGAGGTCTTCTAGTCCAACCCCCAGTTTAGGCAGGAAACCCTATGCCATTTCAGACAAATGGTTATCCAGTCTCTTCTTAAAAACTTCCAGTGTTTTTAAGTTGCATTCAAAACTTTTGGAAGCAAGTTGTTCCACTGATTGTTCTAACTGTCAGGAAATTTCTCCTTAGTTCTAAGTTGCTTCTCTCCTTGATTAGTTTCCATCCATTGCTTCTTGTCCTACCTTTAGGTGCTTTGGAGAATAGCTTGACTCCCTCTTCTTTGTGACAGCCCCTGAGATATTGGAACACTGCTATCATGTCTCCCCTAGTCCTTCTTTTCATTAAACTAGTCATACCTAATTCCAGCAACTGTTCTTTATATGTTTTAGCCTCCAGTCCCCTAATCATCTTTGTTGCTCTTCTCTGCACTCTTTCTTAGAGTCTCAACATCTTTTTTACATTGTGACAACCAAATGAGTGCCAGCGATTGTCTAAATAACCTCTGCTCTATAAATGTTTGTAGCTAAGACAAAATCCTACACTGAGGTTAGATGGTTTCATGATTAGCAGAGCTGTACTACCAGATGCTACTGGCATGAACTGAAATCCAGCATAAACTATGAAATACTGTTAAAACTTGCTCAATGCAAGGATAATTTTCCACACTTATACTTCACTAACGTGAAACAGATAGCCTGGCCCCAAAGAGTATCTTGCCTTCAAAATGAGCCCATACTTGTGACTTTGCTTGTACTGCTTTTTTAAAAACTTTTATATCACCTATAGGTAGTCCTCAACTTATGACTGGTCACTTAGTGACTGTTTGAAGTTACAATAGCCTTTGGCTATTTATGATTTATGGTTTATGGATATTTATGATTTATGATTTATGGATATTTATGACCTGGATCTGAAATTCCAATGGCTACCCCCCGCCCCCA
Source organism: Arizona elegans (assembly GCA_022577455.1). Lineage (NCBI taxonomy): Eukaryota > Metazoa > Chordata > Lepidosauria > Squamata > Colubridae > Arizona > Arizona elegans. The sequence goes on along the minus strand of JAKOOJ010000002.1, from coordinate 14,285,543 downwards.
ACCAGTCACCTGACTGTATTTTGGGCATCTGGCAACCAGTACAGTTTTATGCCTGTTTGCAGCATCCCATGGTCACATGATTGCAATTTACATTGTTTTTGCTCAAAACCAAGATATACTTCTGGCATTCAGCAAAAATGCCACCACAGGGCAAATAATGGGTTTATTAAAAACTGTTGCAAAAAATTTAATTGTCAGGTCCAATTATGGTTATGAGGACTACCCATATTTGATTTTTAAAGCATAATTCTGAATATTATTAAATCTTCACTAAAGGAACAATTTTCTGGAACTGCAAGATGCCCTGTTTTCATATTCTTAAAGTATTGTCACTGCTTATATACAAGTTATAGAAGTACATGCTGGAAGATATTTCAGAATATAAATATATATTTTATCAAGCAACTGTAATGTAGAAATATTAATATTTTCATAAGACATGAAATATGGTGGAGTGGCAAAAGTGTTTTGATTGAGAAAGCATATATGTACCATAAAATAAGAACAAGGATCACAAAAAAAGACTAACAATTTGTTCAAAATAAAAAGTGTTCCTTAACAATACTTTAAAAAAAACTATCCAAAACCCCAAATGTTCATAATATTGTAAGATAAATTTTAAGTTGGATGTTTGATTTGGGTTCCAAAGTGTCACTTACGTTGTGAAAGTGTCTAGGATTTTGGAAGTTGTTAGATGACTCCTATAAGAAGCTGAAAAAAGTTTGAAAGTACATTATGAATCCTTATTTAAGATTTTTCACCCCATGCCAAAAACTATCCCACTGAATTGTGCAGCACAAAATAATCTGGCTGACTTTCCACATTTAACTGTCTTGTGCCAAACACTTCCATAAAAACAGAGTCTGATTGTTCATGTGAAAATTCATGTGTACAAAAGAGAACCAGATAGGCAGAGATAAACACATCTGAACATCTTTAGATATTTCTTTTGGCTTCATTTTCTTTGTTCCCTAATTGTTGTTTATTACTCATGCGTTGAGGATTATTGCTGAGCTGTGATCAGATTTCACGTATTAGAAGAATGTTTTGTATGATCTATTGACCTGTTTGAAAAACATTTTATTCATTTGGCTTAGCCCACTATACCACCTTTGTAAAGCTTGTTTGGGTCGAAGAATTCCGCTTTCTGACATTAACTTTTAACACCAGAGATAGGATTGTATTTTCCCCCCTCTACTGCAGATAGGCTAGAGGAAAATATCAATCTGCCCTAATCAGAAAAGGGGTCCTTTGTAGGTAACATTTTTATGCGATCCTTTCAAAGCATAATCTCAAATTGTTTGGTTTTCCAACAAATATCTGTATATTAATCTTTGTACGTGGATCTAAAATGGAAGTTTAAGAATTTAACACAGATAAAAGTAGAATTGGATTTTTTTTCTTTTTGTGGACGTATTAGTCTTTGTGACCTTGTCATAACAATGCACAATGTTGCTGTATATATAAAATAATGTTCTTTCTTTACCATTATTGGTTGTCAGTCTAGACCAGGGGTGTCAAACTCAATTTCGTTGAAGGCCTCATCAGGGTTGTGTTTGACCTCAGGGTGGCGCGTGGCTAGCTCGATGTCACTCCTGTCGGGGGCGCCTGTGATGGCTCAAGAGCTCTGCCAGTGAAAACAGGCTCCTGAGCTCCATTTTCGGCTGCCACGGTATCCTGCAACCCTCTGCCAGTAAAAACAGAGCTCGGGAGGGCCTCATGTGCCCCCACAAGCTCCATTTTCACTGGCAGAGGGTTGCAGGAGGCCGTCGCAGCCAAAAAGGGAGCTCAGGAGTCCATTTTCGCTGGAAGAAGCATCGTGGGCCGGTCCTTCGCTGTTTCCAGGGCAGCCCCATGGAACATATCTACAGTAAGTACCCCATGGGCCAGATCCGGCCCCTGGGCCTTGAGTTTGACACCCCTGGTCTAGACTCTAGACTAAAATAGTGTTCTGCCTGGCTTAGAAAAACACTTTTTCTTGTTCCAAAGAATAGAATATAAAGGGTGGTCTGAATATCCTGAACAATCAATAACATCTCCTGTCTGCTTTTGTAGCTGCTGCTATCACTTGCAAAAAGTAATATTGACTTTAATTTCTCCAGAAGATGTTTTAGAACCAAAAACAAACGTTGTAAGAGATATATTACCTTTACCAACAGCTTTTACTTTGTACAGGGAACCTGAACTGATGGTTATCTTAACTTAGCCTGATAAAAAAAATGCACACAAGTGGTAGATGAAATCATTATAATAGGCTGCAAACATTCATACTATAATCTTCCTGATTATGGCCAACATTGCTTTTTCTTTGGTTGGTAGTAGTAGCTAAGATATCTATAATATTATCATTTTGCTGTCCGTAATGCACATATTTAACAGCGTACAGGCTGATAATTATATATTATTGGCTTACTTTCTTAGATATTCCATGGAACCTATTCTCCAGCTCAAAATCACCCAAAGCAATTTGAACTGGTGAATAACAGAATGTACCAGGAATTCATCGCTATGTCATCCCCAATGGGATGCTTAAACATCTCCAGCAAAGAAGAGTACACCCTTTCTCAAGGAAGATTTTGGGGAAAACAGCTCGTACCATTAGAGTTTTCCTGATACCCAATTGGAATTTATTTCCTTGTAATTTAAGTCATTTTTTTCTTTTCTGAAACATCTTCGAAGAATTGTGCCTTATCTTCTTGAAGACAGCTACCCTGTCTCTCCACAGTCTTTTCCAAGCTAAATATATCCAACAGCTTCAACTGTTCCTCATAAATTTTTCTTTCCAGGTTGTTCTTCTTTGGATACCTTCCAGTTTATCAACATCCTTCCTAAAATTTGGTGCACAGAAGTGGACACAATATTATAGGTGAGGTCTGAGCAATATTTTAGATGCAGGATGGAAAGGAATAATGATTTTTCTTGATTTTGACACTGCTGTTGATGGAGCCTAAGATTGCGTTTTCCTTTTTTTTGCTGTTGTGTCACTGTTGGTTAACAGTTTGTTATCCACCAAAATACTCAGATACCCAGCAATACCCAGCATGGTTCCCCCCCATCCTATACTCATATCTTTGATTTTTTTTTCTATCCAAATATAAGTATACATTTATCTTGGTTGAAATTTAGCTGATTAGTTTCTGCCCATTGTCCCAGCTGGTCAATATACTCTATACTTGTGCTAATTTGATAATACTTTCTAACCCCACATTTATGTCCTTTATAAATATGGTGAACAGCAGAGGGCCTAAAATGGTATCTTATTTGATACTTGCCTTAAACCTACACAGAGCTAGTGACATATCTTTGCTGGGATGATTATTCAACCAGTTTTATAGCTGTCCAATGATAGCATAGTCCAGACCCCATTTGCTTTTAAAACTGTTGGAATACCTAGTGAAACTCTGACTTCCACCTGCCAGTATCTTTTTCTTTTTCTTTTTGCCCAAGGATTCTAGATCACACAATGCATTCTAAAAAAATAACAACAGAGAGGAATGGTAGGCCCATCCTCACTATGCAACATATTCATCCACCAAGAGGAGGAGAGAAATCACATAAAAAGGAAACTAGCTAGACATAGCAGTGCAGCTTTTCACCAGGATAGAGTTGCGGATAACAGCCAGCAGAGGAAAAGCTGGAGAAAAAACAAGTCAAAACACGTAAAAGATATGAGAATTGTCTAAAGCCAAAGCAGAAAAGGCAAAGCACAACAAGTACTTGTTACTGGCAGAGCTCCTTACTATAATTAAGTTTAATGGCACCTGGAGTATTTTTTTTATAATTATCGGATTCTAAATATGCTTTCAATCCCAGATCCTTGATTCTAATCATCTTGATTTTTCCCCCCTCTTTCTCTTGTGACCTTGGGATTATTTATTGTAAATTGGATCTTTCTTTTCAGCTGTCCCCTGGGAGTCATTTCAAAGGCTGCTCCTGTATGTTTTTTGAGAGGTTTTCATTCAATGAGCCAATTATTCAGGTGGTTTTTATTTTTTATATTATTTTCAGGTGGAAAATGAAATGGGTACCACTAACAAATAGCCTTTGGTGGATGCTGATTATTTTCCCTGAGGCGTCCTGTTGAGTTTCGATTAGAACAGAGCTATAAATTAAGTTAGATAAATGACATAAGATTGTAGAGTGCATCTTTTTGTTGCAATAAAACCACATGATAACAAGCTGATTTATCCTCTCCATTGTAATAATGCATTTTAGCTCTGTCATCTCCCAAACAGTGCTACTAATCATGTCTCCTTTTCTTTTGATTTTCTGTTTTTTTTTTCTGGAGTACTGCTAGTTCTAGTATGCACTAAGTGCTTTCTTGGTTCTAGTGTTTTGCCCTCAGCATATTTGCTTTGCAGCATGTGATTCTTTATCTATAGTGTATTTCTGTTGACTTACAGCAAGTAACTAGGTTGTACCTGGAGATTCATTGGCAATAGGTACGGTAAACTCTACAAAGGTAGCCATTTCTCTCCTTAATTGCTGAATATGTTTTGTAAGTATAAACTTTGATTTGTTCTGCAATCTCTTTATGGAAGCTTTGTATAACTGAAGTGGCACCATGGCAGAAGATTTCAGGGACTAGTTATTTACTTTTTGTTGTGAGCGTAAGTAATTTGGGAAATACGTCATGTAAGGGAAATTAATGATTTTTCTCCCAGTACGCCCTGGCTATTTACAACTTTAAGTGATCAATAACTGACTCAAAATCACTCCTAATTCAACTGAGCCATTTCAGTTTAAGGAAAATGTGGGTTTCACAACCTAACCACCTACCTGTTCTCACCTGCAGCACCTAGAATATGTGACTTGCAATATTCTCATTATCTAAAAGATGTTGCTTAAGCAGCCATATTTTTAAATTGTTCCCCTACCTCTCCTGGAGCCTAGGATTGTCATGTGCAACAGCTTTGTTTCCCTTTGTTTGCAGACAAACAGTACATAATAAAAGCATCCGTGAAGGAAGTCATTATTATTTCTTCTTGTTTTCTTCCACAAAACTTGAGACTTGTTTAATTTCTTCAGAAGGTCATGCAGGAGAAGTAAAAACATGTACTGAATACAGTCACGTCTGAAACACGGCAAATAAGGGTTTGTATTCTGTGTGTAACATCCTATTGATATATTAAGTAATATTTCTTTAGCTAGGCTTGTCATTAAAACGCGTCCCCAAACAATTGACAAACCCAACAAAAATGAGAAAAGTGAACAATAGTGACCAGATCTTGGTTACTGAGGTTTTTCATTCTTCTCTACAGTTAGCATTTTTCTCTTTTGACTTTAATTAATATACTGTACAGAAAGGAAAAAAGAAAAAAATAATTAGCATAGTGAAAGGAAGAAAAAACTAATGCAATTACCACAAGATAAATTGTGTATATAAGAGCTTTTTGTGCATAAAGGATCATTTGACCCTTTATGACCACTCTTAGACTGCAACTTTGCTTTCTTAGGTAATAGGAATCCTTCCATGTAATCCAGATGACCATAAGATAGCAGAAAAGAGTTGGGGTGGTGCCATTACTGTCCTTCTGGAATTTTGTGGCCCAGACACAATTGCTTTAATTTAAGGAACAAATACACAGATATCACATACACACACTCACTCATTTTAATAGTTCCAGTAATGTAAGGCTGTATATTTTTTCATAAAAGATATATGTCTACATTTATTATCCTGAGTTAACATTTCTCTTTTAACAATATAGTGCATAAGACTGCCCTGCTGTTTGTGAAAATCTGCATCAAATTGAGTAATGAAACAAACAAAAAAAAATCAAAATAACGGTTTGTGTGCACTTCATGCAATCATCAATATGTCTGTTCAATCTTATTTCTTTGATCACAGAACGCAGCATGAGTCACTCTCAAAATTGCTTTAAATTTTTCATGTGGTCATCATGATTCACAGATATGTACAAAGCATAATTTTCTATACCTTATTGTCCTGTCCTTTGAGCACCATGCAGGCTCTAGAAATGGCTCTTGCTAACCACCACATTTGACTGACTGCCAGCGTGTTATGAATTTTGAATCTTTCCACAGAATTTTATTTTTTTTATTCTTGCTAAATTGTTGAGTTACTGTATTTGGCCATGAAATCATCTTTATACATTTTATAGTTAGAATAGCTAGAAAACTGTCTGATGAGGAGGAGGTTGGAGTCGAGAGGAACCAAAAGGAAGAAGCAGGGAACAAAAGGAGCTTACACTAGAAATATTGTTGGTGTCCTTCAGAAATCTCAGGGTAGTGATCAGGATCTAGAGGCAGGGGAACAAAAGGTGCTAAGGTGGAACAAAAATTGAAGGCAAATAATTCAGGAACCAAACGATGAAAATTCAGGATCCGCTGAGTGAACAGCACTGAGGATGGATAATATGCCTCTTGTCAGCTCTTAGTCAGCTTACTGTACAAGTAGTCCTCAAATTTCAACCACAATTGAGCCAGGGATGGGCTTCAAAAATTTTAGGAATGGGTTCTCTGCCCAGCTGCTCGGTGGGCGTGGCCATGGTGGGTGTGGCCTAGTCAGCCTCCTGCACAACGGTGGGGGGCAGGGTATTTTTGTTCCCCCGGCTCTGGAGGCTTTCTTTGAGCCTCCGGGAGGGTGACAACAACCTCCCCAGACTCTGGAGGCTGGAAATAGGCCCGTTTCCGGCCTTCCCAAACTTTCGGTAGGCCCGTTTTTCACCCTCCCTCAGCCTCCGTGCACACCCTGCACTTATCTGCATCCAAAATGGGCCGTGGGGGACTCCTGGGTGGAGCGGGACGGGTGGGGCCAGCAAGGAGTGGGATTTGGGGCTTCTCTGAACTACACAGAATCTTAGCTAGAGGTTCTCCCAAACCCCTGAGAACCCCCAGCAGCCCACCTCTGAATTGAGCCCAAAATTTATGTTAAGTGAGTTTTGCCCTATTTTATGATCTTTATAGCCACAGCTGTTAAGTGAATCACTGCAGTTGATAAGTTAGTAACACAGTTGTTAAGTGAATCTGGTTTCCCCATTGACTTTGTCGGAAGGCTGCAAAAGCTGTTCACATGATTCCGGGACACTGCAACCGTCATAAATATGAACCAGTTGCCAAGCATCCGAATTTTGATCACATGAACATGGGGATGCTGCAATGGTGTGAAAAATGGTTATACACCACTTTTTTCAGTGCTGTTGAAACTTTGAACGGTCACTAAATGAATTGTTGTAAGCCAAGGACTACCTGTCCGTAACCATGTGGTTCTATGGAAAGCAATCCAGGCAGTTAACCTTTCTTGCCATTCAATAAAGGAGACATTATTCCATCAACTAAACTTTACTCAACACTGCAAGATCCGGTAAAATTAGGAGAAAATTAACAATGGCATATGATTACAACATGGTTACATAATAATTAGCAGCCATGCTCCATAGAAGAGGCCATGTGGTTCTGGCTACAATGTGGCCTACTTACTGTCTAGGCCAGGGGTCACCAACCTTTCAGATCTCAGGGACCACTACATTCATAATTTTAAATCCCGCGAGGGACTAATATGATCTGCCTAATGACCAGCTGGGTGGGTGTGGCTATGTGGTCATGTGACTGGGTAGGTGTGGCCAACTCGATGTCACTCACGTTGGGATGCCTCGCCAGCCTCTACTCACCCCTCCCTTCCCAGCCACTCCTTGCCTCCCCCCCCAGGCTCCTTAGGGCCCCAACAGAAAGCAGTTGTTGGAGCTAAGCAGCCACCATGAGAAAGAGTTGGCAAAACAGCTCAGTTCAAATTGGATCTGACCAAGAAGGAGGCTCAGCAGAAGCACCTCACTGAGGACTATAAGCATAGGCTTTCCAAGCAGAGGGAAGACCTGAGGGAGTGCAAGGCCAGGTACAGGCACCTGGAGGCTCAGTGGGCTGAAATGGTCAGCTAGTTCCAGGTCATGATGCAGTCTCACTGGAACAAGGTCCTCCAGCTCTTTGCCATCAGCAGCACTTCCCTCCAGCCTTCGCCCAAAGCCCTACACCAGGAGGCTGAAGCAGACCCCAAGTTGGAATTTCTGTCCCCCTCCAACCCACACAAAAAGACCCCAAAGGGGGAGACTCTCTGCAGCAACACGAACGCTGATTTCACATATCTGTCCCAGGGGCTGTAGTTTGAAGATCCCTGATTTATTGCAATATAAAAAATGCAAATATTTTTTTTGGACCACCAAAATTTTCTCGTGGACCACCAGTTGGTGACCGCTGGTCTAGGCCAAAAACATATTATGCCCCTATACCCCCTCAGGGCTTAAACTGCCTAAAGGTGTGTCAGGATACGTTACTCACCCATAATACCCTCAGATGGGTTGGATTGCAGCTGAAAAACTCTTGAGTGGCTTCTCTAAATGGAAGATGGAGGATGGAATGGCTTCACTTCCCTTCTCTTTCCCATCAATACTTGTAACAGAAGTGACAAGACAGGAAAAGGGAAAGTAAGTAATAATCCTTAAACACTTCCCTATGAAGGGAACATGCTGCACCTCCTTTGGCCAGCAAGGTCAGGGTTTCCAAGTTTACTTATAAGCTAGCTAAACAAAAAGAAATTAACCCATCCTACCAGAGCACCAAATGCTCAGGGGACAAAACAGTCCTACTGTACTAATTGTTGCTGAAGCACAGGGATGTCAAACTCAATTTCTTTGAGGGCCACATCAGGGTTGTGTTTGACCTCAGGAGGCTGAGTTGGCGTGGCCGGAATGGACATGGCGAGATCAATGTGCTGCAGCCCTCTGCCAGCGAAAACAGAGCCCGGGAGGGCCACGTGTGGCCCTTCCGAGCTCCATTTTCGCTGGCAGAGGCATTCTGGGCTGGCCCTTCGCTGTTTCCAGGGCGGCCCCACAGGGCAGATCTAAGTACCTTGTGGACCTTGAGTTTGACACACTGTAGTAGATTTTGATCTCAAAGCTCTGGCTTTCATTATCTTTTGATTTTTCTCGTGTTCTCAAGCATAATTATTTGGTTTTATTTATTTCCTGGGTATATCTCAATGTTCTGACTGTCATTTGACTGGTTTTCATTGTTTTCTGCCCCCCTGGTCAAGTATTTTATAAGAAAACATTGCAGCTCTGTCTGTCCATTTCTTCTCCAGTTCTCGCATGGCGTTCTCCATGTTAATGTCAAAGCCATTTGATCAATACCTACTTGACTGCAAATTGCTGACCCTGTTTTTCTGTTGACTAAGTGGATAAATACACCTGGTGTGCTTCCAAAGGATCTTTTTTTTTTTTTTGGTAATGCACAGGGACAAAGTCTTTTGCCTCAACTTGTTGTTTTTATGAATTGTTCTATTGTCTTTTCTTTTGAATAACAGTTCAGGTAGCCCTTGACTTACAACCATTCATTTGTTTTGAATGGTGACTGCTTGAAGTTACAGTGGCGCTGAAAAAAGTGACTTATGGCCAGTTTTCACACTTGTAACTGTTGCAGCCTTCCCAATGATCACCTGATCAAAATGTAGGCTTGGCAACTGGCATGTATTTATAACAGTTGCGCTGTCTCGGGGTCACGTGTTCACCATTTGTAAACTACCAAGCTGGATTCTGAAAAGCAAAGTCAATGTGAGAAGCCAGATTCACTTAATGGCCATACAATTCACTTAACAACAGCAGCGATTCACTTAATAACGGTGGCAAAAAAGGTCATAAAATGGGGCAAACTTAACAACTGCCTTGCTTGGCAATGGAAATACTTGGTTGTGGTTGTAAGTCAAGGATGACTTGTATTGTTTTACCTCTATTCTTTCCAAGCCCTTCAACAATGTTGGAGCATGGATGGCATGTATATACATATTGAAAAGGCCACTGTCTTTTGCAAGAGTTGTTCCTATTTTCAGAGAGTATGGAATGGCCTCAGTCTTTCCTCTCAAGAGATTTTAAAATCTGTCTTCACTGCTGTAAACGTCCTTGGGGAGTGGTTTTCTACCAGGAGACCATCCTTCTGTTCCAAAGACGAGGAGAAGCTTATTTCTGTTACTGTGTGAAGTGCTCACCATCCCAAATTTTGGATCACAAAGTTTTGTTTTGTTTTTACAAATACCCTAGAATTTCAGGAGGTTGACTCAGCCTTCCATCCTTCCGAGGTGGGTAAAATGAGGAGCCAAATTGCTGAGAACAATATGCTGATTCTGTAAACCGCTTAGAGAGGGTTGTAAAGTGGTATATAGGTCTTATTGCTATTGCTATCTCACTTGGCTAAGTCATTTCTTATAATTTGCTAAGTCAATAGGCAAATATCTATGCAAACACTTGGTGTCTACATATGAAGGGGAGAAGAGCTATAAGAATATGTAAATGTAATGTAATGAATCTTATGTTAATTTTATCATGGACAAAACATCCTTTTATAAAACAGAATAATTTTGTCAATTTTCTTTTCAGCTGAAGAATACCATATGTAAACTAGTAACAAATATTTTGGCTTTCACTCTGCAATTTTGTGTTTTCAGGAATTTTAGAGGACAGCAAATCAACCCAGACCTGCATGGCAAAATCTTCAATTTCAAGTGGCATGGCTATTCCCGAAAAAAGAGCTCATTGTGCTACACAGTGTACAAAATTATCAACTCACACCACTGGAAATGCAGCCCAGAAGCCACAAAATAGCTTTAAAACCTCAGAGGTGAGTGTAGGATTACATTCTGTTTATGTGGCGAAATATTAATTGTACAAAACCTAAACCAAATTCAAAGGCTTCCTGACCACCCTCACTGCTGTTCCACTACTGCGTTTAAAAACCCTTGTGAATTCTAAAGGTAAAACAATTTTGCCATTAGGTACTTTGTGATGTGGTTTTATGTTGCTATAGCAACTGGATTGAGGGAGTAGAGAAGGCAAGTTCTAAACAACACAGATGGCAAAACACAAGGTCCAGGAGCAGAATCCCAAACCTTTTAAGAGCAGGAAGTCAAGGATGAGAAGAGAATGATGGCTGTCTTGAGGCCAGGAGTCGGGAGGCAGAATGAAGCAAAAATTTCTGCCAGTGTGAAAATTGGTATCAACAATTGACGCCAATACATACAGCAAGGTCCTTGGAGCAATAGTCATTTACAAAACCCACCACCTTTATTGCAGCTGCCAATCAATTGGTGCAGAGAAACAATAAACGTAGCTCCCTGAAACAGGTGGTAGTGTGACACCAATCAATCCTCAAATGGTGCAGAACAATCCTGCAGAAGGGCCTTTACTCAAGTGCAATTAAGCTCTACAGTATTTCTGCAGTTTTAAGGAAGAAAAGTATTCAGCTAGGCATTTCTCCCTCTCTCCATTGGCACAATTATCCTTTATGTTCAGTTCTTCTCATGATGAAGGAGGCAAAGGGTTAATTTTCTCCACCATTATAACCAGATTCAGTTAGAATTAATTTGTTTAAAAACTCTGGTTTTTTTTCTTCAGAGGACTAAACAGCAAAGCCTTGTCACACATAATGTTTTCAGGCGGATCGAGAATATAGTGTGATTCTAAATGTGTTGAAATGCTGAGCCATTCCATTTTCTAAGAATGGCATTATGCAGTGTATCCTTGACATTATTGAAGGAAGGGGTGGGAAAAATGTTATTTATTGTCCCCATAAACTATTTCCATTTATAAGTATTGATTGCTCTTTTACCATCTTGTACAGTTATTTATTGAGAGCAACCAAGATGTTAAGAAGGCTGGAAAGGAAATGATAGGGAGAATGCTTGGAGGCCACTGAATATGTTTAGTCTGCAGAAAAAAGGCTGTGAAAAGACATGATAATTGTCTTCTACTATAGTCTTACTATAGTCCTACTCTCTGAGGGATTACCATATCCTTCTGAGGAATTCTTCAGAGCTGTTTGAGAAGACAAAGCAAGAAATAATAGGTTATTTACATAATAATATGTAAATAGAACTCAGTTAGACATCAAGCAATATGTTCTAATATTTACAGTTTGATGAATAAGTGTTATTATTAGAACATATTGCTTGATGTCTGAGATCTAAGTTCAATTACTTCGAAGCCAAACTGCTTGTGAAGAAGTGACTTTAAAGATAATTTAAAAAGCCCAGTTAGTCATCTCTGAGGTATGATGTATAGGTAGTCCTCGACTTACAACAGTTCATTTAGTGATGGTTCGAAGTTACAACAGCACTGAAAAAAGTGACTTACAACCATTTTTCACACTTATGACCATTGCAGCATCTCTATGGTCACATGAGCAAAATTCAGATGCTTGGCAACTGACTGATATTTATGATAGTTGCAGTGTCCTGGGGTTATGTGATCATCTTTAGCCACCTTCTCACAAACAAAGTCAATGAGAAAGCCAGATTCAATTAACAACTGTGTTACATTACTAAATGTAATAACTGCAGTGATTCAACTTAGCAACTGTGGCAAGAAAGGTCGTAAAATGGGACAAAACTCATTTAACAAATGTCTCACTTAGCAACACAAATTTTGGGCTCAATTGTGGTCGTAAATCGAGGACTACCTGTAGTAGTACTGCACTGGGCTAGACTAGATGATATTTGAGGTCCCTGGTAACTTTTTACATTCTGTGATTGTTTTCTGAACTAAAAAGCTCCACATCTTTTATAGCTTTCATTCTCCCATGCCCACTCAGAAAATTGTCAGTTTGTTTTAGGTTTGATTTTTGCAAGTTTTGAATTGAAATAATTATATTAATAGGTTATGATACCTAATTTAAGACTAGAACCTAGGGATCATTCAAATTCTAGTGCTGTTAGGAATATTATTTAATCAGTCTCTTTTTTAAAACTGTTCTCCAATCTTGTTTCCTTTTAAGCGAGTTACTTCTACAGAATATATTCTAAGCATAAATTATATTTTATGAACTCCTTTTCAAACAGGCTAAATGGGACAAAAAAAGAGCTACAAAAGAAGTTAGTAGTAACACTGCCAAAACAGACAAATACAAACAAATAAATAGCAACAGAAGAGTCGCAAAGAATGGTATCAATTAAGGAAGCACTGAAAAAAGGTGAATGAATTCTGCAATATCTTGCTGCACTTTATCTGACTGCCTAATGCAGGGATCTGGAATTTCAACGTTGATGTTATGCTGAATGTGACGGACAACTGATGCTGAGTGCCTTTGGAAAAATGATGGACTTTATTAGCTCTGCAGTTCTGTCAGCACTGAAAGCTTGAATACTTTTTCTTGTCCTGTACTTGATGAGCTTGGCCATCAATTAGGAAATAACTGGTTTGATTTTTACTTTGCCACTAGCTAAGTAACTAACTCATGGTAACTTAAGTTAATTTCCTATGAAGAAAAATGTAAATCAAATGATCCAGGGATGCTAGAAAAACTTCTCAGAAATTAGGGCTACATGCAACATAAATTTTCATACAATCAGGTATTGATTGATTGATTGACTGATTGATTCATTATGTGCCATCAAGGTAGTGTGGACTCTTAAAGAGACCACAAAGACAAAAATTTTCCCAGGATGATCCTGGCCTGGTTCTTCAGCTCTTCTGATGGTGCATAGTTATCATCTAGATTAATTCAATTTTAATATTAAATGTATATCATCTGAAACCAAAATGTGATCACAGCAATCGCTGTATGCAAAATAGCACCCCTCGTGATCCTGTCATTAGTGTGCTGAGATACCACAAGAGAGTTCTACGGTACTATGACAGATAACTTGCTGCTTCCTAAAATAGATGACTCAAAATTGTGTCACTGTAAATAACTGTGTGACAGGTGTAAAACATTTAAGAATGCAGTATCCTGCTTGGCCATATAGGAAGCTTGCACTGGGTAGTTGTGCTATAATAGTTAATACTCATTTCTGGGGAAAATCAATTCCCTCTGCCAATGTGCCACAATGTGGCGTGCGCGCCATACAGTGTGTGCCACACAGGACAGGACTAATTCAACTGTCAGTCTCATTGGCAGTTGTCTTAAACCACAAGTGATTCTTTCTCAAGAATAATTCTCACAAAGTTCCCTGGCATGAAATGAAAAGGAAGAATTGCAACAAACTGTGAATTATATTCAAAGTTGAAATAACCTGTATCCACCAATATTGGGGCGGACGTTTTCTGATTTTCTAACCGTTTTTCTATGGTTCAGAAAGCAGGTGCTCTCTGCATTGATAACGAGGAAAATTTCATCTGACCGTGTGATCAAAGCTCAGCTTTGATATTATTTTGATAACAAAAAGCCTGACTGAAAGTCTTGAGTTTCACATTGGCCTCTGCATTTATTCCTGCTGAAAATCATGCTGCTATAAAATAGTAAAATTATGCCAAATGCATTGTTTATTTATTTGTTGTTTTTGTAAGACTACACAATTCAAAAAGAACTCAAGAGTGCCATATAGCAGTGACATGGTTTCGTGTGCTGCTTGCATTCTGTGGATAGGGCTTCACTTGTTTGTGCAGCCTGGTTTCTGGCATCCCGCGGAGTGGTGCCAGTCCACGGACGGGGGGTTGGGGACCCCTGCCATATGGGATTTAAAACAGATTTTAAAAATTTATTAAATATGACAATATAGAAAGATAGTTTTGATTTCACTTGAAGGGCAACTGATGTTTGTATAATATACACTTCCCCAAGTGTTTAATTCCTGCCCTTGTGGTAAAAATCCTTTTTAACGTACTGTACACTTAATAAGAGCTTCAAATAGAGGGGTGGGGTGGAGAATTATCCCTTGATTGTGTCTTTTCAAAAGAGAAAAAATGTATATACTATATTCGAGTCTCTAATTTCAATGGAGAAGCAGAGCTGTTTTACAGCAAGGCTAAATTTTCCAAGCAGAAGTCTAATCTATAAATTAATAAAATATAAATCAGTAAACAAATTAAGTGACCAGATTACTGGAGAGAATCAAAGCTGAACAATTATCAATGTATTGAATGAGAACCTTAATTAACACAGAAGAGAGACGTTTTGGAAATGTAACTAGAAAAATGTGAACTATTAAAAGAAATTGCTTGATACAGAAATCCAGTGTTTGGAATCTATATTCAGTTTTTAGTCTTAATTATAGCACTGCAGGATTGCATAAGTGAAAATAACCTTTGAATCATTCTTGGCATTACTTATGTACACCCAAGCTTTAATTCAAATGGTGTGCGTATGTGTGTGTGTGTAATATACCTACTGGTAATTAGAAAGGAGCCCTGATGCTTCAATAAAGCTTGCACTCAGCATGCATTAACTATTTTCATTTTCCTAGGAATAAGTCTCAGTTGCTTCTGAGCAAGTATACAGTGTTTGGTTTTCTATAGATCACCCCCTATCTGCTAACCTAGACTGTAATCTGTTCACAGGTGAGCCTCTTAAGTCTCATTAAATTTAGTAACCTATTTATCAGACATTGAATTCCAGAACAAATGATGAAGTACCCACAAGAGAGCGAGCTGGCAGTTGCACACTCCATAACTGCAATATTAACATACCCAATACTCTTATGTCTGCTCTTTACATTGGGGCATTTAAATGCCTGCCTGTCTATGCCTGTCTATATGCATACAGATTCTCTGTTGGTCACAAATCCTGCATAATTAAGGTTTATGCACACATGGGAAATTCATACATAAAACCTATGCTATAAATCTGAAGTGAAGCTGCTTCTGAACGCCTAGACTGAATGCCTAGACTGATGTACCCCCAATACATTGCTCCTCCCCTTTCCCCCACATCACCCAAATTTAAATCCTACATACGTCTAGTCCTGCCAATTTAAAGATGCTGACTTCAGTTCCCAGACTTACTCAGCATGATGGCTAGGAAAATTCTGGGAGTTGAAGTCCAAACATCTTCAACTTGTCAAGGTTGAGAGATGCTTGGCTAGCAACTTCATGAACTGAGCTGCAATCCACAAAAGCTTACGCCTTTTAGTAAAATTTGTTTGTCAGAAAAGGTGCTACCAACTGATTCTTGATTTTACATAGGTGTATAAGGGTGGTGTCATCCTCTGGTGAAGAAATGATCAAATTATTGTTTTATTTAATATAAGAGTTATATCACTTAGATTCAGCCTTCTGGATATATTGGAATACAAACTTCCATCATCTATGCTAGCCTTATTTCTTAGCCATACTAGCTGGGAACAGTGAGGTGTGTATTTTAATATATTTGAAGGACATTTGGTTGAGAAAGAATGCTAAGACAGTATAATTGGCATGTTATGTGAGTCACAAAATATTTTTAAAATGAGCAATTTTAATATCTGTTAAGTGATCATAGCAGTCTTTAAGTAGCCTCCAGGAAGACTGAACTGCTGCAGTCATTTGAAGCCAATCATTTGAGCTCCCTGGCCTGCACTCCTCTTTTAAATAAATTCTTGATTGCAAATAACATTCCTTTTATGTCAGCATTCAAGTGGCCAATGATAAGTACATATCTGTAAGATTGTCAAGGATCTGTGAAAAATTCCAGCGTTTGAAAGTTAAATACAATGGACTTTCTCTCAGTTTTTACAAAAGAACTTGGAGTGCAATCAGTGAATCGGATCACACTTAAGGCTAAGTCTGGGTTTATTAACTAAATCACAATAGGCTAGGTTTATAAAATATAATATACACCACCTTCTACGTAGATAAGGGTCAGCTTATTTGCAGGGGTGTTATGTCTTTTATTATTGTTTTTTGACAGGGAATGGGCTTTTCTATACATAAGGACAGGGCTCATTATCCCTATTACCCCTTGGTGGTCATTCTCTGGTACGTCATGGGAGCACACTGTTAGAAAGGTCTCTGCTTTATTGGTGCTTGTGACCACCTGGGAAAAGAAAAGAAAAGCCTTCCACAACTTTGTTTGAGCGATTGAGATGGAGCAAGTATGGGGTCCCTCTCTCCGGCACTGTCCTCCTGGGAGGGAAACAGCCAGAGATGGACTAAGCGACTGGTTTGTAACATGTATGACTGGTTGTGGGATGTTAATGTAACCACAAGCATTTGAGCCTGACCACTTTCCGTAGATAAGGAAGGCCTTTTTCTGTTAGCCTGTGGTCTAGAATTACAAACATTATCCATATAGTTCATGTCTTTTACCTTTCTTCCATCTTCCGTCCTATGCTCGTTTACTATTGGATGTTCTTGCTTTGTGATGGGGGGCTCCTGGTCCAGAATGGTTATGTCTATGATTGGGTAAAGAACTTCTGGACGGTGTCATGCAAATTTTTGTCAAACTTGTGGAACTTTTCAGTGTAAAATTTGTAGAATTTGTAGAAGAAGAAGTAGTAGCAGCAGCAGTAGTAGTAGTGGTAGTAATAGTAGTAGTAGTAGTAGTAGTATTCTGGGTGGCTGGAAAGAAAAAAAGACCAAAGTGCTTGACTGTCTATATACTACAGAAGTCTTGGTAATATAGAAATAGCCTGCTATTGCTTTCTAGAGGTTTTTTTTTTTAAACTTCCCAGTCTAGCTCACAGAATTGGCATTTTCTGAAGGCTTCCCAGCCAGGTATTGGTTCAGGGCTGTCAAACTCCCGGCCCCTGGGCCGGATGCATCACGTGCTGGCCATGCCCACGCCTGGTTTAGCGAAGGGGAAAAAAGTCCCGATACATCACATGATGCTGCCGTGACGACGTGAGTATAACACCCTTGTATTAGTTAAATTCTTTTAGATCAGTCATGGTAGACCAATTGCTGTGACCTAACTGGGCTCTATATGCTTAGATTATCAACTGAACAATCTTAAAAACTGTTTTTAGTACAGTTCGGTACATGCAATAACTTGAAGCTAACAGACCCTGAAGAGAGAATTGCTATTATGGTTCTGTGGCTCTGCAAATTACCTTGCTTAGAAACATTTCATTCTGCTTGCTGGAGTTCAATTATCCATGTTTGGTATAAGAGTGAGGAATGAAGTCCCTGAATGTTTTCTGGGAGAGGTGCTGATACCAATCCTATTGTCTCAGTGCTTTCACTCTCAGCTTGTAATTATATGCACCTCTCAACACAATTTACTTACATTAATGAACACTTGCAAGAATTTTAAATATTACGACTATCTACATTTCATAAAGGCAAAGCACAGCTTTTGTATGTCTGGCTCAAGGCTACGTAACAAGTTTATGTCATAACTGGTCCAGCAACAAAGAAATTTTGAATTATAGTTTCAGTTGCACAGTAATAATGATGACAGCAACAAAAACATTTATTGCTGACTTTTTTCTGAGATTTAAATTTTAGTTATTTTCAGTTTCTAATAACATTCTAAATGACTTTATAACAATGAACAGTAAATTTATTTATTTATTTATTTACTTACTTACTTACTTACTTACTTACTTACTTACTTATTTTTCATATTTGTATACCGTCCTACTCCTGAAGGACTCAGGGCGGTGGACAGCCAAAAATAAAATACAAAGACATACAAAAGTTAAAAACTATTAAAAAACAGATTAAATAATTTAGGCTCAAAGATTAAAACATCCAATTTATCTAAAAGAGATTTAAAACCCAATTTAAAACCCAATTTAAAAGCTAATTTAAAAGGGAGAGTTAGGCCAGACCAGCCTGTTGGAATAAAAAGGTTTTTAGGTCGCGGCGGAAGATGCGTAAGTCTTGGATCCTCCGTATCTCCCGGGGGGAGCTTGTTCCAGATGGCAGGTGCCCCCACAGAGAAGGCTCTCCCCCTGGGGGCCTCCAGTCGACATAATTTATAATGGTTCAAATTTGAAATAATTTGCAAACTTTATCCAGAATCCATAGACAGGTATTTTGACTTTTAAAAATATTTAAAATTAATTTTCCAATAGTTTTTCCTTTGATAGTATTTACCCTGGGAACAGGAAACTGGGAAATCGCTCACATCTGACAACACTGCGGATGTTTATTTGATTTTGACACAGCCCAGCTCCGGGCATTGACAAAATCCAATCACTCCATCTATTCTTCATCTATTCTTAGTGTTCTAAACAATATATCATTATTTTCAACAAGGGGGGAGGGGGGAAGCAAGGAAAATTTCTTTTATTTTTCTTCATGAGTGTTTTTCCTATTATCCACCCAAAAGTCTCTTGTTTTTTTATAATAGACAATCAGATCACTTATTGATCGGTTCCATTTCTGTTTCTACACATGAACAGATTTATGCTTGAATTTTATTTTCAAAACAACAAATCTAAGTAGATGTCCACCAAACGGGCACCATTCTCCTTCATTCTTGAGGCCCAATTTTTGTTTTCTATATCCTTCCAAGTTTGTCATCTAATAGAAAGAAAAATTCCTGCTGGATCACAGTCATTCAGGAGATTACACAACTGTCTTCAAAAGGCATTGCTGGTCCTTCCATTATCACTAACCAATAGTGTGCAATGCAACCAACTTATGGATTCTTACTTTTATACAATAAGAGATGACACGATCACGACTACCAATTTTTAAGACATGGTTTACCCCTTCACACATAATTCCATTTATATCTTTACTTCCCTGCACCTATTTACCTATTACCTACCTAATCCATCCCACAAGATTAGATCTGTTATTTAATACATGCTTGATGAAATAAATAAATAAATAAATAAATACATACATACATACATAAATAAAATAAAATAAAATAAAATAAATAAAGATTGGGCGGGGGGGAAGGGGAAAAAATCTGTATTTGAAAAACTTTTTCAATAAAAAAAAAGAAGAAGATTGGGCCAGATTTACTACTGCATCCTACTCCTTTCCCTTTGTCTTACTTGCACTGGCACCACATATTTTTCCTACTATTTTTCCTTTAATTACTATTTACTCCTATTTACATTGCCAACTTGCAATTTCCCAATTGTGGCTTTCACATAAGTATAAGGAAAAATAACTCCGCCGGAATAAAAGCTACGAATTTAAATCCTCACCTTTTTGAACTTTTCCGCTGGAGAAAAGTTTTCATTTCTTTTAAAAGCAAAGAGTAAACATGTTTACTCTGGACCCCTCCACACAAGCACGCTCATCTTTCCAGCCACGCGCACAGAGGATCCACACAGGTGTGGTTGGGGGAGGGGGGGAAAGGAAAGGATGTGCCTTTGGAACAGCCCGGGAAAAGGGAAGCGGGAGGAGATTCAGGTGATGGGGGGGGGAAGGTGTGTCTACGCGGCCCCCCCTCCCGCCGCCCGTTCAAATATCGCGCGACTCGCGATTCTCCTCGTTTCCTTTCGGCAGGGGGCGGAAAAAAAAAAAGAAGTCACATCCTACCGGCGAAGGGAGCAGTGGGGCGGCGCGGCTATGTCCTCCCCGAGGCCGGCCAGGTGCGGCGCTCGCCCCCCTCCCCCCGACTGGCGCAGGTGAGGTGGGGCGCGCGGGCTTCGCCTCCCGCTGAGCCTCGGCGCGCGGCCCTTTGGCGCAGCCTTTCCGGACGGCGGCTGGCACTTTTTTTTCCTCTCCCGGGAGTGGTGGGGGACGAACGGATGGGCAGAAAGGGAGGCGGAGCCCGAGTTGGCTGGCCTGGCTGGGGCTTCGCGTTTTCCTCCCGCGGACGGGAATCCCACCTTCAAAAACCTCCCTCGGCTTTGCGTCCGCGCTTCTTCGCTCTCCTCCATTGCTTTGGGCTTCACGTCGCGGGGCGTTCTTCGTGCTCCCCCCCCGGGTTATTGGGGAAGAAGGGGGGAGGGGAGGGAGGTCGCAGCTCGCAGGAGGTGGTTTGAAAAACTCGCCCCGCTTTTCTTTTCTTTTTCCGCCTTTAAGACGCGGGGAAGGGAAACCGCCACGCATCGGCGGCTCCCGGCTTGTGCGCTTGGAAGAGTTCTGCGCTTGAGGCTTTTTTTTACAGGGGATGGTGGACCCGCGTCGGGGTGTCCGGTAAGTGGCGTGAAAAGCTGGTAGGACCCGCAGCGCTGAAGGGTCGCAGGTGGCCTGGAGAGTTGCGGCAGGAAGCGAGCAACGGCCTCCCGAGCCTGGTTTTGTGGGGAGTTTTCCTTTTTAGAGTTGGGAATCTCCCTTTCTCACGCGCGCCTCTTTGCGCGCATTGGGAGAGGACGGAGAGGTTTGGGAATCCTTGGAGCGAGGAGGAGGTACCGTTTGGGTAGCCACAGTTTTGGGGGTTATTTTACGCAAATCCCGGGCCGGCTGTGCGGAGGGTTACGACAAAAAAAAGAGCGTCTGTGTTGACAATCGGTCGTATATCTCAAAAACAATAAAGCTGCCGTGACCTCCGTGGGGAAGTTGCGAGGGATTTTACATTTGATAATCGGGTTGATTTTAAAGTTTGGATGGTGCTTCGCTACAGCTTGGAGCCTGCGTGCGTAACTATTGGGAACAAATAGTTTCTCCGCCTGGCTGCCTTTCTTGAACACTCGGGGAGTATCTCGCTGCATGCAGTGGAATGCCGCTGAGTAAACATGCAGAGGCTTGTGTTTTTTTTTTGTGGTAGTAACTGGTTTTTAGCTGAGCTCCCTCGTTGAAGAGAGAGTAAATCCAGTATTTTTTGTCTGGCGTCTTCTTACAGTTCTAAAGTACGATTTTCATTTTCTGTTTAATGTTTACCAGATTCCTGATGCGGTGAAAAGCGACTATCAATTAACTTCTTTTTGGTTGCTTTGCAGTTTGCAGTCGGGGGAAAAATGTTATCTTTAAGAGCAATGCCGCTGATGCAAATATGAAGAGAAACAACAAATGTAATCTCTGAATGCCAGTTATCTGCTTGAGAGAGAAACCAGGACTCCCCCAAAAACAAATCCTTATGGTGAAGCTGGAAATATTTGGGAAGATGGGGGTCCTTGTTTTCCTTCTGATCTGGAGTTTAATCTTAAACTTAACCTATGGACACAGTTTGTTCACATGTGAGCCTATTATTATCCCAAGATGTTCTGGAATGACTTACAATATGACATTTTTTCCTAATATGATGGGACATTATGATCAGGACACTGCAGCTTCCCACTTGAAGGTGAGTTTTGTCCTTGTACATATTTATGAGCAGTTTTTCTGTAATGCAGATACCTTTTGCTGTACAAAAATGTAAGATTAGTTTTTATCCTGCCTTTATTACTTTTATAAATAACTCAAGGTGGTGAACATACATAATAAATATTCTTTCCTCCTCCTATTTTTCCCCTAATGACAACTCTGTGAGGTGGGTTGGACTGATACAGAGTAAGTGGCTGAAGGTCACCTATTTGGCTTTCATGCCTAAGGTAGGACTGGAACTCATTGTCTCCTGGTTTCTAGGCCAGCACCTTAACCACTAGACCAGACTGGCTCTTAATTTATTATTTTAGAAACCTTAATTCAAGAAACAATTTACAGCATCCATTATGTGTGTCAAGCAGTTAATGCAGTGAAAATATATGACGGCTTTTCTTATGATGCTTCCTTTTCAGTCTGCTTTTAAATATATTTTCCGATTTTGTCTATACTTTGACAGCTTGGTTTAGTTCAATTTGCAATGTTTTTGTTGAGCTGATAATTAAGTTTTCCAGAGCCTTTTTAAAATAATTGCCAGCATTTGGTTTGTTGGGTACATTAATGGAATAGAGCCTTTATTTCAGACTGCAAATTGTGATCCATTAGACTATTGTAAAATATTCTGCATTTTACTTTTGAAGAGTGTTGGGAAGATACAGTTGATGAAAAAGGCAGTATTTAGGTTGCCAACTGGTATATTATAATTATGATCATTATGACATTGAAAGATCTGCCCTGTTGCCTATTAAGTTTTATACACAGGTCAAGGTGTTGATTTAGTCTTAATGGTTAGAGTCTAGCTGTCTGGGGACTGTCTTGTTATGAGTTAGCTCTGCATAAAAAGATTGTGTTAAGCATCCATTGAGAGAAGCGTGATTGTCAACTGGATTAGGCCTTCCCCTGGGGAATGCTTTCATTTCAAAATTGACAGCTATTCTTTTAGTTTGCTTCTTTGAAAGTATAATTTTTAAAATTATTGACACATCTTAATTTTTCATATATAAACTCATCTTGTTTTTCTAGAATTACCTAATTGGTAGTATGAACTAATTTTTCTTATATTTTCTTTTTCTTATACTTAAATGTCAATTCCATGAGTCATTAAAAATCAATTTAAAATAAAATATTTTAATGTTTTAAAAATCCAATTAACAAATCTTAGCTATCCAGAGATAAGCTTTCACCTGAAATAGTTTCAAAAACAGCTTTTTATGTATCCTCCCTGAACCTATGTTTAATTTTCTGTCTTGGCTTCTCAACTGAGGTATTTTAAACATCAGACTAAAAGTTTCTAGGTTTTTGTAGTAGGTAGCCTCTTATGGGATCTTCTCAGGCCTTCAAGCATCTGCCTGCATAAAAACTAATTGCTATCTATAAAGCTTTAGATGTAATTGTAGTTGATCTTTTTTTCAGCTATATATCTATTTAAATCTAGTAGAAATAAGTCTGATGCATTTAAATAATCTGCCCATTAATAATGGCCATCTACCAAATATATATATTTGCATGTAAGGGAGAATTTTGCAGAACAAGAACATGCTGGCAATGGAAGGTGGACACAGGATGCTAATGGGTGCCTTTATTAACAATTAAAATTATTTGAATAATTGTTTCAATATTATAAAGAAGTCATATGTACACATGCACAAAAATAAATAGCATTTGAATACTCACTTTATACCTTGTAAGGTAACTGAGGCAAGTCAACACATGTAGAAACAAAGATGAAAGATTAAACATTGAGAATGCTTTTTAAAGCTGCAATTTTAAGTACAATTATACAGGAGTAAGTCCAATTGAATTTGGCAGGACTTGCTTCTAAGGAAGACTATAATCAGCAAAATGGGATGCCCTTAAGGTACCTCTTGGGTTAAGGATTAATGTAGGTATTGCATCAAAAAGCCCATCCCCCACTCCCCAACTTAGGCTGCTTGTTACAATTTGGGGGATACAATTTTTAAAAACCAAAATTGGTATTTTTTTTATAAATGTTTTTATTGAACATATTTCATCATTTTATATCACATTTACAATTTTTACAGCATTCCAGCATCGATAAAACCATACATACATAACATACATTAAATTTCTTACTCTTCATTTAACTATATACATTGTCTTTAATTTTAGTGTTCCTCTTAAGTTACCTTTTACTTTTCATCTTTACTTCTATTCTCAAGCCATTTGTATCACACGTCCCAGACTAAATAATATTTCGTTTCCCCACTTTCTTTTAATTCCAATGTTAGCCTGTCCATCTCAGCGCAGATTAACACCTTTTAGATCACCATTCTCTTGGAGGGTATGCTGTCCCTGTTTCCAGTTTTGTGCATAGGCAATTCTGGCCGCGGTTGTTATATGTACTATCATGTATTGAATTTTCTTACTGTAGTTTTCTCTTGTTATTCCTAATAGAAATAATTCTGGTTTTAGCTCAATTTGTTGGCTTGTGATTTCTTCCAACCACAAAATTGGTATTTTAAATAGGTTGGAGCGGAGAACTAGATTCGGTTTAGATGTTGAATCCATACCTGTGGGAATTTGGTCAGGGAGTTTAATGGGAGGAAGAGACAAAAGTGACAAAAGGGTTGTGTCTCTTGAGGGATTGTGTGCAGAGCTGGGAAGAGGAATGCACTTGAATAGTTGATATGTCCTGGGAGTTGCTGATTGCCCATTGTAGAGACTGGCTGACTGATTCCTGCTTATGGAACAGCTTAAAATAGATATAAGCTGGATAGATTCAGGCGCGCTACCTGATTGAGTTAACAGAGCTAGCAAGAATTTACTTGATGAAGAGGAAGTCCTTGTAAATTTAGAGTTTGTATTTGAGTAAAATAAAAAGAGCCAGAGAAAGGAATAAGAAATACAAGCCTCCCTGTAACTGATAGTAGAGAGAAGAATGAAGAAAAAGTGAAAAATATTGTTGTGATATCTATGCTTCTGGCATCTTTATCTTCTTGCCCTGAAAACAACTAGGGTTGTGTTAACAGCAAATGAAAAAAAAATATCCTTGTAGAAAAAGACACAAGATTGGAGCAGCAAATAGCTACATTCAGGTGATGAGAAACAGTGAGGATTTATTGTTTCAAAGAAAGGAGGCTCTACAACTTAGCTATTCTAAGACAAATAGAATAGCAAAGCGAGTGGGTGAGAATAACAACCAGAAACAAGATACACAGAAGGTTTTCTGTAACACTCAAACTCTTAACAGCTTTCCAACCTTTGCAGATGAAACAGTCTATGGGTGTTTAAGGAAAAAAATGGTGCAGACTAAATGTTCAGGAAGAATGCAATTATGCAGTATAAAAGTAAAGGTAAAGGTTCCCCTCGCACATATATGCTAGTCATTCCCGACTCTAGGAGATGGTGCTCATCTCCGTTTCAAAGCCAAAAAGCCAGTGCTGTCCGAAGACATCTCTGTGGTCATGTGGCCGGCATGACTAAATGCCAAAGGTGGTCCCTATTTTTCTACTTGCATTTTTTATGTGCTTTCGAACTGCTAGGTTGGCAGAAGCTGGGACAAGTAACGGGAGCTCACTCCGTTACGCGGCACTAGGGATACGAACCGCTGAGCTGCTGACCTTTCAATTGACAAGCTCAGAGTCTTAGCCACTGAGTCACCGCATCCCTGTTTATGCAGTATAAGAAGATGAGAAGATTCACTCTTAGGAGCTATTGAAACAAAGGTATAGACAGGTAGATCCGTCAACTCATGAAGCAAGCTGTCTTCTAGGAACAAGGAACAAGTGGATAACAGAACAAGTTCCAAGTGATTCAACTGATAAGTTATTCCTTTCTGCTGACACACTTAGGGATAAAATAATATCGCAAAGAACAGCTACGAAATATCACCATAGACTTTGAAAAACTTGGAAAGAGGCTGGGCCTGGAGGCTCAGATGATTTACTTTTTTAATAATTTTATTAAAGATTATATTAAAAAGATAAAATTAACACAGGAAGCTCATAAAATATTTTTAAAAGAAATCAATATTTTAAAAGTGCAGGAAAAAAAGCCTCCCCAAAAATGGGGAAAAAAATCCTTCATCTCCAACAAGTACCCTGTTTCCCCCAAAATAAGACATCCCCTGATGATAAGGCCAATTGGCCTTTTGAGTGCATGGCAATAAGGCCAAGCGCTTATTTCAGGGTTAAAAAAAAATAAGACAGGGTCTTATTTTCGGGGAAACACGGTATATTCAACATTAACAGCATACTTCTGTCTCTTAAAATACAAATATATCTTTGTTCCACCTTACCCCATTTTCCGTAGATCCACCTCTAAATCTTCAGCTCTCCTTATAAACCAGCAAAGATCCAATAAGACACAAATAACAGCAGTCCACCTTTCATTTAAAGAACCTCCAATCCCTCACTTAATGATCAAAATCTAACCACAATTATAGATTAAAAAAAGATAAACTGTTAAACATTACCAGCAATAGTAACCTCTTATTTATACATGAAAAGTACGGTAGTAACATTTATCTATATATGGCAGGGGTGAAATGTAAAATCTGTTACTACCGGTTCTGTGGGCGTGGCTTGGTGATGGTGGGGGTAATGTGACGATGGGTGTGGCCAACTTTTTTTAAAAAAAAAACTTTTCAAAGCATTTTTTCTAATGCTTTGAAAAGCCTCTCTGCCTATCAGGATCGTCAGAGAAGCTCTTTAAAAAATGCTTCTCTGCCAATCAGGGAACTCAGCTGGGATCGTCAGAGACTTTTCAAAGCATTTTTTTTTACCACCTCTTCGGCCAAGAGGTTGCAGAAAAAAATGCTTTGAAAGGCCTCTGATGATCCCAGCTGAGCCGCACGATCATCAGAGGCTTTTTTTTTACTTTTAAAAGCATTTTTTCATCGTAAGAGGTTGTAGAAAAAATGCTTTTAAAAGTAAAAAAAAAGCTTCTGATCATCGTGCGGCTCAGCTGGGCATGGTGGGGGGGGGGGGCGTAGGGATTTTTGCTACCGGTTCTCCGAACCACTCGCCACCATCGCTATTGGATCGGGTGATCCGGTCCGAACCGGGAGCATTTCACCCCGATATACGGGTATAGTTCAATTTGCAATCACAATTGGGACCAAAATTTCAATCATTAAGCTAATCACAATGGTCATTAGGTGAATCTTATGGTTATTAAGTGAATTCAGCTTCTCCAATTAATTTTGCTTGTCATAAGTCAGCTGGAAAAGTCGCAAATTACAATCACATAACCTCAAGGCAACCATTGTAAATCCAAGTCAGTTGTCAAAAGTAGTCCTTAACGGGTCTAAGTCTACATGGAGAGAAGTAAACAGTGGGGTATCACAAGGTTCCGTCTTAGGCCCAGTATTCTCCAATATCTTCATAAATGACTTAAATGAGGGAATAGAAGGGGAACTCACCAAATTTGCAGATGATACTAAGCTGGCAGGAATAGCTAACACTCTAGAGGATAGGCTCAAGATCCAGATGGATCTTGACAGACTTGAACACTGGGCCCTATCTAACAAAATGAAATTCAGTGTAGAGAAAAGTAAAGTCTTACACTTAGGTAAGAAAAATCAAAGGCACACATATAAACTGGGGGAAACCAGGCTTAATAGCAGTGACTGTGAGAGGGATCTTGGAGTCTTGGTGGACAGTCAGCTAAATATGAGCCAGCAATGAGGACCCAGTTGTGGGGGCAATAAACTGACTTTGTATAAATATACAAAAGGATGAAGGCTATTGCTGAGCACATTGTAAGCCGCCCTGAGTCTCCGGAGACGGGCGGCATATAAATCAAATTTAAAAAAAAAAAAAGTGCAGCGGCAGCTAAAAAAGCCAATGCAATCCTAAATTACATTAACAGAGGGATACAATCACTCTATAAATCCCTAGTAAGACCACACCTAGAGTACTGCATCCAGTTTTGGCCACCACACTATAAAAAAGTTGTTGAGACTCTAGAAAAAGTGCAGAGGAGAGCAACCAGGATGATTAGGGGACTGGAGACTAAAACATATGAAGAACGGTTACATGAACTGGGCTTGGCTAGTCTAGTGAAGAGAAGGGCCAGGGGAGACATAATAGCAGTGTTCCAATATTTGAGGGGCTGCCACAGAGAGGAGGGGGTCAAGCTGTTTCCAAAGCACCTGAAGGCCCGACAAGGATTAATAGATGGAAACCGACCAAGGAGAAATTCAACCTAGAAATAAGAAGAAATTTTCTGACAGTGAGAATAATCAACGAATGGAACAGTTGCCTTCGGAAGCTGTGGGAACTTCATCACTGGAGGCTTTCAAGAAGAGATTGGACTGCCATTTGTCAGAAATGGTATAGAGTCTCCTGCTTGAGTGGGGGGGTTGGACTAGATGACCTATAAGGTCCCTTCCAACTCTGTTATATGTTAAGTGTGAATTGAGAGTTATGCAGTGGTCGTAACTTCAAGGATGGGTTGTAAGACATATTTTTCAAGGCTGTTGTAACTTTGGACCATTATTAAGCTTCAGTTGTAAATTAAGAACTACCTAAAACTTGTGTCTGTAATCAGGCTCCTTCAAATGGACTAATTTACAGAATGCATCCTAAATCTGGGACCCATGAATCCTTTGGAATTGAAATTTGGCAAATTTTTATAAAACATGACAAAACAGTCAGAAACCATTTTACTGACATAATATAACATGTCATAAAACATTTCCTGTGGTCAACTGCTTATGTTTTGACTATGCTTTATAGTTCTATAGGGCTACTTTCAAGGTTGATATCTTTTGAATATCTCTCTACATTTTTAAAAACCTGTCCAGTACATTATAAGCTCTGCCATTGTTTAAGGCAATTGAGGAATCTGATAATATATATTTGAAATATAACTGAAACTATGATCCAGTGGGCAGCAGGTTGTTTAATAGGAGTTATAAACTAACCCATTACACCCCATTGAACATTTCCAGAAACAACTAACCAGGACAACCAGAGGATAGATGGTTTTTTAATTCACTTTTCTGGTCTATGGAAGAGATTTAAAAATAAAAGAATCCTGTAGACAAATGATGGGCAGTGCAAATCAGTCAGATTTGGTTTCTTGTATCATTGTCTGATTTATCTAGCATAAACTGCTAAAATGGGATGGGTTATATCTCACAAAAACTGGTAAAATGTGCAAGATTCTTTAGGCAAGGTTCAATGTGAATCATGCAGAAAATCAAAATTAATTTTTAAACCACATTTTGCAAATCTTTTCAGGTAATAGAACCTGTTAATTTTTTAAAAAATCCCAGGACCTTGATGAACAGATCTCATGAGAGAAAATTGATTGCATTTGTGTGATGTATTTATATGTATGTACATATGTATGTATGTATTGCCCTTAGTTTCTCATGGATCACTTGAATTTTGCAGAATATAGTTTGAAAAACTGTTGAGCCACTGAAAAAAGCTGAACATTTACGACCTTTATTATCTAGGAATTAATGTATGGAAAATCAACAAAATCATCTTAAGGTGTTAATGTAGAAGGGAAAATAGATTTAATAGATGAAACGGAAACTCTCATGACTGATAGATAAATCAGAACATTTGAAGAATACTTTTTGTTTCAGTTGGAGTCAGTTTGATGTAGTGATTAAGGCACCAGGCTAGAAAGCTAAAGTCCGAGAGTTCTAGTCCCACCTTAGGCACAAAGCTAGTTGGGTGACTTTCGGCCAATCACTGTCTTCAATTCTAGGAAGGAGACAATGGTAAACGATGTCTGAAATCCTAGATGGGACTTGATCAGAAAGTCTCCAGTGATTAAAGACACTTGAAGGCATGTGTGTGCACACATACACAAATACACACACAAAAGAACAGAAGCAGCTAAAGGAAAAGAGGAAGGCAATTGTACCATATGTGCAAAAGACCTTTGGAAAGCAAATTGCTTCTGTTTCTATGCTTAAAATATCAAGAGTGAATTTGAGTTAAGGAATACTATTGTGGGAAGGCACTATATTTATCATTATTGCACAACTTCCTGAACATTTTAATGTACATTTAAATTATTGTATTGCAGCTTCCCCAATAATTGATATGTCTCTGCACCTATGCTTTCTCCCTACATTGCTAACATGTTTAGTTTTTTTTACATATTTGACATGAATATGATAGTTATATAAAATGTTTTATTCAGTATAGCTATTAGTATATGTTGTGCATAGCATGGCATAATTTATGTATCCTGTGCATTTTCAGTCATTCTTCCTCAACAATTCATGTGGTATTTGTTTTCCTTCACTTGTGTGTGTGTGATTGCCAGGAAGTGTGGTTTATTGTACAATAGAATATTTTCATTTGGCCCATACAATGGATATCCTAAATAAAGGAAAATGCTATTGACTTGTACATTTTCTGGGTGGTCATTGGATACAGTGAACAAAATAATATTCATTAGATAAATATCTATCCTGATGTTTTAGAAAAGGTCAACTGTCACAAGCAGGAGAAAGAGGTCAAACCTATGGAACATTAAGCATTGGAACTATGGATGTTTAATTAAATGTTCAGTGTCATTATACAAGAGAAATGACTTCAAATATACAGTTTATAAGCTTTGCCATAGAAACCTGGACTATGATTAATGGGACCAATTAATGTGCCTATCTTCAAGTGCAGGTGGATATGAAAACATCTGCCTGCTCTTTCTTGCTCTCAATCCCCCATGGCATTTAATGGATGGAGTCAATCTGTGTGTACAATCTATGTGTTAAAAGGTGAGGAGATTAGTACCTCACCTTACCCTTCAGCATAACATTTTCAACCTCTGACCACGCCCCCCCCATCCCCCGAATTTTAATTTTGGTTCATAGTAAAACCTGTTTGCTACACTTCAACTGTTGCTAGAAATCTCAGTGAAATCATGTTGCTGGAATCTTTCTCTTATCAGTACTGAAGTTTCAGAAGAAGTTAATTGAGAGATGAAAACCCATTCTATAGGGCAGGGGTGTCAGACTATTTCATTGAGGGCTACATTATATTTGTGTTTGGTCTCAGGGGTGTGTGTGTCCAGGGTGGACGTGGCCAGCTTGTCACTCATTTCAGGGGCGCCTGTGGCAGCCTGAGTGCTCTGCCAGTGAAAATGGGCTCCTGATCTCTGTTTTCGGGTGTGAGCTCTGTTTTTGGCTGCGACAGTCTCCTGCAACCCTGTGCCAGTGAAAACGGAGCTCGGGAGGGTGCGGGCCGGTCCTCTGCTGTTTCCAGAGAGGCCTTGCAGGGCTTGAGTTTGACACCCCTGTTATAGGGCTTTTTACAAAAACAAGTTGACAAGATTTTTTTGGGGAGCGGGGGTCAGCCTTACTAAAATGTTATAGTTTGGAAGTCATTCTTTTATGGAAGGTCTGTAAGAAGCTGATAGTGTTTCAGAAAAGGAAAGGGAAAAAAGGATTAAAGGCACTCTTGCTTTGATTTGTTCTGAATTTTCTTTGTACGCTAATTCATATTTCATTTTCTTCTCCCAAAGCTCTTTCTTCCTCTTCTGAATCTTCAGTGCTCCCCAGATGTCCATGCATTTCTGTGCAAAGCCTTTGTGCCTGCTTGCTTTGAACAAACACGTGTTGTAAACCCTTGCCGGAGCCTTTGTGCAAGAGTGTATGAGGACTGTAAAAAGATGATAGACATGTTTGAAATTGGATGGCCTAAGGAACTTGAATGTAGCAGGTACATTGCTTTTCATATTTTCCCCCCCTCTTATTTCTATTTGTTGAATTTATACTCTGTGGCAGTCTCATGATTCAAAAATGTACAGGAAATGAAAAAATAAAAACAACCAGCCATAGTAGAATTCAAACACAAACAACATAAAAAAGAATAAAAATTAACCACTATTTCTATTAGAATTAACTTAGGTCTTAGGTCCAGCTGAATATCTCTTCATATTGCAGATATATGGCTCTCTGTTTTTGCACCCAGTTGAAACTGCATCAAATAATTGCTCCATTATGAACAACTATTTATATGATATCTGATACCCCAAACTGTCTCCATAGTCCCTCATTTTTGGGGACAGAGGGAAAATAATTTTATGGATTGGGTAACTGCATGCCTGATCATTAAATTAGCCTTCAGCTTTCTTCCCAAAATTCATGTCCTTGAACAGCCTTCCTCTTTCAGGGAACTCTCAACACATAGTGAAAACATGATTAAACTAAATTAATCATGATTAAATTAAACTAAGAACTATAAAGTTTTAGTTTTTGCAAGCCTTGAGATTTACTCTTTGGATTGGATTTTGTGATTTTGACATAATTGACCTTTGTTTAATTCATTTTGTTGCTTGGTTATCATTGATGTTTCATTGTTATCCAACAGTTATTTTATCTGAGGTTAAAATGCAACTCAGGTCCATTTAAACATCTTAGCTTTCTGAGCCATGATTGGGAATCCTGAGAATTGTAGTTTAGCACCTTTAAATGATATTATCCTCCCCATTCTAGATTTTTAACTGAGTGTTTGGCTTCATTGGATTCAGGTTTTTTTTCTTTTTAGGAAACTGTAGATTTTATAGATAATTGAGAAGGGCTTGCAACCATTAGTATGAAAGCTAATTAGCGAATTGAAATTTCTATAGGATAGAAGTAGCACTTGATGGCTTTATATTTCCATTGTAGATGCAGCAGTTCAATTGAGACTTTCTTTAGAGACCAATTGTTAGGAATTATGAAGGGCTTTTGCTCCTTACCATACAGGACAAAAGTGTTAGGCTTGGAGCCATTTTTGATTCCAGTTTTTATTTATAATAATTGATGAATTAGATCGGGCCACTTTTTCTTAACCAGAGATTCAGTCTTAGCTATTCAGGCTTGAAAAACCTTGTATTAACTATGGCAGTTCTCCACTTGGGCCTATTATAAAGAATGTGAATTCTTCAAATAGTGTAGAGCGCTCTAAATAACTGCTTAACAAACCTTTGAAAGTTACTACTTATGCCCAGCAATTGTTAACTTTTCTCTATATTAGCACAAGTCCTTTTAAAAAGCCTTAAGCAGTCTGTAAAGTGGGAAAGTTATAATCAGAGGTCTGGATTGACTTTTAGCAGCTTTTGTATTTGAAGTACAAGAGGCGCATTATTGCTTCAGTGTACCTGCAACTATGTTCCCTTATAGTGACTTTTTGTGGATTCTTGCCTATTAATTTTGTTTTCTTTCTGTTTAAATTGTGTGTGTGTGTGTGTGTGTGTGTACACACACACACACACACATACATACTACAATTTTCTATAAACTAGCTTGCTTTCCTTTACCTAAAAGATTACATAAAAATAATGAAGTGTGTGTATATTTACAAAACATTTAAGTTGAACGCTTGGAATTACAATAAAAGTTTTAAATCATGTTAAAATATTTAACCTTATTTAATAAAGATTTACAAATAAGATATACCTAGAGTATGCTTACAAACATACATCTCATGTTTTGAGAAGTTTTTTGTGTGTGTTTAGAGTAACAGGCGAATGGAACCCCGAGTAGCCTGCGGCCAGTTCTATAATATCATAACCAATTTCCCCCTCGTTTTGGACTTTCTAGATTGGAGGACTGTGATGAAACTGCTGCTGTCACTGCTTCTATTACTACAAGAGCTCATAACACATGGAAGATCCCAGGGCAGCCCAAAAGGGACTATGGATTTTGGTGTCCACGTCATTTGCAAACATCCAGTGGACAAGGCTATAGGTTTTTAGGCATTGAGCAGTGTGCACCCCCTTGCCCCAACATGTACTTCAACAATCATGAGCTAGAAGTTGCCAAAAGCTTTATTGGCATTGTTTCAATTTTTTGCCTTTGTGCCACTCTGTTTACATTCCTAACATTTTTGATTGATGTTAAAAGGTTCAGGTATCCAGAGAGGCCAATTATATACTACTCTGTTTGTTATAGTATAGTGTCTCTCGTTTACTTCCTCGGGTTTGTCCTAGGAAACAAAACAGCCTGTAATAAGAGTGATGAAAAGCTACAGCTTGGTGAAACAGTCGTTCTTGGTTCTCAGAACAAAGGTTGCACCCTTGTCTTCATGGCTTTGTATTTTTTCACAATGGCCGGAACTGTCTGGTGGGTGATCCTCACAGTCACTTGGTTCC
The DNA here is from genome assembly GCA_022577455.1 of Arizona elegans. NCBI lineage: Eukaryota > Metazoa > Chordata > Lepidosauria > Squamata > Colubridae > Arizona > Arizona elegans. The sequence goes on along the minus strand of JAKOOJ010000002.1, from coordinate 14,251,623 downwards.
TTGCTGCTGGAAGAAAATGGAGCTGTGAAGCTATTGAACAAAAAGCCATGTGGTTCCACGCAGTTGCCTGGGGCATGCCGGGGTTTCTCACAGTGATGCTCCTTGCCATGAACAAAGTGGAAGGTGACAACGTTAGTGGCGTCTGTTTTGTTGGCCTCTATGACTTAGCTACATCTCGATATTTTGTTCTCCTGCCTTTGTGCATTTGTGTCTTGGTCGGTTTATCTCTCCTTTTAGCGGGTATAATTTCTCTAAATCATGTGCGCCAAGTCATACAGAATGATGGCAGGAATCAAGAGAAGTTGAAAAAATTCATGATTCGAATCGGCGTCTTCAGCGGCTTATACCTCGTACCTCTAGCGATACTTTTGGGCTGTTACATCTATGAGCAGGTGTATAGGAAGATCTGGGAAACCACTTGGGTTTATGACCACTGTGATCAATTCCATATACCCTGTCCTTATCAGGTAAGATTGAAATATTAGCACATTTAATGCTTGAATAACAAAGAATAGGGCATACGGTTTTGAGGTCGGATTGTATGTTTTGATGCATCAATTAGTCCACAGGCAAGGAGAACACTGTTTGGAAAGAATATTTGATGCTCCCAGTACTTTTAGGAGACCTGCAAAGTTTCTGTAACTGTTAAATATGGTAGTTCAGGGTTGTATAATTTCTTGTGGGGGGGTTTATTCATTGCATGTGTCATGACATGTATAGAATAGTTAGCAACGTCCTCAGCACTGGATTATACATACATACATTCTCAAACATTTAAAATTGAGAAGATCAATAATTTGCATAACAAACATCTTAATTAAATGGACATTTGAGGTTAATATGTACCCCTCTCCGATAAAGTCAAATGTTTATATTTAGAAACAAAAATAAGCAAAGAAAGTAACTAAGTTAAATGCTGTATCTTTGATATCATTTGAGAGTGTCATTTCAGTATTATAAAACTTTGAAGTACTAAAGCAGTTTAATTTTTTTTTTACAAGATACCTCAGATTTTATGTTCTATGAAATTACAAAGGCTGGTAGGGTAGTTACTTCTAATCTCGAATATGCAAAAAGAAAAAAATAAAATTCCATCTTTCATTTGTACCATTATAATTTCTAGAGATTCCAGTTTTGAGTGCGTAGAGTAGATATTCTTAGTCTGAGTTTTTAGTTTTTCCACTATAAATCAGAAACGCCTATTTTTCATTTTATCCTTTGAAATGTAATGCAGGAAAACCATTTTTCCATTGTATTTTTAGTAAATGCTTATTGTTTTCCAGGTCCAAACATTAGCTAGACCGGAAATAACTTTGTTTCTAATGAAGTACCTGATGACTTTAATTGTTGGCATCTCTCCAGTCTTCTGGATAGGAAGTAAAAAGACGTGTTCAGAATGGGCAAGTTTCTTCAACAGAAATCGCAAAAGAGAGTAAGATACGTTTTTGTACTTTGCCATTTTTACTTATAGATAAAATACCTTAATACTATATGCTTGAATGTATTAAAATGCCTTAATACTTCCATACTTGGAAGATACATACTTCCAAGTATATATCTTAGGATGCTTTGTGACTTTGTCCTTGTACTGGAGGGATAAAGTGCTTTAGGGATATGAATACTGTGCTCTAAAGATAACCGTTTTGTTTTACTAAAAACTGCACATGTAAATAACAGAGATATGAGCACTTTTAGATGCTAAGTGACAAAGTGTACCAGTTTTATGAACAGTCCATATTCAGAATAAATATATTAAGGGCTCAAGATTTGACAATTTATCCATATTCTAGTTTTGTTTACATGAAGCCAAATAAGCCAGTAACATTTTTAGCTTAATGTGTTGTAAATCCCAGTCCCATAGGCTAATGTATTATATAGTGTGTTGTCAATAAATCATAGTTTAGTAATGATAGTTACTAAACTAACTGTCCAGTTACGGGCTATGCTGACTATTATCTGACCATTCTCCAAGCAGCATCTCTTCAACCTGTCTTCTAAAGTCTTATTATTGACAGTTGCACGGTATCAGAAGAAGGGAGATGAAACATAAAACATGATAAGCTGGATGGGTGGCTTTGTAGAGTTAGCAAAGCAAAAGGAAAAGACCAAGGATGTGTGGTTGGTAGAGCAACATTTCCTAGAGCGGTGTCATCTAGATAAAGTGAGACTCGAGCTACTACTGAGGCTACTTCTCAAACAGGAGGATGTGCACTTTACAAGCTCCGTTGATTTTAATAGGATAAGTTTCTATAACTCCATAGTTTTTCCCACCTGATTTCCTTCAGGTGAAATCTGCCAGAGTTACCTCATGGCAAGATGGATGGCAAACAAATTTAATAAATAAATAAACTACTAGATTAGTTTGGAAGAAACTCCGATCTTCCGAATATATTTTTTAGTCTTTCCTTAGCCTTAGTAAGCATGGCCAATGGGCAGGGATGATGGGAGCTAACAACATTTTGGGAGGCGATAACATAGACTCCACCATTTAGCTAGATAATGGAATCATAAAGTTAAAAGGTCCATTTTTTGCCATGACGTCCAATCCGTTACTTTGTGTAAAAATCTAAATTAAAGCATCCAGAACAGATACCTATAGTCACACTTGAGTACATGCATTGAGGGGGATCCCATCACCATTTTTGGTAATTTCTTCTGCTTTTAACTGTTTTCTCTGCTATAAGATTAATTTTGCTTCCCAACTTTGTTTTCCAACTTCTGAAACTTTTTCATGATATACCTTTGGGTACAGATAGTCCTCAACTTACAATTGGAGCCTGCCTGTTGTGGTCATAAATCATGAAGGTCATTAAGCAGGTCACCCAACAAGACCTGATTTTACAACTCCCCCCCCTTCAGTTTGGATTTAGAGTTAATCTTGTAATTATCTTCCTTTTCAGGTGTTCCAATCCTTCATTGAGTTGCTAGTAACTTTATTTTCCTCTTAATTTTATTTTGATCTGGAAAAAGTGTCCAGAGAAAGAGAGCACACCTCTGCATTGAAAAACTTCTTCCATTATCTGTCAACTCCCATAGCCAAGAAGTTCCTCCTGCTGCCTAGCCTGAATCTGCTTCCTTGGAGTTTTAATTTGCAGGTTCTGGTCCTGCCCTCTGGGGTAGTAGCAGAAACATGCACTACTTGTTCCGTGTGATAGTTCTTTAGATATTTGAAAACTGCTGTCATATCTCTTCTCAGTATGGTGAACCTATGGCTTGCGTGCTGGAAGTGGCATGCAGAGACATCTCTCCGGACACACCAGCCGTTGCCTGTTGCTCTTCTGGGTTCCGGTGCGCACATGTGCGCCAGCCAGCTGGTCTTTGTGCACGGGAGCACCAGAAACAGAAAGAGCAGCTCCCAGGTGCCCGTATGCATGCCGGGAAGCTGAGCTTCTGGGTTCCGGTGCGCACATGCGCGCCAGCCAGCTAGTCTTCGCATGCATGCCACAAACTGGAAGCTCAGCTGCTCTTCTGGTTTCCGGCACTCCCGCTCGTGCATGCCGGGGAACTGCTCTTCCGGTTTCCGGCGCTCCCCTGCGTATGTGCACGCACTCCCTTTTCAGCACTTGGTACCGAAAAGGTTTGCCAACACTGGACTAGACATACGCAGATCTTTAACCATTCCTCAAGGGCTTTAGTTTCCAGACCTTCAACCATGTCTGTAGTTTTTCTCTAACTAACTCAAATTTGTCAATATCTTTTTGAATAGTGATTCCCAGAACTGGACACAGTAGTGACCAGGACAGAATAGAAAAAAATTATTTCCTGTGCCTTGGAACTTATGCTCCAGTTAATGAATTTGCCAGATACTACTTTTTAACAGCTTGATCGTACGGTTGGCATTGTTGACAGATCCCTTTCACACAGTCAAGGCTGATCTCCACCGTTTTATACTTAGACCTTTATGTTTCTTCTCCCTCGATGCAGGATTTTATATTTCCTCCTTTTGTGTTCATTTCCATCTACTTCTTAAATTGTCTAGGTATTTTGTAATTCTCTTTTTTTTTCATTTAAAGTATTAGCTACCAGTACTTTTCCCAACTTTATGTCAGCTGTAAATATTACAAGCTTTCTTTGCAGTTTATTTTCATTTCTGCAGATTTACTATGAAAACTGAAAAATATTGGAAGTACAATCTGTCATAAAATGAAATCTACAAGTATTTTGAGATTGACTGGAATAAGTTGGAAGTTTTAGGTTCAGTTGATATATCTAAATAATTATAGAAAAAAGGGGTAATTAGCATTTTTCTATCTTTTTCCCTGATCAGTCCAATCAGTGAAAGTCGGAGAGTGTTGCAAGAATCATGTGAATTTTTCCTAAAACACAACTCTAAGGCAAAGCACAAAAAGAAACACTATAAATCCAGTTCTCACAAACTGAAAGTGATTTCAAAATCAATGGGGACTAGCACAGGTGCTACAAGCAATCATGGGACTTCCGGAGTGGCCATTGCTAACCATGATTATTTAAGCCATGAAGCTTTAACTGAGATCAAAAGTTGTCTGGAAGCATCTGAGAGAGAGATGGAAGCAGATGTCGTACGTAGCCAGAGAGTGGAGGAAGAAGAGTTTCCTCATAGTGAACAAAGCATGTTACAAATGCGATCCAGCCCTACGGTGCCTGTGCAAGAACAGGAGAGCAAAGCAGACAACAAGCAAGATATTGCCAGCTTATCTGAAAGCATGAAGAGAGCAGCTGAAGAGCGGTAAGAAAGGTTCTGCTTTAGTTCATATCAACTACTGTATGTTCTTCTTACTAGCTGCAAAAGTAGCAAAAATTAAAATGAACATATTTCAAGAAAATACATCTGTGCTAGGCATAGACATTAAAGCAAGTACACTTTGGCACAAAACATAAAACGTTAGATGCAGTCATTCAGATAGTAAATGTATATATGGCCAAAAGACCCAATTTTTTTTTTTTAATTTTTATTTGATTTATATGCCGCCCTTCTCCGGAGACTCAGAGTGGCTTACAATGCGTTAAGCAATAGCCTTCATACTTTTGTATATTTATACAAAGTCAGCTTATTGCCCCCACAAACTGGGTCCTCATTTAACCTACCTTAGAAAGGATGGAAGGCTGAGTCAACCTTGAGCCTGGTAAGATTCGAACCTGCAGAAATTGCAGGCAGCTGTGTTAATTACAGGGTGCATTAAACCACTGTAGTACCAAGACTGTACTACCTACATAATAGTGTAGGTTCCTTGCTGGTAAAGACAATGACAGTGTAATTTGGTGAGACGCAATAAAATGCAAATAGAGTGTACATGCACACGATTGACCGCTGCTCTCACAGGTGGGGTTAAGTGCATGTGCTCGCCCTCCATTTCCACGGCCCGGTTGCAATTAGCTCACAACCCACTTATGGGCTGCGGCCCAGAGGCCTGGTCTATGAGATCCCCAGGTCAGTTACTGATTTGTAAAATGAATCTTCTTCCACAGTGAGGATACATAGAGTATAAGTACTATAGTGTAGTGCATATTAAAATGCTAAATAATGAAATCATAAAGGAATATGTTAAATTCTATTTTCAATAGTAAGTGTATTATATATTGTCCTATTTTAACAACTAGCCTGCTGTCCCTGAGATTTTCTAATTACATTATAGCAAAAGCTATTTCTAGTAAACATAATAGCACAAATCCACGGATGATCTCACCCAGCGGCTTCACATAAATGTTGAACAGGAGTGGCGAGAGGACTGACCCTTGTGGCACCCCACAAACAAGGCGCCTCGAGGTCGACCTCTGCCCCCCTGCCAACACAGACTGCGACCGGTCGCAGAGATAGGAGGAGAACCACCGTAACACAGTGCCTCCCATCCCCAGTCCCTCCAGCCAGTGCAGCATGATACCATGGTCGATGGTATCAAAAGCCGCTGAGAGATCTAATAGGACCAGAACAGAGGAGCAGCCCCTGTCCCGAGCCCTCCAGAGATCATCAACCAACATGACCAGTGCCATTTCCGTGCTGTACCCAGGCCTGAAGCCGGATCCCCATCTCAGGATTAGAGCTGGTTTCTCTGCTTCTCTGGTACACAAGATCTTTAATTGAAAATATGGAGTTAGTGCATCATACATACAAAGCATGTGACCTGTATATATTACTCACTGCATCCTATGTGTTGTTTAAAAAGTGTTTATTTTCATATCTGTTCATTTCACTGCTTGACTTTTATATTATTCATCTCAATGTTTCTTTTTGTGACTCTAATAGGGGAACTCCTAAAAATGACATTACTGAAACTCTTCCACTCCAACTTGGTCATTCTCACATCAGTGTTTCCCAATTTGGCAGTACCAAGGGATCAGGATTGCTGTTTGCCCACTCATCTTCAGATTCAAGGAAAGCTCACGAGTCTGGTCATAGCTCAAATGGTTGAGAAGATGAACAAATATCAATTTGTCCACGCTGGCTTGGAATTCTCACCCTTGAAGTCTAGGACCTCTGAGGAGCACCAGGTTAGGAAAAAAATATGTTTCATGGATAATTTGAGGTCAAGAAATGACTCCATTCTGGGTTAATACTGCACATGAGACATGCATTGTGTCTTGTAAATAAGCACACAAACACCCATTGCACCAAGAAAAAATAAAATAATATTGAGAGACGCTGCGCACTTATTCCTTCTATGGAATCTGTTACCAAAAATAAAAGAAGAAAGGGGCAAATGTGTAATTTGCTTTATGTCAAACTCTGGTGAAATAATAAACGGAAAGGTTTTATATTCTGAAGACTATTGAAGAAAACTTAATTGCCTTAAGATCTTTTTAGTAGTGCTATTTATGCTTTAAAACAGAGTATGAACTGCTAACCTTTCAGATGTTGTAGTCCATCTCCATAAGCCTCAACTCCAATTGCCAATGATTAAGGATGATACAACTCATAATACAAGAACATCTGTTTATCTCCCTGTTCTTCATCTGAGGGATTAAACTAACATGAATTGCTGCGTCATACAATAATAAATTATTCAGAGTTTGCAGGAAGTGAAGTACTGGATGCATCCTAACAGAATAAAAGGACAATCCTTCAGTAATCCCTGAAGATCACTGAAAAAAGTTCAGGTAACTAACAACTGGGACTTTCTCAGTGGAAACTAGTGCTGAGTCTGCTCTCTTCCTCCCATCAACTATCTCTGGGCTTTTAGTCTTAGATCTTTCTTACTATCTAATTGGGTAATTGTATTCTACAGGTAGTCTTCGACTTATGACTACAATTGAGTCCAAAATTTCTGTTGGCTAAGCAAGGCAGTTAAGTGAGTTTTGCCCAGTGGTGAAATTTTTTTACTACTGGTTCTGTGGGTGTGGCTTGGTGGGTGTGGCAGGGGAAGGATACTGCAAAAACCCCATTCCCACCCCACTCTCGGGCCAGCCAGAGGTGGTATTTGCCAGTTCTCCAAACTACTCAAGATTTCCGCTACCGGTTCTCCAGAACCTGTCAGAACCTGCTAGATTTCACCCCTGGTTTTGCTCCATTATACAACCTTTCTTGCCCTAGTTGTTAAGTGAATCTGGCTTCCCCATTGACTTTGCTTGTCAGAAGGTTGCAAAAGGTGATCATGTGATCCTGGAACACTGCAACCATCATAGATATATGCCAGTTGCCAATCATTTAAATTTCGATCACGTGACCACAGTGACTGCTGCAATGATTGTAAGTGTCAAAAATGGTCATAAATCACTTTTTTCAGTGCCATTATAACTTCAAACGGTCACTAAACGAGTGGTTGAACATTAAGGACTACCTGTATTAAATCCTAAAATTCCTGTTGATTAAATGGTCAGAAGGATATTAAGGCTGGATGAGTGCAAAACATTTCAAACTTGAAACATTCCTTTTTTGAGTTCCAATTCCAAACAGGTTTAGTATTGGAAATGTTTCCAGAATGGTTAAAAATTGAGTTTCACACTCAAAATGTTTTGCACTCCTCTGCTGGAGAACCTGTTTCCTCCACATCAAACTCTTGATGTTTGAATTAAAAGTCTTATGGAGAAAGTCTTGCTGGGCAAAAGATCAAGACTCATAAGTGCAGACACTTCAGTTATATTGGGATTTTCTTTGAATCAATTATTATTTTATAATCCTCAGTTTGCAGATTTGAGCCATTGGTAAATACATTATAGTAGGTTATACACTGAAAAGGGAAGGAAAATTGGAATCAAAAGTAATTTAAATCAGCAACTTTTGTACAGCATTAGAATGTTGGTTATCTTCTATGTTATAGAATGCTTAATATCTAGATACCACCCATAAATTCTTCAGGGTTTTTGCTTGCACAGAGTTGCAGGGATGGGAAAGAGAGGAATAAATCACTGTTGAGGAATTTTTGGACTATAGTTCAATATTTAGGGTGCTGCTGCCTTTCAGTCTTGAATATTATTTGACATTAATATATATATAAATTGTCTTTAATAATATTTTGTAACGTGTTGCCTACTGAATTTTGAACAAGGTTTGTACCCATTTATGTGCTATTTTGGTTTTCCCTGATAAAGGGTATTGTTTTACTAAGGATGTAAGATTTATTTCTCTCAGACTAGCACTACTATTGTTTTTGGGTTATGTTGTTATCTAATGCCTGCATAAATGTGACATTGTACCACATTCCTTTTTTAAAAAAGAACAATTTGCTTGATTGGAATAGAATTTGAATGTACATCTGATAGTCCATTATATACATGGAATTAATTTTGTAATTTTGATTACCTTTAACTGTTTTAAATTACAATTTTTTTTTTTAATTTTGATTACCTTTAACTGTTTTATTTCCTAGAGATAAATATGTTACCTTGGAATATGAGAGATTATAAAGTTTTGATTGTATGGTTTCAGAATTTATTTACTGAATTTGTGGATTGTGAATAGTAAATCAGATTTCTCCATTATTGTTGTCAGCAGATGCAGTTTAAATTGCTTCCAGTTCAGTGTAGATTCAGCTAATTTCCAACTACAGTTCTTAAAGTATGTTGCTCAGCAACTATTCTGAATAGTTGGCAATCTTTTCTCTTCTCTGAAAATAGGTTTTCACACAATGGTCTATTGTCTTCCCACTTTCAAAATCTTATGAGATTTCAGTGTTCATGTATTAACCTTTTTTAAAATTATTTTTATGAATGCAGGGTTGTTCCTGGGTATCATCTTGCTGATTTTATTTCTTATCAAGAGTGTAGAGAGATACCATTGGATGACAGTTTATTTGAAGCCTTTAGCAATTCAGGTTTTAAACATGGTTCAGTCTGCATGCCCATTGATAACTTTATTGTACAACCATGTTTTCAGAAGAGGGTTGGTGGGCCGATCAGCAAAGTAGCATCATGTTGTCATGGCACAAAGAGCACCCTTTTTGGATACATATTATGAAATGGACTGACCTGATGACACGACAGTGCTTTTGTAATTTTGATGAGGGCAAAAAGCTTCCGTGGATGCCCATGGTCACATCTAAACAATCTTTAGGGTGGAAATTCCTTAGAGAGAACCTGCTGGGCACGCTTGTTTAGATACCATGGAGATAATGTGAGAGATGGTAGAATACCTGGCAAAGGGATGGAAGAAAGGGAAGACATAAAAAATGAAGAGATAGTGTCAGTTGATAGCTTTTATCATGTATGCCAGTGTTTGTTAACCTTGGCAATTTTATCATGTGTGAACATCAACTCCCAGAATTCCTGCAGTTGGACTCCCAGACAACTTAAAGTTGCTCAACTTGAGAAACACTGATGTATGGAAACTTAATCCAGAAAGCTTGGGAATGGACGTTGTCTTACCTGAACGTCCCTTTTCTGGGCCCTGCGACTACATTCCATGGTTGGGTATTTCACTTATACTTTGCTGAGTACTGAGTGTTAAATATTTAAATTTCTTGCTGGTATCCGCCCCCTTTTATGCTGATCACTTCAGTCTTTTCACGAAGGAACTAGACACCAGGAATCTAGAAGAGAAGGAAACAAAAAAACACAAACACCGCCAACAACAAGCCGGACAGAGCAGGAAGCCGGAACAAGGGCGGGAATGGAATGTAGTTGCAGCGCCCAGAAAAGGGACGTTCAGGTAAGACAACGTCCATTTTCCAGTGCGCTGCTTCCTACATTCCATGGTTGGGATATACCCAAGCTCAAATTAGTGGGCGGGAGGCTGACTGCTCTCTGACCCCCGGGCAGAATGGACTTGTTGAAGCACCTGTCTGCCAAATGAAGCCTCAGCCGAGGCAAAAGAGTCAATTTTGTAATGCCGTATAAACGGCGAAGCTGAAGACCAGGTAGCAGCACGATAGATGTCAGTGATGGATGCCTGTGTAGCCCACGCAGCCGTGGTCGCTGCACTGCAAGTAGAATGAGCAAAAATCTTGCCTGGTACCGGTCTGGACTGGCGCTCATAAGCCATCGAAATGCAAGCCTTGATCCAGCGACCGACTGTAGAAGAGGACACCTTCCGTCCCATGGAAGCCGGATGGAAAGATACCAAGAGCGCCTCCGACTGACGAAAGGATGCCGTCCGCTTAAGATATTGATACAGAGCTCTTTGGACATCCAGCGTGTGCCAACGCTGCTCTTGAGGATGGCGAGGATTCGGGCAGAAATCTGGCAAGACCAACTCCTGAACCTGATGAAACCAGGAGTTCACCTTGGGAACAAATGCAAGATCTAGTCTCAACACAACTCTGTCTGCTTGAAAAATGCAAAGGTCCTTACGTGCTGATAAAGCAGCAATCTCCGAAATCTTTCTAGCAGAAGTTATAGGTAAAAGGAATGCCAATTTGAAGGAGAGGAATTTCAAACTGATGGAAGCCAAAGGTTCAAATGGCTCAGAAGTAAGCACGTGAAGTACCAGAGGTAGATCCCAGGAAAAATAGCGATGAACAATCGGAGGCGAGATGACCGCCGCTCCTCGAAGAAAACCTCGGATTCTGGGATCATGAGACAATGAACGCAGAGGGTCGCGGGAGAGAACCATGGCCAGAGCTGCCACCTGCCGCTGCAAGGTCGCCGGAACCAAGCCTTTATCCAATCCGGATTGAAGAAACTGCAAAATCTCAAAACCTCAGCCGATGTGGGATCAACATGACGCCTTGAGCACCAGACTGTAAAGGCCTTCCAGAAGGCCTCATAGATACGAATCGTTGATGGAAGCCTGGACGATTGAATGGTATGTATCACATCATCTGGAAGCCCATCCTTCTTTAGGAGCACCCGCTCAAGTGCCAAACGGTCAGCCAGAGCCACCGAGGGTCTGGGTGAACAATGACTCCCTGGGAGAGTGACACCTTGTATTGAGGAAGAGTCCAAGGGGGAACCACGGAAAGATTCATCAAGTCAGCGTACCAGGCTCTGCGCGGCCACAGAGGAGCTACGAGTAGGAGTTCCGCTTGTTCCTTCAGGACCTTCCGAATGACTCTTGGGATCAATGGCAGAGGAGGAAATGCATAGAGGACCTGCAGGCCATGGACAATGAAGTGCGTGGTGTCCCTCTGCTCCCCTGCTGGGAAAGTGAGAAAAGAACCTGGGGAGTTGCGTGTTTTGAGGTGTGGTGAAGAGATCCACTAGTGGAGTCCCAAACCTCTGGGTTATTTCCTGAAAGATCTCTGGGTGGAGATGCCACTCCGCCGGATCGAGTCGTTCCCTGCTGAGCCAATCTGCTTGAATGTTGGCTTGACCGGAAATGTGATCTGCCCGAAGGAAGAGGGTGTAGCGCTCTGCCCAATTTAACAGCTTCTCTGCCTCGATCATCAAGGGCTTGGATCGAGTCCCTCCTTCTTGATTCACATGGGCCTTCGTTGTCATGTTGTCTGTGAGTACTAGGACATGCTGTCCTTCCAATAGCAGACGGAAGTGGGGAAGAGCCAGCCGAACTGCCCGCAACTCCAACCAGTTGATGCTGTGAACCTTTTCCTCCAGAGACCAAAGTCCCTGAGTGACATTGTCCAGCAGGTGATCTCCCCACCCCTGCAGGCTCGCATCTGATGTCACAACTAGCCGATCTGGTTCCAGAAACATACACCTCTTCAATATCGCTGGGGACAACCACCACAGAAGAGAGACCCGAACCTGAGGTGGGAGGAGAACTGGTGTTCTGGACGTGCCTCGTCCTGACTTCTGGAACTGGAAGAGGAACCATTGTAACTGGCGAGTGTGTCTGCGTGCCCAAGGAACGATGGCGATGCACGACACCATCTTTCCCAGAAGTTGAGACAGCAACGGGGGGACACCGCTCTTTGTAATCTCACCTGAGACACCAAACTCCTGAGGCTGTGGATCCTGTCTGGCGAAAGGAACACTTGACCCTTGCTGGAGTCTATGATTGTCCCCAGGTGAAGAATATGGTTGGTGGGTGTTAGATGACTCTTCTGCTTGTTGATGGAGAAGCCATGTTGTTGGAAAATGGTGATCACCGCTTCTATGTCCCGAGCCGCCTGTTGTGAAGAAGATGAAAGGATGAGGATGTCGTCAAGGTAACAAGGATCCTTACTGGTAGCAGTCGGAGCTGAGCTGCTACTACTGCCACTAATTTGGTAAATGTCCTTGGCTCAGATGACAGCCTGAATGGCATTGCACAATATTGGAAATGACGGCCATTGTACTCGAAACCAAGGTACTTACAATGAGCTGGATGGATCGGCACATGTAAGTATGCCTCCTTGAGATCCACGGATTGCAGAAGATCCCCTTGCCTGACACATGCCAGAATGGACCTTAGAGACTGCATCTTGAACCTCCGATAAAGGATGAACTGGTTCAGATACTTTAGATTCAAGATGCCCCGGAATCCCCCCGAGGACTTGGGAACAAGAAACACCGTGGAGTAAAATCCTGTCCCCTCTTGGGACACGGAAACCGGTTCTATGGCATTGATGGAAACGAGATGGCGAAGTTCCACCTCCATCAGTTGTCGTCTTGTGTTTAGTGGAGACACCTGGCAGCGAGTGAAATGGCTGGGAGGGGTGGATTGAAACTCTAGACAAAGCCCGTAGGCCACCGTGCGAAGGATCCACTGTTCGCACATGGAGCTCTCCCATCGATGGTAAAAACTTCGAAGACGACCACCAATGGGAGCCAACTGCCTTGAGTCATTTACCTCGTCTGAACGGCCTGTATTCGGATTCCCGGAACGGGCGTTTAGCCTGGGATTGGCTCCGGCCCCTGTCTCGAAAGGATTGTCTGTCCGAACGATCCGATCCATGGGAGTAAGCTCTTTGTTGATAGGCCATACCTGACCCTGAGAAGGTATGAAAGGACTGCCTTTGACTGTATGGAGTATATCTGCGTTCCTGTTGTCTGTAAGATGATGGAAGGATCTTACGTTTGTCCTTGTCCTCTACCAACAAGGGGTCAAGAGCTGCTCCAAACAACTTCGAGGCTGTGTAAGGAGCTGAAGCCAGCTTCCATTTGGTCCTAGCATCCGCTCTCCTATGGGAAGTTATTGCTGAAGACAGGGCACGAGAAGCGAACTTGGCAGCATTCAAAGAAGCATCCGCTGAGTATTCTGCAGCAGCCACCAACTTGTTGACATCCTGATGCAGTCTGATGTCATCAGGAGGCAACCTCTCCTGCAATTGGCGCAGCCAGAGTAAGGAAGCCCTGGTGAAAAAGGATGTGGAAGTGGCCGCTTTAACCGCCCAAGCCGCTGCCTGGTGCGTCTTTCTAAAGGCCAACTCTGCCTTTCGATCTTCAGCCTTAAGTCCATCAACTATGTCAGTTGTAATGACAGACGATGAAGTAAGAGCCGCCACTGGAGCATCGACAGACAGCAAGGCTAGGATGTCTTCCAATTCGGGAGCTGAACAATAGAGCTTCTTGTCCAGCACACTGGGGGCTGTTCAGGCATGAAATCTTCATCTTCTGACAATTCCATCTCCTCAGGGAATTCTTCTACCTCAGAATCCTCACTGGAAGCACGATCATGGCAAGCTGAAGTAGAAGGTTTTTCAGATAAATGTCCTCTCTCCACGGGCTGTGGAATGGTCTGCTGACCTGGATTCACACCATGCTGTAGTCCTGTTGTCAAAATCTTTGCCAACACGTCTGACAACATTGCCTGGACATTTAATTGTGCATCAGCCACAGTAGAAGGCCCAGCAGGAACATCCTGAACAGGATCTGGATGAGAAACAGACGGCAAAGCTTCTTCCACAGTTCCAGCAGCAGGAGCCTGATGGACAATAACAGGAACCTCGATGGTCCTAGGCCTGGCAACTTCCTGATGGCTCTCACAAGTCTCTTGGGCCACACTAGGCGCTTCCGGAGGCAAGTGATGAGGCATGGTCCCAAAAACAGGAAGAGGAGAAACTGCAGGAGCAGCAGATATCTCAGAAGGAGATCTCACCCCAGAAGAACGCCTGCCCTTGTTATATTGGCGTTCCAGAGCATTATGCCGCCTAAGGGCATATCTGTCTTTAGCAGGGGCTTTTCTTTTAGAAGCCCTACGGGTTCTGGACTCTTTGCTCTTGGCCTTAGCCTTAGAGTCTGTGGGAGGAGATGCTGGTAAGTCTTTAGGTGGATTACCTTCATCCTCCAAATCTGAAGAATGCCAGCAGAATAAATCTATGTCTGCAATAAAAAAAGTGAGGCAAGATAATATAATTAAGCCATCCAGTAACTCAAGCATGCTTAGACAGTGCAATCCTTGGGGTCCCGGCCTACAAGCGTAGCAGGCTTGAAAGGGAAGCAGAAGGTGGGGGGGGGGTCAAACAGGCAGAAATCTGCCAGCAATTTACAGATTCCAGTCCCCTTGTAATCTGGTAATGGCAAGGCAAGGCAACAGCCATAGAGCCCTAAATGACCAAAAAACCTCAGTACTGGTTATTCCATCAATGAAAAAACATTTTAAAGGTGATATAAAATAGCGGCCGCCACGAGGGATAAACAAAATGGCGGCCGCTATAAGACCCAGGCAATGTGGTGGTCTGTTGGGCTCTCCCGCAACTAAGGCGGCACTCCCCACTTAGCTGATGGGCTCCAGCGCTTTAACCAGGTCCCCTGAGGGATCCTCCCGACTCAAAATCAATTTCCACCGTCTCCTGTTGTTTCGTGGCTAAAACGCCGCCGAAAAGCCTCCAAAATGGCACCAGCCGATCAGTTGTCCATCGGAGTTTGCCTGGTGCCTAGGCAGGGACTCCAGAGCCGCTTCATTGATTTCTTTACCGAAATCGAGCTGGGGCTGAGGCGGGAGCGGATGAACCAGCTCACCGGTTGCCCAGCACCACCGCCTGCGGCAGAATCAATTCATGGAGATGCCCAGCCAGGTCAGACTCTGGACCATTGCTAATAGAATCAGTGGACCAACTCAGAGGCCTGGGTCCCCAAGCTCCTGGCCTCTCCCAGCAGCAAAAACCTTTTAAAGAAGGACTCAAAGGAAAAACAGCCCCAGCTTTACTAGAAATTAAATTAGAAATTATCCAAGTTAAATTAATTAAATAGAATTAAAAACCAAACAAAGAACAAAAGTATTAACTCATGAATTAGAACACGGAGCAAATTGAAACACTAGTTTCCTCAGCTACTGAGTGAAAAAAACTGAAGTGATCAGCATAAAAGGAGGCGGATACCAACAAGAAATTTAAATATTTAACACTCAGTACTCAGCAAAGTATAAGTGAAATACCCAACCATGGAATGTAGGAAGCAGCGCACTGGAAAAGAAGCATTTCAGGTTTTTTTGATTTGGATCTGGTGCAGATACCAGCACTGCCAGTGTTGCTATTGTCAGAGGCTATTATTGTTCCCAGTCCTCTCTTCTGATGGACAGCCTCATTTCTCAGTTCCATGATGCTAAAGATGGGTTTGCACAGCAGTTACCCTAAGGAAGGCAAGTGTTAATATTATATATACTTTTGCCCTTCACATATTTTTGCTAAGTAACAAAAGGATGCAAAACCTACTATTTGCCATGCTGTTTACAGTTTCTTTCTTTCATGGCTGTTTCATATTTTGGAATAAAAATGCAGACTGCTACTCGTGTTAAGAGTTTGTCAATCTGTAATTTTCACTTTTAGCAATAGCACTTATATACCACTCCTAGAGTGCTTTACAACACTGAGTGGTTTAGAAATGTCAGCATACAGTATTGTCTCCAACAATCTGGGTCCTCATTTTACCAACCTCAGAAGGAAGGCTGAGTTAATCTTGAGCCCGTCAGGATCAAACTCCTGGCTATGGGCAGAGTTAGCCTGCAATATTGCATTCTAACCACTGCATCACCACAGCTCATTTTTCACTTATGGTCAGAATTCATGAACTGTAGTCCCCACCAATCGGAGCCACTTTTGCATAGTGGTTAAGATACCAGACTAGAAAGAGAGAGAGTTCGTCTCATCTTAGTCACAAAAAGCCAGATGGGTGACCTTGGGCTAGTCCCTCACTTTCAGCCCTAGGAAGGAGGCAGTGGCAAACCGCTTCTAAAATATTGCCAAGAAAACTGCAGGGACGTGTCCAGGCAGTCTCCAAGAGCCAACACTAACTCATGTGGTCACCATCATTGCTGCAGGATTCAGAATCTGATGTCCTCCCACTGATTAAAAGCGCAAGTTTTAAATTGGTTTCCAGTGGGACCTTTTGTGTGGTACTCTGGACCCATGGCTATTCCATCTCCAGTTCCTTGCAGCATTACCAGGCAGGCTTGTTCTAATCTCAGAATTACGTATAAGGAACTACTTTCACTGGAGGGAAGAAGGATCTTCTCTTTCCCTCAATTTTATTCCTTATTTTGGTTAGATTAGATGCCTTTCCCCCCATTATAACTTAACTGCTCAGTTGAATTTGTAGATCCCTGACAATTATGATCTTATTTTTTCCATTGAGGCACTTTGTTAGGTCATTCATGATAACAGAAACAAATGGTGAAGCTGATTGTAGGACATTAACATCCATGTACTATTACTGTTACATGAAACTGTTTTTTGTTTTTTTTTGTATTTGTATATTCGTTATGGTGATTTTTTTAACAAATATTCAGTCTAGCATACTTAACGTGACACCCAGCCCTAATTTTTACAGAATAAACTCTTCATTGAAAAATACTAAGGTGAATTCTAAGCAAACAAGGAAGTAATTCTGTCAATACACTATGATTTTTATTTTAACTATAGTATGCTGAATTTTGTATGCATTACATTCCTGCATTTATAACTTTAACAGCAAATACTTTAAACAAAGAGTGTTGATTGCTTATTGAAACCTTTGTTACTGTCTTGTAGCAGTTCAGAGAAACTGACATTCCCTATGACAAATAATCTATTTTTTGTATACATTCTATTCTATGTATTTTTATTCCTGGATTCAATAAAGTATTCTGTACTATATAATGGCATGAATGTTCTCTTATGTTTTTATTGTGTTTTTTTAAAAATATAGGACAGGGTCATATTGTGTCATATTGGCACATCTGGGAAAACCCGAATCAGGGTTTTCCTCACCCAAAAGAAAGTTCAAGTCCTCACCCTTCACTCACATGTCTATTGCATGAACCAATCAGGTACCCTCCGGAACAGAAGATACGTCCTCATTCTTCTCAGGACACAATGGCCTTGACTTTCTAGAAAGAATGTTATTTTGACTACACAGCATCTTCACCCCATACAATCCCCCCTCCCATTTTCCCACAGTAGAATTTGTGACAGGCCTGAAGGCTCAAAGGAAAAAGATGGCTTCCAGGTCTGACAATATGATTGTATAATGTTCAAAAGTTCATTGGGGAAGGGAATGCAGTTTCTTTGGACTAACAGCAATGAGAAGGAATGTGTCTTTTAATATTGTACATCCAGGATTCAGCTATCAAAATTAAAGGCCGTTGACAGCTAAATCTCTGCATTTATTTTATCAAAAAAGAGCAGTATTTTATGATAAGAATGTTATGATAAGAATGATAAGAATCCACAAGAATGCACAATTATGTGGATTGACTCCAGACTCAGTCATACTTGAAGCAAGCCCATTGAGATCAACAAATACAGCGCCTTGAATGTATTGGGTCCGCTTGAAATATTATGGAATTTAGAAAATAAAAAATGAGTATTCTTTTTTGGTATGTGAATAGACATTCAGTTTCAATTTTTTGTATGCTTAAATGTTCCATCTTTAAATACTAACCTGCTTTTTATATAGATATGCTTATATATAATTTTGACCTTAATTGCATGGTAGTTTTAAATTTCCTTTTTCTGCACTTAAAAGCAGGGTGGATAAAAATCAATGATTTTTTTAAAAAAATCAAAAAAATCGGATTTTTTTTATTTAAATCGGATTTTTTTTATTTTTATCGAATTTATTTTAATAAAAACTTTTGGGGTAAAAATCTATCATAAGATAGTTTTCTATTTAAGATACATAAATAATTTAGTTTATTCAGCATGAAATGGAGCTTAGTTATGTAGCATGAGGCTGTATATTCTGCAACACTGGGACTATTGGTGAGTCAACAGTGGGTCAACAGTGGGTCAAAGGAGTAGCAGAGATGACAGTTGCTCTTTAAAAATTATGATTTAAATCGAGTTGATTTAAATCAAGCCTTTTTACTAGTGATTTAAATCATGATTTAAATTGTGATTTAAATCAACTCGATTTAAATCAAATCCACCCTGCTTAAAAGATCTTTAATCTTTTAAAAGTGCAAAAGCAGAATACACAGCAAAGCCTTGAACCACCATCAAGATGAATATAGATGAATTTGATATTGATGCACCATGTTCACTCCTTTTCCTAATTTCCAATTGTTTATTCATTGTTGTACATTGTATGGATTTTAATAGACTTTCTGTGATAACAGCAAATTTAAATATATACAATCCCATACAGTGGTTTGCATTAAGCACTTTTGGTTTTAACTCCCTTTCTCCAAAAAACATACTTCTTTTTCTGTGGTACCTCTTTAAAAATTAAAATTTGAATCCATGCGAACAGCAGGAAGTCAAAGAAGATGCAGATTGCTTTATTCCTTGAATTAGGGTGAACTGACCCAATTGTAGCCCCTCATTTTTCAGTTGTAGGTAAGAAATTTGTGATGAGACCTTCTAATTTAGCAAAATGGGAACAGTTGTTTCTTTTGAAGAAAAACAGCTGAACAGGATGAAGAATAAGATTTCCCTTTGAAGCCTGACCAGCCATTCAGTAGAGTTTCTCATTAAAATGCCACATCACAGGAAAAAATCTGCATCCATCAGCTCACCCTGGTGCCGTTCAGTAGCGCTTTGAAAAATGGGATTGCTTGTTTATTTTCCTACTTGAGCAAAAGTTTGGCCAGCAGACCCAGTCTGTATTTACGTGCAGCTTTAAAAAAAACGAAACACAATTTGGCTCATAGTGCTTGCTTCTTCATTCTTTCTTACTGAGGTTCTATACCTATTTTCATTTCTTCAGGGGCAAATAATCATCTTGTAATTGTCTTGCCGTTGACTAATCTCTTTTATTTCTAATAAAATGCAAGTCCATAAGAGCTTTTGAAAATTGCATTTGCTTCTTAAGCAGAGTTTTAATTTATCTGATCCCACTTGGATGATATTTTTTCCCTTGGTTGGGAAGTGGAAAAAAGGCTTGGTTTTCTGTACCTCTTCAGAATGAGAATGCTTCAGTGTGATTATTTTCTACTGCTGGAGTTGTCTGTATTAACAGCTCACTGGAGAACATAGCTGATAATGCGTTACTGCAGTCATGTGCAATCGATTAAGTTTATTGTGAATATTTGAAATCTAAAATGCACAATTCATTTAAAAAAGGCAACATCCTACTGAAATAAAACAAGGTTTATAATACTGGGAGAGAAGGTCATTTGGCTGAATTGTGTTGCCATTTTCTTAAAAAGTCCATCTCTTGTTTCTTTTTAGCCTGACAAAAACATCCATTTATTTTGGCTGTTTCAGGTTTTTTTTTTTTGTATGGCAAAATGGATTAGAGTTATTGATTGACTGTTGACAGTTACCTCTGAATTTATCTACTCTACCATAATCACAACAAAGATCTTGCACCAATCAATTATGTGTAAAACATGGCAAGGCAAATTATGAGATTTTAACAGTAGCAGTGGACAAAATAGGAGCAAGAGCAAACATCCATTTTTTTTCTTTTTATGACCCTGTAATCCCTTTTATTGGGGTGGAATTGGTGCGACTGAGTGCATCTGACGTTTACTGGCCAGATGCCCTTCCTGACGCCTACATGGAATTCACAGCAAATATTTTCTCTTTGTGCCCTGATAAATGTGTGTCGCTGTCTACGATTGAATTCTCAACCTTTTGAGTGGGAGGTGAATGTCTTCACCAGTAGGCCACCGCGCCACTCGAAAGCCAAGCACCCGTTAACCAAAGAAAAGCTGTAGAATGAAGACACTGAACAAAACAAAAGAAAACTGATGATAAATCTCAGTATCGTAAGTGGGTAATAACAAATTGAATAGTTCCCAAGTTAATTTTAGGATACTGTTAAAATAGGAAGTTGGCTTAGATGTAAAATACTAATATGCCTAGGAAGGGCTTCCTGAACAATTCTGGAAATATTGTAACTATCAAAAACTGAGTTACTATAAGTCTTAAAGTATTCTCACATAATTGAAAAACAAACACACCAAAATATCCTACCCATTGAAAAACCCTGCACAGCCATGTGTAGTATATCCCCTTCACTTTGTTTTAATAAATAAATCACTTTGTCATTGTACGTGTATACAGAGTATACCCATACAACAAAATTCACTTAACACCCAAAGACCAGGTCCAACACACACAACAATCCCCAAACACACTCCCACCCACCACAATTCCCCACCCCTTAGCCACTCAAACATGCACACAACAGACCAAGTAATACACTCCAACAGCTCACTGATGGTGGCCCTTTAGTTCATTGTTGAGTGCAATTATAGCTCAGAAAACGTGTGGTCCGAGTTTTAATTGTTCTGTATCTTCTGCCAGAAGGCAACAGTCCAAAAAGATTGTAAGCAGGATGGGAAGAGTTTCTGAGACTGTTATGCAACTTTCTCAAAACAGCGAGATTCGAAGATGTCGTCCAGGGCTGGTAGCTGGAGTCCAATGATATTCTGGGCAGTTTTAATGATTCACTGTAGAGTTTTTTTGTCTGCTACAGAGCTGCTCCCATACCATGCAAGAATGCTGTATGTCAGGACACTCTCAATGGTGCTGCGATAGTAGGACAGAAGTAGATGCTGAGATAGATTTATCTTCCTGAGCATTCTCAGGAAGTACAGCCTCTTCTGTGCTTTGCTTTCTGTGTTTTGCTCAGAAGTTGGTAACTATGTCCCTATTCATAGTCATTTAAAAAATATTCTGCTGCTATTGGGTTAAATGGTATTGATTTAAACTCTATGACACCTTTGCGTTAAACAAGTCACTACATATGCATGGTGCATGATATTTAAATATTTCTAGATGCATTGTATTAATCAAATCTCACTGGAAGCTAGCAAGCCTCATAAATAATCAAGGTGACTGCAAATGCTAAAAGCCAGCTTCATAACATGCAATCAAACATGCTTTGCTTATGACTCAGAAATAGTGACAGGTGTTGGCAAATAACTGAGTAATGTCAGAGAGTTCAAATACAGGCTTGATATTTCCTGGTGTTCCACCTGGTGTTTCCAGGTCCAACCAAGTTATTAAGCAATCCCACCCTGCTTAACTCATTAACATAGAAAAATAATTAGAAATGCCATTGAGTTGTTTTTTCGTTGGATAATGAAATGTCATCAAGCAAATAAGCTGAGAGAGCACCAAGAACTCCACAACTTTAGTAAGAGATTACATGTACCAATAGTACCCATCTCCCTTCAGGGCTACGGATGACATGCTTAACTGAATCATATGAGTTAGTTCAAATGACCTATCTTGGCCATAGTATTGAAGGGGTTATTTTTGACTCCAAATAGCCATGGTTTAATTTAGGAATATAGTTAACTGTCCCCTCATCATGTACATCAGTATTTTTCAACCCTGGTAGCTTTAAAATGAATGGATTTCAACTCCCAGCATTTTCAAGCTAGTATGCTGGGCTGGGGAATTCTGGAAGTTGATGTCCATGCATCTAAAAGCTGCCAAGGTTGAGAAACACTGATTTATGTAATCCAAACAGTTGATCACAGGTAAATTATTTCCCCATTTGCAGAGATATCATAGAGAGGACTCATGAAAAGAAGACTTCTCTAGGCAGTCTTATTTCAGTGGTTTTCACCTCTATTGCGGCCATGTACAGTTGTTCTGTTCCCTGTAACTGTTTCCTTGATAGTGCTGGCAATGATTGAATCACACAGATTTTTATTTAATTTTCATTGGAAGGGGGGGCAAGAGGAAGTGTCAAAAAGGTGGAAGAGAAATTAATTAGCCCTCTTGGCAACAGCTGAGAAAGACTAAGAAACATGGACAACTAAGAACGGATTGAGTCATGTTCCATTGTCTACTGTTGGCGCAGAGCAGATTTTTGTCGCAGAGAATGGAGAGAAAACAATCTGCACCTTGAACAAATATGGGTCTAGAGTTATTGCTTTCATATATCAGGCTCCAGATCTGGAATTGAACAGGTTTGATCTTCTAATAAGGTAAGATAAAATACTTATAGTAGAAGATCAAAATGCCTTGGATATTATCTTCACATCACTTATGTTTCTTTCATTTCCTAGCCTTAGAACACAGAAGGGGCTATAAAAGAGACACGGGAGAATAATAATGCTGGAGGTTGTTAAAGAATATATCTTGGAGCACATAACACCAGACATATCTCTACAGGGCAAAATCACAAAATTGCATCTCACCTTGGCCATGTCATGTGGAGAAATTCACTGGAGCAATTATGTTTGGAAGACTTAGCTGTAAAAGTAAACTAGGTAGCCAAAGAACACAATGGCTGGATACCATCTTAGATGACACTAGGCAGAGTATAGAACAACTCAAAGAAATCCAATTAAAGTGAATTATTATTGTTGCTGTGCCTATGCACAGGAATCTTCTCAACCAACAGTTAGCAGCATGCTTGAGTTTAGATAAGCAGCAATGAAACTCAAGGGGGTGGGGGGTTAGACTTCGTTTGCTTGTGGCTATTGTAGGGATTCTTGGCTGACCCCTCTTTTAACTTCACCCCAGGTTCTGTCATTCTTTCTCCTACAGGCTTAACCTAAATGATACCTTAATGTTGCAAAAATCTTGCTTCATGGATGTTTCTGGAAATTTCAACCAAAGAATATTCTCTTGAGTTTTATTCCTTTGCTTCCAAAGTCTTATTTTCACCCACATCAAAGTCTTAAGAGAAAAAAAAATGTGGAAAATTACACAATGTTCTATAATTCACATTACTGAAGAGTGTTCATCTGCAAGAAAAGGAAAAGTTTGAGGGCTGCATTAAACATTTTAGAGACCTGATGCAAAAGAAAGAGCTTATGACATGTAAACATGGACATGAAGTTGATCCTTGATCCTTTTTTAATGTTAAATTTATTTAACTGTTTATTATGTTATAGTTCTCATGTATTTTATGCTTTATAATGATAGGATTTTTAAAAAATCTATAATTTGGTGGTACAGTCAAAAGGAATGTAAAGTTTTTTTCTTTCTAAATCAGATCTGGATTTTCTTGCATTAGATTCTGCCAATAAATAACATTGGTATTAATGGACATTAATAAACATTAATAATAATATACATGATGTCTACTGATTGTATAGCAATGTCTCCTTGTTTACCATGGTTTTTTTTCTTCTGCTAGCAATATGTTTGAGATAATGTAAGTAAATGTGGGTCCAGGTGGATGATCACTGAAGGGCCCTCTTTATTCATAGTATTGTAAGAAAGGAAATGTGCTTGTTTGAGGAAAGCCAATTATCCAGATGAAAGGCAGAGAATTCCTTTGAAGTAGAAACATTCAGAGAGGGGCCCCTCAATTGTCAGAGATAAGAGACATTTGGTGATATACAGTATGAAGGTTAAAGAGATCAAGTATGACCACATGTAATATTAACAAGAGATAATTTTAATCTATGCTTCAGTAATTTACATGAAGAATTATGACTGTTGGCAAAGAATAATATGAAACAGTAATTAGGAAATGTCAATTAAATATGACAAATGTATATGATCATATGAACTGCTGAGTTAACAGAATCCTTTGTCTTAGAAGAGTATAAAAACCATTGTACCTAATTTCTGTCTTTGTTCAACGCTTCATGTACAGAGCTTTGAATCTATTGCACAATTTACAATGTCTCTGGCTAACCCTGAAAAGTTGTGTTGGTCTTATTAAATCCACAACAGTGAAACCACTAGTTAATGCTGGTATAAACTTTTGATTAATGGTGGCTAATTTAGCTTTTCCTTATTAGACCGTATAATAATAATGTCTAATATTAGACCTTATTTGGCATAGTTACAGAATTTGGCATAGTTACAGAAATGATGGCATAATAATCCACTGCCTAGATTTGCTCTGCAGGCCTCAGGATTTTGCAGCTGATGTCAGGCAGTAAGAAATTGGCAAGACAAGGTTGGGTGAATCACAACCGGAAATGAGGTAAGGTGAAAATCATGGGGACCAAATATCATGCTTTTCTAATGAGGTAAAAATGAGGAAAGACTTTTCTTGGTAGTTTATATTCTACTTGATGATTCCATGTCTGAGATCACAAAGGATATTAAATGGAGATGCCTTAAGTAGTGTCTACATTTCATTTCTTTTAAATTGAGGCCAGGGAGATCCAGGGAAAAAAACTCAGACTCATTTTCACCACAAAATCTAGTGAGATTGTAAGATTACAATGTTGTAAACCTTCCAGAGTCGGATATGAGATGGACAGCAAACAAATTTAATAAACACATAAATAAAAGATTATGTGACATCACATCATCTTCTACTTGTAATGTCCACCTAGATAATACTTTAAATTAGTTTTAACAAAACTTGTTAATTTGACAAAATGCTTCTGATTTTTGGAAGCCTGCTGAACGTCTTTGTATCAATCACACCCAGTCAGCCAGACGGTTGGTCACGAAAACCAAGCAGTCCCTCTCTGCATTCTCAAAGAAAGGGTAGAATTTAAATGCAATAAAATAACACAGTTCGATTTCAACAATTCTCTCTTTATACTTCGTTTAAAAACTTCCCACTGGAGTTGGGAAACGCTTTGTTTCCATTGCTTATTTCCCCAATTTGAAATAGAAAACCGCCCCAACGGGCGGTTCACTTCTGCTGTGATTTCCACGGGAAATTGAAATGCTTTGCTGCTTGTTTCCCACGTGTCGTCTTCCCCCCCCCCCCCCCCCGGTCTGCAATGCGCTGCTTTGAAGATCTCCCGCCGGACGCGAGGACCTGGCGAGGAGCCTCCTTTGTGCAACAGCCGGCGAGCCGGGCCCTCAACTCGCGCACTCCGGCAAGGCCGGCAAGAGACACGTCAGGCTCGAAGGACCCTCGAGGTGGAAAAGACGAGGCCGCTTCCCGAAGCCTGGTCTTCCTCCCAAAGGATCCCCATTGGCGGGAGAGGCCAACCTGTGGCGGGATGGCGAGCAGGGGAGCCCCGCCGCGCCCTCACGTGTTCGAGACGGCGGGAGCGCCGCAGGGACCGAGCGGGAAACCGCATAGCTACCCGCCCCAACGCCGACCTCCCTCCTGTCTCGCCCGGACTAAAGTGGCGGGGGAGAGCTACTTTCGCCGCCTTTTTCGCCCGAGACTGGCTCCCCCCACCCTCGGCCCCAGCTAGTCGGGTGGAGGCGCGCCCCTTTCAGAGGGGAGCCAGCGGCGCATTCCTGACCGCCCCCAGGGGGAACTGGCGCTCTCCGGCGGTGAAAGCCTCGTCTGTGTGGCTGCGCCTGGCGGGACACTGCCCGCTTCTTCTGCGCTCACCGGCGCAGCGGCCAGTTCTTGCCAGCTCGCAGCCGCCAGCAGCGCTCGCCGACCATGAAACTGTCGTCTCCCTCCGTTGCGCCGGGCTGCCCCGCCACGCTTTTTGCTGCTCTGTTGCTTTCGCTGCTTTTACTGGCGGCCGCTTCGTCGCCCGGGACCTCGACGGAGACGCAGAAAGGGAAGCAAAAGGCGTTCCGTCAGCGGGAGGTGGTGGACGTGGTGAGTGGACGGCCAGGCGGGCGATCAGGCGGTGCGGGGCGCAACAGGGCACCGCTGGAGAGGAGGGCACCAGAGCGCTTTGTATCTCCTTTTCCCGGGGCCAGGCTCCGTCCCTTGGCGTGAAGGGACGGGGATGGGGGGGCGGCTTCTTTTTTTTTGCAAAGATACAGGTATGTACAGGTGAGGTAAAGGTAATATATATATACACACACCCACACATACACACACATATATATGTAAAGGTTCCCCTCGCATATACATGCTAGTCGTTCCCGACTCAAGGGGGCGGTGCTCATCTCCGTTTCAAAGCCAAAGAGCCAGCGCTGTCCGAAGACGTCTCCCGTGGTCATATGGCCGGCATGACTAAACGCCAAAGGCGCATGAAACACTGTTACCTTCCCACCAAAGGTGGTCCCTATTTTTCTACTTGCATTTTTTACCTGCTTTCGAACTGTTAGGTTGGCAGAAGCTGGGACAAGTAACGGGAAAGCGGCACTAGGGATTCGAACCGGTGAACTGCTGATCTTTCTATCTACAAGCTCAGCGTCTTAGCCACTGAGCCATCGTGTCCCTACTTATGTACAGGTCGTCCTCGACTTACAACAGTTCATTTAGTGATTGTTCAAAATTACGATGGCACGGAAAAAGGGACTTATGACTGGTTTTTGCAGTTAAGGATTCTTGCAGCATCCCCAGGGTCAAGTGATCAAAATTCAAATGCTTGGCAGCTGGTTCATATTTATGACCGTTGCCGTGTCCCAGGGTCATGTGATCTCCTTTTATGACCTGACAAGCAAAGTCCATAAGGAAGCCAAATTCACTTAAGTACTGTGTGGTTCACTTAACCAACTGCCCTGATTCACGTAACAAGTGTGGCAAGAAAGGTCGTAAAATGGGGCAAAACTCACTGAACAATCGTCTCATTTAGCAACAGAAATTTTGGGCTTAATATGTGGTCATACGTTGAGGACTTCCTGTATGCACATTCTGGATGGGGGAGTCGGAAGCGGGATCCTAAATGTAGTATCTTGCCTAGGAAGCCTTTTCCTCTAATGCACAGTTTTTTTTACAGGAGTAGGTTGATCTTCTGTTAATGACAATCATATTGATTCTAACAGTAATAGTACAAAAGGGTTTGGTGATTTAAATTAAAATTAAACATGATAAAGATAAAAGGAAAACTGGATGGGAGGACATTAGGCATGCAAAGAAATGGACACACTGTTTCTTCCTGTATTTTATATTTTACTAACTCTCAGCCTTGAAATCAAGACTATGTGTCATTTTGTTTAGCATGGCTTATACCAGATAACTTTTTTCCTGTGCAAAAATGTCTCTAGGCATAGTTGAATGAAGTTAGCTTCTCTTAAATTAGGTCTCAGTTTTCCCTCTTAGTATGCCAAATAAGGAAAGCCATCTTATTCTCAAGAGTTCTTATGTAAATAAGATCAGGCTGAAATTGGAGTTTGGATATCAACAATTGAAGGAAAGACAGCTTGGCCATTTGCTGTGGTGGGACTCAGAGGATGAGTAACTTAGTTGGTTTCCTCCAGTCTTGGTGATTTATTGAGTTGAGCATTTAGGGAGATTAGTGGCTTCTGAAACATTTTTCCTCACTGAAGACATTCCTTTGTAAGCTGGAGGAATCATTATATTTAGTCTTGGGAATTATGTCTTTAATCATTACTATACCTTATTCCTACAGTGTAGGGAGAATGGAATTTACTTGTGTGAGAAAATCTATCTGAAAGCAACATGCTTTGGAATTAAAATGGTTAGACCTCAGCTATATAGTACATTTGTCGGCATGAGTGTCTGTACAGACTTAAAGTTGTGCTTGACTTCTGGTTCCTTAGACACAGCAATTAAATACAAGAATTTCTTTTCATTTCCCATCTAGCTTACAACCCTTTTTTTCCCCTGGTAGTCTCTTTTCCAAATGCTAACCAGGTCTGATCCTGCTCAGGTTTTCATGATCAGCCCAAGTCCAAGAGACTCTGCCAACCAGGGTGGATAAAAAGCAATGATTTTTTTTAAAAAATAAAAAAAAATCATTTTTTTTAATTTAAATCGGATTTTTTTGATTTAAATTGGATTTTTTTTATTTAAATCAGATTTTTTTGATTTTTATTGAATTTATTTTAATAAAAAACTTTTGGGGTAAAAATCTATCGTAAGATAGTTTTATATTTAAGTTACATAAATAATTTAGTTTATTCAGCATGAAATGGAGCTTAGTTATGTAGCACAAGGCTGTATATTCTGCAACACTGGGACTATCGGTGAGTCAACAGCGGGTCAAAGGAGTAGCAGAGATGACAGTTGCTCTTTAAAAATTATGATTTAAATCGAGTTGATTTAAATCAAGTCTTTTTACTAGTGATTTAAATCATGATTTAAATCATGATTTAAATCGACTCGATTTAAATCAAATCCACCCTGCTGCCAACTGCTTAATGACAGCTAAACATAGTTGGCAATTCAGGCATAAAAGCAAGATCAGATGGAGGGGATGTACTATTGTAAAGAACTGTACCACACTTTGAGTTTATTGAAGATCATTTTAATTTGAAGAAAAGCTATGAAGCCTCCAGGACACCCTTCTCCAAACTGGGCCTTCCAGGCTGCAATTCCTAGCTAACAAAGCCATTCAGATACTTCTGAAGGGCACTATAATGTTGGGGAAGGCTGCTTCAGTGCTCTGTACCTGGAATTTGGTTCAGAAATGGACTTTTGCTGTAAACCCATTTGTTTATGAAGACCTCTTCCTCCTCCCCTCCCATCCATCCACCCACCAGCTTTTTTTCTGCCTCACTCTTTCAAAACGTGGCTTTCCTCAGACGTGGTTTGATATTCCAGTCAGTTCTGCCTGCTTCAGAAATTCCACATACTCTTAGAATGAGCCAGATACTTTTAGGAATGGCTGTATACTATCTTCTCACTGATTACCTCAGAAATGATGATTATGCTGCTTACTTTTCCTCATATTTCTAGAAATAGCATTTTGTTTTCAAGATGCTGTTCCCCTGGGTTTACTGGCACTGACAATAGTAGTAGCAGACTGGTTAATTCTGCCCTCTCTTCTTAAGAGAAGGCTTGGAAAAAATAACCTATTATTATATATTCTGCTCTATTTTTCTTGGCTCCTACTAAGCTTGTACTATCCATTTCTGAGCAGAGTTTGTCAAAAAGTGAAACAACAACAGAGCATAAAGAAAACGGGAGTAATGCTTGTTGGCTGTTTTTTTAAATTTAACCTAAACAACAAAACTAAATCAAGAAGATACAGAAGGATTAAAAAAATAAACTAAAAACCTACAATCAAATTTTAAAATACACTGTATGCCATTAAGATTAAGAGCAGTTGAACAAAATCGTACTTCTGTAGCCTATCATAATTTGGAATAGAGAAAAAGAGAAATAGAGTTGTGATCTCTGAGACATAAGTATTTGTGCTTTGCGATACATTTAATATCAGGGTGGATTTGATTTAAATCGAGTCGATTTAAATCATGATTTAAATCACTAGTAAAAAGACTTGATTTAAATCGACTCGATTTAAATCATAATTTTTAAAGAGCAACTGTTATCTCTGCTACTCCTTTGATCCGCTGTTGACTCACCGATAGTCCCAGTGTTGCAGAATGTACAGCCTTGTGCTACATAACTAAGCTCCATTTCATGCTGAATAAACTAAATTATTTATGTATTTTAAATAGAAAACTATCTTACGATAGATTTTTACCCCAAAAGTTTTTTATTAAAATAAATTCGATAAAAATCAAAAAAATCTGATTTAAATAAAAAAATCTGATTTAAATAAAAAAATCTGATTTTTTTGATTTTTTTAAAAAAATCATTGATTTTTATCCACCCTGTTTAATATAATTATTAACAAAATTGGTGCCCTAGTCCTCAAATTCATAGCACAGAAGGAAAAGACAACAGAGAGAGAAAATGAAAAAAAAAGCAACTCAAGCCCCAATTTGGAATATTTATGGTTGCTTTAATAATCCTGTCTCTGATGGGAATTGATTATTCAGGAAGAGAATTCCCGAAGCAGAGGATCTCACCATCTTCTCAGAAGGCAGTTGCCCTCAGTGGTCTTTGTAAGAGGAGAGAAGATAATACCAAGTGGACGTGGCAGATTCTTGATGCTTCATTGCTTCCTCAACGGGTCACTAATTCTAAAAGCCTCTTAAGGAAACACAAGCCCCCTGTACATCTCCAAGCTGGAATTGGGAATTTATCACTCACTTTTAATGAGCCAGGACAAGAGATACACATCTATAGATGTACATAAGGAAGACCCTTTTGCTGGGTAGGCGGAAAGCAGAATTCAGATTTTCTCTAGATCAGTGGTTCCCAACTTTTTTTTGGCCATGTCCCACCTAAGCATTTCTAAAATCCTGATGCCCCCCTGCCCCTCCCCCGTGACATATAATTATTACTATTCAAAAAGTGAACTCCTACTCACGCTGAGGAAGCCTAAAAGGCAGGGGTGAAATGCTCCCGGTTTGGACCGGATCAGGTGATCCGGTAGCGATTGTGGCAAGTGGTTTGGAGAACCGGTAGCGATGGTGGAATGAGGCTCCACCCACTCACCCTGTTGTCATTACTTCCTGGTTTTAACCAGGAAATAATGTGGTTTTTTTACCCTCTGCACATGTGCAGAAAGTTTGTGCATGTGCAGAGGGTCTGCGCACGCAGTGCGTGCACTTCCAAACCAGTAAGGTAAGTAGATTTCACCCCTGCTAAAAGGCCATTAACTTGGTTTAAACAAGGTTCCAAATTGCCCCTATTAAAAATCAAATTGCCCCCCTGTGGGACGTAGGCCCCATGTTGGGAACCACTGCTCTAGATGGTTGATGCCAGTGGAGCAAGCATAATTTTGAAATATAAATGTTGTGGATTGTACTACTCGAGATTAAAGGAGTGATGGGATTGATTTGTACTGCAATTTACCTGGTTCTGTGTTCGAAAGACTGTAACGTGGATTTTATAGAGTGTTTCAAAGACTGGATAATTATACAAGTATTTCTTCTCCCTCTAGATGCGATACACGTTCCCCTATACTCTGATTTCAAGTTGTCTTAAAAATATAAACACAAGCTAAATTATCTATTTGACATCAACATCTATATTCACTTGAAATTATGACTATTTTTCCCCAAATGGATCATTTTCAGTTTGCTAAATAGGTGGGTTTCCCCCTCCCCACATCTAATTACCATTTTTATACTATTGTTCTCTTTATCTTAAGTAAATATAATAATGCCTGTGTGATGCCAACATACCTTTTTGTTTCTCAGTATAATGGGATGTGTGTGCAAGGACCTATTGGTCTTCCTGGAAGGGATGGAAACCCTGGAGTCAACGGAATCCCTGGAACTCCAGGTATCCCTGGCAGAGATGGGCTTAAAGGAGAAAAAGGAGAATGCGTGCAAGAAAGCTTTGAGGAATCCTGGACCCCTAACTATAAGCAATGTTCATGGAGTGCCTTGAACTATGGCATAGACCTCGGAAAAATTGCAGTAAGTATGCGCAACCATAGCATAACATGTAGGCCACCAAGATATGGTGAAGAATTTATTCCAGATTGATTTTGCTTGACTAATCATCTATTCACTTTCAGGGGCTATGTAGTATCCAGCAAAGGTAGATAGCCTGCAGCCATGTATGGTTCCAGATCATCTTTGGAGCTGGCAGGAATGTTTGTTCTGTGTTTTTTAGGTTTCAGTAAGGGAGAGAGTCAAAATGGACGTTTGATGTTTCAACTGTAAAACTGAAGCTCTGTCCCTTTTTATAAGTGGGTCTTTGATTATACAGTTACAGCCATCATTTTCATCCCCTGTGGATGCCTTGGTGTGCCTTAAGCATGGCAAGAATTCCAGGCACTCTTAAAACCCCCAAATTATTGAATTTTCAATATTTTGGGGATGCTTTAAGGCAGGGGTGTCAAACTCGATTTCATTGAGGGCCGCATCAGGGTTGTGTTTGACCTTGGGGGGCTGGGATGGATGTGGCCAGAGTGGGCATGTCCAGCTTGACGTCACTCGTGTTGGAGGGTGCCTGTGGTGGCTCGAGCGCTCTGCCAGCGAGAAGGGGCTTCCAAGTTTCATTTTTGCTGTCAGACACTGTGGGCCGGTCCTTTGCTGTTTCCAGGGCAGCCCCGCGGGCCAGATCTAAGCACCCTGCGGGTTGCATCTGACCCAGGGGCCTCGAGTTTGACACCCCTGTTTTAAGGGATACAGTGGGTATTTGCAGGGCTTCATTCCCCCCCCCCCCAAACCACTTTACTATGACCTTGCATGGCACCCAATGTTTGGCCTAGTCCTTTTTGGTGATATCTTGACATCATTGACCAAGGTCCTAGTAAGCCTAAGGTCGCCCCTCAAATTGAATTTAGCATTGGCAGAAAACTATAAATAGAGTATTTTGTACAGCATTAGGATTTAGACAGGAAACACTTCAGCATGATTACAATCAAGTTGTCTGCCTAATCATATATGGCAATGTGAAGAAGAGACAATTTTAATGAGTTAATGGCAGATGGGCTTTTAATACTGTTATTCAAAATAGGCAGTCAGTTTTTGCAGCTTCAGAATGACTGATTAATGCATGAAAGCCATTCAATAGAAAGACCATTTAAAACAAAACAGTATCTGTGATTATAAACCCTTACTTTTGACAGAGCTTAGTAGCTGAATGCATATTTTGCATTAGAAAGTTTCTGGAATTTCCAGAGAGGAGTTGAAAAAGATTCCTGATTGAAACTAAACAGATTTTCTACTAAACATTTTGATTCTAGATGGACCTGTTGACTGAATCTGCACATTAAGCCACAATGTGGCTTGTTTGGTTTTGGCCTAGTCTGTGATCCAGCCACTGAAGTTTGTAAACTTGCCTTCGGTGTGAACTCAGCCAACAAATTCAGCAGATTTCTTAAGCAAATTACCCAAACTTTGACTGCATTGTCATCAACACACACAACACAAAAAAGCTTCCTCAGTCAGAAAATTTATTGTATGAAATGATGCCCTTGCCTGTTTCATTTTGGATAAATTGTTTTAGTTAAAAAAAAAAAAAGAATATCTTAAGTACAAGGACTGCTCAATTGGAACAATTCCTTCCTCATTACCAACTGGCACTTCCCCCCCATCACTTTTTTTATCTGAGTTTTGTGAAATTGGTCTTTATGAATAGCTCCAGCATATCTTGGGGCTACCCCTACTGCAGAACAGCAATTGTTTAAGTTAATTGTGTTTTCTACAAAATTTCACTTATTCTTTTCTCACAGGAATGTACGTTCACCAAGATGCGTACCAACAGTGCTTTAAGAGTTCTTTTCAGTGGATCACTTCGACTTAAATGTAGAAATGCCTGTTGTCAACGCTGGTATTTTACTTTTAATGGGGCTGAGTGCTTTGGACCACTTCCTATTGAAGCTATAATTTATTTAGATCAAGGAAGCCCAGAGTTAAATTCTACTATTAATATACATCGCACATCTTCAGGTATGTACTGGTGTCATATCATAAAAGCAAGCATTTCATGCTGAAGGGCCTGCTCTTACGTGATATGATGAAGAGATTGGGGATGCAATCATGCATAGCAAATAAAATTCTTATGACAAGTCAATGGATTGGTACAGCTCAATATTCTTTTCAGATGCTAATTAGTCAGAGGAGTTTAAATTTAGAGTCCTTCCCAATCTTAAAGCATTTAACTCAAGTGCTATGAAGCAGATACAATGCTAACCATGTCTGAATTCTGAATTGTCACTAAACACTGGACCACAAACTAGCCAAACGTATTTTGGCTTGGGGTTTCATAGAAACTGAATCAACTTATTAAGTTAAAGTACATGGTATGCCATGTAAATCGAGAAAATTAAGAATACATGATTAATTGTAGATAAAAGCTAGGCAGAGAATAAAAATTTTTTATCTTCTGCAGTGCCATTTCAATAGCAAGAAACCCCGACTAAAAAAACAACATCCAAGAGAAATGATAAACAGTTAAATAAAAAGCCATTTATTTTTTATTAAAAGAACAATAAGGTTTTTATATATTAATGACTGTTCACTTTCCTAAAAAAAAAAACCCTTAAGGAACAAGTGCAATTTCTCTCCCATATTAATTCTTATATATACTTCGGCTAATGTGCAAAATGTATTTTAAAAGGATAACATGTATGGAACTTGAGATGGAAGGGCGAAAGAGATTCAAGAGGAAACTTTTCTTGTTGTTGGGCAATGAAGGTCCTTCATATGGCCCAAAGGAAGATTGGAAAGCTACAGATAGGCTGTGACCTCAGGTTCCACCCCATCCCTTTGGATGGCAAGAGAGGTGGGATTAGGCATTCTTCTTCCCTTCCCTTTGTATCCAGCCAAATACTATAATTGCTGATTGCCTCTATTGCTGAATACCATTTTCCATTGTTAGTCTTTAATGTTTGTAGTGGATTATGGGTGAAATCAATGCATTTTATATTTTAAACAGTGGAAGGATTATGTGAAGGAATCAATGCTGGATTGGTGGATGTTGCTGTTTGGGTTGGGACTTGCTCAGATTACCCAAGAGGAGATGCATCAACGGGATGGAACTCGGTATCTCGCATAATTATAGAGGAACTGCCAAAATAGAGCTTTCAGCCTCTTCTTGCTATCCCCAAAACAACATCCAGGACTTTATGCAACCTCTTATTGGTTTGTTTTTCTACATGGAAATATACATCGGATTATAGTGCACAAATCTTATTTATAGAAATAAGGTAAAAAATCTTTTGAGCCATGTTTGACTTCAGATGATTTAACAGTTAAGTATATGTGTAGTTTTTGCCAGCTGCACAAAAGTGATTTGTTTCCAAGATGTTTTTGGATTTCTTGGGAATTCGTGGTCTATGCTAACCAAGCCTGCTTAACTCCTGAATCCATAGGATCCAGCCTGGTGCTGGCCTCCGTGGAGGTTTTACAGAAATACCAGAAGACAATTAATGTTCCATTTTTTATTCTATGTATCCTTAGCATTTTTCTATAGCATTTTGGAATATAGATCCTAAAGGAGCAATCTGTATTAATTACTTTTCTATCAATTCTATATATCCTTGTATTTGTTCAAAAAGAAAATTCAAATAGCCAATGTTAATTTTATATTTTTTAAAAAGCAACTTTTTATTCAAGTGTATCTTCTCCATTCCCCCAATGTATGATTTGTTTTCTAAGCTTCAAGTTCCTATTGAAAACAAATTAGAAAAATAATTTTCTTGTGATGTGTGAAACAATAAATCACCTGAAAAAATTATTGCAATTGTAATAGAGTAATTTAGTAAACCTGTATTTTTATTATCTAGTATATAGCTGTCGTCTTGATGTATTATATATGCATAGAAGCTATGCCAGGCATGGTGGAAGATATATGCAATTTTTTGATTTAAATAAAAATGTAAGAGCAAGTCAATGTATGAATATGAGTCATTATCTAAAAGTTTAAATATAAAAGCTAGTAAAATGTATAAATGAATATGATTTTTAAATCTATGTACACCATATTCACAAACAATTTAACCTCTATAGCAGGGGTGTCAAACTCGAGGCCTGGGGGTCAGATCTGGCTGGCAGGGTACTTAGATCTGGCCCACAGGGCTGCCCTGGAAATAGCGAAGGACTGACCCGTGGTGCCTCTGCCAGTAAAGTGGGGTTCTTGAGTGCCATGCACAAATTTCCCAAGCTCCATTTTCGCTGGCAGATGGTTGCAGGTGGCCATCCCAGCCGAAAACAGAGCTCAGGAACCCGTCTTTGCTGGCAGAGCACTCGGGCCACCACAGGTGTCCCCCAACACAAGTAATGTCATGCTGGCCACGCTCACCCTGGCCATGCCCACCTTGCCCCCCCCCCCAAGGTCGAACACAAACCTGATGTGGCCCTCAATGAAATCAAGTTTGACACCCCTGCTCTATAGGACACTACAAATATGAACAAAAGGTTAACTTTTAAAGTATTTACAAATACATACCGTAAATTTTTGGGGGAACTTTTGATCTCAAATGTTAGCCATAGCTGTTTGCTGGCAGAGTTTAGAGACATTATTACCCATTGTTCCTATTTGTATGACTTGATATCAGTAAGACATATAAGAAATCTCCAAAATTAGATTATGTGGAAATACACATGTAAGATTTTTATGTTTATACTGGTAATTCTTTTGTAATTTTGTTGAGTGTTACTATTTAAAAAAACCTTTAACAAACAGAATTTTAAAAATTAAAGCTAAAAATTAAAAACATAATCTTTAACTTAGAAAAGGTACAGTGTTTCTGTAGTATATAAGTTGTTTTCTTAAATCATTTTATTAGATCACAAACAAAATATTCTTAACCATCTATGTTTTAGTAGTTTAAATGTGAAATTTAGATTTTGTTCGTTTTGAAAATCTTATAACTTGTTCAAGTTTTCCAAAATTTCAAGAGAACACTGATCATACCAAAAAGAAGGCAAAACAGTGAGTTCATTCACATTTTTAAAAAACCTTGACCCTAGATGTAATGAACTTTTTCATTCCCTTTCTGAGAAGAAATAGGAATGTTTATAATAATTGCCAAACATACATATTTTCCATATGGATTTTAAAAGTTTGTAATTATTTACAATAAGTGAGACTCTTTTAATCCAAGCCATACTACTACATACTTCAGTCCTGACTAAAACAATTAAAACATACCTAGCTTGCTATTTGAGTAGTGAAAATATTTGTTCTGGTATTTTTTTTTTGTTAGAAAAGATTTTATATGTGAACCCTTCTGATTTTTTTTCAAATATTAAAAAACTTGTTTCCATACTCTCTTATGAATTATGGTGTTACTTTAAGTAGCACAGACCCACAGATAAAATAGATTACAAATATTTTGATAAATATAAATATACAAGAAATTATATAATTCTAGGCAATCTTAAAAACTCAGTGATACTTCTTTGTGAGCAATTAAGGCCAATGTGGTTAGACTGTTCAGCAGTTGCTAACATTCCTTGCTCTGTCTTAGATTGGGAGAAATAGATTGGGGTAGTAGGAACAGCAATTTGTTGGGTGAACAGATCATTCTGAGTGGGTAGTGGTTTTTTTTTTAAAAGTACACTTTTGGAAGACAGGCAAAATATAAATCAAACAGCAATACAATTGGAACAATGGCAGAAATGAATAATGGCTATATTTTTACTTGCAAACCATTGTTCTGCTATTTATTCATTCCAATGTCATATAATTATTGTTTAATTATAAATATTTTTCAGACCTTTAGTTTTAGTCCCAATTTCATAACAATAAGAAAAACACGAAAGTCTTGATTATCAAGCAAAATGTTACTGCATTACTAATAGCCCTCATTTAATAACAACTGGAAACGATAATTTCTTTGCTAAGTGAGACAGTTGTTAAGTGAGACATCACATGACCACATTGGACTTAGAATGTCAATTTCCTCCACGGCTGTTAAGCAAGATGTCATGTGACTATGACTTGCAATTTTACTTCCAGGTTCTCCATTGATTCTGCTTGTTGGAAACCAGCTGTGAAGCATACAAATGATAACTATGGGACATGGAGACAGTCATAAATATGAAGACCCATCATAAAGTTAGTTTTTCAGTGCTGTCATAACTTTGAATAGTTGCTGAAAAGGCAGTTGCTAAGCAAAGACTACTTGTATGACTTTAGTCCTGTTCATTTTTTTAAAAATTCATATTAAGCCTTGTTAACTAGGGAGTAAAAGGAAAATTAACTGAGGATGATAATGTGAACAATTTATTTTGAGATACTTACAGAGATCAATATAAAATATATCTGAAATGTACCAACTTGTGGGTGACCTTGGTCCATTTAAAAGGTATTACAAATGAAACTGACAAATATGAATCCAGAAAAAAAAAATCTATGCCAGACAGGTGTTGGCATTCCTGCTTCACTGAAAGGGTGCAGAACAATATATGGAGTCAATATTCACTTGTTATTAAGTCAAAGTAACAAATGAGATACTTTTTCATATACTACAAAGGTGATACAACATGCAGGAGTGACTCGTATTACATTGGGCATAATTCCTTTATAAAATCCACGAACTCCTTCTTTCCTGTGGAAAAGCAGAAGAGATTTCTGTAAAACTTTCAACTGGTTCATAAATTGCTTCAACAAACTCAAATGTTATTTTTATACTGTTCTTACTGTATTCCTGGATTATTATCAATTTATCCATTACAGAAAACTGGACTGCGAATGTAAGTTGCACTTAGCACTAGCACTTTATGTACTGCTTCATAGTGCTTTATAGCCCCCTTTAAGTGGTGTACAAGAGGCAGCACATTGCCCCCCAACAATCTGGGTCATTTTATTGACCTCGGAAGGATGGAATCAGGTGTGGGTTCTACTTATCTTTACTACTGGTTCGCAACGGGACCGTGCATGCTTCTGCACATGTGCAGATCACCCATGATGTGGCGGGTGGGTGGAGCCTCCCGCCGGTTTTACTACCAGTTCTATAGAACCGGATTGAACTGGGAGCAACCCACCACTGGATGGAATGCTGAGTCAACCTTGAGCTGGTAAGAATCAAACTGCTGGCAGTTGGCAGAATTGGCCTGCAATTCTGCATTCTAATCACTGCACCATCACAGCACATTACTAATTCTTTATAGGATTTTTATATTTTCAAATATAGAAATGTTAAATCATAATTCCTAGATAAATTTTGATTTCAGGAAGGTAGAAATAAACGTACTGATATCTCATTAAAAGGTATTTGCACATATTTGGATGGTGACTGGTATTGCTAGGTTCCCAATGTAAAAACTCTGTCCGTATTCATAGGTTTATATTCTAAATGTTATTATACAGAAGGAAAATAAATGGAAAAGTGAGAAAAATAAGGTCAGATATTTGGCTTTTCCTCTTTCCTTCTGTTGTAACCTGAGAAAATCTCACCCTGGTTTATAGTTCTAAGGGGAATGTTCACAGCTCTGTGCTTTAATTCCAATGCAGAAATCTCCACATTTCCCTCTGAAATAAATATTTAATAATCTTTAAAAAATGAAGGTTAGGATAGAAAAAGAATCTTATTAGGTTTTAAATCCCAGGCCTACCTCCATGTCCTATGGATGACATCAAGTACTCCAGAGTATCTGTTGTGCTGATCCTGGAGACGTGCCCTCACAACCTGATACGGGTATGTTGCTGTGACTGCAAATATTTTGGATGCTGCTGCCATGGCAATATATTCTAAAGTGTTCTAAAAATGGAAAGGAACCAATATTAGTTCTCAACTCTTACAAAATCAAAAAAATGTACCATTTTTAACTCCGCAGTGTATTCTTTTTTTCAGTCTATACAAATGTTGCTCCAAAGTCATGTTGATAGTTTACACAGTTGTGCAAAGCAATGGCAGAGACACTTTACAAAAGACTGATGAGGGTGAGGCACCCTTACTCAAACCTAAGGTAACTACGCCCTCTGGAAAGCTTACTGCAATTTCTCTTTCCCAAATTGCCAGTGCATGTGGTCTTTTAGGTATTTGTTTGACCATACCAAAATTTTTAAAAAGGAGAAAAACACCACATGTACAGTATCTGCAATAGCTCATGTTTAAATACGGCACTAAATACCTGGCTATGTCAAGTAATGTTGGTAACTTTCTTCATTATTTTGATAGGTAGTTCAAAAACTGACAGGCGTACATATCAATCCAAGACAATAATCCAAGGCAGCACCATCTTTCCATTATAACATAATACACTTTTTTTAAACCATGTCCCATGGATAAATCCACTATTCTTCATAACATTATACCTTCAAAATATGATTTTCAGCCTTTAATGACAGAAATGCAGCAAAATCTTGATGGAAAAAGAATGAGACTCCTGCCATGGCATCAGTTGGTATATCCAGTAATAAACAAGAAAGTCAGGATAGGTAAAAATACACTGTTGTATGCAAGAGTAATTTAGATAAAATTTAGGAAGCTGTCCTTCAAAATGTTAATAATTTACCAGCCCACTTTCTTTTCTAATCCAACTAATCTGACCTACTTCAAATTGGGCACTCCTTATGCAAAACTAGTGTAAGCCTGCAATGTTTACATACCAAATCAGGCAAGGACAGAATACACCTGGCACCAATATTTCCTAACCTGGTTATATGTGACAGGTACAGGAGATCCAAGTTCTTGGAGTTTTTCTTCTTCATATGGGCAAACCCCAAGCAAGAGCCACAGTCATGAGAATCTCCCTTTTTACAAATATTTACATAGGATCCTTGTAAGCACCTGTCCAATGCTGAGGTAATTAATTATCACTTAAACAGTGTTTATCTTCTTCCATATATGGTATAAAAATATAGTTTTTTTAAATGTCTATTATTCTCAGAGATTCTCCATAGACATTTAGATTCTAAGAACTGAGGAAGCTTTCTGGATGAGACGCTAAATGTCTTCAAGGAAAAACAAAGTCCAGTTGCCTTTTGAAAAAGCACCTTTGGGATGATATTTTTTTTACTATTTATTGTAATATTAATCTGAGTTAAACAGATTAATTGAAATATTTACCTCTACAAATAAAGAAACAACCAACCAATGGAGCCCTGCTTTTTACAAATTCCTACATATATATTAAAATGTATAAGAAGTACATGAAATTTACTCCAGTTAATCAGGTAACTGAAAGCTTACCAAACTGTTGTACCATATCAAATAAATAAATCATACTATATAATTATCCTATAATAAAGTTGAACTGCCACTTTTATGTCAAATATATCCTTCAGTTCTTGAGACACACACCAAATTATTGCAATCAAATTAAACATGAGAAGATTGAGTTCTATGAGACATCTTAATGAACAAGAAAATGTACATGAAGTATACATATACATAAGTATACATACATAAATATACATATATTGAATCAGCTTTACATACATACATACATACATACGCATGCACATACACACACAGTGATGACCTGGGAAAGCTTTCCAATTAACCCCTTCATGTCTTCTGGAAAACGTGTTTGACTTAAACATTTCAAGTTTTTTTTAATTTTTTTAATTTGATTTATATGCCGCCCTTCTCCGGAGACTCAGGGTGGCTTACAATGTGCTCAGCAATAGCCTTCATCCTTTTGTATATTTATACAAAGTCAGCTTATTGCCCCCACAACTGGGTCCTCAGTTATGATGCTTTGTGATGCATCCTTTGAATGTGTTGCACAGCCATAACATTTTATTTTATGTAAAGCAGATGCCTCTAATTTATAATTTACCTTACCAGTTTCACATGTGATGGTCTATTTTTATATTTATTATATCGGGATTTTAAATCTTCATAAGCCATAAACTGAAGGGCTCCATGTGAGGTTCCAAACAGACCAGGCACAAATCCCTGAAACAGTTAAATATAAAAAATGTAAAAATCACCCATCAGATCATATCAATTATACAGTTATAAGTTTAAAATCCAGCATTGCCAATACATATACAATACAGTGATGTAATGGTCAAAATTATATTTTGTATAGAAAAGATTCAGTCTGCTTTATGAATTTCATAAAGGCCATATGGATGTAAGCACCAGTTTATCCTAGTCATTTTCTAAATTTAAACTTCAACCTATCTTTAATTATTTAATTTCAATCTTTCAATGATTCAATTATGTGCATTCTACAAGTATTAATAATTTTTTAAAAATAAAATGAATAAACTCTTTATTGCAATTTAGACATTCCAAATATACAAGAATGAGAACTGAAGTTTAGCAACAAATCTTTTGCACCGAAACCCATGCAATAACTGTTCAGGATATTTAATAATAAAATACTAATACTAGAACTCTTGACCAGCCTAATTAATTTACCTTATATAGTCCACGTATACCTTCATGCCTGTATATTTTAATAAGAGCATCAAACATTCCTTTGTACTGCTTCTTTGACAAGTCAGCACCAGCTTCATACTGTAACACAAGCCGAGTCTTGGTTACCCATATTGGGTTTGTAATACACAAAGTCACCACTCCTATTAAATATAATTTGAAAATCCTATCAATGGTAGCATCTTACTTTACAGAGAGCACTTCAAACATAATTTGAAAATTTCTGATTTATGCATCACATGGAGTTTATGCATTCAATTTGCAAAAACCTCAGTATCTATACTTACGTAGCAAATATTTACCAAACAGTTTTATAGAACTACAATTATAAACCTAAATCAACTTTCCTGGAAGGAAAGTTCATTTAATATATGGATTTCAGCATAACTTGTATTGTAAAACTGGGAATACATTTGTGGTGTTTTTGTATTGTGTTCAGGAAGTATGGATAAGAATTTCTAAGAAAGTGTTAGAGAAAATATTTTTTTTTAAAGATCTAATACTCAGCAAGTTGAGTATTTGTACTTTCTATAGGACAAAAATACAGTTTTAGATGTTCAAAATTATTTTCTGAACTAAACATAACTCAACGGAAACAAAGTATAGCATACTATATAGCATACTATAGCTATAAATGGCTACATTTGTAGGGCTACAAATAGCTCATATATTTCTTACCAGCTTCAGCTGCTGACACTAGGTGTTCAATTGCTCCAAGGTTTTCCATCTTATTCTCTGTCTTGTGGGCTTTAATAGCATTGTAGCTAAAGAATCAAATATGAATATTAGCAAATCCAGATTACTTGTTATACAATCATTAAAATAACCTGTTTCAGTAAAGTTGAGAAATATTGGCTGTTAAGAAAAATACCAGTATATTATGGGAATATCCTAAAACACCATGCAGGCTCTTGAGTTTTTAAGAACTCTTTATCTACTTGCCTGTGCAAGTCTGGATTTGTACAGATGTTGCCTCA
Source organism: Arizona elegans (assembly GCA_022577455.1). NCBI lineage: Eukaryota > Metazoa > Chordata > Lepidosauria > Squamata > Colubridae > Arizona > Arizona elegans. Next base: position 14,208,693 of record JAKOOJ010000002.1, on the reverse strand, counting down.
CTTGCAGAGCTTCATTGGCTGCCAATTTAATTCTGGATCCACTTCAAGGTGCTGGTTATCACCTTTGAAGCCCTATGTTGCTTGGAGTCATGTATCTGAAGGGCTGTCCAATACATCTATTTGACCCACCAGATTGGGAAGGCAGGGTATGTTATGGGTCCCTTCTATCAAGAATGTCTACCTACTGGGGCTAAGAAAAGAGCCTATTCCATTGTGGCTCCCTCCCTGAGGTATGTCATCCCTGCAGAGGTAAGACCAGCTTCCTGTCCCCCCTCATACTGTTTCAAAAGGGCTTTGTCAGTGGACCTGGGGATCCCAGGTTGATATGGAGCCCATCAAGTGGATGTTGTTGCCAGGGGGGAAGGGGAGTTTACTGGGTTTTCTAATTGGGAATGTATTCTTGTAGGCTGTCCAAGTCACCATCTATTGGGTTGCTGTATAAATTTAATACAAAATCTAGTAAGATTTAAATAACCCTAATTTTTGCTTATTTACCATCTTGCTGATTAGCAATTTGGGGAATTTGAATGTTTGCATGCCATTGTATGGTCCCAGGTTTGTGTATATTGGTCTTATAGGACTGGAAATCAGAATATAAACTCATCAAACAGAGTCTTAAATTAAATGGCCATTTCACACATGCCCGGTTACTGTGAATAGCTTTTTTAAACTGACCCTATGCCTTTCGATAAAAAGCTTTTCATATTTTGCTGTGCTCAAAGGACAATAAGATATAGCCTGCTCTCACTTACATTGGATTCTCAATATATTTGTACCAAAGTAGGAGGTTTGGAAACGATATTGAAAGTGACAATCCAAAGCCCAACAGATGATGATATTTGACAATCTTTAATTATATTCAGTGGCCAATAAATGGGAAGGCAGTTTACACAACTGATGCTTCTCTTCATTTCTTCCCTGTTGAAGCTCCTGGTATAAGTTATAAATATTTCCAGGTTATCAAGACACAATCCTAAACAGCAGTGCTGTGTTATATACAGATAGGAGCTGTGCAGTGTTTCAGATTTGGTTCTAAAAAATGTTTTGGAGAGAACATGGATGCAAACATAGCACTGTTTTCAATTCTAAAATGCAGCTTTATCTTTTCCTAGAAAAATATTTCAAAGAGTTGCAGAGAGGTGCTATGTTAGTACCCCCACATGTTCCAAAGCATCTTTTTGGGAGCTCAGTCCAAAATGATACATAGCTCTAATACAGATGTGATGCAAAGAGAGAAATTATCTGAAATCATGGACAGGAGCTTGCAACATCCCTCACTACCTGCTTCTGCTCTCCCATGCAATCTTGTATGATAGAACCGATAATCTTAGATAAGACTCCAACTCTCCAAAGAAGATCTTGGGGAGTACATGAGGCTATGGGGAGGAGGAAAGGAAAAGAAAAATCAGTCGCACAAGTTGCCTTTCAACCACTGGGCAATGATTCCTGACAGCTACTTTAGTGAGAGAAATTTAAAAGCCCCCAATTGTATGAAAATTACTGAGTGATCTCGAGCAGTGTTACCAAGATTGAGAAATATTGGTCTAGCGTTATCAGAGTTCATAATAGTAAGTTAAGCTTTTCATATTGTCTGGGAAAGAATAATCCACAGCAGTGAGACCAAGTATAGGCCACTGACAAGTGTTAGCTTAGTGCTGTAAAATCTTCTAATTAAAGCCTAGAACATATTTAATCTGCTGTGGGGGAAGTGAAAAAAAACTGGAAAAAACCAAACTGTTTTGGGATTAACTGGGAGACATTTAAACAGCTTCAACTTACAAGAAAAAATACAGACCCCAAGAGGCACCCGCACCCCAAACATTTGGAGTCACTCCTTGGTACAGACCACGTAATCCTTCTTGTTTCCAGACGGTTGACAAACAATGCAAGATACCATTGTATTTTGGTCTCAGCTCCAAGCCATCACTCACTATACAAAAGAATTGGAAATCAGTTTGAAAACTGTATGCTCTTGAATCAATGATCAATGTGACTCTCTAAGACAGGAGTGTCAAACTCGCGGCCCGCGGGCTGGATGCGTCACATGCTGGCTCTGTCCCCACCCGGTTTAACAAAGGGGAAAAAAGTCCCGATACATCACGTGACGCTGCCATAACACCATGAGTTTGACACCCCTGCTCTAAGACAACCACAGTATGTTTTTTTCCCCTCCTGGTGAAAACAAAACTCCAATTTTATGTGTCTCCATAAGTTACACAAACAGCCTCTCATCCTGATTCCCTAATAGTTAACAGTGTCCACAGCATCTCTTCCACAGGCAGAAAAAACAGCTGATGTATCATCCATTCCTACATCTCTAAATTCATTTAACAGAGAAACATCCAGGTAATAAAGAATTTCTTGGAACAGCATTTTTTTATGCAGAAAATTCAGTATCTGGACTCAAGTTAAAAGATTATCTTAAATAGCTGCCTAGTGTGCTAAAGTGGAATAATAAGACTGAATGAACCAAAGATCAGATTCAGTATTTGGTGACATACATAGCAATAGCATTTAGACTTATATACCACTTCACAGTCCTTTATAGCCCTCTCTAAGTGGTTTACAGAGTCAGCATATTGCCTCCAACAATCTGGGTCCTCATTTTACCCACCTGGGAAGGATGGAAGTCTGAGTCAACCTTGGGCCTGGGGAGATTTGAACTGCCAAACTGCAGGCAGCAGAAGTAGCCTGCAGTACTGCACTCTAACCACTGCACCACCCAGGCTCATACATACATTAATGGAGAAGATAGAAGTACAATCAGGGCAGTGACGACCTGTCATATCAAAGTGCTGTCAATTTCTAGTAAAGAGGATGCATAGTGTGAGTAGTTCTTTCCTTTATACGTTGTCCTTCCAAGTACATGTAGTCCTCGACTTACAACAGTTCATTTAGTGGCCATTCAAAGTTACAACGGCACTGAGAAAGGTGAGTTATGACCATTTTTCACACTTAAGACCATTGCAGAATACTCATCGTCATGTGATTTATATTGGGATGCTTGACAACTGGTTCATATTTATGACAGTTGCAGTGTCCCAGGGTCATGCAATCACCTTTTCCCCAACTTCTGACAAGTAAAATCAACGCGGAAGACAGCTTCACTTAACAACCATGTTATGAACTTAACTGCAGGGATTCCCTTAATAACTGTGACAAGAAAGGTCGTAAAATAGGGCAAAACTTAACCAATTTCTCACTTAGCAACATAAATTTTGAGCTCAATTGTGGTCCTAAGTTGAGGACTACTTGTAGCATCGCACAAGCCTCCGCTTGCCAATTTGGAATTTGCAACAGGGCAGAAGTTTGGATGGAAGGCAGTCCTCGGTCCCTTTCAGGAATTAACTTTGATGGGGGGAATATTTCTGGAAATAAATCTACGTCAAAATAGCAGCAGAAATACACCCAAAGGAGCACAAGTTATTTCTTATAAATGTTTCTTTTATATCCCACTTTTCATTTGGGAATTCAAACGATGCCAGCTTGACAGCCGCGGATAGAGAAACATTACAGAGGGTGGTGAGCACAGCACAAAACATCATGGGCTGCCCCCTGATACCACTGGATGAGATTGCTAGGGCTCGCTGCCTTAGAAGAGTGAGGAAAATCCTCAGGGATGACTCACAGCCTGGTCACCACATCTTTACCCTCCTACCATCGGGAACGAGATATAGAAGCATAGCCAGCTGCATGAACAGGCTGAAGGACAGTTTTTATCTGTGGGCTGTCAGACTCCTGAATGAGAAATAACATCATAACTACATAGTATGATGGACATGTAGGGCCAGCACAATGTGTAACATGTTCATACTGGTGCAAGAGGACTGGATGTTTTGTTAATATGATTTAATGGGTTAGGGATTTTCTGTCTTCACTGTGAGTTGTATTGTGTTGGGGGGGGGGTGCACTGAGGGAGCTCCACCAATCTCATTCAACATATGTTGTGCAGTGACAATCAAGGTTATTATTATCATCAATTCAACAAAGAATGTTCTTTCTGCGCCAACTCAGGAAGCTCAAACTGCCCAAGGAGCTGCTGATACAGTTCTACAGAGGAATTATTGAGTCTGTCATCTGCACCTCTATAACTATGTGGTTTGATTCTGCAACCCAACAAAAAAAAACAGACTTCAATGGATAATTAGAACTGCAGAAAAAACAATTGCTACCAACCTGCCTTCCATTGAAGACCTGTATACTGCAGAGTCAAAAAGAGGGCTGTGAAAATATTTAGACCTCTCACATCCTGGACATAAACTGTTTCAACTCCTACCCTCAAAATGACGCTATAGAGCACTGCACACCAGAACAACTAGACACAAGAAGAGTTTTTTCCCGAACGCCATCACTCTGCTATACAAATAATTCCCTCAACACTGTCAAACTATTTACTAAGTCTGCACTACTATTAATCTTCTCATCGTTCCCACCACCCATCTCCTCCCACTTATGACTGTATGACTGTAATTTTGTTGCTTGTATCCTTACGATTTATATTGATATTGATTCTTGATTGCTTATTGTACCCTCTGACTATTATTAAGTGTTGTAATTTATGATTCTTGATGAACGTATCTTTTCTTTTATGTATACTGATAATGTGGATAAGGTAAATAATAAATAATATAATAATATGAATAAAATAAATGGTATAAAGTCAGCTATATGAACACTGGAGGACCCTTTTTACTCACATTATTATAAAGAAAGAAATGTGCTTGGTCAGAGACTACACTGTCAGCTAAATTCCATTGAGGGGCCTATCTGTCAAAGATACTAGGACCATGTATAATATATGTCTTCCGAGGAAGACATATGTCAAGGATGCAGAGACATCCATCTGAAACAAAAAAGTTACTTATTAATCCAAGGACAGCCATGGATCTATGCATCAGTGATTTCAGAAGAGAAGGATGTTTAGCTACATTTATCTCATGTACTATAAATTAAGGCCGGAATTTGGTAATTTAAAAAGTGTCAATTATCATCTAATGGATGTATGTTAACCATATATGGAAAACTGATGTGCCAGCAGAATTCTTTGTCTTGGATATGTATAAAAGCAGTCATATCAGAACTCTTTCCTTGTTCAAAATTTCAGGTACAAATCTGGCTCTGAACCTTGTGCAATAAAACTGTCTCTGGCTGACCCAGGAATGTTGTTTGGTCCCTTCATTCCACAACACTGAGAGCCTATGCACCAAGACAAATTCCTTGTGTGTCCAATCACACTTGGCCAATAAACTATTCTATTCTATTCTATTCTATTCTATTCTATTCTATTCTATTCTATTCTATTCTATTCTTATTCTATTCTAAGCCACATACTTTCCACCCCCATCTTCCCCCCAGCAACGACCCTGCTGCGCCCATTTAACGCCCGTTTCTTTGGCAGGAGGGGAGGGGAGGGGAGAGGAGCTCACCTGCGAAGCGGATCTTGACCAAGTCCAGCGGGTGCAGGACCAACGTGGAGACAACGCCGCCGCTCACCCCGGCCAGCAGGTTTTCGTAGCGCACGTGCCTGAACAAAGACTTTGCCGCCGGGGCCGAGTTAGCCGAGGGGGAAGCAGCAGAGCCCGCCAGTTTACTCGGGACGCCTGGCACAGCGGCGGAATTCATGAGGGGGGAAAGACGCAAAAGCAGCCGAGAGGACGGAGGAAAACAAAGAAAAAAGACCCCACACGAGACCCGTAGACACTAGATTTCCCTTTGACCTCCCCCGCCGCTTCCTTCTTATAGGCAGCAACCCGCAATCGCTCATAGTTGATCCTCCAATCACCCGGCACCATTCACAGCCGGGCCCTCCGCGAGGGCGGGACTAGGAGTCACGTGAGCGTGCGGGGCGGCCGGCTTCTTTTCGCTTTACTACACAGAACTCTTTTTGCTTAAGGTTCTCTCGGGCCTCGGCCTGAGGTAGCGCCTCGATCCGGAAGTCCTTCCGGGAGTTTTTTCCTTTTCCACACGTGGTGGTGGTGGGGTCTTCGGAAGGCGAATTGACTTCCTCTCCCGAGGGCGGAAAATGAGGGTGAAGGTTCTGAGCAGGAACCCGGACGACTATGTGCGCGAAACCAAGCAGGACATTCAGCGGGGTGAGCGCGAGAAGAGAAGGTGGGGGGGAAGCGGGATGAGGGAGGGTCGTTGCCTAGGAAACCGGCAAGGGCGCCTCAGTCCAAGCAGTGTGTGTGGGGCGTGGGGGGGGGCGCGCTCCTAAATGGCTACAGTTTAATCCAGGGGTCTCCCACCTTGGCAAGTTTAAGGCTTGTGGACTTCAACTCCCAGAGTTCCTCAGCCAGCAAAGCTCGCTGAGGAACTCTGGAAGTTGAAATCCACAAGTCTTAAAGTTGCCAAGGTGGGAGACCCCTGGTTTAATCGGAATTATGAAGTGACCTGTTGCTTTCGTTACGAACTTTCTCGCTTGTCTCAGTTCCCCTTAGGCTGAGGAATTTTTTTTTTTCCTACCTGGAGAATTAGCAGGTTGAATTTAGCCTTCTGCCTGAATGGCTCTCTACTAGGTCCCGTTTTTAGATAGTGAGGTGCCATCGATGGAGTTCACCTCTTGGGGGTTTGGGTGGGTGTCGCCATTATTAGGATTTGAAAGATGGTGTATGTAAATTGATTGTAATGGTTAAGGTATATAAGGCTAGGGTTAACCTAACCCTAACCCTAACGCTAACCCTAACCTTTGCCTCAAGTGCAAAGCCAGCTGGATGGCTTTGAGCCAGTCACCTTCTCTCAGCCCTAAAAAGGAGGCAGTGGCAAACCACTTCTGAAAAAAAAAAACACCCTTCACTACAAAACATCCTGGTCTTGTCCAGGCAGTCTCCGTAAATCGGACTCCAAAGAATACGCACACATTAAAATATTGAGAAATTGATTGTAAATCTAAGGTGGGGAAAAATTATTTTCCAGGATAATCTTGGGTTACTCACCGAAAAAGAAAAAAAAAGGCAATCTTCATGGATGGCAATATGTTTATACATGTGTTATTCGCTTTATTTCCAGTTCCACGAAATTACGATCCTGTGTTACACCCATTTGAAATTCCACGGGAATACACAAGGGCGCTAAATGCAACTAAATTAGATCGTATATTTGCGAAACCTTTTCTTGCATCGTTAGATGGTCATCGGGATGGAGTTAATTGCATGGCTAAACATCCAGAGAGCTTGTCTACAGTTCTGTCTGGAGCATGTGATGGAGAGGTAAATATTACTTTGATATAACTGAAACATATGTTTTCTTAGAGATTGTTAAGTGTAATTATGAAAACTTTTCATGGATTTAGCTAACTCTTCTCCTGTGGCATAGACTATAGATTTGCTTTAAAACCTAACAAATCAGGAGTCTATGGTTTATGGCTGCCATTACTTTTGTTCTTGTTTTTTCATTAATGTTGTTCTTTCCTAAGATATAGGTGTTTGAGGAAGAAAATACAACAGGAAATGTGTGACCTCTAGAAATAATTTCAAGTTATAATAAAAGGGATTTGATAGCTAATTTTATTTAGTTTTCTAGCCAGCATGGGAAGTGTATAGAGATTAAAGGCAATATTATCTGAACAGTTCCCATGTCTTTCCCTTCTTATACCCCCAAATATGTACAATGTTTAGTTCTAAATTGGATTTGTTTCTATTTCAACTGATGGAAATAAGACGTTAATTGTTGGAAAATTATCAAGTTTCAGCCTTGGGTTTCTGACTTGCATCAATTTAAAGTCTTATTATGAAATTTATGGAAAAATTAAATTGTCAAATGAAAGCCTGTCAATTTAACCATTAGAAAAATATCTTGATAACTCTTCAGCTTTGTTTTTTTATTTTTGCTCAACTCTCAGAATGATAGTTTGCTTCTGTTGTAACATGCTGGTATATATTTAAATATTTCCTATTTCTAAATTTCACATGAAGATGAACAGTTTTATATTTATACTTCATTATGAATTATTATGATATAAGCATGTTGTTGATTTATAAGGTTAGAATCTGGAACTTGATGAAGCGTGTATGCATCCGTACATTGCAAGCACATGAAGGCTTTGTAAGAGGAATGTGTACCCGTTTTTGTGGCACCTCTTTCTTCACTGTGAGTAATTTTGGAAATTAAGGAGTGATATATAATGCTTATTGTTGCTTTTTGATACTTTTTGTGCTGCATTTTGTTTAGCTTATAGTTTATACATTGTAGCACTTTTAGTCTATTTTTGTTTCTTATTATAGTTTATTGTTTGTGATGTTTCAATATAAACTCTTCTTCCTGGAAGTATAAAGCAAATTGTGAGATAAACTTACCCTTTTATGGCAGAACTTGTTCATTTCTTTGAAGTTCCAAAATTAGCAAAAAACAGCTAAATAGCTAGATTTCTCTTTGAAGATAATAGGTAGTTGGAATGGAAAGGTAAATGTGATTTAAACATTTAGTGAATTGTGCAACTGTTAGTTTTGCTTCTCTAACAATTTAGTAATTATATCCTTGTGGCCCTGCAGTATATGCTTCACTGTAGATAATAGAATTTATGTTTGGTGGGAATATGAATTGTTTTATGATTATTTTAAAACTTCCATAAAGTACTATATTAGTCCATTTGGGGTATTTTTTGGATATTAACTGTGCTACTTGATTCAGTGTATTTTTACATAGAATATATCCTACTTTCTTTAGATCTTTCTGGTAAAAGTAGCGGTCTTGACTTACGGCATTGATACAATTCACTACACTGTGTCAGCTATTCAGTGAAATGTGTTGAATGGATGCTGCTTATGTTTCTTTAAATTCTGTTTTATAAAAATACCAAGATTATGGAATAAACATAAAATGGAATAAGAGAATATTTCTTCAAGTTTGAAGCAAAGAACAATATGAAAAACTGGCACTGTATTTACTTGCTAGGTTGGATTTCTTATATATATATTCAAAGATTGATATGTTCTTTACATAATACTTTCAAACTAAAAAGGAAAGGGCTGCCTCTAAGGCTATTACTTAGCATGTGTTATGCTTTGGATTCAAAGCTGAAAAGGTGCATTGTAGATGGGCTTACAGAACATATATTCGACTTGATTGACTGCCTGTGCCCTTCCCAGAGTTTTTTTTAGCCTTCAGAATTGAAGTTTCAGTTGTAGAAATAACTGATATTGTAAAAAAGTAATATTTTCTTTTTCCAAATCTTTAGGTGGGTGATGATAAAACAGTGAAGCAGTGGAAAATGGAGGCACCAGCTTATGGGGAAGCAGAAGAACCAATAAATACCATTCTTGGAAAGGTACTAATTATTAATTATCTTGTTTTTTTTTCTTAAATTTGTTTTGCAATGTACAAACTTAAAACCCTGATTTTTTTTTTCTGTACCTGATTTTTTATTTCCTTTGACAGAAATGAAACAGATTGGTTTAATATGCAGTTGTAAAACTTTCTGGAAGTTCAATTAAGAGAAGAGCCATTGTTTAGCTTTGATTTAATTATTAATTATAGCAGCAGCTATTAAAACCAACTGTAGCTGCTCATTTGGGATTTCTTTTTAACTTGCTGTAAGTTTGCTGAAAGTAGGATCATATAACTAAAACCTGAATCTCTCCAGTTGTTTTGAATTATAGTTGCTATAATATTTTATTATTAGCCATGTTAGCTCAAATTTTGTTATTAGCCATGTTAGCTCAAATTTTGTTATTAGCCATGTTAGCTCAAATTGATGGGCACTGAAGTTTGTTGTCTGGAAGGCATAGGTTATGCACACAAATCATTCTAATATCTGATTCACTAAAATGCCATAAGTTGAATTATTTGTGCTATGCTATGTACTGGTAGTATAATGTATACAATTTAAAAATCTTGCAAGGGGGCTTAATATCTATATCCATGATGGTGAACTGATGGCACGCATGACCAAGGTGGCACGCAGAGCCATGTTTCCAGGGACGCGAGCTCTCACCCAACTCACCTGCAGCTGCGCATGCACGCATGCCCAGGCTGGTGTTCGGGCCTCCGATGCGCATGCGTGCAATTCAGGGGACTTAGCTGGTCTTTGGAGCTCTCCTGTGCATGTGCGTACATTTGTGCATGTGTGCGAGAGTACTTGCGCACAGCATGGGCATGCATAGGCAGCGCAGATGGTGCAATTGCGCATGCAGTGCATGGGGGGAGCTGCACATAACCTGCAAGCATGCACAGATGGTCTGATTGTGCACGCAACGCCCAGGGCCATGCACACGAAAGCTGTGCGCATGTGCAGATAGTGCAGTTGCACGCGCAGTGCACGGGGGAGGAGCCACGCATTAGCGCAGATAGCATGCGCATGCACAAAGCGCATGAAGCGCATACCTGTTCGGCACTCGGTGAGTAAAAGATTCACTACCACTGATCTATGCAGTTAATATAATTTTTAAAATGTATATAATATTTTAAATGTAAGGAAAAAGGCTACTGTACATGCTTCTTGGAACTATGGATAGGTTCAAGAATTAATGAGAGGAATCAACTTCTGTAAACTTCCTTCTGTTCTCAGATGAGCCAGTTGCCATGATGATAGTTAATCTTTTGGATCATAGCTAGTTATAGAAAAAATGGCTTCTGTCATATAGAGACCATTAAAAGAACTATAAACAGATCCTTCACAAAAAATATTTCTTTGCTTAGACTGTTACTAATGTCTTTAATCTAAAATCTTTGACTATTATATCCAGTAATTGGTTATGTTTGTTTTTTATATTTTCAAGACAGTGTACACTGGAATTGATCATCATTGGAAGAAACCTATATTTGCTACTTGTGGTCATCAGATTGATATCTGGGATGAGCAGAGAACTAGTCCTATATGCTCTTTGACTTGGGGAATCGATAGCATAAACAGTGTTAAATTCAATCCAATTGAGGTAATAATTTTATTAGTTTATATATGATGTTAAAATTATTTTCACTAAATAATACTAGCAACATAGATATGGCCATAAACCATGTGGACATTGATGTCTGCCACAGGAACTAGAGGTAAACCTTCATAAATAAAGCTGAAGGAGAATGAAGAAGTAAAAATGATTAGATAAATTCATTTGAATAGAACAGTCTTCAATTGAACAGTTCTTTAAGACTATAGTTATGGCCATTATTCAGGAAATGTGGTTTTACATCTTTTTTTAAAAAATAATTGATATTTAAGGAAGGATACAGTTTGGTTTTGCAAGAATAAATCTAACAGCGAAGCTGAATCAATTTTAACTCTTTGGAATCATGGATAGCAAACTACAATAGGATCAAATATTAAGGTGCAAATGGTTTTTTTAAATGGGAGAGTAACTTGCTGAATAGCAATAATAACAGTTTGCAGATGCTGAGCTTGTCAATTGAAAGGTCGGCAGTTCAGCAGTTCGAATTCCTAGGGCCGCGTAATGGGGTGAGCTCCTGTTACTTGTTCCAGCTTCTGCCAACCTAGCAGTTCGAAAGCACAAAAAAAATGCAAGTAGAAAAATAGGGACCACCTTTGGTGGGAAGGTAACAGAGTTCCATGTGCCTTTGGCGTTTAGTCATGCCGGCCACATGACCACGGAGACTTTTTTGAACAGCGCTGGCTCTGTAGAAGGTGAATGTCTGCAACAAGACAAGGGAATGGGAGGAGCCCTAGCTTATCACTTTAGCTTGAGAGCAGTGAGGCTTAAAAATAATATGTGCGGATAGAGTTTCATTTGTGAATCCTGCATTTTTTAAGAATCCTGTTCTCCCTGAAGTACTATTCGGGGAATATAAGAAAGCCTGTCCTCTTTACACAAGAACAGTTGAAAAATGGGTGAAGGATTATTGTTGACAGCACGAGTACTTAGAAAATGTTTGAGTTTAATCTTACTCTTTTTTAAGCAACGTTTTTTAAAGGTCAGCTGTTTCGCACACATGTCTTTGAAAGGTTTACTAATTTAAGAATATGGATGCTAGTTAAAATAGGTCATTTATATATTACATCTCTTTTTGATTAATAATTTCAGTTACATTTAAGAAATTCATTTCCTAAATAATGATATTTAAACAGTCATGCAATTAGAAACAAATTCTAATTCTGTCAACTTTCATATTTGACATACAATTATTAAATAATTATTTTCAGATGAATCTTTTGGGAAGCTGTACTTCAGACAGAAATATTGTGCTGTATGATATGAGACAATCAACTGCTCTAAAGAAGGTAATAGATATGCTCTTAAAAATGCCCACTTGCAGGGATGTATATTAATTGTGCTGAATATCATTTCATTTGATATTTGGATAGATTCTGCACTTGCTAGCCATGCCACTGTGCCATCCGTTTACACACCACTGCACACCCTCCTTGTTCTTTGCCTCACTTCCCAATGCGCACCCTACCCAACAGTCAGCACACCTCCCTCGCACCCTCCTTGAGCCTCACTGCATTGTGTGCAATTCATTGTGCTTTCCTCGCATCCTTGTCATCTCCCTGAGACTCACTGTATCTTTCTCAGTTCCTTCCCTCCAGCAGCAGCCAATTGCTGGGCTCCTGCTGGCTTCCACATTTGGAATTATGCTTTATAGTCACATCACTTAGCACATAAATTCCAATCTTAATTGTCATTGTAAATTGAGGACTACCTGTAATTACTTTATTATGCTGGATCTTTTTATTTATCTGAGTTTTATGATGTATCTGGTGGATAAGGTGATTCTTGATGCTTTCACCAACATGAGAGGTTAGAATAGAATAGAATAGCAGAGTTGGAACAGACCTTAGAGGTCTTTTAGTCCAACCCCTGCTTAGGCAGGAAATCCTACACCACTTCAGACAAATGGTTATCTAATCTCTTCTTAAAAACTTCCAGTGTTGTAGCATTTACAACTTCTGGAGGCAAGTTGTTCCACTGATTAATTGTTCTAACTGTCAGGAAATTTCTCCATAGTTCTAAGTTGCTTCTCTCCTTGATTAGTTTCCATCCATTGCTTCTTGTTCTACCCTCAAGTGCTTTGGAGAATAGTTTGAGTCCCTCTTCTTTGTGGCAACCCCTGAGATATCGGAACACTGCTATCATGTCACCCCTAGTTCTTCTTTTCATAAGACTAGACACATCCTGTTCCAGCAACCGTTTTTTATACTTTTTACCCTTGAGTCCCCTATTATCTTTGTTGTTCTTCTCTGCACTCTTTCTAGACTGTTAACATCTTTTTTACATCGTGGCGACCAAAATTGGATGCAGTATTTATTTATTTATTTATTTATTTATTTATTTATTTATTTATTGGTTCGATTTATATGCCGCCCTTCTCCGGAGACTCAGGGCGACTTACAATGCGTTAAGCAATAGCCTTCATACTCTAACTCACTTTTGTATATACCTGCTTAGTAGGGCTTTCGGGCCCCCCCAAGCGGTGTTCTTTTTCAGCTTATTGCCCCCTACAAACCGGGTCCCCATTTTACCTACCTCGAAAGGATGGAAGGCTGAGTCAACCTTGAGCCTGGTGAGATTTGAATTTGCAGTAATTGCAGGCAGCTGGTGCTATTTAACAGCACTTTAGTCTGCTGCGCCACCAAGGCTCTTAATTCCAAGTGTGGCCTTACCAAGGCATTATAAAGTAGTATTAACACTTCACGTGATCTTGATTCCATTCCTCTGTTTATGCAGTCTAGAACTGTGTTGGCTTTTTTGACAGCTGCAGCACACTATTGGCTCATATTTAAATGATTGCCCACTAGGACTCCAAGATTCCTCTCATTGAGCAAGGTACCACATATACTGTACCTGTGCATTTTGTTTTTCTTGCCTAAATGTAGAACCTTACTTTTTTCATCACTGAATTTCATTTTGTTAGATAGCGCCCAATTTTCAAGTCTGTCAAAATCTTTCTGTATCTTAAGCCTATCTTCCGGAGTGTTGGCTATTCCTGCTAGCTTGGTGTCATCTGCAAATTTGATGAGTTCCCCATCTATCCCCTCGTCGAAATCATTGATGAATATGTTGAAGAGTACTGGGCCTAAAATAGAGCCCTGGGGTACCCCACTGCATACCTCCCTCCATGTAGAAGTAATTCCATTGAGGACTATAAGTTGAGTGCGGTTGGTCAGCCAGTTACAAATGGTGATGCTCTCTAACTCACATTTTTCTGTTTTATCAAGTAGTAAGTTATGGTCTACTTTGTCAAATGCCTTACTAAAGTCCAAGTAAATTATATCGACAGCATTCCTCTGGTCCACTTGTTTTGTCACTTTGTCAAAGAATGCAATAAGATTAGTCTGGCATGATCTGTTTTTGATAAATCCATGTTGGCTTTTGGTCATTACTTTGTTTGCATCTAGGTGTTTGCTGATTCGTTGCTTGATATCTTTTCCAGAATCTTCCCTGGTATTAAAGTCAGGCTGATAGGTCTGCAGTTTCCTGGATCTATTTTTTTTTTCCTTTTTTGAATATGGGAACTACATCAGCTCTTTTCTAGTTCTCTGGCAGTTGCCCGGTGCTCCAGGATCGTTGAAATATATAGTTCAGTAGTTCTGAGATCACATCTGCCAGTTTCTTCAGAACCTTGGGGTATAATCCATCTGGTCCTGGTGATTTGAACTCGTCTAGAGTAGATAGGTTTTCACTTACCATTTTCTTCTTTATTTTAACTTGTGTTTCTAATCTGTTTATTGTGGTGCTGTTTTTGACAGGTTGGACTGTTTTTTCCCTTTGTGTAAAGACAGATGCAAAAAATGAATTAAGTATTTCTGCTTTCTCCCTGTTGCTTGTTACCTTCTTGCCACTTTCTCCCAGCAATGGGCCAGTTGTTTCCTTGACTTTTTTCTTGTTTTTAACATGTTGGAAGAAGCTTTTTTTGTTATTTTTTACTTTTGTCACAAGCCTTTGTTTGTTGTGAGCCTTAGCTTTCCTCACTTCATCTTTGCAGGCTTGGGCTATTTGCTGATATTTTGCCTTAGTTATGTGCCCCTCTTTCCATTTTTTATACTTGTCCTTTTTGTCATTCAATTTGTCAGAGAGTTCTTTATGCAGCCATGCTGGTTTCTTTTGAGAGCTGTTATTTTTCTTCTTCATTGGTATTGTGCTAGACTGGGCTTTTATAATCTTACTTTTCAAAATTTCCCAAGCTTCTTGAGTTGTTTTCCCCTTGAGGATTCTCATTCATGGAACCCTTCCCAAGCTCCTTCTAAATTTATTGAAATTAGCTCTCTTAAAGTCCAAGACTCTAATTTGACTTAGTTCTATTGCTTGTGCTTGCATAATGTTGAATTCCAATATTGCATGATCTCTCCCAGCAAGATTCCTGTAGCTTCAACATCTTCTATCATTTCATTTCTGTTAGTGAGAATTAAGTTCAATATGGCTGATCCCCTTGTTCCCTTCTCTACTTTTTGGGAAACAAAGTTGTCTGCTAGGTTTGTCAGGAACCTGTTTGATCTTCCACCTGGTCCAGAGTTTGTCTCCCAGTTGATGTCAGGATAGTTAAAATCCCCCATTACTATTGTGGTGTGCTTCCTAAATGCTTTAGTTAAAGCAAAAAGTTCATCTATTTCCTTGGTTTGGTTGGGTGGCCTATAGTATACACATATGGCAATGTCATCCCCCCACTCCCCAATTGCATTGACCCAAATGCATTCCAGGCAGTTTTCATCACTGTTGTGCTCTATTTCTGTAGAGATGTTAGTTATTTCTTATATATAGTGCAACTCCACCTCCTCTTTTATTTGGTCTATTTCTTTTAAATAATTTAAATCCCTCTAGCTGTACGTTCCATTTATGGGTTTCATCCCATCAAGTTTCCATAATGGCAACAATATCATATCTGCCCTCATTTGCTTGAATTTCTAATTCACCCTGTTTATTCCTCATACTCTGTACATTGGTGTATAGACATTTGAGTCCATTTTGACTGACCCTGTGTTTACTGTCTACATAATCTGTGTTGTCCCCTACTGCCTTACCACCTGTTTGATTAGTACACATGGTATGGCACTTGCTATTAAATGTTTGTTTTTGCTTGACAGCAAGGTTGATATTCTTACCTGCCTTAACATCTATGTTACATGCACTGATAACCCTATTAATTTTAGATTGCTGGGGACAGAAATGTTCTGTATTAATTAATTCTCTGTCCTGCTGCTCAGTTTAAATGTTTATTTAGAAAATCTGTTAATTTAATGCCAAGTAACTCAGTCCCTTTCTTTGATAGATACAAACCATCTCTTTTGTACAGTTTTTCATTGGACCAGGTGCAGATATCATGACTAATATAATCAAAGTCTTCCCTTTTACACAATTCCTTTAGCCACACATTAAACTCCACGCTGGCCTTTTCCTTTTTGTTCCTTATATACTGGTAAAACCTCTGAAAAGGTAAGCCTACAGCCTATACTACTAAGTTCGTACCCCAAGCTCTGGAAATCATTCTGCACAGAAAGTACATCTTTTTGGGACAGATCATTTGGGCCAAGATGTATAATAGCATCAACATCACAGTTCTTACAGGCAGTTGTATAGATTGCACAGTTCTTTAACCAGTATCAGTGCATTTGCTTAATGTTTATTTGTTTATTTGGTTTCTATCCTGCCTTTGGTCAATTCAAGATGGCATATTTAACTAATGTTCCTGCCTATTTTCTCTGCAACAACACTCTGTAAGGTGGTTGGCCTGAGAAAGAACAACTAACTCTGAGTAATAATTGTTATATATACAGTATTTTATAGATACATTTGTATTGTAATACAATTTATTTGTAATGTATAGTTTATTGTGATAAACAGTACATGTCTATTGATAGTTTTTCCTACTTTATAATATTCAAATTTTCTCAGGTTATTTTGGATATGAGAACAAATACACTTTGCTGGAATCCTATGGAAGCTTTCATTTTTACTGCAGCAAATGAGGATTACAAGTAAGAAATACTGATTTTGCTTGCTCTCAGTTTTGACTGCTTTAGATATTCAGAAGGTGTGTAAAAACTGACACATTAATGAATAATATTTTTAATTTGCTCCATAATAAATGTTTTCTTGAGGGTTTATGTTAAAAAGAGAATATAAGCACAGTGCAATCTGATTGATTAGGAAATTGTTTCTATTAAAATACTATGACATTTTAAACTTTAGCTGGAGTCAGAGGAATTATTTCCAATATTTTATACTCTTTGCTGAATGCAGATACTTGATGTTGTTAGCAACAAATTGGTAATTTAAAAATTGATATAATTAGAAATGTACATTACAGTTACAAATAAAATACTGATCAGGACATTTAAATAGAAGCAGTACAAGAACAAACATCAATGGAATGGATTTACCAACAGGTGTATTTCTGACAATACCAATTTTGAGAGGATATCAAATTCAGAAAAACTCTACTCAGTAATCAGTTATTTTCAAAATAAAAAACACACTGTATCCACACTTTGTCTCAGGGTGGATAAAAATCGATTTTTTTTTAAAAAAGTTAAAGATCGGATTTTTTTATTTAATTGGATTTTTTTTATTTTTATCAAATTTATTTTAATAAAATGCTTTTGGAATAAAAATCTATCTAAAGATAGTTTTCTGTTTAAGATACATTAATAATTTAGTTTATTCAGCATGAAATGGAGCTTAGCAGTGGTGGTATTCAGCCGGTTTGGACAGGTTCTGGAGAACCGGTAGTGGTGACCTACGGGTAACCCCCCCACCCCGGCGCTATGCCATCCTATTTAGCCACGTTTTCTAAGCCATGCGCATGCGTGTAAGCCGCGCACGCTCACATTTTCGGTGCACGGCGAACTGGTGGTAAAATTATGTGAAACCCACCTCTGGAGCTTAGTTATGTAGCATGAGGCTGTATATTCTGCAATATTGGGATTGTCGGTGAGTCAACAGCAGGTCAGAGTAGGAGCGCTGCGGGATAGAGATGACAGTTGCTCTTTAAAAATTATGATTTAAATCGAGTTGATTTAAACCAACCTTTTTACTAGTGATTTAAATCATGATTTAAATCGTGATTTAAATCGACTTGATTTAAATCAAATCCACCCTGCTTTGTCTCCCTTGCCTTTTGTGTACCCTTCCTGACCCAAGTGATGCCAATTGCACATCCTCCTGACTCATGCAATGCCTCTTGTGCATCCCCCCCACTTTCCCTCTCTGATCTTTGCACATCTTCCCCAACCAGTGCTGTGCCTGTTTCACATTGAGGACTATCTGTATTCAGAAACAGTCCATATATAAGGTTTCACATGTCGCACTGCCTCAGATACTTAAGTATCTGAGTTAAACAATCTATTTTATATTCTAAATTCTCTGCTGTAATGAACTCAATTTTTTTTCTAAATTGGCTATGTATCAGGATTCCACATAAGCTGAAAACTCAATTGCATTTGGGAAAGAGAATTGTGTCCTTTTATTTAAGTAGGTAAGCTCAACTTTACTTCAAGCTGAGTTACTTCATAGGCATATTTCTTGCCAACAAATGATTTATCTCTGTCTTCCAGAATGTGTTTTTATCTTCTCAATCTAATTTTGGGATTTCCTAAAATGGGAAACTACAAGTTAATAGCTAACTAGATCCAGCCATACTCAGCTTTTTGAAGTCAACGAAAAACAGCTGAGTGCCGCCACTTTGCTGGGTTCTATTCAAGCAGAATGTGAGAAATGCTAATAAAGTTCCCTATTCTAATTCCAAAATATGTGGTCCTCTATCAAAGCAGATAGAATTTCTTTTATTCCTCATGCTTACTTGAATGTCAGTGACATATTTCCAAACAAATTTAGGGGTTAGTCCAAAATCTAGCAGAATAGGTGAATTTTAGGCAGTTTAGATTTGATCATTATTTTGCTCACTTGCTTTTAATATGGAAGTGGCAATATTCTCAGCTTCCCAGATCATTTACCAGTCAGTCCTAAATCAAGAACATTTTCATGATAACTTAAATATATTTTCCCAAACAAGATTTCAGCTATTTTTTTAAAAAAATATTTTTTTGATGAGGACTAGAGGCACTGTTCTGATAAGTGTCTGATATCCATAGGCACTGGGTGGTAAACCTCTACTTTACCAAAGCATTTGAACAAACAATTATAAAGTAAAAGTAATACTTTTACCTTTTTTCCTTCTTGCAGCTTATATACTTTCGATATGCGGTTCCTTGGCAAGGCTTTAATGGTTCATATGGACCACGTGTCTGCAGTCCTGGATGTGGATTACTCCCCTACAGGAAAAGAATTTGTGTCTGCCAGCTTTGATAAATCTATTCGCATTTTTCCTGCAGATAAAGGTCATAGCAGGTCAGTGAATTTTTTTATAATAATTACACTTCTGGAGTTCCTCCTTTGTAACCAGTCTTAAATCTCTCAATTTGTTTTTAATATATTGAATATCTTGTAAAGATATAGCAATAGTTCTTAAGACTTATATACCGCTTCATAGTGCTTTACAGCCCTCTCTAAGCTGTTTACAGAGTCAGCATATTGCACCAAACAATCATTTTACTGATCTCGGAAGGATGAAAGGGCGTGTCAACCTTGAGCTGGTGAGAATTGAACTGCCAAACTGCTGGCAGCTGGCAGTCAGCAGAATTAGCCTGTAATACTGCATTCTAACCACTGTGGCACCACAGTTCCTAGTTTATAGTTATATTAAGCTTTGAAATTTTACTGGTGCATTTCAGTGTTTTGTTCTGCTATTCATTGATACTGTTATAAAAATAGGCTAAAATGTTTTGGGGTTCAAAAATCTTCTGATTTGTTTCATGTGTCTAACACAGAGTGCACTTGCTTAGGACAAAATCCAGCAATGAAGATGAATTGGTGTTTTACTCAGGATTTTTTGTTTTTTTTTCTAGCATGATTCCAACTATGCCATATAAATTGCCAGTCAAGAAAGTTAAGCTATTGTTAAGTGCAATTTAACTAAGTGGAGGGATTTAGATGCTGACTGCTGAAATGGGCACTAAGATCAATTTCATCTCTGGATGAAATAGAAAATATGGTTTGCTTATTGAAAGGGTTACATGCTGATGGATCAGCAGCACAGTTTGTGCAAAGTTGTAATGGATGTGAAGATTGAATACAGATTTCTCCACAAGACTTTCAAGCTGTCATCTGTAGTTTTGCATGCTTTTGCAATTAGTGCTGTTGGCATGATTGCTGCAGCTGTGATGCAGGTTTTATGATATATATGCTTAGGGCACAGGAAATCTCATAAAGAAGACTCACATTCATCGTACTATTTTGCATTAATATTTTAAAATAGTTTATATCAGCTGGCTTCTAGAATCTAGATCAGAAACAACAAGAAAAAAAATCGGAAGCAGTTACACTAATTTCTTTCTTAAAATGTTTTGAGATGTCTTTTACAGTTAATTTCAGCTTGGGAATAAGTAAAGCTTCTAAAGAATTCTTCAATATGCTTATATCCATACTCTCATTTGGGAAAGAGTTCTTGAAATTTTTCAAGGCTTTACTATGTTTTTAACAATATCCCTTCAAAAGCTTTGGGTCTCATAAATATGCATAACTCTATACATAGCAAAAGCACGTTAAATTTATGGACTTAATTATATAGGTTTTATCACGGCGCTCTTGCCCCAGATGTCAGGGCTTATTTTATGTTCCTAATTAAACTCTGAATGTGAAACTTTAGAAGTCAGAAGAAACAAGACATACTTTGTTTATTAATTTTATTAAGAGCTTTTGGTAAATGAGGCAGATGTTTGAGTGATTAAATGAAAGAATCGGCTTATTCATCCCTATGATATTCTATTACAGGTGTCTTCTATGAGTAATTTGTTTTCAAAACCCGTTACGAGAACAAAATGTTTTTTTTAAAGAGGAATAGTTGCTTCTGCTAGATCAGTTCCAACAATTTTAAAAAAAATTCTTATAACATTTACATGGCTGCCTCTTTTAAAGCCTGGATGGCTCACAACCCGAGGATGAACAATATATAACCACAGTAATATAAAAGAGTAAAAGAAAGAAACCTGGCACCATAACTAAACTTTCTGAAGCAGCCCACAGTATGTGTGTCCCATGCCAAGCACACTCTATCTGAGTGCTTAAGAGAAAGTGCTTTTCAAGTTTAAAGGGTAGGGGCTATTGGAATTCAGAGAGAAGAATGCTGCAGAGGGCAGGGGTTGCCATGGAAAATGCATTCTTCCTGGGTCCTATAAGATGGCAGCATTTAAAGGAAGGGACCTGGAATGTCCTTCCCCTACCTGAAATGAAAGGATGGGCTTATGTCCTCAGGGAAAGGTGCTCCTGCAAATAACCTGGTTCCATGCTATAAAGAAGTAGTTCTCACTTAATGACCCTAATCAAGACTGGCCGCTTCATCACTAAGCAATATGGCTGTGAAGTGAAATGTCACATGACTGCTCCGATGAGCAATGGCAGTTCCAGCGTTTCCAGTAGCTATTATTGAGTGAATCCCACATTGTTGTTAGATGAGGACTCACCTGGATCCAAACTACACTTGGAAGAAAGGAAGTAACTATTCCATTTCAACTCATCTCCATCTACCTATCTCTCTCCCTCCCCCCCACCCATCCTGCCCTTTAGTCTGCCTGCTTGTCTTCTATTGCCAGCTATCGCTGTTGCTTGCCCCTGCACCATGGGCCACTATAAACTGGGGTCATCTTTTGTGCCGTTGTAGCCTTCTTTCAGACCAGTCTTCTTTTGCTGGCCGACCAAGGCCTTCTTTCATAAGGCAGCCAGGTCCTTCTGTTGCACTGGGGTTTTTGCACACCAAACAAGTCCTTCTTTCATGAAAGGAGGCCCCAGTCTATATTCGTGCATAGTGTGGTACATACCCGCCCGCAGCTCTCACCCACTGACCTGTGGGAGATTTCCATGGCACCTTCCCCCATGCATGGCCAGGATGGTGAGCTGAGTTGGGGCAGGCAAAGGATGAGGAAGATCAATTGGGCATTTGGCACAGAGGCAGGGGTCTATCTGTAGAGCTTTTAAATGTAATAACTAGTACCTGTAATAACTAGTACTAGTAATAACCGGAGCCAATGCACTTCACACAATAGGGGTGTAACATGGCAAACCTAGTGTGCAAAACTGCGTGCTGCCGCATCCCAGACCAATGGTAGCTTCTGGGTGGTTTTCCATGGTAGCCCCATGTAGTAATTGCAGTAATCCAAATTGGAAGTGACCAGTTTGTGAATGACCATGAACATCCTTGGTCCAAAATCTATAAGGAATTCCAAACTTGGGACACTAAAAATTGTACTAAGATCATAAGAAAATTGGATACTAATTTCTTACTTGAGGAAGTAATGACTGTTATAAAATATATCATTTGTTTAATATTAAGAGGGCATCCTTGAAGTGAGGCTTTTAATGGGTTGTATATATGAAAGTTGAAAATGTTATGGAATGGTTATGCTCATACTCAACATAGCTGTCATAATCAATATAATTGATTATTATTAGTGACTCACCTATTGATATCTATTATTTTGACCTTTTAACTTCTAGGTATTTTTCTGATAATAGAGATCAGTATAATCAGTTAATTTTTAGAAATATTAGGATTGCATAGCTCTTGGGATAAATCTGTAAGAAGTGCTTGGTATCGCAAATGTAGCATCTTTCATATGCTACTTTTATGCTCCTGCACCATTCCAAGCACACTGGAGCTGAATCCAAGAACCTGCACAACCCTGTAAAAATACCATAAAATATTTCTAATAAAAATGAAAGCAAACTAATTTCTATTCTTAGGGAGATTTATCACACAAAGAGAATGCAACATGTCATCACTGTCAAATGGACATCAGACAATAAATACATTTTGTGTGGCTCTGATGAAATGAACATTCGTTTGTGGAAAGCAAATGCTTCTGAAAAGCTGGGTGTGGTAAGTAACCACAAATTCATTGTTAGACTTAAAGCACTTATTCCTTTTAGACAGGCAAAAAGTACTTGGTTGTTAACCTTAAATCTTGGTAATAACTATAATTCATTGTAATTATTTTTATCTTAAACAAGAAAGTCTGTTTGGGCTAATGGTTAAAGCACCAGGAGAAAACCAGGCGTTTGCAGAAAACCAGGAAATTGCAAGTTTTACTTCCACCTTAGGAATGAAAGCCAACTGAGTGACTTTGGGTCAAGCATAGTTCCATCTCATCTAAGAGTGCCAGTTCTGTGTATTTGCTGCTACTTTAGAGTGGTTGTGGCCTTGTAGTGTTCTGATTTTGTTTAGGTTGTAGATCTTAAGGGTATGGACAGTATTATGGAGAAACAAAAGCAGTTGATTGCCTTCTTGATTCTTGCCTTTCTTGGCTGATCAAATAGCAAGTCTGGAATTGGCTTCTTGGTTAAAAGCAGAGTGATTTGTACCTCCTTGAGCATAGAATGTGTTCCTGTGTTCCTAAAAGAGGCAGTCCTAAAAGTACTTGTTAAGAGGCTTCCCCTGACCCAATAATATAGTAATATAGACCCAACTCAGATATTTCATTTTCTGGACAAAATGATTAAAAGACAATGATAAGTTGGCTTCCCGGCTCCATATGCACCTGGATGAAGCTGATTTACTGGTTCCATTTCAGCCAAGAATTTGTCCAAAATATGGTAGTCTTCACTATGACTGTTCACTTAAGAATGGTTCCAAGTTATAATGGCTTCAGAAAAGGTGATTTATGATATGCCTTTGAAGTTATGGCTGTCACAACACTCCAATTGTCACATGATCCCAATTTGGGTACTTGGCAGCTGCTTCAGATTTGTGATGCTTACAGCATCCTGCAGTCATAAGACCATAAAGCACCCTTCCTGAGGCTGTCATAACTTCAAATGGCTGTTAAATAACCAGTCATATATCCGGGATTACCTGTAAACACAATCTGTTGAATTTTGGAGAATTGTGTGACATTTTAATTTATTATCTTTACAAATTGTCTAGAATTTTTATAATATTGGCAGCATATAAATAATGGAAATAAATAAAAGCTGATAATAAAATGTTGCAATACTGAAGTGCTGCCTTGCTAATTCCAAGCCCTAGTTAAAATGGGCTTGTTTGGGTTTACAAATTTGGTCACTGATTGTTTAAGACTTTTACTTACTTACTTTTACTCTTCTATATGCTTCATTTCATAATTAGAATGAGCAGCATCAAGCCAGACATGCTGTGAATATTTTTAAAAAGGCTAATTCCTTTGAAAGAAATAGGATTGTGTCAGCTACCATTTTAATGTAATTGCCTTTAATTAAATTGAAAACCTCTTAATTTGGATTGTATTGACATTTTGCACAATAGAGATGATTGAAATGTACTGCTGACTAAGCAAAAGAAATGAAATACGATGGGTGGTGGAAAATACCTCCTACAGCTAATAAAGGTTAATGTGTAGTCTGTCTCTCTAAATGAGCAGTTTTTGAAAAAGAATTATAGTTCTTCTGCTTGAGAGCTAGGGTAAATCCAGTTGGACTTTGAGGTATATTCTGCATCATTCTGATGATCAAAATAAGGACTTTTTCTCATTTAACTTGGTTAAATCATCAGGGATTTATCAACCAGTCGTAGCAGAATGAAGTAGATTGCCTTTTAATTGAATTTATTGGTGTGCTTTCTATTGGAATAAAGATAATCAGAGATGTATAACTCTAAGAGATTTTCCCAGTTAAAATCAATTTCTTTGGTTTCAGTATAAATATAGAACTAATCTTCCTTCCTTCCTTTCCTTTTTCCCTCTCCCTCTCTCCCTCCCATCAGTGTCCAATTTAAGATTTATTTGTCAAATATTACTTTGTGCTATTTTTTGAGATCTTGCAGTTCCATGCCTTCCCCACTATATAGAAGGTAATAAGATTTTGTGAAATATTCATAAATATTTCTCATAAATATCACACTCATAAATCTGTTCTGGTATTGTGGAATTCATCATTGTTAAATATATGTTTTAAGATTACGATTTTTTCCCTAGCTTGCTCCTCGAGAGAGAGCTGCTATTAACTATAATCAGAAATTGAAAGAAAAATTCCAGCACCATCCCCAGATCAAACGTATAAATCGCCATCGTCACTTACCGAAGATGATCTATAGCCAAGCCAAAGAGCTACGCATCATGAAAGAAGCTCGTCGGCGAAAGTATGTTTTATTTAATTTTTTAAAAAATTAAATGTATTCTATTATTCTTTTCATTTGTCTATTTACTTTTGTATGGCTATGGAATTCTCTAGAGAGACTTTGGAGTCTTTTCCAGTTGATTATAAGACTAATCTGACAGTAACATGCTTTGATTTATTAGATGTGTTTCTAAAGTATAGGACGTTGGATTGGACAATACATTGTTTCCTTTCCAAGTTTAATTCCATAATAACATGTATTTGCTGAAACAATTAGTTGGAGTATCTAAGTCAGTAGGATAGAAATAATTAGCTTGGCCATGTTGAAGGAATTAGAAGGGGATGACAATGGATAATGAAGGGGAATAGGATAAGAGTCATTACTGGAATGTCCTGGAAGAAATATGAGAGACAGATTGAGATGGTCAGCACTTGTCCATGCAATCATCAGAATTGAAATCTGATTTGATCTGTGTAAGTATCTAATAGCTAACTTAGTCTCCAAATAGAGTTGCTGGTTTTTTTTTAGGCTACCTATCATCCTATTAATTAAATTGAGGTGAGAAGGACAGCAAAAAAGAGAATGCACTCCTTGAGCTCTTGTTCTGATACAGCAGAAATTACTGCTGTTCAGGAAGCAGTAGATGCCATACCATCTTTTTTTATTACCTGAATAGAATTCATCTGTTAATTTAATCATCTTTTGTACAAATGGGAGATGATATTATCTTTGAACAAGATCTATATTAGGCCAGTGTACAGCATGTATAGGAGAATATTGACTAATTTTCCAAATTTTATTTTTATTTTAATTGAATCTGCCCTGAAAGAGTGTCTCAAAATTTATTTCTTTTCTAGGATCATAATCCAGTACCCAATATATTGTATTCCAATATAATCATACATTCTGATATATGAATATTTGTTATGTCGTAGTAACTTTATTTTCTAAGCAATGAAACCTATAAATATATTTTAATCTCTCTTTCCAGGGAAGTGAACCGTCGTAAACATAGCAAGCCTGGATCTGTACCACTTGTGTCAGAAAAGCAAAAACACATTATGGCTGTAGTAAAATAATCATATATAAAATTACTAGGGATACTAAATTCCTATGGACATGATTTATATGTGAGATATATTTCTTTGTTACAAGATATAATGTAAAATGCTTGCTTTTTGATATTATGAAAATAATAAATTGAGACTAGTTGCTATAGTGTGGCTAATTGTGGTATCTTTATTGTATTTATTTTGCTGCATTCCTTGTAAAGAGCGAGAGTGAAAGTATCTTGAAAAGTACATGCAAATACTGCATACTAGAGGAGACAGAACTAACTCAGAGTGTTGCAATAAGTTTTCCAAAACGTTAAGTTGTAGTGCCTTAAAAGAATATGAATAAAAGTTTTCTTATTGGCAAACTTGCTTTCCAAATATTTGGGTACCGTTTAATAAAAAACCCCACCTGCATCAAGTCCCCTTTCTATTGTAAGCTACGTCTATTGTAAGTATGTGTCCTGATTCAGCCTACCACAAGTAGTCCTTAACTTATAACCACATTTTACACTGCAACCCTCATAAATACATGCCAGTTGCCAAACATCTGAATTTGGATCATGTGATTCTGAGTATGCTGCAATGGGCATAACTGTGAAAAACATACATCACTTTTTTCAGTGTCACTGTAACTTTGAACAGTCATTAAACGAATGGTTTTAAGTTGAGGACTATCTGTATTTTTATTTTGTGTATATGTAAATAAAACTTCAGTTGAATAGAAATATATGCCTGCCTATATGTAAAATGGGAATAATTATTATTATTTTGAATATGATTATTGCCAATATTTTAACTGTTGATCCATATAGTTTGTTTATTGCGCAATACTGACACAATATTGGCACAATATTAATAACACATTCTCTAAAGTTTAAGAGGTTAAGCAGGGTCTTAATTTTTGGCTATATTATTTTCAATAGTAACACTGAAATATGTTAAGTATACACCAACTATAGAATATTAATATTTTTATACTGCCTTTTTATATATAACTGGATCAAATCATTCACCTAATATAGTCATGAAAATACTGTATTCAGAGATTGGCATGCTATTCCTTTCTATGAATTATTCCAGATTCCATCCTGAGTTATAAACCTTGCTCAAGCCAGAGATTTTCTACAAAACTTTCTATATCCAGAGTTGGCCATCTAAAATCAAACATTCTTTGGGTTAACATGCAATTAAAGTTTTAAATAATTTGTCTTATGTAACAGGTATCACCATTTTCTTGCTTATCATCTGGAAAACAGCTGTTTCTTTGAACTTCAAATTTGTTATGTAAACTTTAGCAAATTACTTAATCCTATATTAACTGCATATTTTTATTTTTTATTTATTTTTATTAAACATTACTACTTAACATTAATAAGCTAAAATATAAAAGTAAAAAAAACCAAATGCAAATAAGAATAGGAAAGAAACGTACATATATATTAAAATGATTAGATATTAAATACAATTTTATTTAAAATATTAAATACAATTGTATATGTGTGTGTATTCCAAAACTTTTGTAAAGTATTATATAACAAAAACTAAGGTGTTATTAAACAACTATGAAACAATTTGGAAAGCTTATAATACTTAAAGTAATATATAAAGTTCATGTATTTAAGAAAATTATATAGAAAACAAATAATTTTATAGTCATATTCTGGTGAAATAACGTAACTTAACCACCACATATAGACTATATATTGTATAGTCAGATACATTAATTGGGGAATACAATTTGTTCAAAATAAATAGAAGTTCAAGAAACAAGGAGCGGCACTGTGTATTAAAACATACACACCTATTCAAAAATTCAAGCTGAAGAATGTTGATACAGATTACTTTTTCCAAAAATGAAGTGTAAATCTTTTGAACAGGATTTAAATTAGTCCAATTTTTATGGAAGAAAAACTCTTGCCAAGCATGGTTCTTCCAGCAAATTCCTAACCTGCCCTTTTGAGATTTTTTTCTTCGGAGGGTGGATGATGAATCCTACATTACAACTCTGTAATGTAATGTGGTATCAACTCTGCTTCCTAATACTTGTCTGTAACATTGTGATAAAAATATCTAAGTCCAGAGCTGGCGCTGATGCATGTTTTATCATTTTGATGTCATCCAATGGAAGTGAAACCAGCTTTTTTTCATCTGTAAAAATATTTCTGCATTAAGGATGCGGGGATTAACAAACATTTACAAGCAAGATTTGGCTTTATCTTTGGGTATAAAAAGCTAACATTTTGATTAATTAAAAGCACAGCCAAGCTATCAGGTCAAAATGAATTGGTGAAAAAGTTTCTTAATTATGTAGTTTATGTACAATGGCATACCTTGTTAGCCTTCAGTTTTGATACATTATAGACTTTTGTATCAACTTAGTTTCAGAGTTGCAGCCTTCAATGTAACAAGCTAGATTTCATGCATCACTCAAGGTTTTAATGTTGAGTTCTTCAGCTAGAGTAGAGACAAATCAAGATTCATGGACAAAAGAGCACAATTTATACTTAAGCTCTCCAGGGCTGTGAGTTGTCTCATAACTTGATTTTGACTAGTGCACACATGTTGTTTTAAGGCCAAATACCCCAAGAATTCCATATTGATTATGTGCCATCAAGTCATTGTGTGTCTTAATGACCCTATTTAGATCAAGGTACCCAAATTACCAGGGATACCTCCCTTCGAGAGGTACACAGAGTCCAGGCATGAAGAACCTTTCAGTTGTACATTGTTACAATAAATCAACCTTTCAAAAAATAACTAGTTTCAGGTGAGTGATATCGTAGTGGAGAAGGCACAACCTTTGCTTTTTTATTTTTCTTGTCTTTATTAAAAATAAAATTGCATTGTATAGTTTTCATTGTTCATTTGGTGTTTGCACTGTTAGGGAAGAGGGGTGTACATTACGATTACACTAAAGGAAGGTATGATGGCGAAACGTTTTAGGAACTCCTGACATAGTTTTAATTCGCAACTATCTATCCTTACACTAGTCTTTCAATTCTCCCATTGTAGTTACTACTAGTAGTTGAATTCTAGTTACTACTGTATAACTGAGGCCATCTCGGTTGCTGCTAATCATCATCATCTTTTTCCTTCCACTTGTCCCAGCATCTGAACCTCTTCTATAGAGAGCCAGATTTATCCAAACGAATCTCCCAAAGCAACCGATGCTGCTTTATATAATCCTAAAGGCAGATTACGCTCCTTCACCTACCCCTTTTTTATACCTAACTCCAGGCCAACTAGCAGCTGCCTCCTCCTGCTCCCCGTTAGCCGTCTCCCCGCTTTAGTCCGTCCAAGTGCCCGTAAAGGTAAACGTGGCAGAGCGCTTAAACAACTGAGGGGCGGCGGCTCCAGCCAGGTCAAGCTTTGGACAACCTCCGAGCCCTCCGGCTCCCGAAGCGATTTGCACCTCCCGCTCCCGGCCCAGCCTCACCCGTAACCCCCAATTCCCAACCCCCTCACCCCCCCCCCCCCCACACTTCCTCGCTTCCATCTTGGTCATCCTGCACGGCCGCAGCGTCGCCTCTTTCTCTCACCGACTCCCCCGCCGCTCCTGCTCGACCGAGCGCCTCGGCTCCTCTCCCTCCCCCCCCCACGCCTGCCTCACGTGATTGTTATCGCAACGCTCTCTCTCTCCCCCCACCCCGCCCGCGACTTCGCAGGGAATCGACCAATTCCCCCCCTCCCTCCTCCGCCTCCCGAGGCCTTCAATCTTCTCCCCTCCCCCGCTTCACGCCCTCACGCCCTGACGCCAGGCCTGCCCGCGACGCGTCGCTGCCGGGCGCCCCCTCTGGCGGCTAGTGGAATCGGCTTCGCCCTTTTCCGTCTCTCCCTTCTTCCCCCTCCTTCCCGCGCCTCGGGACGACGAGGCAGAAACGTGGTTGGCGGTGGCGGTGGCGGTGGCGGTGGCGGGGAGGGGAGGTGCGCGGGAGCTGCGACGGCAACGGCGGGCGGGGACGGAGGGAGGGAGGGAGAGGAGGAAGGCGAGGAGCGGCGCCTCCCCGCGATTCCCGCGTTAATCCGCGCCCCGTCCCCGTTCCGCTCCGCGATGCGATGGGTTAGGCGAGCGGCCAGCGACAGCAGCAGCAGCGCAGCCGAGAGACGAGCCGCCGAGCGAAGCATCCACGAGGGGCGGCCGCGGCGGCAGGGCCTGGCCGAGGAGCGGTGTGGGTGGGGGCGGCGGCATAAACGGCCGCTAGGGGCGGCGGCGGCGGCAACAACGGCGGCGCGGTAGGGAAAAGCCTCCGGCTGGAACTGCGTTGCCCCTCGCTCCTTTCCATGGACAGCGGGCTGGAATTATGAGCCGGCTGGAGCTGCTGGCGGCCGGGACTTGCCCTCCCCCGAAGGGTTTTCTCCTCGCTCTGCGCCTCAGGGCGCCCGCGGGGCTCCTCTCGCCTCGTCGCCGTCGCTCCAGCACGCGCCGCCGTCCCGCTCGGCTCGCTCCTCGGGAGGCGCGAGGGCCCCCACGGGGCCAGGCGACCCCCGCTCTCCCCACAAGCGAGGGACACCCGCGGATAGCGTAGCCCCGACTCCCTCCTCGGCCACCCCGTCCTTCCTCCCCCTTCCCTTCCTTCCTTTCCTTTCCTCCCCCCCTCCTCCCCGTCGTCTCGCTCTCTGGATGTCGGGCGAGACCCTCCGCCGTGCGTGTCCCCGGAGAAGTTCCCTTCCCCTCTTCCCAAGCCTCCCGCGCCCCCCGACCGCTATTGCCGCCCCCTCCCGCGCTCTCCTCCACGCCGCCGCCGAGCAGGTGAGAGGCTGATGCGTGGCCGGGTGAGGGTGAGTCGCCACTCCTCTCGCCTCGCCCCTCCGCCTTCACGGGCGACGGTCCCCCCTCCCCTCCCCTCCCGTCCCCTCGCCCCCTCCCCCCCGCCGGGCATTAATTAAGCTGCCCATTGATTAAAGGGTATTGATTTGTATGTATTTCACTCAGCGCCGTTGGCGGCGGCGGCGGCGGCGGCGGCGCCCGCTGCTTGTTCGGCGGCCTCCGCCTGAGTTAGCCCAGTATTTCCCAATTTAGAGTGTTGTCGCCGAAGCTCCCTCGACCAAAGATGTCGGCTCCTCTTGGGCCCCGAGGCGGCCCTGCTCCCCCTCCGCCTCCGCCGCCTCCGCCCGAGATGCCCGACCTCAGCCACCTCACGGAGGAAGAGAGGAAGATCATCCAAGCCGTCATGGACCGCCAGAAGAAGGAAGAAGAGAAGGAGCAGTCCGTGCTGAAGTAAGCGCTACTTTCCTCTTCCCCTCCCCCATTCCCCCCACCCTCACCCCCCAAATTCTGGCGCCCCATCCCGGGAGGGGAAAGCTGCCCCGGCCCGCATCCCACGGACAGGGTCTGCTTTCGGGAGGGCTGCCAACCTAGCGGCGGGCATCGCGCGGCCAGGAAGGCCTTGGTGGGATCGCCCGGGAGCGGCGCAGAAGGCTGCTCGGCGGTGTCTTGGCTCCCGGCGGTGGCTGCCGCTGGCCCCGTCCACCCGAGCCGGAGGTGGGAAGGCAGAGAGCCGAGAGTTCCCTCCCTCCCCGCTTTTCAGGCTCCTATTCGCCGACCAGGCGTGGAGCGGGGCCAGGCACCCAACATGGCCGCACAGGTGCTGTTGTCACTCGCTCCCTGCGAAGCGGATGGTCTCAGCAGCAGGAAGTGGCGGCGGCAGCATGGCGGGTCTAAGGGGGTCTCGCCCCAGCGAGGCTTACTCAGGCAGGCGAGTCTGGCGGCTGCTCCTTTCGCCGCCGCCTCCTCCTCGCCTGCCTCAGACTTACAGCTGGCCACGGGCATCACTGTACCTCCGAGGCCCAGGTTCTCTCTGCTGCCCGTCTTAGGGTGGGCTCGGAGAAGCCGCCATCTTCCCCCCAATAAATGTGTAGCCCTCCCACCTGCTTCTTGCTTCCCAGGAGGCGTACCTTGCCTCTGCACCTGTGGGTCCCGTTAGTCGTGGGCTAATAGCCGCTCAGAGAGCTCAGCTCCAGGCTCTTTCAGCACCAGGAGCTGTCCAGGCAGGATTAGGAGACCGGCTTTCTGTCCTATTGCCTCGGTGCTTCTTCTTCGTTGATCTTCTTGCTCCCTTCCTCTCGCACAGTTCAGCACTGGTCTATTATATATCTATATATATATATATAAGTATCTATCTATCTATCTATCTATCTATCTATCTATCTATCTATCTATCTATCTATCTATCTATCTAGTGTGTGTGTGTGTGTGTGTGTTGTGGATAATGAAATTTTCTGTCTGACTAAATACTTTTCTGATAGACAATAAATGCATGGGGTTCATCCCTATACATTTGATCACATGAAGTGTTTTTTGCCTGTTAATATTTTCTTGGTAAGCATAGTTGCCTGTCTTTGCCTATATTCTTCAAAAACAGTGTTATCAAAGATGAAAAAAAACCCACATTTTTTTTTTGTTTAACAGCATAGGGCCTTTTGAAAACGCTGTCCTACTAAAGGAGATCAGAATAAACATTTTTAAGTTTAAACATCTCTAACAATATTAAATCAGATCAATCAGTTGTGTTAAGCCATTTTTTTTGTTGAACAACTGATTCAAATTTGGAACTGATACCTCTTTGTGGGCTTAGTTGATGACATGTTAGAATTAGTGTATTGTGAACAATACTATAGTTGACAAAAAATTACTCTGCTTAGATTATTTTTATCTTCAATTAAGAGAGAGGTAAACTCTATTGTTAAGTTTAAAAATACTAAAAATAAACTTTTTGTCCATTAAAGGGAAGCCACTGCAACACACACAAGCACACACACAAAACATACCCATACCCATATATGCTAGTCCAACTCTAGCTAATAATTTACAGTAACTTCTAAAAGAACAATTTGTATTCTTTTATCAATGCTAAATGACTCCATAAAGATTAATAATGTAGTTTTGTTTTTAAATTGTGTGACATTCTAAATGATTAATAACAATTAACATTTATAAAAATATTTCTAATTATTCTAATGACTGCTTAACAATAGTCTTTGGGATTAAAGTTAATTTTGATTTAGAATATGTTGTTTCTACAGACAGCAAATACACCTATCTTTGGTTTTAAAAGTAAAATGATTTTATAATCAAATGATGTAGTTTCAAATTAATGCAGAATTGTTGACCAATGTTTTGTGAAAGGAAGGTTCAAATAGATATAAAAGTATTTAAGCAGAAATACATTTTACAACTCCATTGATAGTATTTAAATTTTGGATAGAGCTTATTATAGTAAGGCTTGTTCATTAACTGGACTCCACAAGTGTCAGTCCTTTTTTGAATAGCTAACATATGCTATGCAATCACATAGCTAACACATGAAAAAGATCTTTGAGAAAGCCAAACTGACTGATCAGAACTTTTAACATATTTTAAATAAAATATTGGAAGATTATTTAGAAGTACTTCATCTTTTAAAAATGAAGTAACTTACCAAATTTGAAAGATTGACAATTAGCAATGACTGATAAGAAAAAGAAGAGAAAAACCATGTGAGAAAGAGATATGAACCTATTTGTTCCAAGAGTTGGTCTCATCCCTGCTATAACACCAACCTACTCCAACAAAAAGGAGATTAAAATTTTCAACTGTGCTCTTTGAATGACATCAGCATGTCATTGGATGACTTCATACAGTCCTTGAAAAGGTTGGAAGGCTGATTTGTGACTATAGACATCACAAATATTGCCCATTGTAGCCCTCAAAAGAATTAAGTTGTTCATACTTCCACCCAATATGCTGTTTTGTATCTTTTCTGTTAATTCACAGAAATAGTTTCACATGATTTTCATATATATTCCTTGTGAGGGTAATGGAAATTCCTGACATTGTTTGCACATATTTTCGTTGTAAAACCACATACTACACATGTTGCACATATAATGCTGGTATATAACACATGTTATGATCTCATTCAGACATATTGATTATTTGGACAATCTTCTAACCTGCTGGCACTATGAGTATTATGACATGGCTCTTTAAAAGCACAGATATTTTCTTTCTACCTCTTATTCTATTATTGCTTTTCAATATTATTTAAAGATACATTTTCTGAATTAATTGCTAGTAGATTGGTATTTAAATTCTTCTAAATTGTTCTCTAACAATAATTGGCAAAAATACTGCATTTCATTGCTTAAAGAAGATTTAATACTTTTTTTCTTTTTCTCATCAATAATTGCAAAAATAATGTTCAAGTTTTATTTTTCAAATCTAATAACTTGTTTCCTCTTAAAATTTGAAGCAACTTCCAGATAATGTTTCTGTATCTTAAATCTTTATTAAAAGTATAAAAAACAGTGGTTTAAAAAAGTGTAGCCATATTCTCTAATGAAATTAAAATATCTCTCCACCAAAGACTAATGTATAGAAGTAAGGGAGATGACCTTGACAAAAATATGTAACTGTCATTACCTAAGCAAAGGGAACTGAAACATTTTGTAAACCCTGGGAAACAAAAATAATATTTGGAAGTGGCTCAAGTCAGCCGCATCCCTGATTCATTGGGGCATAAGTAGAGGTGGGGATAGGGAAGTACAACACAATGAAACTTGCAAAATTTTGTTATTTATAGTCATGCTGAATAATTGTAGATCTAGGCTTCCTGACTCATTGATTTCTTGGTCTGGTCTACCTAGTGGGGTTGACAGTTAATTTTCATATTCAATAAAGTAGTTGACATTGAAATCATTCTTAACAAAAGTTTGTGTTTTAAAGAATAAATTATACAATGTTTTATATAAACGATGAATGGAAACCAGCTGGATAATTAAGTCTGCTTTTTTCTGTATACTTTCTGTTTTATTCAGATTTTCTAATGAGTATCACTATGGTACTGAAGTGTTTATCAGAAGAGCATTCAATAATGTCACTAGCATCTGTCACATCATTCCCCCCTTCTTTTCCCCCCTTTCCTAGAGCAAAATTATGCATATCTAATTTATATGATTATATATATATATACCCACTGCAGTCAATGATTCTTCTGCTATGCTTCTTTGAAGAAACAAAGAGAAATGGTGCAAAGTTAGAATCAGCAGGAGTTCATACTGATAAGGGCAATATTCACTCCTGCTGGGATTTGCTGAAAGTTGATGACATATAAAATAGCTGTTTTGCAGAGGTATCTGGTTTTGGCAAGTTGTGCTTTCTGAAGGCATTGGGTGAAGCCATGAAGTGTTCTTATTGACAGATTTTCTTGGGTTTGTACTGGGGAAATCTTGCTGTTGAGATTAGTTTTTTCTTTGAAGGTGTGCAATGTGTTAAATATCTGACAAGTAAATATTACTTATTTATTAAATTTGTTTGCTGCCCATATCACCATAGGTTTACTACTTTATCTTATGTACTTATATACTTCTATTACAACTTTATCTTATGTGACAGTTTCAATAGTTGTCTGTAGATTGATGGTCTTTAGTTTATTTGCCTCACTTTAATCTGTACTAAAATATTAGGCCTAAAATATAGATTTCTCATGCATAAATGAATGCCATTTTTCTCTATAAGATAGCTTATTCTCATATGTTAAACATGTGGCCAGTTGTATTACATTCATAATTTGAGGAATATAGAAGATTCTACCTTGACCAATAATATTTCTTATGTAGCGTTCTGACTAATAGGTCTCAATATGAATACAGTCAGAAAGGTGAAGAACAATCCTGAGCCACCCACAAGGTATAGAGGAAGTGCTTTAGAACTCAAATGGCCAGTTCAAGGCCACATTAGTCTCCCAGTCTTGATTATGCAAGCTCCATAACAACCTCAGATCAGAACACCAAACAATAGCAAGAAAATGGCAGTTTGGGGCTTGGTTCTCTTGTTATTTTAGGTGGAAATAAAGGTACTAACAGAGTGTTAAGTATCTGAGGCAAATGTGTCACTTTCCACCATTCAAATCCTACCAACTGAAAACAACCTGAAACTTTTTAGTCTGCCCATCCAGTGAAATTACTCCATCGAATTTATTAAAACAGTTTTGAGCATTGGATTGTACTGAGCTACAAGATGAGTTCACAAGACATGATAAGCCATTTCCCAAGATAGTTATAGATATAAGATAGTTTGGGCCTTAACTGTATGAACCTAGATATTGTGATTTAATCAATAAATATATTTATTTATGTGATTTATATAGTGCTTCTCACACACAAGTGACTCAGGGTGGTTTACAGGGATTAAAAACACACAAATTCACAATGTATAATCCACAGCGCTCAAGATTAAACAATAACCTGACTCACGGACACACATGCACTAAAAGTTTTAGGTTATTTTCAGTTTGTCTGAATGGTGGTAAGTTCAACAATATCAATCCCCTTGGTTGCTAACAAAAATATGGAACACTATATGGAAATATCAAAATATACTTGTAGAAGGAAGAAAGAAAGACAAAGAAAGAAAAAAGAAAAAGAAAGGAAAGCAGGGAAAGAAAGATAGAAAGAAGAAAGAAAAAAGAAATATATTAGGACCAAAAATATGGCAAACTAAAAAAAATGTTAACCTCTTTTTCAAAATGTTTATTTTAAAAAATAAAAAAGCACTATGGGTCTGTATTAAGTGCTATTGATGTGATTCCCAATGCCTTGGAATTGAAGGGCCCTTTGTAGAGGACAGGGGAGAATAGTGTCTTGGTGGTGATGGGCTTGGGTAAGATATGGTGCGAGATGGGGGGGAAATGCTCATGTGGAAGGTGGCCCCAGCATTTAATATAAGTATTGCATTGCATACTCTTAGAAACTCATGTAGATAAATGCAGAGCTGTATCCACAACAAACTGCCATGTTAGCAAGTGATGTGTATAGTGATGTCATTTTGCAAAAACTGCCATTAATTTTTGATGCAAGTTGATGTTTACTTGATGTATGTTATCATGCATGTTCCATCATTTCTTTGCATCTCCATGCCTATGTTTGGACATTATTTTGGGGGAATTTGCTCCATTGTGTAAGGTGGGACATGGAAGCAACTAGCCAATCATTGCTGATGTATGAAATAAAGTAAGCAGTATCAGGCCTGCTTAGTATGTGGGTAGGAAATCTTAAGATTGTAGACTCAATTGAGAAGTTGAAAAGAATCAGAATAGAATCGGCATAGAAGGAAAATCTGTTTGGCTTATCTAGCTTGTCTATAGTTTTGTGCTGCTGTAATCAGAATGTCTCTCTCTCTGTGATTTTCATAGATAAAATACAATTTAAGACATACACAATAGAAAGGCAGCAAGCAATATTGTACAACTATATTACACAAATATAATATATTTATTACCTTCATATATGATAGTAAAGAGAAAGATGGCAACATCCAATCAGGAGAACACTGTTTGAAACCTTTAGACTTTAAAGGCTTCCAAGCCCTCCCCCCCCAAACCTTATAAAGAAGGGCCTAGCCTGATTGCCATGAGAAAATTGCTGCTCAATGTCAGCACTACTAAAAAAAGCATAAACAACAAAACAAATGAAGCAGAATACTGCACGAGAGACAGTTTTATAACTCTAGCTGACTATCTAAAACTTATTCATGGCACAACTCAGATGCGGGAGTGTCAGACACTGGATCTTTTTGCCTTGGGGCAGTGACATGATTTGGTTTTGGGGGCGCCACATTACATGGACAGCCTAATGTGGGCCCTAGAGTTCTTATCAGCTGGCCCTCTCTACAGCTACTCTTCACCTCAGAACCCCGAATCTCCTCAAAATGTGGAATCTATAGCAATTCCTCCCTGATGGGTCTAATTGGACAGGCCAATACCAACAGGAGTAGCAGACTTGCAGACAGCCAAGTGTTATTGCCAAAAAAAAAAAAAAAAGTGTGTATGCAGGAGGAATCAAACTCAACACAAAGGAGATATGGCTTCATTAATCTCAAGGTACCATCCACTTCTCTTGTAGTCAAGCCACAGAAACCCTCCCACTGAGGAATATTCCTAACAACTGGAAGATAAAGTCATTCAACTGTGTTCAGAGCTGGACTCCAGCTGGGCACATCCTTTGAAAGTGGCCATTATCTGAGAGGACTTCAAGCCAATTGATCTCAAAGTGGATAGGATTCTGGTGGCTGTGAGCTCAGCCACCTTTGTTTTGGACCCTCACCTCTTCTGGTTGGTTAAGGTTAGATGATGACATATGCCTGGGTTCAAGCACTAGTTAATACCTCTGCAAGAGGGGAGAGTATTGCCTGCCTCGAAGGAGGCTGTGATATACTTCCTTTTCACGAAACCATCTTGAATCAGTGTTAGATAACTTTTGTCCAGTCTCCAACCTTCTCTTTTGGAGGAAGGTTGTTGAGAGGATGATTGGCATTCAGAGGGTCCTGGATGAAGCAGATTATCTGGCTCCTTTTCAGCTTGAGTTCAGGCTAGTACGTAGCACTGAAATGGCATAGGTCAGTGTTTCCCAAACTTGGGAACTTCAAGATATATGGACTTCAACTCCCAAAATCCCACAGCCAGCCATGCTGGATGGGGAATTCTGGGAGTTGAAGTCCACACTTCTTAAAGTTCCCAAGTTTGGGAAACACTGGCATAGGTCATGCCTGCTGATAACCTTTGAATGGCCTGGGATTGGAGTGTTGCAACTATCCTGGCCACGTCTGGGAACCAGGAATGGGAAACACTGTTTTGCAGTGGTTCTCTTCCTTTCTCTGTGGTTGGTTCCTATTAGTATTGGTGGGTGCAGTGTGGGGTACCACAGTCTCAAGGCTCCCCCCATTCCTCTTTAACATTTATTTAAAACTACTGGGTGAGTCATCTGATGGCACATGGTATAGCATCGGTATACTGATGATATCCACTTATACATCTATACCCCGGGCTGGGCAAGTGATGATGTTACATGCTGTCTTAAGTGCTTGGAGGGTGCAAGGGTCCGGATGGCTCAACCCTGGCAAGATGGAATAGCTTGGGTATTTGGACCTCCAGGGTCTGGTGACTTGTCATCTGGTCAGGGTTGCACTTCCCTGGACCAAGCGGACACATAATTTGGGAGTCTTGAATTCACACTCCTGTTTAATAAGTCAGTGATAGCTAGGCGGGGGCGGGGGGGGGAGCTTTGCACAATTTTTTAATGCACCAGTTATACCTTTTCCTGAACCAAGAGGCCTTTCTCAGGGTCACTCACTCCTTAGTCACCTCCTCATCGGATAATTCAATGTGCTTTACATGGGGCTATGGTTGAAAAGCACTTGGAAGCTATAAGCCATGGACAAATAGGTCAAATAAATCAAATAAATAAATAAATAAATAAATAAAATAACTGTCCAGAACACAACAGTATGCACAGTATTGGGTGGCCATAGGTTCACCCATGTTACAACTTTGTTGCACAAGTTGCACTTTTTTGTTCTGGATGCAATTCAAGATGCTGGTTAATTATCTTTAAAGCCTTACATGGCATGGGACCTGACTATTTGAGGGACTCCTCTCCCTAAGAATATCTGCCTGTGCCACTAATCATATAGAGAGGTCATTCTCCATGTCCCTTTCCTGAAATTTTGTCATCCAGTGGAACCTTGGGAAGATCCCTTTTCCATGGCTGCCCTTACATTGTGGAATACCCTCCCACTGGCGAT
This sequence comes from Arizona elegans, assembly GCA_022577455.1. Taxonomy (NCBI): domain Eukaryota; kingdom Metazoa; phylum Chordata; class Lepidosauria; order Squamata; family Colubridae; genus Arizona; species Arizona elegans. The sequence continues at coordinate 14,169,057 of JAKOOJ010000002.1, read as the reverse complement.
TTGACAGACCCTTCATCCTTCTATCCTTTCAGAAGGCTGTTAAGACCTGCCTTTTTACTGAGTCACTGAGTTTGTATGGGTAGAAGACATAGAAATAGAGTAGCTGAGCGTGACATCCCATTTACAGTGAGGGTTTTTGTTTATTGTTTTGTTTTTATTGTTTTTATGGTTATTCTATTTATTGGTTTTATGATAGTTGTTAGCTACCCAGATTGCTTAAGGATGGCCATATAAATCTAGAAAGAAGGAAGGAAAAAGAAAGAAAAGAAAAAACAAAAAATTAAGGCAGTGCTTATCACCATCAGATGGCACAATATTGAACAAGTTAGTTTAATTGCCCCTTTCAGCTCTTATGGTTCTATGGTCCTAAAACTTGATATACTAAAACTGGTTGTACTTAAATTTTGCTAACTGAATATATTATTAAGGACATTTAAAGTAAGCAGTTATATTGTTAAATCTTTTCAAGATGTCTTGTACCTTTTAAGGGTGGTCTCTTTTTGAAAAATTAATTATTGTCCAAAATAAATTTGACATTGCCTCTGATTGTAAATTGGTGAGTTTAGAAATGGTATTGTAATCTTTTCCTGCCAAGCTGGCATCAATTACATTTTTATGAAAGTCTTTAGAATTTTCCTGAAGTCCATGTTTTGCCTCTTGAATCTACATGGTGAGAAAAACCTACTATCATCAGGAAACCAATGTTTATAGGTTTTATATTGAAAGGCTAGCCAAAGCAGTCCTGATTGTTTAATGAAGTACTCATATAACTGATCCTATTTATCCTTTTAATTGAATTGACTGAATTGGGGTAGTGGTATAATAGCTAGCATATCATATCTTGGATTACTTGTTTATGAATTAAATGAAACAGACACCAAACTTGGCTATTATTTGTATATTCAGTTTCAATTTATATATAATTAATAGACATAACATTCTGGAAACCAAGTGGAACCAAGATCCTACTTGGTCCTTATGAAATTATAATTGTGCTCTAAATTTGATTAATCTCTTAGGAAGACTATATTTATTGGGATAGGCAACAACTCTAATAAAAAGGTCAGACAGAATCATTTGTTATCTATATTCTGACTTAGACACACAATTAGAAAAAAATAAGTGTATGTTGCTTTTTATATACAGTACATTTCTTCCTTCAACTGGTAAAAACAATGAAAGGAAAGGAAAAAGGTCCTGTTGCTAGTGAAGGGAGATTTTTCTATAGCAAATACCTGTTGCAATAAGCAACTAGCAATTGTAAACTAGAACATCTCTCCAGGCATATAAGACTATAATCTTAATGATCCCAGGGTATTGTGACTTGAGATCATATTAATTGGGAATTATGGGACATTTAGTCCAGTCTGGAAGACAGAAACTGAAGGAAATGATAAGAATATATTGTCTTGACTTGTATTTGATTTAAGAACATTATCTTTATTTTTGCTCTATTATGTTATTTCTGTATGCCCTGAGCAAAGATATATATTCTATGAATGATCACTGTATGTTTTAGCATTAATATCATTATTACTGGCTTTTTTATTTCCCTCTTTACTGTTGGGAGCCATTCTAATTTGTTCATCCAAACTACGGAATGCCCTGCACAATTTAGGATAATATGCATAGTTTTAGGAATAGTTGGTAACTCTAATTAATTGATTCTCATAAATTACTTTATAATTCTAACATCTCGTATTTTATTCTAATAAATAAAGTATGACTCTAAAATAAATATTAGTAGATATTGTCTTGTAATAATGAATACTTTGCAATAATGTTAGTCATTAAGGTGCAATTCTTTTTGTGCACTGAATTACATCATAGATAAATGTCATCTTCTGTACTTTGATTTCCTTCATTTATTATACAGTATGTAAGACTCCCTTACTGTATGATCTACTTCATATTTTTAGAAGTTAATTAAATTAAATTAAATTAAATCTATTCTACTGGATAAGCATGAAAAATTTTTCTGTATGAAATAGAAAGTTGTATGCTTATATAAAATGAATTTGGCTGTTGTTCAAATTGCCAATTAGTTTTTTGTTAACTAAATAATGAATGTTTCCCACACATGGGTTAATTTTTTTTAACATACATATGGAAAATGTATCTTTTAAGACTTTCAGGAAATCATGTAATTACTGAATTATTGTAAGTGAGCCAGGGATGAGAGAATGTTAAACTATGAGGAATTTTGAAATTCTGGATCTTATACTCATATTTAATTAATTGGAGTTTAGAAAAGTGTTGTCTACATTTTCTACATGCAAAGCTAATATGTGAATAATGAACTGGAATTCCCCATGCAGAGTTAGAAAACTATTGCAATGCTCTCTACATAGGACTCCCCTTGGGGTGCACCCGGAGGCTCCAGTTGGTCCAGAGTGCGGCCGCGCGGGGGATTATGGGAGCGACGGGGCGCTCCCATGTGACACCTCTCCTGCGCGAGCTGCACTGGCTCCCAGTGGTCTTCCGGGTGCGCTTCAAGGTGTTAGTGACCACCTTTAAAGCGCTCCATGGCTTAGGGCCGGGGTATCTACGAGACCGCCTTCTGCCGCCAATAGCCTCCCATCAGCCAGTACGCTCGCACAGAGAGGGCCTCCTCAGGGTGCCATCCGCCAGACAATGTCGGCTGGCAACCCCCAGGGGGAGAGCCTTCTCTGTGGCAGCACCCACCCTCTGGAATGACCTACCCCCAGAAATACGTACGATACCAGACCTCTGGACTTTTCGTCAGGCCCTGAAAACTCATTTATTTCACCTAGCCGGGCTGGCTTGATCCCATCCGTTCGGTTTTAATTTGAAATTGGTTTTAATTGGGTTGTTTTAAATTGTGGGCCAAAATTATTTAATTACCTTTTAAACTGTTTTTTAAATTTTGTATGTTCTGTTTTATCTCGGCTGTTCACCGTCCTGAGTCCTTCTGGAAAAGGGTGGTATAAAAATTAAATAAAATAAAATAAATAAATAAAATGGTGTTATAGCAATCTGCTGCTTATCAAAAAAGATAACCTCATAAAGTCTGAGTTGTATCCTGTGCTTGGGGACTTTAATTGTATTTTTTTAAAAAATGAAATGATCTCTTTTGTCTGAAAGTTTGGAGTTTGAAAAACTAATTTCTTCAATAGCATAAAGAACTGACTTCCTGAATAGCATAAATTCATAAACTCTGAATCATTCATATCATATGTGCTGACTGTTTTACATACTAAAATAATTTCTGTGTACGCTCCAACCCTGGAGGTTTTCAAGAATAGATTGGACAATCATTTGACCAGCATGGTATAAGGTCTCCTGCCATGAGCAGGTGTTGGTCTAGAAGACTTCTGAGGTTCCTTCCAACCCTATGATTTTATGATCTGTATATTTGTACATGTGCAGAGAGATTTGGATTATGGTCAGTATCTTCAATGATATAATATGGAAATATGCTGTTCGTAATGTTTTAGTCTGTGTCACAAGTTGCCTTTCTTGTGCAGTTCTTCCTAAGTCTCTCTTAACACTGAGAGTTTGTGAGTGAATCTCTCTAAAGGAGCAAATCTCTGTGGGTGGCAAAGACAAGAATAGCATCCAATTTAAAGTTAAATATATCTAATTTAGTCATAGATGGTAAAGGACTGAGGAAATGTTAAAAGAAACAATGAAGTCAGAACTGTTTCTAGTAATTAGTATGTGTACTTTTAAGTTTTATATTTCTATCAGCAGATATATTAGTTCAACATAAAATAAAATTCAGTATTATTATATAATAATAACAACAGTTTAGCAGATGTAGTGAGATCTGAATTTAACAAATCTATTTAATTTTGGCTTGTTTTCTTATATTTACCAAAGCTCTAGCCCTTTCTTAAACATATTGGAAATGCTAACACTTTTTTTCTTTTTTGCCTGTACATGTACTTTGTTAAGTACATATTGAATTAAGAAAAAGATAGATAAGAAACATATGTTTACAGATAAAGAGTGATGAGAATAAACATAATCTTCAAGCTAAGCAATCTGTTGTAGAGATTGGCTTTCCTGTGCTGAGTTCCATGTTAAAAATACTTCTATTATTAAGAAAGCACATTTTGGATTGCAGAAGATCCTATCGTCAATCTCTTGCATTTCTTTCTCACAAATATCATTAATTTATATATTTAGACTAGGATCCAAAAAAACCTGTGAGCCTAAAAGATGGTGGTTCCATAAACAGTTCATGTTGTAATATGAATTAAGGCAGCCCAGGATTTTCTGCTATAGGAGATAAAGAGTAAAATGCTGCCCACCAATTGGGTATACTAGAATCAACTAAAGCAAAAGGGACAGCGGGCTAGGAAGCAATGAGTACTATGAAGGATGAAAAGAGGGTGAGAGTGAAGTTGTGGGCAAAGAAGAAAAAAAGGGGATGTTGGGAGATGTTGTTCAAAGTGAGAAAGGATACCTTTAATCACTGATTTTGTATCTAGGCTATCAGAAGTGACTTTTTGCTGTTCTGTTTTGCTGATCCTGAACTTATAAAGGTCATAGAAGTCATAAAGAATAGCAACATGAACATTTGTTGTGCAGTTGTGGTATTATCTGAATACTACTGGTCTTCCTGAGCCAACCCATATTTAGCTGTTAGAGCAGGGGTGTCAAACTCAAGGCCAACTGGCTAAATCCGGCCCATGGGGTGCTAAGATCTGGCCCACAGCACTGCCCTGGAAACAGCAAAGGACCGGCCTACAATGCCTCTGCCAGTGAAAATGGAGCTTGGGACGGCCGTATGCAGTCCTCGCGAGCTCTGTTTTCGCTGGTAGAGAGTTGCAGGAGGCCATCCCAGCCAAAAAGGGAGCTCAGGAGGACTGTACATGGCCCTCTTTATTTATTTTATTTTATTTTATTATTCATATTTCTATGCTGCCTACTCTCCGAGGACTCTGGGAGGCTTACACCAAAGACAGTATACTAAATAGCATATTGCCCCCAACAATCTGGGTCCTCATTTTACCTACCTCAGAAGGATGGAAGGCTGAGTCAACCTTGAGCCGGTGAGATTTGATCCACTGATCTACTGAATTAGTAGTCAGCTGAAGTAGCTGCAGTACTGCACCCTAACCACTGCGCCACCTCGGCTCTTGAGCTCCATTTTCACTGGCAGAGGGTTGCAGGAGGCTGTTGCAGCCAAAAATGGAGTTTGGGAGCCTGATTTCGCTGGCAGAGCACTCAGGCCACCACAGGTGCCCCCGAGTGATATCATGCTAGCCATGCCCCCCTGGCCATACACCCCTTCCCCGCCGAGGTCAAACACAAACCTGATGTGGCCCTCCATGAAATCAGTTTGACACCCCTGTCTTAGAGGTTTCCTGAAACATGAATTGTTTTCTTTCTTTTTTCTATTTATTCTCTTTTCCTTCTTTGTCATATTCTATAAAACTGAGGTCAGGGACAGTCTTTTTTTAAAAAATTGTAAACTATTGATACGGTTAGTCCTTGAGTTACCACCATTTGTTTAATGACTGTTCAAAGATATAACAGTGCAGAAAAAAAGTGTTTTATGACCAGTCTTTGCACTTAAACATCATCACAGTATTTCCATTGTCATATGATCCAAGTTTGGGCACTTGGCAACTAGCCTGTATTTACAATGATTGCAGTGTCCTGGGGTCATGAGATTGGCTTTGGCAACCTTCCCAGTTGGCTTCTGACAAGCAAAGTCAATAGGGGAAGCCAGATTTGCTTAACAACTGTGTGATTTGCTTAATGATGGTGATAATTTCCTTAATGACCATGGCAATAAAGGTCATAAAATTGGGCAGGATTTACTTAACAACTGCATCACTTAGTGATGGAAGTTCTGATCCCAGTTGTTTCCATAAGTCGAGGACTACCTATAATGCCTTTCAGTTTGAAAAGTGAGATAAATTTATCTTAAGTATGACACAGTTTTAACAATTGTTATAAGTTTTAAGGATAATAGATGAGTTATACAAAGAGAGTAGAATAGGGATAGGATGATAGATGCAAAGAAAAATGGTGGCCAGAAAGGAGGTACAATAGGGAAGGGGATAACTGAGAAATCAGATCAGTGCTTGCTTGAAGAGAAAAACAGGAGATATATAAAGAGATGAGAAAGAGGAAATAGTTGGCAAAGGGGAATGCAGAGAGAAATAATGTGGGGAGGTGGAATTATTATGAAATGAAGGATATTCTGATGGTTCAAAACTATGAAGCATAGGCTCTCAGTTATGCATGGTTGAAATTGTCCTATATTGTTTTACTTGATCAAGAACTATAAGTGATCCCTGAAGTGGGTACATGGGACAAAAAACTTGGAAGATTATTCCTAGCACTCAAGAATAAGAGGGCAAGTACAGCAGCAGTCATACAACAACATTATGCCTCCAGAAAGAATAAAAGGGATAGCAAGAACAAATACTGTAACCCAGTCCTACGAAGGAGAAAAGGAAGAAAGCTTAAAAGAAAGTTTCATATTCTAATAAAAACTAAACCACTAAATTTACTCAGCTACACATAGCACTACTAGCAATTTGCTATGATGTTATTGTTCATCTTATATATGAGCTACTTTTGCCCCTTCAGCATCCTGTTTTCTTAGATAGGTTGGTTATAGTTATGGCCTTTACATGCCAATTGCATGATTTGTTACCTCTTCAAGGCACCCACTTAAGAAAACAGTAGGGATATGCAATGCATTATAAGAGAAGAGATTTCATTCAGAATGAGATGTGATATTGATTAGTAGCATGCAAATGGCTGTGGTAGTAGTTGTGAGCAAATTACTGGCTGATGGACAACTGTGTGAGTCTTTGACAGGATTGTGGTAACATGGGCCAGTGAGGTATGGTAACAGGCATTTTGGGTGCAGGGGAGGATTTTTTAATTACATTTGTTCTGCCCTCCCAAGTATTTTATAACAAAAGCTGATGACTGCAATTGTTTGTTTTTTAAAAAACAGATAATAAGTTATGTTCCCAGTACTTCCTGTGCTTCTGAAAGATGCTCAAGATTCTTGGACAAACCCATAATCTATACCAGGGGTCCTCAACCCTTGGGCCACAGCCCACTACCGGGCCTTGAGCCTTTCAGAACCAGGCTCTGGAAATAGCAGGTGAATGCCTGCCTGCATCCCCATTTGCGCAAGCAGCGGGCAAGCACATGAGTGTGCACTCCATTTGCATGAGCCTCCGCCACTTGCACAAATGGGGTTGCGCACATGCAAATATGTGCTTGTTTGCCTCCCTTCAAAAGCAAAAAGGCTGTTTCAGTTCTAAAATTGGAAAAAGTCCATAAATTCAAGAATACAATAAGGAGGCTTGGAGTCATCCTTCCATGCTCTTAATTAATCATCTTGTCTCTTGTTGGAGTATAAAGATACAGTTCCTTTCTCCTGTGAATGCTGGCAATCACTTCCACAGATCTTTTCAGTAGTTCAAATCTTCCTTAGACTCTAAGAAATTGATCAGTTCCTTCTTTTGAAGATTGTCTGAGCTAATTTGGAAGTATATGGGCAAAGATTTTGGTAGACAGATAAAGTCTTTCCATATCCATGAAAATCTACCAGACATTGCCATGCAGTGCTCCTATAAATATTTACCCACGTTCACACTAAGGCTAATATTTCCATTCTTCTTAAGATGTCTTTTTTTGGAGCCAAGCATACCACCTGTCCCAGCTCCTATATAACCCTGATTCTTGTCTATCTCGCAAAAAGAATCTGCATGGCAATTGAGAATCTTTTTTTTTCTGGATAAATTTTTCTTTCTTCTGATGAGTGGGTTTAATGGAGCTTTGTACTATCTCTAGGCGAAAATTGATACTTTAAAATTCTATATGTATTATATTACTCTCTGCAATTCTATCCATATTGCTATGCTTTTTTTTCTGTAAATTTTAATAATTTTCAATAAAAAAATTATAATAATAAAAAAGAAAATCTACCAGACGTTGTCACCCCAAAAGTGTTTCTCACAGTTATTTTTCAACACACCACAAAGAGTTTAAACTCTTATTTTAAACTTGTGCCTGAGTTTCTGTGCATTTTCATGTCTTAACTTTGTAAACAGCATTAAAGGTTTTCAAAACAGTATATTCCAGTAAGATCCATCCAGAGAAATGAAAGCAATTCTAAATGCTTTGGCATGGAAAGTTGTGAGTATTCAACAGAAGAATTGTCCAAAGGGAGTTGTGATAGCTGGAAGTTCACAAGCAGCTGCTGAGATGACCCAATTCACACAGAATTTTCTTAAGTCATCATAAGAGTCCAGCAACATTCAATAAAAGATAGGAGAAATTTAAGGCTGCCGTGCAGAACTGCTGTAAGAATTCTAACTATATGGAACACATCAAAGGGCTTTTGATTGTGATAACTTCCCTGATCACATACAATTCTCCATAGGTAACTCCTTGAGGGAGGACATTTAATTAATTATGAGCTAATTATCTCATTAAAGGTACAAAATATTAGAAAAAAAATCAGTGCATGAATGGTAATTTTATTACCTTCTTCATCTGAGAGCAATTTCCAAAGTTTCTTATAATGCTAATTTCATTGTAAGATTAAAAACATTGATATTCTTCAGTAAGCCTCAACTGAGTACAAGTGTTTTCAGAATGAGAATACAATACATGGCTATAAATTTTGGTTTTTATATTTGTTTGACATTTGAGGATAGGATGTGGTATTAACATGCATTAAGCATGTTGAAAGTTAAGCAAGTTTCAAAGCTCATTAAAAGAAAATGCTGCAAATCTTAGATGCTAATTGCTAATATTTACTTTATATTAGAAAAGTTATGGATAAGTCATATCAAAGATACATTAGTAATCAGAACCAGAGAAACACATGACACAAATGGCAGCTGATCCATTTTCTTCCATTTTGAATTATTGTATATGCAAAATATGTTACTGAGCAACACTATGTTCTATGTTAAATAAAGAGTTATGAACAGTATTTGTCACAAACCACCTGTCAGCTTTCTTAGTATAATAGCATGTTTAGAAGTATTTTGGTACATATAAGAACATTTTTTATCCATAGGTATGTGTGTTCTAATGTAACCTTGTATAATATTCAGACTTCACCTTTATTTTTTCCCTCTGTGCCTTTGTTTCAGCGTTTCCTTGTCACAATTGCCTCAACAACTTCTGGAGTTTTCTTGGTAAAAGATTTGAAATAGTAACACCTGGCTAACTTTTACCTTTGCTCTAGTATTAGGTGCCATCTCCAGCTTTGATATACTGGAATGGCAGTTGCATCAATCTTGACTCCTGGCAAGTGTCTGGGCAAGTCCATGCAGTTTTCTTGGCAACATTTCAAAAGTGGTTTGCCATTGCCTCCTCCTTCTATAAATATTTTTTTTATTTGGAAGGAATGTTTAATTTTATTTAAATATTTAAAACATGTAGTTGCCCATCTTGAACCAATCACAAACTAAAACAATACCTATCTTCAATCATCCCCCCCTCCTCCTCCTCCTCCAAATAATAGGTGTCAATAGAAACATCAAAAACTGTGTGCAAAGATCAGTGGCAAAATTGAAGACACAGTTGCTGATAGATACTGTAGACACCAAACTGGTCTACAACGAAGACCAAATGAAGGACAGAAAACAGACATAGCAAGGCAAAGTATTACACGAATAGTAGATAAAAAACAGACAAAGCAGATAATAAGACCTGGAATTGGCTTAGAACAAGAAAACTGAAGAAAGGGACAGGTGCTAATTCTGGCTACACAAGACCAAGCTTTAATAAAAAATGCATACAAAACTAGAATTGAGAAGACGGAGACAGGTAGCAAATGCTGCCTCTGCAAAAAAGCTGAAGAAATAGTGGCCCACCAAATTGTTGCTGCAAACACACAAAGTAATAAAAAATAAAAATGCTAAAGTGTTTTGGGACTTTAGTATTCAAACAGACAAATACCTGCCACATAATACCCTAGACCTAATAGGTAATAGTCCATAAGAAAGACAAAGGAGTTCAGCTTGGGGACATGGCAATATGTGGAGATAGCAGATAGAAAGAACTGGAGAAAATCACAAAATACAAACACTTGCATATCCTGATATCATTGACCTAAGTTGTAAAAACTTTCTTTGTTTCATTACTGATTCTTCTGATTTTTTTCTTATTGAAAAAATTAGGACAGGTCTGAATGTGCAATAATGATATCAGTTTACAGTAAATAGGAAAATACATTACTAAGAAACTGGAGATAATCATTGCAGAATGTGGATGTCATTTTGGGACTGACTCTTCTATTGCTTGAGTCATTTAAAAAGAGGATCAGTTGCTATTAATCACAATGAAGTACTGGATTTGATTGGCTGTTTCCAGTTGCACCCTATACAAATTTTCCTAGCTGGCAGATGGGCAGAGGTATTTTGGAATTGGAACCAAGTTAATGTGTTAAATTTATATTTACCAAAAAAAATAAATAAAGGGAGGCTAGTATAGAACTATTTCAAGCTATTTAGCTCTTGTCAGCTAACCATATCCTTCTGGGATTAGTACCTGGGCTACTTACTTGTTAGGTAGATGTATTAACCTCTAAGCCATGGGCTCTCCTCATTTTGTTGGCTATACCAGGGGAGAACTAAGTGATTTTTATCAGGGCAACCTGGTCTACCCAAATATGGGACAGACATACTTCCACTTTCAACCAGTGGTGGGTTGTTACCGGTTTGCCCTGGATCGGGCAAACCAGTAGTGGCAGCAGCGGGAGGCTCCGCCCGCCCACCCAGACCTCTGTGCATGTGCAGAAGTGTTGCGCGCAAGCGCGCGTGCGTCCACAAGCAAACCAGTAGCAACGGGATTTGAAACCCATTACTGCTTTCAGCCCCAATCCAGGAGCCTTCGCAGGCAGTCAATTTTACAACAAATATGAACCAAGTTAATATTCACCTTTTAATAGTGGCAGCTGTACTTGACTCCCATTCCCCAAATCTGCTAACTAGCAGTTTTTCCCCCATGAACGAGTACATGGTATTAGTATCTTGTCAACAGTTGTGGAGGCAGGGATAGGGTTACAAGGCAGTGGGTGATCGCAGTTGGTGCCCATTGCGATCACCATGTTGGATCATTCCCTCATGTCACACAATATATAAAGTTTATACTAAATTTAAACAATAATTATACAAATCTTTGACAAATCATCTTATGAGTAAAAAGAATCAAATATTAATATTTAATCAGATTTCATCAAATATCTTATTTATTTATTAGATTTTTATCCTGCCTTTATTACTTTATAAATAACTCAAGGCAGCAAACATACATACCACTCTTTCCTCCTCCTGTTTAATTTACATTCAGGTTATTTAGGTTAGTTATTAATGACACTTTTGTATTTAGAGACTCCTACGTTCATGCTGTCTTTTCATGAATGAGGTTTCTATTCATTTTAAATGAATACAACAACTGCAAACAAACACAAATGAATGTCCCTAATTAGCTGGTAACAAGAGCCTTGAGCTCTTGCTTTAGAACAATTATTTGTTTGGTAAATATGACTTAGAATCATTATTTCATTAAACATTCAGGAATTCTCTTTGTACCAGAACTTGACTATGACTAAGTCTACCATATCTGGTCTTCATGACTTTAGGCAACTGCTAGATTGCAACAAAAAATTAGAGCTTTCTCTATTTCTTCTGTCACCTAGAGTTCAGCTGGATTTTTGCCGGATTTCTACTGGATACGGTAGACATCTGAGTGTTCCACCAAACACACCGAAAGAAAATATGGAGCAAGCAATACATTTATGTTCTGGAAAAACACAAATTTAGGCACACAATAAAATAGTTTGTTTAGATTTTCAGCTTTTACATTTAAAAGTCACTGTAGAGACTTATTTAATTATGTACAATTACCAAGTTGAACTTTAACAGTAAATATGAATGTGAAAGATAACTACAGTAAATTGCCAGCAAGCCACATTAACACAAAAATGATGAGACACTTATCCTGATATCCTGATGGAAATTCAGTCATTGTGAAATTTGTATAGTACAAACAGCTTTATTCTTGATGCAAGTATGTAAATTGCAGTACTTGCACAATGACTTCATGATACAGGTTTTATCATTAGGTTAGTATTTTTTCTTATTATGGCATGGGACAGAAACACAAAGACTGTATTTGTTTTTCTACAAAAACTATTTTATTATACCAAGTTAAATTCCTATTCCTTACTTCAGAATTTAAGGCTAATCCCATGCTTGTTTCTGTTTAAATATCTATTTATTACTATCTATCCACCTATCTTATATTTATTACTGTCTTCCTGTTACTCTAAGTTTAGTCGTGATGGCACTGTGGATTAGAATGCAGTATTGCAGACTAGCTCTGTCCACAGCCAGGAATTCGATCCTGACCAGCTCAGGGTTGTTTCAGGCTTCCATCCTCCCAAAGTCAGTAAAATGAGGATAAAACCCAGATTGTTGGGGGTAATATGCTGGCATTGGAAACCACTCAGAAAGTGCTGTGAAGCCTAAGTGCTATTGCTATTTTATTTAATCTGTAATTTCTATCTCTATGTTCTTATCTCTATGTTTTGTGTCACTATGTTTTCCTACCTTAACAATTTCTTAGCTCTTTAAATCTTTCCTTTCCCTCCAGGTCTTCAACTCTTCAGTCTCAGTCTCAATTGCTTTCTTTGGTTGCAGGTTTGCTTGGGTTTTCAGGCTTTGGTCAGGCACTTTCCTCTTGTGGGTCCAAAAATTTAAGTTTTCTCTCACTGCCTGAAGAACTAAGATGGCTAGTCTTTGGGTTGAAGGTTTCTCTTTCTCCGCATCTTTGCTGCTGTCATAGCTTGACTCCTTTCTTAACATACCACACACATGCTTGATTTTGTTTTGTTTTTTTTCTAAAATAGATGCTCCAAAGAAGGAGATGGTTGGGCTGTTTTGATCCTTCTTCCAAGTAGTACCAAAACTCTGGGTCCCAGAAGAGAAAAAAATAGCCTACTCATTCCGGGTGGTGGGTTCACTCTTCCACACATCTTCTCCCGTTCCCTTCTGTGGATGGCCATGTGAACTGAATTACTATTATTCATAAATCCCCACTTTTCAAAGAACCCCCTTCAGTTGGGATTCAAGCATGGGTATGAGATCAAGATGATTGATTGTGCTCTAGGTCATTACCTCTGGTGGGAGCAGGATAAGTGCATCTATCCTTCTCTATTTGGACTCTCAGTGGCTTTAGTTACTATTGGCATGTTATCCTTCTGGATCAGCTGCAGTAGTTGGGAGTGGTCAGCATTGTTTATTTATTTATTTATTTATTTATTTATTTATTTATTTATTTATTGAATTTCTATACCGCCCTTCTCCCGAAGGACTCAGGGTGGTGAACAGATTAAGATTTCACATACATACATACATACATACATACATACATACATACATACATACATAAACTAAATAATAAATTGAGTCAACTTCGTGTATCTGCTAAGACCTTGGCATAGAATTTTGATGTTTATGCTAGCCCTGCTTATTGAAACAGAAAGGTCTTCAGGGCACGTCGGAAAGTGCGAAGATCTGGGATTATTCGTATTCCAGGGGGTATTTTGTTTCAAAGAGTAGGTGCCCCCACAGAGAAGGCTCTCTCCCTTGGAACTACTAGATGACATTGTTTTAATGATGGTACTATGAGTAGGCCTACTCTGTGAGAGCGTATTGGTTGGTGGGAGGTTATCGGTTGCAGCAGGTGGTCTTGTAAGTACTCAGGTCCTAAGCCATGGAGCACTTTAAAGGTAAGAACCAACACCTCGAAGCGTACTCGGAAGGCCACCAGAAGCCAGTGCAGCTTGCGTAGAAGAGATGTTACATTTGAGCGCCATGTTGCTCCCATAATTACTCGCGCAGCCGCATTCTGGACCAGTTGGAGCTTCCGGGTGCACTTCAAGGGGAGCCCCATGTAGAGAGCATTGCAGTAGTCAAGTCGGGAAATGATGAGGGCTTGATTGTGTGGGCCTGGTTCTCATCCTTCCTCTAAGTCAAGTTCCAATTAGTGTTGATACAGGACCGGAAGGTCCAGCCTGCGGCCTCTATGGACTGCTACTGACCTTGGTTCTCCCTTCCCTCTTCTTTAATATCAATATGAAGCTGCTGGGTGAGGTCACCAAGTGGTTTGGGTGAGGTATTACTATGCTGATGATGATCACCATGCTGATGACACTCAACTTTACACCTCCACTCCAGGTCACCTGACTGAGGTTATGTACATCTTGTCACCAATACCTGGAGGCTATAGGGACCTGAATGGAGCAGAACAGGTTCTGGCCCAACCCAAGGAAGACTGAGTAGTTGTGGGTTTTTGGAACTTTTGGTGCTGAGGATCTTTCACCTTTGGTTTTGGATGAGTTGGCACTGGTTCACCCAGACCTGGTGTACAATCTGGGGGCTGCCTTGGACTCCTGGCTCCTGCTGAAAGAGTGGGTGGCAGGTCTGTATAGAAAGGCCTTTGCACGTCTTCAGTTTGTGTGCCATTTGTGCTTGTTCATGAACCAGGAGGTCATTCCTGCTATCACTCATGCCTTCGTGACTCCCCCATCTGGACTATTACAATGTGCTCTACATGGGGCTATTGTTGAAGAACATTCAGAAGCTTCAACTGATACAGAACACGGCAGCACAGATAGTAAATGGTGTTGGCTATGTGGTATATGTGCAAGTATGCACGGAATTTGTTTTCACCTTTAAACCCCTTTATGGCTTGGGACCAGGTAATTAAAAGACCATTTCTCCCTAGTTGTTTCTACTCATCATAGCCAGTCTGGCAGGATGGGCATGCTCTGGGCAGAATGCTAGCTGGTAGGCACAGAAGACGAGCCTTTTCTGCCATAGGCACTTTTCCTCTAGAACATTTTCCCTCTAGACCTTGTTTGCACCTGACCCTGTTGGCCTTGTAGAAGGCCCCAAAGACCTGGTTTTATGATATAGCCTAGGGTCCTGAGTGTGTGAAGGACCCATATCCTAGTTGTTTTAATGACTAATGATTGTTGTATTTGTCTTGCCTGCTGTGTATATTTATTTTTGTAGTTATTAATGTAACTTAAAAAAAAATCCATAGTAAGACGAGCCTGGTGGATGACAAAGGAGTTCTCCATAGATATTCTCTGTATCTTTATACTTTATATATACCTTAGGCAAAGAATCTATTTAATCCTGGTTTTATTGTTAAGGTGAATGTAAGAAGATGTCTTGCAAAGGTTCTATTTTGATAAACCAAATTAGGAATATTTCAATAGGATGTGAAGTGGGAAATGAATAATAATTTTGGAACTAATCTGTTTTTAATGTTTTTGAGAAAACATTTTGAAAGAATTGTCGGAGGATGTAAGCTGTTCCAAGTAAAGCTGCCTTTTGCAACTGACTGGTAATTTTGTCAATGCTCATGGTCTTCAAATGACACTCCAGTTGTTTTGGGAATGCAACTCAGTTTACTAATAGTACTATTACTAATAGTACTATTTTTGTTTCCTTTTGCCACAGCCTTTCTACTTCTATTTGTAGGTCTGCGATTTTCTCCAGTTCTTCTCTACTGTGCTGTCTCCAGGTACTGCAACTTCCGCTATTTGTTTGTTTGTTTGTTTGTATCCCACCTTTATTATTTTTACAAATAAGTCATGGCAACGAACATCTGCAACATACCTTCTTCCTCCTATGCTCCCCATAACAAAGGGTGGGAGTGAGTAACTGGCCCAAACTCAACCAGCTTTTATAGCTAGGCAGGCCTTGAACTCACAGATTCCAACTTTCTAGCCTGGAACCTTAATCACTAGACCAAACAATCCAGAGGTTTTTTTGTCTTTCTCATCATCAGCCAGATGTTTAAATTATTATTATTAGTACAGATGGTCCTCGACAAACAACTGGTTGTTTAGTAACCATTTGAAGTTACAGGATGACTACAATTTACTTCTGGTTTTCAACAAAAAGTCCCATAACAAACCATGGGTTCACGTAACAACCATGGCGATTTGCTTAACAACCATTTTGAAAAAGATCATAAAATTGGGTTAAACACATGATAATCCACTTTATGACCATCATGACTTATGATTGTATGGAGTAGGCTCTATCTGTATTATTATTTTATGAATTCTAGCCTCTGTATTCAGAAATTTGATTGGGTGAATCAGTAGCGGCTAAGCTTGAAGGAGGAGGGCTGCCCTTCCTATACCATTTACTATACTTTGCATGAATGACCATGGCCACCCTTCCTATACCATTTACTATACTAAATAAAATATTAATTGTATTTTCAAATCTATTAAATCTATTCATATGGAACAAAACCATAGCAACAGACTAATAAAAATTAATGAAAATGAAGTGTAAATTACCCAGAAAAGTGAATTTCAAAGTGGAACATTTTTAAATATTCTGAAATACATTCATTCAAAGCATTAACTTTTGTACAACTCAGATGAAAATTACCATAGAACATTTCAAGTCTGGATTGTTTCGTCTAGTGATTAAGGCTCCAGGCTAGAAAGTGGGAGACTGTGAATTCAAGGCCAGCCTAGCTGTGAAAGCTGGGTGACTTTGGCCCAGTTACTCTCTCAGCCCAGCCCACCCACCCCACAGAGTTGTTACTATGGGGGGGAATAGGGGGAAGAAGATGTGTTGGATATGTTCATTGCCTTGAGTTATTTGTAAAAATAATAAAGGCAGGATACAAGCAAACAAATAAATAGTGGATGTTGCAGTACCTGGAGACAGCACAATAGAAATTAACTGGACAAATCACAGACCTACAAATAGAAGTAGAAAGGCTGGCAAAAGAAAACAAAAACAGTATCAATAGTCATAGGCACGTCAGTTGCAATCCCAAAACAATTGGAGTGTCATTTGAAGGCCATGAGCATTGACAAAATTACCATCAGTCGGTTGCAAAAGGCAGCTTTACTTGGAACAGCTTACATCCTGCGACAATACTTTCAACACCATCAAACAACAATATCTCCCATCCTAGATCTTTGGGAAGGATGTGAGTTAGATAAAAATACTATTTTCAGTCTAAACATCTGGCTGACTATGCAACTAACCATAATATAAACATCTGGCTGATTGTACAACCAACCTGTCAGGTTTCGATGCTATCTCAAAATAAATGAATTTTCAAACTGCCAATCTTTAAGGAAATTTTCTCTTTATTCGAGCACAGCAATCTGATCCTGATTCTTTCACGGTCAGTACTGAGCTTTGCCCCCCAATCCCTCCCTTTCCGATCCCCAATTCTCTGCTTCTCATTGGCTATCTTCCAAGTCACTTTCCTGATTCCTTCTTTGTCAGATCACAGGAATGTCTCCCCGCTCCCCATCTCCGAGGAGAAAGAATCTTCAAAGGGATTTAGTAGGTAAAGTTCAGGCTTTCCCTCTCTTTATTATATGTCAGTGCTGGGACACTGACATCTGGCCCCTCTCCCTTCACTCTCCCAGTGAGGCCTGCACAAGACAAACAACAAGTTTAGTACCTTTACCCCATCCCAGGATGTGTCCCACCCCCTCCCAGCTTGTCCAGGTGATCTGCATGAAATTTAGCTATAAAGCGGTCAGCTTGAATGTTCGTGCTCTTCACCCAGGAAGCTTCTGACAAGGGGTAACCCTTCCACTTAATTAAGTATTGGAGGCGCCCTCTGTGACACCTTGAATCAAGAATTCGCTGTACTTCATAGTGGGTATGGCCTCCAATAATCAAGGGTCCTGGGGGATCACGTGGCACCGGCCTTAAAGTTGACCCTACCACCGGCTTCAGGAGGCTACTGTGAAAAACGGGGTGTATCCTCCCTAGTAACCGGGGCAACTGCAATTGTACTGTAACTGGGTTGATTATTTTTACTATCGGAAATGGTCCTATAAATTTCGGGCCCAGTTTCCTGGTCGGGAGTCTGAGTCTTAAATACTTGGTGGAGAGGTAGACCTTCTCCCCTACTCGGAACGGCCTTTGGGGGGCTTGGTGCTTATCTGCTTGTTTCTTATAAGACCGTGCTGCCTTGTCTAATGCCTTCTTGACGTTCTCCCAGCTTTCTCTCAGCATTGCCATCCAGTCGGTCAAGCTAACTGAGGAAGGAGGTTCCCTCGGGTACTCTGGCATGGGGACGAAATCCATGCTGCTCACTATCTTAAATGGGGTTAGTCCTGTGCTACTGTGGACAGCATTGTTATATGCGACCTCTGCAAACGATAAGAGGTCCGCCCAGTTCGATTGTTGGTAGTCAATGTAGCATCTCAGGTACTGCTCTATCATGGCATTCAATCTCTCTGCCCCCCCACATTGGTGCTCGGGTGAAACGCTGAGCTGAGGCCTTGGGATGATCCTATGGATCGAAGGAATTCCCTCTAGAACTAAGCTGTAAACTGGACACCTCGATCGGAGATGATTCTTCTGGGCACTCCGTGCAGACGGTAGATGTGCCCCCAATCCCTCCCTTTCCGATCCTCAATTCTCTGCTTCTCATTGGCTATCTTCCAAGTCACTTTCCTGATTCCTTCTTCGTCAGATCACAGGAATGTCTCCCCACTCCCCATCTCTGAGGAGACAGAATCTTCAAAGGGATTTAGTAGGCAAAGTTCAGGCTTCTCCTCTCTTTATTATATGTCAGTGCTGGGACGCTGACATCCATAAATAATTTATTTATTTATTTATTTATTTATTTATTTATTTATTTATTTCAATTTCTATACCGCCCTTCTCCTAGTGGACTCATGGTGGTGAACAGCCAGAGCTAAAACACATGCAGATACAAAATTTAAAATTGTTAAAAGAATTATATAACTGGCCCAATTTAAAACAATTCAATTTAAAACCCCATGACAATTTAAAACTAAAAAACTAAAAAGACTAAAAAAGGGGGAGGGGGTTCACGCCAGCCCTGCTCGATGGAAAAGAAAAGTTTTCAGGGCACGGCGAAAGACCCGGAGATCCGATATCCTTCATATTTCCGGGGGCAAATCGTTCCAGAAGGCAGGAGCTGCCACAGAGAAGGCCCTCCCCCTGGGGGTCGCCAGCCAACGTTGCCTGGCTGACGGCACCCTGAGGAGTCCCTCCCTGTGGGCGCGTACTGGTCGGTGGGAGGCTATTGGCGGCAGAAGGCGGTCCTGCAAATACTCAGATCCTATGCCATGGAGCGCTTTAAAGGTGGTAACCAACACCTTGAAGCGCACCCGAAAGACAACTGGAAGCCAATGCAGCTCACGCAGGAGAGGTGTCACATGGGAGCGCCCTCTCGCTCCCATAATCCCCCGAGCGGCTGCATTCTGCACCAGTTGGAGCCTCCGGGTGCTCCTCAAGGGGAGCCCCATGTAGAGAGCATTGCAGTAGTCCAGGCAGGAAGTGACGAGTGCCTGTGTGACTGTGCGTAAGGAAATAAGAAAATAAGAAAATAATGATTTTCTTATTTGGTTTGCCTGCTAGTTTTTTAATGCAATGGCATTGGCCAATGGCCATGTAAAAGATACATGGAAAAGAAAAGTATTATGTGGCCAGTACATAAAAACCCAGCAGGCAAAGCAAATAACATGACGTGGCAATGAATAAAAGAAGGAATGTTGTAGAGACAGAGGCTAATTCTGGCTATAAAAGACCAAGCCTTAAGACACATGCATACAATGCTAGAATTGAGAAGACAGCAATAGATAGCCAAATTATTTATTTGTTAGATTTATCCCACTGTTATTACTTTATAAATAAATCAAGGCAGCAAATGTACATAATATTCCTTCTTTCTCCTATTTTCCCCACAATAACAATCCTGTGAGGTGGGTTGGCTGAGAGAGAAAGTGATTGACCCAAAGTTATGCCTAAAATGGGGCTAGGATTCAGCCTCATGGTTTCTAGCAGCGGTGGGTTCCTTCGGTTCCGCCGAGCCGGTAGCGGTGACGATATGACATCACTGAACCGGTTCTGCCTCCCACCCCCCACCCCCGCATTATTCTTACCTTTTATTTTGCCCCACCACCAATCTATTGCTGCCTCCTGAGTCCCAGCTGATGGCTAGAGGGAAAAAAACTGTTTAAACTCTTGCCGCGGGGCTTTAAAGGGCCACCCTACAGTTGATCAGTGTTAAAAGAAAACAAATGAGTAGACCGGTTCCTGCAAAAAAACATGAGTAGATCAGTGCCTGCAAAAATAAATGGGTAGACTGGTACAGCTCTGCAAGCAGTTAAAAGCCAGGTAGACCAGTACCTCTGCTAAATCCTGAATAATTGTCACATGACCATCAAGCCACGCCAATAAAATAAGCCACGCCCACAGAACCGGTAGTAAAAAATTTTACTGGTTTCTAGGACAGCACCTTAACCAATCCATCTCTGCAAAGAAGCTGAAGAAACAGTGCCTCACCTAGTTAGTGCTGCAAGAATATTGTATAGACTGTCTACAAACAAGGATGAGACTAGATAGCAACAATAGTGCATTGTAATATCAGCAAAAAATATCACTTGCCTGTAAGCGAGAACTGATGGGATCACAAAACAGACAAAATAATAGAAAATGAACAAATTCTCTGGGACTTTAGAATTCAAACAGATTAACATCTGCCACACAACACCCCAGACATAACCACTTTTAATAAGAAAAACAAAAAAAGTCTGGATAATGGATATCACAATACTTGGGGACAGCAGAATAGAAAAAAGAAAGAATACCGCAAGGTTAGCGAAAATGTACCCAAATGTAAATCCGACCTGTTGGAAATGCAAAAAAGCACAGGGAACTTTTTACCACGCTTGGTGGCTCTGCCCAGAAATTAAGAAATATTAGAACAAGATAAAAACATGGACAGTAGAAATAACAGATTACGAAATTGAATTAGAACCCGAAATTTTTTTATTAGGCATGATTAAAAAGAACATTAGAAATGATATAAAATATTTAATACTTCACATAATTACGGCGGCTAGATTAGCGGTAGCACAACTTTGGAAAATAGATCGATTGCTAACCGACCAGGAGCTAATACAAAAGATATACACATGCGCAGAAATGGACAAATTAACTTTAGAGTTACAGGATAAGGAGGACTCAAAATATTTTACAGTATGGAATAGATGGTACCAGTGGATAAATCAGAGGAGGAGAAATGGGTAGAGATGAAATTTAGAAGAAATTAATATAATTAAAAATTGCACTGTCAGATAGATAGAAAATGAAATATGTCAGTGTATGTTTGTATATATGTATATATAATAATAGAAATTAGTTAGTAGGTGAAGTTGTGTACTGTATATGTAAAGTTATTTTGTTTTTAAGAATGAATAAAGTTTTGTTTTTAAAATAAAAAAAAGAGAAAGAATAGGAGAAAATAATAAAATATAAGACATGCAAATAGAAGTAGACCGATCAAGGCAAAAGAAAGCAAAGTTAGCAATAAGAGTAATAGGTGCCTTGGGGCAAACCCAAAACAACTGGAGCACCACTTGAACACAAGGGACATTGAGAAAACCAGTGAATTGCAAAAGCAGCTTTACTTGGAACGGTTTATATCCTGCAGCAATACTTTAGTATTAAACAACATTTGCCTCTCCCAGGCAGTGGAAATCACTTGGTAGGTGGACATAAATGCCAGATCCAATCTAAACATCTGACTGAATGCGTGACCGTTCGTAATATTTTTTATTACGTCTCACCTTTTTATGTAAGTCAAAGTGGCAAACATATTTAATAGTCCTACTTCTTATTTTTCCCACAAAAACAACCCTGTGAGATGGGTTGGGCTGAGAAAAAGAGATTGCCACAGGGTCAACTAGCCAGCTTTCATGCAGAAGAGCAGCCTTACAATCTCCTGGTTTATAGGCTAGCATCTTAACTACTATTCCAAAGTGTACATAAAATATGTAAAACTACATGAATATACATACCTATGGCAGACAAAAGCTATAACCTAGAAAAGGCAAGGCTAAACTGTTAAGAATCATCCACTATCAAAGGTTAAAATAGAAATTCTGCAGTCTAAGGATGATTTATGGAAAATAATTACAACGCAAAAGACCGGCACAAAAAACAAAGCTTGGGACAGGAAAGACAGATAAGGAAGATTTGTGTATGGAAATAAGTAACTAAATAAGAGAAAATACTGCTAAAGGAATGAGGGATTAGTTGCAGAAACCTCTTGAGCAGACTAATTTAAACAGTCAACTATATCTGCTCAAAACTGTGTAGGATGAAATTGCAGAACTCCTCTAAGAAAAGTAGGAAAATGTTAATTTAGTGGTAGAAATTGAACCGCATAGGAAATAGAATTTGTACAGGATAGGAAATGACTTCTGGTAGAAAGTGGCCAATTGAGGACCCCACAAGATCCTCCAGACAGCAGTGCTTTGTGACAGGACCCTGTAATGGCGCTACAGTGTTGGCTGGTGAGTTGCCAACTGGTAGACAGGGCTAGCCAGTTCATTGTGGGAAAAGCAGTTGCTTTGGAAATTTTCTTTTGCAAACAGACAATAAGTGGTGCTTTCTTCTTCTTAAACACTTTTATCGTTTACGGATGAAGGCAAATATACGTGGCCCAGGATAATGTTGCAGGATGCAATCTGAATTGGTCACCAGGACCAGAGGTTTATTCTTCCAAGCTTTTGGACTTGGATTGGAGCCCATCCTCAGGGTATTTCCCTCTTTCCAAAATGTTTGGTGAGAGAACACATTCTGGAGAGAGAGAAGTTCCCTGAGGATGGGCTCCAACCCCAAGTCCAAAAACTTAGAAGAATAAACCTCTGGTCCCAGTGACCAACTTTTTTTTTTTTTTAATTTGATTTATATGCCGCCCTTCTCCGGAGACTCAGGGCGGCTTACAATGCGTTAAGCAATAGCCTTCATTCTTTTGTATATTTATACAAAGTCAGCTTATTGCCCCCACAAACTGGGTCCTCATTTCACCTACCTTAGAAAGGATGGAAGGCTGAGTCAACCTTGAGCCTTGGAGAGATTCGAACCAGCAGAAATTGCAGGCAGCTGTGTTAATAACAGGGTGCATTATTTATTTATTTATTTATTTATTTATTATTTATTAATCAAATTTCTATACCGCCCTACTCCCGAAGGACTCAGGGTGGTGAATAGCCAAGATAAAATACAGATAATACAAATATTAAAAAATCCCTTAAAATTAAAATTAAACCACTGTACCATCAAGGCTCTTGATTGCATCCTGCAACTTTTATCATTTTTACTGATTTAAAAGAAGTTCCTTTTTTGGTCACAGTCTGATATTCCTTTTTGAAGAACTGTACTGCTTTAGAGACATTTTTATAACTAAATGACAAGGAAGAGGATTATAGGCAGTGAGCCAAGCATAGAATATTTCCTTTCCTTAACTTTTTCTGAGAAACATATGGATTTAAAATGTAGTGGCTTAATTTTGCTTTTTAAAACAATGATAATAATCTGTTAAGATCATTTGATATTGGAAGTTATAAGTTGTGACTTTGAATTCTTACGGAAGGAGGGTTGTAACTGAATCTGATTGGCCAATACTCAACTGCTGATCTGCAAATATATTTTTAAAAGATTTACTCTTTGACCATAAGAGGGAGCCAAAAACTACAAAATACAAAGGCTTTTTTTTTCATTCTATAAAATCCTGAGACAAACAGGATGGAAAACAAACTGAAACACTATCATAGGAGGCTGTTATGACGACTAGATATCATGAGAAGTGTCTTGGAGGAATGCTCAGACAAAATAATTCAAACAATTCAAGCATTTGGAAGAAAGATCGATGACCCAGGGATGCACCAAGTGCAGAAATTTATCAGACCACTGAGATGGCTTTACAAATAAAGGACAAAGTAAATGATAAAGCTGATTTCTTGCAATATAAGAATTGACAGTAAGAGTGCTCATTAGGAGGGTGACTTAAACAAAATTGTCCTAGTGGAATTAAAAGAAGAACTGTAAGTAAGTCACTGAGCTATAAGAGAATAACTGCTCTAAAAGAAGTATTTGAGAACATTCTGAGAGAAAAAACAGTTAGTACCTGTTCAGTAGCTATGGTATTTTGAAGATAAAGGTTTTATTTTACTGGGACAAGTTGGAGGGGGTGACTTAAACTTAATAGGAAAATTGGAGTCAGACAGATAGGACCCTTACTGATTTAACATATGTTAAATGAAATATTAAATTTGGATAAGAAAACTTATTATTTTGTACTAATAACAAGCGGGTTTAAAAGTATAATGAATAAGTTACTGTTACGATTTGCAAAATATTGCTGAAACTGAATTTGGAAAATGAATATGTTTAATACTGTGTGAAATGTTTGATCAATGAGAAATTTATAATGAATTATAGCTAGAAAGATTTTTTAAAAATAAAACAATGTATTAGAAGTAATTGTATCTGTAAGGATGGCAATTTTTAAAGCATTTTAAAGCTTCGATTTTAAAATGAATATAACATTGGAATTAGAAGTTTTTTCTTTAGGGTTGTTGGACAAAGAATTTGAAAGAATATGTGGAATTTTTGCTATTATAGATGATGACAATGCATAAACCTAATAAATGTAAATAGAAAGATATATTATTTTTCACAATAGAAAAAATGGACAGGAAAAATGGATTTGGTTGAGATGGCATTGTTAACTGTTTTAAACTAAGATAAACTTTTATCCAGTTTGGTTTCCATTTGGGAATTGCTTCTGGACTTTTCTGGACTCAAAATAGAAGAAAAAAAAACTTTGGACTTTAGTTAGAAGGTAGTATAATTGTGTAGTTACAGAAATTGCTGGTAATTACTAAACGTAATGCAGAAAAGAGGCTGTACCTATAGTTAGTATTTTACTGTAGTGGAAAGGGTTGGAAGTCAATGCTTCCACCCTCCCCTTTTTTCCTTCTTATTATCCAGCACCCCTCTTTTCCCCTTGTCTAATCTTTATTTTCATTGTATTTTATATTGCAATAAATTTTAATAAAAGTTTAAAAAGAGGAGAGGAAATGAGACATAATCATGTAGGGGCTTTGCTGTTGTCCTTTTAATTCAAGCCTATAGTTCTTTATGACAGCCATTTGGTGTAGTGATTGAGGCACCACACAGAAACTGGGACACTGAGTTCTACTCCTATTTTAGGTAAAAGTTAGCTAAGTGATTTTGGGCTAGTCAGTCCCTTTCAGCCATAAGAAAAAGGCAATGGCAAACTACTTCCAAAAATGTTGCCAAGAAAAATGTGGAAACTTGTTGATTTGAAGGTACACACAAACAAATAACTCTTTATACACAGCTTATATGGAAGACTAGATGGTGAATTTATGCTAGAATATGACAGAAGGAATTCGATTGATATATATATCACTACAGAAGGAAGAAGGAAAGCAAGTAAACTGTATTTATGCTTGGAAGACAGAGAGAAGGAAAGAGAGCACTCTATATTATTTTGCTGCAAAAAAGCAAGTATGCATAAAGAAAAACTACCTTATTTGCAAGACTGAACAAAATAAGATGGGAGTCACCGAAGAGAAAGTAGTAGGAAAAACTACAGCAAGTGAAGCAATTGGAGTCATAGAGTGAATACTATAAAGTAGCCAAAGGAAGCAATAGATTCAGATGGACGATAGATTCTGAACCAATAACTGTATAACAACAAAGAACTTTTAATAGAATGAGATGAAGCAATGAAAAAATTTACCTAGCAAACGAGAAGGGCCTAACAGTGCAAGGAATTGGAAATGGAGTTGTAAAATGTTTCACCACCAGTGTGAAATGCAAGACCCCAACAAAAGATGTCTGTATGCATAAGCAATAGATAGAAGTCTACTTTCTATGAAATGCTTGATCAAGATGGCACTGCAATGGAAGCATATACAGTTTCTAATGAAGTGAACATTATTGTTGGGGCAGTTACAAGTTATCCTATATATGTATAGCCCTTAGAGGTGAAGGGTGAAAAAGCCCGAGTGGTAACCCACCCTCTTCACTAGAATTGCATCTGCCTGTGGCACAGATGACTCAGAATTGTGACCTCTAAAGCCATAAAGTAACTTGCAAGTCAAAACAATGGATCAGACATAGGACTATATCATTATGGTACTTGAATGACAAAGACAACTCACGTCACTACCCAACATCATCAACAGCTGATCAAGTCACCCCTTGGATGTAATTCACAGTGACTATGTGGAATGATAAGACAAGTGACTTTCAGGCAACTGATTTTTCATCATCATCATTGATTATCACACAATACAAAAAGACATAGCCACAAAGTGCAAAAATGTGCAAAATGAGAGCCTAAAACTCAGAGAATACATGAAGATGGTAAGCAATATACCTAATTTAGTGCTAGTTAATTATCTTCTGAAATGGCAGTGGAGTAGAATATATGAACATGGAGACACTGGAAATAACAGAACACAAAGCACCAAATTATATAACCTATATTCTAGAGCAAAATGGATTGACAGAAAGAATGATTGCCTGACAGGATCTGAAAAGAAGCATTTTGATAAGATGCTAATCTATCCAACAAGTTCTAGGGAGAGACAGTTATGGTACTTGGCTACCTAAAGAAGCCACAGAAAAGACACTATATGAATGATGGAATGGCACGAATCTTAATATAGGCCATTAAAGCCATCTATTTGGCTACAGAGCCTGTATTTACATTCCAAGTGAGAAATGCTCATAGCTGAGTAACGGAGCAAAGAACATCATAATGGTTAGATATAATAAGAAGAGTAAAGGATACAGCAAGGTGAACCCCAAGTTATGTAGAACAAACATGTGCAACAATTTATTCTTTGGTAACATGCAGTGAGGTGAAATCTTGAAACAAATGAACCCCAAAGAGTATTTACTATAATATATCTGTAAAGCAGGAGATCCATCCAATTAGCCAAAAAATTGCCAGAAGAGGCATGTCTAGCACCAGTCAAGCAGAAGGCGAAAGGTATTTCTAACCACTTGTAGAAAGAGAAAACAAACAACATGTCCAACCAGCCAACTGATGCATAGATAACAAGGAGATTCCAAATCCCAGAGGTCAAGGTATAATCAAGAGCATAACTGCTAGAAAAAATCTCAGACATAGTCAGAACCCATAAAATTCATAAACCTACCACCTGGAAGCACATCAGAGGTGCAATTTGATATCTATTTGGCAGTTTGTCATATTTTGAAACTTGTTTTGGGTTTTGATACTTTAACGAGAGCCTCATTGAGCTATTCACTTATTCACTTTGTATGGATTTCCAACTTACCAACAGTGATTCTGGCAGCGAATATAGGATTAAAACCAAAAGCAAACAGGTAAAGATAGCACAGAGGAGAACATGCTATAAACTGAGGCCAACCTACAATCATTCAGTATTCCAGTTATTACAGACGGGTTCTGCCTCCATGCTGAGAGAAAAGCCAGATTTTCAAAGTCTTATGGAAGGGTTGGAGCATCTGAATCTTATGTGTTTAAAACTGAATCTTGTGGGACAGGGTATAAGCAAATCAAATAATTATTTTATCACAAATATAATATTTGAAAAGTGTGAAATAATTTTGAAGATAGTGATTACCTCACGATTATATCGATCACGGTATTTTTGAAGTTTATTGTTTCATTTAGTTTACTACTGTATATAGTGAATTGCTTTTTAGTCATGCAAACTACAAATTTAAATTGGAGATTGTATGGCGAATTATATGTCTTAAGATTCCAGTATTTCAAGTAATTCTGTAAAAACATTACATACTGACCATAGTATATTATTTCCTGGAGACATTGTACATTTTACGTTTTATGATACTGCATTAATATTTTTGTCTAGTGGAAAACTGGCTTGGATGCAAGGTGTAGTTAAATAAAAAATATTTTTCTGATGCCACTCAGATATGAGAGACATAGAAAAGGGTTTGTGTCCTATATATACTGCACTCAGTTGTGCACTTATTTTTTTAGGGGTAAAGAAGAACAAAAACAACCAGTGACACAGTAAGTAAAAAACCAAAAACACAAGTGCAGTGGGCTTTACTTCTCTACCTTTGCCATTTTCTGCTTTCTGCACCTTTGATGGTTTTAAACTAATACCAGATAGGCTGCAGTTAGTTATCTGCTTTCGGATTGGCTTGTAAAAGCTGCTTTCAGTGTGTTATTTCATCCACATTTCAGTTGGATGTGGTTTCTTGCTACCTGCTTGCGGATTATTCTGGTTTAAAACTATTCTCCCCTAAATCCTAATTGTGGCTGACTTAATTGCAGTGAACATTTCCATTGGCTGTAGCTTTCCTGCATTTACATGATGATGATGATGATAATGATTATAGAAAAAAAAAATTATACTACTATGATTTCATTTGGTTATTCAGTCACATTATTTGCTTATTTGAACAGGTGGTTTCCCTTTAGTGGGTTCACTGAGCTGGTAAATAACGTTCTTCAGCCACAGCAAAAACAACAAAATGAGAAGGAGCCCCAGACGTAAGTAAGCTACTGTGTGTAGATTTAGTTTCGCTCTAACATTGAGACATACCGAAGGGTATGTTTAAGTGATTACTCTAAAACAACATCTTTTAAATTGAGGCTGAATTCTTAATGCAGTTTTTCTGGGGAGTAAATTCCACTGAATACAGTGTTATATACTAATTAGTTAGCAGGTATAAAACTACACTAAATAACCAATGTTGCTTTTCAAATTTTCATTGATAAAGTGAATTGTTCCAGGCCTTTAATTTGGTTGATGGGAATGCAAGGTGCTCCTTGCTTTCATATAGAACCCATTGAAAGTAACATGACAACTTTCGCATAAATAAATATACTTAACTATAAATATTAAATATATTTAACTTTTAGATAAATAAATATACTTGATTGATATGACCATACAATTGAAATTTCAGGCCATTTTAGTTGCTAAAAAGTTTATATACATCTAATACTTTATACATCGTCACTGAATCATTTTTTGTCAATATTTGTCAAGTTGAAAGGCTTTGACAGACAGTTTTGTTTTGGGTGACATTTATAAATGACTATCCCTTGAGGAGAAAGTCAGAAACTAATTCCTTTAAAAAATGCAGGAATTGTTACAAATTGAAAAATAAAATACATAAATGTATATTTAAAAGAGCCGAACATCAATAATTTTAAAAGCAGGATATAAAGTGTATATTATAGTTTCTAAAGTTTTAAAAGTGTCTTTCAATTTTGGAGATTTGAACATGATGGCATGGATTAGACTCTTTATTCACCTCTTAAATATTTTGGCACATAAATTACTATTGTTTCAGTACTAGCAGAATAATACATGAAGATAAAAGAGGAAAATATAACTTTGTCAGACATTTCTACTAATTTATGAAAGTTATCCAGGCATTGAAAATGGTTTCTTGCATTATTTGGGAGAGAGACAAAACATTTTACCTTTATTGTATACAATTTTCTTGAAAATTTCTAATAGATATATTTTATATTAAGTTATTGCAGTCCATATGATAATTAGAATTTACATTTCAACCCTAGTTTTTATCTATACAAACTATAGTAATATTGAAAATTTTAGGCCATGGTTTAGGTACACATATGTATGTAGTATTCATAATATATAATGTATATAGTTGAGAAAGATCATATTTCTGGGATTAGTTGGGATATAATACTGCTATCAGAAGAAATATGTTATTTATGAACTGATAGGAACATGAATATTAGATCAGAGCTATATACAAATATATCCATGCATATCTTTTGAATCTTAATTCTGTTTTTATTTTTTAAAGTATTTTATGTTTCCAACTAGTCTACTAACAATTCTATTGAAATCAACTGACCTTCTTAATGTTATTTTGACTGTGATGTTAGCAAAACAGAAACTGTAAAGTTATCTGTTTGCTTGGATAAGAATTCTTTTTTTCTAAAAATAAACCTTGAACTAGCTGGTGTGATATAGTATTATCAAGGTTAAAATGCCTGTTGGTTAAGAGATGATAAATTTCTTGGTCTCTTTTTATCTGTCTTGCACTCCACTCCACTTTAAAAGGTAATCATTTAGACAGATATGAATCCTATAGAAGCATCTTGTATGTGCTTTTACTTTGACTTGTATTTGTTGACTGATCTTTTTATTTCAATATACCATTGTTTAGTAGCTTTGCATATTCAGTACCACTATTTTCAGCCTTCTAGAACTCTTAGGCTTCCTTTAACCTTACTGCTGCTTATAGTTGGGGGTCACCTTTTAAGACTCTAATATTTCTCTCCCCTACCCACTCTCCATTACTCTCAAAATCTTTAAAATATTTCAAGAACAGTTGTCTAGTTTCTGCATTTTCTAAACTTCAATATATATAATTAAGATTTTCCTTTTCATTTTTTCCATGTTTATTTGTTCCATATATTTTGCAAAATGCTGTTCTCATGGAATGCAATATACAATTAATTAAGCATAATAATACATATTATATGCTTAATTACAATAAGCATAACTTCCCAATTGACAGGGAGATTCTAAGTGAAGAATTCAGCACTGTGATTATAATTCTTTTAATTTAATATATGAAGTGTGCCCTGGTAAAATGAAATTCATACGAATGCTAAACACACAAGCAACAGATTTGTAACTATTTATCCTGACAAACCTATATCAAGTGACAATTTGAACAAAGTCTTGCTTGTCTGTGTGTGGGTTGAGATTTCCAATCTTATGGAAAGATGCTACATGTCACTTCCCGCCTGGACTACTGCAACGCTCTCTACATGGGGCTCCCCCTGGGGTGCACCCGGAGGCTCCAGCTGGTCCAGAACGCGGCCGCGTGGGGGATTATGGGGCGACGAGGCGCTCCCATGTGACACCTCTCCTGCGCGAGCTGCACTGGCTTCCGGTGGTCTTCCGGGTGCGCTTCAAGGTGTTGGTGACCACCTTTAAAGCGCTCCATGGCTTAGGGCCGGGGTACTTACGAGACCGCCTTCTGCCACCAATAGCCTCCCACCGGCCAGTACGCTCGCACAGAGTGGGCATCCTCAGGGTGCCGTCCGCCAGACAATGTCGGCTGGCGACCCCCAGGGGGAGAGCCTTCTCTGTGACGGCGCCCACCCTCTGGAACAACCTTCCCCCAGAGTTGCGTACAATAACAGACCTCCGGATTTTTCGTCGGGCCCTGAAAACCTATTTATTTCAACTAGCTGGGCTGGCTTGAGTTAAATTTTAAATTTTAAATTTTAAATTGATTTTAAATTGGGTTGTTTTAATTTACGGCCAAATATTTAATTATTTTAATACTGTTTTTAAATTTTGTATGCTCTGTTTTTACCTTGGCTGTGCACCGCCCTGAGTCCTATTTGGAGAAGGGCGGTATAGAAATTTAATAAATAATAATAATAATAATAATAATAATAATAATAATAATAATAATACATATATGGTTTTTCTTCCAACATCCTACTATTTAAGTTGCTGATGGGAATTGTGAATGTGATATTGCTTTCACTTAACTTGTCCCATTAAGATTTGAGAAGGAGATAAACTAATGAACATAATTACTAAATAAAGGATAAGAAATCCAAATTATTTTCTAGTAGTTTTAGAGGTTATATATTTATTTGTTAATCAGTGATTTATAATTACTTTTGTGGAGACTATAAATAATAATGCATTAGCAGTATTTTGGGGTTTTCCCCCCAGAATAACAGTTGTTGAAATAAAAACATCTTGTGGTCAATCAAAATACAAACTTGGTATCTTCAATTATACATGGTGAATCCATGTAATTTGTTTAGAGAAAAATGCATTCCCACTGGACAAAAAAGATTTAACTTACATGCAAACATCTAACTTGTTAATTGCAATCTAATTTCTAATTTAACAAACTCCCCAAAGCCTAGTTGTTACTAGAGTTGCAAAGAATTTTATTTGATGGAATGTTTTTATTAAAAAATGTTTTTGACAAACCTAATTTTAATTAATAATTTTGTTTTCCAAATTTATTCTCTCTCCCTCAACAAGAAACTGAAAACAAATGCTTTTGACTCAGGTCCATTTAATTCAAATGTAAGCTCAACAATGGTGCTCATTACGCCTGTACCTTGGTACTCGATTGCTTTGAAAGTCGTCAAATTTAGTACTTGATGCGAAAATTGTGTCCTGGTGCTTGTCATTTGTTTGGAACTCGACATGCAAGCTAAAGCTTGTGGATGTTGGCTGCCTTGTGACGTGCTGACCTTTCCAGCCAAAACAAAGGGCCACGCATTAATCATGTGATAGCTCTTGGCCTAAACACATCTCCTTGAGGTTTTATCTTAGCTTCTGTGGTCATTTTGTATATTTTTGTACTTTTTCCCCCTAATCATGGGTCCTAGGAAACCAAGCAGTTGTAGCGCTGAGCAGAAAATTACTTTGCACCTCCATTGATCAAAAAAAGAAAAAGAAAAGAAACAGTAGGCAAATATGAGAGTGGTACTTGCATTTGGATTACTGATCTTGCTAGGGAATACGGTATGCCTAGAACAACGGTCTCTACCATAATTAAGAATAAAGAAGCAATTAAAAAGGCTGATGTTGCGAAAGAAGTTACAGTAGTAACAGAGCAGCATTCTCAAATACTCAAGGAAGTTGAAAAGCTGTTATTAATTTGGGCAAATAAGCAATTAGTGGGCGACAGTGTGTCAGAAGGCATGATATGTAAAAAAGCAAAACTGTTGCATGCCGATCTCTTGAAAAACAAACCTGGACCAAGTGGTGAGACTGTTAAAGTTTTTAAGGTCAGTCATGGCTGGTTTGATAACTTAAAAAAAACGACCGACATCCATAGCATCGTGAGGCATAGTGAGGCAGCGAGTGCTAATAAAAAGGCTGCTGATGAATCTGTCTGTGAAATTCATGACTTCATAGGGTCTGAGGGTTTTAGAGTCTACATCACAAAAGAGGAGAAGGTATCACCAGGTCACAAACCAATGAAGAACAGGCTTACTCTATTGTTGTGTAGGAATGGTAGTGGGGACTTAAAAATCAAGCCTCTACTATTTTATCATAGTGAAAACCTGTCGATTTTCAAGAAGCATAATGTCATAAATATCAAACTCACATGTGATATGGAGGGCAAACAGAAAAATTGGGTCATGAGGTGATTTTTTATCGAATGGATAAATGAAGTGTTTGGTCCCTCAGTGAAAACATATTTGCTGGAGAAAGATTTGCCTCCGAAAGCTTTCCTAATAATGGACAATGTACCTTCCTACCCTCCAGGCTTGGAGGATTATTTATTGGAGGAGTTCAGCTTCATCATTGTAAGGTTTTTACCTCCGCCCCCCCCACCCCAACATTATTTTCATCCAGCCCATGGATCAGCAGGCCATTTCAAACTTCAAAATTTGTGCACCAAATTGTACACTAAGGCGTTTTTCCAGAGGCTTTTGAGACCATCTCTGGCATCTAGTTGACCCTCACAGAATTCTGGAAGGAGCATTTCAATATCCTGCACTGCCTTAATCTTATTGATAAGGCCTGGAACGAAGTCTTTTATAGGACAATGAATTCGGCATGGAAGAATTTGTGATCAGAAGCTGTGACTCAGAGAGACCTCTAAGGGTTTGAGCCTGACTATTGTGCAGGGTATTGTATCTTTTGACCAGTCCATGGGTTTGAAGGTCAATTCGGCTGATGTTGATCAGTTAGTGGAAGAACATCATGAAGACCTGAGCCTGAGAAGCTGCTGGAACTACAGAAGGAGTATTAACAAGAGGAGACTAAAGAGATTTCTTCAGGTGAGGAGGAGATAAGGGAGGATATCCACAGTTCATTGATAAAAGAAATGTGTGCAAAATGGGTAGAGGTTCAAAACCTGGTGGAGAAGTACCATCTGGACAAAGTTCTGGCAAACACAAATGTGAATTTACTCAATGACCAAACAATTTCACACTTTTAAGGAATTCTGAAAAGAAAACAGAAGCAGTCTTTATTGGATAGGTTTTAGTGAAGGTGACAAAAAAATGCTTCAGAGCCTGTGGTGCAAGTTGAAAAAAGGCAGAAAAGAGAAAGAACATCTGAAATACAGTGTTCTATTTCAAGCAACACTCCATGCACCTTCTCTTCCTCACCATTCCCTTCCCACCATCTCTGTAATGGCTTTCCCAGACAACGAGGAAGAGCTGACTCCATGGTCTTCAGGATCAGGAAGATACCAAGGATCTCTGTTCAGTCTGAGCGGAGAGTGAACGTGTGAGAGGAAGAGGAGAGGCCAGGAACTTCAGACAGCCATCAGGGAACAACCAGATGAGTGCCTGCCTAGAGAGGAGTGGAGAGAGATACAGCTGCAGCTGGAGGGCTTGGAGACCCAGTCAGAAGCATGGGGTGAAGAAGGGTTATAGCTTCAGCTGGTCAGCAGATATGAGAAGGAACTGCCTCCTCTACCAGATCCTAGGATGTATAGGGCTGAACTGAGGGAGGCACAAGGGAGGTCAGCAATGCTACTGGTGAAGAGGCAGTTTTCTCCCTCCTAATGAGTTACACCAGCGTGCGCCTATTTAGCTCAACGGATGGAGCCATATGACATTAGAAACAGCTGCCCATTTTCTCTGCCATGCATGCTCCAACTCTGTGACTTCAGACCTGTGCTTTGTGTGACGGTGTTTGGACTTCAGATCTGCTTCTAGGATTTAGGGCTTGTGCCTTGACATGGATTTATCGTGTGTGGACTCTGGATTGTGCCTGGATTTTGGATTGTGTGTGGACTTGTCTTGTGCCTTTGCCTGCAGACTTTACAACCCTGTGTCTAAGCTATGCAGGCTTGGATTCAGAGGAACTTTGCAGTTGGTGTGAGTGGGACTTTTCCTGATAAAGTTTTTTTAAATTCCCTGTGAGTTCATGCATGTGCATTGGAACAGGATAATCCCAGTAGGACATGGACTCTTCTCGGTACAGGTAAAGTGAAGTTTTCATTTTATTCAATTGAAGTACAGTATTTATTAATTTTTAGGTTTATTTCTCATGTAAAGTAATGATATACAATCCTATCTTTTTACTTATTGCCTTAAAATGTACATTGAGTGGTTCAGGAACACATTAAAATTATTTACATTGTTTCTAATGGGAAAATTTTGTGTGTGGTACTTATCAACCAGTTTGCAGGCACTTAGCAACGATTTTGCATTCATGATGGTTGCAGTATCTCTTTCATATGATTGTAATTTAGAACCTGCCCTGCTGGCTTCCCACAAACAAAGCCAATGGGAAAACCGGCAGGAAAAGCAGCAAGTCACTAGTCTCCTGGCCAGATATAAATATGATTCTTATGAGATATGATTTTTAGTTAGTACAGAATCATCATGAATAAGATGACTATAACTGAGAACAGTTCCTAGCACTCCTTCCTCCTCCCATGATTTTGGGAGGTATTTCCTCAGAAAATCTATCTATAAATATTTGAACTGAGATATATGAACACTCTTTCTTTATTATTTATGTATCACATTTTTATAGCCAACCTAATTCTTTTTTCTCTATCTCTTCAGTATTGGTGCTATGTATGATAAATGTGCATTTAATTTAAAAGAGGAAGAAAGGAAGAAGAGATAGAGAAAAACACCCCATATGATGCCCAGTTTCTTCACCATTTCAACTTGGCAAGTTGTCAACTCAAACTGAAACTAATCTGGGGCATTTCTAGCTCTCCAATTAAAATGTGCTTTTGACACACTTGTTTGTGTGTGTGTACGTGTGTGTGTGTGTATTTATGTATGTATGTGCATACATACCACCTAGAAGTCATTATAAAATAAAGGTAGGTGAATTAATAACTACTGGTTAAAGTTAAAGCTAGTTAAATAAGATATTACTACCAAGAGCCTTGGTAGTACAGTGGTTTAAGGCACCCTGTTATTAAGCTGGTTATTAAGACCAGCTGCCTGCAATTACTGCAGGGTTCGAATCTCGCCAAGGCTCAAGGTTGACTCAGCCTTCCATCCTTTCTAAGATGGGTAAATTGAGGACCCAGTTGTGGGGGCAATAAGCTGACTTTGTATAAATATACAAAAGGATGAAGGCTATTGCTGAGCACATTGTAAGCCGCCCCGAGTCTCCGGAGAAGGGCGGCATATAAATCAATTTTTTTTAAAAAAATAAAAAATAAAAAAATATTCTGTTTATACAATGATTTAAGTCTTTCAGAGAATCAAGCTGGAATAAAGCTTTGATGTACTGAGTTAGAACTGATCTAAAAATTAGAAATTCTTTCTAAAATGAAACAGTAATTAAGTAGAGGTTGGACTAAAGCTTTGCATGTACTGAGATAGAACTAATCTAAAAAGTAGAAATTCTTCCTAGAATAAAACAGTAATTGATTAAGTCATAAAACCAGATAGGAAGATAAATAAGTTGTTAATGTATCTATAGAGGGAAAATTAAGTCACATCTAAATACAAACTAGAGAGTCACAGCCCAAGTAAAACAATGCCAGTTGTAACAGTAACATTAACAAAAAATCTATTGAATAAAAGCAGCCAGTAAAAGCTGAAAAGAATAGGACAGCATCTCCTTGAGATGTAAATACTTAAAAACCTTTGATAAACAGGAAATAATATTTTTAACACCACAAAAACACATTTTACTACAATTCAGACAACAATGTCATTTGGAAAAGAGCCTCTAAGAATATAACAGAATAACAGAGTTGGAAGGGACCTTGGAGGTCTTCTAATCCAACCCCCTCCCTAGGCAGGAAACCCTACACCACTTCAGACAAATAGTTATCCAACATCTTAAAAACTTCCAGTGTTGGAGCATTCACAACTTCTGGAGGCAAGTTGTCCCACTGATTAATTGTTCTTACTGTCAGGAAATTTCTCCTTAGTTCTAAGTTGCTTCTCTCCTTGATTAATTTCCACCCATTGCTTCTTATCGTGCTCTCAGGTGCTTTGGAGAATAGCTTGACTCCCTCTTCTTTGTGGCAGCCCCTGAGAAATTGGAACACTGCTATTATGTGTTCCCTGGTCCTTCTTTTCATTAAAATATAATGTATGGCAGTGAAAAGTGTTTTACCTCTATCTTTTTTGAGTTCTCATATATTTTCTTAAATTAGTTTGTGATTAAATATGTTGGAATTTTAATAGAACTATATGAATTTATGGAAGAATTAATTTTGTGATTGTCATATTGACTAAATTTTCATGCTGCTGATCATAGGCTGTGGGAACTTTGGTAGACTGCTTCATCAGTAATGTATGTTCTGCTTGATTTAATAAAATCTGGCATTGTCTTCTGAATTATATGCAGTGTTTGTGGATTGATTCAAGTATTTAGTAGACCAATAAGTGCCTTTGTTGGTTGGGAAACTGGCTAGTATCTCTCCCTCATATCATACTTCAAGCAAATTTCAAATAGAGCGGTTATTTACAAGAATACGTCTACTAAAAAGAGGAGGTAGATTGAATGTTTTGGCCATTTAAAAATAGGCATTGTATGAAGTGTGTATAATATATAACATTGTTTATTTGATAAATCCAAAGCTTTGACAAAAATTGAATTGGATTTGTGTGTGTTGGAAATATCATTGTGAAAACGTGTAGTGCAGCATGATTGATTTTATCTTAGTTCAGGGGTGTCAAACTAGCAGCCCATGGGCTGGATGCGTCACGTGAAGGCCACACCCACCCCAGCTTTGTGACGGCAAAATATGTCATGATACGTCACGTGACATCAACATGAGGCGGTGAGTTTGACACCCATGTCTTAGTTTGTTAGCTTAATAGGTCTGTTCTTGTGTATGCTGATGTTTATTGTTAGTACCTCTACCTTATTCTTTTTTTTGAAGCTTTATTTATACAAACAGTTAAGAACTGTTGGCCCAAAATCATGATAAATAGTATTATAGTATTAATTCTGGTAGCCTGTCATCACTGTCTCTATCACAATCACTATTCTTTCATATATAATTACTTCAAAGTATATTTTTTCTATAATAAGTTTATGTGAATATTGTAAGGTTAGATGATGGAGTGATAAACGCTTCTGATTCCTGACTACATTAGCACCCCTACCATTGTCTGTGCTTTTCTTCTATTCATTTAAGGGGGAAACCATCAAGTAAGAATAATACTGTTGCAGCAGTAAAAGGATACAACTTGCTTAATAATTTAGCACTCTCATGAATTTGTAAATGATGTGGAATGATCTTGTTCTAATTCCTGTTATTATAATGTCGGTGTGTGTGTGTGTACATTTCAATGTTCATGTAGATTAATATATTATTGGGCACTTTATTTTCATAATATGAGAATATTTAGCAGAATGTTAATTTATATTTAATAATATGGTTAGTATCTTCCCAATAGCTGTTTGTTTACATTTTAAAAAATGGTTACAGCCAGGGGCAATTGATAAATCCCAACAATACTTACATTGTTGTGTAAGTGTTTCCATTCAGGTGGATACACATTCCACCTATCTTCAAAGCACAGCAGGGTAAAGGCTATTTAAACCCTGGGGTGGGTGGGATTCTTTTTCAAAGGGCAGATGCTGCAACAGAGAAAGCATCCCTTCAAATCCCATCAGATAGCATTGCTTAATAGATAGGAACAGGAACATGTTACTTTGTAAGAACTTAGAACAGTGGGTCTCAACTTTCCTAATGCCGTGACCCTTTAATACAGTTCCTCATGTTATGGTGACCCCCAACCATAAAATTATTCCTAAAACCATTGAAAATATGTGTTTTCCGATGGTCTTAGGTGACCCCTGTGAAAGAGTCATTCGACCCCCAAAGGGGTCCCGACCCACAGGTTGAGAACCACAGACTTAGAAGATGGACAGAAACCTCTTAGAGAGGGCTATAAAGCACTGTGAAGCAGAATATGCTTAAATGCTATTGCTATTACTACATACTTCAAGATACTCAGCAGATTTTTCCTCTGAAAACTAGATGTGAATTACAAAATAATGATGCATTTTTGTAATATTTCTGGTTTGAATTTGAGGAGTAGGAGAAGAGGGAACAATCCTATCATACAGCACTATATAAGAGTTACAAATGCATCTTTTGAGATAGATCTTGGCCGTGTCATCTGAAGTACTGGTTGAGTACTTGGACTTTAGCAAGGCATTCGATAAAGTAGACCATAACCTACTACTAGATGTAATAACAAGCTGGGCACCTGAAAACCTGGATCGTGATCAGTGCTGTGATAGCTGGAACTTCAGAAACTGATCATATGTTCTTTTTTTTCAGCGAACCATAACTTTGAATGGACACTGAATGAATGGACGTAAGCTGAGAGCTACCTGTATTCTGAAGTAGCTAATAATTAAAGTTGTGGAAACTAAAGAATAATCAGTGATTGTATTATCAACAAGAATAAAAATGTATTCATTCAGAGAAAGCTTGCAATATGAAATGTAGACTGAAAAAAGCACAATGCATATGAACACCTCGTAGAAATTAACCTTTATCTTGTAGGATTACTTCTGTTTTTCTTATGTTTTACTGGACATATGGGTCTCTTCTCCATAGTTAATTTTTAATTTTGCAATGAAGTATAAAAACATACTCGATAGATGGAACATTGCCAGGCTAAATCAAAATTCCCAAATTAATAAAATACAACAAACTTATTCACAATTGTACATTGTCAATGAAAAGGACAAGAAAATTGACATACAAAGTTTATTTTCTTTCATTAATTTTCAGTTATTTGTTCAGAGCCTAGTATGTGTAATTGTTTTCATAGGTCTGTTGTTACAGACACTGAGATTGTTTAGTGTTACTGAAATACTTTTTATTTTATTTATTTATTTTTGTCAAGTACGTATTAGATAATATATATAAGTATAAGCATGAATTGAATACATAAAATGAATACAAATAAAGGGAACATTAGGACAGAAAGGGTAGGCACGCTGGTGCTCTTATGCATGCCCCTAATAATATAATATAATAATATAATATAATATAATATAATATAATATAGTATAGTATAGTATAGTATAGTATAGTATAGTATAGTATAGTATAGTATAGTATAGTATAATATAATATAATATAATATAATATAATATAGATACATATATACACTCTATATACTTTATTTCAGTAGAGTTTAAGCATTTTTATCCTTATGTACCCAATTTCTTAAACAGATATTCTACATTCATCAATCCCTTGCATTTTACCATTTCTCTCTTGAAATTTTATAGTTTTACAATATATCATTCTTAACTGCATGTTCTTCAATGAACTGCATGCTCATTGGACCCCTCTTATTTCAGAAATCAGTTCTGTCATTTTTAAGGTCAATTGGATGAATTGAAATTCAGCAACTCAATATCATAGCATTCTATTTGCTTGATCTTTTCTCTTGTCTTAATGAAATTAAAGTATTCGTATAGTACAATGAAAATCTTTAGGCACCTTTGCTTCTTGCAAGAATCTCCGGATTTGTCAGAGTTTGTTGCAAAAAACAAATCCAGAAAGCACACACAGGCAGACTGATGCAGCAGGATTCATTAACTTCTTTATATACACAATAATACATGAAGTAAGTTTACAATACCAACAGCAGATTCACAGGCAGAAGAGAGATTGGTTTCAGTTCCAGCAGCAAACTAGTTCACACATACTGGTTTCAGTTTCTCTTTACAGAGTCAGAAGCTGCAGACTAAGACACGCCTTGGCTCTAGTCTGTCTCACTCCCAGTCGGCTTACTTAGTTGCTATGCCTATTCATTGGCTGACCTTGTTACCATATCTTCCCAGTCATGAATATTTTGACAGGATTTCTCACCTATTCCTTGAGAGAGTTGACTTGCTCATTAAGTGCAATTTTCTAATTTTCACCAGCAGGCAAATATTTATACAAGTGAGTATCTGTGTAAGATATTGTATATTTTAGGCATTTCTTTGAAGCTC
This sequence comes from Arizona elegans, assembly GCA_022577455.1. Classification (NCBI taxonomy): domain Eukaryota; kingdom Metazoa; phylum Chordata; class Lepidosauria; order Squamata; family Colubridae; genus Arizona; species Arizona elegans. The sequence goes on along the minus strand of JAKOOJ010000002.1, from coordinate 14,128,241 downwards.
TGGTGAATAGTGCAGCCACGACCTTGGTCATAGCTAGGAATATGGAGACTTGGACTGAATTGCAGTGGTGCAGTATGTGATTGTGAGTCCCATAGAAATTCCTGATACACTAAAGAGCTCCAGAAGATGAAATGACACAAGAGAACCTAGAGCACAACTGGCAAAAGATGAAAACATATTGGGCACAGGTAAGTGCCTCTATTTGGGCTCATCTTGTGATGTTAAGAGTGACAAAGTATGTGTACTTTTCCATTCTTATCATATTTGCAAATGACTGGTGGTCCCATTTGAGGAGACCAGCTCCCTTATGAATAAAAACAGGTCATGGGAACCCTTGAATTGATGCTGTGAGTAATATGCTCACCATCTGTCAGACAAAGTTGGTCAGCTTCAGAATTGGGCAGGGCTTATGGAAATGACACATATGAGCCCAGTTATATGGGAAAAGTTTGATCAGATCAATCCTAAAAAAGTCCTTGCTGCTGTGAGTTTTACTATGAATAATGCTCTCTCTCTTAGTTGGTTAAGACCTTCTAGGAGATGACAGGTGGTTGGGTCCAAGTGTTGCTTAATAGAGGAGGGGATGGTGCTCCTACTTTGAAGAAGAGTGTGGTCTTGTCAGGGTGCGATCATTGAATTGTGTTGGATAACTTTTGCCAAATCTCCAACTTTATGCTTTTAGGAAAGGTTGTTGAGAGAGTGGTAGGCTTCAGAGAGCGCTGGATAAAGAGAATTAGTCAAACCTTTCTCATCAGGATTTATGCTGGGTTACAATACTGAGACAGCATTGATTATGCATGTGGATGGCCTCTGGAGGTCTTAGAATGAAGATAGTGCATCTATCCCAGTCCTTGTGGATCTTTTGTTGACTTTCAATACCATCAACTATGATATATGTCTGGGCCAGCTTTAGGGGAATTGTTCTTTTATGGTTCTCCTTTGTTTATGGCCGATTCCATTCAGTGTTGGTGATGGGGTAGAGGTCTAATTGTCTGCATTGAGGGGTGTCTCAGGTTTCAAGTCTCTTGCTATTCCTTTTCATTTATGAAAATGCCATATAGGGCATGGGGTTACATGGCCTGAAATTACGGTACATGTTTCCACCCTGTGCCAGTCAGGCAATGTTGAGTTGTTAGCCCAGTTTCTAGAGTCTGTGAGGGCCTTTATGGGGATGATCTAAATGCAGTGCAAGATGGAGTGGCTCTGAGTTTTTGGCCCCCTTGGATCTGGTGGGGTATTATATTTGTTTTCTTTTTATTTCTTCTAATTTTTAAAGTTCTCCACAAATTTTAGTCCAAAAATCCATTTTCTTTTCGGGTTTTGTCACTTTGAACTTCCGCTTTAGTCTTCTTCCTTCCTTTCCCCCACGCCCATTAGCCGCTGTTATTCCGCTGGGGCACTTTTAACAAATTTAAAGATCTTCCCTTTTTTGCCTACGAGCTGGTAATCACTCACTTGGCATCAGTACTCCGTTCAAATCACCACTCCTGCTCAATACTTGGTCCTGTTGCCTCAGCTTAATGATGGCCACAACGGTCACTGCCCCTGCTGCTGAGTCGAAGAGTTTCCTCTGACCTCCGAGGAACTTGCCTGTTCCTGTTGGTCTTCTGAGGTGCCTCTCCTTCTTCTCTGTCCCTACAAGACAGATCTGGTCCAAAGACCCCTCGGCAGTGGGTTGTCAGCCCGGGATTTCACAAGGCTCATCAGAGCCTGCTATTCCCTGACTCTCTCGCCGCGACACTTCCGGTTGAATCATATTATATTTGTTTTCTGATGGCGTAGCATCTGCCCAGACAGAGCCAGTGATAGTATGGGGGGTCTTTCTGAATTTACAGCTCCTGCTCAAGGAGTAGATGCCAGCCATGCTTACCTTTGTACAGATTCATCTTATGCACAAGTTATACCCATCCTTGGACCTTTAAAAGACTTGCTTACATTCACTTATGCCTGGATCACTTTCTGATTGGATTATTGCAAAGTGCTTTATATGGGACTGTCTTTGAAAATCACCAGGAAGTTAGAACTAGTCCAGAATGTAGCAGCACATGCAGTTTTGGACACCTTCCCATTTGTCCATATTACACCACAATTGTGTAAGCTGCACTTCCAGTTTTTTTCCAAATACAACACAAGGTCCTGTTGATCACCTTTAAAGTGTCTGAACCAGTGGTGGGGTCTACTTACTACCAGTTCGCAATGGGATCGTGCCATACAATGGATGCAAACCCTCATAACTTATTTTCTGTTCCATGTAGGCTAGCTTCTCATAATAGAGACAATAGAGTGGAATAGTGTGTATTTATTGCTTTAAGATCTTAGTCATTACCTTCAAGGGAGGAAGCACTATGATGAAGATAACACCAGGCTCTGTTAATTGATCACATGAAAACAACAACCAATATTAACTTTATTAGGATAATGTATCCTAACTTTAAAAAAAAACTCAGTATAATTTTTACCATTTTTTTTTACTCTTACATACATATGAATATTTATCTACAATTCTTTTTCTTATTTTTTTTTTTTTTTGGTGCAGGAAACTACACCAACAGTTCGAAATGTATAAAGAACAGGTGAAGAAAATGGGTGAAGAATCGCAGCAGCATCAACAACAGCAGCAGCAGCAGCAGCAACAGAAGGGCGATGCTCCTACCTGTGGCATTTGTCACAAAACAAAATTTGCTGATGGCTGTGGCCATAACTGTTCATATTGCCAAACTAAATTTTGTGCACGTTGTGGAGGACGAGTATCTTTACGTTCAAACAAGGTATGTACGTGTTATATCAACTTTTATTCTGATGTTGATTATTTGATTTATCTACCACTTTTTTCCAAGTCTGAGACAGTGGTGGGTTGCTCCCGGTTCTGCCCGGTTCTATAGAACCAGTAGTAAAACCGGCGGGAGGCTCTGCCCACCTGCCATGATGTCATCATGGGTGATCTGCGCATGCGCAGAAGCTTCTGCACATGCATAGAAGTGTGCGCATGGGCACTCCCGCTGCAAACCGGTAGTAAAGGTAAGTAGGACCCACCCTGGTCTGCGACCCATGCTTTAATTGGCATATTTGGGACTGCACTAGATACTGTAGAGGGTGGGCCCAAAACAAAATTTGATTTTATTCAGAGATAGCTAAAATTAAATAAATGTATTACTAAGCAATCTGTGACCCTTGGTTCATCATTTCAGACATAATTCCTCACCTAATTCCTCAATGCTTTCAACAACGGCAGAGCTGTTAATATACTGCCTTCACTGGAAAAATTCTTTAAAATGTAGGGAGATGTTCAGAGATGTATCTGCCTTAAAAATAGCCCGTGTTGAACTGTATAGAATTGTCAAACATCAAGGGTTGATCACAGGAGATATTTTATCATATATTTTGTGACAAAATGCTTTATGATAAGTTTTAAGAACGTAAAAGATTTTATAAAATTTGTTAAATTCCATGTGACGCATGGGTCCCAAATTTTAGACATATTCAATAAATTTTCCATTTGAGGTACTTTGCTTCAAAATGTTTTGCCTTTATGATGCATCGTTCTGTCCAGTTAAATGTTACAAACACAAAGAGTTTTAGTAGTATATATTTAGTAGCTTGGATGAGACCATTTAGGCACTGAGTCCAATTCCTGAATGGATTAAAATGAGTTTTCAAATCCCTATGTGTTCAATTATATTCAGCTTTAGTTTCCCCTTTTTATTAACATTCAACATTACGTGGTTATGTTGAATGTTACGCAACATTCTTGCTACTTCAATTTCCTTGACTAAGTAAATAAAATGTACAATGTTTATTTTCAAAACAAGGATAGTTGATTCTCTTGTATCTCCCTCCAAACTCCAAGGGAGAAAAGATTATAATTACTTCTCAGTCATGTGCTTAATTCTCTCCATCTGTCACCTTCTGTCAAGGTGTTGACTTGAAGGCTTAAATATCCCCTTCCATGTTTCAGCATTTTTTAATATTGACTTATATATTTATTTGCAAGTTTTGACTAAATATACAAGCAGTTATTAATTACTTTGTATCACATAAACAACAGCATATTTTAAAGTGTTGCTCTGCTTTTGATTGTTTATTTGTTCCTGCTAGTCTATGTTTCTAAACTCTCTGAGACCAGAAATATCCATGAGATATTTCCTTACCTAAATAGAGAAACAGAAGGAGCCTGGCTGGGCAGAAAAATCAGTATGTGTGTGAGAGATTTCCAACTTCCTGTCAGCTTTCCCATGTGCTCTCCTTGAGGGAAGCTGGCAGTGAGCATTAGAAACCCCATTCCCTTCCCTTCCCTTAAGTGGGGGAGGGAGCAAGAGCGTGCACAAAAAGCCAGTGCAGCACAAGTGCAGATGAGGAAGGTGCACCTTTCTCCATTTACTTTCCACCGGCAAGTTTTACACATGCAAATACTTTGATTTATTTTATTTATTTATTTTATTCAATTTGTATACCGCCCTTCTCCTAGTGGATTCAGGGCGGTGCAAAGCCAGAACTAAAACACATACCAATACAAAATTTAAAATTTAAAAGAATTACTTTGGCCCAGAATTTGGCCCAGAATTTAAAACATTCAAACTAAAACCCATTGACAATTTAAAAAGCTAAAAAAAAAAAAAAAAGGGGGGGGGGGGTTTCACGCTAGCCCTGCTTGATGGAAAAGAAAAGTTTTTAGGGCACGGCGAAAGACCTGGAGATCCAATATCCTTCGTATCTCCAGGGGCAAATCGTGCCAGAGGGCAGGGGCTGCCACAGAGAAGGCCCTCCCCGTGGGGGTTGCCAGCCGACATTGCCTGGCTGACGGCACCCTGAGGAGTCCCTCTCTGTGGGAGCGTACTGGTCGGTGGAGGCTATTGGCAGCAGAAGGCGGTCCCGCAAATACCCAGGTCCTATGCCATGGAGCATAGTGGGAATATGGCAAGGAGCATCAACAATTATATCCATTCGTTCCATGTCCCCCAGCAACCTGTGGAAAGCTGTCAACGAACATTGAAAATAAGGATCACATGACCATGGCTGAGCATAGCACACCATAGTGCTGAACAGCAGCAGTGTAGCATCACTGAAATGGTAAAAAAATATCCCCAAATTTCATTTTCTTAAGAGTAATTGTCCCGCCATTCTATATGTTAGCTCACTTAAGATACTTTTTTAAACAGAGTTTTTCCCTATGATGCACTGCTTCACCCAGCTGATTATAATAAAGTATTGAACAGTTACAAGAATTTTAGGAGCATTTAGATGTATGAATGCATGAACAAATAAATATATATTCCACAATTGCAATATAACAGTGAACTAAACTACTGTATTGTCATATACAGTTGTCCCCTCACCCCCACACATATGATAGTTTCTATACCTATCAACATTCTTACTTACTTTCATCATTGGGATATATTTAGGGAGTTTCTCACTCACTCATGATTGTTTTGTAAAATAATTTTATTACTAGGAGCTGTGGTGGTGCAGTGACTAGAATGCAGTATTGCAAGCTAATTCTGCTTGATTGCCAGCAGTTTGATTCTCACCAGGCTCAAGGCTGACTCAGCCTTCCGTCCTTCCAAGGTAGATAAAAGGAGGAGCCAGATTGTTGGAGCAATTACACTTTGTAAGCCTCTTAGAGAGGGCTGTACAGCACTGTGAAGCAGAATTTGTCTAAATGCTATTGCTATTGCTCTTACTACATACTTTAAGTTATGTCTAAATCTGCTGAGATCTCAGCAGATTTTTCTTCTAAAAACTAGATGTGAATTACAAAACAATGATGCATTTTTGTAATACTTCTGGTTTGAATTTGAGGAGTAGGAGAAGAGGGAATAATCCTATCATATAGCACTATATAAGAGTTACAAATGCATCTCTTGAGATAGAACTTGGCTGTGTCATCTGAAGTACTCGTTGAGACAAATATTCGGAGGCAAGTCCCTGTCCCAGTTTATTTTGGTAGATATACACCTCTCCTGTAAGGAAAATACAGCTTCTGATCTGACCTATTGTGAACTCCCATGTCACTTTATATATATATTGGGTCAAGGAAACCAGTGGTTGAAATTAAATGACTAAGGAAGTAATATGAGTTTTCTCATTCCGGTGCTTTATACTGTAGCACCTGACAAAAGAAAGGTTTATCGGCCTGATAGAGTTTAGGATTATTATTATGAGTGTAATGTAATATTGATGATTTTAAAAATTGAAATTAAATTTGAAGTATTGACACTGAAGTAAAAATTTGGAAGTCCATAAAACCTGATTTCCTCCCTAACCATTGGGATAGGGTGAGTTTGGAGCCCAGGGGGACTGTTGATGTATTATAGAGTGTTGGATGGGGAGCCAGATTCTTGTCTGGCTTATTGGGAGCACCCAAAATTTTGGCTAATCACATAGGTCAAATAAGCAAACATTCTCTTAAACCTAAATCACGATTAAAATGAATTACAAATACTTGTATCTTGATTAAAAATGTTTACTGATTTGACAGATCAGATTTTGTGGGTTGAAATTGAAGGGGGTGTTTGAACTTTGCACAAGAAAGCAATATTAAAAATGAATATTTACATTCCACAACGTAAAAAAATTAATGGTCCCGGTATCAGTATATGTTAGGCATACAAGTAATACTTGAGTTATGACAGCAGTTGGGACCAGAATTTCTGTTACTAAGTTATAAGGTTGTAAAACACGACTTCAGTGACCCCATTGCTTAGCAACTGCAATCCCAGCAGTTCCTCTTGCTGTTGTTAACCAGATCCCAACCACGGTTAGTTGAGGATTCCTGACCTGATCCCTCCCAGTCCCAAACTTCAATAAGGTAAACTCCCTCCCTCCACCTATTTCCCCCCATCTCTGCCCTTTGGGCCACCTGCTTACCTGCTGCCCTGTCACCCAGCCCTGCCTACTGCCAAAATGCAGGCATGCAAAAGAAGGCCCCACTTGAACCAGAGTAAAAAAAGGATCTGGTATCAGGGGTGAAATGTAAAATTTGTTACTACCGGTTCTGTGGGCGTGGCTTGGTATGGGGGGGGTAATGTGACTGGATGGGCGTGGCCAACTTTTTTTAAAAAAACACTTTTCAAAGCATTTTTTCTAATGCTTTGAAAAGCCTCTGCCGATCAGGCAACTCAGCTGGGATTGTCAGAGAGGCTTTTTAAAAAATATCTCTCTGCTGATCAGGCAACTCAGCTGGGATTGTCAGAGACTTTTCAAAGCATTTTTTTAACCACCTCTTCGGCCAGGAGGTTGCAGAAAAAAATGCTTTGAAAAGCCTCTGACTATCCCATCTGAGCCGCGCGATCATCAGAGGCTTTTTTTTTTAACTTTTAAAAGCATTTTTTCGTCGGAAGAGGTTGTAGAAAAAATGCTTTTAAGGCAAAAAAAAAAAAAACAACACCAGCCTCTGATGATCCTGTGGCTCAGCTGGGCATGGTGGTGGTGGTGGGCACAGGGATTTTTGCTACAGGTTCTCCGAACCACCCGTCGCCATTGCTATCGGATCAGGCGATCCGGTCCGAACTGGGACCATTTCACCCCTGCCTGGTATGCTGTAGCTATACTTGCTCAATTATAGATGCGCTTTCACATTGAGTAAATGTTATCTGAATCTAGTATTTATTTAATTTGCCAATAAACATTGTCCATTCTGATCCTTACTTGCCTGTTTTCTTCATGTCTCTCTAAAACCAGTGAAAGTCAGTTACATCTATAAAAACAGATGGCAAATATTTAACTTTTAAGAAAAATAGCTAAGAGATATACATATGCTTTATTTCTCTTTGGCTGAAGGATCAATAACATACAAAAATGGTAGCTATTTCACAGTAATACAAGATAATCTCCATTATATTATTTTCTTCTTGTAATGATCTTGGAAAAAGCATTTTTTAATTAATGAGATCACTTATCTCATATTATATTTTGTTAATTTGGGTCACAGTAAGTATGTTTGCGTGATGCACCAAGGCTTGGCTGGAACTACCTTATCCATGGATCCGGTGACTGTTTTGCAAATTGAGAGGTTATAAATTAGCCTGTCACAGATTAACCCTCTGTCCTAGATTTGGGTAACATAGGACACTACGATTAAAAATAGGTTAACTTGAAACTAACCTTTTAAAACTCATTTTGGCAAAAGCAGCGGTTTTATTTATTAGGTATATTCCTTTTTTCATTTAGGAGCTCAACATCACTGTTAAAACATTCTGTGAATTCCTATCATATGAATTCTAGTAATGTTAAACTTTGGAGACAGAGCAATGAGAAAAATATTAGCAGAAAAGACACAGACCAACTCTGGAGGTTGAATGTTAAAAGTATATCAATTTGTTAAGGGCAATGATTCTGACATGATACTTATATTATTTGATTGATACACACATGCAAAGTGAATGCTCTAACTCTACCATAAAGCGTTCCTTTATAACTTATAAAATTTATAATTTAGCTGAGGCATAGGTTAAAGGCTTTTCAGTTCTACAGCCAGAATGGTGTTTGAGTGTTAAGTTGTATTTGCCACCTGGTGAGGCATTCTGAAACAATATCAAATGTTGTTAGGTTTCAGTCATATGCCTTTATAAAAGTTAGCTAAGTCGTCCGTTGTTTTAACCACAGGTGTGTAATAGCACACCTAAGAGTCTTTTGAGTACAGTTGGGCTTCATGCCACAGTAGCAGCCTATTAACATTTAATAAAATAGATTTGGCTTCAGCTGCTGGAAAGCCGTCTGAGGAATAGATAGACAGATTACTAGATAGATAACGAAGACATTGCTAGTAAGAGAGTAAAGTTGAATATATCGAGCCTTTGCCTGGGCTTTGTGATTAGAATTTTGTCTGGACAAGTCCTAGAGAATAGCTACTTTAAATTTGGGAATTACTTATAAGTCTTTGCTTGCAAATGGATATTCTCCTTTTCTTTTTTGTTTGAAACAGTAATTAATACTTAGAGCAGCCTTTTATTTACCTCCCGTATTTAAGAGAAAACTACCTATGAAGAATAGGTTTAAAAGAAGCAATTTAGGCTTAAATTCACTAAGTCTGTAAAATGACATTTCTAATTTTTTTATAAAATCCTGAAAAGGAATAATTACAATTGCAATTGCTTTAATTATCAAAAGATGTCTTCGGTCATGATCCACAGGATCAAGAAAAAAGAAAGGAATTCAGGTAGTTATCTGTTTCTTAATTTGTATGGACTGATTTTTGAGGATGAATGTTATAACTTAGCTGGTCTATTTTACTAATATAGTAAAATAATTTGCTCAGTAAGCTGGTTTAAAAAACTCTCTAAATTTATAAAGCAATAATTTTTTGGCATATATAACAATTTATAGCAGCTGCATTTTATTTATATGCAATGAACTCCACGCACAAATGAAATGTATTAAATGGGTATATTTACTAAGAACAGTTACTATAAATATATTTACATATTTTCATTTTTCACTATCACCAAATGCCATATAAATAACATTTTTTATGATCTACATATTTGAAACTTAGTTATAAAATCCATATTTGGAGAGATTTTTGTCAATTTTAATCAGAAAATGCTCAGTATCTATTTTAACTATTAGTAGAATAAATTGTAGTTTTATACTGTAAAACTAGTTCTGTGCAGGAAAGTGCAAAAATAAGTTAACTTTTGCTCTATGTAGTTGACAAAGAGATTTGGGATGATGGAAATAGTCATTATTTCACATAATTGTTTAAGACCTAGCAAAGTTTTTTTTTTAAAGAATCAAGTATTTTTTATTGATCGATATGTGCTGTCATTTTTTTACTTCTAATGACAACATAGATTTTCTCCATGAAATCATGTGCTTAGGTAACAATTTAATTGGTTAATTAGTCATAAATAACCATAGAATTTTGTTTGCTATTTGCTGTTTTTTTAAGATTAACTATATAATTAAAAATGTAATATTAAATGAACAATAGCATCTTATCAAAACAGAATGGTAGACTAACATGCAGTTTCAGATTAATATTGAATATGTACTTGCTGAAGAATATAGACATTGGTGCATTTTAACTGCACTATTAATTCTATTAAATTCTGTTAATTTGTTTCTACTAACTTGTTGACTTTTTCTGCTACCATCAAACTGTTCAGGATATTTGCATATTTTAATTAACAACTTAAACAGTTTTATTAACAAAATGAATTGCAGACTCAAGATAGTGAAGAGGAGAATAAATAGCTACTGCCAGAATTAAATCACCTTTGTTTTAGTATACAACTTTATAAGTTCTGTTCATTGGCTGTATTCACTGGGATTGATATAGTTTCAAATACTGTATGGCATCTGGCTAGGGAATAATAATATGGAAATAAAGTAATCCATGAATAAACCTGGATACTTACCAAAGATGTATGACTGAAAATTAATTCACACCGTCCATGAGCACCATAGATTTGTGTTTTGTTTGGTGAAGTATTTTAAGAGTAGATAAATATTCAAATCTGAAGGCTGTTCTGATTATAGCACATTCTTTTACATGTGCCTAGGTGTTTGAAGATAGTACTTCTGTTTTTAGCATTTATGATGTTCCAAGTGTGAATCAGCGCTGAAACACTTCTAAATTCTTTATGAACTAAAAAGAGTAATTAGGGTGACTAGATTTTATTTCCATTTTCAATGTGAAGCAGTTTTCTTATCATAGTAGCTTTTTGAGTCATAAAACTGGAGAGTCAGGAACAACTTCCCCCAGGTTTTTTTTAATGTAAAAGTTGCTGAATAAGGGAAATAGGTTTGGATTTCTCCAATTTAAATTGATTATTTCCAGTGCCATAGATCAGGGGTGTCAAACTCATGGCCCGCGGGCCAGATACATCACGCGCTGACCACGTCCACCCTAGTTTAGCAAAGGGGGAAAAAGTTCCAATGCGTCATCGCGAGTTTGACACCCCTGCCATACATAGATTTTCCCTGTGATGATCAATCCCTAATCATTCTTTCAACTCTCCCAATGGTGTACTCATCATCACTGTAATTAAGTCTAGCCACCTTGCTGCTGGTCATAGTCTTCTCTTACCTTCTCCATTTCCTAGCATCAGAGACTTTTCCAGAGAGTTGGGTCTTCACATAATGTAGGGTAATTAAGCCTAGTCATTTGTGCCTTAAGTGAGAACTCTGGGTTGTTTGTTCAATGATTCACTGGTTTATTTTCTTGGCTGTCCACAGTATTGTCAGTATTGTCCAACATCCAAGGTCAAAGCATTATTAACTTTTCTATCTTGCTTTGTTTCAAGTTCATATCATGGAAACTGATCAGCTTTTTCTTGTTTATCTTAACTTGGATTTTTTTTTTTAATTTGATTTATATGCCACCTTTCTCCGGAGACTCAGGGTTACAGTGCATTAAGCAATAGCCTTCATACTTTTGTATATTTATACAAAGTCAGCTTATTGCCCCCACAAACTGGGTCTTCAATTTACCTACCTTAGAAAGGATGGAAGGCTGAGTCAACCTTGAGCCTGGGGAGATTTGAACTTGCAGTAATTGCAGGCAGCTGAATGTTAATAATAGGCTATTAGTCTGCTGTGCCACCAGGCTCTTTGCACATAAGTAGTTTGTAATCTGTTCTACAGTCAGCACCTAGTCACATGTTTGATGCTATAATTGAACTACTTCATCACTACTTCATTTTTAGAAATAATAAGAAATTTGATTTCTATATACTCCATCTAGTGATGTCCATATATAGAGGTGTCATTCTGATTGCTTGAAAACAATATTAACTAAGAAGAAATCATTGGAATGGCACTTATTCATTTATTCGTTTTTTACAACATTGGCATTCCTGACTCTGATCATAAACAGTTCATGCTGTTTGCACATTCTATCATTTCAAATTGGACTTGATCATAAAACTCATCAGCCTCCTCTTTTTCATCAGTGATTAGAGCAAGTAACCAGACTTATTCCATAAAAGGCTTTATAAGTGATAATCAGCACCTTTAATTGCCACAAAAGCACCCCAGCAATAAAGGCAGTGCATGGTGCAAAGCTATAACACATGCACACACAATGAGTCTCATAACTGCCTGTGCCTCTGTGTTCCATTCCAGCTGCAGCTTCTGGATACTCTATTCAATGTCACTCACCTCCCAATTAGATTCCTGCAATGTATTCTGTGTGAAACCAGGTTTATTTGCAGGACTACCTCCCCCCCCCCCATTTTTTTCTACATGTCTTATTAAATCTAGCAAGAAGTACGTCCTGCATGTCCCATCAAGCTAATAACGCCATCTTGCAAGACTGTTGGACCTTTGGGACTCTGATTGCTTCTTATGGAACATTGTTCTCTCCAATCCTGCTGGAGTTTCAGAAGACCCTTAAGTCAAGGTTGTGTTCGTAAGCATGGAGATAAGAGTGGGAGTCTATGATGTGCTATTTTTTTTTAAAGCATGAAGTTTAAAACTCAGTATAACAGTGACTTAATTCCAAAGTAATTATCACAATAGTTGCCTCTATGCATACTTTGTTCTGGCTACTGAAGATTTGTGCTGAATTCATATATCAGTGATTATATTTACTTCCTCATAATGCCATCCAGCCATTTTGGAAAGTGATAGGATTATTATATTTTAATCCAGCAAGGGAATTGATCACACTCAATTCCCTTGCTGGATTAAATATAATATATATAATATAATAAATTTGTGCTTATGATGAACTCTATGGTTAGTGCAGTTCTACATTAACAGAGATAATTTCCTAATCAATATAGCTAGAGTTCTTTTGACAAGTAGAATAGGATGAATTCCACCAACTGACATCAAAGCACATAGACACATTTTTGGACAGTTTCATGTGACCACTTGTATATTCAAGTATTGTCCATCTTAGTTTGTTTCATCTAAAAATAAAGAACGGTCAAGAATGTGAAGGAATGTGTACCTGGAGGAGGATGGAGAGAATGTTGGCAAGAGCACAGGGTTTCCTAGGGAGGACTCAAGACATTCCAGAGAAAAGCTCAAAATAAGAGATGTGTAGTCCTGAACTGGATGGGGGAGGAAGGAAGAGGTTCAAGGTAGCCACACTCATCAATGTGATGAACATGACCATCCAAATCTTATCAATAGCTTTTTATGCTAGGAAAGAATAGGTTCATTTGTCTACTGTAGCACGAATAGAACCTATCATTTTATGTGTTCCCTCGTTTACCTTACAGTTCTCATTGGTGTCATATAAAATTGATGGATTTTTTTGAGATTAACAAGGCATTCACTGATTACAAAGCAAGGAGTAAATATAGCAAAAGAGAAAAAAGTAGTTTATGGCTCCATTATACTGTGAAAAACTGATTCTGTTTCTAGTACTCCACATAGATCCAGATACTGATTCTGAAGCTATTTTATTTAAATCCCTACAATTAATTCCCAAAGGAATTGGACTAGAAAGAATTCCATACTTCAGGCCATATAAACAGAATCACATTATCAAATTTGGAAGGAATCATGAAGGTAGTCCCAATTTTGTTTTTAATGCAGAACCTGCAAGATGTATGAAATTACAGAACTCTGCCTTGCTAGATAGCTGATAGTCTCTGTTTAAGTACTTCTGAAAATAAGAAAGTACTGTCTCCTGAGTTTTGTCTTCTAACAAACTGATCATATAATTAATCTTTCAGAATGTACTATATACTCCACCTTCCCTTGAGCTCTCAGAGCAGAGACACAGATGTTACATTACATCATGTCCCCTTACACAAAATTTTATATAACTTTCACCCCCCCTCCCCCCTTGGAGATAGGGAGAAATTTCTCTACTTTTATATAGTCTACATCTGTGTGGTGTTTTCAGTTAAAATGATATCTAGTAGGTAGTATTATTAACATTATTTATTACATTTAATTCAGTTTTGTGGTTGAAGATCTAATTGTAGAAGATAAGTTGACTCTTTTTGGCAAGACTCTTAATTCTCTTTGTTCTAGGATAAAAATATCTTCTTTCATCCACTTTACTATTCCATGCATTCTTCGGTAGATACACTATCAATATCCTTGAAATATGATGCTTAGAAAGAAGTAGAAAGTTATTGATCATTGAAATAACTCAGGGGTGGATTCTACTTACCTTTACTACCGGTTCGCAATGGGGCCACGCGAGCACACTTTACTCTTGTGCGCGCGCAGTCTTCTGTGCATGCGCAGAAGTGTTCTGATGACGTTGGGCAGAGCCTCCGACCAGTTTTACAACCGGTTCTATAGAACTGGTGCGAACCGGGGGCAACCCACCACTGAAATAATTACAAGGAATGATATAAATGTATAAAATTAAAAGTACTGAATCTATATTTTGGTAGTTCAAATTAGTGGCATTGGTCCCTGGTTATACTTTATAATAAACACTGTTTCTGCTATATATCTTTCTAAAAATAACAGTTGATAAGAAGGAGAATAAGAAGCAGCTCAGGTCAAATGGCATTCTTCAGTCAACAATATTTTATTGGCAAGGAACAGATTTATAATCTCAAATAAATGCAATTCTATAGAATACTACTTTTGCTTATCTATTTTATTTATTTATTTGATTGAAAGGTTTCATTCAGCAACCTTTCAAGGTTATGACAATGCTGAATGAGGGAGGCTTACAATTTTGAATTGCACTTAAAAGCATACTGACAAGGCAATTCACGTGCAAGGCTATAACATGCACACATGGTATGTTCATAGCTGCCTGATTTCCCCCTCCCTCAGTGTCCACACACCATTAGCATCTTCTGAATCCTCTTCAAGGGTAGTTCCTCATAGAGCACATTGCAGTAATCCAGTCGGGAGGTGAGTGACCTTGAGTGGAGCCTTCAATTAAAAATACAGCTCACCTGGCATATAAGAATTAATTGTACAAAGTTTTGGCCATACCTGCCACTTGTTCCTTGAACCAAAGCTAGAAAGGAAAGGTTAGAAACAAGAGAAAAATTATTCAACACGGTCAGGTCCTATAACAGGAGCAGGCAATCACCTACTTTAGAGCTAGTGGAACTAGGAGAAATGAACGGCAAGCAAATAAAATAAAAAATGAATAAATTACTACCTCTTTTAGAGAAAAGTTCACCGTTGTAAGAACCTAGTTGCATGACATTTCTTCAAAAGGAGAAGGAGGGCCGTGAGTCCAGTGTATAGATAGCTGCTCTTATGGTTCCCAGTACCCTACCTCTTCAGAATAATGTTCTGTTCACTTTCTCCTTATGATACAGAAAAGATGCTCTAGAAAGAGTGTAGAGAAGAACAACAAAAATGGTAAGGGGTCTGGAGCCTAAATCTTATGATGAATAGCTAATGGAACTAGGTATGCTTAGCCTAAAAAGAGAAGGTTCAGAGGAGGCATGATAGTTGCTTTCCAATACTTAACCTACTGTCACTGGGAAGAGGGCGAGCTATTTATTCTCCATAACACCTGAGGGTCGGGCAAGACACAATTGGTGGAAGCTCATTAGAGGGAGATCTAACCCAGAAATAAGGAAGAATTTCCTGACAATGAGAATGACTAATCAATGGAATAACTTGCCTTTCGGAGCTGTGGGTTGTCTATGGCTGGAGGTTTTCAAGGAAAGATTGGATAACCAATTTCTGGGATGGTATAGGACTCCTGCCTTGGACTTGAAGACCTCCAACATCCCTTCCATCCCTTTGATTCTGTTACTCTGTTTGCAATATAACACATTTTGATTGATTCTATATGCTGTAGCATACATTAAAATACTATATAAATAGATAACCACAAACCTGCCAGAATTTAATAGCAGTTCTATTTTCTACCCCTAGGGTTCAGGTCTCACAATAATAACAATAATAACATAAATAAAATATAATACAATTTGGCAGTTCAGATCTCACCAGGCTCAAGGTTAACTCAACCTTCCCTCCTTCCGAGGTCAGTAAAATGAGGACCCAGATTGTTGGGGGCAATATACTATCTCTGTAAACTGCTTACAGAGGGCTGTAAAGCACAGCAAAGCATATAAGTCTAAATGCTACCGTATTTCCCTGAAAATCAGACCCTGTCTTATATTTTTTTGAAACCTGAAATAAGTGCTTGGCCTTATTGCCATGCACTCAAAAGCCTGATTAAGCGCTTGGCCTTATTGCCAAGCACTCAAAAGCCCGATTGGGCTTATTATCAGGGGATGTCTTATTTTGGGGGAAACAGGGTAATGCTAATGCTATAATGCTAATCAAACATTGTTATTATTAATTTATGTGAGGGTTGAACCATAAATAACTGAGGTAAAGCATTTGAGGCCAGACAAGCCCATTATCAAAAAGCTTGCAGGTATCCTCAGAGTCCAAGGCTGGAAACCAGGTGGCCAAAATCTGTCATCATGAAAAAGATCTTTAATCTGAAGCTAACATAAGCATTGCTAGGTTCCTAAATTCTTAGTTCATCTTAGTTATTATAAGATTACTTTTCTCATCTGTAGTAAATATATTTGAACTGCAATCTTGAATCTTTCTTTGTTAAGTTCATGACTACATATTTACATGCTGAAGAGAGATTCATTGCTATGCCAAAGTAAAGCTGTGACAATTTGTATACTATGATCTATGTCAAAATAAAACTACAGTATTTTATATAAAAAGAAAAGATGCCTAAAAATACTTTTAAGTATTCCATACAGTCCTTAACAGGTGCTACCTGCTCTTCAAGCAGGAATGTGAGTCCACATAGATCCCAAAGTCTATACCATAATTCAACATGAAATAGGTCACTTACATTCAGTAACTAATTGCACCATTTTGAAATGCAAATGAAGGTAATAAAATCCTATTATTAGTGTTCAGCCTTTCACATTGTGAGAAATTTTGATCCATTCCTTCTGAACTAATTAGCATCATTTGAGAGTTTTTAGTTTCTGATTATTTCGGTGCTTGATGCTACATTTCTATCAGGTTTAGAAATGGATTTTGATGAGGCCACTGCAAAATACAAAATGTATTCATCTTTAGCTATTGTCTTATAGACTTGTATATATGTTTGACAACATTGGCTTGCTGAATGATTCATTTGCACCTCAGCTTCAGCTGAAAATCTGATGGGCTAACAGCTAGACTAAAACATATGAAAAACAGTTGCAGGAATTGGGTATATCTAGTCTAGAGAAAAGAAGGATAGAGAAGACATGATAGCAGTGTTCCAATATTTGAGGTTTGCCACAAAGAAGAGGGGATCAACCTATTTTCCAAAGCACCAGAAGGCAAGACAAGAAGCAATGGATGGAAACTGATCAAGGAGAGAAGCAACCTAGAACTAATAAGCTTCCTAACAGTGAGAACAATTAATCAGTGGAATGGCTTGCCTTCAGAAATTGTGGGTGTTTCATCACTGGAGACTTTTAAAAAGAGACTGGACAGCCATTTATCTGAAATGCTATAGGCTCTCCTGCTTGAGCAGGGATTTGGACTAGAAGACCCCCAAAGTCCCTTCCAAGTCTTATTCTGTATTCTGTTCTGTCCTTTCCTTGTAGAACTCTCTGATTCAAAGCAGTATTCATGCTTCCTTCAGTGACAGCAAATTGTCCTGATTATGGGCAACAAAGCATTCCCAAAACATGACTTTATTCCTTCATGCTTAATATGCTTAACACTCCGACCTTCTTATTACGAAACAAAGTGTTCGCATTTCACACAAACATAGCAATATTGTAGTCTGAAAAGTTTTACTTTTGATTCAAGTTTGGGATGTGTATGTCATCCAGAGGTGCATTTTGGCAAATTGAGATGAGCATCAATGTTTTTTAGGGAGTAATGTCTTCCATTTGCTCTTTTCAAATCCCAATATGTACACAATACTTTTCTGAGGGAGAAGACATAAGCCAAGTCAGGAAATGCCAGAAGCTGCTTGGATGTGTTATGGGTTTTTTTGTGTGACCTTTTAGATCATTTTAGACTACACAATAGGGATAATTTTAACAGAGCAACCATTCTTTGAAAGATTAAGTACTGTTTCTATCTGTGGATTGCTTAAGCTCCAGAGTTTCAGAAACAGGTTTGAAATGTTTTCCAGACTGATATCAATGTTTTTTATGCATTCTGTTCTGTTCCGTTCTGTTCTGTTCTAAATCAGTAGGATTCTGGTGAGAGAAAATCTGGCACAGTTAAGGCTTCAGGCTAGAAACTGGGAGACCATGAGTTTGAGTTCTGCCTCGGGCATGAAGCCAGCTGGGTGACCTTAGGCCAGGCATTTCCTCTCAGCCCTAGAAAGATGGCAATGGCAAAGCACTACTGAAATTTTTTGTCAAGAAAACGGCAAGAATTTGTCTAGGCATTCTTCCAGAATTGACATAATTGAATGGGGAAAAAAAGATTCTGATAACATCAGTAAGGCTCTTTATAACATTCAGTGACAAAGATAAGCAAAAATGCAGAAATCCAAAAGGAAGTGAATACTTTTCACAAAAATATACAGTGTAACCTTATATCTAGTCGAAAAATAGGGTAATTGATTAAAAATAACTGAGTTCAGAAGGCTATTTTTATTTTTGTAATTCTGTTATTTATGAATTGTTATGCAAATTTATAAAGTTAGTACAAAAGTGAACATTTTGGCATTTTTGTTTCTCTATAAATATTTATACTATCAATTAGCACTATCCTTATATATTATAGCAGATGGTATACTTGTATATGCTATAAAAAGAAATAAGACTTTTAATATAAAATAATGAAATTAAGTAAAATTAAAGTAACAATACCATCCCCAGATAAAAGCCTCCTTTTCTTTACATCCAACCAGAATCTGCTTTCTTGTAACTTAAGTCTATATTTGTGTCCAATACTCTGCAGTCTTCTTCTAGATGACAACTTTTCACAGATAGAAGAGGGCTGTTGTATTGTTTCCTTCAGTTGTCTTTTCCCAAAATTAAATCTACTTCTAAGGATGTAGTTTAATGAAGTCCTTTTACAATAAAGTTGCTTTGAAGAATAGTCATGTAGGTAGTTCTTAACTTTCAATCCTAATTGGGACCGGAAATCTGGTTGTAAATCATTACAATTGTAGGTCAAATCACTCATGTGACCAGATGTTAATTTTATGGCTTTTTTCATGGCAGTCGTTAAGTGACCCCATTCATTTGCTGGAAATTTGCAAAAAAATGCCAGAAACCAGAAAAAAAATTACTAAAGTCACAGTTTTTCACTATGGGTTGTAAAGCTGAACTGCCCAACGTTCAATCATGTGGCTGTGTGGTGTGGTGTGACAATTTACAACAGCTAGGAGTGCTCTACAGATCATAAATTACCTACTCTGTGGCTGTCGTAACTTTGAAAGGTCAAAAATAACTAGTTGTAAGTCAGGGACTCTTGTAGCTAGTTGTTACTTGATCAATAAACAACAATTTTTCAAATATATTTTCCTCAAGAGAATTTAAAAAAGGGGTGGAACTTTAGATCAAGCTTTAACTTACTGTTTCTACGCTATAAAAAGCAGATTTCACACATTTTATTTTTGGCAAGGAATTAAAATGTCTGGTATTAAAAAGAGATCTACAGTTAAATATATTATAGATAATACCAACTTATACAATGTTTATTTCTAAGTAAGCATTCAGAGGATAGTTTTTTAATCATGTTAGATTATTTCAGAGTGCAGCAATACCACTGTTAAACACAAGATGGTGTCTCATCCTTTGGTATGAATAGTGAAGCTTCTCATAAAAGGAAAAAAAAAAAGACCTGCGAAAATAAATTGAGAGCCAGTTTGTTGTCGTGTTCAGGCTCAGACTAGAAAGCAGAAGGTGGTGAGTTCAGTCACGCCACAGGCACAAAGCCAGCTGGGTAACTTTGGACCAGTCACTTTCTCTCAACCCAAGGAAGGAGGCAATTGTCAACCACTTCTTAAAAACCTTGCCAAGAAAACTGCAGGGACTTGTCCAGGTAGTCTGTATGAATCAGACATGATTGAATAGAGAATAAAAAGGTTGCTATTTTTCGAAATAATCCAACTTCCACTTTTTAAAATTAAGACATGTACAATATTTTAATGTTGTGTTGAATTATAATTAAACTCTTAAGTGGTATATATGTAATGGAAAAACGTTGAAACATTCTAAAATGTTTGTTGTAATTTGAAAATTGTGAATAATTTATCCAACATATAATTATAGTTATTGCATAATTATTCTTAATGTTAATTATCATTATTAATGTAATTAATTCATCCTTTTCCCCACAAATTTTTCAGACATATGATAGTAATTTATTGTATATATTTAAGAACTGTAATGATTTTAAAAGTGGGATGCTGTATCAAGATCTTTTAAAGCCATATTTATTTATATTGTTTTGTTTAATGAACAAACTATTTTTATTAACTTACATAAAAATACATTTAGTTAAAACAGTGTAAATGAATAAAAGGCAACAATACAATAGATTGTTCTCATTTCACCGGTGGGAGGCAATTGGTGATATGATTATGAGATTGCAGCATCCCACAATCATGTGGTCGCCATTTGTGATATTCTGGCTTCTTATAAGCAAAGGGATATGGGAATGATCTTGAGGGCAAGGGGAAGAAATATTTATAGAGAATGATAAGAAAAGGATGAGCCCCCAGTGACTTAATGATCAAATAAAGAAACTTATAAAGGATCTGCCCTTTCTAAGTTTGGTTAGGCTGTTAAAATGACAGTGGGAGATTTGTACTTTCAGACTTGGAAGGTTCTGTTTACGAAGCCTTACAATAAATTAGAATAACTCATCTGGTCATGTTTTCTGTCTGGTTTACTTGGGAAGGCTGACACAAAATCAGTGGGGAAACCGTCAGAAGAATCCAAATGGTGACTATGTGATGTCCTTCCTTAATGATGATGTGAACTTTGCTTAATGAGCCACTAGAAAATCCTGGAACCACTATTAGTAAGTGATGGGATCACATGATGTCACACTTTACGACCATGTAATATAGCGAAGGAAATTCAATTGTCATTGTTAACCAAGGACTACCTATATAATTTCCAATCCAACAGAATTTTGGAAAGAAATTGTATAAGGGGGCTTGGAACTTTCTCTGCCTGCCTGTCTACAAAATAATGTTTTGGGAACTCTGTAGAGGAGCAAGCTTGATGTTGGAAGTGGCAGAAGAAAGACCAAATTCAAAAATAAGCTGGATCACAGCTGTGAACTGTGAAGGAAAAACAAATCAGGAAACCCCCCTCTCCAATATATTTTGATATGAGAAACTGCTGAACAATGGCTTGGAATGTTGTCGACTGTTCCATTCTAAGCTCCTTGACATCTTAATTCCCCTCCTGGTGATTTGACACAGAGTGGTATCCTGTGTTTCTCTGTGCATAGATATGCACAGCTATACAGAGGCACAACATTGTTATACAGAGAAAAATACAGATGACTGTAAGATCATTACCGGGAAAGAGTTGGAAAAAATTTCAGGAAGTATGCAAAACATATTTCCTGTTTATTTTAAAGCAGTTGCGAGGGATTCCCAATACCAAGCAGAGCAATGACATTGTAGAACAATTAAAATTATTTTCAGAAGTCGTATCAATATATATGGAAAATAGTTGTGCCATTTATATGATACGTACAGTAGAGAACAGAACAGCTGAAAGAGTTGTTTGTTTATTTTTTTTCTTTTTTCTTTTGCTCTTTTCTTGGTAAATAGATCCTGTCAAGCAGTAATAACTGATTTTGGTCCTACAACTTTACTCTCAGCTGAAATTGATGCTGATCTGCAGAGAATGGAGCCTGAGGCTATTTTTCTTTTCCTGATGAGAGAGCTCTTGGCCTTCCTTCCCACTTTATCTACCTGCTGCTTCTATTGCGTGTGATCCACCCCAAAGGATTATTCAGAGGCCTTGGCATGTTTTGGTTTATGAGGCATACTTGATTTAGCAATTAAAGGAACCTGTTCTCCAATATCTTCTTTCCTTTTCTATCTGAAGAATAGATAGTATTTTTTTTTTAAAAAAAATAAACTTTTCCAAGGTTTTTGATGCCTCTTCCCCTGAACATTTTAGATAGACTTTTTGTTACAGAAAATATTGAAAATGCTTCCCATCATCATAAGATTCTGCTGTAACTATTATTCTAGTACAGAAATGAGATGAAGCAATTTATGGGAGGCCACAATGCCTGGAGGTAGGGTAACTGGAGTGACCTCAAAAATAATACCAGACAGACTAAATACAACACCTCTCTTTGGCTGTTATGTAGTTTTATGTATTTTCAAGTATTTCCCTGAAGGTTACCTACAATTTCAATCTTTAAAAAAAAACACATTACACACATCAAAATAGGGAAACTAATTCTAGGAGGATTATTTTAATCTGAATCCATTGGAAATATATATAAAGTGGAAGAACTGATATTATAAAATCAGATGTGTTAGCCTGGCAAGAATCCTGACTTTCATATTAAAGAAGCTAGGCATTCTTATTGAAAATGGAGATAGTAAATTGACTGTATTTTTCTAATTTTTGGTTGGGATTTTGTTAGTTTTTCAAGTGATAAAAAGCATCTTTCTGACTCAACAAACATATTTCTTTGATGTCAAATTACACTGGCACAGTAATATAACTAAAAGTCCTTGAAAAGTTGAGGACCAGAGATTAAAGTTAATCATTGGTTGTTAAACTCTGAATCAACAAAGATAAACTATTCTACTATTTCTGATTGTGCTACCAACATTTTATTACCAGTAAAATACTTTGCGATTTCATATTTTTCTATTATTATTTTAGTTTGGGAGAAAATATACAGTATATCATTAAACAATGGCGCTTAGATGGTTTTTTATAAAAATATGTTTCATGTTGATAATATGTTTCAGAATTCAGGTTTGGGGTTTGGGCATTTAATGTAGCAGTCTCTTGCATAAAATAATGCTGTTATTAATAAAATATTATGTATATTTTATTAACATTTCATGATTTCATTTCTATGATTCAAGAGAATATGTCTGTTAATTGCTGGGCAATAATGGCAATTTTTTTTGAAACTTGGGTTTCTGGAGTTACAAACAAGTAAACTTAAAAAAAAATGGTTAAAATTCTATTAATTTAAAACATTGACATTTAATGTTATTTTTTAATGTTCTATAATAATTTATTACATCTCATTTTAGTGTGAATTTGTCAAGATTACTTTCAAAAAGCCGATAACAATATTTTCTGCATATTATTTGTAGGTAATGTGGGTGTGTAATTCATGTCGAAAGCAACAAGAAATCCTCACAAAATCTGGAGCATGGTTTTATAATAGTGGAACTAATACCCCACAGAAGTCTGATCAAGAGGGTTTTAGAGGACTGCAGAATGAAAAAGCACCTCAGGACAAAAAAACAAAGCTGCAAGAACAGTCAGCCTTGGAACGAAGTAGATCTCAAGGGATTACAAGGCAAGAGTCCATAAACGGTTCAGGAGGAAAGGTGGTGGGTGACACAGTAGACAGGTAAGGAACTGACTTTGTTTATTTAAAAAAAACCAGTTGCTATCTTGTTAATATATTCTATTAGCAAGAATTTAAGGATATATTTAACTACTTTTAGAAGTTGGCAGGTCTGTTTTATATATCAGTATGATGCTGTAAAGCAGGAGTTGGCAACTTTTTTCCATGTAGCAGTGAGGCCATGTCTGAGAGTTGATGATGGACCACATTCATCTTTTCAGCAAATAAATATACAAGAATAAAAATAAATAAATAAATTATGAATGTTTATTTTATTTAAATAATATTAAATCTTAAGGACACCACAATTAATATAAGGCTTGATGCTGTTTGTTGGTCAAGAGCAAGATGGGAGTAAATCAGGGACAAGTCTTGGCCACTACCACTCCTTCCCTCCCTCTTTCTGCCTCCTTATGGCTGCAGCCCCATTCCTGCTGCCACCTCTCCCTCCCTTTTCCAGGCAGGACTAATGCCTTGGTCTTACCTGCATGCCACACTCACTGCAACGGAGGGATATGGGGCACCAAAGATTGTGAGGGGGAAACCAATTAGGTTGATTGCAACAGTAGTAAATGTAGTCTATTGTTATTACTAGAAATTTATGTGTTTTGGAGCTTATTTGGCAAGTTTTGACCGGCCAGTATAGGTAAACCCATTCCACAGCAGTGATAGCCTAACCACTCTTATCATAATCTGGTAAATTTATGTTGTCACAGTATAAGTGCTCTTGATAGGTTTCACAAACTGCAGCTGGTGTAAAATGTAGTGATGAAATTGCTGTATGGAAATGTTACAGGTGAAGTTTAGTTCCCTCAGTAGCTCTTCATATTTTCATATCTTCATATTTAAACCTTCAATCCGGTGTAAAGATCTATTGAGGGAGCTTTCCTCCCTCAGTCAGAAATATACATTGTGTAAGCACTAGATAGTTTGGTTATGCAGATTATACATATCTTATCTATTAGCAGTTGTAAAAAAATGTAAAAAGTGTAAAAAGAAAAACCATTGTATTCACTGAGATCTGAGTTTGTGTGCAACCTTTTGATGTATGTGAGTTCAGCAATTTATCACTAGATGGTGCTGTTAAAATTCAATTGTTTCAAAACAGCCACTTTGAAGTCTATCATGAAGTGTCCTGGGAAATTGAAATGGTCTGATATTACTTTACTCTTGTTTTAAGTCCTATTTGGTCTACTCTGAGGTTTGCCCTAACAAATACAAAGACAAGATTAGAAGTGCCTTTACATGCTCTTCCTACAATTTAATATATGCCTCTGTCTGCCAGCAGTGACCCTCTGGATTCTGTATAGGACAAATGACTTGTTCCAAAAATTAATGGAACCATTTGACATCAAGACTGAGTGTAATTAACTGGTATTCTTACTCTAGGGCTTCAGACAGCTAGTGGATTCATGCAAGCAACGTATTAAACTGCCTGGATATCTTTGACAAATTTTATAAAACCACTTATCTGATACGACTGAGACAAAGAAAAACATTGCAAAACAATGTTTTCAAAGCCCAAGTCCATCAAATATATTCCACGACTTTTAAATATGCCTGTCTGTCTGTCTACTGGTATCTTTATGTCCGTTAAGGGGGTCAAGTAAATTAATAACAGTGCAGTCCCCGCACTCCTCATGAAACCTATTTAAATTTCAGAATTATTTTGCATCAAGAAAATATAGGCAGTTCTTCTGAAATAAAATTTTCTGACTGGCCGTATTTAATCCAGCTGCCCTTTATAGAACAGTCACTTTGTTTCTGCTCTTTAATCTGCTCTCAAAATTAAACAAGTAGTCCAATTCAAAAATATTGCTTGCTTTTGTTTTAGTATAATAGGGGAAACTAGGTTTCTTTAAAAATGAGAAGAAACAGGAAAAACACTGGAATGCAGAGACTTTTAACAGCGGTGCCTATATAAATGACTTTCAGTCAGGATTCAAGCCTGATTTTGGTACTGAGATACCCATGATTGCACTTGTCAATGACTTCGGGTGAGATTGGATTGTGCCTGGCCTCTCCTTGATTTCTCAGTGACCTCAAAGTGCCTTTGTGGCCTGACTTAGAAGATTGGAAGTGGGAGATACTATAGTATGCTGGTTCTCCTCTTCTGCTCTAGTTCCAGTCAGTATTCATTGGGGGTAGAGAAGTTCAAGCCCGAGGCCTCTGCTTTACAGAGTGTGTCAGAGCTCTAGTCTCATGCCACTCCTGTTTAACATTTACATGAAGCCACTGGTTAAGTCACCCATCACCATGGGGTACAGCAGCAGCAGCAACAGCAGGAGGCTGATGATTCCTGGTTGTACGACTCCACCCTGGGCCAAACACATAATGCTGCGGAATCTATATTTTCAATACTTTAAGCTGTCTAAATAATAGAATGTTAATAAATTCTAATCATGTCCTACTTTGAAGCAACACGGTGTATCAGGATGTACAACAATATAATTAAAGAGGAACAAAGAGCAATCCCGCTAAAGTCCTATACCAGTGCCTGGAGGCTGTGAGGATTTGGGTGAGGGAGATGCTGGCTGAACCCTGGCAAGACTGAGCTGCTGTGGCTTTCACTTTTATCTGTGCCTTGCAACACACTCTCCCAGTCATGTTTGATGTTTGGCTAGCTTTTCAAATTTTGTTGGTACCAATGCGATTTGTGACTTCTCAAAGCCAGATTCAGGAGCAAAAAATAAAAAATCAGTCAGGTCATAGTAACACAGGACTTCAGCAGTGTCCTTTGTTCTCCATCACTATTCTCAAGCTTAACGCAGCCTTCCATCCTTCTGACGTCAGTAAAATGAGGACCCAGATTGTTGGGCCAATATTGGGCCAATGTTGGGCTGTAAACCGCTTAGCGAGGGCTCTAAAGCACTGTGAAGCGGTATATAAGTCTAAGTGCTGTTGCTATTGTGTCTTTTAAAGATATCCATATATTCCATAGCACCAGTTTATAGTGCATTTAACCAAATCATATCTTTATATTGACTGCTTTGTCCAAAACATTTATATTTATTAAGACAACAATTATATAGGACAGGGGTCTCCAACCTTGGCAACTTTAATACTTGTGGACTTCAACTCCCAGCTGGCTGAGGAATTCTGGGAGTTGAAGTCCACAAGATTTAAAGTTGCCAAGGTTGGAGATCCCTGATATTGGAAACATAGAGTCTCCATTTCACTCTCTCAGTGAAACGGAGCCCTTCTACCTAGAGAATACTGATAAAGCTTCATTGCCATTTCCTTCTCCATTTTAGACAATGAGGGCTTTCCCCAGCTCCAACGTTAAGCTGCTAGACTGCAGTATGTAAACTGATTGGCGCTAAAATGGATTAAGAAATACACTTCCAGATGTTAACCCCTTCCTTCACTTCAGTAATAACACTGGCTTATGTTTTGCCTGGACTGCACATTCCAAAGCCCCCAATTAGTGGATTCCTATTTCTGTAATCCTTAACTATTTTCCTTTAATTGGGTGGGCTTTTGAGGATGCTGCTTCCATTGACTAACCTTTTATATGATTTCTCCTCCATTGCCCTCTCATCATATTCAACACTTCTTGTATGCTAATTGGTGGAGAGGCGGAAGAGGAGGAGGAGGCATATTGTAGTGAACTGAAATGGATATATATGCCTTCAATGAGATGAGGTGCAGCAGAACTGTATAGCATTGCTTGTGGCAGCAAAATTATAAAAACACCACTTTCAACATTTAGCA
Organism: Arizona elegans; assembly: GCA_022577455.1. Taxonomy (NCBI): domain Eukaryota; kingdom Metazoa; phylum Chordata; class Lepidosauria; order Squamata; family Colubridae; genus Arizona; species Arizona elegans. The sequence continues at coordinate 14,101,118 of JAKOOJ010000002.1, read as the reverse complement.
TGGATGAGGCAGAGATTGTCCTTCCTGGTGGACTGGGGGCAGACACACAGTGCTTTTGTGTGTTCCTGTTGTTGAGAAGAGGTCAGTGGTCTGTACTCATACTACAGAATTTGTACTCATGCAGATCAGACCTGAGTGCAAAGGAAAGAAAACAGAGAAGGAAAAAAAACCCCTTTTACTTATTCTGTATGTCTGTCCCTTTCAGCAAGATAGTTCATTATATAACATCCACTTTGTTAATGGTCAAGCATCACCTCTATCCCCTTCCCTAACCTACCCATAGAGAGAAGAAAATAAGTTGCTGGAAGAAAAAACTCTTAAGCCCATTGCAAGACAAAGAAAGCCTTTAATGAGAGAGAAAAACAACAACAAAGAAGCCAGCTGTTTCTTACCATAGCAAGCTTAGTGGGGGCATAAACCCATGTAGGAAATAGAAGGGAAACACATATACATGCACATCTCTGGTATTTAGGACAGAAGAAAGAACTTGCAAATAGGACAGTCTGATCCCTACATCCTAATATATACTGGACATATAAATGGTGTTCCCAAATTGCTTTGTTTAAAATGTTGTTTGTTTATATTTGGGGACATGTGTGTAAAGAAACATTCAGTGTTTAGATATGAGAGATTCTACTGAGGCTTTTTTTTTTTTTTTGATGTTCATTGCTTGTTGACCTGCATTGGCAAGGACAGTTTTTAAAATTGCTACAGGAAGAATGCCTGTACGAAGCCTAACAAAGAATGATGAGGGTTCATGAGCCCCTGAAGCCAATCGTTATTAGGAAACTATAATCACTCTCTGCAAAAATTCTGGCAATGAGCTCTATAATGCAAAGCAAGGCTGTTCCGCTTTTTACCCACATTTTTTTTTTCCTTAGGCAGAGGAATTGCCACATTTTTTGATAGGCTTACAGCATTTGCAAGACACCTTTAACCAGAAAGGCATTTTAATTCAAATCCATGTGGAGGTCTTTTAACTCCTTCCTAGTCCCACAGCTGACTGAGGTTAGCTGTTCATGCCACACACTTTGCTTGTGGCACAAGCACATAATTTGAATATAGCCAATTTATAGGCATTGTATGCGCTGCCACACACTTCTGCTTTGAAGCATAGGCTCCCAGGCACTTTTCACCTAGTGTGTTAATTTATAAAAAGACCAAAGCACGAGGAAATCGTTATTGCTAAGTATTCAAATGTTAGATCACACCTGCATTTTTCATCTCGGGCTTGTATGTTCTTCACTATAATTATCTTATTTTATTCTATAAATGTATAAGACTGCTAAATTCTACAGTTCTGAGCCGTAAAAACAATCATATAGGATTTTTTTCCCATTATGGCCCTGGGTAACATGGGTGATGGATGGGATAACAATTTTTGAGGGTTTTTGTATGTTGCTGTGGGTGTGTGAAGTTTGGTGATTTCTTCCGCTGTGCAATACATTGCCAATGATGCTGGGAAGCCAAGGGTTACCAAAGGAGATATGAAAAGCAAAAGAGGCAGTGGCTGAGAAAATCCTGTCTAAATCTGGCTGGACAGCAGTGGACTGGTGGAGGGGCAACAAGTTGCAGCTTCTCAGCTTCGAAAGTGTGGAAGGGTATGGCTGTCTGTCAGCAGAGCCTCGTGGGGATAGGATCAGCTACTTTCAGTGCAGCTGACTGGTGGCATTTGACAGGTTCCTGAAGGCACAGGGATGCAGAGAGGAGGAAGTCAGGTTAACAGCAGCCTTATTCTTCATTCTCCACTTCCTGGCTTGTGCCGAGAACAGGAGGATACTTGGCTGGGCCAGGTGACTATGGTGACAGCTTCTGTGGCTACAGCTTCCTGGGAGTAAGAATCCTTGCTTGAAAGAGGATGGATACCAAGACAGACAGCAGCAGTGGGACCTGGAATAGGTGGTGATCTTGTGGAAGAACTGACCTGGGTCCTGTGCCTGCTGTTTGGCTGGCCAAATGGCCAGCATTCATCTTGGCAACTTCTTCTCTTTCTCTGGAACTCAGGATTTAGATGGACTGACATGATTTCAATTATGGTGGCTGGTGGCCTGTAGGGGAAGACTTGCATTTGCAAGCATATATATTTTTTAATTGTTATTTTGGAGAGGGGGCTGAATCTCCTGCCTTTGGGTAAGATCAGGTTCAGCCTGCCAGGCTTACGGGGTGTGAGGCTTCTTTAGTGACTCAGGTGAGAGTGGGGTGGCTAGGAAGAGGATGGAGAGAGTTTGATAAGGGAGATTGCTCAGGTTAGCCACTGAGTGATCTCAGAAGCACCATTAACTTGGGTGGGGATTAATCTACCTCCAGTTGTTTGTGTTGGGCATGTTGGGTTTCTGCAGGATGGGAATGAGAGGGAGTGGCAAGGGGAAGGACATGATGCAAAGGAGGAAAGGGCAGAGGAAGGACACTGCATTAATGAACAGCACAGGGAGGTATGGCATATTCCAACATCCTGTCTTCAGCCGCAAGATTGGTCTCCAGAGCTTCAATGTCTGCTTGGTTGTTGCTATTTGATTGTATTTGGCTAGCAGAAAGCCTTTCTTCATCAATGATTATGTTATGGATTAGAGGGCTGTTCTGGCTTGCATGATTGAAACCTGGTTGGGCACGGGATTATCCTCTCTGGCATGTTGTCTCCAAGATTCTGCACTTGTGGATCTTGCATGGTTCCTTGGTTATCTGAGGAACTGCAGGAGATAATAAACACAAAAGATCCCTAAAGCCCTGCTGGTGAAAGATGAGGAGTGAAACTGATCTGTCACAGATAAAAGCCTTTATTAAGACTTATCTTATGATGATTAGAGCAGCAAAGTGAGTTTACTAATCTACTTTTTTGTGCTGCAGTTAGCTGGCCAATGGCCCTATTTAGAACGTTCAGGTCCCTTTTAGGTAAGGAGAGATTGGAGGAGCCTTTGCAGAGTAGCTATGAGGAATATTTTCAGCATCTGTTAGATAATGTCATTCAATTTGTCTTGGAATTAGATGTTGGCTGAGCAGGTACTTTGAAAGTGACTGGGCCCATGTCTGAGCTTGGTTATCTAGGAGGAATTTGAGCTGGTTACTCAAGTCTCTTGCTCTTCTTTAATATCTACATGAGACCTCTGAAAATGCCTATTTGGTAGTGTGAGGTATGGCATTATCAATATGCTGATGATTTCAAGTTATACATTTCCACATTGGCCAGCCAAGTAATATGTTGGCTTAAGACCAAAGACTAGAAGGGAATGGGGAGAAACCAGCTGTGGGGTTTTGATTCTCCTGGGTCTACTGATATGTCATTCTTGTTCAGGTAGCACTCTCCCAGACATAGTTGGTGTGCAACCTTGGGGTCTTCCTTGACTTAACGATTTCTGCTTGCAAAACAAATAGCTAGTCCTGGCTAAGGGAGCTTGTTTGTACAGATCAATCTTGTGCATGAATTGCATCCATTCCTGGACCGAGAAGCCTTGCTCATGGTCATTCATACATGGCCATTTCTTGGTTGATTACTGTAATCTGCTCTACGTAGGGCTGCCCTTGAAGACTATGCAGAAATTACAACAGATCTAGAATGTGGCAGCACAGTTCTGGACACTTCATGGTTTACCCATATTACATTATTGCTGTGAGAGCTGTACTGCCTTCCAGTTTATTTCCAGATTCAGTTCAAAGTGCTATAAAGCCTGTAAGCCATGTGGGAATGGGATCAGGTTATTTATGGTACTGACTCCCCTGAGGGTATCTGCCCATTCCAATAGGACAGATATAGAAAGCACATTCCAGGTTCCTTCCTTAAATGTTGTCATCTAGTGGGATTTAGGATGCATGTCTTCTCCACTGCTGTCCCTGCCCTGTGGAAAACCCTTCCTTCCTCCCAAGATCCAGTAGGATCTCACCTTTCTTGTCTTTCAGAAGGCCTTGAAGAATTGTCTCTTCCCATAAGTACTGGGGTAGGATGGGTTTGTTAGGGTTCCAGGCTAGAAACTGGGACACCATGAGTTCTAGTTCTACCTTAGGCATGAAAAGTGGCTGGCTGATTTTGGACCAGATACTCTCTCTTAGCCCAACCCACCTCATAGGGCTGTCTATATTTAATTATTGTAATTTTAATTTTTATATTCATAATTGTTTTTATAGTTCTATTTTAGTACATTGTAAGCCGCCCAGAGTTGCTTTGGGTAGCAATATGTGGCATATAATAAATAAATAAAAATGAATTACAATAATGGTGAAATATAAATTAAAACATAAAAATACATATGGGCAATGATGTAAACCTTTTAAAATAATAAATTCAATGAAAACCACAAACCACACGAATACCGTAAGAAAAGCAACCATTAAAAGGCAGTCAGGTATGCGAGATCCGCCATCCTCTAATACATGTCTTGGTGGGAATGGTGCTCCAGAGGACAAGAGAAGGCACCCTTCCTACATCTCATTATGTGACACTTTTAATGGATGGGATTTGGAGCATGCCAACTCTGCTTGATCATACAATCTGGACAGAAGCCAGAGAAGACAGATGGTTTTTTAGATAAACAGGCACCTATGAAGGGCATTACAGGTAATAACCAGCACCTTGAACTGTATCCAGTTGGTAAAAAGTGCAGCTCACACAGGAAATGTGTTACCTGAGCCTGAGATGAGCTATGCACCTAATTGTCTATGTTACCATATTCAGGACCAGTTTCAGCTTCTTACAGCCCCATGTAGACTGCATTGCAGTAGTCTATTGTTTTATTGTTGCTTTATTATTCCTATTATGGGCTATTTTTGAAATATTTTATTTTGAAAGGCGATGTATAAATGAATAAAATCAATAAAATCAATTGATTGTATTGTTGCAAATCCTGTACTAAGTATCTGATTTGTCTTCTGAAGTGCAATCTGACTATCACTGTGGTTTTCTGTGCATCCTAAAAATACAACAGCTGAGTCTCAAAGTGTACTTAAAAACATTACTTAAATATTCGGTTCTAGTTTAACAGTAGAGAGAAGTTAGATGTTTATCAGAAGCTTTAGCAGTGGTTAGTAACTTTTGTGGTGACAGGGAAACATTCAAAACAATTTATTGGTGATGCATTTTATTTGTGTGTTCACTATGGGGTGTAAAAGACAGGTAGTAGGTTCACGTAATCTAAATAAAGAATTGTCCTTTCTACATCCTTGATGGTATGTTTTGATGCGTAATAAATGAGAATATTGTAGTTTTTATTATTTTGGGTGTACAATCTCTCATTTTCCCATTTTCAGGCAAATGCTACGGTGGCATCATAGCTAAACTAAGATATTTTGCAGAGCATATTAGAAAATTTGGGGTAACTTTAATAAAATAATTAAACATTTTATTAAAATGTACATGTAGGCCTTACAACACATGATAACGTTCATTTCATCTTGTTCTCTGGTACGTTTTTATATATTTTCCCTGAACTTCTTCTTTTTCTTCATGGTAATCAATCAATCCAAAATTAATGAGAAATCCTCATTTCAGCTGAATTGTGGGCTGTATTGTATCTTTCATGCTACGATGCTTGTCTTATTATTAACAATATTAACAATATCCTTCCATTGTTGGTAGGTATATTTTTCTTTATGTCTTTATGATAAAATTATCCCAGATGAAATGCCTTTGATGGCCTTTTTGTCTCTTGTTGTTTATTCCCTAAAGTACCTGTTTACAATTTTGAAGTCTATTGATTCAATACCTCATTTGGAATTAATTCAGTAGCAGTACAAAGCAGTTCCTAAAAATATGGAATAAAAAATGCAATAGTACTGCAATTTAACACAATCAATTATGGAATCATAATACAAAAAAGGATCCTCTACATGAAAAGGCCCACAAAATATAATATCAAGAGCTATATATTAATATCATTAAGCATGATAGCTGGAGGGAAGAATCCCTTACCATTCACACATGAAAACAATGTGATATATTGCCAGCAGCTCTCAATATTATGGTGGTAAAAGATACCTGCCATGCACATGTGAATTGGATTCACCACCACTTATGAGGTGCCTCTCCATACATGTGAACTATTTAAGGTGCCATTATAAGAAAACATTCACAGCAAGCTAAATTAACCCTGAATGGTGACAGAGGAAGGAATTGAATAGGGATCAGTGGCCCAGTAAACCAAAATAGGTGAATATTTTCTTATAAGGGCACTTTAAATAGTTCACCAGGACGGAGAGGCATATCATAGATGGTGGTGAATCCAATTCAAATAGATTTACTGGCCATATCTCAAAAATGATATCACTGACATGCTGATCTAATAGGAAAGGAGAAAAAAATGTGACGATCACCCAGATGGATTTATCAAAAACATCCTAATATCATGCTGTAATTTATACTATGTCTGCCTTTTTCTTTTTCTGTCCTTTGAAATGTAGTAGGCTAAAGATATATAAGCTTGGTGTTTTATTCAAGACTGCTCAGCAAACAGCCAATGCTTTGCTACAAGTTCAGTGTACATTATATAGTATGCATGTTAATAAATTTATGTTGCTCAATGTGATATGGTTGCTCTAAGTGAGCCAGATTTTGGCTACAACAATAAGTAGCTTCACACAGGGTAAATGGATTAGATATTGATTTCTGTTTCATAAGCCAAGGCAGTAAGGAAAATGACACAGAACTTAATGTTACCAGTGAATAGTGTTGATTGTTAATCCTGTCACAATAAGATGCTAAAACATTTTAGATGCTTATAGGAAAATTGAATGTATTAGGCTGCTGTAGTCATTGGTTATTAGCTGATGTAAGAAGTCACGAATGAAGGCAAATATACATGTTCCAGAATAAATGAATGGTGGAGAATGGAAAGATTTATACTCCTTGCAGCCATCTGGTTGTTAGCACTCTTTCTGAGAGTCGTTGAGGCCACTTGGAGGTTTATCTGTGCCCTCAGGGTCTCCTGAATAGTTCAAATGGGTATGGAACCTTCATGGAACTGCTGAATTGTTGTAAACAGAAAATTGGCAGTGTCATATCCCTCCCCCTTTGTTGAGAGAGAGCTTTCAATCTTAATGTAGATGGCCTTTTTGACCCCTTTTTCAAACCAGAATGTGAGAGAACATTCTGGTGAAAGAAAAGTTCCCTGAGGATAGGCTTCAGCACAAGTCCGAAAGCTCAGAAAACTAAACCTCTGGTCCTGGTGAATGACCCAGATTTGATCCTTCAAGATGTAAGAAGTGAATCTTCCTTTCTCATAGGCAGTGGTTACCTAGACTTCTAATTTCATATCTTTGTAACCATAGCATCAGTCATCATGGTAAATTATCAAAAGTCTTCACTGTAGCTGAACTTGCGGACAATCATGAAGAAAGGAGGCTTTGCTGAAGTTCACGGTGTATTCCTTAATTCATGCATGGTAACTGCAACTAGCAATTACTTTTCTTTCTGTGGTCAGTCTCTGAGGGCATGATGTCTCCCCTCTGCCCTGCTATGCCCTCCCCCCCGCATGATTTCCCATCCATCCATTGCTAGACAGTAGGAATAAAAACAAAACAAAACACCACAGCTTTACTATGCTTCCTTTCACTTGGGCTAGAAGAGATAATTGAGAGAACTCCGGTCAAGTTCATCTATTTTTTAGAAAAGCTCTACTATGTCATTGATGACCAATGAACAAGCTCAAAACAGACAACAAAAGTTAAGCCTTTTTTTGGTGCACCGAAAGACTGATGAAACAAAAAGGGGGCAAAAGCAACAGTTTGTCATTCCAGTAGTCTACTGGTAAAACAAAGGGGGAAAAAAGGCCCATCATTTCACCAGTTCATCATGTTCAGCTTCTTCAGAAGAGGACAGGCCCCCAGCAGCCCAGAATGAAATGGGCTTGGAGGGCAGCAACCTATTAATGGAGAGGAGAAGGCACACACAATACACAGTTGCCAATTGGAGGCATTTACATACTACAAAATAAAGCCAGGGGTGTCAAATTCAATTTCATTGAGAGCCGCATCGGTTGTGTTTGACCTTGGGGGGCCGGGGGGGGGGCAGCTCAACATCACTTGTCAAGGCTCCGTTTTCGGCTGCGACGGCCTACTGCAACCCTCTGCCAGCAAAAACAGAGTCAGGGAGGCCCACATTGTGCCCCCCTGAGCTCTGTTTTCACTGGCAGAGGCACCACAGGCAGGTCTTTTGCTGTTTCCAGGGCAGCCAGATCTAAACACCCTAAGAGGCTGGATCCGGCCTGCAGGCCTTGAGTTTGACACCCCTGAAATAAAGCATAGCAGGTGAACCATGTAACACTATTGGTTTTGGCAGAAGTTGGGAAAGACTTCTTTTGACTCAAAGCAAGAAAAAGTGGGAAAAATATACCTTTGTGACAGGCTAGGATAATGGAACACTTGGTGTGCTGTGTATTCCTATTCTCAGGAAATGGTTAGTGGCCTGGCACAAGCAGGATGGGGGGATGAATCCAATATCTGATAATTTTGTTAGATAAAACTCACTATGGCTATACTCATTTCAAAAATGATTTGGAGAAAGTGTTTGAACATTATTCTGTAAGCATAGCTCTCTGTGTGCAAAATTCTGTCAAGAAGTCAGGGTGTTTTTATGAATATCAGAGAAGTGTTGTAGTCACAGAAGATTTGAAGTGATTCTTTTTTGAATAATTTTGAAGTGTACACATAACACATTCCTATATAGGATTTTGTCTCCCAAAGATAGCATCTATAATCATCATTGTTTTCATTCTAGGAAGCAATGATTTGGGATCTGCAATAATTTCTTTGAAATATTATAGTTGAGGCTGTGGTAGATGGTCTCTGAAATTCTAGCTACTATGCTACCTTGCTAGTATAAGAATTTGGGAATGTTTATGTCAATACTTTAGCATCCTATTGATTCTTATGTAGTTCCATTTGGTGATACTTTAGTATATGCAACTGCTGTGGAATCCCTTAGATCGGGGTGGGGAACTATAACCCTTTTATGACTTATGGACTTCAATTCCCAGAATTCCTGAGCCAGCCAAAATCCTCAGCAAAAAGGTTATTCCTTTCCTTTAAGTTCAAAGGGAATAGATTTTCATTGGACCACTGTAGATAGAAAGCCAAGGAAGTAAAAAATTCTCTCCCCAGGGTGCTGTAGAAACACAACTTTATTCTTTAAAAAGAAGAAGAAAAAAACTGCTCTATATTGGATAAACCCAGTCACAAAAAACTTGCTTCTTTGATATGCTGAAGCAAAACCATGCCAATTAACCTCTCCTCTCCTATATTGTACTAATTTTGGCTCAGACTTCAACTCCCCTTGAGTGCCAGGCTCTTAGCCTTATCATAATCCTGTCAATGCTTTCTGATACTCCATTCCTCCGTTTTCTTCCTGGTCTGCTGCCACCATGCTGCTGTCCCACTATTAATTACTTTTGCCTTGCTCAGCATTCACGATGGTACTTCTGCAATGCTTCTTTCCTTTGTTAGAATACTCCTGGTATGATGCCTGACACTGGGCTTCGTGTTCTGGAGTAAATAAATATTGCAGATAAAAACACTGACTGTTGGCTATATTCCGATTTGGAAGTGCTGCAGCAGGCAGGCAGGCAGACAAGCAGGGAGCAATACTTCTAAATAGGAGCAGAAGTTGAGTCACCATTCAGCTCAGTTTGCTATAATAATATATTATTGGAAAGCACCGTGATCCTGGGTAGTTTACTTCAGAAATCCCACAGCCTGTGGAGCTGACTCAGCAGATTTTGTTGGGATTGGGCTTTTCTATGCCCTTCACCTTTTAGCAACTTCTCAAGCAGGCGAGCCCTTGATACCAACTCCAACAATGTTCTGACTTTCAATCACTGAATAGGAGTAGTTTCAGCAAGCACATAACTTTATATTAAATAATTTGCCTATATATATATATATATTTGCTTTAATTTATATGCCGCCCTTCTCCGGAGACTCAGGGCGGCTTACAATGCATAAAGCAATAGCCTTCATACTTTTGTATATTTATACAAAGTCATCTTATTGCCCCCACAATCTGGGCCCTCATTAACCTACCTTTGAATGGATAGAAGGCTGAGTCAACCTTGAGCCTGGTGGGATTTGAACTTGCAGTAATTGCAAGCAGCAGATGTTAATAACAGTGCATTAGTCCACTGTGCTACCAAGGCTCTGTCTATTTGGGCTACTATTATCCAGAATCTCAGATTAGGTTCTTCACCTTGTTGCTGCCATAATTCTTTTTACTAGAACCTCTCCTTCAGAATCTGGTGTCATTCATTTGATAGGACTGGCGAAATTGTTTACATGTAAAATTTATGGACAAAAGTGTTAATGTGATTGCTTTGGTTATCTATTGTAATAATTCTCGATATAGAGTATAAAACTGCAATTGATATATATCATGTAAAAGAATAGTATGTAAAAAGCATACATTATGGAAAATTTCTTGCATATATTGCAAAATCTTAATATGCATATAAATATTTGGATTTAAGTCAGAAAATCATGCAAAATAGTACATATACTTAGAAAGTATAATACATATACTTATTTTTATCTAGAAAGTGAAAAAAATGTTATAGGAAGTAAAACAAATAGGCCCACCCTTTCCTATTCTTGAGTTACTCGTTAGCTATTCTTCAGTATGAGAGCAAAAAAAGGAACATACAGTCTTAAATACAATTAGTATTTAAGGTTAATCTAAATTAGGCATATTGCCCAAATGAACACTAGAGGGCAGCAAAGTGGTGTACAGAACACTAAATCTAGTTAGTGGTTCCTTCGATCACTACATTGATACACAATAATGAATCCCAGAGAATTTAACGGAACTTATTCTGAGTAAATCTATATACGTAGTATTATATGATTAAAATTGTAAATAAATTTGCTAAATTCTATGCTGCATTAGAATACCTAATAAATATGTAAATTTATTACATGTAGGTCAATCTAAGAACAACGATACTTACCTTCAGATACCAGATATAAAACTTTCCAATGGTCACGGTAGTTTCCTCATTGCATTTTCCTTAGCTCTTCAAATCATTTTTAGTGCACAGACTTTAATAGTGTTTCTGATTGTAAGTGTTGGTATAAATTAAATACTCCAAAGTATAATGTGCTAACTGGCATTCTTCCCTTTAGTGGTGATAGTATATGCAATCTTGTATTCTTGCACTGTAATTTGATTCAATAGGACACAACCATGGATAACGGTGGCATGATATTTATCTATTCAGGTGGAATTGTCTGTTATACAGTTTGGTTGTATTTCAGGGTGTTTCACCCCCTTCCCTACCCAGCCACTGTCTTGTTGGTCGGCTCAAGGGGTGCTAAGTTTCAGTCATATGCTTTTGAATAAGTCAAGACTCTTTTCTTGGTTTAATTTCCTTCTTCCGTTACTGAATAGAATGCAGCATATTTGAAAAGGCTGCTGCAGGTTTTCTGCTTTTGGATCACTCAGGCAAATTGCTGTGGGAGATTTTTTGCAAATTTGGGTAAAAAAATAATTGTCTTGGTGCCATGAGCACAAGGTGTGCAGTCACTAATGCAAGATAATCCAGCACCGGCTGTAATGTTCTTTAGCTGTACATGGAAACCAAATTAAACTGGCAAAGACAGAATTGCCTTTATCACAGAATAAGCCTTATCATATGCAGATAATGATGCAGCTTTTCAAAAAAAATGGAGGCAATGAATTTATTCCCATCGTCTCTTCACTCCATAGGATCCTTTAGAGATCTCTTACTATTTTTAGAAGGGTCCTTCAGCTTGTGCTGCTGCCGTCAAGTTCTAAAACAAAAAAGGACCTATGTATTCTGTCATTGGTGCTAGTCATTTTTTTTCAGAGGAGGAAGGGTGGAGGAGAAGCTGCAGAGGATGTTCCCTCCTCCTCCTCTTAGGCAGTAGTAACTGTGCGGATGCTCATCCTCGTTTTTTATTACTTCTGAGATTTTATTGCTGGCAGCCAGATGTGCTGAAACTCCTGAGGGCAGCATTTATTCCGTGTGCGTTTTTAAGAGGCATCGAGAAATATGAGGAGGCTACATGAATGCAGCTCAGCTTCACACTTCAGCTGGGAATGCCCAGAAAGATTGCTGCTGTTTGGAATTCCTGCTCTAGTGATGAGAAATCAATGTGGGTCTTACATTTTTTTACCACTGAATTAGAAGAATGACATTACAACTATTTCTCCATCCCTGCACATTTAGCTACAATTTTTATCGAGATCAGGAGAAATATGGAACTTGATTGCCGTATCTGCATTTGATGGTGACTGCAAAATAGATGACTTTTTGCACAGGTGGTAAGAAGGAATAGCAGGGAAGAAGGAAAAAAAATGCAATTTGAGACATTGCGACAGGTCTGCAATTCGGTGTTATCACATTTTCATGGGGTTTTCTCATCTCCAAATATTTTACAAAATGATCTTTTTGCACAAACGTTGGATAATGCTAGGTAAGTAATAACAGAGCCTTTCCCCTTCAGCACTGGAACGGTGTTAACAGCAGTGTTTGTGTGTGTGTGTGTGTCTCTCTCTGTGTGTTTCTGTTTGTTGTCTGCTTTTCAGTGAGCAATTACATAAACAGATCTTGATGTATAAAGATGCTTGACACACTAATGAATCCATCATTGGTCATCTGTTGCTTTGGTTAATATATTTAAATTTATTATGCTAAAATAATAGGACTGCATTACTGCATTAAAACATGCATGCTAACGTGGATATCTTTACAAGTATTTTAAATAGCATGATTAGGTAGCAGCAAGTACAGATTTCATTCAGATACGAAATACTCAAAGAAGGTTAAGCAAAATAATTGCTCATTTCAAAATGCTATTAACATTAACAATACGCTGTAGGTGTAAATTAGCAATACTGCTTGCTATTTGCAAAATGTGTAAAATGTATTCTTGATGTGTGTATGTGTGAGTTTCAGTGGGGAAGAAAGATTTTTTGTTTAGCACTTTCAAAAATATTTCTTAAGTGGACACAGGAACAATTAAGCCATCACTTTGCAGTAGGTCATCCAGTTTTAACCACTGTTTCATTATGGGTTATAATTGCTTTTTAATGAAATGATAGAAAAAAGAGCATATCTTTACAGTGAATGTTGTTAGTTTTATTCAAGCATTTAAATGTATTTAAATCTACCTTGCATCTTACAGTAATTTTTACCTTTTGATGCATGAATACATTATGTAGCAATATAAATCTATCTCCATATTTAAGATTCTATAATCCTACCAGTTTAGAAAAATAAAACAAAAATTATTACAAAAGATAGCATGTATTCCCAAGTGCATGTCCCAAGGCCTTCAGATCACTCTTTTCAGCCATGTAAAATCTGTTCTAGCCTCTTCATTTTTATTGTTACAGTTCCTAGTCTTCAGAGTACATGCTTACTTTTTGTGAAAACATCCCTCTTATCTGTATGCTTTTTGTGTCTTTAAATCTTGTATGAAATGTTGCAATATGCATTTTCCAATTGACTTGTTAATGAGAGAAGCCTTGAGCTTAATATAATCATTTTAGGTTTAGGAGTATTTCGCTTCTTTAAAAGAACCTAAGCTTTTTGTGTGTGTGTGTGTCAATGTACTATGCTGGAAAGCATTTAAATAGGGCAACAATAGAATTATAAAAATGTTCAGTCCTTTCTATTTTTGTAATTAAATGTACACAATTGTATAAGTTGCTAATCTTTTAAAAGTCTCTACTTATGAAGGCCTCTACATTTTTCATAAGGAACTGAATATTTCAGTTTTCTTATTAGCTATAACATGCAGAGGAACATTTATTTATTGCACATTTGTGTTTAATTCAAGGGTTAATCCAACCAATATGCATTTATTTGTCATTCTTTTCATGATATTATAAAAGTAACTACACAGTTTTTCTTAACTGAAAAATGTGTATTATTAGGATTTAGACCATGGTCATGTGTATACTAACCTAGGAGTACGTCCCATTGAGATTTTATTTAAAATAAAGCTGTGTATGATCTTTGCAACTTTGGAACTTAATTAATGTCAGGTTCACTATTAAAATAATGCTTAGAATAATAACAGGAATGACACATCTTTTAAATATTTTACATTCCTTTGGAGAAGAGAATTAAAAAAAAATTAGCCAAGCAGGAAATGTTCCTTAATTATTAGGAGCTAAAATAAACCATAAAGAGATGCTGAAAGGTCATTTGGGAAATAATATGTTAAAGCTAATACTCAATAGCAGCATGGCTTTGTACCATCCTAATAATATAGGACTTCTATTTTCTGCATATTGAGACGTTGTTGACCTCACATTCTTTGCATATTAACAATAGCATTTATTAAAGTCTTCTCACACTTAGAAACCTTATTTTTCTTTTATTAGTTATAAACAGCTTCCTGTTTATATGATAATCCCTTTGCTTATACTAACAACACCGCAATGCCACTGCATTTAATGTTACTGTACTCTGACCTATAGGCATGTGATACTGTGGAATTCTATGCTCTCCTAAACATGAGTGATTTTCCTACAATTCCTAACTCCCCTGTGCTGAAGCTGCATATTTTTCTGCACAAGCCCAGGGCTGTTACCGTAAATCATTGCCAATATGCATCCAGTGTGAACATCCAATTTCATTGACCCATATAATTGAATACAGCACTGTATGTATGTACGGTATGTATGTATGAATGTATGTATGCATATACCGGTATGTATGTAGGTGTGTGTGTGTTTAAAATCAGATAAAAATAGTTCTTGACAATAAATTTTCTCTTTTGATCATATATATATCATTACCAATATATGTGTGTGTGTGTGTGTGTGTGTGTGTGTGTAAAGAGAGAGAGTCTTCTAATAATATTGGTATAAACTGGACAGAACAATGCAATTCCTTGGAATTTACCTTTGTTTTAACTATTTGGGATCAAAACAGAAAATTTATTGTCTAGAATTATTTTTACCTGTTTTTAATTGCTGCTCATAATAAAGAAAAGGCTATTTTTTTTATCTTGACAATGGGTCGGGGTGGACGGGACGGGACACATGACAATTGATTTCTGAATGTAGATAATTATTCATGGTTGAGACACAAAAGAGCTGAAATTTCTTAATTGATCAAGTCTTTCTTTTGCAAAAAAAATGCATGCTTTTCTTTGAAATAAATGTCACAGTAGTAATCTTCTTAAGCTATAAATGTTAAAGTTCTCTTTAATCATCTCTCTTTGGTTCAGCTCCATTTTTGCCTATAATAATTACTATTTTTTAGATTCTTAAAACAATATATAATAATTGGTAATATTAGTACCAATATTTTAGCAACTATAGATTAATGAACAGTGTTTCACATGCTGTTTTTGAAACAATTATATAGCTCTTCAGCTACAACTGTTTTTTCTTAATTGGTCTACTCGTATTTCATTAAATCCAATTTAAATATTTTTTGCAACTGTAGCACATAGTATTAAATAATTCTTTGCAGTTTAACTATCATAACAAATATAAATGATGACAAACATATTTAACATAATGTCCCAAATTTTAGTACCAAATTGTATCCGAAATGCCTTCCTTCAATTTAACAATGTAACTAGAAGTCTTATTCTCTTGCAGGTGTCACCAAAAAAATCTGGTAACTTTTTTATTTAATTAGTTTACAGGTATTCATACAATAGCTTTTTAGTAAAAGTTTGAAATGTACCAGATCTTGTACAGACATTTGAAATGTACCAGTATATTCTTAAAATACTACTAAAATGAATTTTAGTAGGCCTGGTGGCTCAGCAGACTGAAAGCATTTTGATTAACACCAGCTGTCTGCAATTACTGTAAATTCGAATCTCACCAGGCTCAAGGCTGACTCAGCCTTCCATCCTTTCTAAGGTAGGTAAATTGAGGACCCAGTTGTGGGGGCAATAAGCTGACTTTGTATAAATATACAAAAAGTATGAAGGCTATTGCTTAACGCATTATAAGCCGCCCTGAGTCTCCAGAGAAGGCGGCATATAAATCAAATTTAAAAAAAAAATATTTTAGCAATTGTCGTGGTGTTTTTTCATTTTTTATTATTTACACTTAAAATTACACAATGCTAATAGTTCCTTCCTGAAATTCCCTAAACTGAAAAAGAAAGCTGCAATACACACCAATTTGTACAGTGTTTGTATGCAGTGTGTCCTCAAATAAAGTAGGAATCATTAGGAAATTTTGAATGAAATACAGGTGGTCCTCAGATTATGATGGCAATTAGGACTGGGATTGCTGTCCCTAAGCCAGGGGTTCCCAATCTTTTCTATCCTGTTCCCCCTAAAATAAGACATCCCCTGATAATAAGCGCATGTGCTAAAATAACCCCCCCAAAAAATAAGCCCTCCCAAAAATATTTAACTGCATGCGCATCTGGTCCCTGCCATTTCCTCTGGTTAGGATTAGGGAGACAGAGCTGGAAATCAGGTAAAATGGTAAGAGGAGCCCTGTTTTGCTCCAAGCACCCCAAAATAATAAGACATCCCCGAAAATAAGGCCAAGCACTTCAAAAAAATATAAGACAGGGCCTGATTTTCGGGGAAGCATGGTTTACCCCGCACCCCTAGAACACTTCTGATATATTCTCACACACCTTAAAAATAAATAATTATATGCATATAATTATACATATACACTATAATTTTGAAACTTCTAAACCCATGTTTTCGCACCCCCTGGTATATCATCTCGCACCCGTGGTTGATAACCTCTGCCCTAATCAATATAGCAATGATGTGTGATGTCACATGACTGCATCATTTAGTGATAGAAATCCAACAGGCAAGAAGTGACGGGAGTCCCAGGTAAGGGATGCCTGAATGCTGCAGAAGTGATAGTTGGGAAGCCCTGGGAGGTTTGATATAGGCCATGCATGAGTTGAGGGAGGTCAGGGGAGGAAAGGAGTTGTGCCACGTAATTGTGAGCGCAGGAAGGCTGTGGCGTGTAGGGTGCAGTGCAGTATGAGTGAAAGTAGACTGTGGGCTGGAAGGTGCAGAGTAGCACAAGCACAGGAAAGCCAAGGGATGGAAGGCACAGTGCAAGCCTAGGAAAACCGGGGGAACATATTGGAGTGAATTGTGACTTTCCCTGTTGGCTTGTTCATTGATTTTGTATGTGTGGAAGCCAGTGGGGGAGGTTGCAAATTGCAGTCACATGACTACAACTCCCTGCAAAGTTGTAATCTTGAACTGGGCATCCAAGTGCCTGGATTGTGATCATGTAACCACAGGGATGCTATAATGGCCAAAATTGAAAGGTCAGTTGCACATCCATTTGTAGGTTGGCAAAAATATGTAGAAGCATGAACAGAACTGATTCCAAATTTTTCTTCTACTCATAAATAATCAAACCTGATCATGAGACTGCAGACTATGTTAGTGGATCAAACATGTTTAGAGTAGATTCAACCAAGATCTATGGCAAAGAAGTGAGATTGGGAACTCGAAAGTCAGGAGTTATTGAAATATATATATGTCTCGAGCCAGGACAAGAGTCAGACAGGGTGAGAAGAAGGAACTCAGAGATAATCCAAAGACACAGTGAATAATTGTATTGGCTGATAGCCAAGTAGTGAAACAAAGGTATAAGCCGAGTTGGTGAAAAAATAAATTTGATAGATCTGATAGAGTAGAAGTATGGTAAAAGTCAGTTGTTGAAGTAATATGTGATATAAATTAGAATAATACTATATGAATAAATACTTAAAAATAATAAATAAATAATAATAAAACCCAGATATATGCACAGGTTAAAATTGTTCTTTTCCATAGGTTTTTGGTCTCAGTTACCTGATTGTGGGCAACTATATTAGGCAATTCTATTTACATAAGGAGAAATATTTTTGTTCTTACACTCATAGACCTAGAAACTAGATTAACTGGCCTTTCAAATTGTTTGAAAGGGTTGTAACTAGTTCTCTGTTTGCCCCCGTTAGTGTTAGTTATGTATTATCCAACTAATTTGTATTGAGATTTCTTTCTGGGTCATTTAGACAGAAAAAGCTCTGTTTTGCTGAGATTCAAATGATTCAATAAACAGGTCTTTGTTGATTAATCTGCTGCTGAAATTACGCTCTTTAGTTTTTGTTCATGTATGTGCAAGATAATAATGGAAACTTACTTTGATATATTCTATACAAATGATTAATTAGAAGTCGCATCATGAGACAATAGTAGTATGTCATTGCAAAAGTAAAAAGCACTTGATCTCAAACTCATACAAATTATATTTAAACACATATTATTGAATTGAAATCTACTATAATAAACTCTCAGTTTAATACACCTTGGTTTATTGACTTCAGCTACACAGACAATTTTTTAGTATTTTTTAAACAACCTACATTAATACAAAGTCCACTGCATTCAAATTAGTCCAGCTAATTTTCAAATAATATTGATTCCATATACACTTCTAGTTTATTTTGGAACTTCGGATAATTTGTATCAGTATAATAACTTATACAGAGCTTTATTTAATTTTACTAGAATATATATGTGCTTAGATATCAATATCAATCCAACAAGTAATATGGTAGTTCTCTGATTCTTAATGTACTGTAGCTCTCCAGATCAGAATCCAAGTGTGCAGTAAAATTCGTAGGAACTGTTCTCTGTTGAAAATCTAGCATTCTTTTGTAGGTTTGTCGCAGTCGTGCTGATTTTATTTTATGTTATTCTGTATAATCAAAACCAAGAATAAATATGGTAAGATAAAATGTAGGCCACGTTGGGTTTCCCCCCTGCTTTTTTTACCCTGCAGTTGCCAACTAAATTCAAGCCATTTTCTAACTTGAACTTTTTTTGTTGTTAGCTTTTGCTGTCACACCAAATTCTGCTGACAGAAAGACAGATGGACAGAGCCCAAATCCATTTACATAATTTCTTTATGAAGGTCCATTGGTCTGGAAAAAAATAAAAAGGAGCAGAGAGCAGTTTGAACTATTAAAGTCTGTCAGCAGGATAACTTTCCTAGAACAGAACAAAACAGGACTTTATTTTGTACAGCAGAAGTCAACAAAAGAAAAGTGGGCCATATCTGGTTTTAAGATGTATTCGTTTTTGTTCATTATATGACCCATTGCCTAAATTGGGCCATTATGATAAACCTCTTGAGTTGGCATACCATTCAAACAACGTCATAATAAGTCTAAGAATGAAAATGAGAAATTTTCTTAAATATTTTACAGAATCAGTTTGGGGATAATCGTGAGAATATGAAATAATAGAACAGGTAATTAAACCAAGTGAATGTTCTGCTCAGTTAGGAATTAAAATTAAATCTGCTTGAACACATCCAATAAAAGAAAGTTGACTATCTCTGTGTGTAATTAGTTCTACTGCTGAACTGCCCTTATGGAACATATGTTTTCCTAACATATTCAATAGGAATATGCTGATGGAAACTGCTAGATAGAATTTAGTGTGTGAACCTTGGTAAACTTGAATTGGATGAACAATTTCAATTCTGTTTCATACTTTTTGGGCTAAAGAATTAATTTCTCTCAAATTAATTTTCAGGTTAGTAAATATAGATATATAAAATTTTAGCATTATTTGGAAGAAAAGTTTTAAAATGTATGATGTTAAATAACCGACTGTGGTGTCCCCAGTTGGTATAGGCACACTAGGTGCCATACCCAAAAAATCTTGATATTATCTTAGAAAAGATTGTGCGGAATCTTAAAACTGCACATTGACAAAATTTCCACCAGTCAATTGCAAAAGGCCATAATGCTTAGATCCATGCATATAGTGCACTGATACATTACAACATCCTAGGTTCTAAGGAAGAACTCGATGCGTATGAAGGCTAACATGAACTAAAGAACTCATAGCTGTGACTTCACATTGTTGTGAACAGATAATAATTTATTAAATTTGTATGACACCTGACTGGCTGTTGATGGTTCATGACAATCAAAGAAATTGATTTATAATATAAAAAAAATGAAAGACAGAAAGTGCAATGAGATTTGGAGTATCACTCCCTTGCCACTCACCCTCCTCACTTGGGTGAGGAGCTAGGCTTTTATACTTCTTCTAAACAGCAGCAGAATGGGCGACCATCTGAATCTCGTTCCAGACAGCAGGTGCTGCTGCCGAAAAGGTATGCTTCTGAGCTTTTGAGAGCTGATGTTGTCTAATAAAAAACCCGGAGCACATCAACTTTTCAGGATTGACTCAGCTGGACAGATGTTGTGGTAGGCGGATGATACTGGAAACTAGAACAGTCACCCAACAATCAAGGAAATCTAGGAGTTTAAGTTCAGATAAATCAATTTTAAGGATTTTGAATACATTTTAATGGAAAGTGCTGATGTTTTCCTTTTCCAGTAACATTACATTTAAGATATTTTTACAAGTACAGGTTTAAAAGAATATAAACTTTTAAACTTGGAATAGTATTTTTCTCTTTCCCTTGTAATATGTAGTGTTTTTTTTTTAAAGATACTTTAAATAGTTCAAAAATGTCTGATGATGTGCATTTTGCAGAAAACAATACTGTAACAAATCACTAATCAACTAAGTACTATAATCCTCCTTATCGGGTAATACTTACTTGACCTCCAGCTATATACAGCACATCACAACATTATTAAACTGTAGCTCCTATCTCATGTTCTCTGTAACTTTTCTTCTAGATCACAATTCAGATTAGAGACTAGTAATTGTTAAAACCTATAATTTGTTCCCTTCAAATGTTGATTAATTTGTATTTAAAGTAGGGAACTTATATGAAAAGGCTATTTTGGGCTCCTAAAACAAATGAAATTGTATATGGTATCCTCAAATCTATCAGGATTTAGTGAAGCAATAAGGTGCCCAGAAATTGATATTCCTGATTTCCCAGATGTGCAGTGGCTGATCAACAGGTAAAGAAAAACCTTTGTATATTACTATGATACTAATAAAGTCTTGTATAGCCAGAGAAGAATATTTAAGGAAACAATTTGTTAAAAAGAAATGCATGCCTAACTGTTTTATATTTTAGCAAGTATATTCTCAGAATTCATGATTTTAAAGAGTGTTACTGTGACCTGTCTATCACCTTTACAGTCAGAATTTTGAAAATACATTTGATATTCACTTAATAGAAACAACATGCTGTACTTAAAATATGATTTGCTTTCCTTGTATTGTACTTGATAAATGCTAAGAAAAGGATGCCTAGTAGAATACTCTGTATTTTCTAAGAAACAAAAAAGGATTCAAATGTATATGCTTAGTCTTATTATATTACAAATGATATCTGAAATTTCAGTGGGTCTATTTGAAATGTGACTAAGTTGGTATTCAATTCTCTTTTCTAAGATCATTTTATCAATTAGTATATTCCATTACAAAATATATAACATCTCTTTTTATATAATGAGTAGTTGATAGTTAGACAATAGTTAGAGAAGTTAGCTGAGAGTCTTGTAATTTTTTTCCCCTTTGAAATAAAGTAGCTTATTATTGTAGGTTATATTTTGATAACAGGATAGGATGGCATAATAATAATAACATAATATTTTTTGTAAAATATAGCTTACAAAAATTTCAAGAGATTAATGAGATGAATTACGTTTAATAGAGATCACTGTATCGTTCCAATGGGATTTTAATTAGATTTAAATGCATTTTAAGTGCATTTTAGGGACTAAAGTTTTCATACCTGCTTTTGCGGTTGGTCATTATTATTATTAGTTTCATGGACATCAGTTTAATTCCGGATTACTTTTTTGAAATGTAATGTGAAAATACTTGAAATGTATGCTTTGAATTTTTTGTAAAACTGAGTGAAAAAACAGTAGTTAAATATAGTTGGAATTCCCCAAAATCTATTTGTTTATTCAGTTTTCTTTGCGTTACTTTATTGCATCTAGTATTAGTCTGAAGTTTTTTTATTGGTAATACTGTATATTAGTAAATATTTAGAATGTAAAAATGTTTTCATGGTCATTATCTTGGTAAATCCTTTATAGAAGATTCTATAAGACATAGAAGGTGAGAGGTTAAGGCTAACAACAAGAATTAATAACATTAATATAGCAAGTTAGAACATAATTTTATGCTGCAAGCAAATATTTTAAAATTTATACTTGGGAAAGATACATTTTGATAAAGGCAAAATATGTGGAAGAAAGACTGCTTAATCTAAGCAGCATTTTACATATGCTAACATATATGTACTGTATAACAATGCACATTACCTCTATTTCATTGTGGATGTAAATAATGACATTTGAATCTGCCGTCTATACTTTGGATACTACATTTTATTAATAAGTATTGCAAAATTGCATAAAGCTGGCATACACAATCCTTAAATATTTGACTTTGTAGAACTTAAACTAACATTCATCCATTGGAGTTGTTATGAATGGTTAGATTATGTATAGGAAGCAACACATTATTGTAGCTCAGTCATCTGGAATAAATACTTTCTGAATTAATTTGTAATAGGTACATGTTTAGTAAATTTTCTTTTTTTTAAAATTGCTTAGAAAAAGAAGCCCATCAGTACCCAGAGATCAGAACAGAAGTTTCAATCAGCTGGAGGAGAGAGACGACTATTCACAGTATGCAACATCAGATGCTGCAATGCCAAGATCACCATCAGATTATACAGACAGACATTCACAACATGGGTTGCAACCATATGAAGAACCTGAAATGGATGACTATAGGGATTCTAGCAGGAGAAATCGCAGACGTTCAAGGGAATATCCTTTAGATGAAGATGACATGCAAAATAGAGGGGAATATGAAAGGCAGCGGAGGGAAGAAGAATATCAAGCACGATATCGAAGTGATCCTAATTTGGCTCGTTATCCTGTCAAACCCCAACCATATGAAGAGCAAATGCGCATTCATGCTGAAGTCTCGCGTGCACGTCATGAAAGAAGGCACAGTGATGTGTCTTTGGCCAATACTGAATTGGAAGATTCCCGGATTTCGATGATGAGAATGGACCGACCATCAAGGCAAAGGTCTGCCTCTGAACGCAGAGCTGCCATGGACCAACGTTCGTATTCAATGGAAAGGACTCAGGGACTAAGTCCCAATAGGCAGAGAACCGCAAATCACAGTCCTCCAACACCTAGGAGGAGTCCAATACCTTTTGATAGACCAGATATGAGGAGAACTGATCCATTAAGAAAACAGCATCATTTAGACCCAAGCTCAGCGGTACGGAAGACAAAACGTGAAAAAATGGAAACCATGTTAAGAAATGATTCATTGAGTTCAGATCAGTCTGAATCAGTTAGGCCTCCACCACCAAAGCCTCATAAAACAAAAAAAGGAGGTAAAATGCGTCAGGTGTCATTGAGCAGCTCTGAAGAAGAGTTGGCTTCTACACCAGAATATACAAGCTGTGATGATGTAGAAATTGAAAGTGAAAGTGTTAGTGAAAAAGGTAAGGCCTTTTTTTCTGTTTGCCTTTTAAGTAGGGGGCAATTTATTTTAAGTGCTGGATTTGAAATTACAGTAGAAGTACATGGTTACTGTGAGATTACGTTCTTTATGCTGATGCTTTAAAATGTGGTTTGTTTAATTTCAGTTGAGCTTTACAAATGAATTTTGTGTATCTTCCCTTTTTTAAATAGTTTTAAATCTACATGAATCCAGTAGTTGATAGAATATTTTTGTTTTATTTGCTTTTTTATAAACATGGTTTTCAGGGCAAAAGTTGAATGAAACTATAGCTCTTATTTTTCTGACTAACTAATTTAAAACCAAGCACACAGAACCAGCTGGAGTAAGTGGATAGCACTGAATTGAGTCAAGATAGAGGCTGTTTATTGAGTTTTTTGACTGCTTTCACATACATACAAAACACAAAAACCTATTATTTTTATTATGGCAAAAATCCCAATTTCTGTATTATGGTATATTATTTTTGTATTATTCTGTTTTATGGTGGATCTTATAGCAATGTCAGGAAGATCAATTTGAGTTAATAAAATAGAATCGGGGAAAGGCTTAAACACCTTTCCCACACTAATATTCATGTCCTGATACAGTTCAACCTAACCCCAGGGGCAGCTTTAAGGTTTTAAAAATCAAGAGATTTAATTACCCCATGTTATATGTAATTAAAACAGTGCAATACAAAAATAAACATTTAATTAAAAAAATCTACTGATCTTTTGTGCATTAATAACTGATAAGAATTTGCTAAAATTAGTGAAGTTGACAGATTGAAAATAATAAACTGTAGCTATTGATAGTTCTAGATTTCATCTGTCTCTGTAGGAAATTTTATGCTTTTAAATGTGACATTTGAATGCAGTGATATCAAACTGCTGCAGGGTAAGTGAAGTATTTGTACAAAGTGTAATTCTGTAACATTAGAATATAGTATAGTGAACTTAGTGGTTTTTTTCCATTAAAACCTCATATTATTACTATTCTTAAAATATTACACTTTGAGCTTTACATGCAAATAATCTAGGACAACTGGTTCTTTGAATCTTAACAAGGTACTGTAATTGGAGCTCTTTTTCTTTCCTGTCAAGCTTTAGCTATTATAAGGATTTAAACTTTCAGAACTATAGAGTTAAATTATTAAAACAAAATATTTACACTATTTTTATGAGTTATATTGCTAGATTTATGTTTTATATTTATACCAGGATCCTAAATATGTTTATTTGAAAATAAAAAAAATATTTATCTCCTTATAAGTGTTCTTTGGACTGCAACCTTTACCTTACAATCATATGTCTTCTGTGTTCCTGTTTTGAAGAAATATATTTGTGGTATAAAGGAAAAAAGAGAGAAAATTTGACTCTTTATAAATTATTGCTGCTGTCTTCAATATTTTACTTTTGACCTGTAATACAGAACTACAAGCATTACAATTTTTTCCTCAATGAACAAGCTCAGAATGTACAAGCGGAAAGTCACTTCTGGTGAGAAATGGTGAACTGATGTTCCATGAAGAGCAGGAAACATTACAGTTGAAAACAGCAGTTGGATGCAGGAGCTGGACAGCTGAAGCCTCTCTGGAGAAAGGAGAGATCTAGAAATCACCCATATGCACTCCAAACAGCTGGGGTGCGTGTGTTGTGTGTGGAGTAGATAGGAATTGAGATTTTTATGGTCAGCTTGGAAACAGCTGGGATTCATAGAATTCCATCAAGCTTATAGTTTTCAATATAGCCTAAATGGACTTTTAAGTTCAACCAAACCTCACAATCTTAATTACTTTGTATATCTTTTTACTGTTCTACAAAGATTGAGAAATTTCAGAATTAGAGGTTTTACTGTATTTACCAGTTAAGCCTTTAATCTTTTAAGAAAAAAGTTTTAATGACTTAATTACTAGTTGAAGGTTTTGAAAAAGAAGAAAAAAATGGAATATTCTGCAAATTGGTGATTGGAATGTTAATTTTAGAAAGCTTTAAATGGACTAAGGGCTCAGATAGATTTGAATTAAGACTTGGAAATTAATTAAATCCTCCCTGTGAGAAACTTCCCATGTTTACATTTGGGAACAAAAATAACCTGATAAGATGACTAGAAAGCACCAGAAGGAAACAAATACATCTGTGGATCCAATGAAGAAGAGCAATTATTGAATTCAGAAAATAATTTTAAAGATATCTGCTATTATACCATGTTTCCTCAAAAATAAGACATGTCCGGATAATAAGCTCAATCAGGCTTTTCAGCGCATTTTTCCGCCGTTTCCTCTGGTTGCTTGCCAACCAAAATGAGTTGAGGAGGCGAGGAGGGAAGGGGAGACATGCCCTACCCTCCCTGTTCTTTGTGCTGGCTGAGCGGCCCAACATGTCCCACCCCACCCCAATGGCAACAGCTGCTTCCCTACCCCGCCGTCTCTTTATTGAGAGGGGTGGCAGGTGGGGCGGGGAAAAGCGAGACACGTGGAGCGAGACGTGGCTCCTCTTGCTGTCTTTTCTCCCCCCTCGCCAGGCATGACAGGGCTCCTGCCCCTCCTTAGCCACCCACACCCTTTAGGGATGCAATTTGGGGGTGGCAGGTAGGGCCACAAACACGCTGTAAAAGAAAGTCTTCTTGCGAGTTCGAGAAGTTTGATTGAACTCGTAAGAAGTCTTTCTTTTACAGCGTGTTTCCCTGGACACAACAGTGAGGAAAGTGATGGAACTTGAAAGGTAAGACCTGCAACCCGCTTCTTGCCCATCCTGCCTGCCACCCCCAAATTGCATCCCTAAAGGGGGCAGGTGGCAAGTGAGGGACAGGAGACCTGTCATGCCCAGTGAGGGGGGGGAAAGAGATGGCAAGGGGAGACACGTCTCACTCCATGCATCTCGCTTCTCCCCTGTCCCACCTGCCACCCCTCTCAATAAAGAGATGGTGGGGAAGGGAAGCAACTGTTGCCGTTGGGGTGGGGTGGACATGTTGGGCTGCTCGGCCGGTGTGAAGAACAGGGAAGGGAGGCAGCGGCAGTGACGGGACATCTAGTCCCACACTCGCCGCCCTCCTGCACCCCCAAAATAATAAGACCCCTGATAATAAGGCCACACTCTTATTTGGGAGGTAAAAAGAAATTAAGACCCTGTCTTATTTTCAGGGAAACACGGTAGATATATTAGATGGTTTAGTTTAGTTTAGTTTAGTTTTTATTATATTTGTATACCGCCCTTCTCCCGAAGGACTCAGGGTGGTGAACAGCCATGATAAAACAACATACAAGACAAAATTTAAAAAACATATTAAAACAATTCAATCTTTGGCCGAAATTAAAACTTCCAATTAAAACCATATTAAACCATTTTAAAACGGTGTTACAGAAGAGGAACAAACTTCATTAGATAAGCTGAAATTAATTTCAGGGTGAATTTAAGACAGAAAGAGGAAATATTGGATATACAAATAATACCAGCTGATGTTCTAACAAGTAAAAAAAGACACACAAATACTAAATCAGAAGAGCAATGTGGAGAACATTTTTATAGCAATAGCAATTAGACATATACCGCTTTATAGTGTTTACAGGTTTCTCTAAGCGATTAACAGAGTCAGCATATTACCCCTAACAATCTGGGTCTTCATTTTACCGACCTCGGAAGGATGGAAGGCTGAGTCAACCTTGAGCCGGTTAGGATCGAACTTCTGAATTGCTGCAGCTGACAGCAGAAGTAGCCTACAGCACTGCATTCTATCCACTGCGCCACTACAGCTCTTTTATGGGTTTTATCAAGGGGGCTTGTTAAAGTTGTCAAAGATTTTGTGAGAAGAGACAATGAGAATATGAAGAGTGACTTGGATATTTTATTTATGGTGGATATTCAAAAGGATCTTGCTAAAGTTATCAATGACTTTGAGAGAAAAAACAAAGAGAATCTTGCATACTAAATATTGTCAGAAGAAAAAGGAAATAATACAAAGTCAATTTATTAGATCAAGGGTAAAGTTGATGAACTGTTATTTCCATTAAGGTTTAATGTTCTTTTTTTTTGTTTACTAGCACTGGATGATGATGTTTTAAAGGTTTTGGTAATTTATCTCTTTAAGAGATAAAGAGATTATTTGTTGCATTTTTAGTATGTGTGTTTAATAAATGCAAGGAAAGGATTTAAAGTGGGTTTATTAGATATAGAGTGTAATAGTTATGTTGTTGTTTCTGATAGCCCTTAATGGACTTCTTAATGGAGATCAGAAGTCTACTGATCAAGGTGGAGTGATACTTTAATGATCTGTTTGAGGAGAATGAATGGTATTTGGAACGAAGAGTAGACTTGTTGTATTTTAAGAGACTATGATGAGTTGTTAATGTTAATTATACTTGCTGGTGATGAAGGGGGAGGGTCCTTCTTTATTTTTCTTTTCTTCTGCACCTTTTATTTTTCTTTTGTCTTTTGTAGTTTATACATTTTTTCTGTATAATCTTTAATAAAATTATTGTGTAAAAAAAGAATGTGTCTTTTTACTTTTAATCCTTTTGGATCTTTCATGTTAGGTTCTTCTGTTTTAGTTGAGATTTATGGACAAGATATGAAAAATAAAAGATAAGAAAGGACTGAAATTCTGGGTTACATGCTCATCACATCATGCTTCTAAATATGTCAAATTGTAGTACAACAAACATAGATAGAATCTCTAGGTAGGTGTTCATTTCCAACCATAATGGCCCTTCACATTGTTGCTGGAATTATGTTGGGAAAAGGATGGCATAGGGCCTAGCTATCTCCGAGACCGCCTGCTGCTACCAACGACCTCCCATCGACCCGTGCGCTCCCACAGAGAGGGCCTCCTCAGGGTGCCATCAGCCAAACAATGTAGGCTGGTGGCCCCCAGGGGGAGGGCCTTCTCTGTGGGGGCTCCCACTCTCTGGAATCAGTTGCCCCCGGAGATAAGGAGAATCCATGACCTCAATGCCTTCCGTCGTTCCCTGAAAACCCATCTTTTCCAGCAAGCCGGGTTGGCTTAGAAGAAATTTTTAAATTTTAAATTTTTTAATTAGTTTGTTATTCTTAACTTTCGGCCCAAATCTATATATATTTTTAAATGTTTTAATATTTGTATTCTATGTTTTTTATCTTGGCTGTACACCGCCCTGAGTCCTCAGGGAGAAGGGCGGTATATAAATTGGAAATTAAATTAAATTAAATTAAATTAAATTTTAAATATTCAAATAGGTTCAGTCTGACCTAAATCTCTAAAATCTAAATATATCTTCTGCTGAACCAAAAGTGTCTTTATCCATGATGGTATCACTCATAAAATGTAGAAACTTTAACCAAGTTTCATGGCTAAAGGAAGCTTAGAATTCACAGTTTCCAGGTTTTCAGGTCAGCATTTTAACCATTGCATGGAAGTGGCTTTGACAAATTATGCCCTGCTGTAGATCTATCGTGATAAAATGCAGGCCATTGCCCATATTAGCATGTTTCATAACTCAATTTTTGCTTTAAATGCTTGAGCCAACAAAAAATAATGGACTTTCAAGAGTTTTTATTTCTTTTGAGTTTGAAGAATGATTTAAGAATCCTAAAAGAGCATGTTTGGTGTAGGGATAAGGCACAAGGCTAGAAAGCAGGAAATTGTGAGTACTAGTCCTGCCTTAGTCATTAAACCACTCTTTCTCAGTCCTATGAAGAAAGCAATAGCAAACCACTTATGAAATTCTTGCCAAGAAAACTTTTAGAAATTATCTGGGAATCTATAGAATAAGGGCAAAGTAAGCTATCAATATGAAAACTAAAGTCATATTTGAAAAACCAATCTGCTACAAAATTTAATTCAACTTGGAAAACATTTCGGGATTGTAATTCTACAAATGGACATGTACTGCATTCAAACTTTGCATTTCTTTTAATAGAAGACTTTAATATAGTGATTCATTATACTTACTGTTGTTACTAGACAAATATCAACTCAATTGTAATAATGTTCTGAATGTTACATTGATATGATACTTTAATATGTGGCACTAAAATATTTTTATTTAATTTTATATCATTTGTAGATTTCTTCTTCATTTAATTTTTCTTTTTTATGTTTCTTGATTCTAAAATAAATAGACACTGGGGAAAAAAGGAAAGTACAAGTACAAAAAGTACAAAATTAATTAAAATCTACATCTGTTAGGAAACATAATTTTTCTTAAAATATTTTACTGGACACATTTCTCTAATATTTGTATTTGAAGTAGCTTTCCTTAATTTATTCTTAATGCAGTTGTCCCCAATTATACTTTTCATAGACACCTTTTTGATACAACTGTCTTAAATAGATTATATATTCATTTGTATTGGATTGTCCTGGCCATCATTACTATTCAAATGGTAAGCCCATCTGACAAGTGGCCATACTGAATCTGCTATTTATGTTGCCCAATTCCCAATAAATAATATGATTAAAGTAATAACACTGATGATGATGTTACCTACTTTGGCTAATGAAACGTCTGCAAGAAAACAAGCAAGCTTAGAGAGCACCAAGGACACCTCATGTCAACCCTAACTGCTACAAATATTCTCCTTGATTAAAGTAACGTTTGAATCATTACTGGAATTGCCCTAATGTCGTCAGATGCTTTTTGGGAGGCAGTAGCTGCATTATACTTGGCAGTAATATAAAATCCAAATCCCAAAGATCTATATATTTGATCTATAAGGTTGTGCTGTAATGGAATATTTTCTAATGCTGTACTGTACTTAGGTGGGAAAAAAAAAGAGTCCAGCACCTCTCCACCAATAATCGTCACTCAGATCAGCATAGATTAACTCCAAGATTAACTTCAGATCAACAATCAAGTGAGCAATACCCTAATCAAGAAAGTGCTAAGGAGCCATCAGTAAACAGCCCAACCAAAGAATCCCTAAAACCACCCACACAGAGATGCAAGGCACCAGAATATAAACTGACAGCAAATAGTACTCCTTACTAGCACTGAGGATGTTACCTAGTTTGGGTAACATCCTCAGAAACATCTGCAAGAAAACAAGCAAGCTCAGAGAGCACCAAGGACCCCTTAGGTGATTTTAAATATAGGAAATCGCTAGCCTCTGAGCATACTTGGCCTTAATCAGCCTTGAATCCCAACCCCAGCCAAGTCCTTCTCGGTCAGTTCGTGACTTCTGGTTATCTGTATAGTGGTGAGAGCGATGGTGCTTTTGTAGCTGCAGGGGTTGGACTCCTGTTCAAAGTCCATTTCAAAGAGTCTCTAATAGGGGCTTTGAGGCCTGATGCTGCCTTACTACTATGGCTTGTCTCCATTACTGCTGTGTGTGTGTACCTCCTATCTAAGAAGGAGTGCTTAGCCAGAGTTGTGACTCTGAATGGAAAGAGAATTCTTTTACGTCTCTCTGTTCATAACACAAGAAATCTTAATGATTTCTTTCTTGCCCTCTTTGAATAATTAGCTGAACAAACGGACTTATGATTGGTCCATGAAGTTATTGCCATTGCAGCGTCCCCACAGTCATGTGATAAAAATTTGGGCACTTGGCAACCCACCTGCATTTATGACTGCAGGGTGGTTTCTACTCCCTCACTCACCTGCCTCCCCCCATTAGGCCCCTGTACTCTATAGCTTCTGCCACTCTGTCTTTCTCCTGTTGCTGACCAGGCAGCTCGGCCTGCCCCTTGCAAGATAACTGCCAGCTGCATAAGGCTTTTTTCAGTGGTGAAATGTAAAATTTGTTACTACTGGTTCTGAGGTCGTGGCTTGGTGGTGGTGGTGGGTAATGTAACTGGGTGGGCGTGGCCAACATTTTTTTTTAACTTTTAAAAGCATTTTTTTCTACAATTTTAAGATGTTGCAGAAAAAAATGCTTTTAAAAGCCTTTGACGATCCCAGCTGAGCCGTGCGATCATCAGAGGCTTTTTAAAAAACTTTTAAAAGCATATTTTCGGCCGAAGAGGTTGTAGAAAAATGCTTCTAAAAGTAAAAAAAAAAAAGCCTCTGATGATCGCATGGCTCAGCTGGGCATGGGGGGGGGGGGCGGGCAGGGATTTTTGCTACCGGTTCTCCGAACCACCCACCACCATTACTAGCGGATTGGGCGATCCGTCCGAACCAGGAGTATTTTACCCCTGGCTTTTTTCCTCAGGAATTTCCTCACACATATGGCAGTTTCCTCATGAGACCTGGGAATGATGGCCTCAAGTGACTGGCAAAGGCCTTGCAAGAGGCCGGTCATATGGGAGAAAGAAGACAACAGACAGCTATGGTGCTAGGGGTTGTGGAATGCAGGAGTCAGGCCGGGCACGCCAAGAAGATTTTGAGCTACAGTATGGCAAGAGCTGTGTGATTCTGGAGTTGCTTGCTGGCCAACAAGGCAGGGTAGAGAGTGGCCTGAAGGCAGAGATTGGGGGAATATTTACAATCCCTTGAAGAACTTGAGGCTTGGGGTTGGGAGGAATCAAGCTCAGAGTGGCTTGTATTGGGCTGTGTCCTTGCCTCATGCTGGAATTTATTTAATGCTGGCAATGAGGAGTGTCAGGATTGCCATTGCTAAGCAATGCGGTTGGATGATGATGTGCTTTCTTATCGCATCCCTTAGCAATGGAAATTCCAGTTGGTGGTCACAAATTGTGGACTACCTGTATAGCATAGTTTCTGAATAGTGTAATCCCCTTTTCTGCTTCTTTTTCAACATAAGCCATCATAATACACAGTTCAGTTAAATTATGTATGGTAAATTGACATTGCAATTTATATCTGCTTCATCCATTAATGTCTGTAGCAAACTATGGTGATGCCAAACGACACAATTACAATGATACGATGAGGCAAATGCTGCAGTTATTTACATCTGGTATCTAGTATAGGTACATAAAATGTGACAATGTTATCATCCATGCATTGCACATGCCATCATTTACCCTCTAGTCCCCTTGTTGCTGATTTGAAAATTTATATGAAATAATTTAAATATCCCCCCCCAGGTTTTTTGTATAATAATACTTTTAGACTCTAACCTTTAATACAAATAGTCCTCGACTTACGATCACAATTGAGCCCAAAATTTATACTGCTAAGCGAAAGATTTGTAAGAGAATTGTGCCCCATTTTACAAATTTTCTTGCCACAGTTGTTAAGTGAATCACTGCAGTGGTTACGTTAGTGACAAGGTTATTAAGTGAATCTGGTTTCCCCATTGACTTTGCTTGTTGGAAGGTCTCAAAAGATGATTATATGACCCATTGTGAACCAATATGAACCAGTTGCCAAGCATCCGAATTTTGATCACACACCCACGGGGAAACTGCAATGGTTGTAAGTGAGAAAAATGGTCATAAGTCACTTTTTCTGTGCCATTGTAACTTTAAAATATCACTAAATGAATGATTGTAAGTTGAGGACTACCTGTATTAATAAGGAAACTGGAATATCTTTGCAAAGATTGCTTTTAAATGCTTGACTTTTCAAAATATGAAAAATAATTTGGACCTTAAAGATTGTTTTATATTTCTGATAGTTACCAATAAACTTTTTAATTATCCAAGCTGGGTAACATATATATTTTGTCTCTTACTTGTGTAACCTATATAAACTAATTTGAATTATACATTGAAATTTGTTTGTTATTTATAGAAATAATCTTATTGGATGCAATTAATTACTAGCACATCATTAGTAATTACATTTTACACCTTTGTGCCAACTACTAAGAAAAGATACTTTAAGACATTTGGATATGTTTAATATAGCCATCTATCTATTAAATACATAGATTAGTGGAAAATGAAATGAAAATGACAAAATATCATATGGCATTTTAAAGATTAGAAGATTTATGTTGGTTTAATCCTGGTCAGCAATCTCTCAAATTTATTACATTTCCAACAAAGGAAAACTGATACCCATTCTTTCAAAATGTTGTTCATGGATTCCGGTAAACTTGAAATGCAACATTTGATGAATCAATTTTAATTTTAAATCCATCATTCCCACTTTAACATTTTTAAGGACTTTCAACGGCTGATGTGATATTATTGGAGATTCCAGCATCTCAGATAACCCTGAAGTGACCAAAGCCCAAGTTGGGCCATCAAAACCTGTTCATTGAAAATACTGCCACTGTTGTGAACTAGGGAGACAACATTCAATTTAAATTTATGAAAAATTCTTGAAGTAATAATTATACAATGATTCAAAGTCACTGTTCTGACAAAGTCCTAGACTGACAACCATTTGTTTAGCAACTGTTTGAAGTTACAGTGGCACTGAAAAAAGTGACACATGACCAGTCCTCATGCTTACAACCATTGGAGCATCCCTGTGGTCCCATGATCAAACTTTGGGTGCTTGCCAACTGGCATGTATTTAAGATAGTTGCAGCATCCCAAGGTCACATGATCACCATTTGTAACCTTCCCAAGGCAAAGTCATGGGAGAAGCCGAATTTACTTAACAACCCCGTGATTCACTTGCCAATGGCAGTGATTCACTCAACAACTGTGGCACAAAAGGTTGTAAAATCGGGTGCAACTCATTTAACAACTGCATTGCTTAGCCATGGGAATTCTGGTCCAAGTTATGGTCATAAGTCGAGGACTACTTTTACTACCTATTTAACTATGGAAATTCTCAGTCATCCAGATCATGGTGGTCCCAAGAGTGCTTTTTTCAAGAGGCAACTGGACCTCCTTGTTTTTCTTTGAAGACACTTCGCTTCTCATCCAAGAAGCTTCTTCAGCTCTGATGAGAAGCAAAACATCTTCAAAGCAAAACCGGAAAGTCCAGTTGTCTCTTGAAAAAAGCACCTTTGGGAATACCTGTTTAACTCTTCCCCCCCCAAAGAATTAAGTATTCATTAGTCTCAATATGAAAATCTAATCTATGCCCCAATAAAGCCCCAGCATTTTTCAGATGGGCCCATGCTGATCTTTAGAAATAGCGAGTGATTACAGCTCTTTGTATTGTTTGGAAGCAGGCCCACCTGCCCAGAACAAACTGCAAAGTAGCAAATTCTTTGTGACTGAAGGTTTGAGTTGACTAGTTGGGAATATCCTCACCAATTTGCTACGTTCATCGTGACTGCTATTTTGAAAATGAATCTTAAGAAAGAAATTTTAACCGATATCATGATCTTTCTCTGCAGTCACGAAAAGAAGTTACAAAAATGTGTTACTTTCTTAATGGACATGTAAATTACATTATTTCAAATTTTATATTTGATGCTTTAGTGAACATTTAGACTATGATTCATTTTGAGGGCTCTTGTTATATAATTTGTTTACTTAGAAATTCGAGAATATGTGGATGCCAGTTATGTAATATGAATTACAGTCATACTGAAGTTTTTCGCACAAAGCTGCCTTTCTTTGTTGGAAGCACTTGCTTGTTTTATGTTTCAGTGTACCAAAAAGAATAAAAAATGGAGAGAATGATAGTGTTCCTGTATAAACTTAAATTTGCTTAATACACTTCAAGTGGAATAACATTTATTCAGGCTCACCAAAGTTCTCTCTGTGTTTTTTTGGTGAAGGTTTTGTGGAGAAGATAATTTTAGCGACTACCTTCTTAAGCTATAAGGCTACAGAGAAGGTGTCCTTTTCCGAACCTTTCGATGGTCCTGATAGATGGCATTGCTTAATCAATTGGAACTGGAGTGTGCTAACCTTGCCAGACCAAATCTGACAGGGAGTTACTATCTGAAACTAGTATTCTACTAGTATAGAGGAATGCAGGGCACCATAGTGACAGCATTTCAAAATGTTTCATCAAAGACATTCCAGTTTACAATGTTTTCTTTCATCATTCTCATGTAACAAACCAACAGTATGTAACATGTCACATGGGTTTGTTTTAGGATTCCACTGCATTATTTTGGTAAGAGCCCAGTTGGACATGCCACAAAAAGAAACTTGGTTTCAACCAGTGGTGGAATTCAATTTTTTTTACTACTGGTTCTGTAGGCGTGGCTTGGTGGGCATGGCTTGGTGGGTGTGGTAGGGGAAGGATACTGTAAAATCTCCATTCCCAGTCCACTCCAGGGCAAGGATACTGTAAAATCTCCATTCTCTCCCTACTCCAAAGGAAGGTTACTGCAAAATACCCATTTCCTCCCGATCAGCTGGGACTCGGGAGGCAGAGAATAGATGGAGGTGGAGCCAACCAGAGGTGGTATTTACCAGTTCTCTGAACTACTCAAAATTTCTCCTACTGGTTCTCCAGAACTGATCAGAACCTGCTGAATACCACCTCTGGTTTCAACTCTCTTCATATATTTTGCTTCGTCATTTAAAGATATTTTTTCTGCAGGAAAAAAGAATGCAAATTGTAAATTACTGTGAATGGTTTAACTTCCCTGCAAATAGCTCAGTCACTTTTTGGATAAGCTGTTAAGACACATCTATCTAAATTGGCTTTTTAAATTGCTCTTAACAGCTTTCTTCAATTTTTTAAAACTGCTTTTATTTTGGGTTAGTATTTTTATGTTACATTGTATTTATTTGTTAGATTTTTAAAAATAAAAGACAATTTAACAATGTGACAGCATTCTACAGATTAAATCTCTGTTTCCTATCAGTGCCTGTTGGCCTTTCAAACTTAATGGTTTGCCAAAGTGAGTTTGAAATAACAGTGAAATTCAGGAATCCATATGCAAATTGGCCTTCTAGGGTTGTTCTAGTTACTAATGGTAGAAGCAGTGTTTACAGATGGTAGAAGGGTGATATAAGACAGGTATTAAATGCTGAATTGGATATTGGTAGATAGGTACTACTGGAATGGACTTCTCAATACCAATTAACACAAAAAAGTTTATAAATAAAATTGCTTGCTATTTAACTTTATAGTGTAGAATTTGGGAGAAACAACATCTGTGTTTCTTTAGAAATACAGAGATTGAGAAGGAATTGAGGAACAATGGCACTGGCGCCTTCTATCCTATAATATTTATTTTCAGCCTGTGTATATAGTCTTAACTTGTATGTGATCCCAGTATGAGATATTATGGAATGTGTTTAAGGCAAATGTAAGTTAAAAGGAGCAACTTAAATTTTCAAAAGCAAATCCCTACTTTTAATGCATTAATGAATTTGCAATTATTTGTAACTATTAACTCTTGCTTAAATCAAAGTTTTTGGTAAATGTTATGATGCTGCTTTTTGCCAGTAATGGAGGTTAAGGGTTAATGCATAGCTAATCACATTCACTTAGTTAATATTACATTTTTGTTAGCCTTCATGCCAGGGGTAGGTTTCACTTACCTCTGCTACCGGTTTGCCCACGTGTGCATCACTTCTGCGCATGTGCAGAAGCTTCTGCGCATGCGCAGAGCGTATTTGATGATGTCCGGGTGGGTGGGCGGAGCCTATCGCCACTGCTGCTACCAGTTCTGGTAGCAACCCAACATTGCTTCATGCAAGATTAGTGCTAAATTAGCACTAATATGAGAAGTGGTAGTAAAGAAAAAGTGGGGCTCTTACTAAGAGTGTTTCCTATTTATTTTACACCATTTCCTTACAATGTATTGAAAAGACTTCTCAATTTCACGCCAAATTAACTGTTATATTTTGTCAGTTGTATTAGTGTGAATCAGGACATCTGTATAATGTTACTATTTGTACAGTGTGGAAATAATACTTAGCAGTTGCATTGCAACACTTTAGCAGCATTTATTGTTTTTGATTTATCAAAATGATTTACACATATGATCAGTGAAACTTTTAAAAGAACCTTGCAAGGATGTATTATTAATTCCTTATTGTAACCCAGGATGGTGATTTAAGAAATAGTGGAATTAGCACACATAATGTCTACAAAATTAGGCTATAAATGTTAGAAAAAACATTTGAAAGAAATGTTTTTCTTAGGCAAAGCCCACAGAGTATTATTTTGTAAAATAATATTAAGGCTATTAGTGGATCAAGAAAGCTTGTTGCTATTGTAAGGCAGTATTTATTAAAGGTAATAAATGTATTAAAGGTAAACAGATTAAAGCAGTAATTGTATTTTGATCTTAGAAAGAATACAGATTTTCCATAAATTAAATGCTCCAAGCAAATTTACACTCCATAGAAATACCACTTTCAGTGATATTAACAGAATAGGAGAGTTGGAAGGGATCTTGGAGGTCTTCTAGTCCAACCCTTTTTAGGCAGGAAACCCTGCACCACTTCAGACAAATGGTTATCCAATCTCTTCTTAAAATTTTCCAGTGTTGGAGCATTCACAACTTCTGGAGGCAAGTTGTTCCAATATTGCTGGGTATAGAAATTAGAAGAACTGGCTACTAGATAAATAGACTTAATAAAACAGAATAAGTGAGAAGTGCATTTTGTTCCTAGCTATCTTGTGGGATAAAACTAAGTTATATCTGAAGACTGTGCCATGACAACTGCATCTAGTAGAATTATTTATTTATTTATTTATTGGTTCGATTTATATACCGCCCTTCTCCGGAGACTCAGGGCGGCTTACAATGTGTTAAGCAACAGCCTTCACACTTTTTTATATAACTGCTTAGTAGGGCTTTCGGCCCCCCCAAGCGGTGTTTTTTTTTTTTTTTATTAATACAAAGTCCTCATTTTACCTACCTTGGAAGGATAGAAGGCTGAGTCAACCTTGAGCCTGGTCAGATTTGAACTCGCAGTAATTGCAGGCAGCTGGAAGCTAAGTGCTACTTAACAGCACTTTAGTCTGCTGCGCCACCAAGGCTCTTTGTGGAACATAAATCATTAAATATTTGTTTCTGTAAAATATTAATAAAGTATATATTTTAAAAAAATGTATAGGATATTGTTTTTTTACTTAATCACAATCCAGATTGGATTTTCTTTAATCTTGTGACACATTGAATAGTTATTACTTTTGAGGTTAGAGAGAATATTCAAATAAAATATAAACGCAACTTGGGCGTCCTCCTGGATGCACTGCTGTCTTTAGAAGACCATTTGACGGCCGTGGCCAGGGGGGCTTTTTATCAGGTTCGCCTGATACGCCAGTTGCGCCACTTTCTAGATCGGGACTCCCTGCGCACGGTCACTCAGGCACTTGTCACCTCCCACCTGGACTACTGCAACGCTCTCTACATGGGGCTCCCCCTGGGGTGCACCCGGAGGCTCCAGCTAGTCCAGAATTCGGCCGCGCGGGGGATTATGGGAGCGATGGGGCGCTCCCATGTGACACTTCTCCTGCACGAGCTGCACTGGCTCCCGGTGGTCTTCCGGGTGCGCTTCAAGGTGTTGGTGACCACCTTTAAAGCGCTCCATGTCTTAGGGCCGGGGTATTTACGAGACCACCTTCTGCCACCAATAGCCTCCCACCGGCCAGTACGCTTGCACAGAGTGGGCCTCCTCAGGGTGCCGTTCACCGGCAGTGTTGGCTGGCGACCCCCAGGGGGAGAGCCTTCTCTGTGGCGGCACCCGCCCTCTGGAACAACCTCCCCACAGAGATACGTACAATATCAGACCTCCAGATTTTTCGTCGGGCCCTGAAAACTTATTTATTTCAACTAGCCGGGCTGGCTTGATCCCACAGTTTTGGGTTAAATTTTAACTGATTTTAAATTGGGTTTGTTTTAAATTGCGGCCAAAAATATTTAATTATTTTAAACTGTTTTTAAATTTTGTATGTTTTGTTTTTATTTTGGCTGTTCACCGCCCTGAGTCCTGTTGGAGAAGGGCGGTATACAAATTGAAACAAACAAACAAACAAACAAACAAACAAACAAACAAACAAATAAAAGTCTTAATTTCTTTAGGTTTATAATTTAATCATTGCCTTATTTTTTTTTTTAAAAATAAGTTGTTTAAAAAGAAAAATCTGCTATTAATTTTTAAAATAATTTTTATTACCTTGTGTAAGAAATAGTTTTGGCTTCTTATCATCCCTACCCATCCAAAGGCTGTTCTATTGAAGCTACAAGAGAAAATTATACCAGACAAGTCCTTATCTATGCTTATTCAAATATATAAATCATACCTTCATCTAAAAGTAGGTTTGTTCTTTGAATGTGCATTAGGAGGATATTCTGTATGGAATATGGGAATTTTCTAAATATTGTTTTCAAGGGAGACATTTTCATCACGATTTGGTAAAAAAATTCAAGGCCTGTTATAATCCCACTAGTAAATATACACACATAACTGTTGCTTGCATTAAAAAGCAGGTCTGAACTGTTTAAAGAAATTCC
This sequence comes from Arizona elegans, assembly GCA_022577455.1. Lineage (NCBI taxonomy): Eukaryota > Metazoa > Chordata > Lepidosauria > Squamata > Colubridae > Arizona > Arizona elegans. The sequence continues at coordinate 14,061,585 of JAKOOJ010000002.1, read as the reverse complement.
AAATTTGTTTTATTCTGTAGATCCATTGTTAAGTACTTTAGAAGGTGATAAATGGTGCTGTAAGAAAATATAAGGGACAAAGATTGCATGTATATTAAAACCATACGGTAGAAGTTAAATAATATTGATGAACCTGAAAATGCGATACAATGAGAAGCAAATTTGGATAGTTTTCTTCAGAGGAAGACCTGTTCTTCAAGCTAGTATCTGCATGGCGTTTCATCCGTGGGTTTTTTTTTTGTTTTTTTTTAAAATTCTGTTAGGAAGGAAGTTATGAGTTTGGTCTAAATTACGGAGACTGAAAAAAAATCTCCCATCTGTCTGGTTGCATTGGTTTCTGCTATGTTTCTGAAGTTGGTGGATTAAATGAATCCACTTGAAAAAGGAGCACCTTTACAGAAAATGATGAAATGATGAAATAGGATCATAATGCAAAATGATTCTATTGCTTTTGATTTTGTTGTAAAATTACATTTAGATCAGGGGTGGGGAACTATGGCCCTTTTATGATTTGTGGATTTCAACTCTCAGAATTCCTGAGCCAGCTGGCAAATAAGGTAGAGCAGGAAATATTTCATTTGCCGTGGATGAGGAGAAGGTTAAAGGTGAAATTTGATATAAAAAATGACTGCAACACATTTAAACTTGGGGTGGCTTTAAAAGAGGAAATAAAAGACTTTTAAAAAGAGATTAAGTCCAGTGGTGGGTTGCACCGGTTTGCACTGGTTCTATAAAACTGGTAGTAAAACTGGCGGGAGGCTCCGCCCACCAACCCCTATGTCATCAAAATGCTTCTGCGCATGCGCAGAAGAGTGTGTGTGCGCGCACGAGTGAAGCAAGCACGCATGCACGGCCCCATTGTGAACCAGTAGTAAAGGTAAGTAGAATCCATCCCTGATTAAGTCCTCTCTTAATGGCCAGTAGATTGGGGTGGGTTCTACTTACCTTTATTACCAGGTTGCAACGGGGCCATGAGTGCTCTTCTGCGCATGCACAGAAGCATTTTGATGATGTCGGGGTTGGTGGGTGGAGCCTCCCGGTCGGTTTTACTACCGGTTTTATAGAACCGGTGCAAACTGGGGGCAACCCACCACTGTAATAAATATAATGACAAGACAGTGTTTATTTAAATACCAGGTGCTTGAGAGCCAGTGATATCTACAGCTTTGTCTTGCTTATGGATTTCATGCAAGGATGTAAGTGGCTGCTCTGAGAAATAGAATCCTAAATTAAGATCTCTTTGCTCTGATCCAAAAGCAATTTAATTTTTTTGTTAATAGATTCAGATTGTTTCATCAGTTAATTAATTGACTTCATATGAATGTCCTATTTTTTTTTAAAAAAAATCTGTATTCATATAATATGCTACCTTGTAATGAATAGAAATTTAATTTACTGAATTAATTCAAATTTCTGGGTTTCTACAATATACTGGCCATACAAAATAGCACCCACATATCTTAGCCTAGATTGTTGTTCAAATTTAACCAATTTGGTAATTGTCAATTCCAATTCTTTCAAAAAAATCCACAATTACAATTTGGGGGGAAATCTTTAAATGTATATTAATGTTTTAGAAGATAAAGGGTGGTGGTGAATATGATCCAAATATTAAGATTAATTTTCCTCTTATTTGGGATTCAAAAATTTATAGGCCTGATTTGGAAAATGAAGTGATAATGAAACCTCATGTTGATGTTTAGTCAGAATGAATGGGCAGCCATTTAGGCACAAATGAGAACAGCTTTTAAGTAATAATATTCTCATTACCTCACTACATTCATGTTAAAAATGTCTAATTAAGACATCTGAATATCTAAATCCAGTGTTGGATATATTGACTGTTTTTTAGAGTTTTTATTTTTGTTACTAGATATTCAGCTGTCTTATTATTTAAGATATTTTAATGTGAGATTTATTAGCTGTCCAACTCCAGTGGAGGATTTGATTTTTTGGGGAACCTAGGTTGAGTTCACACAACATACAATAACTCTAAACCCATGTATTAAACAAAACAGAATCTCCACAGATGTTATGCCTAACGTGTTAGATGTTAATTTAATATCCTATTAATATAAATTTGTTTGTTTGTTTATTTATACAATTACTTAGTGTTCATGTAACAGTGACATGAACATGAGCCACATACAAGGGTAAAAACACAGATGGTGTTGAGGATGGTGCCTCCTTTTCTATGATTCTGAACAAGTTTGGAAAGCTAGCTTTGGTCCCAGGCCTGGAGTTGATGTTTATTATTTGTTAAAAGCACATGTTTTATTTTGTTTATTTTGTTGTCTGTTGGATCACTCCAGTCTGTGCTGACTGAATTAATATTTTTAGCTGTTTTAATATTTTTATTAGTTTTGTACATGACCCAGAGTCTAGTGGAATGGCCAATAAATGTAAATAAATTTCCTTACTCTTTTCAACTCTAAATATTCCTTCAACATTTTCTATTACAATAGTTTTTCCTATATTTGACTGTTCTCTTAATTCATTCTAATTAATGTATGCCTTTCTGAATTATTTTATCCAACACTGGGTGTAATATTCCACATGGGTCTTACTAACATGTGATTGGAATGCAGTCTAAAATCACTGCAGCGTTTTTTATGAATATTAATATCTTCTGAAATCATATCTATTTTTGTAACCATAAAAGGCACTATCCTCATTTCTTAATTCATCTTACTAGGGCTTAAAGAAAGCTGTTGGGGAGGATGTTTTTAGGTTATATTTGCAACATGTACATATGGCTCATTTTGCTTCAGTGCATCTTTGATTAGTGACTCTTTGTACTATCTTAAAGGAGACAGTAATATTTTGCCAGCATTTTGAAACAAAAATGGCAATATAATGGGACATAACAATATAATATAGAATCTGTTGAACTGTAACAAGTGTCTGTTATAACATTAAATCCAAATTCCATTGCCATTAAATTCTTAAATCTTTTTTTTTTTTTGGGGTGGGGGGATTATGTAGCAAACATATAACCCCAGGAAAAGGTGTAGCTTACTTAAGAGTTGCTGAAGATGCTATATGAGTGCCTGTGTGTGTCCTAATCATTATTTCACTTTCATCATGTGTGTATCAGAAATTTGAAATATTTACATCTACTGAAGCAGAAGACTTACGTTTCATTAATAGTGCATTGGGGAGTTTGTAGAATAGGAAAAATAGAGAGTTTCCATAAAGAATTAATGAACTGTCCCCCTTTTCCCATGTTGCTTAAATAAATATATTCAAGTAAAATTGCAGAAATTGACAACATTTTTGTCTGTGTCTCAAATCCGTTATTGGTGTTGCCTCCTTTTTTTGTGAAAATATGAAATAAACATTTCAGACAGGAAATCAGAGTTGCACAGATTTTTGTTTGCAGTATATATGTATGAGTATTTTAAAGACATTGGAAAAAAGGAATGGTTGTTTTATTTAAGAAGATTTATTTTAAAAAGGCAAGGCCATTTTATAGAACAGTATTAAGAAAGAATATATAGATTCTATAGCTACTGATTTCAGTGGAATCATTCATTTTCAACATGATCAGATAAAATCATGATCAGATAAAATCATGATCAGATAAAAGCTACATTGCAATAAATTGTCTATGTCTTTTTCTGAAAGTCATATACTCATGTCTTTTTTATGTTTGGCATGTAATGTGATGTTAGTGATACCAAATCTGTAAAATCTTACATATCATATATACAGAATACAAACACATGCGCACAAACAGGAACACTATCTTGTACTTATCATATATATATATATATATATATATATATATATATATATATATATATATATACATATATTCCCTTGGGATTTCTTCTTTTTCCAAATAATATGCTAGTGAGTAAAGCATATAAAGGCAGGATGATAGAAATGCAAAATCTATTATATCTTTGTCTATCCTTCCTTTCACCTTTCCTTTGCTGCACTATCTTGTCTGTCTGATTCTCACAGGAGACATGGACTACAGCTGGGACCATACATCTTGGCATAGCAGTGAGGCATCCCCAATGTCTTTGGTGAGACATGTGGAGCCTTACCATTTAGTTTCCTTTACCATTTCATGTTTTCTTTGTTTTATTTACATCTCAGCATGTTTTCTTTCTTGTATCCTTTTTTATCCCATGCCTGTAGGGGACAGTCAAAGGGGAAAAAGAAAAACTAGTGAGCAGGCAGTTTTGTCGGACTCTAACATCTTATCTGAAAGACAAAAGAAAATGGTGTGTTTTGGTGGCCAGTCTTTGGAAGAGGACTTGGAATGGTCTGAACCTCAGATTAAGGACTCTGGGGTAGACACTTGTAGTAGCACAACTCTAAATGAGGAACATAGCCATAGTGAAAAGGTATTGGCTTTGTGGTGCCTGCATTTTAATCTGCTCATTTGGTCTTTGTTTGCTCTCTGTCACTCATTAAAACAGATTAAGAATACAAAGGCAGGTCTAATCTAACATTTCTATGAGGTGCAGAAAAGAAAAACAAAACCACAATTATGGATCACTCTGTGGATATTAACATCCAAAAGTATAAGGAAGAACAAAATTATCCAGGCACTAAAAAGAAGCATTGCTTTCATGGACATGCAATACTATTTTGGTGATATTATCTTTATGATTAAACAATGAGAATTATTTCTGAATTGGTATGTTTAATTACCACTTTAATGCCCCTGGGGTTGGAAATTAAATTAATAGTTTATTTCCCAGGTTGAAAAAAATGGGAGAGTGGGAACTGTATCTATTTGGACAGAATTGTTTTTCTTTTTTCCCTTTCATTGCCATGTTCATTTGTTTTGTCACCGTGATATCTGCATTATGGGGGAGTAGTTGTATTTGCTGTATGTGGTTTATTATTGCTCTTTCTTGCTTTCTGTTGTAGGCTATCACTGTTGCCAAATGTAATGTGCATGTTTATTTGTGTACATGTGAGAGCATGAAACTAGTACATTATGTGAAAAAGTGCTATGATTATACAAACCAGATGTTCTAAATTTGAAATCATTGGCTAAATTTTTCAGAAATACTGATATGTATTATTCTGGAACCCGTGTGTAGTAAATAAGAATTAACTGTTCAGATATAGCTAAGAGAAAAGTTTAAATTATTAGTTCATTTAAATGAATTTTAGAGACTGAACATGGTGGGATTTATTTTCAAGTAAAATGTGGATTTTTAATTACTTAAGCATAATTCATTTGTTAAGTTTTCAAGTATTTTTTGTGTTAGATCCCCCCATTCATGCTCTCTATATTCAGAAATGATGTTCACTGTTTTCAGATCCATAATGATAAGCTGAATTTGTTTTCAATGTGTAGGTATGATTTAGGTATATTTTTATAGTTATTTAGGAAGATGTGAAAAATGACTTCTGATTATCTAATGGAATGATACAAATTCTGATTCCTATCTGCAAAAGCAGTAATTGTGTAATCATAGCTATTTCACAGTACTTAATAGTGCCAAATAAATGTGATGCTGGAATTCCTTTTCACAAATTTAATTTTGCTGATTTTTATTTTGTTTAATATATACTGTAGCATCCTGTAACCTGGCAGCCATCCAAAGATGGAGATGGCTTAATTGGCCGAATTTTGTTAAATAAGCGCCTAAAAGATGGAAGCGTGCCTAGAGATTCAGGAGCAATGCTTGGACTTAAGGTTAGTACTCAGAGTTTTCAGTTCAGATGCAAATATTTTTTATTAGAAATAATTATTTTTTTTGGATATCTTAATACTGTTTTCCAAAACAAAGATACTATTTACAACCAATTAACAAAAAGTGCTTAATGATAAGAGTCCATTGGAGTTGGGTGGCCAATAAGTTTGAATAAATAAATATTCTCTAGATGCTTTATTTTTTCTTGTTATAAATTTATTAAGAACTATTAATTAAAAGTTAATTAAATTAACTAATTAATTAAAATCAGACCATATTAGAACTCTGTTCTGTGAGTTGCATTGATAGGCAGTTTTTCTTCTGGGTTTATTTATGGTGTGAGTAATGACCTATAAAGTCCCAAGTGACATAGGGCTGGGTTATTTGAGGGATTGGCTCTTTCTGGTTACAACTACTCATCCCATCAGGTCTGCGAGAAGGGGCATGTTACGGGTCTCACCCAAGAATATTATCTGATGGGATCCAGGAGGAGGGCACCACCCCTATGGAAAATAATTCTCCATAGGGGTGGTTAGGAGGTTAGATTGGTCCTAACTCTGTTGGCCTTCCAAAAGGGCTTGAAGAAATGGGTTTGTCATCATCTCAGGGGATCCAGTGATGGTGTGGAGTCTGCAGAATGGTAGTACTATTAATAAAATGGATTGTACTCTCCTGCAGTTTGTTTTTCTGGACGTTAATAGTTTTTAATTGTTTAAGTGTGTCTTAATGGTTTTTGTTCTTAATATTTTGGACATTTCTTTGTATTGTTTGGTTTTTTTTTTTTTTTTTTATTGAAAAAGTTTTCAAATACAAGTTTTTCCCCCTTTTCCCCCCCCCTCTTCCCTAACCCACCCTTTCCACCCAACCCCCCCTGTGACTTCTTCACAACAATAGGCTATTTCATAACTAGTTACATACATAATATCTTCCCTTTCCCTTAATCCCTTCTCGGAATACTGACCCTTAACTTGTTAATCTTATAACTCCCATTTTTACGGTAATCTGCCCTTTTTCTCCTCCCCTAAACTTATTGAGTATTATTACAAATTAACCTTTAATCTTTTATATATATTAATATAACATTTTAAATCGGCCTTCTCCCTGCAGCCAAATTTGTTCAATTCTGTCCACTTCCTCCACTCCTCTAAATATATGACTTGAAATCAGACAATACAATTCTAAATATAATCCACTACCCACTTTACTAGAATATACACATATCTATATATGCATCCCATTTTATAACAATCATTAAACTAACCTATTTCAGCCCTTCAATTCCTACAAAATCATGCAATACGATTCTAAATATAATCAACTGCCCACTTTACTAAGATATACACATGTCTATATATGCATTTCATTATGTAAAAAGAGAAAAGACAATAACTTTAAGTTTATGATCCATATAATATCTTCTTTGATGTCTTTCCACTAGATTGTTAAATCCATCACCCATAATAGGGTAAAATAACATGCTGGTGCAACAGTTTGTTCAAAATCTTCAGTCATCTTCTGCCCCCATCAGTAGTAGATATCCTCACACCTGTATAAAAGTAAAAACAACCACCCGAGTGACATTATAATTATGAATATATCCGTATGGTTATAGTTGTGGTATTCATCAGGATTGTAAATTCCCGTCATCCTACTGAGTAACATCCAGATCTTCTGCATGCCCCAGCAAAACTCTCCTGCCTTATAACTCAAAGTAGTTATAATATATTTCCAAGAGAAAAAAAAAGTAAATAAGAAAAAATTAGATGATTCAAATCCAACAAAGTGAGGCTCTTTCCACTTCCCAAAATCATGGCCTTGCAGAGATCTGCCACAATCCTCAGGATAGTATCAGACAATTGTTCGCCACCACTGTCTTTTCTAATATTCATTCATTTTTTAAAGCGCCTGGCTTCACTGTTGCTTAGTTTGGAAATTGCTGTTTCTATAAGATCTGTTTCTTTTCTTTTTCTTTTTCGGGTTGAATTTCCATCCTCTTTTCTTGCTTACCAATTGTATATCTGCTGGTTGATTTTCATTCTGCTTTGTGGATTGTTCTTGTTGGGTTAATTTTATCATCTCATCTTTCTTCTCCATCACTTGTATATCAACTGATTGATTTGCGCACTTGTCTGTGACTTGATGATTCATCACCTTGGGTTCGGATGACACTGCTCTCTTATTTATAAACAGTCCAGCTGGGATCTCCAAGAAGTCCAAAGACAATTTATCCATCACAGCCTCTGTAATTTGATGTTTTCCTTTTATTTCCAACTCCTTTTGCTTATCCTGTATTATGCCTAAAGGTGTTAAATTCATTTTTAGAATTTTTTGATAAAAATCTTCCGCTTTTTCAACAGTGTGCAATTGATATCTTACGCCTTGATATCTCAATATTAAACCAGCTGGGATGTCCCACCTGAATAGGATATTTCTTTTTTTTAATTCAGTCACTAAAAAGCCAAATTTCTTCCTCTCCATTAACATCTTGGGCGGGAGCTCCTTGAAAATCCAAATCTTTCTTCCATGAAATTGCAAATTGGAATTAAAAGAGTTCTGCACAATATTATTCCTAATTTCTTTATCTGTAAAATAGATCACCACATCTCTAGGCAGTTGCCTTTGCTTTGCCCACCAGGAGTTTATTCTATAAATTCTATCAATCCTGCAATACACTTCATCAGGTTGAACCTTTAAGATCCCAGCCAGAATTTCAGAAGATACTTTCCTTAAATCATCTCTATTATTTTCCTGCAGACCTCTCAATCTAATTGCATATTCTGTAAAATTATATTGAATCATTAAAACTTCTCTTTCAATCCTCTGTTGTACATTTTCCTCATTACCAATCTTTTGGTCAGTCTCCATTTTAGATTTGTCTTCCAAGCTATTATCCTGAATGTTTATCAAATCCTTTTTAATTTTTTGAGTCATGTCATCCAAATTCTCCTCGACTTCCTTCATTTTAGTCTCTAATAATTCAGTCTTTGCCTCCATCCGAATCAGAAAGCCTGATAAACCATTAGCAACTTTTGAAATCTTTTTATTCAAGAAGTCAGACTCCGATTTCACCAATTCACCAATTTCTTTAATTTCCTGCTTAAATTTTTCAAGTTGCTGATTCACAATCTCATCCCTTCTTACAATCTCTTCAAGGATAAATTCTAATATATTAAAATCGGGTTTCTGACGCTGGAGAGTTGAAATTTGTTGGCGCAATTTCTTAAGGGGGGAAATTCCCCCCCCCTGTTTGTCCAGCTGTATAAGTCCTGATGCCATTTCCCACACAGACAAGATTTAGCAAAAATAAGAGAAGAAATAGAAAACAAAAAGACTTTCCCTCATTAAAAAAAACTTCTGAGCAGCACAGGAGCGAGGTTTCTCTAGAAATGTAGCCAATGATATTTATTCCGCTACATTGTAATAATGAAAAACGGAAGGACTTTCCCTTTTAGCCCTTCTCCAGCCACAGCAGACGCCATTTTAGAAGGCTCTTTTTCCCTCTTTTCCTCTGCTCTTTTCTTTTAAATAGTTTTTGCAAGGGTGAGATACTTGCGGTTCAGTATTAAGGGTCCAGTTCTTCATTTCTTTAATTATTCTTTTAGATTCACAGGCTTGCTCTTGACGCCTAGCTCTGCATAGGCAGAGGTCTCCCAAAGCCCGGAGCAGCGGCAGGGGATATGGGGCCTCTCATCCGCTCCGTCCCAAAAGTTAAAAAAAAAACTTTTGGGACTCTGCGGGGAGTTCTACCCACCCCTGCCGGCTCTCTCTCCCTTTCCTCTTGGAAACGGAGTTTTTTCGAGCCGCCATCCGCTGTAACGGCGGCTCTATACAGGCAGAGGGAGCTGATGATCCCAGAGGAACGTCTGGCGGCGGCCAGCAGCAAACCGGAAGTCCTGTATTGTTTGGTTTTATTAAAATTGTGTGAGCTGCCCAATCACATATGTGAGATAGGCAGCAATAAAATTTGAACAAATAAATAAAAATTTAATAACATTAAAGCATTACCAATTCAAAATCTTTTTGAATCTCAAAACGGTTCAAAAAGAGTATTTGAGCAAATTTGGAGCAGGTTTGCAAGAAACGAGAAAGTTGGAATGTAAAGGCAAATAACATTATATGAATTTGTATGTATGTAACATTGAATGCCGGCCGATATAAGTTGCTCAGCAACTTAATCTGATCAGTTATATGTAGTGTGGCTTAATACAGACTAGAAATATTGTGCATAATTTTAATACCTGGCTATATTTAGTATATTTAGCCTGACCTGCCCCAAAGTGTTATACATAATTATTTACATATACATTACAGATTAAATTTTTGATAATTTTCCTTGACAATGTAGTTGGAAACAACTGGAGAATTAAACTCAATCCCTCAAGGTTGAAAAATACAGGTGCTACATATGTCATGCCCTCAGTTGTATGACTTTCATAAGTTCATTTTACATGAATTCAATTCCCACTAAGGGATTTGAGCCCCATTGAAAGATCATGGCTACAGATGTGTTATAATACTTATCTAAAGAATGAAACCTGTTGTGTACTGCTCCCTGATGGTCTCTATAAGTAAAAATACTAGACAAATACACTGTGTAATAATGAATTCCTTCCCTCTGAGGCTAGGGAAATCATATCAAACCTTGTAAATGAGGGTATGTAACACCTGTATTTCTCTGATCTGAGAGCTTAATAAAAAGAGAAAGTGAACTCAATATACCATTCTAAAGATAGTTCTTGCAGTTTAATATTTTTCCTGTATCTGTCACAGTCTTTCTCCCAAGTAGCGAATATAGTTATAGTCCCTATTAATTTTTGAGCAAATATCAGTTAACTAAATTGTATGACAGTATACAATTTTGGTGTAATCTGTTCCCAGTTTTCAAGCATTTCGTTGTTTAATATTCTATTCTTATTTGCCGCTTCCTAATCGTCATTCACAATTTCGAATAAGCAGATGAAATGATCCAGTTCATTTACATTTTTAAGGGTTATCTGCAGTTTGTTGCCAGCTATAATCAAAATGATAGTGAAAAAAATAATAATAGACATCTTCGCGGAACTCCCTTGCCTTCTCAATTATTCATTGAATATTGGTAGTATTATCCTCGTTGCTCTTGCCTTTTCTGAATCAAGGTTGTACATCTGTCAATTCTCTTTCAAGTATTGTTGATGTCTATATTGCAAAATCTTGAGGATTAGTTTACTGTTGTGTGACATACAGTTGATTAGCAATCTGAGCATCCTTTAGCACAGTGCTTTTTGATATTGGAATACACATCTATATTTTTCAATCACTTGGTCACTGCTCACTTTTTCCTAGCTACTTATACATTGTCACTACCTACCTCATTTTGCAAAGTTTAAAACACTTCTGTTAGTATTTCATCAATTCCTACAGCTTTGTAGTTTGCACTATTTTCTATGACCCATTTAACTTCACTTTCCAGAATGTTATTCAGTGGTACATATTAATTGATTTAGGAATATTTTTTTGACAGTTCTTCAATATATTCATACTATCTCTTGTGCATTTCTTCAGTAGATCTTTATCCCTCTGTGTATAACTCATATTTCTCATGTTTGCACTGTGCAGGTTGCTTCCCTACAACTATACTTTACACATTAAAAATTAAACTTAAAAAAAACTTTTTTTAAAAAAAATGCATTAGGATTCCATTACACACTTTTAAATATAGTTTGGAATGAATAACAGTGTTACAAACAGAATTGTTTAATGAAATTATGCATAGATTCTTGGGCACTTACTTATACATATGCAAAAAAATGTTTTGACGTTTGTGGAAGTGATAAATTTTCTCACATTATAACAGAGGACTTGGATACTACTTGCAACCATTTGTTTAGCAACCCTTTGAAGTTATAGGGCACTGAAAAAAGTGACTTCTGACTGAGCCTCACACTTACGACTGCATTCCCGTGGCCACATGATCACAATTTCAGCACTTGGCAATTGACGTGTATTACAACAGTTACAATATCCTGGGGTCATGTGATCGCCATTTGCAGTCACTAAACAAGGCAGCTGATAAGTGAAGGTTACCTGTATGTTCAATTTTTGTGTGTCCAAATACTATATAAACTACTGTGTTTCCCCAAAAATAAGACCCTGTCTTATATTTTTTTGAACCCCGTAATAAATGCTTGGCCTTATTTTCAGGGAGGTCTTATTATTTTGGGGCACGTGAAGCAAGATGAGGCTCCTCTTGCCGTCTTACCTGATTTCCAGCTCTGTATTTAAATATTTTCAGGGCGGGCTTATTTTCAGGGGGAGGCTTATTTTAGCACATGCTCTCAAAAGCCCGATTGGGTTTATTATCAGGGGATGTCTTATTTTCGGGGAAAATAATATTTTTTTATTTTTTATGGGTATTTTTTGTGTCCTGATCATTTAATTCTAATGTATTTGATGTAAGTTTGGGTTACCAAATTAAAACTGATTTGAGGAAAAATGATCTTTATGAAACTTTAAAATATAATTTTAATCATATGTTTAAACAGGTGGTTGGAGGAAAGATGACTGAATCAGGTCGACTATGTGCATTTATCACCAAAGTAAAAAAAGGAAGTTTAGCTGACACAGTTGGACATCTTAGGCCAGGTAGGAGAAATGTTTTGAATTTTTTAATTGAGAAAGGATAGCTTTGGTTTAATGTATGTTAGCAATACTGAGATGTACAACTGTATTATTAAAAACCTTTCCTCGTAACAGTATATTTTTTATTTTGTTGTAAAATTTGAGATTATTCATTCTTAGGGTTTTTTTCTGCATATGTGATGTGTATATTTTTATAATGATATTTACAATTATGGCAGATAAATAAGAAACAAATGGTAATGGTGAGAAGATATGATACTCCATATCTGTTATTTAGTTGAAAATAAAAAGTGTGAATTGGAAAATATTTGTCTGGGCATTTTAATATTTGGTCATATTCAGAAACTTTTTCAACTTCGTCCCTGATAGCTTACAATTTTAAAGCTAAAACACAATATTTTGAATTGAATATAGTAGTATAGACACAATCTATTTAATTTAAAAGAAATTAGAATTAAATTTGCCGTTTAAATTACATGAGGAAAGACAAAGTATTTTAGATAGTAAAAAAAAAAACCACAGATATTTCTCTGTTTCTCATAGAATCATGTCTTCTTGGTGTCTGAGATAACATTACTAGTGAGATAGAATTTTTTTTAGGCTAAGCATTTTTAATGAAGTCCCATTGAAAAATAAAGAACATTTGTTGTGTATGATGTGGTTGAGATCACTTGCTTATACTGGTGTTCCAAAAAGTTTTCTGTGATAATAGCACTTAGATTTAAACTTATATACCGCTTCACAGTGCTTTACAGCCCTCTCTAAGCTGTTTATAGAGTCAGCATATTGCTCCCAACAATCTGGGTCCTCATTTAATCCACCTCAGAAGGATGGAAGGCTGAGTCAACCTTGAGCTTGGTGAGATTTGAACTACCAATTTGTAGGCAGCCGGCAGGCAACAGAAGTAGCCTGCAGTACTGCACTCCAACCACTGCGCCACCATGGCTATAATGGATTATAGCTTACTTATTTCATGGATCCCCATCTTTTTGATTACTTGCCATCAACTTGGTTGACTCTTAATGATCACATGAATAGATTTTCTCCCCAATTTAGTTCTTCAGATTTTCCATTGTATGGTACATCCACTATCAGTGCAATTGAGTGAATTGATATTGCTGCTGTTTCTTTTCATCTTTTTATTTATTTATTTATCTTATTTATTTATCTCATTCATTCATTCTTTCGGAAAGTGGCATATGGTTTCATCCTCAACTTAAAGGTGTCCTTCAGTTATATCCAGGAGAAGCCACTTGTTGCAAGTGCTATTTAAAATAAACATCTAACATGAAGGTTGTGGAAAACATTGTCTTATTTTAAATATTTTTATTATTTATTTTGTTTTCAGTTGCAGTGTTCTATAGAACATATTAAAAGATAAGTAATGCAAGGTGAAATAATGTTGTACATACTTTAAGGACTAATATGCTAATTAAAGTAAATTTTTCTTTTAATGGATATATTTTCTGTTTAAGTATAAATGCATTATGTATTATTGAACAAAGCTCACATATAGCCTTTTTTTAAAAAAAATAAACTTAAGCAAATTATAATCATCAAATGTCACTAACACTGATAAGGGTTCAGAGATCTAGTTTTCTTCAGTAAACAGATTGTGATGGTTATACTTTTAGGTGATGAAGTATTAGAATGGAATGGAAGGCTTTTGCAAGGAGCCACTTTTGAAGAAGTGTATAATATCATTCTTGAATCCAAACCAGAGCCACAAGTAGAACTTGTAGTTTCAAGGCCAATTGGGTGAGTTATTTCATAGAACACTTCTTTAATTACTGGTATTTAAAATTTGCATGTAGTCTCATTAATATTCATGCTGAGTTTATAACATACAAAAACAAAAGGATTAGAGAAGGTTTAGTGTTCTGTAACCAATTAAGATTCATCCTTATTTTGCTTCCTTTGAATACTCAGATGTTTTGATTACTGCAATGATTATTTATACCTGTTAAATGTGATCTCCTTATGTAATGTTTCATTTTTTTTAGCTTTTTAAGACAATGAAGATCACCAATATATTTTTCTATATTGCATTTTATACAGCTGAAAAGAAGAGTACAAAATACTGTTTCCAATTTGATTTTGATATTCAGAAACGTATTCTGAATAAGAATATTTTTGAAGTTTCAAAAATGTTTTATTATATTTCCATTATTTTCACATTTATTACCATATTTCCCCGAAAATAAGATCCTGTCTTATATTTTTTTTGAACCCTGAAATAAGCACTTGGCCTTATTGCCATGCGCTCAAAAGCCCGATTGGGCTTATTATCAGGGGATGTCTTATTTTGGGAGAAACAGGGTATATACTAGCTAGCTATGATGGTTAGATACAATATGATTATATTTTGTTCTTCATAATTGCAGGGATATTCCCAGAATACCTGACAGTACACATGCACAGTTGGAGTCCAGTAAGTTTTATTTTTTAGATGTAATATCCATCTGAAAATTAAGGTATAGCTACTTCTCTATTTTTACATACATATCTTTGTTATGTTTTATTCTTTCTTTAATAACTGTTTTGTCAGAAATCAGTAAATACAATGTTAATGTCTTCTTACTATTCTTTACTGAAAAATATCAAACATCGGTAAATTAGAATTGATGTTGTTCCTATCTTTTAAGGTTTTTAAATCTCTTTTGTTTACTGCAATCCTTAAATAAAATGTACACTATGATGATAGAGAGTTTAAAATAATAATGTTACTGTTGAGAAATGTCTCTGTCATTCAGATATGGCAATTCTATTTGTTTTTGAATGGGGAAATAAACCCTACTGAGTTTAATGGGCTTAGTCTCAAGTAAATCTATAGAAGATTGCAGATAAAGTGGTGTAAGATTTAGCTTTGTCCCACTGTTTGCTGTACAGTAGAATATACTAAAGGGAACAAAAGTTTCAATATAAAATGCTTGTAAAATAACCACACGGCTTTTCCCTTACATTGACTTTCTAAGCTTGTTTAAATTTCCAAGTATTTTTATGGCTTTAGGAAAATTTAAACATTAAATATATCACACAATTGTCAGCAGTTTCAGTGTTTTAGTAGCACAGCCTGTAAAAAACTGCAATATACTTTCTGGAAAAAGAAAAATACTCATTTTTATAATTTGTTTTTCTAATTGTAAAATGTTACTGAAGTTTATTTAATCCAGAAGTAATTTGAGAAGCAAATCAATTCCTCTGAGGAGCCAAATATAGCCAAACATGGCAAATTGCAGAATGTTAGTCTTTAGATTGTCAGGGGTTATAATATCTATAATTTATTATTTTTAATTATTGATCCACATTTGTTCAGCTTTAGTTGCATTCCTTTCACTTGCTTAATGTTCTACTGTATTTAAATAATTTTTGGTATATAATATATATAAATTTTATAGTATGTTTGTCAATGTTTGAATGCTCTTTTTTTACATATAAAAATACAGAATTATGTATCTGCTAATTTAATGAATTAAAATGAATTATACTTTCAGGTTCTAGTTCATTTGAATCTCAGAAAATGGATCGGCCTTCCATATCAGTCACTTCTCCCATGAGTCCTGGCATGTTGAGAGATGTTCCACAGTTTTTATCTGGACAACTTTCAGTATGTAAACAATTATTGAGTGTAGTAATCCTTGTTTTTTTATCAATAAATTTTTTTTAAAGTGACAATGTCAAGTATGCACTAAAATGGTTTTACCTTGATATCTTTTTTCATTCAGTTTTTTCTCAACACAAAGTAGTCTACAGCCATTTTATACTGTATTTGGAATATGTATATGTTAATGCTAAATTAATTGAATGTTATATGTAACAGAATTGTATCTACATGCACCAACTATGAACCAAGATTCGAGGAGAATACAATCCTCTATTGATAGAATTAGATAATTAGACTTATGTAATTTAAGCTACCCACACAATGTTCCTGGCAGATAGTTATGTCAGGGACTGGTAGCCTTTTTTCAAGATAATACCAGGTAACCTATACTTGGTCTTTGATTGAAGTAACAGAAGATGCTTTCCAAAAAGTAGGCATGTCTTGATCCACAGTAATCTAATCTAATCTAATTAAATTAAATTAATATGTTTATTCTCTGTGCGGTTAGTCATTTCTCTTTTCTAAAATATTAAATATTAAAATAAAGTAAAAAAATTTAAGGGGTTCTCAGGGTCTTAGTTTGTTATGGGGCTGTTTCGGTTATTTCTCTACCAGCTCTTATTTTTCTGTTTCTTTATTTTGAAATAATAATAGTGCTTCCATTCTACAACATATCCAGACAAGGAGGACAGTAGAACAGTTTTCAACATTCTTTTAAAGTGTAACAAAATTTGTACATGTTTACATTGGAGATTGGGTGAGTGGGTAGTGTGTACCTGTGCAACGTCTTTTCCACAATATTAGAATCATCATAATATTTTGCAAAAGAATACACAGCAAAAGTATAAAAGAGATTAAAATTTTACCTACTGTATTTCATTATTAAATCTAAGGTGGGTAACTATTTTAAGTCTGGGGTGATAATGTGTCAACAGATGCCATATCTCTTTTGCTGATTATAGTAATCATACAAAATTACTACTCATCATTTTCATTCTTTGAAACCTCTTTGGAAGGCTATTCTTTTTTGAAAAGGCATAAACAGAGAACATTTGAATTGATGAGTAGAATTTATGACACCATGGCTGGTGGCATAACACAATTATCTAAGTGTATCATATTTTCTGAGTTAGTTTAAATTCAATCTAATTTTCTGAGCTAACACACTGAAATGTAAATTACTTTGCAGCATACTTATGCTGTGATGGAATAATTTGTAATCTAGTAGTGTTCTGTGAACATACCTATTTTTGTTGAAAACGGTGCTTTTTAAGAGTTTTTGAATTAGAAAGGATCTGATTTCTTTGAAACTATTCAACAGTAGTATATCTACAGTTACTTTTGACCCAACATGATGAATTGTATTTATTTATTATAACTCTGCTCCCAGAATACTTACTATAAGATCTCAAGATTGCAAAGTACCTTACATCCATGCTCATTAATAAACACTAATAATGAATATTAATAATAAGAAAAGAAAGCACAAAGAAGGATTCCTTGTTTGAAATAATTCAATTGAGTAAGCAAGTTTCTAAATATATTTTATTGGAGAATGCTAATCCAATCCTAGAGAAAGAAAAGAGAGAATGAAGTTAATGATGGATAATAGTTCCTGCCAGTTTTTGCCAAATTTTAACTTGGATAAGTAAGAAATTATATGGCCATATAAATATACAGGTAGTCCTCAACTTACAACCACAATTGATCCCAAAATTTATGTTGTTAAATGAGACATTTGTTAAGTGAATTTTGTCCCTTTTTATGACCTTGTTTGCTTCAGTTGTTAAGTGAATCACTACAGTTGATAAGTTAGTAACCTATCAACAACCTGGTTGTTAAGTGAATCTGGCTTCCCCATTGACTTTGCTTGTCAGAAGGACACAGAAGATGATCACATGATCTTGGGACACAGTAACAGTCATAAATATGAAGCAGTTGCCAAGCCTCTGAATTTTGATCCCATGATCTTGGGGATGCTGGAAAGACTGTAACTGTAAAAAATGGTCACTTTTTTCAGTTCCGTTGTAACTTTGAATGGTTACTAAATGAACTGTTGTAAGTTGAGGAGTACCTGTAATAGACTATTTAGAATTTACCAAAAATGAATGTCAACATTATGAGATATTATTTAGTTTTGAACATTTCATGTGCACATTCCATATATTAACATACTCACCTGCATTATTTGACACATTGTTAAAGCTTTTTATAATTAAGGAGACTTGTTTTGCCCATACAGTGCAGAGTTTATTCTGATGCTGGATAGAATTTTTTTTTTCTTGGCCGGGAATGGAGAAAAGAACTTAGAACAGTTAGAATGTAGAACTTAAAACAGTTATGGTATTATGTACAGTATTTTCCTTTTTGGCAGATGTTCCCTTGTAAATCTCTCAATGGAAAAGAATGAGAGTGAGACTATTCCCATTCATTGTAAGAGTCTTTATTTTCACTCTTATTTATGTTATTAAATTTATATAGCTTGCCCATCTTAAATATTAATTAAATGTTGCATATAATAAATATTAAATATTAATACCTTGGGCAGGAAACAGCACATACAAAAATCACATAAAACCTTAATTAATCAATTAAAACACTACAGTACATATGGCATTACAGAACTTACTGTATTGGTTTCCTATGCCTTGGAAAGGATGTTTTATTCCTCATCAATTACTAAGTGGGAGAAAAAAAAGATTGCTAGGCTATTTGAATATGCCTTATTGACCCATGTTGACAGTTCATCATGCTTTCCTACAGACTAGACCACACAATTGAAATCCCATCTACGAACAACAACCCAGAATAAGTGCACTATAAAAGTCATAATTGGAAAATTAATAGGAGATGCATACATATTTATCAAGCGGGTACATACATAAATATTTTAGAGGGGTCTATGTCAACTGGCCACAGCCAACTCGCCATGGCCAATTCACCTTGCCACAGAACAAGTATTATACTAATATTGAAGAAATAGTGGAATACAATCATTAAAGAAAGGATGCCAAAAGAGTGACAAAATGAAATGTGAATGACAAAAAATAAAATATTTTAAAAATTATTTTAAATAATTAAATTTAATTATTAAATTGTCCCGCAGCAAGTTGGCCGCAGTGAATTGTCCGTGGTGAGTTGGCTGTGACAAGTTATCCCATTCCGACTTTAGAGTGCAGTTCTAGGCCTCCCGCTATTCTAGGGAAAACATTACTTATATTTGGCAAGTGTTGGTCATTATAACATTTTAGCTATCTTGAGATTTCCCATTCAAATGGAGTTCAGTTTATCCATGCAGTATGCAGAGATTTTATAGCCAAGGTCCTTTCTCTGCTTCTTTAAGCCTTTTTTGAAGAAACCTTGACTTCCTAGAATCCATTTAAATTTCCCGTTTAGTCTAAGTCTACTAGAACTTGCAATTCTAAAATGAATTCAAAATATTGATTTATGTTTAGAGACAATCTTGATCTCTGTGGATACTGAAGCTTGGTAGTATCTTTTTAACTTTTGGCATCATTAGTTTTTGGAGACTGTTTTAAAATGACCTTTAAGTTATTGGCAAGCTTCACTTCCTATGAATCTTATTGGAGAACCTTTGCCATTACACTTTGAAAATAGCAATATTCTTAAGAAGAATATCTGGGACATTGATCTTCAAAGCAATTTAGGTCTAGTTCCCAGCCCCTCAGCTGATGGGTTTTTTTTTCCAAATGAATATGTGCCAGCTTTCAACCTCTTACCATCAATATTCTGAAATTTTGCTGGGCTTTCAGTTTGGCCAGACTGGACACATTGCTTTCTGCTGATGGAGCATTACAAAAATATTATCAGCTATTATCAGGAACAGCTCAGTACAGGCAGTCCTTGGTTAATGAATACTCATTCAGCAATTGTTTGAAGTTACAATTGTACTGAATGAGTGATACTTATAACCAGTCCAAAAAGTTCTGGCTATCCGAGCACCCCTGTAATTGCGATCTGAGAGCTTAGCAACTGGCTCGCAGCATCCCATGGTTTAATCGTTTGCAAATTTCCTGTCAACTTCCCACCAGCAAGGTCAATGGGGACGGATGATCTCATTCACTCTAGTAATTCTCCCCAAATCCAGTCTGGTCATGTTCCTGTTGCACCTCACCGACCAATTGGACACCCTCCCATACATGGCCGTAGCCACCTGCCTGCATGCTTGTGAGCCGCCTGGAACTTCTAACTTTCTGCTGGCTTCTCCTCCTTCCTCCACAGCAGAAAATTGTTTGGAGGTCCTTGCTTAATGATGGCAGCAGGGATGATCATAATTACTGTTGCTAAGTGGTGCAATCATGTGACATCATTATCCCAATTATCATCATTGCCAGTGGAATCTTTCGGCCGTAGGATCTTTTATTACTCTGCTATGTAAGAAATTTCAGATGGCTTTTATCCATCTTATCCTGAAGAGATTTCCTGTCACAGCCTGAATTCTATTTGCTATTTCTCTTGTCTTACCATTAGTTGGATATATTCTCCCAAATTGCCCAATTGTGTTCTTCCATATGTACCATCCCTCCTTCCTTGTGTTTGAAAAATTGTATTAATTCCTTACTCATACACACAAACATATATTTCATTTTTAATTGTTTGTATTTGACTGCTGATTTTATGGCTGCGGTAAAGGTTTGATTTGCTTTAATTTGATTTGATCTGATTTGATGCCTGCCTACCTCTGCTCATCCTTCTAACTCATGCATTCCCTGCTCCCCTTGTGGATCTGGGATTTGCAATTTCTCTTAATTTGACTGAAAGCTTTTTAGAGAGTTACAACTCACGGATTGAAAATCAATGCCTTGCTTTTACTTTATTTCATACCTTCATGCCTCTACCTATACTTCTAAGTCTCCTTTCTTTCATGCTATGACTGTTATATATTGTTGCCAGGACACTGAATATCTCAGCTTCCGTTATCCTGGAGCTACCATTTGCTCTTTCAAATGAAAAAGAGAAAGAAACTGTTGAGAAGAGAGAGGCCATAGAATATGCAGAGACTTTCCCAGTGTCACGTTTGAAACTGACAGTAATCTGCAAAGCAGCTTTTTCTAAAGTGGTCTTGAATATTAAAATAAATTGACAATCATATAAATACATGTCTAATGGATAAATAAAGAAATAGGTTCCACAGGCGCCTATTGGAAGCCATAGATGTCATTCATGACATGACATCATTGCAATAATGATATGAATTACATAATTTGTATAAGGAACATCACCTATATAGAATCTGATTTGCATATATGTGTGATGACCTAATGACATGTATGCATCCTCTTGGGGATGTCGAATTATAAATGCTTTTGAGCTATATGAAGAATTCATTTCCTTATTTTTTCCAAGAAAAATTAAAAGGAAATATGTAAACAAATAGGAGAGAAATATATACAGTAATATAGAAATTACAGCAAATGTGATTAAAACACTTCCTGAAATATGATTAACAATTTATTAGTTTTTTCATCCTCCTAATGAGAAGGTACAAGCATATAAAGATGATCTTTTAATAATCTGGAGATTATTGAAGTGAGCTAATGAAATGCATTTTTACAGTCTAAGCACTAACTCAGTATAATAAATAAATTGTACCACTCCTTTGAAACTATTAAAGCAGACCATATTAATTGGTAGTGTGCTAAAATAAATGAGCTCATTGAAAATGTTAGTGAGACCCCATAACGAGTTTCACTGTTAAATCATTTTAAGGGCCAGCTGTAAGGGTAAATTGAGGTATTTTTGCTTATATTCCATGACATTGGGTAATATAATCCTATATATTCTAATGGAAGACTAATTGAGATTAATGGGATTTACTCTCAGTTAAGGGGTTATAAGTTTGCATCGTACTGTTTTTTAAGTGGCTTTATTTTAACTTGCATTGTACATAAAGAAGTCTCTTAATAAAGGCATTGGAAAGGACCTGAATATTAAACAGCTGTGAATAAGGGCAAACACATCTTCAGGACACGCCAATCACAATGTGAAGCAAGTCAAATAAAAATCTTATTAATAGAGGAACATAAAGGATGTTTACAGTTTTAATACATCAATTTTAACACTTGCTTTTAGATAAATGTGTTCTTGGTGTATGGCACTATTTAAAGTTGTGTGTCCTTGTTTTAATTTTGGTCTTTTAGTTTCTAGTGTGTTGTCTTTTTGGCTTTGTTTTACTGCTTTTTCTTTAATTTTGCTTACCAGAGCCAAAGCCTTAGTAGAAGAACAGCGCCTTTTGTTCCTAGGGTTCAGGTAAAGGCTTAATCTGCCTGACAGAAACTAAAGTTTTTTTCTTTTTGGTTGTTGTTGTTTTCTTGGAAAATGGATAGTAGGAAAATGTCACCGTTGGTCCGTTTTCCCATTTTAATTTTTGAATGTGTTGTTTTAGACCATCTTAACAAATATCATATTGTCTTGTGTACAGCTTGAAAAATATTGCATGGATATCAGAACCCTACATTGAAATTTAAAGAGACAACTAGCTTTTAGTTTTGATTTTATCTATATTTAAAGAGCCATAGACATTAATAGATATTAAAAGTAATAATAATTTTGAAACTCTTCTGCAACTGTGTACCTTGAAATAAGTGATCTGTTCTTTTGATATTTGTCCTTGTATATTAAAGTTGATGTCTCTTTAAATCATTCTCCTTTTTGCATTTTCTAAATGACATTTCCTTGAGAAGATGGGCAAACAAATTTGTTCTCATCTAAGAAATTTGCATCTGCAGGCATTTTAAGATGTTAATTGAAATTGTGAAATATAAATGATTATAATTTTTTGTTGGTGATGTTTAGTGTTGATTATATTTGCCTGTTTTATTTGAATACAAATTGTTTGCCCTTTCTCATTAGTTATTCCTTAAAATACTATAGATCAACCAACCTGTAGACTGTATAAGAATGTCATTATGCTTATTTTGCTTTGCTGCATGCTTTCTTATTTATTTTCTTTTATTTTGAACATGGAACATTACTCATTTTTATAATATTCGGTGATTTTGAATTTAGACATGATATATGTAGTTCAATTCCTAATAAATCCAGCTTAGTTGAGCAATTAATCCTCCCAAAATAGTCCTTGAAAACTATAATATTACAAGCTACTTACTGGATGTTATTAAAATCAGGCTATATTTGAGCAGTATATAGCACACTATTTGAATTGAAATTAAGAAGTTAGTATGGCATATTTTGATTGTCTACGAAGACATTCATTGGATCAAAACATTTTGGAATTACAACTGTATTATTCATCTGATATTAATGAAAATAACCAGTTACAGGTAGTCCTTGACTTACAATCGGTCACTTAGTGACTGGTCGAAGTTCCGACAGACCTACCTAGTTGGGTACTAACAACCTGGATTTGAAATTCTGACAGCTGCCCACCGTTCACGTGATTGCACTTCAGGCACCTGGCACCTGGACTACATTTAGGCCGTTTGCAGCATCCTATGGTCATGTGACTACATTTTATGACAGTTTTGCTGAAAACCAGGATTTGCTTCCATTATTTTTTACAAATGACACCTATAATGAATCCTTGGTAGTCTTGACAACCATGGCGAGTTGCTTAACAACTGCTGCAA
This sequence comes from Arizona elegans, assembly GCA_022577455.1. Lineage (NCBI taxonomy): Eukaryota > Metazoa > Chordata > Lepidosauria > Squamata > Colubridae > Arizona > Arizona elegans. Next base: position 14,038,087 of record JAKOOJ010000002.1, on the reverse strand, counting down.
AAAAGGTCCTAAAGTTGGATCAGTCACATGAGCAATCTGTTTTACAACCACCATAAGTTACAACCATGATAGGCAGGCTTCATCGCAGTCATAACTTGAAGACTATTTGTAATCCAATTAAAAGTGGCATGGCCAGACATAGTTATCCTTCTCCATATAATGTAGGAAAGAATCAGTGGTCCATGAAGAAAACTTCAACTTTATTCAAAACCATCAGTTATCTTAGTGGAGGGTGATAAACTTCTTTTTCATCCTGCATTTGATTTTAATAATTGTAGATCAGGACATATCTATATGGTCTCTAACTTTAAATTTTTTTCCTATTTTTCTATCTTAGCAGAGATTTGTTGGGTATGCATAATGCTTAGGCTAGATTAACTAATTATTTGTTTATACTTTAAGCTATTCCAAATTTGGGAAGTAAAATTTAATATAAAATTTCAGAGGAAAAGAAATCCAGAGCTATGTAAGGGATTAAATAATATTTTCAGTGTGCAGAACAGGATGGTAAAATGGTAACTATATTTGAAGAAAACATCTGTAAAATCATTTTACAGATAAATGATTGTATTAAATAAAGTCCATAGAGTTCACAATCGTATTTCAATGTACAAAACATTTAATATAGTGTAATTCCCATTTTGTGCTTTAAATTGAACCTTGACTCAAACTTACCTATAAACTCATTGGCACTTAATTCTGAGTAGGTATATGCAGGTTTATGCAACCAGACAGCCAAATTAGAATATTCATTGCAATAATAAAATACAGTGTAGATTAAGTGTTTTATCTTAAATTTACTTATTTTATCTTGTAATTTTCTAGAAAAATTGCCTAATTCATAATTTCTCTTTACAGATAAAGTTGTGGTATGATAAAGTTGGCCATCAATTAATAGTCACAATATTGGGAGCAAAAGATCTTCCTTCAAGAGAAGATGGGAGACCAAGGAATCCCTATGTTAAGATTTACTTTCTTCCTGACAGAAGGTAGTATGAACAAAATTAGTGGATATTGTTACAAATGAATTTTTGTGAATAATATCTAATAGAATGTAACTATATAATACATAATTGTACAAATATATTAAATAATAAAGCATTTTATCAGGAATGATCTGTTAACAATAATGAAGGATTGCCGTATCCCTTATTTAACCTTTTAAGTCAAAAGGAGTGAGTGAATGAATGAGTAAATAAATAAATATATATATATATATAAATCAGACACACTGATGTGCTTCCTCAGATCATTTCTTTACGGATCATGCCTGCAATATAAATGCTTATTGGTGTGGTCAGTGACTGGTTGCACAGGTTCCAAGGCATACTGCTTAATGTCCAAAATCAATAATACAACTAGATCTTGAAGTCATCATAGAACCCTGTCTTTGACCTGATGGGATGCTTAATGGGAAATCTTGTTGCTTTTATCAACACACCTGAAGTTTCCAAAGCAAAGCATGGAGAATCTAGGAATCTATGGTATTCTTGTCCAAAGTTCAGGACAACTCAAATATAGGTAAAAAACTGTAGAGGGGACTGTAGAGGGAGGGAGGGAGGGAGAAAGGAAGGGCAAAAGGATTTCTTCTCCCATATTTTTTATTTCTTAATAATAGTTATTTTTCATAACCTTTTAATTAATGATTAGAAATCAGTCTTACTGTACTCCAAATGGCCATTGCCAATCTTGTCCTTCTGTTTTTATTTTCACCCTCAAGCCCACAAAATATTACTTAATTAAAATAATATGTAATTCTTTTCTAAGCTTCTCACTCTGTACTAAGTTACAGGTGTTATATTAAATATTTTGAAATCAATTTTAAATAATATTTATTTAACAAAAAGTTTGCTTGATGTTGAAATGTTTGTTAAATATAGCAGTTTTTCCTATATTGACATTTCCCAATTCGCTTTAATTGTTGCAATTTCAATCATTTTAATGTTTCCATTTTGAATGTTGAGTTATGTTTTGGGTTAGGGTTCTTGAAGTAGGGGAGTCTCAAGGGAGTTGGTTTTTTAAATAAATTTTGCTTTAGGCATAATAGTTAAACTCAGACCTTTGAACATTACTAAACATACTAATGTCATTTCTGTCACTTACTATAATATATTTTTTAGATTATTTGCCAGACATTATTTTGAAATGAACTCTTTTAATATTTGCACACCTATTTTATAAAATATTTCAGTTTATCTACTAAAATCTGTCATGTCAAATGACAGATTTGCTGATGTTTTATAACTTTCGATTAAAATATAATTTTTTCGTGGAGTGGAGGTTTTTAGTTAAATGAAAAAGGAAAACAATTCTGCAGAATATAACATCTTGATAGAGCCTTGATAGTACAGTGGTCTACACACCCTGTTATTAACACAGCTGCCTGCAGTTTACTGCTGGTTCGAATCTCTTCAAGGCTCAAGGTTTACTCAGCCTTCCATCCTTTCTAAGGTAGGTGAAATGAGGACCCAGTTTGTGGGGGCAATAAGCTGACTTTGTATAAATATACAAAAGTATGAAGGCTATTGCTTAACGCATTGTAAGCCGCCCTGAGTCTCCGGAGAAGGGCGGCATATAAATCAAATTAAAAAAAAAATCTGATGCCTATTGATCATCTATCAGTCTGTTGGCAATCCATTGTCAATATTGTTTTGATAGTTTAGTTCAGCTTATTTTGGAAATATTCATGTGTTTCTAGCATCTCAACCAGTGTAGTGCATAGTAGCTTTTCCATAGTTTTCAGAATATTTGTAGATATTTGTATGAAGTGGGTGAACTTTTTCATTGCATAGACTGATAACTTGTATACTACTATTGAAGGGGAGTAATTTATGAATATCCCTTATGACGTTTCCTTGACAATAAAATTCCTATATCTCCTTGAATTTTGGATCAAAGTGCAAAATCGATAAAAATAATTAGATGAGAAGGCTTGAACATACTGATTTCATTTACAACATCCTATTTGTATTAATCAGGATTTTCTACAGTTGATATTGAAATAGCAACTACTAATAAAAAATATTGTGGCATAAGTAATTACTTCAGAAGTAAAGCCCAATTTCAGGAATTTTGTAAAAAGAATTGAACTTGTCCTTCCCATTAAAAATATTTTTTTTTCTATTCTTTGTAATATTAACATCTTTAATATGTACTTCTTAATTGCAGTGATAAAAATAAAAGAAGAACAAAAACAGTAAAAAAAACATTGGAGCCCAAGTGGAACCAAACATTTATTTATTCTCCAGTTCATCGGAGAGAATTTCGAGAGCGAATGTTGGAAATTACTCTTTGGGACCAAGCTCGTGTTCGTGAGGAAGAAAGTGAATTTTTAGGAGAGGTAGTGAATCCTATTTATTGTTTACAAGGAATAAATATTTAATGTTATCTCCATAGGCACAAAGGTACAGTAAATTCTACAATGAACAATACTGCATCACATTGCATTATCCCTTATTGCTGGTAGCAATCTTTTTTATATAGCTTGTAACTATTTTTTGAAGCTGTTCAGTTTCCATTAACTTAAGTAAATATACAAATATCACATAGTACATATTTTATAAAACAGTTATAGGACAAATGATGTGTTTTATTTGAACAGTTCTTATTTTATTATCTTTTTTTTTAGATTCTTATTGAATTAGAGACAGCATTGCTGGATGATGAGCCTCATTGGTACAAACTTCAGACTCATGATATGTCCTCATTGCCACTTCCCCATCCTTCCCCATATTTGCCACGCCGACAGCTTCATGGGGATAGCCCTACACGAAGGTTGCAAAGTAGGTTATAGAATACTATTTGTGTTTGTTTCAAATAGACTAATTGAAATGCTTTCTTCTGGAGGGAAAATGTATACAATAATAATATAGTATCTCTTCAGTTTTTATAAACTAATTTATATATACCGTGTTTCTCCAAAAAGAAGGCTGGGTCTTATTTCTTTTTGACCCCCGAAAAAGCAGCTAGGCCTTTTTTTGGAGGGTTCTAATTATTGACTCATCTCGTGGCGGTGGCACCGACAGCCCTGCCCAGCAGGAGCCCACTGCTGGCCCACTTCTTCTGCTTGTCGGAAGGCATCTGCAGCCAATAAAAGAGCTCTGGATCAATCTGGAGCTCTGCTATCGGCTGCAGATAACAGATGCCAGCAGACATCTGAAGGCGAAACGGAGGCCAGACCCATGCGTGGAAGTGGCAGCAAGCGGCCGCAGGAGAAGGCGAGACAGATGTCGGGGTGTGCGAGGCCTGGTAAGTAGGGCAACTCCACCCCCCATCCCCATCCTAGCTTATTTTTTACCTGTGTGTCTCGCCCCACCCCCTGTACCCCGGGGTGTGTGGGGTCTTAATTAGGGCTAATTTTGTAGGTAGCGCTTAATTTGATCACATGCGCTCAAAAATGTGATAGGGCTTCTTTTCAAGGTGGGTCGTCCTTTTGGAGAAACACGGTATTGTCTGCATGTTTGAAAATCAGGAAAAGGTAATGTGGAGAATTCATTGTATATTGAGAAATGTATTTGTTTTCTCTAGTTCCTTTTTGTTGTCTTTCCCATTTATATTGCAGACAGTATTACTTTCTACTATGTAGTTGTCACAATGCAACTGTGGCCTTTACAACAGTTTAGAAATACAGGTAGTCCTCAGTTAATGACGGTAATTTCTAACTCCATTGCTAAGTGATGTGGTTGTAAATCACATCACATAATCATTAATGTTGGTTTTTGCGGTTCCAGTTGTGATTGTTCAGTGAATCCCAATCATTAGGTGTGGTGTTATGTAATTGCTATTGTGACTTCCTGCTGGCTTCCCTGTTGACTTTGCTTGTCAGAAATTGGCCATGAAAGTTACAAATGGTGATCACATGACATTGTGACTACCACCACTTTGAGAATGGCCATAAGTCTCCTTGTTCAACATCATCATCCCTTCAAATAGTCGTTGAACAAATGATTGTTAACTAAGGTACCTGTATTGGAAAAATTAATATTTATAATAAAAAATTATTTGGAGGATTCAGTCATAAATTTTGAAGAAAAAAATCCAAATTGTAATGCATTGATTTAAAAGAAATATTTTAAAAATGATTTTAAAATGATTTTAAAAAATATCTGTAAAATCCATGAATCTAAATCTTATATAAATTTAAACTTCTTTTACCTTATGCTTCCCTTCACTTCACAAATATGTCTAATGTGTCTTCCTTGAAATCGTTAAACTTCATAAACATTCCTCAGAGCTACATGTCAACATGTGGATAAAAATATGATTATAAATATAACATATTATGCAGTAGATTTAGAATCCTTTGAGCATCATACCAAGATCAGTTGGATTCCTTGACATTTCCTCCTGGACAGAAAAAAAAATATTAAAAAGTTTTTGCCCCTCTGTTTTATATGCAAGTCTTACAACCCTTAGTCACAGTGGAATTAGGCGGTTTATACATCTAATACACAAATCTAAACTTGGTACATTATGAATTATGAAATGCAGTTCATATAGGTGAGCAATTCAGTATGTGAAGAATGGAATATGAGCCCTGTTCTCTAAACCAGATTGTCTCAATCTTTTACCCTGGAGGAATCCTTATAGTATTTTAGGCTTCAAGGAACCCCGCATAAAAATTACAAAAAAGATGAAAAGTTCATAATACAAATCACTTCTAACCTACACAATTTACATTTTATAATGTTTACAATAACAGCAAAGCAGTAGGTCTGAGACTGATATGCAACGTGTAAAATTCTCCAACATTTCAAGGACCTAGCATTGTGTGAATCATAATGTTAAAAAAAATGTTTTTCTTTTTGTGTTCAAACATAACCTTCATGCTTCTTTTAATTTTTTGCTTTATTTTGTACAATAAATGGTTTAGGCATGTTAGGCTAATGTGCTTATTTGAATAGATTCCTTATGTAATGTGTAATGTAACAGAACAGTAGTCTAGTCCAATTATTCCAGTAGTGAATAATTAAAGAATGATTCAAATTTTCCATCATAGATTATAGTCGTAGTTTTTAAAATATTCTATAATACGATTGACTTTTAGTGGGAGTGAACCATAGCTTACTGTGTGGTGTGTCAATTAGATAAAACTGTATTTTCCATAAACACTTTGGATCCATACCAGAGCATGAACAGTTTGAACTGGGTACTAATAAAAGAGAATATTTGTAGCTCAGGGTTGACATGAGGAGTCCTTGGTGCTCTGGGTTGTTTTGCAGATGTTTCATTACCCAAACTAGGTAACATCATCAGTTCTAGTCATTGACATCACTAGCACTGATGATGTTACCTAGTTTGAGTAATGAAATATTTGCCATAAAACAACCCAGCTCAGAGAGCACCAAGGACCCCTCAAGTTTGAATTGGGACTTGTCCTCTGGTTTACAGCCAACTCATTTTAAAACTATGGCAGAAGGAATTGGAACACAAATAACCAATCATGAGAATTAAAGATACCTGATCCTGAATCCAAACCACAATTGGGCATTATATGTGTCTTTTATAAAAAAAAATAGAACAATAGTTTTAATGAACCCTCTCAAGTCCCATGTAGGTAGCAAAAACAAGAAAAAAAGTAACAATTCAATAAAGAGTCTTTAATACTAGTTCAAGATAAATCTGATTCTTGGAAACATTAATAGGAATTTCCCAGGGCTTTTTTTTTTTTTTTACAGTGAGTTAAGGCAGATTCTCTTTGAAATCCATCAGTACAGAATTTGGTACCATCACTGCAACTCGTTGGTTGCAATATGCTCTACATGGAGCTGATCTCAAAGTCCATTGGGAAGCTATAGCTGGTAGAAAATGCAGTGGTGCAAGCAGTAAGAGACAATTCTTAGTAAGGCCATTTGTCACCATTAGCTGCACTCTTTTCCAGTTGGCTTCCAGCTGTAATTAAAGGTGCTGGTCATTACCTATAAAGCAGTTAATGGCAGAGAACCTGTTTATCTGAGGGACTGTCCATCTCCCCTTGTTTCTGGTACATTCTGGCAGAGTGGGCGCACTCCAGATCCCTTCCATTAAACATTGCCATTTTACATGACTGGAGAAGCATGCCTTTTCTGCTGTGGCACCAGCACTTATTTCTGGAACATAATTCCCCTGGATATCAGATTTTCCCAATCCAGCCAGCTATAGTGATACCACTAACTTTTCACAGACATTATTCATAATGCTGAACATGTCTGTACTAATGTGAGAAAAAGAGGAAGTTATTTTGCAATAGGGAGACATGATACACCGGAGAGAAATGCAAGTGTAAAGTTAACAGTAGGGAAATCCTGATAATTAAGTAGGAAACTATGGGAGAAATTAAGGTTATTGAGTCAATCACCAGTTAAGTAATTATGTTGATATTCTATCTTGTGTTTGGCTAGCAAATAGAACTAACAGAATGAAGTTCTCTGTGTTCGAAAATAGCTAAAGCACCCTGATGGTTTTTAGGATCAACAGATCATTATGGAGTAAGTGCCATTGGACATAAATACTATACACACACAAACACACACACACACGCACACGAATGTATACAAATACATATGTATGTATGTATATGTATATATATGTATATATATATATGTATGTATGTATGTATATATATACATTCTTAAGAAGACACACACACACACACACACACACATATATATATATACATACATACATACATACATACATACATACATACATATATTTGTTTTCTGAGGTTTTCGCGGGTGTTTGTATGTAGGTCTTTGGTTATTCGGGTTTTCTCACGCGTTAAATTTTATGCGGGAGAAAACCCGAATAACCAAAGACCTACATATATATATATATATGTGTGTGTGTGTGTGTTTTTCTTCTAGCCAGGTTTTCCCTACGTAGCCAAACCTGGCTAGAAGAAAAACACACATAAACCCCTACGAAGAAGTAAGAAAATTGACATATATATATATTTGTTTTCTTTTCTTTTCATAGGTCTTTATGTGTATTTCTCTTTAGCCAGGTTCTTCCTACGTAAACCAAGATTTTTCTGCAGCCCTAGTTCAGTGAAATCCCAATCCACTAGTTTCTAGGCTTTTTTTCTCCAGCAGCCAGCAAGCCTAGAAACTAGTGGATTGGGATTTCACTGAACTAGGGCTGCAGAAAAATCTTGGTTTACATAGGAAGAACCTGGCTAAAGAGAAATACGTATGTGTATACACACACACACACACACACACACACATGATTGCTCTAAAAAGTTCTAAAAAACTAATAATTCATGTCTGCTCTGTCAAATAAAAATAGCGGTTGCACTTAATTATACACAACTTTTCAAATTAAGTACATTTCTGTTACATGTCAAAACCTCATATATTTTTTTCTGATATCACTTCATTTTAAAATTTTCCAGATAAAGGCTCATATTCATATAATCCAGGTAATTTAAAAGCATGCCATTTATCGCTTGTGGTTTTTTTCTAATGCTATTGATGTGCTTCTGCTATTAGTTGTGGTACCAGTTCAGTTGCTTATTTGTTCTTTGGATTCTTATTCTGTTTTTAAAAATTAGACTTTATCCTTGCATTATTTCTAATTGTTCTTGCTAGTGTTATAAACAGTTTGCTAAAAAAATATAACTGCTTCCTAACTATTCATTCAATGTGTTTCAATATAAAGTTAATATAATATTAATATTAATATCTTGATAGTACTTTATGACAATTTGTGTTAAATTTAAAAATTATACTAATATACTAACTTCTTACTTATAATTCCTTATTGATATGACACTATACAGGAGTATTATGGATTGATAGTTTCCTTTATTGATAGTAGTATTAATCATAAAATATATGTGTACATTTGTAAATAATTCTCTTCCAGCTATGTTTTTTTAAACCCAGTAAATAACCAATCTTATTTGTAATAATCATAGCTCTATATTAACTTTTTTTTCTTGATAACTGTTGCAAGGCCATTTGTTTTGAATCAGAAATTTGATTAGAAATGGATTTACTTGAACTTCTGTGATATATTGTATTTAAGTGAAATCAGCAGAACAAGATAAATCACAGAATTGGATATGATCTCCTAAATCAATTCAGCAAATAAATACATCCAATTTTCTGTTTTACATTAAAGCCTCAAATTAAATCAACCTTCCTTTAAGACCCTAAATGGCTTTGGACCTGGTTTTTTGAAGGACCACCTCTTTTTTCAACTCCTTGGTCATGCAGATTAAATTTCATGTGCTTGCTTCAGCAGAAAGGCAAACATTCATGCAAGCATGGTGTGCAAGATTGTGTATGAAGCTTGAGAAGGTACTAGGGCAGGGGTATCAAACTTAAGGCCTGGGGGCTGGATTTGGCCTACGGGGCTGCCCTGGAAACAGCAAAGGACTGTCATGTGGTGTCTCTGCCAGTGAAAATGGAGCTCGGAAGCTGCTTGTGACAAGCTAGAGACTTGATCAGGAACCTGCTGAGGTTGAGAATAGAAGTCAGAAACAAGAAAGCACAAAATATGGGATCAGGAAGACAAATGCTGAAGTTGCTTCCAGCAATGAAAGACAGCCACAGTTTAAATCCTCACCCATTGAGCATACGCTGTTGAAGCTTTTCATGCTCAGTATTGGCAATGATAAGATGCTTTTTTCTACTTATTAATTTGTATTAATAAAGGTTACCATTGAGAAAGAGAAGTTCTTTCTCTTTTGATTTTTTAGTGTGTTGTTTCACAACCCAAAGAATCAGCACATAATTCTGAGAAAGTACTGAGGATAATTTGAAGAATCAAATATTGCCTTTTCTGTAATTTCTGTTGCTCATATATAAAGATCCCCACTCTTTCATAACAGAAAACAGAGTTGGAAAGGACTTTGGAGATCTTCTAGTCCAATTCCCCCCTCTCCCGTTCATGAAGAAACCCATTAACCATTCCAGACAAAGGGCTGTCCAATCTCTTCTTAAAAATCTTGCCAAGAAGTTTTTAGGGACTTGTTCAAGGAAGGACAAAAAACTTCAAATGCTAAATTAAGAGGAAATACAATTAGAGTTAACCATAATTGTCAAAGGAAAAACCAATAGACTGTGATAAAAGATAGCAAAGAAAATTTGCATCATAGATAAAAGGAAGAAAATAAATAAATAGGAATAAATAAATATTCCTATTTTCTCAATTATGATTGGGCATATATGATCAATCAAAAACATATTTATAAAATATGTTTCGTCATTAACTATATATTTTTTTAAAGTGTGTTCATATCATATTTTTGCAATCCCAATGAGGATTATGTTTTCTGCTTCTGAGCAGTAAAGCTCTCTTACTGTTGATAATCAATTATATTTGGTTCGTTGCAAATATTAGGACATCTCTTTTGTACAAGCAGATTAAATGGTAAACCAGAACCTAATATATTTTTTTCTTATGGATCTGGCTTTTTAGGTGTAGCAATTGATTTAGAAGATGTTTTTATTAACTTATTTCAATACATGTCGTGCTAACCAAATTAAAACTTGAAATAGTATTTTTCTCTGTCTACTCACAAAATGAATGTATGCAAAATTAACTATCTCTACTAATATTACTAGTAAAGTTTAATAAACATGTCACTTCTTTACTGTAATAGCTGTTATCAATCTTTAATTATTTGTTTCTTTTTGCAGGATCCAAAAGAATAAGTGATAGTGAAATCTCGGATTATGATTGTGATGATGGAATAGGAGTAGTGTCAGGTAAAAACATTTATCAACATATTTTTAAGATTCTGAAATATTATTTTTCATGATGAATTCAACAGCTCTTTCTTCCACAGTTGTGTCTGAATGAAAAATTGCCAAGCTTGTTTCTGCATTGTTTTAACATAATTTGGTTGCTAATGAAAGATTTCATATTGGTTATTTTATTTATCTGGAAGGAACAACTACATTAGAAAGTAATTCGGCCTGTGGTGTGAATTTCCCTATCTTTAGAAGGGATAGGTGGGCAAGGAGTGGGGCCAGAGTTAAACTCCCTCTTTTGGTCACTGAGTGTTTAGGCAGGTATAGTTGTTAGGGGAATTGAATCTCCTAGACATTGGGATAGGTTCTTAGGACTTTTGGGGTATGGGGATATGAATCAGTGCAAGTTTGATATGTATAACCTGACCTTGGAGATGGGAATAATGGATGGGAGTGGAATGGGTGAAGAGTTGAGAGTAAAGGCAGGAACATACCTGAAACCATGTGCAGAGGAAGGCTGGCAGGATTGGGGCATGGTTACATTTAGGGACATTTTGTCCACTGCTTGAAAACAATCCCATTGTTTAGCCATCAACCTCCACCATTAATTCCTGGTTATGAGCCTTAGTGGCCTTGATTTCTGGCTGCTATGACTGCTAATTAATACTTCCATATTTCCATACTACCTTTCTTACTCATTTTTATAAGTACAGCTAGCTGCTAAATAAGTATTATTATAATAGTGACAAATGGCTGTCCTATTTTTCTTATTTGTAACATATGTTACATTGATTTCCAAATATGGCAGAAATACATTCAGAGATCTTTAATTAAAATACTTAAAAATCATTTAGGATAAGGAGTTTTGTCAATATTAATTGGTAGATATTAATCAGCTATAGGGATAGCTATAGGGCTGATGTAAGAATACTTGGTTTATTGTGCAAAGAAAGCTGCTTAGATGTACTCAGTTGGATTCCAACTGATTTGGTCCCGCTGAGATGCTAGAGCATGGCCTTGTGGAGTGATCTGGCTTGAGTTTGAGTTTGTAACATCTGATGTCATGGGCAGGGTCCTTCAGACTATGAACGTGACCATTTGTTTATTAGATCCAATTTCCTCTTGCCTGGGAGGTGACCTGGTATTGTGTCCATATGATGGTGTCAGTGTTTTTGACAGAGTGTTTGATCTTTAAAGGAGATAATGGTGCATCCCTTCTTTTTAAAAAAATCAATTGTTGGATTCAATGATTCTGGAATATTTCCTTCCAGGTTCTAATCTTTCCTTTTGGGAGCAGGTAATTGTAAAAGTATTGAGCAATAGCTCCAGAGATCCTGCAGGAAATGGATTATCTGGATTTATTTCAGCCACATTTCAAGCCCGGATACAATACAGAAACAGCTCAATATTCTACCTATCTGGCTGCAAAATGGTTTTTGAAGGCCTTGCATTGGGGTAGCCCATAAACAAAAGCCTTGTAAACAAATCCAAAGACCCAATAGCCCAAAAGACAAAAAACAAACAGAATAATTCAGCATAGTGTGAAAAGACAGCTGATAGCACTGGTCACTCACCCTCCAAACTAATTTGTTAAATTCTTCTGAAATCTGTCAGGGCAAGCAATTAAGTAATGTATTTCACTTTGCCAGAGTTGTGGAGAGCTTGATCGTATCATATGCAAGGCAGTCAATGAGAATATTACAGTGAATGACAGAATGCAGTAGCACTCAATCATTTGATATTGGATATAATCCATAATTATAAAACAAAACAAAAGGCACATTTTTATGCCAGAAATTTTATATTTATTTAAATTTCAGAAAATGCAGGTTTGAGTGAGATCGAAAATCATTACTTGCCTTTTCCACTGAAACAATTTAAAGTTAGATTTATTTATTTATTTATTTATTTATTTATTTATTTATTTATTTATTTAGTCAAGTACATATTAGATAATATATATAAGTATAAGCATGAATTGAATACCTAAAATGAGTACAATTAAAGGGAATATTAGGACAGGGATGGTAGGCATGCTGGTGCTCTTATGCACACCCCTTGCAGACCTCTTAGGAATGGGGTGAGGTCAACAGTAGAAGGTTTTAGGTTAAAGTTTTGGGGGTTTTGGGATGAGACCACAGAGTCTGGTAGTGCATTCCAGGCATTAACAACTCTGTTACTGAAGTCATATTTTCTGCAATCGAGTTTGGAGCAGTTCACTTTAAGTTTGTATCTATTGTGTGCTCTTGTATTGTTGTGGTTGAAGCTGAAGTAGTCATTGACAGGTAGGTAGAAAAAATATTAAAACCCTGTAAACAATAGTACATGTAGTAGTACAATATATTGAAATCTTTTATATACATATATATTAATTTTATAATGATGAGCATGAGCTTGTATTATTTTATTTCATAAAAATCCTGGTTAAGGAGGATAGCATGAAATTTGGGAAACACAATTGAAATGGTAGTTGATTATTTACTTTCTATCTTGCTGTCACTTGTTGTTTTTTGTTTCTTATTTGTTTAGCATTCATGTTTTCAGTTAAGAACCCTGAACTCAAGCTATGTTCATCCTGTTCTTATATTCTTAATGGATATATTCATTTGATTACATATACTACCTCCTTTCTATTTTTTATTATTTATGACAGATTCTTTTAATTTTATGTTTTCAACTTTTGTTAATCAGACAATTTATTTAAAAGCTGTTTTTGCTGCTCCCCTCCTCCCACAGATGTAAATAAGTCATTGCCTCAAAATAAAAAAAATGTACAATTTTATATTTTAGTAAAACTGCCCTAGCAACAACTAGAGCTATGAACTGATTAACACTCAGGGGCTGTACTTGCTGCTTTTGCCAAAGTTGTAGCACCTCTTTGGTATTAATGCTGGCAATAACATGTATGGTCCTTACTCCATCTTCAGGTGAAACACAGTGATAAGGACTTGATAGTTGCTTTCCTTAATGGCAACTGCAGCTTAAATGGTTGGGCAAGACAATGCCTATTTTATTGTTTGTATTTACATAATCATGGTTATACAGTCTTACTAAAACTTCTGAGAAGCAAATGTAATAAACGTTATGAATAAACATTATTCATAAGAGTAATGATTTCTTTATAAGGATCAGGCAATTCAAGAATTCCCTATTATAGTATTTCTGACAAGTCAGCCACCCAGTCTCTGTTTGAACACTTCTTTGCTGCAAGAGCAATTCGCTTCTTACTAATGTTTCCCTACTACCTATCTTATGAGTACTTGTGAGTACAGTCAGCTGTTGGATAAGTAGCATTATCGTAGTGGCAAACGGCTGTCTTATTTTTTTTCTCTTATTTTAATTTGCATTTTCAAAAGTAAAAAATGGGAGGAACTGCATATGTACTTTAAAACAAATTTTAAATACATTTATTTTTAAATATGGGAGATTAGAGAGAAAGGCACTTAGAGCTTTTCTTTAATTAAAATATTTAAAAACCATTGAGGATAAAGAGTTTTCTTAGTATTAATTGGTAGGTATTAACTTTGTAATTTATTTGCTGTATATAACCACCTAATTTGTGTTCTATTTTTATGTGTAACTATCTCATTACGTTTTCAAGAACATTGCCAGGCTACTATTATTTCTTAGTGAGAAAAATATATATTCCACATGTTAAATATTTTCTGGTGTAAACTACATTTACTCCTATAAATCTTGGACAGGACAGCACTATAATGATTAGTGTTTTTAAGCAAAACAGTTATCTTCCCAATGCTAAAATAGACCTTTCTTTTCGTAAATGAAATTTCCACTTATAGAATTCCTGCCTCATGGGCAAATTATTGAAAAAAATGATACAATGAACTATACAATATTAGGTACAATGTACCTAGCAATGTAACCCAACAATTGTACAATGTTAGGTACAACTATACCAAAGTTCTGCCTTAGGCATAAAACTAGCCCAGTTAGGAGGTCTAGTCATTCTCAGCTCAGCTCACAGAGTTGTTATAGGGAGAATAAAAGCAGGAAGCAGTATTAAGAATGTTTGGTGCCTTGAGTTATTTATAAAACAATAAAGTCAGGATAAAAATAAAATAAATAAACTGCATGCTTTGTGATCTGCTTAAAATTCCTAGTACTGAAAGGTACTTCCAGGCTACAGTAATTAAATATTTTTCCACATCAACAGCCTTAAGATGTTTCTGCTTCATGTTGTTTGGGGAATTCTGGGGGGTGAAGTCTACACATCTTAAAATTGCTGAGGTTGAGAAACACTAATTTAGGCACACACGATATCTGCAGTTTCTCTTTAGGTTACAAATGACGTAGCAGTTCTGGTTCCTAAGCTCGAGAATCCATGTCCCATTCTGTAGATCAAATAGTTCTTCTTTGCTTAATACCATATGGTGACAATGCATGTTTTTCATGGAGACTGCATGGTTATAATATCTTAATTATTTCTTCCTCTTGCTGCAGTTTGAATTTTGAATGACTGAAATTTAAGGGGAAAAAAAGAAATAGAATCAGATATAATAGCAGTGGTATTAGGGTGATACATTTTAAAAGTAATAAAATCTGCATACATTCATTTATGCATTTTATTTGTAATTGAATCTTCAAACAGATGTCATTAACCTGCACCATAACAAGCTATGACAAATTATTTTTCCTTTACCTATACGCTTTTAAAAATATTGTAATCAATTATTTCTCATTCAGGAATTATTTTGCAGTGCAAATTATATTTCTTTTAGCTGTAAGACTGTACACCAAATGCAAATACAGTCCTCCTTCGGTTTCATTTCCTTCTCCCTCCATGCGTCATTTTTTCAAGATTAAATGCTAAATTCCAAAATTTCCCTCAAAATTGATTTTCCAGGTTTGAATCTCATGGCAGGAAAAGAGACTTTGGAGAAGTAACAAGGATCAGAGGAGAGTGTCTTTTGCCATTTTTCTGTTGCAAGTTACCAATAGCTGTAACATCTGTCACCCCATTGATTGTCAGGGTTGATTTGGCTGATTTGGCAAACTTTTAGGCAGGTATCACCTTTTGCCCTTGCTACTCCATATTTGTCCCTCTTGAAGCTGTTCCTATCTGGCAATGGTATAGCTCAAAGTCCAAGAATCTGGGCCATCTTCTACATACAGTATAGTATATAGTATATGTATATACTACATATAGTATATGTTGTTACTACCCTGCAAATAATCGTGGTGATTCTTTTGTTTTAGATTTATTAAGTTACATTTTTCCAGGTTCAGCTTCTTTTATACGTTGTGTCATGATTTTTGATGTCCTCCCTTGTGTTTTTGTAATCTTGCTTGTAATAAAATCAGCAGTTTATATAGGCTCGTTGACAAACTCCCCCAGCTTCCAGGTTTTTAATTAAGATACGGTAGGCTCCGTTAAAGGACTTCCCCTGGGAAGCAATGAAAAGGCATAATTGTATATAAGTAGCTTGTTCTGAATTATCATTTTCTAGATGAGGGACAGCTTTATTTAAAATATCATTCCATTTTATATACCATTCATTTTATTAATCTTTATGTTTTTAACTTGCTCAATAAAGATTTTCTCCCTCATGTAATTGAAGAATTTTTGTTTAATTTTGTTGCTTACAACTGTGTACCTATGGAGAAATTATATCAGTAAGAATAAGTAGGGCATTATCTTTTTTTGACACATCCCCAAGGAAGGCTTATACCAGCAGTTAGCCTTTTCTCCCCCACCAAGCTATATCATCTTTAGAAATTACAATGAAAGTTCTGTGATGGCAGGAAATATTCTGTGACATTACATCAGGTAAACTAAGGAAATCAGTTTTTATGAAAGAGATTAAAGTTATTTGGGATCAAGACTACACAAAAATACGTGCTGTAGGATCTATGAATAAGTGTGTCAACTTCGAACTGAACCTGGCAGCATCCATCTTTCTGTTCCTTAGTTGCAACACAGAGGGGGAAGGGGGAAAGGAGGTTGGAATGCATTACTAGACACAACAAAGAGCTTTCTCATGAGAACCAAGGTCATCTCTACTGGCAACCAATAAGGTTGGGGAAAGAGTGCCTGAAGAGTCCGCCAATTAACTCAATTGGCCAATGTGACCTGTGACACTTGGGGATCGGATTATTTCCTATTTTAATTATACTGTAATCACGGGAAAAATTTAGATTTGGTTTTCCTTTGAAGCTGTGCCGATATGATGTATTTATTAAAGAAGACCTTTGAGAAGGAGCCAAGTCTCAGAGTTCTGATTTGGTTGGGGTCATTAGTCGGAGCCTCGACACTTAGTAAGAAGAGGGCCCAAGCAAAAGAATATCTGAAAAATAAATAGTTATGATTCAGATTTCAGAAAACCTCAAAAAGTTTGTTCCCCACAAAAAGAATAAGAAATAAAAGTATGCATTCCATTTGGTGTTAATAAATATTACAACATTCCTTTTGGGGTAAAAATAATTTTGCATGCACAGCTGTCTGTGATGTCACCAAGCATTAGATACTGTATTGTGTGTGCCTCTGCTTTCTATACCTATTTGGGAAAGAAATAAAACAGTAACAGAGACCTATTTCAGTTTTGGGGTTTCCAAAATTATTAGCTGACTGTTGTTGGAAATGAATGGCTCCATTATATGGTTTTTTTTGGCCCTATTTGACAAAGACTACTTTTGTGAATTTATGTGATTTGATGTGAGCAATTTGAACAAAATTCTACTGTCTATGCTACTTTTAAAAAAACTCAGAAAAAATAAGTCAGTAAGCCTCTATATTTCTGTCAGCTGTATATTTTTTTTGTAGATTACAGACATAATGGAAGAGATCTTCAAAGTTCAACATTATCAGTGCCAGAACAAGTGATGTCATCCAATCATTGCTCTCGATCAGGCTCTCCTCACCGTAGTGACAGTATAGGAAGAACTAGATCATGGTCTCCCAGTGTTCCTCCATTACAAAGGTAAATTGTAGTTGAAATTTGTAGGGGAAGGCCGGGGTTCAATATAAAATACACCGTGATAAAACATGACTTTATTAAAAAAAAATGAAAGAGGAAAAATCTTAAAACTAATTGTTTAGTTAAAATAAAAATACTTTGTTTATAATTATTTGTTTTATTAACTTATTCATATTTGTCAGAGTTTAGTTTATTTATTTAGTCATTTATTCAATTTCTATAGTCACCAGTTCAGCCAAGTGACTCTGGGCCACTTATAATTCTAAAACTATAAAACAACTGTAAAATGATAAGGCAAAAAACAGTAAAACAGTAAAAGTGTCCACAAAATAAATGATGTATAATAGTAATATATAGCATTCGGGGGTGACATGATAGCAGTGTTCTGATATCTCAAGAGTTGCCACAAACTATTCTCCAAAGCACCTGAGGGTAGAACAAGAAGCAACAGGTGGAAACTAATCAAGGAGATAAGCAATTTAGAACTAAGGAGAAATTTCCTGACAGTTAGAACAATTAATCAGTGAAACAAGTTGCCTCCAGAAGTTGTAAATGGTCCAACACTGGAAGTTTTTAAGAAGAGATTAGATAACAATTTGTCTGAAGTGGTGTAGGGTTTCCTGCCTAAGGAGGGGGTTGGACTAGAAGACCTCTAAGGTCCCTTCCATGTCTGTTTATTCTATTCTATTCCATTCCATTCCATTCCATTCCATTCCATTCCATTCCATTCCATTCTATTCTATTCTATTCTATTCTATTCTATTCTATTCTATTCTATTCTATTCTTTAATTATTCATTGATGAATTTATATAATATAAAGAAATTATATAATGAATATTTACATACACAAAGATCATGTTATAACATAATGAATTTTATGTCCAGTAGCTGATAAATCTCCTATTTGAGTGTATATTCTATTTTTTAAAATTCTGTTTAATATGGAAAGCTGTAAGTATGCAAGAAAATTTTCTGCACAAAGACAAGAAACATTGAGGTGAGAAAAGTATACAATGGTCTTGTTAGAACTGTGGTACTGATAGTAATTACCATTATTTTAAATAATCATTTTTTCTTCTGCTTATCATTTTTTATTGGGAGATTTTAAAACAGTCATTTATTTTTAATATGAGAATTTCATGCTGAAATATCTGTGATTTCATACTCCAGTGGCAGTTTCTCCATAGTATTTTTGTTCTGAGATATATTCTGCCTGTTTAAAATTGCAGATATTGGTTATAGTAAAAGATTTCCAGTAAATAAATACGGAAGCCAGAAAATATTTTTTTATTGAGGTCCTCACATATTTTGATCTATATATATTATAGATAATCTTTTTCTTTTGATAACAAAATAATGAGACTCAGCTAGAATAGAAATAGAAATAGAAATAGAAATAGAAATAGAAATAGAAATAGAAATAGAATAGAATAGAATAGAATAGAATAGAATAGAATAGAATAGAATAGAATAGAATAGAATAGAATAGAATAGAATAGAATAGAACAGAACAGAATAGAATAGAATAGAATAGAATTCTTTATTGGCCAAGTGTGATTGGAAACACAAGGAATTTGTCTTGGTGCATACACTCTCAGTGTACATAAAAGATTGTACATAAAAAGTACAAAAAAGATTAATAATTAGTGGTGTAATATTTTAATGAGACTTGTTAAATTTATACACGTCAATGCACAACAGGAAATGTAAAAGATTTAGTAAGTGGATACAACAGCCATGTTAACATCTGAAAATATTATCTCAAGAAAATGATTAGACTACTTATTCATGTACTATTTCTATTCATTATTTTATTCAAGGTTGATCAGTAACGGCTTAAGGTTAAAATCCACACAAAAGTGCTATCTAATTGGAAATTTGTGTCATGAGAGAGGAAGTCCTGACTCTTTCAGTTTTTGGCAGGTAGATGAAAGCCCAAAAATTGATTATTTTCATATCTTCCAAACAACAGTAGGCCGGCTCTTCTAACTATATGGTGTGTGGAATTAATTTACAAAAAATATTCAGTGAAGCCATTATAGATATCCGTTCTGATGTAATTTTTTTCAACATAGTTTTGCCCTGGATACTATATGGAACAAAGCAAGAAATATCAAACTACTGAAGAAAACAAGTGCATGGGGATAGGAAGAATAAGTGGAGAATATCAGAATTAAAGTCTTGTCTAGCCCCTAACTGGGAATAATAATAGCAAACATTAGTCAGCCTTACACATTAGGAATTGCCCAAGAAGACATGATGATGCAGCCATCTTGCTGAGGTTCAGTTGGTGTAAGACTAGTTAGAAGTTGTTTATATGTTTGTAAAGAGGAAATGCAGGTGTGTGTGTGAGTGTGTGTGTGTGTTGTCAGAGACACCACTCTGTTCAAAAAGATCTGGCCAAGGCTGTTTGACATCCCTGAAATTGAATAATTTTATTAAAGGTCCTATAACATTTGTTCCTCTATCCTAATGTTTAGTTACAGAGTATTTATCTTTCCTCCAATGGCCCATTAAGGGACAATTAACACATATTTTAAGTTTCCATTACCACAGCCATAAAATTACAAATATTTTCTTTAGACTTCTTCCCTATCCTTCTGGTAACAAAACGCAGTGTGAAATTGAAAAGTTGTGAATGATTGTAACTGGCCCACATTGTTTGTTTGATCTCTCTCTCCCATCTCCCAAGAATGTGTATATTCAAGAAAATATAGTAACAAAGATAAGCATCCCTGGAAAAACAGGAATTTAGTAGCAATATTTTCAACTGATAAAAAATTAACATTTAAGTTTCTTTTCCAATTGACAAAAAAATTAAAAATATAAATTGTACTAGTCAGAAAAGGTCCTACTATTCTCTTGATTTTTTTTACTACCATAAAGTTAATATAGGTCTCCTATAACATCTGTGAAAAAATATCCCTGCCTATAGTGTGTGGAAGTTTCAATTGTTTATGAAAATTACGTACTTCTTTTAAAAGTTTAAAAGTTCCTTTTAAATATCAGTTGCCAAATTTTCTAAAGGAGTGTTCATCATGCCAAGAGTTAAACATTGTTTTTAAAAAAACATGGAGGAAAATACTTAAATGATATTTTATAATATTCAATATATCAGGATAGAAAGCTGCTGTGGCGCAGTGGTTAGAGTGCAGTACTGCAGGCTATTTCTGCTGACTGCTGGCTGCCTGCAATTTGGCAGTTCAAATCTCGCCAGGCCCAAGGTTGACTCAGCCTTCCATCCTTCCGAGGTCAGTAAAATGAGGATCCAGATTGTTGGGGACAATATGCTGATTCCATAAACCGCTTAGAGAGGGCTGTATAAAGTACTCTTAAGCGGTATATAAGTCTAAGTACTATTGCTATATACAGTAAATGGTGGTGCATTTGTACCTTCATTAATTAGAAAATTAATGCACATTTCCTTTTACGCTTCTCTGGTTATAGAGTGAATTCTCCTTTCTGCCTTAACTAGAGTTAAGAACTATATTAGAACTAATTTGAATTACCAATAAAGTTCATCAAGATACTTATTTACTTTAATTAGAATTTGTTTCAATAAGTACTGGTTATTTTGCATGAATAATTTTAAATTACATGCTTACTCTGTAGTGGGTAGATTGTTTGGAATTTCATTTTATTTCCAAATAAGATTGGTCAGTTATTGGGTAATAGAATTGTATATAACGGCACAATAATTTTAGGCTATGGCAAAAGCAAATCTAAATATTCAGGAAACAACTTTCCCACCTATTGGAGGCATTAGAATGTGGCTTAATTTTTTCAAATTTCTCTCATCAATTAAGAGGCTACGAACTTTCCGTTTTACAATTATCTGATTGTAAAGATTTATAGGACTGCATCAGATGCCAGAATTTAAATAACCAGCATATATATTAATGACCAGAAAAAACTGTTAGGGAGAAGAACGTGACAGTCTGCATTTAATTACTAAAGATCATTTTAGAGATTAACAAAGGGATTTGCTCATTTCCCCCACTATAACATTAATGGTTTTGTTTCTTCAAGGAATGTGGAACATGGGTCTCGCGGGACCCGATCTACTCCTGCACATTACAATACCATGAATCGAATGGATAGACATCGAATAATGGATGACCACAACTGTCCAGACAGAGAGAGGTAGATATTCTGAAGTAACAGAGTAAACAATGGAAACTGAGTCTACAGACAGAGCCATTTCAGCTTTCTGGTTTACAAAATTAGGGTAGAAAAAAATTGATCTGTTCCTGTTTTTGAAATTATTATTTTGTTACAGGCATTGTGTTGTATATTATGTATTCATACTGTGCATTTTCCTGTCAGAAAACTAGAAGGCAGCAAGAACTTAGGGTTTTATTCTATGAGGCTTTTATTTTATTTTGACTATTAATTTGATTTTGAATAATAATTCATTTACGGTAAATAATAATTAGTATGTTAAGGCCTCTAGAAATAGGAATATATAATAATTTACCAATATAATAATTTAATATTTATATATCAAATAATTGGAAAACTTCCTGGTATGTTCTATACTTGATTTTAGCATCAATTGCCTATGCATAAATAGATTTTAAACAATATATACATATCTTGTAGGAAGCATTTATCTCTGGACAGAAAACACATATAATACAGCTGTTAATCTCCGAAATACTGTATATTCATCTCATAGATTGGATTTAGTGCAAAAGGGTCTTTTGAGGATCACTGTTACATATAATATTTATTCTCTTATAAATACATATAAATGTATTTATTTTAATTATTTTCCATGGTTTGATCTGTATATTTGAATTAGAGATGGGACCAGAATCAATCTTGCTAATTTTTCCTTCCATGCATATGGCAAAATGTGCATTTCTTACAGCTGAAAAGCTGTTGCTTTTGTGGCTTGGATGGGGGAAGGGAGGAAATCAGATCCCCTTAATCAGAATCAGGTGGATTTCCTGTTTGTGTTCCCTCATACATATATTCACACTACTAGTCCAGGATTCTTCAGATATCAATGCTCTGCCAGTACCTCAGCCAAGTTCTGTGTTCTTAAGTAAGGCACAGTATCTAGAATGTTGATTTAAGATCTACTACTGCTTCTTTTGTGCATGACTTGCCCACTCACTGGATAAGTTGATCCAGATCTTTCAATTAACATGTTAAGGTGCCAGTAGATTCCAACATTTTAGTAAGGCATGAAAACATCTTTCTAGGCCTTTCTAGGATGCTAATGATTTTTTTGCTTTTATTTTCATGCTGGTAATCAAGAGTATGTTATGTAATGGATAAAAAAAAAGAATCTGGTTGGATGAAACCAATGTCTTCCTGTGTTCTAGTATGCTATTTTATATAGTGGCCTACCAGAGGCATTCTGGAAACTCATAACCATAGACATAAAAGCAATGGCTTTGTTCTACTGTTGGTCAATAGCATCTTGTATTTAAAGTACAAGATTGTGGATTGTGAAGATAGTAATTGCGTAAGCTAGTAGCCATAGGTAGGTAGCCCAGGCTTTTGTGGATTTGTCTTTCCTTATAAAATTTGAAAAAGATGGCTCTCAGAATGCATGCACGGCAAAAGACAGTGAATTTCATGATTTACAAGTTTTGTGTAAAGTATTTTTTTGTTTGTCAGTCCTGAATGGTTAATTTGGATTAGTTTCCATGCATGAGTATGATGATGATGATGATAATGATGATGATGATGATGATGATGATGATGATAATAATAATAATAATAATAATAATAATAATAATAATAATAATAATTTTATTTCTATACCGCCCTTCTCCCGAAGGACTCAGGGCGGTGTACAGCCTATTTAAAAACAGAATAGACATCAAATTAAAATAATTTAAAAGTATTAAATAAATTTGGCTTAATTTAAAACCCCTAAAGTTTAAAACATCCAATTTAAAAGTTAAGAGTATTTAAGAGTTAAGAGTATGAGTTCTAACTAGGCACTCACTCTGGTCCATGTTTGGTCCACACCATACATTATTATATATATCTGTTGTCATACCTCTGTTTTCATGCTTTTCTTTGTCAAATCTTCAGCTTCACAAAATTTTCAGGGGTGGTACTATTTTTCAAGTACAATAGGTATAATAACATTACTGATTTGGGTACTTCATTCTCAGTTCCATTCCTAATGTCATCCAAATGAATTGTCCTAATAATTCCCTTCTAAAAATTGATTTTATCTTTTTGTAGTGTAAACATTGCTTAACATTTTCATTGAACTAGCCACAATAAATCCATGATCCATTATTTAAAATCAGCCATGGCCGGCTCAGATTTGTATATCCCAATGTATATCCCAATTTGTACTTTATTATTTTATTTGTGATTTTAATAGCACTTTGGAGCTATTATTATTTTACTTTCTTGAACAATTGTTAAAATTACTAATTGTCATTAGCAATTATGGGCACTTTGTTGCTTATCCCTGACTAGATTGTTATTTAACAAGCAGCACAAATTCCATCTCCAGTCCTGTCCCAGTCTTTCCAGTATAAAAAAATGTCATTTATTTCTTCTCTTAGTTTCCCATTCTTGAACTAAGTGCTAATATCTGAGATCAGGTTCATTCTCTCCAGAAAATGGGTATGAAAAGCAATTTTCCCAAGCATGAATTCATAGCTTTCTTTAGCAAGATTTAATAAGATAAACAAGCACTAATACAAGAATTCCAGCAAGTGGACTACATTTCAATTTAAGATCAATGTAACTCATTAGGAGTAGCGATTTTGAGTGTGTTTCTCCCTATCATATGGTATACTGGAAGGAAGGGAAGCTCTTTTCCCTGAGCTGTGGTGGCGCAGTGGTTAGAATGCAATTTTACAGGCTAATTCTGCTGACTGCGAGCAGTTCAATTCTCACCAGGCTGAAGGTTAACTCAGCCTTCCATCCTTCTGAGGTTGGTAAAATGAGGACCCAGATTGTTGGGGGCAATATGCTGACTCTGTAAAACCGCATAGAGAGGGCTGTAAAGCACTGTGAAGTGGCATGTAAGTCTAAATGCTATTGTTACTGATATTTAAGTGGACCTGCCTCCTGTTGTCTATATAATGGTGAACTGAATATTTGTTAGTGTGAGAAGCAATTTATGTATGGAAACAATTTTAAAGAAAAATTATGATTTCATTGGAATATAATTTATTATATTTGGGACTTTGACTTAGTATTTTAGTGGAATTTGATAATACTGTTTAATGATAAATCCCCTTTGTTTTAGGCTATATTAGAAAACAAGGATTTTTTGAAGTTCAAAAAGGAAAAGATACTTTTCAGAACTGATGTGTGCTATTGTTCTAGAGATTTTTAAAACCTATAGTGCAAAAACTTCAAATACTCTTTTGAAGTCATCACTTTCACATTGGATGCTGTTAAGTAGGAATAACTTTAATTGATAAATTCAAGCTTATACAAGCTTATAAATTATAATAAATTATAATAAGTGTCTATTTGTTGCATGTTATTCTTTGCTATTTTTGCTCCTATATCTTGTCTGTGACAATGAACTCCTTTTAATGCAATAACTGCTGAACCAACATTGTTGAGCTAAATGATGCATTCCAAGGATTTTTTCCAGTTCCTTTCCATTTGTTCCCACAAATATATACCTTTTTTCTTCTGTTCAATATGACACACGATTAAAAAAAAAAACTGCAATCTTATTGGGGCTAGTTTAAAATGGATAAAAATAAAGAATACAAGAACATGTTTTATGAACATAATTATTGTATAATAATTTTATGAATCCTAAAGCACTGAGCAACATTAATCTTTCTTTAAAAAAAATTAAGGTCAAGAGATCCAGAGACAGATCAACAGAGTCCAATTTAGGATGGTAGCTAAAAAAAACAAAAGGCAATGCACTAATAGCATCCACATCTGGTAAATGGGATATGACAATGGCAGAGGAATTAGTTATCTGTATCAGAGTTCAGACACCAGAGAATTTCACAGCTGGTTTGAGACTTCAAGCCAAGAGCAGAGCAAAGAGCCAGAATAACAGGATCACAGATCCAATATTGCCAGTCTCTTGATTGAAGTGTTGTTAACCTCTATTGCTGAGAAATCTTTGTTCTGTCATTTAAACTACTTGGCTCATTGTGGGTCTAGGCACTCTGCCAGGATCTGGCCTCTTATTACATCTGAGTCATCTGCTCATTCTCATTAGATCCCTGATCTATTCCAGGTGATTGGAGTTCCTGAGTCTTTTTGCCAGATCAGGCTGTTCAGCCCCTGATTCTGATTTAGTTAGAGTAGACCATAACAAGGAGGCAGATGTTATGAGCTGCTGCTGATGTGTGGTGCAATCTGGGTGAGCCATCCCTTAATTGTGTGTGTGTGTGTGTGTGTATACCTGTGCTCAAGAGAAAGTATTGACCTCATGGAAGGTCTTCAGTGAGATTGATGTCCCTTCTGTTAAAGAAACTATCTGCCAGTAAAGGCTATTTTCTCTTCTGCAGCCAAAGTACAGATAGTCAAAGAGGCCTGCAGGTGGATGGAAGTGGACCGTCTTGCAGCAGGCAAATTTAAGCCCTGCAGGCCACTGATCTCTCTTAGGATCTTTCTACTCACAGCATTCTCACACAGGAACGTCAAACTCTTTTTTTTAAAAAAAAAATTGCATGCTTTTATTGTAAGGCAGAAAAAAGAAAAAAAGAAATACATTAAGGATATACAAAGTATAAAAATTACATAAATATTTACAATTTATTAAAAAGGGAACACTCCATTTTTTCTGCAAATGATCCCGAATTAAAACAGATATAAAGAAGATATTTTATCACAATCCTTTAGAACTGATATTTGAACCAAACTACAAATTGACAAAAGTAGGCAATGTAATAAGAGTTAGTAAAATTCATAATATAATAATTAGCAAGAATTGCTAATAATCTGAAGCACGACAGGTAGTCTTCAATTTACAACAGTTCATTTAGTGATGGTTCAAAGTTACAATGGCACTAAAAAGTGACTTATGACTGTTTTTCACAGTTACAACCTTTCCAGCAATCCCATGATCTTGTGATCAAAATTAGATGCTTGGCAAGTGGTTCATATTTATGACTGTTGCTGTGTCCCCAGGGTCATGTTTGCAACCTTTTGACAAGCAAAATCAATGGGGAAGCCAGATGCACTTAACAATCACATTACTAACTTATTCACTGCACTGATTCAGTTAACAACTATAGCAAGAAAGATCATAAAATGGGATAAAACTCACTTAACAAATCTTTCACTTAACAACAGAAATGTTGGGCTCAATTATGGTCATTAAGTCGAAGACTACCTGTACCTTTATGGTTTACCAGACAGAATCTAGCAATTCTTTTTTTTAACAAGTCAGTCTTTGTACCCTCTTTCTTCTCCAAGCCTTCTTTCTTTTGACTCTCAGTATTTTTTCTGTTAAACAGTTGAATTTTAGGAAAAGACTGCTTCCATCTTTATGAACTTTATGATTAATCATACTTATGGTGAAATCAGTACAATGTAATGTCCTCAACATCTGACATGCCAAGATAGTTCTGTATATCTTATTCTGGAATATTCCTAAATATCGGTAAATACCTTGCAACCTACTGCTTAAGTCTTTTCTAAATATGATAGTGATGGGACAGCCACCTTCATTAATCAAAGCA
This sequence comes from Arizona elegans, assembly GCA_022577455.1. Classification (NCBI taxonomy): domain Eukaryota; kingdom Metazoa; phylum Chordata; class Lepidosauria; order Squamata; family Colubridae; genus Arizona; species Arizona elegans. The sequence continues at coordinate 14,010,819 of JAKOOJ010000002.1, read as the reverse complement.
ATAGTACCTTGAATTGAGTTGCACAACATCCACATTTCAGGTGTGCGGAGGACAGGAATTTATTGCTAATAGTAGTATTGCATCAGGAGAAGCACATTAATATATTGATCCCTTTTATGAATTTTTTTTGTGTATAAAAATTACGCCTTTGTGCTTGTGCGCTCAGACCTTCTATTTTATGATATATATCTATATATGTTACTCTATCTTAATTTTATTGTCTTACAATTTTATTTTTGTTTCTGCTATGCTTTCAGTCATTATCTCACTCTGCCTTGGTCCCATCACACTCAATCCATTGACTACCATCATAGAGATGCCAGGTATCTGCTTTCCTGTGTGTGACTCTGTGTATAAATGCATGCTTTTACTTATATTTTTGCTTCATATTAGTTAATATGAATGAATGGCTTAATAAAAAACCTTTTGTAAATATTAATACTTGACTTTAAAAAAGTACTACCTTACATTCATTGTTTGTCTAATCAATAGAGAGCATGTTATGCAACAACACTTTTTGCCCAGTTCTTGAACAGTTATCATGCTTTGTCTATGAATTTCCAGATGTTAGATTCTGCTCAATATTGCTATAACTTTTTCAGTCATACCATTGTAAACCATTATTTCATATTATCATCCATTATTACTCTCTCTCTCTCTCTCTCTCTCTCTCTCTCTCTCTCTCTCTCTCTCTCTCTTCTCTCCGTCCCTTCCTCTGTCCCTCCCTCCCTCCAGCAATCTTAGGTGAGCCTATCAATGCCTTTCCAGTTGTATAATATTAGATAAAATAGGATCTGAATACAGAAAGAACAACAACATAGTAGGAATTAGCCAGCTGTAAATTCTACAATAGCTAGCTAATGTCTTTAAAAAGGAACTTTGTTTTTATATCAGGCAAATATAAGGTTTAATATGCAGTATTAAATGCATTTTGAATTTCTGCTAATAAGAAGAGTGCTTTTTCCCCATTTCCTGGAGCTAATGATTGTATATTTTGCAGTATCTGTTATTTAATGCAATCAAAAGCTATTTTTTTTAAAAAAAAATAGCTGAACACTTGTCAGATTTTTAAATCGTAAGAGATTTAGGCTTGTTGTTTGAGATCACCAAGGATTTACTATAAATACATAAAATCTCAGGAATAATAATAATAATAATAATAATAATAATTTTATTTCTATACTGCCCTTCTCCTGAAGGACTCAGGGCGGTGTACAGCCTATTTAAAAACACAAGACAAACATCAATTTAAAATTATTAAATAAATTTGGCTCCATTTAAAACCCCAGAAATTTAAAATACCCAAATTTAAAATTATCATGTCGATAGCCCGGCCTGGCGGAACAACAGGGTCTTTAGTGCATAGCGAAATACCCGGAGGTCGGGGATCTTACGTGTTTCCGGGGGCAGTTCATTCCGCAGGGCTGGGGCTCCCACAGAGAAGGCCCTCCCCCTGGGTGTTGCCAGCCAAATGAATGATGACCAAATCTTGTCAGAGTTTCTGCTTAATTTTTGTAGTCTGTATCATTATATGAGATCCCATATCACTACATAAAAAGATTGCCAACACCTGAACTAGGTAGTTAAATTATGATAGCTATAATAATTTCACAAACTTAAAATTGTGTCCTAAAGTTTGGAGATCCTTTCTTAACAAGGGGTTCTCCTATACTGTAGCTGCTAATTAAGAGAGAAGCCATTCAGACTTCAGCCATGCCTACCAGTATTTAGCATTAATAATATAGATTATGTCCGGGAGAAATGAGTTTCAGCTGAAGATAATGTTTTCTTATTACTGGAAAGCAACTCTTGTATGATTGGGAAATGTTATATTAGAATTACCTTAATGATACTATTGGAGAGCCACTTATGTAGTTGGCTGGGTTTTTTGCCATATTGATTGCATTTTAATCATATTTGAAGGAAACTTTACTTTCCTCATACAAATTTAATTGGATAATGAATAAAGTTTCTTGTAGCTGTCTCTTAGGCTACTTCACATAAAATTCAGAAGTGCTCAAATATACCCTCCTTTTTAAATGTTCAATCCAAAATGTGTTGATGCTTAAACTCTTATTTTGATCCACACTATTTATAAATTAAAATACAGGCATTAATGAACACATTTTTCATACCCTTTTATTTTCTTCTATCATTCATATATACCTTCATGCCTGTATTTATTTGTCTGTTTTTTACTTTAGCTTCATGTTTCATTGCTTATGTTTTGGCAGCAAGGATCACTCATTGTATCCTAACTTTTGTGAAGATGCAATCAGATTACTTCGATCGCATAGGATGTGCCGTACCTATTCTGAGGGTGCTTACTATGAGTTTGAGAGGTATAACAGATACCAAGTATCATTAGTTTATGACATTAGGCATAAATGCATAATGTACCAATCTGTAAAAAGCTGTCACTATTATTTTGAATGAGACATGAAATTCAAGGAATGTGATTTCCACAAAGTGAAGAGAAAATACTATTTTATAAAATGTATCTGAAGCACTTAAACTTTTGAGGGTGATATTTGTAGAATTCATGGCACGCTATTAACAATTCAATATCGAAAATAATATTTTGGGTTTTGAATTCTTCTGATTTGGGAACTAGATATTTTCTATCTTTGATTCTGAATGGGATTGCAATCTCCCACTCAGACAGTCTGCAGTCTGCAAGTCCAGCTGGCAGTTGTAGCCAGGACAATACCATCTTGTGTGCAAATTGTACCTGTTCCTGGATCAGCAGGTCTTCATTTCTGTCACGCATGTCCTAGTCATTTCCCAGCTGGACTACTTCAACATGACTACATGGGTTGTAGTTAAAGATCATCCAGGAGTCATAATAAACTTAGAATGCCACAGTGTAGGAAGTCATGGGCACATCAGTATATGCTCATGTAACAAATCTAATTCCCAAGCTGCACTGATTTCCTTGTTGGCTTTTGGGTGCAATTACAAATGTTAGTTATCACATAAAAAGCTCTACATGGAACAGGACTGTATTGTTACTGAGACTGCTTCTCCCAAATGATATCTGCCAGTCCCACATGCTCTAGGATGGACACATTTCATGTCATCTGATGGAATCAGGAGAAGTGCCTTTTCTGTTGCAGCACCTGTTGTCGGAATGATCCTTCACAAGATAGGACTAGCACTGACCCTGATGAAAGCCAACTGAAACTTAATATAATTTAGATACAGAGCGGGAATGAACATTCTGTAGGCCTTGAATTTGTCATTTGCAGCCCCAAACTTTCCCAGGGTAATGGGTTCTTGGCCATTTTAATAGGAGAAATAAAAATCTAATGTAAGCTTCAATAGTATTTTCATACACAAACAATGAAGTCTGTGTGAAGTGAAAGCTGGACTGGAAAGCTTTGCAAGTTGACAGTCTAATTTATTATACATATAATAAATAAATAATTTTTGTGGCTGATGGTTGTTGTAATTCCAGTGTTGATCAGAAATTATCTACAAGTTGAAAATAGTGCTAAAAGTAGCTTGATATTTGCTGGCCATTATCATGCATCAGCAGAAGTATGCAAGGCTATTCTAAAATATCTTTACTGTTTATTTTATGTTCAGGAGGAATAGGAAGGAGGGAAGAGAGCCTAATGTATATGTCGATGACACGTTTATTTCCCCTGCTCTCGAAAGGTATTTACTTATAGATAGATAGATATGTAAATAATACATATATTTATGAATTTTAAAGAAGATAGTAGACATGGGCTTATAGAGTACGGATTATCAACTTCAGTCCCCTCATAGATGATGGGAATCTTAATTTGGTTAACATACTGTAGATATGATAGAAGAACATGCACTTTCAGGATGAGTAAGGCTAATCAGAAGTGTGCAAAATGCTTTGCATTAAAACCAATTTGAGCTAAAACCAGGCTGCTTTGACTTTTAATGATTTTGAAACTATTTCAAACGTATCTGATCTTGAATTGCTTTTTTGTGAGTGGAATACTGTATAAGATTGGAACACTTCTGGTGAAGCTTGAACAATCTATTTAATATCAAATATCAATATTTGAATTGTTTGCTCATCTCTAAGACAAACATAATTCATTACATTGGGTGATCTTAAAAATGGCCAATGATGCTATATAAAGCCTACCATATAATATATTTAATATCTGTACGTTTTACTTCTTATATAGATATTGGCAATTTTATAATTTTCCTATTCTTGTTGCTGCTATTATTTATAACAGTATGCATATCACTTATCAGATTTATTGAGCAAATTTGTTTAATAAATAAATTTACCTAGACAAAATACAAAGTCTGTATTCAGAATTGTTCTGTTGATGGGAAGGCTTTATTTTATTTCCAGCAATAGGTACCATAAACAATACCTATTGCAAAGATTCATGATATATTTCTTCCATATCCCTTGCCTTTGCAGAGTTCTTGTGACAGCTACGGTATACTCACAATCAGATGCCAAATAAGATTGTGATGATTGTTAGGCTTTGCAGATTGTACCTGAAAAGAAAATGAGAGTCCTTTGGACCAAATGCTGTGTCAAATAAATATCGTGTCATGTAACATTTCTGTCAAGACCTGACATATTTATTTATTTAGTTAAAAAATTTCACGCTCTGCAAAGCAACTCTAGGTGGCTTACAATTAATAATTTTATATCATATATCTATATCATATATATTCATATCATATATGATATCATATTATATAAAACAATTATGTATTAGATAGTTAAATGACCTGACCAAAAGGTAATACTTTTAAAGAATAAAATACTTTAATTTTTTCCAAAGATTTAATTCCCCAAATGTATTTCAAGATGTAGTGAAAAGGATGTAAGGAGAACATTTGTGATCCTTGCCTGATTACTGAGATAAAAATACATCTCATAAAAAAAATGTTTGGAAAATAACCTCATACTTATAACTTGTCTTTATTTTAACTGCATTGCAAAGGTATTACAATGGTGCAAGTTCATGGGCAGATCATGTAGTCAATGGTACAGCTGAAAATCACAGGTGAGTAAAGAGTAAAGTATTATGATTCTGTAATATAGGATATGTATTTAGAATTTAAATACAGTCTTATTTTAGTTTATATTTTATTTCTTCCCTTTTAAAACCCAATTCTATGAGCATTAGATTTTAGTAATATTTTTACAAATCCAGCTATCCTTCAGATATAGATACCCTATATCCACAGGGATGCATGCAGCCCTCGGGTTCCCTTTAGTAGCCCTATAGGTTCTCTCCACTTATGGTTACTGAAAAGTAATTACATAGTTTCCTGCCATTTCAAGGTACTGGAAGGAACCTAATGAAATCTATAATGTAAGTCCTAATTAGTATATTGCCATTGAAAAAAAACAAGAAATTCTTAGCCGTCCAAAATGAATTAGGGCCTTGGCTACAACAAGATTGATCAGTTTAGTTATTATTTTAATTGTATTTGAGTATCAGGATTGTCATATCAAAAACTCAGTGAATGGATTCATCTTTTGAGTAGGAATTCCATGAAGGCTATAAACCCACTCTGATAGAGATTAGCAGATTTTCAGCGGAAGTGTCAAAAATATTTTCATGTTTTGAGAAAGGGATTTGCTAGGCATTTTTATTCTTCTATAACAGCCTAAACGAATCTTAGTGCCTTAGATTAAAACATTGGAAAGAAGATTGGGTCACAAGCTTACAATAAAAAAAAATGAAGGAAAAAAAAAAACCAATTTCTGGTAAGTTTCATGAAGTGAAGTAAATAGAGACCTTCCAAACATTTCTCAACTTCATGGACTAGAAGACCTTTAACATCCCTTCCAACTCTGTTATTCTGTTAATTTTGTTATGGACAGATCTATTTACCACCCAGTCTAATCTACAACCCTTGTATTGTTAATAGAGCTCACCTATCAATACATCTTATGATAGTGATGTATTGAAAATACCCCAAATAGGGGTACATAAAATTAGGTGCCACTTTAGACATACGTAATGCCAATAACATAATTTCATTGACTTATTGTGGATAGAAAGAACGAAAGAAAAACTTAGAAAAGAAAAATTACATAAGAATGAATTGGAAGAAGTGCTTCAAAACTTACATAACTACAGTTAAAAAAAGCCAGAGTACTTTACTGAATAGTATACAGTGTGCTTGCACCACTTCTGAATACAAATAATCCTTCAACTATGACCAATCTTCAACAACCGTTGAACAGCGCTGAACAAATGGTGGTTACAACCAGTCCTCCAGGTTCAGGCTATCTCATCCCCCCCCCACCCCATGGTCATTTGATTGTGATGTAGGGACTTGACAACCGGTTTTTCACTTACAGCTGGTTGCAGCCCTGTGCAATTACCAGATTGCCATTTGCAACCTTTCTTGCTAGCTTACACAGAAAGTAAATAATGAAGTCAGGAGGGATGCTGCAAAGTGCTGGGCTTAATCTCACCCACCTACACATGCCTCTTCTTTGCTTACACTACACCAGCTACTTGTGCACCCTCCCTGACCAGTGCTAAGCTTCTCGCCCCTTTGCATCCCCTTCCCAATGTATGCTGCACCCCTCATGCATCTCTGAAATCCTGTGTACCCGGCCTGTGCTGCGTTACTCTTTTACCTCCATGACCCTTCCTCTCACACAATTCCTGCTCCAACCGGCATTAACTACTTGCCTGCCTGCTCATCTGGGACTTGCAACTTTTCGCCAGCTTCCTAATGACTTTGGTTGTGGGAAGCTGGCAGGAAGTTGCCTCACCTAATGACAGTGGGGTTTGGTTAATGATTGCTGCAGGGACTGCAGGAATTGCCATCACTTAGAGATGTATTGCTTAACAATGGAAATTATGTCCCAATTGCCATTGTAAGTCAAGGACTACCTGTACTTAGAAAATATTTTTGAAACATGCCGAGATAACTGCAGGAATTAGTCCAAGCAATCATGAGGACTCCAATCTGTCTCAAAGGGCACTTCCCTCCCCCCCCAAAAAAACCCAGGTCTATTAAATTGAGTCAGTAGGTTTATGTAGTTTTTTAATAGATGTTTTGTACTTCTATAAATCTGCTGAAACATCCGTCTTGCCTTCAAATGGTCTCCATTTTTGTTCTGGGTTTTTTTGTACTACTAAGGTATAAATAAAGCCAATTGTGTTTACTTACCAAGACCCAAAACTGCATGTACTTTGTACAGACACAGTGGTGAAAAATACATTTTTGGACAAAGTAAATCATGTTATTATATAGATAGCAATTTCCTACTTTATTTTAGTTTTTGTAGATGCTACGGACTATACATGAGAGTAGTTGAAAACTAATGGATTATAATATATTCAAGCAATATTCATAATAAAGGAATTATACTGTTAAAGAATTGTCAAATATGGTGAGCTGTATAAGAGATAAGATTTTTATGTACTGTGATATTTTAGGTGCCTTGCATACTATTCTCATATGCATAAAGAATATAAAATTATGTAAAGTAAAAAGATCTGATGTCAGAATATATTAGATTTTTAAAAAATCTAAGTAAGATTAAGCTAAATATTAGTGTTTGTTAATGTAAAGTTCAAAGATTCTAAAATCTAGATTTTTATTTTTCTGTCTCTAGATTCCTAACAGACTATATTAATTTGTTACAAAGTCGCCATAAAAGGAAAATATTTTTGTAACTGTTATTTGCTTCAAATTCATAAATTTTTGCTGCATATTTTGAAAGGGACTTTCTTGCTTTCTTTAATTTTTGCTTAAGAACCCTCACACAGGCATGGCAGAAGAGATAGAATCCTCTGCAGGTGTAGTGAGGTTCTGTAGCAACATATGCAGTTTGATGTATTATCTATGTATATGGCAGAAATTATATATAAGTATTTTTTTGTGACTCTGTTTGGATATTTCACCAGATTTTAAAATAAGTACTCTCTCTCTGTTTTGTGTGTGTGTGTGTGTGTGTGTGTGTGTGTGTAAATTTTGGGTATTTGAATTACTAGTATAAACTTTAATTGGTAACTATTATTTTAAAAGTAATTCAGCCAAGTTATACAATATTGTATTATTTTAACTTTGTTTCTGAGCCGTGGTGGCGCAGTGATTAGAATACAGTATTGCAGGCTAATTCTGCCCACTGCCAGGAGTTCAAGCCTGACAAGCTCAAGGTTAACTCAGGCTTTCATCCTTCTGAGGTTGGTAAAATGAAGACCCAGATTGTTGGGGGCAATATGCTGAGAATTGTAAGCCCCTCAAAGAATGCTGTAAAGCAGTATGGAGCAGTATATAAGTCTAAGTGCTATTGCTATTGCATCTTAACAGTTGGTTAACTTTAGAAATTTGTTTATACCAGTAGTTATTAACATTGTGCTAACAGGTTATCTTATATCTGTGACCACCAGCAAAATTCCAATAGCTAATAGAAGAATAGCATGTCCAAGGATTGAAATCCAACAGTTTTCCCCAGATACTGACAGGTATTCCTAATAAAAAGTATTTGGGTTAGATTAAGTTTGTGACTCCTAGGCATAATTTGTGTGTTTTCTCTTGTAGTGCTTCCATTGTCCCTAGAAATAGAGAACACTATATGTATCTGGTCATTAAAATGCACCATAATTTGCTGCATTCTAATGTTTTTATTTGACATTCATTGCTTTTGTTGTTTAATTTGAACATAACATATAACATGCTAGATGTCATTCACAGAAAACAAAATGCAGTGCGAAAGAAAGGCAGATAAATATTTTTGGAAAGCAATGAATTGTTTCTATTGTTTCATCTTTGTGGTTCCTGTTTGTTTAGTTTAAGAGTCTATACTTTAAAAACTTTGGCCTTGATGAATTCAACTTTGTTCTACTTATTCTTTTGTGTCTGCAATTTTCTACTTATGTATAATATCAATAATATAAAGCTCAAGATAATCTCCATTGTTTTATTTCAACATTAGCAAAGTAATTTTGCAAATTCATTTCATATCATGAGACATTTTAGCTAAAATATTTTTTAACTAATATCATTTAGTTCTTTTGAAGGACTTGGCAAATACCTAAATCCTAAATTCCAGATGACTTTTAGTCCATTAAAACTATACATATTTTATATGCTCAGTTAAAAAGTATAAATATGTACAGTGCTATTTCTTGTTATTGTATAGATCTTCAACCAACTGATAAGATAATTGGACGTGTAAACAATTTTCATAATGCAAAAAATTAACTGTGACTACTTTATGTTTTTATTCTTACATAGCTTTCAGTCATTAATCAAACTATAAATTATGAATGAATTGGTAGGATTTAAATTCACTTTATATTGTTGGAAAGCATTTCAACATAAAATGAAACAAGAATTTTCTCTGAAAGTTTTTAAAATTTAAGAAATAATAGCAATAGATTAGAAATTAAAAGGAATGCAAAATATTTTAAATGAGATTGTCTACTCCAAAATTGTTTAGAGTAGCTGGTTATAACTGAGAAAATAAATTTTCTCTTATCTTTATATGGATGACTTCCTTTCTGAAATTGGCACCTCTTTTTTGTATTAAGCTCCTTAATAGATAATAGATAGATAATAAAATCAACTTTTTCCTATTGTTTATATTCCATTCCTTCAGATAAATTTTAAAATGTTTGGGGACCCTGATAGACACTTTCATTTTTTTTTCATTAAACTGCCTTGCAGCTAGTCAACCAATTGCAAGTTAAGGTTACTTTTCAGTTTTGGTATTAAAGAAGTAAAACAATGGATATGTTGGCAGATCAAGCTTTCTATTCAGAAAATGTGCATTCAGATTCAGAAAAAAATATGAGGTAATTTTTGCAAATTTGTCTGAGGATAATTCAAGATTCAAAAACTTTTTCATTTGCAAATGAATGCAATTTCATCTTCTGATTAAAATATGAATCAGTAGTATTCCAAGCTATTCTTACTATTTGAAGTGCAGAAATTGGAATGGCTACATTCAGGGAACTATCTGCCATTTGGTAATTTGCTGCTAGGTTGCCACATTCTTGTTCGGATTTGCAACTGAATAGAGTCAGTTAGTCTAGTGGTTGAAGGCACCAGGTTAGAAACCGGGAGTCTGTGAATTCTAGTACTACTTTAGGCATACAAGTTGGCTAGGTAATTTTGGGTCAGTTACTCTCTCTCTCAGTCCATCTTGCTTCATAGGCTTATTGTTGGGGGAGAACAGCACTAGGTATGTTCACCACCTTGAGTTGTTTTATAAAAATAATAAAGGCAGGATAAAAATAAATAAATTCTAATTAAATATATTCCCTCCCCTCATGTTAAGGAAATGTTCAAAATTATTTTATAGTGTTCTCCTATGCTTGTTGCAGGGGTATCTCTCCTTCCTTATACACTTTTGATACTGGCATGTCAAGAGCTATACAATTGAACTTATGCAGTTTAGTGTGCTTAAACTATTTTATGAATACAGGGATTCAAAATACAGGCATTTCGAATCTTCTACCAATAAAACCCTCAATCATTTTATTGGTAGGAAGGTAATCTGTTGTCGGAAAACTGTTTTTAAAACCCTGATTCTAGATAGGCTTCCTTCCTGACACTTAACCCTTCTTTGCTGATCTTACGATCAAACATGCCTGCCTGTTTGGAGCTTAAAGTGAAACGATCGTTTTGATCTTTTCTGTGAGGCTTTCATATACAATCAAATAGAAGGAACATTAATCAGTTGATTTGTATTTGCAAAGAGATCAGTTGAAAGTGTTGAACTTTTGCAATAGAGAGCTGTTCTATATATTCTTTATTTATATCTATGTTATCTATATCAATATTGGTTTCTGTTCTTCATCGGAAAACCTTTACTTTAGCGAAGTTTGATGTCTTACTTATTAAAATGCTCAAAGGAAGACACAGTTTTCCTAGCGTATTGCTGCACTGTTCTTTTTATTATATCTAGCACTCCTAATAATATTTCTTTAGTAGGCCTTAAGATGAAGTATAGGTAGTTCTCGACTTGTGACCACAATTGGAACCAAAATTTCTGTTGCTAAGTAAGATAGTTCTTAAGTGAATCATGCCTGGTTGTTGTTGTTGTTGTTTTGCCATGGTCAAGCAAATCACTGCACTTGTTAATCGAGTCACTAAGGAAATCCAACTTTCGCATTGGCTTTGTTTGTTGGAAGCCAGCTGGAAGGTTGCAAATGGCAGTAATATGACCCTGCAACCATTGTAAATTCATGTCAATTGCCAAGCGCCCAAATTTAGATCATGTGACTGTGGTCACAATGATAGCAATTGTAAGTGAGAGGACCAATTTTAAGTCACTATTTTCAGTGCCATTCAAATGGTCACTAAAGGAATGGTTGTAAGTCAAGGACTACTTGTAATATATATTTTTATCACAGGATCAGTTCACTAATATCTTCACGAAAATTGGTTCTGTTGAAATTTGCATCAGCAGGCAAGAATTTGACCCTAGAGTCTTTTCTATATCATTTTTTTTAAATGAATGTGTATCACTTCTGTGTATATTCGACTCTCACTTTTTTTCTCTTTTGACAGTAAATAAATAAGCAATAACATCGTAGCACATTTTTCAGTTACTTTAAACAAACCTAAATAAACTTTATTGAATCAGACACTTCCCCCACTGCATTGAGTTTCTCTAGATGATGCTTTACTGAAAAAAAATACAAGTTATGAAAAATTCAAATCAATTCTATACTAAAGGATAGCTTTTGAAACACATTTTGCAATTTTATGACCTCTTTGTAATACAACTATCTAGTGTTCTTTTGTTCTCTTTAATACGAAATTTAAATTTTGTTTTCTGTATAGATAAAACTTTAAATCTTCAGTTGAAGCTAAGTTCATGAGTTAAAATAAATGTATGACAGTATTTAATTGTTTTCTCAGTCAATATGTTATCTTTATTGAGAGAAAACTTTACAGACTGTAAGAATCTTTTAATAACACACTGTAAAAATCCTACTATATTATAGAACCAGTTTGCAGCCATTGCCTAAAATTAATTTCTGCTGCAGTAATTTTGAATAATTGTTTGAATAATTTTCATATTTTTCCATTTGGTTTCTTGGATGCCCTTGAATCTGATGCGTTGGATCTTTTTTGCACAAAAGTACAGCTTATGCCATATGTGCATATGTTAAATACTTTGTTCAATAACAAATACGTTTGTTCTCATTTAAAATTGTTTAATTCTTGCTACAGTTATATCTGACAGTTAAACTAATACACAGTAAATGAGAAATGTTATTCAGGATTTTTAAAATCCTTTGTGCATATTTAGTGATCCTGTTGAAATGAACCACCATAAATAACTGCTGACAGATAATGGAATATATGATTTTAAAAAAAAACATTAATCTGTTTAATATTTCTAGAAAACTGCATCGTTTCTTTTGAATTTTGAATTTTCCCAAAATAGTAATGCGATTTAATGCAAAATTAATAGTTTTTATTCCACTGCATTATTAAACTGTCTAAATAATTTTCTTCACATGATCAGTTTAAGGAAGTATACTTCTTTTTACCCACTTAATATTAGCATGAAGAAAACTTTAAAAAGTTATTAAAATTAGCTTATGTTGGATAGCTCCAAATCCAATGTGCTGCAGCATAATGCATAACCACAGATAAAAGTCAATTGAGCTGCTTTTTGACTAACATTACAGGAATTGGGAACCTAGACTACCATATCAAAGATCCAGATCAACAGAACAGCGTCCAGTGCTAGAGCGGCCCAGCCCCCGCTCCCGATCCACTGAGCGTCCTGAGTCAAACCTCATGAGATCGATGCCTTCATTAATGACTGGAAGATCTGCCCCTCCCTCACCTGCATTATCGAGGTGAAACAGACGGATTAATCCTGCCCCACCAGCTCACTTTTTTATTTTTCAAAACTTCAATAGTATTTCCTTTCATCATTGGCTGATCACCAGTAGTTGTAGATACTAACCCTGCCAACGTCAACACACTATTTATATTCCATCGGGATATAATGGTGTGGCTGCCATTGTAATTTGTTTACTAACAATAATTAATAACAATTACTTACATTTGTTTGTGATTTCTCATTTATTAGGAATCCTGCGTGATTTCTTACTCTCAAACACTTCATAATTTCTCATGTATTTCTCTTACAGAAGAAGTAATTAAATGTGATCATCAGACATCGCTTATGGAATAATAATCATAACATCAAATAATACTTTAAAAATAGTTTCTTAAATTTGTACTAATTTTTATATATTAAACACTGTTTTCTCTTATTTGCTGTGTGCATGTTTTGCATTTGTCTTGTTTTTGTAACATATTTTATTCATGATTACACAGTGTTGATTTATTTAGTTGTTTTTTTTATAAATAATGGAATGAAATTGGAGAAGATATTTGTTAATCTAATTTTGTCCAAATCAGATTATTGTCTGGCTTCTTTGCTTTTCTATAGTGAATTATAAGAATCAGTAACAATGATGTTATTATTTCATTTCACTCATTGAAATATACTTTTGTTTTATTGCCTGTCATCAAATTCATGGCTGTGTAAATCATCATCTCAATATTAGTTGGAATTTGAAATGTTTGTTAGTTGAACATGGAAATAATCATATTTATACATATACTTCTATTTTTTTTTTACTTTCTTTCAGTATGTCTCAGTATGCATATACCTCTACATATATTTCTTTATATGGTTAACATATGCAGTTACAAAACATATTCTGTGCCATCTTTCAGTATTGTTTCCCTTAGCTTCCAGATAAACCTTATTGGTAACTATGCTTTTTAAAATCTTTAAGGTTGAATTGTCATCATTTCAATTAAAGTACAACATGCACAAAAGCCATTAATCATTCCTTTGTTCTCAAACTACATAAGAATAAATATATGTTGCAATTGATGGTTTCTGTTGATGTGTCCTGTAGGTCACATGCTCATTCGGGATCAGTCCAAACAAGCCCATCAAGTACTCCGGTGGCAGGACGCAGGGGTAGACAGTTGCCACAACTCCCACCAAAAGGGACCCTGGAGAGAAGTAAGTGAGCATTTTAAATTAAAAGAAATTATAGGAAGTTAAAAAAAGAAAATAGTTTTATATTTTAAAAACATTTGAATTTTAATTTGTCTTATTTCCAGAGCTCTGAAAATGTAGGTTAGAATTTTATCTTTAAAATGGCATTACTACTGTCTTTTAGAGGGTTGCAACTGCTTATTAATTTTATTCAATTCATAGGAATTTGGACTTTGCAGGATTGTTGTACTATAGGAGCCATATAAATATTCTAACAATGAAAATAATGTATGAATAATGTATGTATATATCACAGCTAAAATTTATGAAGCAGTTTTTGATACTCTATAATGGTAGACTGATTCCACCTGTGTGAATCAGTTATAGATGACAACATAAATTAAATTATAAATGCATCTTAATAAATTAAGATGCATATTCTAAAAATATATTAATTGTTCAGAAGTTTCTGGGATAGAGTTTATATATGAATATTGGAGGAAAATGATTGTTCAGTGCTACTATGAACAGCCAAAGAATGTTATATCAAAATTTGATTGTTTCGCTTAGTTAAAAATGAATAAATAGCCCACATTATAAACTGCTGGGTAGGTGACATCACATTTCTAGCCTAAATCACTTTCTCAGAACCCAGATATAGCTGAGTAACAGAGTGACAAACCAATTTTATTCATAGTTTATTTAGAATATTCTCCTAGCTAAATGGAAAGAAGATTGAAGATCTGGCTGCTAAATAGTCTTAAACTGATTCTGGATATAAATCAAACTTTTAAAAAGTTTTAAATTCAGTAAATGTTTTAAAAACTTTTTCAAGTGAAGAACACAAATCCTACACAGTAACAGTGTAAGAAGAAATACAATTTATCACTGAAAAAGAGCTTCCAGGTATTTTAAATACAAGATTATCCTTTAATCTCTTAATTTTTTTAAAAAATGTGGTTTTCCATATTTTTATAGAATCTGTCATAATACAGACACTGTCTATAAAAACATTTTAAAAAACTATTTAAAAATCACATAGAGTCATTGTGTATATCACAAAAGAACATAGAATATAGAGCTGGAAGGGGCCTTGGAGGTCTTCTAGTTTAATTCCCTGAATTTTATGAGATTTTTCATTTGTTTTGTATATTACAGTGGTATAATTTAATTCCTTGAGATAGATAACTTCAGAGAACCATTAAATTCACTTTGCATTTTACTTTGTCTTTTTTGGTTTGAAGATGTTCACAACTGTTAAATGTTACATCATATAAAATATAAACATTTTCATTAGTAATAATTATTAAAAATTGGATTTTTAATTTATAAAAAAAATTAAAGTATATGTTCTTTTGTAAATAAGAATGTTATAAGGGCACCATAGCCATAATACAGGTAGTTCTCGACTTACAACCACAATTAAGCCCAAAATTTCCATTGCTAAGCCACACAGTTTATGCCCCATTTTATGATCTTTCCTTGCCACAGTTGTTAAATGAGTCACTGCAGTTGTTAAGTTAGTAACATGGTTGTTTAATTAATCAGGTTTCCCCATTGACTTTACTTATCAAAGGGTTGCAAAAGGTGATCACATGACTCCGAGACATTGCAACCATCATAAATACATGCCAGCTGCCAAGTGTCCAAATTTTGATCACATGGCCATGGGGTTGCTGCAATGGTTGTATGTGTGAAAAATGGTCATAAGTCACTATTTAGTGCCATTGTGACTTCGAACAATCAGTAAATGATTGGTTGTAAGTCGAGGGCTCCCTGAATACACATAATTCTTTAAAAGATGTAGATTAATAGAATCCCTTTCAATCAGGATTCAGGCTTATTTATTTTTTCAATTTATATGGGCACCCATCTCTACCCTATTACTCTAGATGGATAACATGGAATAAAAACAAAATAAGAACATCATAGCACAACAATAATTAATAAATGTAGAGTAAGAGCCAAAATAAAATCAGCACTGTATACAACATATTCAGGATACAATCATACACCACAGGTTCAAGCTTGGCAATAAAATCAGGTTTTAAGAGCCTTATGAAAAGCCAACCGGGTGAACAGAGCCCGGTCAAGGAACAATCAGTGCACAACATGTAGCTGTGCCAAAACTCTCCTAGCCATTGCTGACAGCAGTTCTTTGAATAACTTCAAATCCATGAGTACTCCCAAATTACACATTGGTTCTGTCTGAAGTCTACATCGGTTCTGTAATGTAGTCCCCATCCAGACCAAGAAGTGAAATGTCTCCAGAGTCCAGAGGTCTTAAAACCCAAAGCCACTTGAATTGAAACCTGTTGTTCCCCGTCTGGACCCTCACAGCCTCCAGATAAAGACAGGATGTTCACAACATCATCATTGGCTGGCCCAGAGTAGAGATGTCCTCACCCAAACCCTCAGATGACATCACCCAGCAGCTTAAATGTTGAAAATGTTAAGTAGAGAGGAGAGAGTATCAATTCTTGCAGAATCTCACTAAACAGAGTCAGATTCAGTATAAGTGCTTAGATATCACTTCCAGTTTGCAGTTATAGGAGATATCACCCATTGTATGTCATGTGCAAGAAACTACTGGAAAAAATTATTCATCAGTTTGGGGATTAGTATCATTTGAATGCTATTGATATACAGCTGCTATACTGGGGATGCTGGGGAAGTCTTGTCTTGAAAGCAGTAGATGTCTGGATGGTCGAAAATGGATCTAAACAAAATGGAATTACTGTTGATTCATTTGTAATTCTTGTTTCTCAAAGGGAAAGCACTACCCTTGAGGAAACAGGTCTGTCCTTGGTGGCCTGCTTATAAATTCATAGCTACTTCTGGTTGGGCAAGGCAGAGGCTATGGCCAGGAGGATATTTACTCTGTTTTAGCTGGTGTGCCATTTGCAGCCCTAACCACAGCATGAAGATCTTAAAACAGTAAATCATCTTCATTAATAAACATTTGGATTACACCCACTCTGTGTTTAGCGACTGAGTTTCATTTGAATGACTAGGTCATAAAGTAAGAGCAAGACCAGACTGAGAGAGAAACAGAGACAGAGATACTGCAAAAATTGCTGTTTACTGTCATTTCATTGAAATAAAATTATCCTGTATAGCTATGCCCACATCACTCTTATTCTAGCATGCATTGTTGACAAGTATACAAAATTTGGTTGTAAATGCATTGGTTAGGAAATTATTATTTTTATTACCATTGTATATGCAAACATTCACTAACCAAGGTAATCCACTAAATAGGAGTGGGCGTACTGCAATGTGGACTATTTGAAACTGAAAATTACTTGGAAACTACAATTTGCACAAAATGCAGTTGTCTGTTTAGAGACAGGCTTTACACAACAGCTATATTTCACACCGCTGCTTACAGATTCTGCATTGATTGCCAATAAGTTTCTAGATGCATGTAAAATTCTGGCTTTGGTCTATAAGACCCTATATAGCTTGCTGCTTAGAAATTTGCAGGACTGTCTTCTTCAACCAGAATTTGCCTTTTAGCATGCTCATCTCAGGCCAAGTGCTTGGTTATAACCCATTTGAAAGGAGCTGAGGCTAGAAAGCATTCTTCTGTTAAAGGTTGGTAGAGATTCTCAGTCATCCAGGTCATAGTTGTCCCAAAGGTGCTTTTTCAGGAGGCAACTGGATACCCCACTATCCTGTGAGAGCTGAAGAAGCTTCTTGGATGAGAAGCGAACCGTCTTCAAAAGAAAAAACAAGAAAGTGCAGTTGCATCGTGAAAAAGTACCTTTGGGACCTTCATCTGTTGTAGCCTCTTTCTTATGGATCAGGTTACTCTTGGAAATGAGTCTTGCCTCATCTATTACAACATGCTAGAAGTAAATAAAGGTAGAGCCTTTCGGGAGGTTGTCCAATAATTAATACATGATACCATGTTTACTAATTTTATTACTTTTCTTTTTAATAATGACTGTTCTTTAAGAATTATTTTTATTACTTCATTTTAGATTGATTTGAGGTTATTATGGAAGATTGAATGGCTTTTGTTGGTATTTTTCATGAGTGCTGTAATGATTGATTTACAATTATAAATATGTGGGTCTCTGGCAGATATGGTAATTTACTAAAGGAATAAATACAGTATATATTGCATCCACATACTTGCTATGACACAAAAGCTGATAACAAAGTTTCCCAACCCATTGGAGAAATATTTGGGGAAATTAAGAGGGTTGCTAGCAGCCATTCATCTGCTTCTAATATTTGTGATGGTGCAATCTATTTTAATGAAGACACATTTCTTGCATTATAAATAATAAATACATAAAGTAATATTAGCAACTCTGTTAAAAATTACTACTGAAATTCAGTGATAACTTAATTAGCTAATTTATTTTCTTATTTTTGATGTTAAAATTAAAGAATGCTATTGAAAATGTAAAAAAACTGGATATTGTTTGTGATATACCAATGAATAGAAAAGTCTAAACTATTGATTAAGTGTTGATTTTATCTCTGGTTAAAACAGTTTTAATTTTCTCTCGTATTTGGAATAAAATGCTATAAATAGTGATGTATCAAACTTCTGGCACTCTGTGGAAAAGCCCTTTGTTTTTGCAGTTAGGGACAGCCAGTGAAAACTTGAATTTTGTGATACATTTAACCAACTATTATAAAGATGCTGTCTTTGGTTTGGTGAGTTAGAATTTGTACAGTCTAATCTGATGAAGCTCCACTCAAAGCCATCTCTTTGAGGATATATATTCTCTTCTTGAAACATAATGTAATGTGGATTGTGTAAATAAATATATGCATGAGTTGCCTTGTTAAACTTCTAGTAAGAAATTACATCTCTGGTGCACTCACAATCTGATTACAGACAATAATGGAGAGCAGCACCAACATGCCTTCATGCTATGCCATGTTTATATGTATTATAGAAACATTGGAATGGATACTGTTGAAAACAGCATGTAGGTTAAATGGATTTTGATCAAAGATTAGATTGGTTGTTTGTGTGCTTGAAGTTTTTCTCCTTTTTTCAGTATGATTTTATATTATTTTAGCTGCTATTTATATGCAGAAAGCATACTCCAAATGTTTACATATTAGTTGTTATGCTATTAGCTTTTTAGCTTTGTTCTGCTGTAGCATGTATGTCCATTTCTATCATGATATATGCACACAATCCTAAAAAATCAGGTCTTATTTATAATGAAAAAATTATAGCATGTTCATGAATATTAGCAAAACTCACGTAAAGGCAACTGAGGTGAACATTGTGGAAAAGACACGATGCCTTCAATTGTAAAAGACAATTTATACTTTTTTCTAAACTTCAGTATGAAATCTAATTTTTTGCTATTCGTTGGCACTAATTCATATGATTATGTACAAATAAGATTGTAATCAAAGCAACTTCCTGAGAAGCAGGAACAAATATACTAGCATACACTGTGCTTGAAAGCCAATATTTGTGCAAACTTCCTCTCTTTGTAAAAGAGGCATTTTTGTTAAAGCAGTTATGTAGGGATGAACTTAAGTCAATTAATGGAATATTGAAGATGAATAATAATTCATTTATCTGTGAATGGTATACAGGTGGACATTGTTATTTGGGGGGCTTACATTCATTGTACAGTTATGTGCAGTTAGACTTTAGCTCTGGAGCCTTGAAAACTGACTGAAAAATAAATCACACAAAAATTCAGCCACTAAAAAAAAAAATCACTCACTCCCAATACAGTATAAAGAAAAAAACAGAAATGAGGCTGTTAGATCTTGGCCACCCCAGAATTTTTGCACCCCTGTTCTTGGATAAAGAATACATCAATGTTGCAGATTGTTCAGAAAAATGGATTGGACGCAGATACATTTTTTTTGTCTGCGTGCAAAACTGCTGGTGCTTCAGAACCACATGCCATAACCTGCAAATACAATATAGTGAAACTATTTACCATGATAATACAAATAGGTTATATTTAGCAACAGTGAATAATGAGATTGTGAATAACAAGGTCTCTTTTCTGTTGGAATTCTGAATAAATGAATTCTTCTTGGAGATGTGAAGATCACTCCAACATTTTGTTGCAAGGATAGTATCTATTGTATCTGCAGTTTTTATAAAGCTTTATTACTTTTTTATTTAAGGCATTTTTATTAGCTATTCATATATACAAGATAGGTATTAATAATTTTTGATTTGCTCTTTTTAGATTCAGTATATTTATTTATTTATTATTTATTTATTAATTTTATTTCTATACCACCCTTCTCCCGAAGGACTCAGGGCAGTGTACAGCCTAATTAAAAACAGAAAGACAGACAATATTTAAAAATTAAAATTAAAATTATTAAATAATAGGCCTAATTTATAAAACCCCGAATTTAAAAACCCAATTTAAAACCAATTAAAATCATTATATTGATAGCCCAGCCTGGCGGAACAACATGGTTCTGAGGGCACAGCGAAATACATGGAGATCAGAGATTTTGCGAATTTCTGGGGGGAGTTCATTCCAAAGGGCAGGGGTTCCCACAGAGAAGGCCCTCCCCCTGGGTGTCGCCAGCCGACATAGTTTGGCCGATGGCACCCTGAGGAGACCCTCTCTGTGGGAGCGGACTGGCCAGTGGGAGGCTACTGGTGGCAGAAGACGGTCTCGAAGGTACCCAGGTCCAATGCCATGGAGCGCTTTAAAGGTGGTAACCAACATCTTGAATCACACCTGGAAGACCACTGGGAGCCAGTGAAGCTCGCGCAGGAGGGGTGTCACGTGGGCACAACGAGTTGCACCCATAACCACCCGCGCAGCCGCATTCTGGACCAGCTGGAGCCTCCGGGTGCTTTTCAAGGGGAGCCCCATGTAGAGAGCATTGCAGTAGTCTAGTCGGGAGGTGACAAGGGTGTGAGTGACTGTGCGTAAGGCGTCTCGGTCCAGAAAGGGACGCAACTGGTGGATCAGGCGAACCTGATTTATAGGAAAATAATAGGTATCTATCAAATTATAATCAGCTATATTTTTCATAAAATATTTAAAACAAAAACCTTTGCAAAAACACCTAAATATTTTTTATTTCTGCAAGGAATTTGTTAAACCGGAAGATCTTCCTCTGGCCAACCCAATTTTTTCCTGCTGTTTCTTTATTGCATAGTGCAGTGATTCTCAACCTTTTTTTCACCACCCTTTTGTGGCCATGGACCACAAGACTTAAGATTTAAATCATAACTGTCAAGGTTCCAACGAATGAAAAGCAAGCAAATCAGAACTCTGATACTAGAATCCTCCTCAAAGATCTTCTTTATTGAGTACATAATATCAGCACAGCTCTAAAGAAAACCAACTTTAAATCTTTCCCATGGTTTCAGTATAATTAAAATAGGAAATAACCCCATCCCCAAATGTCACAGGTCAGGTTGGCCAATTTGTTTAATTGGCAGGCTCTCCAGGCACTCCTTCCCCAACCTTATCCATTTCTAGTAGAGATGACCTTGATTCTCATGAGAAAATTCTCTGTTGCGTCTAATAAGGCATTACAATCTCCTTCTCCCCTTCCCCCTCTGTGTGGCAACTGAGGAACAGAAAAATGGTTGCTGTCATGTTCGGTTCGAAGTTGACAATAACATTTCTTCAAACCTTTGCAAACCCCAGTGATGATATTGTGCTCCCGGGGGGGGGGGGGGTGCGGCGGCTGAGGACCAGTGGTAGGTTGCCCCTGGTTCGCACCAGTTCTATAGAACCGGTAGTAAAACCGGCGGGAGGCTCCACCCACTGATCCTGACGTCATGAAAATGCTTCTGCGCTTCTGCAGAAGAGCACGCGCGTGTGCTTGCTTCGCTCATGCGCGTGCGCGCATCCCCATTGCAAACCGGTAGTAAAGGTAAGTAGAACCCACCCCTGTTGTGGACCACAGGTTGAGAACCACTGCTTTAGTGCTTACTATATGGGTCTACCTATGTAGAGCTATTACTAGAGGAAGTCATTCTCAAAGTTTCTTCTTTTCTCAAAATTTAGTCATAAATTTGCTAATGCCCAGTACTTTTCCAGGACACTATTTATCAATCATGGAAAGTTAGAAAATATACCAACTGAAGGATTAAGAAGTATGCTAAATGCAAAAGATATTTCTATCTAAATTTAAGTTTAGTTTTATAGTGAATGCAAGTAAAAAGTGTGGCCTTTTAAAGCTGCTCACCATAATTACTTTGTTAAATCTTTAAATATCTAGCATAACAATATATTACTTGTAAAAGGGGTAGTTCTATTGCTATACTACTATTAGGATTATAATTCTAAGCCTGGGGAACATTGCTTTAAAGATACCTATACTGTAACTGGCAATCACTCATTGGTACTACACTTTTCTATATTAGATGTATTTGTTTAGTACTAAGTATAGCATGCCATATAATTCAATATATTGCATTTTAAGAAAGAAAGAATATAATAACTTCAGAAATACATGAAATCCTAACAGAGAGCCAGCATGGTTTAGCAATTCAAGTGTTGTTTTGGCCCTGGAGAGAACCAAGATCAAAGTCACTAAGTGGCTTTGGGTCAGTTACTCTTATTGGTTCAATCTACAGAGCATATTTATTTGAAAAACAGGAGAGAATA
The DNA here is from genome assembly GCA_022577455.1 of Arizona elegans. Classification (NCBI taxonomy): domain Eukaryota; kingdom Metazoa; phylum Chordata; class Lepidosauria; order Squamata; family Colubridae; genus Arizona; species Arizona elegans. Next base: position 13,988,247 of record JAKOOJ010000002.1, on the reverse strand, counting down.
TTATGCATATCAATCTGAGCTCAATCAGATATAATCCTAATAAATTTTTAAAAAATATAACCTGGGTTACATTTGCTAATTTTTTAGAAATCAATTTAATAGATAGGCTGATGTTTTTCATTTCTAATATCTGAGATAAGTGTTTGGATGGTACCAGAATAATATCAATATTGCCACTTGCTGAATGCAGTGCACTATTGAAGTATTTTGCACATGAACCTTGCAAAATAACATTAAAGGAGCCCTGATGGTGCAGTGGTTAATTTGCAGTATTGCAGGTGAACTCTGCCCACAGCCTGGAGTTCGATCCTGACAGGCCTCAAGGTTGACTGAGCCTTCCATCCTTCTGAGGTTGGTAAAATGAGGACTCAGATTGTTAGGGACAATATGCAAATAATGCTTACATTATAAATTTCCCATAGCGTGTTGTAAAGCACTGGGGGTGATATATAGCCTAAATTCTAATGCCCTGCTATTACTAAGAAAACACAACAAAATTCATTTTTCCCCATATAACAGATCTCTTTGGTATTATCAAACTTTTATTATAAGTTCAGTCTTTTGTTTCTTGTTGGTTCTATTATTTGTGAGCACAAAAAGAGTTCACAGGGAGGCCCCAAATAAGTATGTAACCTATGTTCGTTCAATTTTGCTGTCACATTGCCTTCTAAGCCCCTCATTTTAATGTCAAACTTGTAAAAAAATAGTGCTAATAATACTGTTTTCATATTCATAGATTTTATTAATGTTCTGGTATTCTGAATTCTGAAGCAAAGCATGTATTGTTAATTGCTTCTTCTTGACATTTCAGAAAGTCTATGTTGAATGGTTCTAGTTTTGCAGAATTGGAAATGTATGCTACTGCTGAAACATTTCATAGCGAAATGTCACAACGTGTGGTTGCTGAACAAAAAGAAAAACCCTGTGTTGCAAATCAACTGGAAAGAAAATAATAAAACTGCTAGTATAATAAACTCTTTATATAAATGGTTAATGAATATTTAGAATACTATGAAGATTTCAGATCCCTGCATGTCAAAAAAGGTAGTTAGTAAAGATGCAAAAAAGGTAAACAAAATGGCCCGAAGCAACTCAGTGAGAAAGATCATAAAAATAATGTGAATAAAAGAGAATGTGACAGAAGTATCTAAAATTGTGGATTGCACACAGAAAGGTACCTTCAAAATATTAGAGTTCAGAATAATCAGTGAAGCAAAATGGAAGGAGTTTCATAACAAATGAAAGAAAATATTTGCTAACGAGCATATATTTAATACAGCCTTTTTATATATTAGTGTGTATTTGTGTGTCTTGTTTTAAGAACTGCATATTCATTAAGGGAATTTAGGATAACTGAATTCAAGTACCTGGAATATGTAGAAGTACCTTAACCAGGGTTTGATAATTATAAGTATGTATTACTGTATAATAAATGGATTATTGGTGATTATTTACTATATTATAAAATATATATAAATCATTATATAATAAATTATACAAAAATAGTCTCATGGAAGCTGATAGATTATTGTATGGTTGTTTAAATGGTTTCTTTAATTTGTAATATTATTATCCAAAACATGTATAAGGTTTTTGTTTTGTTAAGTACATATTTTTATATTATTGAAAAATGAAGTGTTCTGGTCATTTTTAAAAATCAAACTCAAAAAAGTGTTAGCATACTCATAAAATAACATTAAAATGTTGGAAGCATGATTCAATTCTCACTGGCTCAAGGTTGACTCAGCCTTCCATCCTCCCGAGGTCGGTAAAATGAGGACCCATATTGTTGGGGGCAATATGCTGGCTCTGTAAACTGCTTAGAGAGGGCTGTAAAGCACTGTGAAGTGGTATATAAGCCCAAGTACTATTGCTATTACTATATTGTAAAATAATTCTTAATTATTTAAATTATTACCTGGCAGTACATTAACTTTATATAATATGTGCTATCTTTTATATTTTATACCTATTTTAAAACATTTATTCTGAATTTTTGGGCATGGTGTAGCAAACAGTTTAAATTAAACTTGTGCTATGTAAGCTGATTAAACTGCTAATGAAGTGTATGGATTGTCTACTTTTTATCTTGGCCTCCAATTTCTATTATTTTCTCTGTTTGCTTTCTTCTGACAAATTTAACTTGTAATCTCTTCCGATCACGGATGTATCAGCACAGAGTAAAAGTGTTAGAATCTATTAATTTGAAAGGCTGCTTTTCAAAAATAGTTTTGTTTATATATCATATGGGGTATTCATGTAGGGTATGTGTACAATAATAAATTCCAAGCTAAATGTGCTTAAATCTTTGCAAATCTCATATAATCAATGAATAAAGAATAGAACATAAATTGATCCTGCCAGTAATTATGTACTATTCAATAATAAAGTGCATCAAATAATGACAGGTATCTTGTAGAAATTGCTTAATCCTTCTGACAAGTTCTGGTTTCTTTTGATTTACGCTAGAAGTTACATGGGAAGACCAGCAGAAAAAGGTGAATGATACAGTAACTGATGAGAAATCATTTCTGACAAAGAAACATCATACCCCGCCAGGTTTGTCAGGGTTTGGAAACCATCTGAAAGCATGATACTATAAAATTGTTGCATTTCATGCTTTTGTAATCAGTGTGTGTGTAATTTTTTTCTAAATTTGTGGTTCATTTGTTTATTTTTTAGTATGTAGATTTAGATTACTCATGTGGCACAATTTCTTTTTTAGAGTAGCAGAAATTTTGTGTTAGAATGCAGATCAAATAGAAAAAGTGCTTGGCATAAATTAGATATTGAGCTCATTCCTTTTGTCATAACATGTGCGCCTGAAAATAAGAATTCAAATGTGTGAAAGTTTCCTGAATGATCAAAGCCATTTTGGAAGGATTGACTGGTTCATTTTCACATTGGGAAAAGGGAATATAGTAAGGTTGTTTGACAGAGATAGAAGAAGACAGTCAGAGTGGTGGACGGGAAAATTAAATGCAAGGGGGAGAAATAATTAAGAGAAGATGAAAGAACTAAGTAGATTATGAGATTCATCTAGAAGATTTGTCCTTAACAAGAAAGGAAAATAACAAAGCAAAAAACAATAAATTAGAACTTTGAATCCTTAGAAAACTGTTATTGTTGTACTTGAAAGTTGAATTTTGAGCATCTTAGAAGCACATATAAAGAGAGGTACTGATAGAAGCAGTAAGTTATATGTCTAATTTTCCTGGCTAAGGAAGTGGACCCTAAATTTTTTAATGAATTATGAAGAGAAAGTACTTTCTTTTTCTTCCTTCAAATTATATTTTATTGATGGAGAGGAAATTGTTCTTTCCAGAAAGTAGTCTAATTGGGAAGCAGTATTTTCTCTCAATTCCTTGTTTACTTTTTTAGTTCTGGCATTTCTCTTTTTCTTCAGTATCTATAACATGTCTGAAACAACACATGGGAAGTTGTAGTGGAACTGTTTATTATAGCACAACGGAGTTGCTTTTCTTTTAAAGGAATACTAAATGATTTTTGTATTTCTTTATTCCAGATATATTTTTCTATGCATTATTGATGTGTTTTGATAGAAGATTTTAAAAAAGAAATACTACATTAAAATATTTTCCTCCTTTGTGGGATGATTATTTCTAGATCTCCACTGGGCTATCTTCTAATGTAAAAATGGATCTTGATATTTTTGTGGTTATTATCCTCTTGATAAGTTTCAATTCCTGAGGATTATTTTAAAGATGGGAATTGATTCTTTCTCTATGTTTTCTTTATCTTCAGTTTGAATATCTACAAAGGGCTGATATATAGTATCTATAAAAATATATATAACATTCTGTTCATTTGTGACTTTGATGTTCAGAAATGTTTCCATGGAAAGAGTTGTGGTTTCTTTCAGTATAATTTTTATGACTTGTTTTTAAATTTTTATATGTTACCTTCAGTTGCTTGTGGTCAGGTGACATATAAACTAAATAAATAAATAAATGAGAAGCCAATTTATTTTTATGAATAGTATTTTACTAAAGCTTTACTAAGTTTAAGTTTTGGTAAGAATAAGTTATTGACATAATTAAAATGTTGACTGTATCTTTAAACGTTGTACATTTTAATAATACTGAATGAAAAAGACATTGTATTGTATTACTGGCAGTAATCCCACTGAATCCAATGGGATTTATTACAAAGGATGCTTTGTCCTAGGTTGAACTTCAAATAGCTCCCAATATATTAAGACTTTTATAAATGCAAGATCTCACCTTGAACATCATGTTTCTTTCGATGACATATTGGACATGCTTACTTTCTTACTTGCCTATTTTTATTTATTCAATTACTTATATTTTACCCAATATGCTCAGACTCTCTAAAATGGATACAATCCATAAAGTTCTTAAAATGAAATAAAATAAAATCACTTTAATATTTTAATACTTTAAACAGCAGAGACTACAGTATAATAGTAAAGTAGCAGTTTGCATTTAATGATCAATTGTAACACATAGCATCAATTCATGTTTAATGAAATGTGTAATTTAATCTAGGTTACTTTATCCCTAGACTGAAGGAAGATGTTACTTGTATTTTGTAGTATTATAGTGTTTCCTATAATCCAGATTCTTGGTGCCAAAATTTATTTTCCTTTAATAGAAAATCTAATCCATCAGTGAAACTTCACTGTGCCCATTGAAGACTCAATTAGTTCAGGAAGTGATAGTCTAGATAGGAAAGTTGTGAATTAGAATGGATTCAAAGCTGATGAGTTATGCTAAGAGGTTTGTAGACTCCTATAAAAGAAACTGAAAATGTTCCCAGAGAAACAATATTGCTTTTTAAGTATATAGGCTTGTAGGATAAATTTTAATGTAATGTATTTGACAGTTACTCTGCTTAAATTTGCTTCTGTTAATTACTTGATCATTAAATGAAATACAAAATACTTGAGTGATGTACTACAATATTGTGAAAGAAGTATTCAGTTGGATGTCATGAGTTCATTATTAGTGTAAAACCAACTTAGGTCAAACCAAACAGTCACTTTTAATATATCTTATGTTGCAATCTCACTTATGCATTTATTTACAAATGTTCATTATAGTGGGCCATCTAGAAAGAATTATTTTTATTTGTCTTACACCAAAACTTATTTAAAAATTTAGAGTAATTAATACAGCAGTATATTAGGTTTCCTCTTTAACTTTATCTCAAAATGTTTAAGCTGAATATCCTTGAGCAAAACTAAACTTTCTAGAAAATGCTTATTGTTTTTTCTAGGCATAGTAAACAGAACATAGAATAGAAAGATAGATGAAACATTTTTTAAAAAAAGATCACTAACTTATTTTTCTGATCCTTTTCTGATCCTTTCTTGTTCAAATGGATAAATTACTCCTTTTAGTATTTGCTGTCTTTTCTTTTTCCCATTGACTGACTATGCACTACAGGTTTCTTTCTCAAACAATTGTGGCCCTTTCCCTCAGTGTCAGTTTTTACCTTCTGAGTACATCCACTCACGTCCATCTTCTTTGTGTCTCTGTCTGTCCATTGCACGATGTGGTAACAGAAGAAGTGGACTCATCACGGAGAAGAAACCCAGGTCTGTCTCTTCTACTGTTCTATTTTGTTTTTAATTTGTCTGGTGATCTTTGTCAATACATCTCTCATGTTTCATCTTTCATTGATAATTACACCTCTACACTTTCTTTCTTTCTTCCCTTCCTCCCTAATTTTGTCAATAGTGCATTAAAGCATATAAATTTTTGGGGGATTGGTGATCTATAGAAATAGTCACTAATCCCCCCCAAAATTGTATGCTTTAATGTATAACATAAAAATGTGTACGCTTCAGTATAACATCAAAAAATTATACTTCATCCTACAAATTTATATTAATAGACTTCTATGGATTTAAATTTCCGGGTATTTAATAGATTAGCATGATTATTGCAGATTTATTGCTGCATTACAGTGTAGAGAATTAAAAAGGTGCAATTCAGATATAATGTTTGATTTTAATATAAATATAATACTATACTAATTACTATGCTATGCTATGCTATGCTATGCTATGCTATGCTATACTATACTATACTATACTATACTATACTATACTATACTATAGTGAGTGTGCGTACATGTGTGCGTGCAAGACTTTGGGCCAGTCACATTCAGCCCAACTCTCACAGTGTTGTCAGGGAAAATAGGAGGAGTAAGGTGTGTTGAATATATTCTCCACTTTGAATTATTTGTAAAAATAATAAAGGTGGGATATAAATTAAATTAAATTAAATTTGCTAGTGAAGATTTTAAAATGTGGCCTTGAATTTTAAATCAAATACTTGTACTCAAGATCAGTATACTTATCTATGCCTTTTCAGATGTAACTAATGAATAGATGGATGTGAGACCAAAAGAAAATTACAGGGCTTTAGAGTAAACTGAGAATAAAACAAAATCCAGAAGTTAATACCAACACTTTTCCATATTGTTGCCAATAAATTAACATCAACTCAAGTGAGACCTTATCTTTTTAAAATGTATCTCAGATTCTGTAAAAAGATTCAGAAAGGGATTAGGATTTATCTGATGCAACATCCATACTATTCAGGATTTATTTTATCTATGGTATCACCAATTTCATTGTAGATTTGCTCTGATAAACAGACTAGGAAATGTTTCTTTTGCAGTGGCCGGGAAGACTAACATAATGGTTGTTACACTGGGTTACCAATGATGAATTGATATACAGTACATGGAAGTGAATCTGTTAACGGGGGCCTAGCTATATGGATCAGTCATGCATGTAAACACTCCCAGAATGTTTCCCTAAAAACCTAAATTCAGAGTTAAAAATTCCTAAATTAGACTTTGTTTCACTTATTTTGCTTTATCTTAAAATATTAAGTCAGGTAAAATTAGAACATGTTATACTGCAAACTTTTGACTAATTAAAGAGCACTTAAGTTAAAATTTCTGCAATCACATTTGCAATATTACTATTCACTTGATAAGAAAGCCAACCCCCTGTCCAATATTGCTAGAAGAAGATATAGACAAATTTTGGTTTCAATTTCTACAATGCTTGCCTTTTTCAAATATTTCTGTTCTGTTTCATTCACATTTTCCGCATTAAAACTGCATGAAAATTCCTATGGAATTTATATGCAAATACATTGTGGAAACATTTTTCTTCAGTCTATGTCATGTACATATTTTCTCTAATGAATACATTTTATGTATAAATTTCAATGTTATATCCATATTTATTTTCTGTTTGATCCAAAAATTGCACTGCAATATTTCCAGAAGCTCAAAAGCCAAAGAACATTTGTGCTTTGGCTCTTATATTAGTTCAGATTACATCAATGCCAATATTATTTATTCAAGGTAAAACTGGATTTTTCTCCAGAACGTGAAAATAGAACATTGTTTTCTTAATAATCAAAAAGACAAAATTCATTAATTAGGGAACAATATTTCTTCTTGACATTGCCATAGATTTCTATGGAATGTTGTCAGAGTATGATGGAAGATTAGGAAGTCCAAAACTATATTATCAAATAGGAAGAAATGGTTTTGAAGGAATTGAATTCACAATAGAACCCTGCATAATTCTTTATTTCTTAGTTCAGCAGAATGCATAGCGGTAGCACACAATGTATGGGCATAGCTTCTGCACATGGAACCATAGGTTGGGGTAAAGACTCCTTTGGAGTTGGGTGGCTTAAGTTTTCATGATTGACTTGATTGTTCATGATGAAACCTGGAATTACTGAAAATTACAGAAGAGATGAAAGGCTATGAAAGAAGAGCAGACTATTTTTTTCATAGCATCAAAAATACATCTTAGAAATGGATATGGAAAAAATGAAGCTAGTGAAGGAAGCTAAAGTAGAACAATGATGAGAAAAGAAATTACAAGTATTATATGAAAAAAATATTAAAAGAATGATCAATTTTTTAACAGACTGAATGGAGAGTGAATATGAAGAAAAGAGGGTATGGGAATTGTTTGAAAGAATGTTATGGAATGACACAGAAGTATTTGAAGTTATTCTAATTGGAAGCATTAAAACAAGAGGGAAGATATAAAGTGAAAAGGCTGTAGACAAAGAAAAATGCATATAAAATAATTGATAAAATGATAAAAGATGCTATATAAAGTGTATAGGGGAAAAGGTAATTGCATAAAATGTAGTTCAAAGAGAGCAAGAAATGGCTAAGATAAAAAGAGGTACAGAAAAAGTTGAAATAAAAATATTTTTGAAGTGGTTGAAAAGAGATAACTGGGAAGCCTTTTGCATAATGAATAAATTTAAAAGTAAAAGTGGTAAAATTATTGGACTGAACTGAAATGAGAGAAATCTGGCAGGAATATTTTAGAGATTTGCATGAGAATGATGATGATATGTTGATGATTGTCATTGAAAGAAATGTTGTAAATTATAAATTCTGTAATGTGATTAAAAAATACTTGCATGAATTGTTTAGTGGAGAAAAGCTAAAACACTGCAGTGGTTTGCTTCTGGATTTCTTTAACTTTCCTAAATCCATTACTGTGTATTGGAAGAATGCTATTATTATTCCATAAATCAAAGGGAAAGATAAATTGCAGAGGGATTCATTTATTAAGATGCTGGGGAAGTGGTTGTCAAAATTCTGATGTTTGGGAATAAATAGAATGCATAGCGAATGTTAACACTGATCAGGGAACAAGGAAAGTTTGTTTGGTGCCTCTGTGGTTGTTTAACATATTTATAGATAAACGAATTAAAATGGTCATGGCATATTGGTTGGGGGTGTAAATGTACATATACTACTATATGCAGACAATGTATAAATTCATGAATGAGTGGTTCACAAGTAGAGAAAGCTAGTGAATAGATTTCTTTTTCTTTTTAATTCTTTTAAAAGATTTGGTTTATTCTTCTTCTCACAACTCACTTTTCTGTTTTTCCCTGAAAGAGAGCAGAGTGGTTGATAGGTACTCTACAGTATATAAGCAACTAGAACCTGATATGAATGACTGAAAGGTTAAAGTTTCAAAGAACTGTAATTATTTCTTATATTTTTCATTTAAAAAGTAGAAAAGTAGAGTGGTTGTAAGTGACCATTAGTACCTTAAATAGTAACTAGGATGTGGAGAAGAAGAACTTGACATTTAGGCTATAGAAATATTGGTGACAATTCTGCTTGCTAAAACAGGTGGAGTGCTCAATGGAAAGCACAAGCATTAGTCAAATGCTGAAACTTTCTGTCACCCAGGACATTGGCCAAGGGACTTCTTATGTATAGAATTAAGTCTCTCAGAAAGCATTCACTACCTCCAAAGTGCTCCTATGTCGTAACTTCTATAATTTCAGTATAAATTTACTGCCAAAATGACTGTTACTAACATTCATGTCTTTATACTTCAGTGTGAATTGGTGTTAATTTTTGTTCAGTTTCTAACCATTTACTAGGCTAAAATAAATTAGTCTATTGACGATAATCTAATGTTATTTTGGTAATTCTCTATGGAGTTTATTTTCTATTTGATGATAATTTGGAGCATGAATCCAATATTTTAATCTGCCCAGAGTTTCTGTGAATAGATATAAATTGTCTGGATAAATAATTGTTAGGTAATTTTCAGTAGGTCTCAGACATATCCACTTTTATACATTTTATGATATTTTAATTTCATAAATAATTTTATTACAAAGTTATGTTTTATTTCTACCTTAAAATTACAGTGCTATTTTGTACTGACTGTTATACATAGTTCTTGCAGTCTTTTCTACAAGATCTTTCCGGTTTTAGAGATTTTTAAGGGGAAAAATTGCATTTCTTGATTTTCCTGGGAATATAATAGTCAGCCATCACTGCACCGATTGAAGACTCTGCATTGATTTGCGCATCTAACAACCCAGGATGGCATACATCACACTGCAATCTCAGGAAGAAAGGGTGTTTAGTTACATTTTCTTTCCAATACAACAATGTAAAGGTTCTATTTGTGGTACTTCAGCTGTCTGTGTATAAAAAGTACATATGGTATGAAAGCAATAATCAAGACCAGGTTGATTGATAACAAAGTATTTTTTGAATCAAATTGATGCTTCTTTCGTTGAATGTAAGTAATAAAATAGTGATGGCAAACCCTGTGGACTCAGTGTCTCAAAAATTCAAAAAATGTCTAACTTGATTTTGCTAGCATGTCACACACCTCTGTCCTCCCCCTTGAACAAAAGAGAAATTAATCTTTATTTATTCATTTAATTTTTTAAAAAAATGATCTGCCACTTACCTTCAAGGAGAGATCTCTTTTTGTTGACAGGCCCTTGCAATCTTCCAAAGTCAGGAGACCTTCATTCTTGAAGTGGCTTTGAAGAATGCTGTTCTGCAACTTCAGAAAACGGCACAAAAGCATGCCCGTTCTTGTGTGATTTTCAGAAGGTCCTGAAGCTATGCAGGAGCACACCCTGAGATTAAATTATAGAAATTTACACCACTGGATTATTTTCACATTATAATATGCTTTATCTTTCACCTCATTGGGATGGAGACTTTTTCATTTCTTTCTACCTTTATTCTGAGCTAATGGATTGTCTACTCATTTTCCAGAAAACTGTGTATGTGTCTGTCAATGTTTTCCCATCTCTTTTCTGAATCTTTCTTGAGCTGTGAATCTACTGTTACAGAACTAGAAACAAATCTGTCCATCTTCCAGTTTATCAGGGAAGATGAAGAATTCTTGAACTGGACTCAGGAAGCACTTGGAGAATATCAAAATTATCAAAAGACCTCTGAAAACATGTCATAAAATCAACTGGATGGAGCAGAGAGATGGAAAAATATGTCATAAAGGCAAAATTTATCAAAATTCACTATCAGAAAGAGCTGCAGAATAGATTCCAAGGCATCATTTATGAACTTTTAAATTCCTGAATGAAAACCAGCATCACAGATTAGGGAAGAAGACTTTACAATTTTTGCAGAGGGAAAGATTTCTCCTTTTGCCCTGAAGAAAAGGAAGTAATAAAGATCGGAAACTCTTACTAAGAGGGACAAATTTGAAGACATTTCAAGGTACTATGAGGCTCTAAAAGTCTGGATAGTTCTGGAATGTTTTCTTCACTAATTGCTTTCGATCAACAATATGGCCCAGAAACAGAAGGAAGAATACAGGAAGTATCTATTGACTATACATATGATGTTAGCAAGATCGTGTTTTGAATTCTTTAAGAATAAGATGCAAGATTCCTGGCAAGAGATCGATTGCACCTCAGAACAAATGAAGGTAGTATATTTGGACCCTGCAAGGAAGAACTAATGCTGTAAAAAATCTCACTTCAAGACTTATACACATTTTTGAGAGCATGCCTATCTTGGTTCCATTTAAATGTTTCAGCAGATTAATAAATTAATGGCTAATTTTTTAATGGAAGGAACAGAAAGTCAGAATTTCTTAACTCTTCGTTAAGCGTTACATTTCTCTTAAGAGTATGATGATTTTAAACCAATATCATTGTGCTTATTTGTTAACCTGGATCATGTATTCCGGTGGAAATAATATTAAATGCATATCATTGTGGGTTCAGTTTGAGAGTAGTTATTTAGTATTCTTGCAATCTTGATAAGTATTGGGTACGAATTAGAATAGGGATTTGGTTACTTTCTAGCATTATTTGAAAATGACTGGTAAAATCTGTTTTTTTTGGGGGGGAGAAATGTGGATTCATGATGGAATTACTATCTCTAATGAACTATTAAGTATCAATACATTTAAGATACCTTCAATTCCACAAAAGGAATATAATTTACCTAGAAATGTTAAATGGGAGTATATACAGTTAAAACATTTAAAAAAATGTTTTAAAAAAATTAAAACATTTAGCGTCTACATTGTTTTAGACTAATGTCCTTGCAATCTCAGTTACATCTCCATTTTTAAAGTTGTTAATGACTTTTATGGAAACTAAACAATTTATTATTATCAAAAAATTAAGATTTAATAAATAGATTAATTTGCAATCCAAAGAGTACTTGCTAAGGGAGAACAATTATTCGCTGTTATGATGAAAAGGTGACTTTGTGACCAGTGGTCATATTTAAAACAAAGAAAAGTGAAGTAAGATTGTAAGCGCAGTCACAGTCATGATTTTTCACTTAGTGACTGCTTCATTTAATGACTGAGTTGCCCATCCTAATTGTGGGTGTCTATTGGACCTCTCATTGTATCATTAAATAAAACTGGGTTTTAACTGCAATCAGTTTGAACCTTAGTATATAGTATATATCCTATGCAGTGGTTTGGCATTACCTTCTTCGAAGAGCGGAGAGAGACTCCAGTTGGCTTTGTTCCTAAGGAGGGATTAAATCACAATCTTCCAGTTTCTAGCCTGATATTTTAACTAAACTGGCTGATTCCATGTTAGTTAGATATTATTGTTATGGTGAACCAGATGCTTCAAAAAGTTAAAGGCTACATATGTCAGTATTTCATTAAAATCTATCTATCTATCTATCTATCTATCTATCTATCTATCTATCTATCTATCTATCTATCTATCATCACCTTTATATAGCTACCCACCTTTCAGACAACCCAGGACTGCTCCAATAAAGTCATGGATATCAATAAAACATTTCACTTTATGAAAAACATCAGATAGATTGTGTTTGGAGTGTTGCAAAAAAGCTGATTATGTACTCATAGAAAATGTTATACCCGCTGGTACTAAATCTCGGTTTAATGAAATTAGTCAGCTCTCCTCCTCTGAATTACTTTTGTATTGACAGAGAGGCAAGACTGGACTATGCGATACTGTATTGTATGTGTTCAATTAATGTTTTAGAAACCAATCTGTCGTTGAGTGGGCTTTTATACACATAAACACATATTTAGAAAAAAATAAGCTAGATATTGGGGTTTTTGCTTTTTTAAAATTTTAATTTAGTATAAGACTTTTATTTCACTATTGAGGGAGATTGTTTTTTGGGGGGAGGTAGTTTTTTTATATAGTGTGTTGTTCATTCACAAGGTTGTGTCTGATTCTTCACGATTCCATGGACTATAGCAGTCCAAGCCCCCCTGTCTTCCACTGTCTCCTGGAGTTTGCCCAAATTCATGTTCATTGCATTGATGACACTATCTAACCATTTCATCCTCTGCTGTCCCATCTCCTTTTGCCTTCAATCTTTCCCAACATCAGGGGCTTTTCCAATGAATACTCTCTTCTCATTGGAGGGCCAAAGTATTTGATCTTCATCTTCTGTATCTGTCCTTTCAGATAACAGTCAGGGTTGATTGCCTTTAGAATTGACTGATTTGATCTCCTTGCAGCCCGAGGGATTCTCAGGAGTCTTCTCCAACACCACAATTTGAAAGCATTAATTCTTCAGTGCTCAGCCTATCTTTATGGTCCAGCCTTAAATTACTATTGGGAAAGCCATAGTTTTGACTATGCAGACCTTTGTCAGCAAGATCATATCTCTGCTTTTTAATATGGTTTTGCCATAGCTTTCCTCCCAAGGAGCAAGTGTCTTTTAATTTCATGGCTGCAGTTACTGTCTTCAGTGATCTTGGAGCCTAAGAAAATAAAATCTGCCACTGCTTCTATATGCTAGGAAATGATGGATGCCATGATCTTTGTTTTTTAAAATGTTTTAAGCCAACTTTTGCACTCTCCTTTTTCACCCTCAACAAGAGGCTTTTTAGTTCCTCTTCACTTTCTGCCATTAGGGTGGTATTGTTTGCATATTTAAGATTGTTGATATTTCTCCCTGCAATGTTAATTCTGGCTTATGATTCATACACCCTGGCATTTCGTATCATCTACTCTGCATATAAGTTAAATAATCAGACTAAAAATATGCAGTCTTGTCATACTCATTTTCCTATTTTGAACCAATCAGTTGTTTCATATCTGTTTCTAATTGTTGCATCTTGACCTGCACACAGATTTCTCAGGACACAGGTAGGGTGGTCTACTACTCTCATCTCTTTAAGAACTTGCCACAGTTTGTTGTGATCTACACAATCAAAGACTTTAGCATAGTCAATGAAGCAGAAGTAGATGTTTTTCTAGAACTCCGTTGCTTTCTCCATAATCCAGTGAATGTTGGCAATTTGATCTCTAGTTCCTCAGCCTCTTTAAAACCTAGCTTGTTTTACTGATAGTTCTCAGTTCACATATTGCTGAAGCCTAGCTTGTAGGACTTTGAACATGACCTTGCTAGTGTGTGAAATGAGTGCAATTGTACAGCAACTTGATCATTCTTTGATAATCCCACTTCTTTGGGATTGGAACATACACTGACCTTTTCCAATCCTGTTGAGTTTTTCACATTTTCTGGCATATTGAATGCAATACAGCATCATCTTTGTTGTTGATAATGCTTGCTAAGGCCCACTTGACTTTGAACTCCAGGATGTCTGGCTCAAGGTCAGCAATTACAGCATCAGATCTTTCTTGTACAGATGTTCTGAGTATTCTTGTCACCTCTTCTTAATCTCTTCTTCTGTTAGGTCTCTACCATTTTTGTTGTTTATCGTGCCCATCTTTGCATGAAACATTCCCTTGATATCTCCAATTTTCATGAAGAAATCTCTAATCTTTCCCATTCTATTGTTTTCCTCTTTTTCTTTGCATTGTTTATTTAAGAAGCTGTTCTTATCTCTCCTTGCTGTTCTCTGGAAATCTGCATTCAGTTGGGTATATCTTTCCCTTTCTCCTTTGCCTTTCATTTTCCTTCTTTCCTCAGCTCTTTGTAAGGCCTCATCAGACATCCACTTTGCTTTCTTGCATTTCTTTTTCTTTGAGATAGTTTTTAGTTGCTGTCCAATCTTGTGAACCTCTATCCATATTTCTTCAGGCACTTTGTCTACCAGTGATGTAAATAACCAGGCCCTGTGCCATATAGGGCTTTAAAAGAATAACCAGAACCTAGTGCAGCTTGCTCAATAAAGGTATAACATGGCAAAGCAATGGGCAGCTGTATTGTGGTTTGGTTATAACTTCTGAGTGGTTTTCAAGGGCAGCCTCATGTAAAGTGCATTGCAATAATTTAACTGGAGAGTGATTAAGGCATGAGTGATTGTGAGCAAGGCCACCTGATCCAGGAAAGGTTGCAATTATGGTGCAACCCTTCCACAGCCATGGCTGCCACCTGTTCATCAAACAGGAGACATAAGTTCAGAAGGACCCCAAATTGTACTCCAACTCATTCCAGGGGCATGCAAAGATGAGAAGTCAGCAGACTTTGAGGAGAGGGGTGAATAACCCAAAGCCACTTAGTCTTGT
The DNA here is from genome assembly GCA_022577455.1 of Arizona elegans. Lineage (NCBI taxonomy): Eukaryota > Metazoa > Chordata > Lepidosauria > Squamata > Colubridae > Arizona > Arizona elegans. The sequence goes on along the minus strand of JAKOOJ010000002.1, from coordinate 13,972,975 downwards.
CAGGACTGAGCAGTTATCAGTTTATTCCGATCCACACTCTTACAGCCTCCAGGCACTCAAGCAGCACTGCAACAGCATCACTCGTCCAGTCAGGGTTAGAGATGTATAGTTGGTATGATCAGTATAGTGATGACACCGTACTCATGCCACAAGATGACGTCAACCAACTGTTTCACATAGATGTTAAAAAGGAGGGAGGGAGATCTGAACCCTACCCATACTGCAACTCTTAATCAGCAACACTGACTAAAACCAGCCACTGAGAAACATAAAATGGTGCCTACCATTCCCAGCTTCCAGAAGGTAACATCATAAATGGCTTTGAAAACCACTGAAAGATCTAGGAGAGTCAGAACAATTGCATCCCAGGCTCACCAAAGGTCATCAACAAGCATGACCAGTGCCATCTCAATGCTTATACCGTGTCCTGAACCCAAAATGAAAAGGGTTCAGATAATTTGCTTCATCCACGGCCCTTTGTAGCTGCATGCCTATCATCCTTTTAACAACATTCCTCCAGAAAGGGAGATCTGGATAAAATTTATCTAACAGCTGGGTCGAAGGATGGCCTCTTGAAAAACGGGTGCCTAATATGGCTTCCAAAGATGACAGGTGCATCATTTTCTTCTTCAAGACAGGGAGTATCACCTCCTATTAACCAGTCATATGCCACCTCCCAGTACGGGCAGAGTTTAAAACACTGATGGCTGAGCTCATAGCTACTAATATTCTGTTGATTTCCTTGAGATCAATTGGCTTGAATCTCTGCCAGATGAGAGGGCTCAGGCATGCCTCAGTCATTTCTGCCCAGCCAGTGTCCAACTCAGAGCAAACTCAATAAACTTTATCTGCCAGGTACTGAGAATATTCCTCATAGCAGCCCTGAAGGTGCTCTGTCTTTATCTAGAAGGGACCTGATTACCTAAAACTGCTGCTATCACCTCATGCAGTAAGGATGGAGAAATAATTATGCTTCACCACCCTTATCCACACAAATAGTCCTTGTATAAGTTGTTACCTGTGCTCGGTCAGCTTCACTCTCTGTCTTACTCTCATCACTCTATGTGTCTTGTGTTGTGACATTGTGGATCTTTTCGGTGAACCAAGATGCTCAATGAGATCTGTATACACAGAGAATCCACACAGACCCTTCTGATTCCAATGGACAACAAGAGCATATGCTGAACTGTGTGCCATAATTTCAGGAGAAAGCTTGTTTCCTCTGAAACTGCAGTGTGGTAGGCTATTGTAACAGACTACAACCCCCTGCATTGAGGGGTGGCTGTTAAGAATTCTAGAACCAACATGGATTGGTCTTGTCCCTGGCAGGACAAGACCATTCCATGTTAACTGATGTTAACTTCCCCCCAAAATAGATTACAATGCCACTGTTCCAAGGCAAACACCAGATCCGGTGTATCAGGTTATGAATAAGTTGAACCAACACCATGATTGCCATAGTGGCCATGAACTCCTGTGCTGTCTCAAGCCCTGGCCCAGAGATGGCAGGTTGAAATCCCCCATACCCCAGGAGGCTGGGAAACCACTGCCAGCTCTATCACCAGGTCCAAGAACTCAGGTAGGAATGCAGTTACACTGCAGGGAAGAAGATAAATCAACAGCCCTCCCTACTGATCAATATCATAAAGAAGTTTTCATATCTGATGATGCCTATGACAAGGCCCCTGGAAGCCACAAGAAATTCACAAACAACAACCGCCATACTTTCATTTCTCCCCTGGTGTCATGGCTTATACCACATTTGAAATCCAGAAAGCCCATTTCAGAAAGGGGAGCCCCCTTTTTGGTGCCAAGACAGGTTTTGATAATGCAAGTCAAGTTGGCTCTTTCATATACAATCAAATTGGAGATGAGATGGGCTTTATTGCAAGATGACCTGGCATTAAGCAGCAGCAGCAGCAGCAGCAGCAGCAGCAGCAGCAGCAGCTAGAGACCACATATTTAACTAACAATCAGAGCACTTTTGCAAAAATGTAATTAAATGTCTTTCCATCACAGGTCCTTAAGAAACAGTCCTGGGTTTACCTTTTGAACAAAGAATCTGTCTTTGTAATTGAAATAGCATGCATACTTTTAATTTATGGATTGCAACTGATCTGAGACGAATCTTTATTTTACATTTACTAACTAATTTTCAACCAACTAATGTTTAAACCATGTATATACAAATTTTCTATAACTTTCGGCCCAGTGTGAATCTGGTGGTAGCTAAATTTTTGGCTGCCATAATTAGATGCAGGAAGAAATTTCCTGAATGATTTGTTTACTATGAAATGTCAACATGTATATACTTTTTTCTTTCTTTGCTGTTATGTCTGTCCTTGCATCCTCTGACTGTAATAAACTTTTCATTCATTCCAGAACAAGGTAATTCTAAAAAGAGTCAGAAGAAGATTGCTAGCTTCTTCTACTTGGTCGATTGATGAGTTATTGTTTGTATCCAGTCCTTTCTTCTTCTTATGCTTTTAAATATACAGTTCATAATATGGATTTGTTACCATTCTGAGAAGGAATGTGATATAGGAGAAGATCATGAAGAGAATGATTAGAAAACCCTAATTACAAATATTGTGAAATGCTTTCACTTCCCCTAGAAGCAGCTTTATGATTGAATAGTAGCAGATCAAGTACTGGACTCTACTGCATATATCACACTACTCAGGTTGTGTCTAGGTGTTTTATCCTGGGGTAGACAAGCTTTACCTTAGTATATTCTTGGGTGTGCATGTATGTTCTGTTGGTTGAAAATCCTTCTGAGCTTTTCAGATATTTCTGCAAAGTATAGAATGACAACATTGCTTTGTTTGTTGTTCTCTTCTTCGTATGTTAGGGAGGAACTCCTGGTGGTCTTTTTCTGAATTTGATAAAGACCCAGTTGATAGCCACAAGTTCTGAAGGCTTCCTTGGTGTGTTTTAGTTCTTTTTCTTTTCCCTCTTTTCTGGTAGGCAATCCTTCAACCTGATGGTGGAGAGCTCTGATTGCTCCCATTTTGTGTTCCAGTGAGAATCTAAATGCAAATAATGAGGGAGTAATGAACATTTCTTTCAGATTCTAAAACACATTGGTGATATCCCTAAAAAGCTGTCTCCCAATACACCATAACAGATAGTTAAACTGGAATATCCATTTTATATAAGCAGCATTGAAAAAATTGGATAAATGCACTCCTTTTATCATTTTAGTCAATTTTGCTTTAGTTAAGATATATGTAATCATTATTAATCCACACCGAGTATGCATGGGTGAAGGGATTATAGTTAGCTTTGTTTGAGGAACTAAAAATCACCAAAATGGAAAAAATAACTTATTGTGCATAATCAGTCATGCTGTGTCATCTCCGAAAAGGATTATTACAACATGGTCTACAAATGGCTACCCTTGAACAGTATTTGGAAACTGCAACTGGTACAGAATGCAATGGCATGGACATTTTTGGAGAACCCTTAGGTAGTATACGTATGACACTGGCTGCCATTTTGCTTCTAGGTGCAATTCAAGGTGTTGGTCATTATTTTTAAAGTCCTTTATGGCATGAGTCTAGGCTATATGAGGAACCATCTCATGCCAATGGGATTAATCTTCCCTATTCATTCCAGTGGAAAGGGTCTTCTGCTTCTGGTCTTGTCAGCCAAAGAATTTCAGCTGGCAGAATCCAGGAGAAGAGCCTTTTCTGCTTTGGCCCCTGCCCTCTGAAATATTCTCCCATTGAAGGTGAGGTTTCTCCCCATCCCTCCATACTTCTGGCCTTCCAGATGAGTCTAAAAACTTGGCTCTGCCATTGGCCTGGGGCCTGCTACTTGAGGGTGGCTGATGGAGTAAAAAAGATTCTTATCCCCATCATCTTGGTTTATAACTTTTAATTCTTCTATTATTATTATGCTATTCAATTTTTCTAATTTTAATTTTTAACTCTCTATTATATTGTAAGCCGACAGAGAGTCCTATATTAGTGAGATAGGTAGCCTAGAAATTTAATAATTATTTCTATAATTTATTATAAATAATTATTCTATATTTATATATAAATATAAATTGCCAGAGGATAAATTGCCAGAGGATATTCTGAGTCTGTTCTTTGTATGTGTCAATAACAATACAAGATTTCCTTCTCTCTTGTGTCCTTGAGGCTCTGAAGGTTTTTTTTTAGATGAACTTTTTGGTCCAGGAATGGCCATAACTGAGGTAAACTTAAGCTTATGAATGTATATATCACTATTAAGACAAAATTGATTCCCGCTTTTCCAATGATAAAACCCAGTTGTTACTCATACCTTTTGTCATGGTGCTGTCAGATCCTGGTTTGGAGGAGAAGGAGTTGGCGACACAGTCCCCTCGGAATAAGCAGAGAGTCCAGGGGCAGAGGATGAGACAGTCCCAGGGATATCTGGCAGTGGGAGGCAGCTGACCAGAGACGCCTGCAGGAGTAGATCAGTTGCAGAGGAACAGTGGAAATGATAGGCTCCAGACCACCTTCGACAAGGAACAGTTGTCTCCCCTGCCCAATGGCATGGAGAGCAGAGTGGAGGGAGGCACAGAGGAAGTTGGTGAGGTTGCTCACGAGGAAGCAGCCGCATCCCTCTTCACAAGGAACACCTGGGGAAGGGTTATTTAACCAGACACTAGGGGAAAATCTATCAGGAATACCTATTTTTTTTGATGTACACCTTCCCGGCATTCATGAATACTACCTTGCAAATCTTGCATCATGTTTCTTGGCTCTGAAGTTCGGACTTCATTTGTGGACTTTGGATTTGGGTCTTTGACTTCAGACTCATAGACCATGCTTTGGTTTTTGGAACCCTGGACTAGTGTTGCAGGCTTGTTACTTGTGGATATTGTGGCTTCCCTCTTGGCCTCGGGATCGGCCATGGAACTATGGAATTCAGGCTGAGGGAAAACTGAGGGCTGGGGCGGAGCTTCACTGGCAGCATTGGTGGGTCATTTGGCACTATATTAAGTGTGTAATAAATGGACTCTACTTAATCTCTGCCTTGCTAGTGTGACTTGGGTCAGAGCACCTCCTTATACAGTATGTAGTTCTGGGTAGTTTTTGTATTAACAAATTTGTACAATAAACCTGTCATTAGATTTTGCTTTTTAAGAAGTGAGTTTACTAGGGATTCCTTGGAATTTGTGGGCCTATGCTGTCATCAAAGCTTTAGCCTTTTACATCTATTTGCCTCTAAAATTAAGTAAGTTTGTTGTCACTTTTTTCCTTTGAATGGGTGGTATTACTTTGTGTTGGTGTATTTCTGAAAAGATACCTACAATTAATAATACCTCATGGAAGAGCCTTGGTGGTGCAGCAGTCTAAAGCACTGTTAAGTAACACCAGCTGCCTGCAATTACTGCAAGTTCAAATCTCACCAGGCTCAAGGTTGACTCAGCCTTCCATCCTTTCGAGGTAGGTAAAATGAGGACCCGGTTTGTGGGAGCAATAAGCTGACTTTGTATTAAAAAAAAAGAACACCGTTTGGGCGGGGGGGGGGGCGAAAGCCCAACTAAGCAGGTATATACAAAAGTATGAAGGCTATTGCTTATTGCATTGTAAGCTGCCCTGAGTCTCCGGAAAAGGGCATATAAATCGAACCAATAAATAAATAAAGAGCATATAAATTGAACCAATAAATAAATAAATGCATCTCTCTATTTGAACTAACATTTTTAGATACCAGTGTTGCTTCTCATCCAGTGTTCAATAATTGTACTAATGACTAGCTGTAAATCTCTTTATTGGGTAGCATTTTTTGATTAAATTAATTGGACATATACATATAATGAAAAAAATTATAGGGAATGTGGCACCATAGAAATAAGTATTATTAAATAAGTAATAATAAATACTTCATTCATAGTGGTAAGTGGGTTAGTCTTAATATATGGATCTTAATATTTTCCTAACGGCTGATAACATTTGCATTCACATAAAATGAATTTAAATTATCTACTTGTGTCCATAGAGAAATTGATATATATTAAAGGATTTATTAGTCATATAATTTTTTTAACTTTAATTAATTCCTATTAGTTTGGCATTATAGCAGTATCTTGGCTTGTCAGGAATATGTGGCATTAACCTGGAGACTTTTTTATTAGTCAGAATGGATGATAAGTTTAAGTAACCGAGCAATTTGAAACCATCATTTGATTTTCCACTGAATTAGGGTAGGGATGTCTTATATTTTACATCACATCTAATATTGCTTGCATCATTCAGAAATTCAAAATGTGGCCCCAAAATCCATGTGCCACATGGGATTCTGGTCAGAGGCCAGTTTACTGGAATATAGTTGAGATTCTTATACACACCCACCCACATGTGTGCGCGCGCACACACACACACACACACACACACACACACACACACACACACACAATGAGACAGAGACAAACACACACACACTGATGGATTACTTGGTTGATTGATTATGTGCCCTCAAGTCAGTGTGGACTCCTAGCAACTACATAGGTAGATTTTCTCCATGATGATCGGTCCTAATCTTCCAATGATGCATTCTTCACATCTGTGTCCATCCTCCTTGCTAGTTGTACTCTTCTCTTTCCTGCTACCATTTCCAGCATTAGAGCCTTCTATAGTGAGCTAGTATTCACATGGTGTGTCCAAAGTAAGATAATTTGAGCCTGGTCATTTGTGTCTGTCATGAAAATTCTGGGTTGATTTGTTTGATGTTCTATTTGTTTTCTTGGCTGTCCACATGTGCTACCCAACTAATTACTGCAATATCACTGTTGTCTAGGCAGTTGTATTTAACCAATAATCTATTCTTTTCACTCAACAAGTGAAATCTTCCAATGGATTTTCTTTCTCAATGTTCATTTAACCAGTTCCTAGCAAGCCAGTATTCAGGACATTCAGCACTCAAAAGCAAAGCTTTGTTACAGATTAGTTATTTGCTTAACTTACCATTGAGAACACTTTTGAATTAGGTCCCACCTTAGCCATGACAACCAACTGGTTGAGCTTGGAAAAGTCGCTCTCTCTCAGCCCAGCAGGGTTATTGTGGAAAATAGGAGGAGGTAGGTATGTTGGATATGTTCTCTGGCTTGAGTTATTTGTAATAATAATAATAAAGGCAGAATATAAATAAAATAAAATGGAATAAAATAAAATAAATAAAATACTCTAATAAATTTAATTCATTTTTTAATCCATAGTTTCTGTTTTTTCCCTATCTTCCACCACACAGTTTTATATTTCAGTACCCAAGAATGAATCCAAAATGATTAAATATTTTCTTATTTTTATTGTAGGTGTTACAGCATATAGTTGTACATAGTTTATACACCAGGTACTGAAAATACTGTATTTCAAAAAGCCCTTCCTTTATTCTATGGATTATAAAGCAATTACTAGTTACAGGCCCTAATCACCACACTTAATGGATCTACAGTCTATTTACCAGTGGAAGAATCAGAGAAACCCAACAATATATTACTCAGAAATATTATAGGTGTCTTGGGAAACTGCTGACTTCACTGTAAAAACATTTCAGATTTTGTCCCTCAAAACAAAATAGCAAAATATGTTAAATATCATTTATTTTTATCATTACAGTGCTATAAGTAATAATGTAATTTCATTAATCTTTATGTTTTACAAATGTGATGGAATGATAGCTGCCATTTGGTGGGTCATTGATTTTTAAGATTAAATCACTACCTTAAGGAAATGAGATATCAGCAGCCTATATTTTAACCATGAAACATGCCCATATGCCGGAAGTTCCCATACAGTATAACTGAGATCCTTATAACATTGAAAACCTTGGGTGGCACTAGAGGTGGTATTCAGCAGGTTCTGACCAGTTCTGGAGAACCGGTAGTGGAAATTATGAGTAGTTTGGAGAACCAATAAATATCTGACTGGCCCCGCCCCATCTATTCTCTGCCTCCCGAGTCCCAGCTGATTGTGAGGAAATGGGGATTTTGCAGTAACCTTCCCCTGGAATGGGGAGGGAATGGAGATTTTACAGTATCCTTCCCCTGTCATGCCCACCGAGCCACACCCACAGAACCGGTAGTAAAAAAATTTGAATCCCACCACTGGGTGGCACACAGCATAAATCAAGGATTTAAGATCACATGATTTATTTATTTTCATCCTGTTTTGTTTATATTTACAGCATTTAGATATTACAGATTTTAACCACAATACCATATATGGAGTTACAGATAGCATCCCCATTTGCTAATGATGCCAATTATTTAGGGTAATTAAAACAAAGATATAGTAAACTCTGCCAAAATAATTTCCCTAGATTATAGGAGTGGATTTAAAAGGGCAAATGATTTGTTGTAAGTAAATTCCTAAAGATATGCATCAAGGGGCATGGGAGGGGGAATCAACTTAATTTCTAGAAAACAATAATAATTCATCTCTAAAGGTTAAGAAAGTTATCACTTGATGCACTGTGACCCTTAAAAATGTATGTGATAATAAATAAATTAGTACTCAAGGTGCCATTAACTGCTGTCATTGGTTTTGATACAGTTGCCCTTCTAAAATAATTGTTCTATAAGCACTAGTGAGTTTGAATTAGTGATGATACACAAGAAAGCTAATCTACCATTTAACTGATAAAGTTTAATGAAGTAATGGCTTCATTAATTTTCTGTAAAACAGGAAAATATGGGGGTTTATTAAAGGAAGAATTGAAATTGCCAATATTCTAATGCCTTTTTACAAAACTGATATGATCAAATTTAGACTGTAATATACCTTTAAAAAGTGGATTGTATAAGTAGAAAAGATAAAGAGAAGGGCAGCTAAGGTAATAATTCAGCTAGAATAAGAACTGGGTCAATCATCTGTGATCTCTAAAAACCATAATGTCACTGTTTTAATTATCTGTCTATAATGTCACAAAAGACGTTTTTCAATGTTTATTCTAGTCTCAGAAAAAAAAACACTATTCAGTTTATATCTTACAATCATATAATTCACCTCTAAAAGTTAATATTACATCTGAAAACTTTGACCTCATTCTGTTGTCCTGTTAATTAATTTATGCACACATATTTTTTTTAACATGGTGCTGAGCTCAGTTGTGATTGATATGCAAATTACATGTGCAGTTCTCTTAATTACAATTACTGAATACTGGGTGTAGTTCAGCATTTCCTATATTTGTTTAATGGTTTAGAAAAAAAGAGCCTAATTTTGAAAAATGCCCTCATCTGTTTGTTCTCTCTTGCTTCTCACGGATTTCAGTTTTGATGTTGTTTATAGAGTTCACAGAGTCTGTTGGGGTTTTGTTGCTCCATGCTACCACAGAGTAGAAGTCATAGCAAATACTATGTAGTGTTGTTTCTTTAATCTAGACTAGAACTAGTTAATTGTATGATATGGCTAAAGTAGCCATTTTGTTGGCATCTTTTGTTAGCATTTCCTTCAAAATGTCATCTTACACCTGCTTTTGTTTGACATTTGATCCCAAATATTATTTATTAGCCGAAAGGTTGAGGGAAGCAATTTTCTGCTTAGAGGTTTCATCCTTAAAGAAGTAGTTCTAGAAAATTAAAGTCAACCTATTTTTCAAGATTTGCAAATGGTACATGTTCTAAATCAGGAACTGTCAAACCTTTCAGTTACTGGGCACAAAAAATTAAAAATAAAAGTGTACATTATTAAAAAAAAATCTCAAAAAGAATCCAGCCAAAATTTCCCAGCATTTCAGCTGTTACCCTTCAGAGCCCATACCAGCTCACATAAGAACTGGTAAATTTTGTGAGATTTGATGATCTCAAAAAAAATCTGAGGAATATAATATCTTTAAAAAGACAATTTGGGGGATTCTTCAGATACCATCTAGCTCTGTCAAGAGCTCTGATTCAATGCATGAATAACAGAATCCAATGCATTTAAAGTAATAGAAATATCTACTCATGTTACAGTTAAGCTAGCCAGGCCTACATTGTTGCTCTATGATGTTTAAAAGGATATAGATGAATAGTAGATATTATATGTTACTCATTTCACTGTTTTTAGTGTGTTGTTTTTGTAAAAAGACATTGATTCCCCCTCCCCTCTTTGATAATTTATGTGCAATCTTAACCTTAAATTAAAATATTATAATTTACATGGTTGAAATTAAAAGTTACATTCATAATGGTCTTTTGATATTTGCCAATGAAGTTGTCTTACTCATCCTAGATTTAAGTTATATATGAATAATTCTTAAATGTTCGTCTTGGTTAAGAATGCTGAAACTGGTTTGGAATGACACATTCATGTTTTATTTTGAATTTAACAGGTACTCTGGATATTGAAGAGAGAAATCGTCAAATGAAAGTGAACAAGTACAAACATGTAGCAGGATCAGATTCCAGGCTGGAGCAAGATTATCATTCCAAGGCAAGGGCATTTTGTTTTGAAAAACAGCAAAATATGTAATTGTCTGACTTGATGAAGCAGTAAGATGCTAGTAATTGTTTCATGGGTAGCATGTGTAATTAAGAATGCAATGCTGATATGCATGTTTATACTGGGAAGTAAATTAGACTACAAGAATTCTTTTCAGCTCCTACCTTTCCCCTTACCTAAGCTTCTAGAAAAACCCTTACAAAGGTCAAAAATTTTGAGAGTATTTAGAGGGTGATATCCGGAGCCCTATGGTTTTGTTCTCTGACAGAAACCTCACTTTCTTTCTATGCACTCAAAAAGTGCTCTCTGCAAAAAGTATAAAAGGCAAGACAGTACGTAGCAGTAGTATTCACTCCCATGGGAATGGGTATAGCTAGAACTAAAAGATTCTGGATCATTTTCAAATCAATAATTGTGCCAAATTCAGTGATTCTGTGTGAATAAGAACTTGTTTACCAAGATTAGAAATTACCAGGAATATTAAACAAATGTCCATTTAAAAAGTATTAAATGTTAAATTAATTTTGTGGTGAAGTGCAGTAATCAGCCATGATTTTAGTAGCCCATAAACGATGATGAAATAATTATTTGAATTTAATGTTAAAACCTTATACTCCATTCTTTATCTTTGTGTGTAAAAATATCTTGGAACCTTCTTTTTGTAGTTCAACATTGAGGGCTTCAAGATTCAGTCATTTGTGTAATGTATTGGAACATACTATTACGGATGTGAGCAGATGATTACTATCTGGCACATAAATGTGAGGTGTGCTTAGTTGCTCCAATGTGTATGGATTTACTTTGGTATCCATTAAGATAAATGCAGACAAATTCAATTCCTTAGCTCTTTGGAAGATCTACATTTCCCTCAGGAAGCCTATAACTTGTCCTGTGCAACTGCCTCACAATTCTAGGAAAAGACCTACTTTCTTGAAGGAGTTGCAGACTGCTACTACATTTGTGCTTCATACATTCTGCAACACCATTTTGTAACTCAGTCCAAAGCTCTGTACAACCCTACAGATAGTTTTTGTTGAATTCTGTATAGAATGATTGGCTGATAGTATTATCCTTGCTGTTGGAACACAAAACCTAATCCTGAATAAACATTAGTCAAACAATGTTATGCTATGTCCTGCTTATTCATCTAATTTGATTTTTTAAAAAAAGACTGATATACTCTTAGTAAATTAGTGCGCTATTTGACTGTTCATCATGTGTCAATTATGAGCGAATGTTTTTCTTATATTCATTATGATCTTAGAAATATTGGTACAAATGATTTATAGCTGACATTATATATATGGTGTTTGCTTAAAACAACTACATATCTTATCATGAAACTTGCAATTATTTTATGAAGTATGACTACTAGCATCGATAATATGGTGGGGTTTTGTTTTTGAGATTACACCCTCCAATATGTTTTTATCAAGCAAGTTATTGGGTCACTTTCAAGTCTTCAGAGATCCTTTTCAGGGGGTAATAGTGCTGCTGCCAGAGGGAGGAGTTGATAACTTGAAGGCTGTGATTTTTGTGATGGAAAGTATTGAAGAAGTGGATCCCCAGGAGGGAGGGGGTGAATTCCAGAGGAGTAAGAGTCTATTAGCCGAGTTATTATGTGGAAGAGAAAGGGGGTAAAGAGAGGCCCTCCCTAATAGTTTGCATATTGTAGATGCGGATAGTAGAGTCTTCTTAGTCTGGCAAAATTTTGTCTATAGGTGTGAAAAACTTAGAAGAATTGGCAAGTGTCATTCTTGGTTTTGGGCTTGACAGTTTTAGCCTTCTTTTAAGATGGCCAGTGGACTTTCACAAAATGCTTTTTTTTTTTTTGGTTGAACTTAAAGTTCTGGTCTCATTAAGATTATTGAACTCTTCTACATTAAATTAATATTATCAAAATGAAAAGTAGATAGTGTGGATTCCAGTTTTGTAGTTGGCTATGTAGGACATCTTAGACGATTAAACATTTGAGCATTGACTGATTGACTAATTACATTACATATGCATGAAAGTTACAAGCTTCAATATTCTGATATTCTGCTGCGTGCACACTCACATGCATATCTCCTACAGAGCTTAACCCTCAGACATTATGAAAGTGTCTTAACTCATAAGTCATATAAGCATAAGCAGAAATGAAATATACATCTTTTTTTGATTCACACATTTTGTACATAAAATATGAAGTGGTAACAATTCACTCCTTGCAGTGGATAAAGCTAATTCCACTTCTATTACTTTGAGCAAAGACCCTGAGATGACTGCTACATACTATGATGATGGAAAAAATGAAAATATAATGTCATAAATCCCGAGCCTTTCATACTTGCATCCTGAGATCACAACATATTTTTCATTCTATCCCTACCTCCATAGACCAGTTGTCAGTCAGAGATTATCAGAGATTCCAAGTTCTGCTGTGCCCTGTGGCACGGCCACACATTTGGTCATTATAAATGCTATGATGGAATATATGTGAGACTCATATATTGATGAAACATATATAGAATGAATCATTACTGATCTGACATTTATGGACTGAATCATTATTCCATCCTATAGGATACATTGTTCATACTGTATTTGTTTGTTAAACCTGAATTTGCTTCTTCTGTAGGCAATCGGATATCTAATCTGTTTAGGAGCACATTTGAAAAAAAAAGTTTGTGGATATTTAATTTAATTTAATAAATTAAATCAATTGATTTAAATTAGTCAAATTTTGCAGGCATGTGTTAATCAAATTTAATGAGTCCATTGAATTAGCATGAAGGATGTGGTTCTTTACATATGCATGAAGTAAGGATTGCATATAAAATAATATTTCATGATTACATTTATTCTAGCAAAAGCAAAATCTGGTGGCTGGTTTATTCTTAAATCTGCAATTCTCATGACTTTTATGTGAAAGTAAAAAAATAGAATTGGATATATCATGGAGGAACTACGAGTTCTGAAAACAATTAAGAGATACCTAGAGTTCTGCTAGACAAAAACAAGGGATGAATCCGACTAGATATGATTTAGAGATGCACTTAAGCCCTACTTCGTGGCAGTAAGAGCAGTGAAACACCATTATTACTCCACCTTTATTTTGCCTGCAGTGTGCTGCCCAGTGACCCTGTTCAGGATCACCCCATCCCTCCTGGGACAGCAGGGCTCAGATGATCATCTTCAGGACCATTCAAAGGAATTTAAACACTTGATGGACAAAGTTGCTTGGATTCATTCCCAGCTGGAACCCATCCATGGTGCAGATCCAAATATGTCTGAAAAGATCTTATCTGGTTATCTTGGAACAATTTGACCCTGTTGAACCTGATGAAATGGACAGGGTTTTTGATGCTGTCAATGCAACCACGTGTCAATTAGGTGAAATGCAAGGATGGTGGCAGCCAGGCAGGTTCAGGCAGTGACAAATTCTTCACTACAGAGAGGAGTTTCTGGGAACTTTTAAAGCCGCCCTGGTTTGCCCCTCCTCAAAAATCATCTCTTGATCCCATCTGTCTGGACAATTTCCATCCAGCCTCCAAACTACCATTTTAGGGAAGATGGTAGAGAAGGTGGTTACATGATAGTTTAAAGATGAAAAGGATTATCTAGATTTCTTCTTGTCAGATTTCAAGCCCGGTTATGGGACCGAAACAGCATTGGTTGCAATTGATGATTTTTAGTGAGAGTAGCATGGAATAATGGATCCATCCTTGTTCACCTTGACTTCTCAGCAGCCTTTGATACCATTAACCATGGAACCCTTTTGGACTGACTATGGATTGTGAGGTTGGATTGAACAGTCTTGTGCTAGTGTGACTCCTTTCTTGGTCCCAATCGGTGTTGATAGGGAGTGAGAGTTCCAGTCCACAGGCACTCCTTTGTGATGTGTGAAGGGCTTGATATCCCCTCCACTCCTTTTTAACATACACATGAAGCTACTGGGTGAGACCATTCACCATCCTGCGATGAGGTTCCATCAGTATGCTGATGATACTCAAGTTTATATCTCCATCCTGAGTGTTGCTGTTGCTGCCCTCTCAGAATGCCTGCAGGCTGGTAGGGGTCTGCACAGGGGACAACAGACTTCAGTTGAACCTTGGTAAGATCGAGTGGCTTTGGGTGTGTAGAGCTTGGGGTTCCAGGACTTAACACATTCAGTTCTGGATGGGGTTGCACTATCCCAGAAAGGTTTGGTGCGTAATTTGGAAATTCTCCTGGACTCATGACTCCTGTTCAATGAACAGGTGGCAGTCGTGGCTAGGAGAACTTTTGTGCACCTTTGTGTTGTGCCCCAGCTGCGTCCTTTCCTGGATTGGCACTCACTCAAGCCATGGTCATCTCACATTTAGGCTACTGCAATGCACTTTATATAGAGCTACTCTTGAAGAGTATCCAGAAGCTTCTGTTGGTGCAAAACACCGCTGTATAGGCAGTTCTTGAAGCCCCTAGGATGGCCCATGTTACACTGCTGTTCTACAAGCTGTATTGGTTGCCAGTTTGCTTCCAGGTCCAATTCAAAGTATCTGTGGGTCCACCCTACTTGAGGAACTGGCTTCTCATAATGGGACTAGCCCATCCCCCAGCAGAAGGGCCATGCTGTGGCCTCTATTGGTCAATGAATTTCAGCTGGTGGTATCCAGAAAAAGAGCCTTTTCTGCCATGGCTCCTGCCCTCTGGAACATCATGCCTCCTGAAGTGAGATCCACGCCCACCCTATTGGCCTTCCAAGAAGGCTTGAAACATGGCTGTGTCAACATGGCTGTGTCAACTAGCCTGGGTATGCGGACTTTGTAGATGTGTAAAGATAACACTCCACCTTCTTCCTACTTTGCTTCCTTTCTCTCTATCTAAATCAATATTATTTTAACTGACTTTTAAATTTAAGATCTCTATTTATATTACATTTAAACTGATTGAAAGTCATCCAGAGTCAGGTAGAATATAAGTTTAATAAATAAATAATGAACAATTTATCAGTGGAATGGTTTGCCTCCAGAAGGTGTGGATGTGCTATCATTGGAGATTTTCAAGAAAAGACTGGACATTCATTTGTCCAGAATGGTACAGGATCTCCTGCCATGGGCAGGGGGTTGGACTAGAAGACCTCCAAGGTCCCTTCTAACCCTATTATTTTATATTCTAATGAATACTTCTGAGCAAAAATAGTTTTTTTGAGCAAAAAAAAAAAATAGTACAAAATAGGTTTCTACTGTAAAAATGGCCAAATCTGCATGCAAACTTCCACTGATTTGTGAAGGTTATGGTTCTATCTTTTCTACTCACGCAGGTGCAACAAATTAAATGAATAAAATTGCCTTTTCAGAAAAGATCGTTGCAGCCCTCATCTCTATGGAAATGCTGAATATAGTTTTCTTGGCAATAATACAAAAATGACCTTCTTCCAAAATGTGTTTTTTAGTTTAGAAATTCTGTTCTATTTTGTAAAGTATTTTCTTATATTTCTTTTCTTTGGACATTGGAAATAATTGTTTCATAAAATGAAAAGCAGAACATTTCTGCTTGTTATACATAGAATCAGCTAATATCCTAACATTGTTATAAGCAGAATTTTAGGCTAAACTGGCTGAACCAAATTAGTTTTGGGAAACCTGGCATTCACTTAAGGCTTCTCTTGAGAAAGCTGTACAGTAGCTTATGGGAAGAAATTAAACTAAAATATATCTCCATAGACACTAAGCATCTTAATTTACATCTCATTCTCTGGATGAATTACAATAAACTGGTATTAATATGAATTTTTTTGAATGTCAATTTAGTTTTGTAAAACATATTTGTGTTAAAAAATCTGATAAGAATTCCTTCAATTCAAGTCATTAATAAAATGTTGAAGAGGATTGAATTTTGCAGAAGAACCCACTTAATTGATTATCGGTATTTAGATTTTTTTTTTAATATTTCCCAACCATGTTGGTATTTGTGTGTTTCCATGTGATTAATGTGATTATCTGACATTGAATCTGTTTTGATTCAGTAACCTTACAAATGTAATACATTATTATTAGATTAATATTATTTCTTTGGTTTGGTGAGGAATCACTGATGATTATAATTTTTTAACCAGTTACATATCAACTTAATATTCGGGTCATCTTGACCATGATTTAGCTATTTGGCTAACCAGAATGTTATGGAATATTTTTTAATTTGTTTGGTAAAACTGAAAAATATTGTGTCTCCAGAATTTTCATTTTTTATGATAGGCACATCTTTTTCCTGGTCCTTATCAGATGATATTTTATTAGTTCTCCAGGATTTCTCACAAGATAATATATACTGTAAAGATTTAGGTAATATGTTCTCTAGCATACATATTTCATAATAGATAACTAGTTGCAGCTGTCTTTTCAAGAATATCATAAAAATCTAGAGAGGGACAATGGAAAGTCAACTGACAGCCCTCCAGGGTAGATCAAATTTGGAAACCAAAAACAGGCTAGCTGATGCTACTTTTATTATAAGGTCATAGAAACAGAGTCTTGCCAGTCTGAATGCACTTTCCTCCTCCCTCCCTTTAACTTTATGAACCTAGGGATACTCATATCTGAGAGGCTCTCAAATTACATTTCTGCCCCCTACTCAGATTTCTTTTATCTGTTTTCTTGTTTGAGGCTCTTTCTCCTGTTCCTCAAGGTTATTTCTTCTGACCATAACATCAACAGAGAAATTGTTATTGTAAAGAATGTGTTATTAATGACAATTAATATTTTGTCAAGAAAATAGAATGCAGATGGGATACCTAATCAGAGATGCATGAATGAAATTTTGAATATACTAGAACAGTGATGGCTAACCTTTTTGCCATCGCGTGCCAGGAGTGGGGGGGGGATGCTGGGGGGGGGGTCACATGCGCACGTGCCCACACCTATAATTCTATGTGCGCCATGCATGCACGCGCACCCCTATTCCTGGCACACGGTGGCCCGGTGAGCCTGTTTTTCTCTCTCCCCAGGCTCCAGAGCTCTCTAGTGGCCGGAAATGGCCCATTTGCCAACTTCCGATGGGACCGGAAGGCCCGTTTTTTGCTCTCCCCAGGCTCCAGAGCCTTTCTAGGCCCTCTGGAGGCCAAAAACGGTCCGTTTGCCAACTTCCTGGTGGAGGGGAGACTGTTTTCGCTCTCCCCAGACTCCAAGAAAGTCTCTGGAGCCTGGGGAGAGAGAAAAATGGGCCTTCCCCACCCATCCCCTGAGGCCCTCCGGAGGCAGGAAACAGCCCATTTCCCTACTTGTGGTGGGCCCAGAAGGCCCGAAAATCAGCGTGTGTGCCGGAGCTGAGCTCATGTGCCCACCAATATGGCTACGTGTGCTACCTCTGGCACGCGTACCATAGGTTCGCCATCACGATACTAGAAGATTTAAGTAACTTAGATATCTTAGGGACAGATATGGCGATACAAGCCAATTTAATTGAAGAAAGATGTTGTATTTCTACAATATTTTTTCTCAGCATATGTCATTATAAGCTAAATATACTCCTGAGTTCTGAAAAAATATACTTTGGAATTTAGAATTGAGAAACTATGCTTTGCAATTGAGACTAGTAATTTATCTTATTTCTTTATCCTTGAGTAATAAGTACAGGTAGTCCTCTACTTATGACCACAATTGAGCACAGAATTTATGTTGCTAAGTAAGAAATTTGTTAAGTGAGTTTTGCCCCATTTTATGACTTTTCTTGTTATATTTGTTAAGTGAATCACAGCAGTTGTTACATTAGTAGCATGGTTGTTAACTGAACATGGATTCTCCATTGACTTTGCTTGTCAGAAGGTCACAAAAGATGATCACATGACCCTGGGATACTGCAACCATCATAAATATGAACGAGTTGTCAAGCATCTGAATTTAAATCACGTGACCAAGAGAACACTGCAACAGTTGTTAGGTGTGAAAAATGGTCATAAGCCACTTTTTTCAGTGCCGTTGCAACTTTGAATGGTCACTAAACAAACTGTTATAAGTCAAGTACTACCTGTATAGGATATAAATAAACATTGTTTTGCTCTGCAAATCTAAATTTCACTCATAATTTTTTATGAAAACAGCAAATGATTAATAAAGCCCAAAAATCAAAGGTAGCAAAACATGATTTGCTGGTAAACCAGGCCTGGGGAAGTTCATCTGTACTTACAAAGTTTACTGGGACATACCAGCTATGGCTGGAGATAGGAAAGGAATTTTGCTGAATTTTTGACCTAAATATATTTATTTTCTTGAAATAAGGAATTGTGGGATGAATTATGCCAGCTGTAGCCTGGGGGTATTTGAGTGGCCTCGCAAAGGCCCTTTCCTAAGAAGCACAATGCTATTTATCCAGGAGATGCCTCCACATTTTTTTCAGAGTAGTTGAGACTCCAACAGCAGATGCTGGAAGGCTAGGATTTCATTGATTTCAGGATACATATTTTTGTCTAAAACTATAGTATTGTAAACATATTTCATATAGCTTACAATTCTCTGCTGCTTTTTTACATTATCATATTTCAAAAACAATGATCATAAATGAAATACTTTATACCAGCAGTTTTCTTGTTCGACAGTTAGTGATAAGATACTGATATAAATTCATCTAAATTTCAGACCTGAAAACCCTATTTGCAGTTGGAAAAAAAATATTCTTTGTTTCACTAGGTTTTTACAATATTTTGGAAATTTTCAGGGCTCAGGTTTGAAGAAATCTGACACACAGAAATGTTTCTGTTATAGACTATATTTTTTGTGAAAAGAAATTTGTTTATGCCAGTGTGATATGTAGATATAAAAACAACTGCCAGAAGTTAATAACAACAAAAAATGTCTTGACGTATACACAATATGATATAGAGAGTTTGCACATGTTATGTCAATTTTGTCAAGGGAATTCACTTAGGTCAACCTTAAAAATATATTTTAAAGTTTCTTTCTCTATGTTTAATATTATTTGTTTCCAGCTGCATTGTGTGATACTTCCAGCAAAGTCAATTTCTCCATTACTTTACAAAGTTACCATGAAAGTAAAATTTATTTTATACTTCTATTAAAGAAGGAGCAGTCACTTCTGGCAGCAATTTTTGAATGTCTTGAAAAGTAAGGAGGAAATATTTAGTTATTTAATATGTCACTTAATTATATTGTAAGGTATGAATAGAAATGTTTATGGGATCTTCTGTTTCAAGTGTTAAAATAAATTCATTGGCGTTGGTTCCACATCATGGTGAAATAGATAGGTAGCAGTATAATTGCCTGGTTGGCCTCAAGCAGCAAAATGTCTTGAGCCAGTCTAAGTTCTATTTTTTTGAACTGTAGAATAATTTCAAATTTGGGTAGGATTGCTGGGAAGAATGATGTACTGTACTAGGTTATATAACATAATGAATCTCAAGAATGGTCTTATTTGGAGCACTTTTTAGAAATATATACAGAAAATCGGATCATTCAAATTAAGCGTGCAAAGAATGCTTATTTTTATACAGGTAGTTCTGTATAAAGAACCATTTTATTGAGCGCAAACTTGCTATTGCTTAGCAAGACAGTTGTTAAGTGAATTTTGCCCCGTTTTATGACCCTTTTTTTGCAACAGTTGTTAAGTGAATTGCTGAAGTTGTTAAATTAGTAACACAGTTGTTAAGTGAATCTTTCCTCCTGGCCAGATCCACCACTTGAAACACGGTGCACTTTTTTTTGTCTCTGCACACACCCCATGTTTGGAATCGGGAAGGGGATCATGGGTCTGCCACCCGAACCCGCGATCCCCTTCCTGATTCCAAACATGGGGTGTGTGCAGAGACAAAAAAAAGTGCACCGTGTTTCAAGTGGCGGATCTGGCCAGGAGGAAAGAAAAGAGTCTGCTGAGAAGGAGGACGGGGGCGCGCGGCTCTGCAATGTGCAGAAAAATACTTTTAGGCGTCAGCGCTACAATCTCCTCCCCGAATCCAAAGCACTTCCCAGTTCCCCGCTGCACATTGCAGGGGAACTGGCCGCCACCTGAAGCGCGACTCTTGAGGTTTGCATTTTGGAATCCGGGCAGCGATGGCTGGAAAGGAGGAACGTTTCCCTTTAGGGGCTCCCATTCAGCTCGACTTGGCTCCTGGGCACAGAGAGAATTAGGCAGTGGCAGCGGCGGCTCCTCACATTGCTGGGGAGTGAAGGCAGCGTGGCCAGAGGGGTGACCAGTCGCAAATCGTGGCACACGCCTTGTTCCCCAAAGCTGCTAGGCAGATTCCCCCCTCACTGTCCCGAAGAGGGAGGGTTGTTCCTCAGGCTGTCTTCTGTCCCTCCCACCAGAGCATGCTAGGGGTCTCTTTGGGGGAAAGCAGTCCCTGCACCTCTTGCTTGCAGGAGGAAGAGGAGGGCAGCGCCACCTTAAATGCTGGTAGGCAGAGGTAAAATACTTTTTTCCTTGTTTTCCTCCCCCAAAATTAAGGTGCGTCTTATACTCCGGTGCGTCTTATACACCGAAAAATACGGTATATTAGTTTTACAATACTGAAACTCAGTTACTATAAAGGGATACTTGGTGTCATGTCATTAAAAGCTCTAATGTAATTATTGCCTGGCCATCTACCTCTAATATTATTGAAATATATGGGTATGGGAATTGATATAGTCATAAACCTGTTAGCAAAGAAAGTAGGAGTTACTATTAAAATATCTTAATAATTTCCTCCTCCATATCTTTATACAGTGGAGTGATAGAAATGGGGGCTAATTTAGAAAATGATATAGTGAAGAGTATATCAGGCTACATGTCAGCGGTACCAACTTTTACTTCAACACTAATACTATATGTTCAATTTAGAATTTTGACAGTTATTGAAAAGCATCAATTGCTTGTAATTTTTAATCTGAATATATCACCACTAACTTACAGCATCTATAATACCTTCCTTTTATATTCAGAATTTTGTTCATACAAAAGGCTTGATTAAAGTACAAGATCACCGGATAATAAAAATAGACACAAAGAATCTACGTTTAAGAGCAATTTTATTTAAGCAAATTAGAATTCTAAACTTCCAGCCTTCATTAGTATGATCAGAGCTATCCATTGAATTTTAAACGTTAGTAATAGGAACAGGTGTTATTCCTGTCAAATGAAGAGCTCTACCTTTATGATACGTTAATTCAATAGCTAGCTACATCTGGACTTCCTGTAGAACAGAAGTCTCGGACCTTGCCAACTTTAAGACTTGTGGACTTCAACTCCCAGAATTCCTCAGCCAGCTTTGAGAATTTGAAGAATTCTGGGAATTGAAGTCCACAAGTCTTAAAGTTGCCAATGTTGGAGACCCCTGCTGTAGAAAGCCTGGAACCATTCTACATTTATACTTGCTTTCTTAGCTACCATAATTTACTGGTTAATTTATTTGTTTTAATAACTAAAAAACAGATGTCAAAAGTCATGTCTTCAGCCTTCCTAACACTCAGTTATTTTTAAATAAATGTTAAAATCTTGAAGGAACTTCTAATCAATAGCAATATAGCAACACTTTTGCCCGAGCTGGGCCTATAGGGTGAAAGGATAAAAGCTCTTCTCCCCAAACCCTTGAAGTCTATACCTCCTGATCCTGTTTTCTGCTCTATTCTACCTAGGTATCTTAATCCTATTTTATGTGTGAGATAGAAGTCTGCTGCAATTTATATTGCCCAGATGGCAGAGGAAAATTGAGAAAAATATTTTCTATAACACCACTTTCTAACCCTGTAGCGTAAAAGTATATGATAACAGGTTTAAACCTTGCTTTCCTCTTCAAGTGATACATCAATCTTGCAAGAGATAAACAAAATTAAACTTTATTATTAAAAAATCAAAAGATGAGCTATATGATGCTCTATTTTAGAAAATGCATGCAGTGTTCATGGAAGATCACATGATGGTGCTCTTCTACTTGAATTTATAATTTGGGAGGTATTGTAGGTATGTTCCAAATTTTCTAGAAACTTCCAAAACCTTAATAAAGAAAAAAAGTAAATCTTCCATTCAATTTTTCAATATCACCATCTTTTTCTATGTGTTTACAGATAGAGTCAATTTGGCATGGGAAAAAGGGTTGAATAATTTTTGTTAGACATTCTATTCCATAACTTTCTAACTAACATAAAGCAATTATTTGCAGAGATACCAGAGTTTTAGTGTTTTGAGATACTGTCTGAAGTGGTTCGGGAATAACGAGAGGCACAAGCAAGCAAGTGACAACAGCTCTTTAATATACAGTGAGACTTCAGCAAAAACTCAGGGGCTGCAGTCCTCCTTATATACAATCCAGGAGGGACTGTCAGCCAATCAGAAACGTAGGCAGGTTTGAAACTCCCGCTTAAAAGTATCAATACATAACACCCCTCCCTTCCCAGAAGGCACTAATACTCAAAAATTAACATATGTACAGACAAAATCTCGCAGGTGCTTAGGACGAGTTCTCGCCCTAGTTGACCTGCGCAGTTCAGAGTCTGGTGGGGCGTCGAGCTGGTCGGAGTGACTCTTTGTCTCTCCCGGCTCCGCCAATGGAACCTCCTGGATTTTGTCTGGGGCATGGTTATCCCTGGCTGGGAGTGGCGACTCGCTGGGGCGGCGCTGGAACCAGGGCTTGTCAGCTAAGTATTCTCGCGACCCCGGGCTTGAGTTAGCTGTTTTGGAGAAGTGGTCAGAGTTAGGCTCGGAGATGTCTAAGTTAATGTTCGCCTCGCCAACCACCCTTTTCCTAAGTTGGTCTATGTGGCGCTTCCAGAGTCTTATCTACCCCAACGTCCACCGTGTACGATTTTGGGCCTGTTATTCCCACTATGGTTCCTGCAACCCATAGAGGACCGCTGGCATAATTGCGAGCGAACACCGGGGACCCGAGCTGAAACTGCCTTAAACCACAGGTCTCTCCCTTAAAGTTTTCGTGCGAGTAGTTAGGGTGAAGCCTGTCTAACACGCACCGGAGCTTCCTCCCCATGAGGAGCTCTGCTGGGCTTCTCCCTGTTGCTGTGCATGGTGATGCATGCTGAACTGCTAGGAATTGATCTATCCTGGCCTGCCAGTCCCCATTGTCTAATCTGGACAGTGCTTCCTTAGCTGTCCTGACAAAACGTTCAGCCAATCCGTTGGAAGCCGGGTGAAATGGAGCTGATAGGGCATGGCGGATTCCCAGGCCGGCCAAGTAACTTTCAAAGAGGGTTGCTGTAAATTGAGGGCCGTTGTCCGATACCAAGGTATCCGGCAGGCCGTGGGTGACAAATAACTTCCTTAGGACCTTGATAACGGCTTCGGCCGTTGTAGATGGCATTAATATAATTTCGAGCCATTTTGAGTAGGCATCCACAACTATTAAAAACGTTTGGCCGTGGAACGGGCCGGCAAAATCAATGTGGATCCTCCCCCATGGGCCTTTTGGTTTCTCCCACTCTCGGATGGGCGCTACTGGGGGATCGGGGCGAGACTCCTGGCAGGGTCTGCACTTCCCCACCCACTCGGAAATGACCTGGTCCATGTTGGGCCACCAGACATAGCTGCGGGCTAAACACTTCATCCTAACAATGCCCGGGTGCCCTTCGTGCAGCAACTCCAAAACCCTATCCCGTAGTTTCGTTGGAATTACCACTCTGTCACCCCATAGCAAGCACCCCCCTTGCATAAACAGTTTGTTTCGTTTGTTGGCAAACCCTTGGTACTCCTCTCCGACCACCTTGTCCGGCCACCCTTTCAGAACCCAACCCATAACAGTCCGGATAACTGGGTCTCTATTTGAGGCTTTCGCCACCTCGCCGGAGGAGATGGGGCCCAAAGTTAACGTGTCCAACAAAAGGACGGAGGCTTCCGGCGTTGGGTTGTCCAGCAGGTCGGGAAGGGGGCAACGGCTAAGGGCATCCGCATGACCCAGGGTCCGCCCAGGTCGATGGACGAGCTGGTACGAGTAGGCCGACAAAAAAATCGCCCATCTAGTCAAACGAGGGGAGAGGGCAGCGGGGGTTGGCCTGTCGCCTGCTAGCAGTCCTAGCAACGGTCTGTGGTCAGTCACAAGTTCGAATTTTCGGCCATAGAGGTATTCGTGGAACTTCTTAACCCCCGCAATCGCAGCCAGAGCCTCTCTGTCCAACTGGCTATAGTTTCGTTCTGTGCTGGACAGGGTACGGGAATAGAAGGCAATGGGCGCCTCTAGGCCGTTCGGCAGTCTATGGCCTAGGACGGCACCAACTCCTACGGGGGAGGCGTCACAGACTAAGACGAGCGGCAGCTCTGCATTGTACTGTATCAGGAAGCTGTCCTCAGATAGGAGTCTTTTCACTGCCTCAAAAGCGGCTGCTTGCGGTTTCCCCCAGACCCATGGTACGTTCTTTCCCAAAAGCTTGTGAAGGGGATCTGCAACCGTGGCTTTATCTTTTAGGAACATAGAGTAAAAATTGAGCAGTCCAAGGAAGGCTTGGAGCTCTGCTTTGGATTTGGGGGCTGGTGCGCTCTTAATAGCTCTCACCTTGCTCTCGGTAGGGTGGATGCCTGTGCCGTCCACCCTGTACCCCAAAAATTCCACAGAGGGAACAGCTATCCTACACTTGTTCCTTTTCAGTCTTAGTCCCGCTTCTCTGAACCTAGACAGGACGTTCCGTACCCTGTCCCCCAGCTGGTGTTCGTCCTGAGTACTGACTAAGACGTCATCGAAATAGGGCACCACTCCCAGGAGTCCTTGCAACAGGCGCTCCATGGTGCTTTGAAATAAGCCGGGTGCGACGCTCACCCCAAACTGGAGCCTGGTGCATTTAAATGCACCCCTATGAGTTACGATCGTTTGTGCCTCTGCCGTGGCGTCGTCGACTGGTAACTGTTGGTAGGCTTGGGCCAGGTCTAATTTGGCAAAAATTTTTCCGGGCCCCAGGGAGTGTAGTAGATGGTGCACAATCGGCACCGGATAGGCGCTCGGCTGCAAAGCCTTGTTGATCGTGCACTTGTAGTCGGCGCAAATTCTTATTGAGCCGTCGGATTTAACTGGGGTCACTATGGGAGTCTCCCACTTAGCATGGTCAACGGGAACCAACACCCCTTGCTTAATCAGCTTGTCTAATTCCGCATCGATCTTCGGTTTCAATGCGAACGGCACTCGTCTGGCCTTCAGTCTTACTTGGGCTACGTTGGGGTCTAAGTTTAGTGAAATAGGGGTCCCCACATACTTGCCCAACGTGTCTCCGAAGACGTCCTGGAACTCGGACAGGAGGCTGTCTTTCAGGGTTGATCTGGACATCAGGTGGATGCCGGTGAAGCCCATGCCAAGGGCTCGGAACCACCCCATGCCCAGGAGGCTAGGAAGCTGCTTCGTGACGATAGTCAGCGGCAGGTCTCTTTCGTAGTCTCCGTAGGTGACCCGGAACGTGCCCACGCCTTCGAGGGGGACTCGGTTCCCCTGGTAGTCTAGGATGCATAGTCTCTGTTTGGAGAGTTGATTCTTCCGGAACGACGGCAGGAGGGTCTTTAGGGTCGCCCACGACATTATGGAGAGAGCTGATCCGGTGTCGATCTCCATCGAGCACGGCCTTCCGTTGATCTCGACCACCGTGCTGACTTTGTCTTCGATCGCCGTGCTGGCCTGGTCGATGTGTATGCTGCGGCCATCTCGCGGTTCAAATTCGCGCCGTTTTTTCGCGCCGCCTTCTCTCGTTGGCTGCTTCTGGCGCGCTGATTCCGGTTGGCTGCGGCGCTCACGTGGTTTGTGTCTTCTGGGCAGAATGGCTCTACAGACTCGCGCCAAGTGCCCTTTTTTCTCGCAGCGCCTGCAAATAGCCTCTCTGTATTTGCAGGACAGTCTATCATGGTGCCCGCCACAGCTGGGACAGCTTCGCCGGGGGCTGCCAGTGTCTTTTCTCTGGTGCTCCGTTCGGAAGACGTCCTCATCCGACTCGGACTCCGAGCTGGATCCGGCGTCTTCTCTGTGCACCGGGGCAGACTTGGGGCTGTCTTTGCTGGTCAGCAGACGCTGCAGCGTTTCAGCGGCCTTTGTGGAGGCTTCATGAGCCCTAGCCTCGTCTAGGGCTCCAGCAAGCGTCAAATCAGGCTTGGCGAGGAGACGCCGTTGCAGCCTAATGTCCCGAACACCACAGATCAGTTGCTCAAGCAACGCATCGTCCAAATCTCTATAGTCGCAATGGGTTGCGGCTTTTCTCAGGCTGGCCATGTACGCGCTGACCGGCTCTCCCTCTCGTTGAACGCGCTGCCTCAGTTGGTATCGCTGCACGAACTTTGAGGGGACGGGAGCGTAGTGAGCCCGGAGAGTTGCCATCAGGGTGTCCCAGGAGACTGTTTGAACCGGCGTTGGCTCACACAGTGACTCGGCCATCTCGAACACGTCCGGTCCGCAGTGGCTTAGGAATAGGGCTCTCTTTCGATTAGCCGAGAGGCCCTGCATGTCGCTGGCTTCAAGCGAGCATTCAAACCTCGTTAGGTACGAGACCCATTTTTCGCGGGTCAGATCGAAAGCCTTGGGCGGAACGTAGGCAGACATGTTCGGTATGCCTCCTGTGGTTCGCCTCGTCGCCTAGTTGAAGCTCGTGGTCTCACTGGTTGGCTTCTTGTAGCCTCTATCCCACCTTCATCGCCAATGAAGTGGTTCGGGAATAACGAGAGGCACAAGCAAGCAAGTGACAACAGCTCTTTAATATACAGTGAGACTTCAGCAAAAACTCAGGGGCTGCAGTCCTCCTTATATACAATCCAGGAGGGACTGTCAGCCAATCAGAAACGTAGGCAGGTTTGAAACTCCCGCTTAAAAGTATCAATACATAACACTGTCCATACAATAAAAGGTGCTATGCATGTATATTTCAAACTTAATTGAAAAATTAACACCAATTATAGGTTTCTAGTATTTAATACTTGACAATAGATAAGCATGAGGGTATACTGTAGCTCCAGATTCAGAAAACCAAATGCTCCTAATTAATTAGTAATTGCATTTTCAATAAAGATATTCTCAGAATCAAAGAACACCATAATAATTTTCTAAACAAGGAATTTATTTTCTGAAAAAAATTCCAGATATATAAACTGAAATTACTCTCAGAATACAAATTAATCTGAGAATAATATTCATTTTGAGAGTGTTCACCTTTTCCCAAACATTACATTACATGGTCCAATTGAGAAGTTACTAAACTTTGAATCACTATTGTCAGATTGCTCTTATCCAAAATATAATACAGGCACGCTGACCAGAATTGATAGAGGGAACTTTGAACTATTTTGGGTTCTTGAACCCTAAGTGACAGTTGGGTCAAGGATCAGTTTACATAAGAGTCCTCAACTTACAACCACAACTGGGATCAGAATTTCCTTTCCTAAGCAAGACAATTAAGCGAAATGCACCCAATTTTATAACCTTTTCTGCTATGGTTAAATGAATTGTTGCAGTTATTAAGTGAATTGATTGGTCATTAAGTGAATCTGACTTCCCTCATTGACTTTGCTTGCTAAAAGACAGCTGGGAATCACGCATATGGTAATCATGTGACTCCATGAAGTTGCAATCCTTGTAAATACATGCCGGTTGCCAACATGACCATGAGGATGCTATGATGGTTATATGTGCGAGCTCTAGTTGCAAGTCACTATTTTCAGTGCCAGAGTAACTTTCAAAAAGCAAATCAAGGATCGTGTCACCTATCCAGAGTTAAAGATGGCCCATTCAAAAACTAGAAGATTTCTGAGCAATTATACCTTTATATTGCTGGAATTCATCCAAATCTTGTTCTCCTTCATCTACTCTCTTGTTTCCTAGTCTTCTCCTAGGTCAGGAGATTCATGTCATTTCCTGTGCAGCTTCAGGTAGAGATATACAACTGTATATAGTCAGCAGACATGATTTCATATAGACACTAAAGAGGGCGGAGGAGAGAGATTTGTCTTGAGGCATGTCTCCTTCAAAATTATTTGGCACTATCCAGTCAGTAAGGAGCCCAATTCCTCTACAACAGTCCTTCTGACTTCTATTCCTGGCAAATAGTTGAAGGCAGGGGTGAAATCCACTTACCTTTGCTACCAGTTTGCAAATGTGAGAATGTGCACGCCTTTTCCACACACGCACAGAGCTTTCGGTGCATGCGCAGAGGGTCAAAAACGGACGTGATGACGTCCGGGCGGGTCAGCGGAGCCTCCTGTCGCTGGCACTACCGGTTCACCCGAGCCGGATATAACAGGGTGCATTTCATCACTGGTTGAAGGGGATACTATGAACTATGGTGTTTTGCATGCTGAAAAATACAAGCAAAACTAAAAGGGATGCACTCCCTCATCTAGTTATGAAAAATAGTGACCAATGCAGTGTCTATCTCATATCCAAATCTGAATCTCAATATAAAATATCCAGATATTATTCACAACCTTCTGTAACTGACATCCTACCTCATTCGCAACCACTTTTCTTTAAATATCCATGTTGACTGGTTCAGTGGTGGTGTCTTGAGAAGGGGACACACCACTGACTTTTAAGTCTGGCACTATTGACCCTATTTATAAGAGGAATTTGCAATCATTTAAACCCAGTCCCTTCTTTCTTCACTGTAGGTCAAACCAATCAGGAAGGCGAAGGATTATGCCCACAAATGAGAGTGCTCTTCTCATAGAGGACAGTGGTCATATCCTCAGAATTTACACTTTTGAACGAATCCCAGATGCCATCCTTGTCATTTTAGTTTCTAGAAAGCATTTCACTTGTTTTCAGATGGAAGCAGAGTATCATGAATCTCATAGCAATAGCAATAGAACTTATATGCTGCTTCATAATGCTTTACAGCCTTCTCTAAACGGTTTCCAGAGCCAGCATATTGCCCCCAACAATCTGGGTCATCATTTTAACATTGAGCCAGTGAAAATCGAACTGCTGGCATTCAACAGAATTAGCCTGCAGTACTGCATTGTAATCACTGCGCCACCATGGCTGTTCTCATGTTCTTCACTCCCGAGCTGTACGTTCATAAAAAAGAAAAGCAGAAAATGAATGTTTAAGATCAACTATGCTATAGATGAGGGGTCCCCAATCCCCAGTCTGTGGATCGGCAATCGGCCACACATGCCAGAAACTGGGCCACGCAAAGAAGCGAAGCCCCATCTACAGGATGCAAGCAGCACGTGAAACCCTTCTGCTCCACAGAAAAACCTCTCTCCACAGAACTGGTCCCTGGTGCCCAAAAGATTGGAGGCCATTGCTATAGACACATTTTGCTTGATTCATGTGAATGGTAAACTATCAAGGATGAACATTTTTAAAAATAGCTGCAGATCCCCTCCCCCCAAGCATTTAACATGTAATATATGCAAAGTTCAATAAATATTTCTTTGTGATGTTTGACTAATAATGTTTGACTAATTAACAAATAAGTATCTCTAGGTCCGTCTCAGAGGGTAGACCAAAAACTTAGATAACAATTATAGATGGCAAGCTTTATTTTGTTTTGTTCTGTTCTGTGTTAATTCAAAAGGCAAAAGCATCTTACGTTAACATACAACTACAACATATAACTGATCTGTTTAGTAGCTAAAACCATATATCCAACCCAATCTAACCTGTTTAAGATCTTCTTGGACATCCCATTCTAAAAAGGTCTCAGTATTAGTTTGCTCTGTCAAAATAATTTAAAATCTTTCATCCTAGATTTGTGAATCTCTTTTGATATTTTGCAGGTACATGGTAGATCAGCTCAACCTATTGAATGCCAACTATTGATTGTATTTACTTACATTTAGCTAAGATGCCTCTTCCTGCAAATTTTTTACAATTTACTCAGATTAACTGGGGAGGTCTATCTCCAGAGTGGGGCTGACTTTTTCTGTGGTGGCCATGTGGTACTAGAATTTCTATTTGCACTTTAAAGAATGCTTTAAAATCATATCTTTTCTAGTTGACCTGTAACAATATTTTGTTGTGTGTATATATATATATGTGTGTGTGTGTTTTTCTTCTAGCCAGGTTTTCCCTACGTAACCAAGGTTTTTTGTAGCTCCAGCTCAGTAGAATCACATCTACTCGGTTCTGGGCTTTTTTCTTTTCTAACAGCTAGCAAGCTCTAACTGCTAGGTGGGAGACCTAAATTGATCCATTTCTAGCTCATTTGTTTTCATCAGTAGGCCACACCCATAAACCCTACGAAGAAGTAAGAAAATTGATACTGTACCTTTACAGGGAGGATACATAAGATATGGGTGTGGCCTACTGATGAAAGCAAACGAGCTAGAAATGGGTCTATTTAGGTCTCCCACTTAGCAGTTAGAGCTTGCTAGCTGTTAGAAAAGAAAAAAGCCCAGAACCGAGTAGATGTGATTCTACTGAGCTGGAGCTACAAAAAACCTTGGTTACGTAGGGAAAACCTGGCTAGAAGAAAAACACACATAAACCCTACGAAGAAGTAAGAATATATATATATATATATATATATATATATATATATATATATATATATATATATGTGTGTGTGTGTGTGTGTGTGTGTGTGTGTGTGTGTGTGTGTGTGTGTGTAGAGTTAATATTTCGGGTTTCTTCCCGTGTAATTGTGGATATATCCCTAAAAGGGTAGAAGCGACATTTCGACAGAATCCCATCTGCCATCATCAGGCTTATGTCAGTAGTCTTTTGCACTAACATATATATATATATATATATATATGTTTTCTGAGGTTTTCGCAGGTGTTTGTATGTAGGTCTTTGGTTATTCGGGTTTTCTCCCACGTAAAATTGGAGGTTTCTTGGCAACGTTTCGACAAAGTCGCAATTGCTCCTAGAAGCACGAAGCCGAAGACACCAGCCTGAAGATGACGCATGAGACTTCGTCGAAACGTTGCCAAGAAACCTCCAATTTTACGCGGGAGAAAACTCGAATAACCAAAGACCTACATATACATACATACATACATACATATATATATATATAATAAATGTTTTAAAAATCTTGAGTGGCAATTGATAATTTAATGTTACTATGGGATTTGTTGTTTAATATGCTTCACTTTTATATACCCCCCAAAACTTTTATAATGGGTAGTTTAAAAGTCAAATAATCTCCTTTTTTCTTTCCTTAAAATAGCTGCTGAAAGAACTGATAAGTATTAAAATATATATGCAATGTTAAATCATTAAAACTCATCACTGCATTAATTATGAAATAGAAGGAGAAGGAATAGAAGTTAATGATCCATAATTGATCTTAAGTGACAACATAATCCAATGCTGGTTTAAAAGAGAATTTCCAATTTCCGATGGAATACAGGTGAAGAAGCAGCTGAACTTACCTGATGCTGTCAGGCACAGTCATGGTGTTGAGTTATATACAAGGGTTTTAAAGACTTGATTGATATAGTAATAGCCCTGTAAGTATCTTGTCCTATATATATCTTTAATAGTAATGCTCTGCAATTTGAATTGTACTTGTAGGTGAACTGGTAACCCAAGCTGTAGATAAAATAAAGGTGCCATGTGATACCTGAGTTGAACATTTTGAATTGTTTTTCATTCAGTTTGAAATAAAATACATTATAGTAATTACATTAAGACATTACTAACATATACAGGATTGTGATCTTGTCAGATTCTACCAAGATGGAAAGCAATGATCAACCTCAAAGTAATGCAAAATCAATTTTATTTATTTATTTATTTATGCAAATTCAAAGCTTTAATTAATAGCTGATCATTTAATAATAATCTCCAGAGTCATTCTCATCTTAAAGAAAAATTTAATTAGAACAGACTTTTTTTTCTGTATAGTAATAGACTTTTTGTACAAAGAATTTCAGTTTTGTCTGGGTTTACCTTTACTACTTTATTCACATCAAATTCCTTTGGGTCAGTTACTAATCTTATGGAAATGGATCATTAGGAAGACACACAGACCTTCACAATCTCTTCTGAGGGATCAGTCTTTTCCCCACCACTAGCATCAGTGACAGTAGCATCTATCACATGGTTATTTATCTTCCCTATGGCTATGCTCAGTTGTCTTGCTTCCTACGATATCTCTTCCTCAGCTCAGTAAGCTTCTTAATGTTATCTAGGAAGAAGCAAAACAGGTTTCATTTTTCCAACAATTATCTGTCACAGCATCTTCATGCACGTGCTGTTGTGCTTCTATATATATATTTTCTTCTATCATAGAGTACAGTGATGGCTAACCTTTTCGGCACTGAGTACCCAAACTGGAACATGCGCAGCGCCGGAGCACCAAAAACCCAAAGATCAGCTGGCCGGTGCGCAAGCTTGATCTTTGGGTTTCTGGCGCAGAGAGAGCTCTGTGTGCCACCTCTGGCACGCATGTCATAGGTTCATGTATATAGTATATCTCCATGCAGGGGCAGGTTTCAAATTCACTCGTGGGCGCTCGTGGGCGCATAAGACGCTTCTGCACATGCACAGAAGCCTCCTGATGCTGCTGCTACTGGTTCACCAGATCCGGGGTGAACTGGTAGCAACCCACAACTGTCCCCGTGGCTAGAAATGAAGTCTTGTGTGTGCGTTGAAAATAGGGATAGATTCCCCTGAAATGTTAGCCTAGCTAAATAATTTTTTTAAAATGCAATCCTGTCCACAAGCATATGACATCATAAATTATCTGCTAAGCAATTAGTTTAGGCAATTTTCCTATTTATCAATTTATTAGTTTAGACTTCACTAAAGTATCCTCCCCACCCCAATAAAGGGCTTCTCTTCATTTCTGTACCTGATTAAAAATGTAGGTGCAATCTACAAAAAAGATATATTGTGAAACCACCTTGTAAAAGTGATAAAAGAAATCTGCTTCTAAAACTAAAAACACCAGATTTGTAGTAAGAAGTTGAAGGAAAAAAATGTGATCTGGCCTGCCTTATAAGGCAAAAGAGAGTGTCAGGCCTAGAAGCCATTTTTTTTCGTTGGATCTTCAGGCCTGTCTGAAGACTTGCAAATGATGATCAAAGTATTTTTGGTATAAAATCAGTTCTAAACATTCTTGGGGGAAATAAACAGGAAAACTTACCATGAGAATGGAGGACCAAACAAATATAGCCCCTCAAACAAAATGAATAACGACGACAAAAAAAGCAAAATAATGTTTCTTGGGACATCCAAATTACACAAAAGAAAGAGAAAGGAAGTTGAAATATTATTCTATTATCAGGAAATACATATATTTGCTAGCTATCATTCAACATGTTATATTAGAATTAGAATAAATATTAGAATACTCTGGCTTTTAGTGGCATATAAAAATAAAATATTCTCCAGATAAAAGGTTCTATGACATAAATGATTCAAAGTTGTTTGTTATTCCAATTTATTCCAAAGTAACCATCGGTAAAAAAAATAAGCTGTGATTCAAAAATTGTTTACAATTATGTATATTTTCTGACCAAAAAGGCAACATATTACTAGTAGACTATTCCTTGTCACTTTTTGTGAATTTTCATTCAGAATACATTGAGAAACTTAATTTTCTGCTAGATAATTCCAAAAGTGCTTTATTCAAAAGGCAACTGGACTTTCTTTTTCCTTGAAGATGTTTTGCTTCTCCTCCAAGAAGCTTCTTCAGTTCTGACTGAATGGTGGATGATGGAAGGTTTACGTGTATTCCTTATGGTCATCTGATCATTAGGACTCTTTTTGAGAGCTGTTGAGGCCACTTGGAGGTTTATCTGCACCTTCAAGAATCACCCAAAGAGTGCAAATGGGTGTGGAGCCTTCTGGGAACTGCTGAAAGGACTATGTTGTAAACAGAAGATAGGTGGTGTAGTATTTCCCCCCCCCCACTGCCCCCCATTGAGAGAGGGCTGTTCAGTCTTAATGTAGATGGCCTCTGTGACCCAAATTGACCCATATACCGATATATGGTTTCTATATGGCAGTGATGGCTAACATTTTTGCTCTTATGTGCCAAAAGTGGGGGGAGCGTGGGGGGGTCGCACGCACATGTGCCCACACCTATAATTCAATACGCCCTGCCCCCCATGTGCAACCTCCCATGCTCCCACACTTTTGGCATGTGATGGCACGGTGGTTTCGGTAGGCCCGTTTTTTGCCTTCCCCAGGCTCCAGAGGCTTTTCTGGAGCATGGAGGGGGAAAAACAGTCTTCTCCACCCCCCAGAGCCCTTCCAAAGGCCAGAAACAGCCTGTTTCCCAACTTCCGGTGGGCCCGGAAGGCCCGAAAATCAGGTGGCCAGTGCGCACATGCGCACTGGAGCTGAGCTAGGGCAACGCTCGTGTGCCCACAGATGGTTCCCATAACAGGTAGTCCTTGGCTTATGACAACAATTGAGCCCCAAATTTCCATTGCTAAGCAAGACAGTTGTTAAGTGATTTTTGCCCCATTTTACAACTTTTCTTGCCACAGTTGTTAAGTGAATCACTGCACTTGTTAACTTAATAACATGGCTGTTAAATGAATCTGGCTTCTCCATTGACTTTGCTTACTATAAGTCACAAAAGGTGATCACGTAACCCTGGGATTCTATAACCGTCATAAATACAGGCCAAGCATCTAAATTTTAATCAGGTGACCGTGGGGATGCTGCAATAGTCATAAGTGTGAAAAATGGTCATAATTTTTCAGTGCTGCTGTAACTTCAAATAGCCACTGAACAAATGGTTATAAGGACTAACTGTATTTTACTAAATACCTGTAATAATGATAGGATTCCCAGATGCTGCTTAAACAGCTTTAATCCAGGTTTAAGAAAACATGAAATAATATATATTAAGCACAGATAAAGCATGAATTGTTTTTAGCAAAAAGCAAGAAATGCTTCAAGTACGTTTCTTATTAAAAATACACTTTTTTTTAAAAAAAAATCTTTTTAGCTAGAACAGATTAAACTGGTAATTTCTGTCTTCAGAACATTAAATAATACATTTTTCTTTCAGAGGTATTTATGATATAATAATGTACACCTTCAGAAGAAATATGGAAAAGTACAGACAACAAGTATTAATGATTACTGAATATGTAGGTTAAACTAAAGTTTTCTTGAAGATAATGGACTAAAATCAATGGATTAGAAATAATACTGATTCCTGTGGGCTTATTACAATTATTATTACAGTCAGCTCTATTATTTCATGGTGGTCTCTTTTATAATATAAGTTTGAAATCAGTCCAATAAATGCAAACTCAATGAAAACTGATTAGAAGGATATATGGCTTATAATTTGGCATACAAGATTTATAGCAGATGATGAAATGAATGTCAGTATTAACAGTTTACTGAGCTGAACATACATGATTTGAATTCAGACTATTGAAAGCAATGTATCTCTGCACATTTCAGAAAAAAAAAACCTCAAAGAACTTAGAAATTAAATTGCTATGAAAATATTTAAAGGAGCCAGATAAGCATCTTTCCTTTATATTGTTTTAAAAAATGCATATTTCCTACTGTATAGAAAACTGTCTCACATTTCTTGAAGTTTTGAAAAACTGCCTTGTTTTTTCTTTGGTCAAAATCTTGTTGAGTGCAAAAGTTGCATTATGAAGTTGCATTATACAATTTTAAACTCTGTCACAAAAATGGGGAAATGTTTAAATAAATGCAATATCTTATATAGTTTTATTTTGTTTTGTACTATAAATGCTTGGAAGTACAAAGTAATCTAAATCTAGATCTTAAATTCATATACTTGGTATACTTTCTTTTAGGATGGGAAAGGTTTAGAATTTTTAGTGATAGAATAAAAATTTATCCCAGTAATCATTTGTTATTCTCTGAAATATTTATTTCATTTCTAAAGTCAATTCTTCTCCAAATTTTTATAACAATTCGTTAATTTTTAGAATATATATTTTATATGTGTACATAGTAACTATTTAGTTTATACTTTTATATTATATATAATATTAAGATTAAAATATTTAAGTTCTCCCTGCCATGCAGAGTGTATGCAGGAAGTACACATTAAAATACATTTAAATATAATATATACAATATAATGCTGTACATATAATTTTATTTTTTAATTCTTTAAAATGTTTTATTAGCATTACTAAATTAGAGATTGTGAAGATATTTAATATTGTATTTCTTTCTAAAGTTCATGTTTTTTCTTTACTGCTATGGATTTATAGATTTATTTATTTGTTTGTTTGTTTGTTTGTTTATGTTTATTTATTTATATATATCACTTTCTCTCTACACAAGACCTAGTATGATTCTAAATTAAAAATTATAAAATTATAAAAACAAGAAAAACAATACTATTAGAAACAAGAGTTAATATCATTTATTAAAATCAATATCAGGGTTTTTTGTTTATTTTAACATCTGGCATAAAGATAAAGTGCGTGTAAACATAGAAATCGGTAATATGGCCCATATGCCAGCCATGAATCTTTGTTATCTAATCATTGCTCATTTTAAAGTTATCCCAAAATTTT
Source organism: Arizona elegans (assembly GCA_022577455.1). Classification (NCBI taxonomy): domain Eukaryota; kingdom Metazoa; phylum Chordata; class Lepidosauria; order Squamata; family Colubridae; genus Arizona; species Arizona elegans. The sequence goes on along the minus strand of JAKOOJ010000002.1, from coordinate 13,936,226 downwards.
GTGGCAACATGTTTCACACATTAACTCCTGGAAAGGAATTAGCAGGTTATTATCTTCATTGGTTGTCCTTCCATTGGTATGAAAACAGTTTCTCTGACATTCCTATAGTTTTCTTGATTTCATAAGTCTCTCTCAATACATTTCCTGGCAAGAAACTCAAATGTTTCAAACAATCAGAAGAATGATTTATCTGCTGTTCGTTTTAGTTCTCTCTTTGTAAATTCTCCAGCCATCTGGTACTGCCATATTGTAATGTGTTTGGGGAAAAGGTATTCACCAATCCTAATATAATGAATGCAGTTCCATGGAATCATAAAGTATATATTATTTAAGATTTAGAGCTTGAATGCAAATGCCCGTTTACTGTGATAATTTGCTGTAAAATTAATATAATATTTTATGGACACATTTGTTTAACTGTGGTTTATAGAATAAATTAAATTGGTTGGTTGCATACAAGACAAGTGATAAACCATTAAGCTTCCAAAGACTTTTATGTTAAAGTTGACAATCTATATTTTATGCAAAGTAGTCATAACTAAAACAAAGAACAAAACACTGGCAACATTTTTGAGATAGTTTGTAACATCCCTGTGACAACTAAATATGAATTTCCCTGATTGTTATATCTCACTGTTGGGTGGTGACAATGATAACCTAAAACACTGTCTCAGTTTTTATGAAATGTATGAAAACATTTGCAACAAGAATTTTATATTGGTACACACATTAGTTTCAGATTTTGCGGGCCTTCATACACTTCCTTTAAAATAGCTTTCTTTTTTTCATATTTATGTAACATTATTTTACTGTTGATTGCATTTTTACACCACACAAACTGCTTTGAGTACATTAAAGAAAAATATTTGAGATGTTTCAAGTAAATTAAATCTTAGCTATTGGGGAATATTGAGATTAAAATAATAATAATCATCACCCTCTGTAGACAAATAAAAAGCTTGGATAGTGAATTATTAAAAGATCAAGATCCCTTTAAGGCTACCTTGAACATCATAGTTCGTTTGTATTACAGTATCGTCCCGGGCGGGACCCTCAACGAGGCTCTGATAATGTCTCCAACAAGTCTTCGGACAGTGATGTCAGCGATGTATCAGCAGTCTCGAGAACCAGTAGTGCATCCCGTTTTAGCAGCACTAGTTATATGTCTGTGCAATCAGAACGGCCAAGAGGAAACAAGAAAATTAGGTAAGAAACTACAAGTCTGCTTTCGTCTTTTTTTCCATGAGTTGAGCTGGATCCCAGTACATATCTCTTCCAGTACACTTTCTGAAATTTCAGTGTAGCCTTCTGTTTCCGTTTACTTACTTTCAAAACAGTTTACTAAAACACCACACTATAGGACAATTTAAAATAGATGTTCTGGATTATAATAGCAAGTCATGTATGGTTCTTAATGACTACATTTCATAAATGTATGTCATGGCAGTGTAACCTCATTATGATGTTCCTAAAATAGGCCTCTTCTAAAAACTTCCTCCCCCCTCAGTACTGCTTTAATTCTGTCTGTAGGAGAGCCAAATTGCCTTCCATGTGAACCAGGAAACTGTAGAGTTCATGATGCATTCATTATGTGTGCAGCTGTATGCACCTTCACATTCGTCCGGCAGACAAGATAATATTTAATGTTGGTAGTGGTTATGGATTTCGCAAAGCCATAGAGCAGTATTACAGATGTGTATATTTGTGTACAACACATGCCGAAAGATTTATAAATATTTTTGTCTGTTAAAGAATATCTATACAGATATTTTTGTCATTTATGTTATTGTACAGACTTCTTGCCATTTCTGCTCTTAAAAATAGTAAGAGTCTATCTTAATTAGTTTGTAGAATTGGGCTGCATGTTTTTTCCCCCTCATCATTGCCATTTAGTATTTATTTTGTGGCTGTCCCCTCCCACCCTCAATTAAGTAAATGTTTCAATTCTGTCTTGTTTTCCTAACTGGGTTCTGTCTTCTTTTTCATTTGCTTGCATGCTTCCTCAATTTTTGTTCGGAAGATCACATGAGGAAAGAAAAGAGGGAGGGGAGGAAGGGGATGGGGAAGTATTCCTTGAGAAAGAAGAGGAGAATCAGGAACTGGAGAAAAAGTTGGATGAACAAGATGATGAAAAGGGGGAAGGGGAGGAGGTGACAAAGAACTGTGTTGAGGAAGATAAAGAAGCAGAAGAGGATGAAGGGGCCCAAGAGGAGATAACTGAGGAAGGAACAGAAACAAGCAATAAAGAGGATTTGCAAAGGAGATACTCACAGAATGATTTCAGGTAAAATTAGATCTCCATTTATTAGAGAGTTCTATCATTTGCAGTAACATCTTTATGTTTCCTTTTTGTGTCCATCATTACATTTTAGCTTATTATTTTAATAGTCAACCAATGTTCTATTTCGTTAAATTATTTTACAAAAGAAATAACAAATTACAGAAATGTTGCCCATTTTGTATAGCAGTGATTCTCAACCTTTTCTTCACCATTGATCTCCTTTAAATATCTTTTGTAGCCATGGTTCATGGCCACGGACCCCAACACTTAACTCAAGATTTAAATCATAACAAATCATAACAGATCTCATAACATCAGAACATTATTCAAGCCTTCGTAGACCCCCTGTGATGACATTGTGCCCCCCCCAGGGGTCCACGGACCACAGGTTGAGAACCACTGTTGTATAGTATAAAAATGAAGGCTAACAATTGATTGACCTTGATTCACATTAAGCTGGAATTCATGAGATAAATATAGAAAGGACATCTAGTTTTAGATTTAGATTTAGATTTTTGTCATTTTAACAGAATTCTGTCATACCGACATATTCCATAATATAGAAATATAACATTCTGGAGCTATGCAGGTAGCATTCTTTAGGCAGAATGGATATTGATACAGATGGCTTTATGTGTCATTAATACAACCCATATGAAGAAAAGACAATATTTTTTCTTTATTTTTGTTCCCATAAAAGAATAATATTATCAGTGAGGATAATAATGGATTACTCAAGCCATCCATTTTTTAATTTATGTTTAGAATCTTGCGGAAACTGAGGGAATATACTATAAAATTCTATTCTTATTTGGCAGGGACATACTTTGATCAATAATTATTAATTCTATTATTAGTATTATATCTTTTAAAGCTTTCAGAAATAGGGATATTATTACAGTTTTGTTTTCTGAACATGAGCCTCGTCACAAAATCACAGAATCATAGATCCTGTGATAGATAGGAAGCCATTTAGGCATTGAATCTAAAACCACGTTAAGTGCAGTAATTAAAACTGAAATATCTTGGATGCTTGAATGCATCTATTGAAAATGAACCAACCATCCCTCTGGGTAACTGGTTCAACTATTCAACTGGACTTTACTGTTTTTTCTCCTAACATTTAATTGGAAACTTTTCTGTAGTTAGAGTACAGTATTTGATGTCCTGTAATCTGTTATAATTTCTTCTGTGACATTCTTCCAGATATTTGGAGAATGTTAACATAACTCTCTTCTTCTTCAGATTTTTCTTAAAAGGTTTCAATTTAGAAATGTGATTTGGAAAACAGATTTATATAGGTGTAACCTAAAATTGTGTCTGGATTTTTTTAGCCACACCATTCTACTGCAATTACAAAATCTTTTTCAAATATTAATGATAAGCCAAATAGCTCTTGTCCTATACTTGATTTATTTTTCCTAAGTGAAGACTTTGATTAAATCTCAGTCTATTGCTTTTATCCATTTTTCCTACTTATCAAGATAATTTTAAATTTTACTTCTGTCTTTTAGGCTATTAACTATTTCACCCAGTTTTATGTTTTCTACCGATATCATAACTAATATTTTCATCTTTTTATCCAAGTCATTAATGAAGGTGTTGTAGCTCAGTGGCTAAGACGCTGAGCTTGTTGATCAAAAGGTCAGCAGTTCGGTGGTTGGAATCCGTAGTGCTGCTTAACGGGGTGAGCTCCCGTTACTTGTCCCAGCTTCTGCCAACATAGCAGTTCGAAAGCATGTAAAAAATGCAAGTAGAAAACTAGGGGCCACCTTTGGTGGGAAGGTAACAGTGTTCCATGTGCCTTTGGCATTTAGCCATGCCAGCCACATGACCATGGAGACATCTTCAGACAGCGCTGGCTCTCTGGCTTTGAAACAGAAATGAGCACCACCCCCTAGAGTCAGGAATGACTAGTATATATGTGCAAGGGGTACCTTTACCTTTTTAGAATACTGGGTTCAAATCTGAACATGGTTGCATCCAGTTGGTATCTCTTTTCAGTTTGATGAAGAACCACATTTGAGAACTTTTTCAGATCACACACAAGTGAAATACAAACTTTTCTTTCACTACTGAATTTATTTATATTTCTTATCAAATTTTTATGGCATCCCATCACAAATAGCGACTCTGGGAGGCATACAACAATTAAAATAGTGGGCAAACAGTGCAATGGAAATAGTTGATTGAGTAATAACAGATCCTACCTCCTCCCCACCCTGGCCCCGTCCTCCCCATGTGTCTTTAGTTTTTATGTCTGATTTTAACTTTCTGTGCTTTAACTGTATATGTAACTGTAAGCCATCCAGAGTTATCCTATGGTAAGATGGGCAGCAAATAAAATAATAATAAAATAAAGTAAATAAAATAGAATAATAAAATTAAATAATAAATGAAATGAAATAAATAGAATAAAATAATAATAAAAATAAAATATTAAAATAAAATAAGATAAAATAAAATATTGAAAATGTACTGCTCTAGTCTTATCTCTTTTCCTTCTCCCTCTCCAGTAATAGAGAAATTGTTGGGCTTGATTGTATCTTTTTTATTCAGAACAAAATCTCTGGGACATGAGAATTGGCTGTAGAAATAACTGGAAAGGAATTCATAATTCTGGGATTGGGAATTTAAAAGCAGAGGATAATTGGACAGCATAAGGGAGAGAAGAAATGAGTGATGGTATGAAGGAAAATTTTGCCAAATATTTATTGGGATATAAAAGGCCATAAGAATCCAGAAGGCAGGAAAAGGCAGGAGCAGAAAATTTTCACCCTAGAAAAAAAATCACTCAATCAGTCCACAGGAAAAAACAAAGAAACCCTGTAATATCATTACACGTATTCTGTTTTGCATGATTTTCATTCACTGTTGTTCCAGAGCAATTTTTTTTAAAATGTAAAACATTGTGTATACTCTTGTCTTCCTATGTTCTACATTTGTATTTATGGGATTTTGTTCGCAAGTTTTAGGAGAACTGGAGTTTCAAGGATAATTTTGTTTCATCCTACCTAGTTTTGGAAATTGAGATTAAAGTCTAATATCCATCGATGAGACTAGTTTAGACAACAGGCATGAAAACAAAATTGGACGCACATCTATCTTCAGTTGATCCTGGCATAATACTGCCTCCTCTTTGGGAAAGCATTTGATACGAAACTACTGCTGGTTGCCGAAAAGCTTATAATGTAAGCTTTATTGGAAGTGTTTTCACAGATGATGCATACGTGAAATATATGAGTGAACTGTTTTTCTCTCCAAGCACAATGCAACCATACTTTTTTAAATGTATTTTTTTTTTTAGAAAATTTCCTTGAGAGGAAACAAATGGCAAGAGTTAAGATCTCATTGTCTCGCACTGGTCTTCTGTTTCAAGAATGTCACCTGAAAAGGTGACATTATATAACAAAACATTGCAGAAAAATTATATAATAAAATGTTGCAGAAAAGTTTTTTCCTCTTCTGTTCAAGCATGTCCAGTTCTTGGAAACTTTCTAGAGAAATATCTGCAGTTTTCTTGGTGAGGTTTTTCAGAAATGGCTTGTGATTGTGTACTTCCTAGGGCTGAGAGAGTGTGACAGGCCCGAGGTCACCCAGTTGGCTTTGTGCCTAAAATGGGGCTAGAGCTCACAGTCATAGTCTTCTACCCCTGCACCAAACGGGCTCTCAGTCTATAATAGAATATACTGAAAAATGAACAATATCCTTGTCAATCAACAAGCACTCTTGTAAACAATAATACAAAATGACTTGCTAATAGAGATTACCATATTTGTAAAAGACAAAAAAAGGTTATGTTTAATTATGAGTACTGCATTAATTTTACTAACTCTTCCAATGGTTTTTCTAGTTATTTAAAGCCTCTCAGTGCCCTATTTTAAATCCATTATCGGTTTTTTTTAGTCATTATATATAACAATATATGTTATTAGTTTTTAACTCTCATCATAGTTGCTTATTACAGAAATCTTTTCCGCAAGCTTTCAATTTATTTAATAATATTGATCAGCAGTATATCATGTTACCTAAGCTTGTATTACAATTTTGCTTATTTCATGTATTTTTGATGGTTCGTTGCCTTAAATTTAAAAACATAGTGAAAATAGTTTTAAAATTTTTATGACATTTTTATGCTCCAATTTCATTGATTCAGCTGAATTTTTATGTTCAGTTTAGCTTAATATACAGTATTTCTCTTATAGGAAGCTTCAGTGTGTGTGTGTGTGTGTGTGTGTAAAATCTAAAATTATAAATGTAATTGGGCTACATAAATATCCACTATAACAATTCTGAATGACAGTGAATTAAAGATTGTTTGTTTCCATTATAGGTTGGGGTGTCAAGGAAATTAACTTTTTAACTGCGTTTACACTCTTAAATTCACCAAGTATGCACGTCTGCAACATAATTCAACTACTCATTTCAGTGTAGGGCTGGTGTGCTTGTGCATATTCATATTAGCATATTTTTCAGATCATCCTTATCTTTACATTCTCTCTTTGTAAGTAAAGGCCTATTGAAGATAATCAGAATATTAGCCAATTTGTTAGATTCTGTCTTTCTTGCAGGAGGTCAAGACAGCATACACAGCATCCCCTCATTTTTCCCACAAAAGTAAATAACACTTCAATTAATAATACAACATAACATAACCTAAAATTTGCATATATGTACACCAAATTGAATTTTGGTCAATCCCCCATTTAATCTTCATCTCCGAGGGCCTGGACTAGAGATATTTGAGCAAAATAATGAAATATTTTATCAGAGATTGTTCCTTGAGAATTGCCAAGATAAATGTAATAAAAATAATACGTAGTTATTCAGCTGTTTATAAGAGTAAACTAACTTTCTGTGAGGCATGAAAACTATTTCTAAGATGCAGCAATTTAGACTATAGATTAGGATGCACATTATATGATTGAATATGCATATAATGTTAAAAATTACTTTCATGGATAATGTATTTATTTTATTTGTCTTGCCCAACAAATGTTTTCCTTAGCATGTTTCCCTAGCATTGAACAAGAATCTTGTCATTAAACAAGAATCTTGTGTAATGACTGATTGGACAAATATGCATACAGGTAGATTGGTCTCTCCTAGCTCCAAGCCTCAGTAAATCCACCCACCTTCGTCTTCCCTCTTCTGCCCTTTTGGCTGCTCTTGCAGGGAAGTCAGCAGACCCACAACTGTGTGGCTCTGTGACTGCTTGCCATATCCCAAGACACCAGAGCCATCACACTTCCAGTTGCACTTGCTGCCCTGTGCTCTACACCCCTAGATGACCTACACTGCCATCTTCATGTCTTGCCACTTATGAGGCTTGCCTGGCCAAGGTGCCAGCTTGTATGGAACTGGCTTCATGCGGTGCGGTGAAAAAAAGAAAAAAAAAGTACTAAAAATTGCTGCAGTGCCCCAACGAGCCACTTTGCACTATGCTCCTGCACCATATGGGGCTGCCTTTGCAGTCTAAAAGGGGGAGCCAAAAGCAGCATTTCCCTCCTTTTCCATGGCAGCCCTACCCAGGAAGTCTTTGCAAAGAAATACCCCTTTGCAGGATTATGATTGCTTTGTGCTTTATCCCTGGGCAGAACCAGCTTAATACAGTTCAGCAGCTAGACTGGGCATGTCTCATTAGCAGCCGGAGCAAGAAGTATGGCAACAATGATCAGCTGGGTGGCAGGTGGACAAATGGGGACAGATAGGTAGATGGGGGAGTTGCAGCGCCCCTCTGGTTGTAAGTGCAGAAGGGCTGGCAAGTGTCTGAACTTTGGTCACATGACTGCGGGCACACTCCAACAGCCAGACCTTCACAACATCCCTTTATTCAGCACCATTGTAACTTTGAACTGTCACTGAATGAATGGTCATAAGTCAAAGACTACCTCTGTATTATTGATACTCATATATAAGAATAATGAACAATAATAGCACACATGATGTATTTTTTTTTAATTATAAATTTTATTAAAACACAAATTTGACATTTACACAACATACGACATATAAATAGCTTATCCTTTTTAAGCATTATTTCATAGTGGTCTTCCATCTGTTACTTTATACTTCTTCCCCTATTTCTTAATCTAATACTACTTCTTTTTCCCCTCCTTCTCCTTTTCTTCTCTTTTCCTCCCCCCTCCTTTTCCCTATAGAGATCTATATATTTTGATTATATCTTTACTATTTTACAATTCTACATTCATATTATATACATAATTATACCACTCAATACATATAATATATATATTGTATTTCTGTTCTTCTCTCCTTGTATTTATTGTTCTTTATTGATAATGTTGAGCCAATTACACCATTTATTCCATATTCTGTAGTAGTCTGTCTCTTCTTTTTCTTTAATTTCTTTTGTTAAACATGATGTATTTCTTATATGGTTACAATATTACTGTTTAGCATACCATAATCGCAATGCCAGAGCTTTTCAGTAAAATTTACAAATAAGTTTTGTGATGAGACAAAACAATAACTACAAACTTATTGTACAATCAACTGCAAAGAAATCTGAATCTTTTCAACTTCGGTGACAAACCAATGTCTGTGTGAATTAATTGCTTCTCCCAAAAGTCATCCCAAACCTTCAGTCTGAAACCTTCCTTTACTGACTTCTTTTTCTTTTATTTATTTATTTCTTTTATGGCATTGTCTATCCATCTCCTGGCTGACAGTGTTTTCACATCTAAAATGCAAAGCAGACAGATTGGCGCTTCAGGACAGAACATAACTAAAAGCACCAGCATCAGTGGGGATATGTATACACTAGAGAAGAATGATGGCAGCCAATCTGACACGGCGGTGGGCACTGTGGGTGCAAGTGGCAAAAAACGGCGATCCAGTATTGGTGCAAAAATGGTAGCTATCGTGGGACTTTCACGGAAAAGCAGGAGCACCTCACAACTCAGCCAAACTGGTAGGATTAAAATTCCAGTTTCCATTCTTTTGTTGTGCGTGAACCTTGAGTTTATAATCTCCCTTTTTAGGGGAAATTTAATGTAGTTCAGAATGTTTATGATTTATGAAAATGATTGCTCAGCATTTCTTTAGCACTACCACAGTATTGGGGCTAAATGCAAATCTGAAGGTCTAAATTTAGAAAAGGGAGAAATGTTCTCTATTCATCACCATTAGATGGAATGCATTGCTATAATGAATGCTTTGTAAGAGTGTTTGCAGCATATTTCGAAACAAAAATGTTTATACAGGAAAACAAAGAAGTTTACAAACAAAAGCCAAAACATATATTTATAAATAATCCCTTTTCATCCAGTTTATTGTTAACTTCCATTTAGATTAATATTTAACTTCTGCTGAATATTGAAGACGTTAGTTTATTTCTTTTTTAAAAAACTTGTTTTTTAAACATTAATATTTTATTTTCAAATACAATGCCAAAGCAAATAATATAATGTATAAATCAATGTTTCAAAATGGTCTATGAATTAGATAATCAAAGTAATGATACGAAACATTTTAATAGAAAAAGTTCTCTGTAGGACATTGTTGCTTGATTAAGCATGATTGAGGTTTTTCCTACTTGATGTGCAAAGTTATGTAACAATCTGAAATAGAGTTTTAAATAGCAATACTTATCTTTGAACTGCAGGATGCAGTTATGGTGCCTTAATCTCTCTGTTGCATCCTTTGCATAGCTCAGCCCCTGTGAATGAATAACTCAAAATGTATCCCTCTTAATGGTTTCAGACTTTCAGTCAATCAGCATTTCATCTACAATAAGCACAACTAAGTCTGGCTTTCGGTTATTATTTATCATATATTCAAAGGAAGTGGTTGACTTATGTCCTAATTTCTATTATATAGCAACATTATATAACATAGTGGTTGTATGGATTAGAGGAGAGTGATTTGAGCCAGATCGTACTAAGGACAATGCAAAGTTGCTTGAAGAATGATTATTTCCGCTTACTAGTGCTAGCACTAAACATAAAGAGCAAGTAATTGTCAATTCAACCAAATTGTCAATTCCCCAAAATATATACGGTTATATCTATAAATACTAAATATTTGTACAGCAAAAGATGTACTTAATGACTTCAGTATAACATTCTTGCAGTTTCAATATAACTGTATTTGAATTTGTATCTGTTCATTTATATAAAGCATCTATAAGCATACAGGTAGTCCTTGAGTTACGATGGTAATTGGGACTGAAATGTTATGTGGTCACATGAATGTATCGCTTAGCAATGGCAATCCCATCGCTCACCATTGCTGTAGCTAATTGATTTTAGGTGAGGATACATCCTGATCAAGCAAAGTTCAGATGGAAATTGATGAATGGGCATTTTTGTATATATGAATATTTTTGTTCTGCAGGTGTTTATGTTTAAAACAAAGTATTAGTAGAAATCATTTCATTTGACTGGCATTGTTGAGGAGTGTTGAGAAGTTAGGCCTGGCCTAACTTTCTCCCTCTTTTTAAACATTTTTAATATTTTTAAATATTTTTTAGTATTTTTAATATTCAAAGTTTAAATTTGTTTTAAATTGATTGGGGTTTTAAATCTGTCTGGGCCAAACTATTTAATTCGATTTTATCTCTGCTTTTTAAATTTTGTATGTATGTATTTTATTGTTGGCTGTTCACCGCCCTGGGTCCTTCGGGAGTAGGGCGGTATATAAATCAAATAAAAGTAAAGTAAAGTAAAGTAAAGAGTGGAATAATAAGTACTGTACTTCAGAAGATAAGTGCAGAAAATAAGGACGGTGACTTCGACAGAAATATGCAGGCAAAGAGAGCTGAAGCATTTTTAAGCTCTGGAAAACAGGATAATATTTGGAAGAGATTTAGGCAAAGGTCTTCCTTATCTGCTACATTCACTAGAGTATAAGGGGGTAATAATCACATTATATAGATAAAGCACAAAATATGTGTACTTGTCAAATTTTCAAAATGTTTCATTTTCTCTAGTTATTTGTTTCTTCTATCCTTTTCTGTATCTTCCTGAAACTTTGTATATAATTTTATGCATGTATCTCCTAGACTTTTCCTTTTCTAATTCTTCCTTTCTACTACTGTAATTCATGCATTTTGTCCCATGTATTCTTAATATAAACATTCTGTATACATTGCTATGCAATTTTAGAGAAGTATATTACAATGTCTGAGACGTGCTAGTACTGAACAAATAGCAGCATTGCAATTCACATCAAATATTGATTCATAACTTGTATTATATACAAGCCTGTATCAGAATATGAAGTGAATGATACTCTCTTTCATCCTTAGCAAAGAAGTATTGAAAAAAATCTTTTGTTTTTATTAGTTTTTAACAGCAACTTTAATAAGCACTTGTGTGATTTGCACATTTATATCACGGAGTTGGTTTACCACAGACATAGGTATATATTGGAGGAACCAGTCATTTAAATTTAATGAGTTATACTATGTTCTATTTTCTTTATACCAGATGGAATGGGAGGAATAATTATTACCATCTCTGCTAAAAGATTTGTAGTCTTTTAACAGGAATGATAGCTCTTTGTTTAAGAGTCTTAGAGTGATAGGATAGATTTATCGGAAGACTTCAGAATCTTTATATTTAAATGCCATAATTCAGAAATTTTTTCCTTTGTCTCTTAAAAAAATGACTTAGTTTGCTTTAGGTTTTAAAATGGGGTGGTGGAGGATCACCTTAGATATGCTAGGAATATAGTTAGGTAGGCAAATGATACTTCCTTCCTCATCCTCCTGTTTTTTTTTGGTTGGGGATCCTACTAAATTGAGAATTACATATACTGTCCATATGTTCTAAATAATACATTAGAATATTTCAGGGTAACAATTATGTATTTATACTTCTTGTTCCAAAAGTGTACAGGGCCATTTTGGAAGGTATTTCTGGAGTTTTAAGAGATGAGACTGATTTCTTAAGCATTTACAAAGCTTACGCCATTAACCCTTAAAATGCAAAGCTTCCTTAGGGAAAAAGAAATAAAGCATCTAAATTTTTTCTTCCTTGTACACAATGAGAGAGGCTCAGGGTCTGTAAAGGAAAGACATCTTGCTGTACCCTTTAAACTTTCTGTAGTAAGAAATCACACCAAAAGAAATTTTTAATTTTCCTGTAGAATATTTATTTGTCAAAGTTTTATTCAAGAATGCCATACTGTTCTCTCATGAAACATTTAATGGGGCCCTTTGGATATAAGTTGAAAAACATTTCCTTTCTATAATACTAACTTGGTAACTTCATCAATCATTCCTTATGGCATAAATTAGAGGAAGTAGAACAAGATCAACAGTAGCAGGGGGAAAAAAAATCAACTTGCAAATTAATACCGACAAATGTGAAGATCCAGAGCAAGATGATTTGGAAGACTGATAGGAGAAATGGACTAACTTGTACTAACTGAATGATAACTCAGTAGAAATGCAGAGAGAACAAACGAGAGAAAAAAAGAAACAAAACGAAAGAACGTAGTTTTAGTCAGGAATAGTGAGGGAGAAGAGGTTGCCTCAGTGGTCCCTGTCTTGTGCAATGCTTCAAGTCCTTCTGTCCTACTTTTTAACATCCATATGAAGCCACTGGGAAAGGTAATCTGACCATTTGGGACACGATATCATCACTGTTCTGCTCTTATACAAGTAAACATTCAAGAAGAGATGTCGTTGACCTCTTATCTTGGGGGGAAGGTATAGACCTCTGGATGGAAGAGAATAGATTTAAATTGAACACAAGCTGTACAGTTACTGTTACTGTTTATACATTGCAGTTCTCCATTAATACTAATATTATCTCTGGACAGGCAAGTTCTATTTCTGAAGGAGTATATTTGTGGTCTGGGGACTTACTGGATTCACGGCTTTTTGAGCAGCAAGTGAAAGCAGTGGTTACAGAGACAATTGAACATTTCCCATTTATGCAACTTTACCTGATTACAATAACAGCCACATTACCACCACTATTGCAATGTGGCCCACAAATTTATATTATTTATATTTATTTATTTATATTCCATATTTCTAAAATGCCCATCACTCTCAGATAGGGGCTTTGGGCGGTGTACAATATAATATTGGACACAAATGTTTTAAAGACTACTCAGAAATTACAATTAGTCCTGGATACAACTCTGGATGCTGCAAGCATGTTACACCTATGCTGCAGGACTTTCGTGCAGGTGGCTTCTAGGTACAGTTAAAGTGCTTATTCTATAAACTTGGTTATGGCTTGGCATCTGGGTACCTGTAGAACACTGAGGTATTCCAACAGTTGGAAACTGTCCCTAGTTCCCAATTCTTGGAAATGAAGGCAAGAAGTTCTACTTTTCAATAGTAGTACCAATCTTTTGGAACAATTTCCTGGTGGAGATCAAACTATTTTCCTTCTTGAGGCTGTGAAGAAGGATGCTGAAAACCAAATTATTCCAGAGATCATTCTAACTAACAGGTGCTTTCGCTATCTTTTATTTGTAGAGTTACATTATTGTTATTTCTTAATGTTACTCTTATCTTGGTTTACTTGAACTTTGTGGCTTATTTTGTTATAAAAACATTTACTGTATTTTAAAATTTAACATGGATGTATTAATGTTTCCATGTTATGGAAGCTGCCAAGATTGTGTCAGTATAGAAATGACATAAACAAACAGATAAGTACATTGTTGTTGTTTTTTCCGAAACGAGTTAGAACATTATGACGAACAGTTCAGACAAACATTCTTGGTTTGAAGAAACTTCTGAGAAGTCTTTTAATACTAGGTTTGCCAGAGTGGTTCCTGGCAAACCTGGCTTTCATTTGGGAAGAAAATGGTCATCGCAGCTTCAACTTTGATTTGTTTTCAGAGTTGTGATGGCCTAAATAGATGTCTATATTTTCAAAGGATGAGCAAATGAAAAATAACTCATATAAAAATTATTCAAATATATTGTTGGCTTTTGTACTTCTCTTTCTGCTTCTGTTATTGGCAGGGACAGATACAGGAGATGCAAGATGACAAAATCCTGCTGATGTTAAATGGAAATGTGCTACTTCTTATTATTTTTATTTATAAAATATAGCTGCAGGAACTTTATGAATTATGATCCACATGGAAGTACGTGGATCATTCTTTGTAAAGTTCCTGCAGCTATAGTTGTGTATCTCCGCAGTAACAATAAAACTCAGCTTTTTACAAAGTTTCCTGAAAGTCACCGAAGAGACTCCAGAGGTTAAATAAATTCTTTTGCATAATTCATAGATTTATGTGTCAAGCTTTCCTCCAGAAGCACAAAACAAATTATACAAGGATTGCCTTTTGCTTTAGGATTTTTCTTACAATGACTGACTTCAAAAATATTTATTTATTATACAGGTAATCCTTAATTTACAACCATTTGTTTATTGACTGTTCAGAGTTACAATGGAACTAAAAAAGTGACTTATGACCAGTTTTCACACTTACGACCATTGCAGCATCACCATGATCACGTGATCAAAATTTGGGCACTTGGCAACTGGCATGTATTTAAATTTGGGGTCATGTTATGTGATCACCATTTGTAACCTTCCCATCTGGCTTCCAACATGCAAAGTGGGAGAAGTCAGATTCGCTTAATAGCCACATGATTCATTTAACAGCTGCAGTGATACACTTAACTGCGGTGGCAAAAAATGGGGTACAACTCATCTAATAACTGTTTTGCTTGGCAATGGAAATTTTGAGCTTAATTGTGGTCATACGTTGAGGACTACCTGTATTGGCTGGGGCCAAAGAATCCAGATTCTTGCTTCAAATGTAAGCAGTCTTTGATTATTTTTTGCTCCTAAATAATAGGGAAGACATCCCTTCTGTGAACACTGTTGTTATTATTATGGTTATGGTTGGCACAGTGGTTAGAGGTGGCGCAGTGGTTAGAGTGCAGTACTGCAGCTACTTCAGCTGACTGCTAGTTCGGCAGATCAAATGTCACCGGCTCAAGGTTGACTCATCCTTCCATCCTTCCGAGGTGGGTAAAATGAGGACCCAGATTGTTGGGGGCAATATGCTAATGCTAATGCAATATGCTACTATGCAATATGCTATATGCTAACTTTGTAAACCACTTAGAGAGGGCTGTAAAGCACTATGAAGCGGTATAAAAGTCTAAATAAATAAATAAATAATGGTTAATAAACTGAGTTATTACCAGATGACGACAGTTTTGTAAAACCGTCTAAGTAATGGTTATGTCATACAAGGATACAACTTGTATTGGGCACAGATCTAGAGCAACCTCTGCTTCTCTATCGAAATGGCCATCCTTTACTTCCTGCAAGAACTCCCTGAAGAAGGTAAAATACAGCAGCTTAGATACTGAAGTTACTGCCCAGAAGATACTGTTCAATATTTCAGCAGACCAGGCCAGGAAGACAAGCTCCCAAGCGCCTAACAGCTTGGGTGGACTATGGCTTGTTCTGCACATCTCACAAGGTTGGATGGCATGATCGCCTGGTGGATGAGAACATTGCCGCTATTCTGAGTGGGTCACTATGAGGGGTGAAAACCCTTGGATATGTTTCTTTCCTGCAAGATGACATGCTAATGTGGAGGGTGCCGGTGGTAATACTTTCATTCATATTGCTTTCACTACTAAATGAATGTGTTACTATGTAGAATGTTGTGAAAATAGCAGCTTAAAAATGATAATTAATACCCTTAATTAAAACTATAATACAGAACTACATTGAGTTTAATTTAAGAAATTGTCATCTCTTCTGTTTCAATTGTAGGCTAGTACTGCAACTCTTAAATATTTTGGTAAGCATTAGTACACCCTTGGCATAGATGCACTTAACATTCATTGACAAGAGTATACAGTCATGTTCTCTCCTACTTCTTATACCGAGACTATTTTTTTCAATTGATGAAGATGGTTGTTGATATCATGCAGCGACTGAAGGGTTGCAAAAATGAAGTGACCAAAGAGATGGAAGACTGAATTCCTATGAGCTACTTGTTTGAGTTTATAGCTGAAATGAATTACTGCATTTTACTTATATCATTTCCATAACCATACACTAGGAACATAAGAAACTGTCTTATACTGACTGAGATCCTTGACTTATCAATACCGGGGATGGGCCACCTTTTGTCAGCATCTCCTTCCTAGGGTTGTGAGAGAATGAGTATCCCAGAAGCATCCAAATTGTGTTTTCACAGCCTCCTTAAATATTAACAAAAAGAGTGCCTTACAGATTTCTGGAGAGGTAATTCCAGAGAGATGGCACTACTGTTGAAAAGGAGTAGTTCTACCTCTGCCTTGCATGTCATACGCAAGTTGAATCTGCTCCTTTTTCATCAGAACACACAAACAGGATTGGTAAACATTCTACTTGGAATAAGTAGCTTTACAGATATAGGAATGCAAAGTGAGATGGAGCTTTATAGCTCAAAGTCAGCACTTTGTGGTGTATCCAGAAGCCTGTTGGTAACCACTGTAGAGTCCATAACTCTGGTGTTATATGTGACTAGCAGAAGACTCATCTGCCAACAAGTTGTCTTCTGTATTTTTTATCAACTGAAACTTTTGAGCAGTCTTTGAATACAGTCCCACATAGAATGCAATGTAGAAATCTGTTCTGGTACTATATTTATGTAATAATTTAGTTTTCATTGAAGTGTACAGACAAGTTTTATAAAAAGCTTGAAAATCAGCTTGCAATACATAATAATCTAAAAACCTTCCTTCCGTGTTTATTCCGGAGGTATGTGACATAGCTATTGCGGATGGAATTGGCTGTTATAAAAAAAAGGAATTATATTTATAGGTGTAGGGGGTTATTGTTCAAGGCTGTATCATATCAGTGAATGGTAAAAGCAAATGAAAAAAATTATTTCTTCACCTGCGGCTGTTAGTATAATGTATAAAAGGTTCATTTTAATTCTCCCTTATTCTGACATAGAAAACAGATGCGATGATTGCTTTGATTGCATCAGTTTGTAAATTTAACATTGTAAATTGAAAAGTAAGTTAGAGGTAAAGGAATATTTTTTTCATTTTTATCTTTAAACTAAAATTAGATTATCCTGAGATAGTTTCCCTGTGAATGCTTATATGATGATGATTGTTATATATGATTATATGATTATATGTGATATGTGATAATTATAGCCTAGCACTAAAATGCTCTTGCTAGTTTGTATTTTATAGTTTAAAATCTCTCTCTCTCTGTGTGTGTATGTCTCTCTGTCTCTGTCTCTGTCTCTGACTCTGTCTTTCTCTCTCTCTCTCTCTCTCTCTCTCTCTCTCTCTCTCTCTCTGTGTGTGTGTGTGTGTGTTAGCATTATGTAGACACTACTAACAAAAGATCAAGGGCAGTCTACTGATGTGTCCATGAATTATATCTTTTCCCTTACATTTCAGAGTCAGTATAATCTTCTGTTCTCCATTATTGTATTAGTCACAAAATCAAACATTCTTTGCAATTTTAATTGGATGAGAATTAAAGATATACTGTATAGGGGTTCACAATTGACTACCTAGCTCAATCAGAAACATTATAGAATGTTGTAGCTGTCCTGCAGGTAAGGAGGAGCACATAGCTTGATTTCTTTCAACAGAAATATCATCTTTGTTGTGTGCAAAAATATTGCTCTCCATGCTCAGATAAAAGGAATACGGATTTCATTTTCCGAAACTGACCCTTTTCAGCAGCGAGTTTTGTTTGTGACTTTTTATACAGAAGTTGCATTACAGACTAAAAAGCGCTATTCTGCCTAAAAGCTTAATCAATCAGTCACACAAGTATATATCTATATTATATGTACATCATAGCAGAGAAGTTGTGATTTTTAAATATGCTATGAGATTTCTAAAATCCTAAGACTTTTAAACACATAATTTCAACTGTGACAAATCAAAGCTAAATTTAGAAGGCAGAAAAGAGCTTACTGACATTTCTTAGGTGCCTGGGTAAAAATAGGCTTTTAACTGGGTCAGATATGTTCAGTTTCAGTTTTATTATATAGACTTGACATTCTGATCACAATTTATTTCAAATAATACTGTATTCCTAACAAATATTAGGACATTATTTCATTGCATATTATTTTGTTTAAACTTGCAAACATTAATACTTCTTTTTTCAGGACTAGTTATCTCCCAGTCATATATAATGTCTGGCACTGAAAAGATCTTAATATATGTAGTAATTAATATAGATTCATGAAATAAAGATTCCTCGAGGCCATATGGAACTCTGAATCCCCTTCTATGCTCCTTGGAAATACTTTTGACCATGGGTGAAATCCAGCAGGTTCTGACAGGTTCTGGGGAACCAGTAGCGGAAATTTGGAGCAGTTTGGAGAACTGGCAAATACCACCACTGGCTGGCCCCAGAGTGGGGAGGGAATGGGGATTTTGCAATATCCTTCCCCTGCCACACCCACCAAGCCATGTCCACCAAGCCATATCATGCCCACCAAGCCATGCCCACAGAACCGGTAGTACAAAAATTGGATTTCACCACAGCTTTTGACCAGAGTTTTGGAAAATTGGTGACATAATTTCATGCCATTTTAAATTTTTTAAGAAGAACTGCTGCTTATATCTCTAAGGATACTTAATGTAGTTTTTAAAAATTAACTCCCCCCCACAAATTGCTTTTCCAAAGAAAGAATGCAACCATCACCCCAACTTCTCTCCTTTTTTTTTTTTTTTTTAAATTTGATTTATATGCCGCCCTTCTCCGAAGACTCAGGGCGGCTTACAATGTGCTCAGCAATAGCCTTCATCCTTTTGTATATTTATACAAAGTCAGCTTATTGCCCCCACAACTGGGTCCTCATTTCACCTACCTTAGAAAGGATGGAAGGCTGAGTCAACCTTGAGCCTTGGCGAGATTCGAACCCTGCAGTAATTGCAGGCAGCTGGTCTTAATAACCAGCTTAATAACAGGGTGCCTTAAACCCCTGTACTACCAAGGCTCTCCTTACGTGCTATATCTGCTCAACTTTAAAAAATACATTAAATGAAGCCCCCCCGTCATCAAAAGGTTGCTTACTTCTGCATTTGATGTGCATATGCAGGCAGCCATTCACTAAGCATAGCTATTGCAGCATGTCAGTGCATGATGTGATAAAAATTAGTACTTCAAGAGGTTTGCCCTATTTTTGCAGCCAATACATGCATACCTTCAAATGAGCTATAAAACATTCAGAATGCAGACTTTTAAGTGTTTAGAAATAGATAAATTGGAGCCAACTAAAATATTTCTTGATTCTGCCATATCTTGCCCCTCCATTGGCTTTATTTTCTATTTTAGATTCCAGTTTTTAAAGAAAAGGTGCTTGCCATAAAACAAGTCATCTTTATAAAAATATATTTTGTCTTCCTACAAACAAACTGGTGATGGCGGTAGGGATGGGGTTCATCCTTGTCCGTTTTGGGACTTTTTTTTTGTAAATATGCTTTTGAATTGACTGTATGAATGGCAGCCATTTTGATAGAACCAAAGTAGTCCATGATCAGCTAAGGATATGATTATTGCTACACTTAGAAATTAAAATTTAATTTAACAAATTAAATTAGTTCATTAAAGGGCTGAGTCTCACAGCCATTTCATGGGAAGTCAGCTGTCTTTTTTCACACTATCAGTCCTTTGCAATACAGGTAGTCCTCAATTTATGACCACAAGTTGGGACCGGAATTTCCATCTTAAAATGTTGCAACCATAAGTCAAGTTAGGCCTAATGACAAATTTTACAGCAATTGTTAAATAAATCATTGTAGCTGTTAACAAAAATCACACAGTCATTAAGCAAATGACTGTTTCCCCAGTTGGTGTTTTTTGAAATTTGCAAAAAAAAAAAAAAAAAAAAAAAGGTTGTAGATTGCAATCACATAACCGCAGCTGATTGTAAGTGCAAGCCAGTTGCCAACAGCCTAAATCGTGATCACATAACCGTAAGGGTGGCGCAACAGTTATAAATGTAAATAAAAGTCATAAGTCTCTTTTTCCGGTGGCTGCTGTAATTTTGAACCATCTTTAAACAAATGGCCATAAAGTCAAGGACTATCTATGTTCATTCACTTTGTTTTCTCTGTGCTCGAGACTTTGAGTTCTTCAAACATTAGAAGAAACTTGCCACATAAATAAAAATAGCTCCCATATTCTATTCAAGACACACCATTAGTGAAGTAAGACTATTGCAATGCCTATTATCTGAGGTATTACATGCTGCTGCATGGATAATTCATGGGGGCAAACCTGTGAGATATTGATAGATGTTTCAATTTTGTCTATTCGTGTTTTGTACGAATCAAATTGGCTTCTTAATGCAGGCTGAACTTTACACAACTGTTTTCTTGTGAACTGTCTTTCATTCTGAACTGGGACACCATTTGGGAGGAACTAATGCTCTGTTGTACTGCCACTCCATATACAGTAATGATTCAACTTTGTTCTTTCACCATATCCTCTTTCTCCGACATTTATAGATAACTTCTCTTTTAGATCCATAACGCTTCTATCATTGATAAACAGCTTTGATGTTTCATCATTGCTTATCCTATCTTTGAAATATAAGCTTTCTCCAAAATAAAATAATGTCCATAAAGTATCTCATCTGAATTTCTCACCTACTTGTTGCTAATGTGATTTCCTGGCCATTATTATGCAAATTTATGAATTCTGCGGTATGCACCATTGAACTACCTGATTATCCTTTCTGTGATTAGAAGGAAAGACGTTTGATGCATGTCTAGTCCAGTGACCTATTTTGAACCATGAATACCAGGCAGAACTCCAATTCTTTCATGACAATTGACATTTAGAAGAGCAGTGTTTCTAAACATTACAAATAAAATGGGAGGGTGGGGGAATGGCTGCAAACTACAAAAGGCAGAATAAAAATTAAGCAAGTGGGAGGAGCTACAAATAACTACAGCCATAGCTTTTGATGTTCAAAGTTTGGATGCTTTTGAAGGTGCATCTGAAGATCGCTTGTTACTTGGAGCATTGCTAATTTGTATTTAAATTGGTTTTAAAAGTTTGGGGTTTTAAATTTGTTGGGGCCAAAATTATTTAATTTGATTTTATTCTACTTTTAAATTTTGTATGTATGTGTTTTATTGTTTGGCTGTGCACCGCCCTGAGTCCTTCGGGAGTAGGGTGGTATAGAAATCAAATAAAACAAACAAACAAACAAACAAACAAACAAACAAACAAATAAATCTTTTTGTGAAACCTAAAGAGGGATTATTTCTCATTTTTCCCCTTCCTTGACTGGTTATCCCTTTTCCTTTCTTCCTTTCTAATTTCCTTCCCTGCCCAATGGGGATAGTCTTCCTTATTCCATATTCAGTCTGTTCTTATTATTTGTTTATTGTTGTTATTTTTGTTGTTGTTCCTTCTCCTTTCACTGTTTCTGCTGGAAAGAAGGGAATTATATCTGTATATAAATGTATGTATATGCTTGTTGTTCTTTTGTACTTCTAAGCAGTTTATGTGGCTGAAAATGAGTACAGTACAATACCTTATTTTACAAGCATTTGGTTTTAATTAGTAGACATTATTTACATTTAAATATGTAGTTTATATCTAATTAATAGTTTGGTGTGTCCTGTCTGGGTTCTTTTTTGTAGTATGAGGTTTCTGGCAAATATACAAAAACTTACTTTCATATATGCATATACTTTTAAATGTGTGTGAAAAGAAATATTTATTAAATGGGGGTGGGGACGAATACTCAAGATTAGTAGGGATTTGGTTATTTACTCAAACTTTCTTTTTGAAAATTGGTCTAGAAAGTTGGCATGCAAAAATATGAACCCATAACTTAAAAAATGTTTCAAGGAGTAAGAAAATTGTACTTATCTAAATATTTTTAGAGGATAGAGATTAATCACCTTTCCATATACTTTGAGGAAAAGCAACAGAAGTACTTTAATGAAGTATAAATTAAATTTATTCCTGTGGTTTGTAGCTTTTAAAACTGCAAAGGAAAAACCGTCATAACACTGAAAATTTGAGTGTTGAATCACAAGTGTATAAAATATTTAAAATCACAGTCCCTTGTCATCATTGCTCCATATGATAGGCCATTTTCTGACATCTTACATGTTGAAATTTAGCAAGCTTTCTATAGCGAACTATTCCCTAACTAAATATAGTCATAGTTCTGCATTGTACTTTATGCTGCAAGATATAAAAGTAGCAGATGCACCAGTTTGGATATGCTTCAAAACATATTAAGATATACATTTACAGAAATTCTATGCATGCTACACTTCCTCTTAGATGAGTACATTATTCCGAATTTAACACTCATTTCATTCTTCATGATTAAAATATTTAAATTCTAACTTTTGAATAATTATTAACACACATATATGCAACTTTGTTACTATGTGGGGATTTTTAGTACACCGCTTAGAATAATTCAGGATTGGGATAATTGATAAATGCAATAAATAAATAAATGTAGAGTTTGAGTATTAAACTGGAGTTTATTTTGTCACTCAATTTAAACCTCTGCAACTACTCATAATAATATTCAGCATTTAAATATTAAACAGCATTCAGAGTGTTTTGTTTATGAGACGCATTTGGATTAGCAGAATATTGCTGTTGTTATACTAGTTTCTTGTTATGGTCAAATTCAGTAGAGCACCTGCTAAATTCAGAGGAAGCGATGATTAAAACATTATCCTTCTTTAGAAAGGAAAGGAAATGCCATTTTACTTTGCAAATATTAAAATTATAATACATGTTTTCTTGTACAAAAACTTGCTTCAATATGCTATTTGATTTTAGCTTCTGGAAATTCCTGAAAATATTAAATTAAGCAATATCTGATGGTGAAGTAGCGGATACATAAGGAGCCTGGGTACACGGAGGCAGCTGTAGAAAGACAATATTGATGTGACAATAATATTCTTCTAGTTATTTAACTTAACTAGATTTAGAGATTGTTCAAGAAAATAGAAGAGAATGCTATATATACCTCAGTGGTGGGATTCAATATTTTTTACTACCGGTTCTGTGGGCGTGGCTTGGTGGGTGTGGTATGGCTTGGTGGGCGTGGCTTGGTGGGAATGCAGGGGAAGGATACTGTAAAATCTCCATTCCCACCCCTCTCCAGGGGAAGGATACTGCAAAATCCCCATTTCCACCCGATCAGCTGGGACTTGGGAGGCAGAGAATAGATGGGGGCGGGGCCTGTCAGAGGTGGCATTTACCGGTTCTCCGAACTACTCAAAATTTCCACTACTGGTTCTCCAGAACTGGCCAGAACTTGCTGAATACCACCTCTGATATACCTCAGGAGGTTCCTGAATGAAAGATGAAATGTAATGAATCAATGAAGAATTTAAGCAGCAGATGCAAAGCATATATACCATGTCTTTCTTTTTGTAGTTTCTGCTGACTAGATAAAAGGATACTTCTTGGCTCAAATATAATTATTTATGCCTGAACTAATTTACACTTTAAGTTCTTTCCGTTAATGCAATGGTTATTACAATGGCTGTCCTAGAGTTATTTTCCAATTTAATTGCTAGGTGGAAAACCTAATTACCCAGGCAAAATTGTTTTCATAAATTCAGTGTAAATAAAACTGGTTGACTGTGCATATTTAACTTTGAAGATCATATGTAGGTGATAACTGTAAGAACTACCATTAAAATAATGTCTTCTAAGCATTTTTAGAGTTATTGTACAAGTCTGAATTTCTATGTTTATATTGGCCATTTAAATGCATTTCTAGTGGATACTTGATACAACTAAGTGTTTTTACTTTTTTTTAGAAGCAGGTGGTAAAAAATTGAAGAGTACAGTACAGAGAAGCACAGAAACTGGGTTGGCTGTGGAGATGAGAAATTGGATGACACGTCAGGCCAGCAGGGAGTCTACAGATGGCAGCATGAACAGTTATAGCTCAGAGGGAAAGTAAGTCCTGACTGTAATTGTAAGTAAATATCTCTAAACCAAATGTCATTGATTTAAATTAGGTTTAAGATCACAACATTGCACAGGAACATACATCATTCTAAATCCCAGTGAGGTTAATTGAATATACAATTACCATTTTAAAAAGCAATAAATGTGATTCTCCCTTTCTCTCTTTGTACTGGAGCTTCCTATCCAACAAATAGGAATCACCTTCTTTACAAATGTAACAAAGTAAAAGAAGGACAATCTTAGCATATGCATTTAATGCAGTGTTTCTCAACCTTTGTAGCTTGAAGATGGGTGGACTTCAACTCCCAGAACTGGCTGGGGGATTCTGGGAGTTGAAGTCCACCCATCTTCAAGCTTCCAAAGTTGAGAAACACTGATTCAATGGGATATAAAAATTACCCTATCCTTCTTTCCCAACATTTTTTTCTGGCATGCCTGGCCACTGCTGTATACCAATAGGCAAGATAGAAGGAAATGATGGGAATTTTACTTCAACAGAGTTGGTAGGTACCAAGTAGGAAAAGGCTGTTGTGGAAGGACAGTGGCATCTCTAGAAGGAGCACAAAGCCAACATGTTAGTTGCTGCAGTATAATCAAAGCTCATGCCTTTTGTATGTGCGTGTCGCATACCTGCACAAAAGAGGCAGGGCTTCAGATGCACCACCATGACTGCCATCCTGAGTTTTGCTGTCTCTCTTTAGACCAGTGTTTCTCAACTTTGTGAAGTTTAAGATGGGTGGACTGCCACTCCCACGATTCCAGTCCAGAAATTCCAGTCTCCCAGGACTTCAACTCTTAGAATTCCCCAACTATGGGGATTTAAAATCCACCCATCTTAAACTTGCCAAGGTTCAGAAACACTGGTGTAGAGTAGACCATGTTATATATGTATGAAGCTAGCTATCTTGACCAACATTTGAAGAGACAAGCCATGCAATCATTTGTCAATGACACTGCAAAAGAAATACTTCACATTGATTCAAATATCTTTTCAGCCAGTCAAAAAAATGCCAGATTATTTAGAAGATAAGAAAGACATCACAGTAGCTGTGTTCCATCTGGCAAAGCACAGCATTTTGTAATATTCTAACAAATATGCTTAGCTAAAAGCAAACTCCTTTGTCTTCACTTTATGTCATTCTTCATGTATAATTTGAAAGAGGCTTAGAATAACTTTTGAAGATGAAATACTCTTGAGAACAGAGGAACTGCTTACATGACATACCTTTAATTAGCAACATTTAAATTCAGTATTTGACTGAAAATATTAGCAGGAAATGTGTTCTGCCCAATTTGGTTCTTTTCAGAAATTATAGAGCTACGGTGGCTCAGTGGTTAGGGTGCAGTACTGCAGCTAATTCTGCTACCTGCCGGTTGCCTGCAATTTGGCAGTTCAAATCTCACCAGGCTCAAGGTTGACTCAGCCTTCCATCCTTCCAAGGTCGGCAAAATGAGGACCCAAATTGTTGGGGGCAATATGCTGACTAAACCGCTTAGAGAGGGCTGTAAAGCGGTATATAAGTCTAAGTCTAAGTGCTATAAGGCAATTCTCAGTCAATTGTATTACCATATTAAATGCCACATTTAAAACAATGTGAGATATACTTTGTTTTTTCATATAAACTACTTAGAATCTTTTGATTCCAGGTCAGATTCTAAAATACAAGTTATATGATCAAAAATATTTTTTAAGATCAAATAAAATATTCAGCAGATTCAGTAATAAATGTATTTTTTGTGTCATAAAATAACATTTGTAAATGTTCAATAGATATGGAATGGTACATAACTAAAGTTGCCCACGTTTATAATATAATTTGTAATGGATCTTTGTGTTAGAACCATCTTAGTAAAAAGAAATGTGCTTTCTATTAGTTTGATCTTTCCTGGTGTGCGGTTGGCAGCAGATAGCCAATTCAGTGATTTTCTGGATGGACTCGGCCCTGCACAGCTTGTTGGACGCCAGACCCTGGCTACTCCAGCAATGGGTAAGAAATATTGACATTTGAATAATCACACCCAAACTGTATTACTCTATAGGTCAACCACCTATATCCACTTTAGATTTCTTGGAATAATTTTGACTTAGGATAGATTTGGAGAGGAAGGAAAGCACTCATTAAACACACACACACACAACAAAATCCCACACACCTCAGGTTATGAGCTTCTCATAACCACCTTGAGGTCCCATTTGTTTTTGCATTGTGCTTATCTAATTCTTACAGCAAAACTATCAGTACATAAGCAACAGGGATTTTCTTTCAAGTAATTTAATGTCGTAGCAACTCAGAGTCGCTTCGAAGTGAGATGGACAGCAAACAAATTTAAATAAATAAATGCCTTGTGGCTAATTAGCGCTGACAAGGAGAGATTGACCTAAAATGGTTTCTGTGTCTAAGGACTAAAATTTCAATCTCCCCTCTCACAATCCAGCACTTTAACACTATTCCATATGGCTTTTTTTGCAACTGTGAATATCTAATCTCTAGGAAACATCACGGTGGTTTTATGGAAAATTATAATTAGATATATGGCTGAATTGGGAAAATATATCCTTTAGCAGTATTTCTCATCCTTTTTTTCTCCCGTGGCTCACTTCAACCTTGCTTTTCTCCTGGGACCGCTTGTCCAAGTTCTATTATGGATACGGACATGGAACAATGCCTTTTCTGGCATCAGTTAGATAGTATTTGCAGTATCATACACATCACTTTTTTGGGCTCCTTTGGTACATACCATGTTCCCCCACTATATGTTTTTCAACTTTATCCCCCTTGAAGTATCCCAGGGCCCCCCACTGAGAACTGCTGTCCTAGCCTTTGAATTGTTAATGATAGAAATAGAAAATCTGTTGTTCAGTCCTGTAAGTAAGAATCTAGTACAATCGAGAGTGATCAGATGTAGTTAAACTGAGTTGATGATGAGGTACAGATGAGATATTTAATTATTTACTTTAATGTCTATTTATATAATCACAGGCTGTGAGTGTGGGTGCATGGGGGCGCGCATGCATTCATACCATTGCATCTGCTTTTCATGTAAGTACTTGCATTTTTTGTCTCTTTAGGTGATATCCAAGTTGGAATGATGGACAAAAAGGGACAATTGGAGGTAGAAATAATAAGAGCACGAGGCCTTGTTGTAAAACCAGGTTCAAAGACACTGCCAGGTAAAAGAAGTATGCTTAGCTCCCAGAACTATAAATGCTGTAATAGTATGGGAGCAATTCGTTTTTCCATAACCTTACCTTTTCCATAACCATAATAGTGAAAGTAGCCTCAGCTTTATGGTACTGAACCTCCCCATAGGGCTTTCTTCTTTAGAGACGAAATCTGTACAATACAGAGTATTACTTTTTTAATTCAATTTTCTTAATTCTGTCCCAGTTTTGATATATAGGCATATGCATGGAAACTCTTAGTATGACGGGTCTTTGGTATTCTCTGAGCTTTGTGGTTTTCTTGCAAACGTTTCATTATCCAAACTAGGTAACAACATCAGTGCAAGTAAGGAGTGGGGTTTGCTCTCAATTTATATACTAGTCACTTGCTCTGTCAGTGTTGATGGGGGTAGTCTTAAAAGTTCTTTGGTTGGGCAGTCTTGTTTGGCAGTTTCTTGATTGGGATATTGTTTACTTGATTATTGGTCTGTTGTTAATATTGGAGTTAATTTATGTTTATCTTGGTGCTGATTGGCGATCGGGAGGTGCTTTGGTCTTTTTGTTCCCCTTTTGGCTTTTGATTGTTTCTTTTTCATAATATATAGATATTGTCTATGTGTCTATTGAAGGCTAATTTGTCAGAGTGCCAGGCATTTTTGGTCTAGGATGGTCACAGTTTCCCAATTGAAATTATGGTTAAGTCTTATGGTTAGCTAAACTCTTAGCATTCTTGGGATCCAAAGCTATCACTGTGAATTGTCCTTCTGCTTTGTTTAGTTTTCTGTTGAAGACTAAACATCTATTGATCCCTGAAGCAATACTGCTAGTATTTGCTCATCCGCAATGCTAGGGAAGAGAGATAAAGGACGGAAAGGGAAGCTTGCATAAGTAATTTATTTTGGTTATTCATAAATGCACTGTATGAAGATATATTCAGTTGGAGCTAAATATCACTGACTGCTCAAGAGCATAGCTAATGTGAAAATTTTCTTAACGGTTGTTTATATTTTTCCCTCCAAAGCACCATATGTAAAGGTGTATCTATTAGAAAATGGAGTCTGTATAGCCAAAAAGAAAACAAAAGTGGCAAGAAAAACGCTGGAACCTCTTTACCAGCAGCTGTTGTCATTTGAAGAGAACCCTCAAGGGAAAGTTTTACAGGTAATTTGCATCACTACTATGCAGATTAATCATGTTTATTTGTTGATTGTTAAAAATGCCTGTGCTGCTTCCCATAAAATATTTCAGTTGAACTGAAAAAGACCCTGAAAAAAACTCCCGTTCAACAGTTAATGTAAAATATACATATTAAAAAAGAATTGAAGAGGAATAAATGAATTAATGCAAATAAATAAACTTTTGTTTAATATTGAGAAGACCTCCCTGAAAAGGTAGGATTTCAATAGCCAATGTAAAGGCAAGCAGCCCTCACACATGAAGAAAAGCATTCCAAATCCCATCAAGGACGTCCTTCTGTAAGTGATCATAAGATAGCATTGTTAATAGGGTTTCCCTAGGGAAGGGAAGTGCTTAAACAAGTATATAATAGAGAAGGCATCCTACTAGAAGCTGCAGTTGAGGATGAATAGACCATCTTATGACCATAGACCCCAAAGAAAAGACCACCGTAGTAATACATTGCATGATCATTAACAATAATTACTCATTGCAGGGCAGACTTTACATGGTATAAGACAATTTAGCATTGTTAAAAAAAAACAAACAGAATTGTCCCAGAAATTTAGAAAGGAATGAGGAGATCCAGTACAAAGAGAGACGCTGTAGAATTGGCAGTATAACAAAAAAAAAAAAGTGGACTGGGATTTCCATTGCATCTACATTAAAGGGCCATCTTTGTTCAGCAAAGGAGATTTTTCTGTAGCTGCCTTCTAACACCTGCTGTAGGAAGAACTTTACTAGATTTCTTTTTCCAAGTTGTTTACAGATTTAACATACCAGTGATGACCTGGAAGCTTTTAGGTATCTGGCAATAAGAGCTAATAAGCCATCAGTGGAGATAGCTAGTACAATTGTTTCAAAACCTAGTTGGGGGTTGTGATTAAGGCATCAGGCTAAAACCAGGAAACTATGAATTCTAGGGCTTCCTTCAACACAAACCAGTGGAGTGTCCTTGGACCAAACACTTTCTCTCAGCCCTAGCAAGAATGAATGACAAACTACTGAAAATCCACAGGCATCATATAGTATCTGCTCATGCCTGTCTCCCAAGGTTATTCCCACATACCATTATAGGTCATTAGCACTTGGACAAGTATGGTAGACTATTCCTCTCCAGGAAGGGCACAGCTATTGAGTCAGCTAAAATTGGTAATAGGCCTGCTAACTACAGAACTCAGAAGTCTGTGACAATGATAACTGTGGAAGCACCTGTGAATTATTTACCATAAACTTTTAAGTATAACACTATCATCCCTTTTTAGGCAGGGACACCACTCTATCATGCAAAGAACTTCACCATCTGCTTCCATTAGTTCAACAAAATGACAGGTCAAGAGAAGAACATTGTAGCAGTACAGCAATAAAAAACCCTCTTCATCATTTTGGATCTTAATCCTGCATAATGTAATGAACCAGATGGTGCACTGAACACTGAACACTGTTGTACCTACTACAACAAAAGCAGTGTACATCTCAGTGTGAAGTGTACAAAAGGGTTTGCTGGGTGGCTACTTGAGACATTATTCAAGTTGCAATTTAAGTCTTTTTTATATATATCATCTACCATCATGCAATAGGCCTAGCTGTGTGTTTCTCCATTGAACTCCATTGAACTTCTCAAGATGTGTTACACAACTTGTGCTGATAAAAGTTTCTTTTCTGGTTGCTTTCCAAAAAATCAAAAAGAAGCCCCTGAAATAGTGGTGAAATCCATTTTTTTTACTACCGGTTCTGTGGGTATGATTTAGTGGGCTTGGTGTGCTTGGTGGGCGTGGCTTGGTGGGCATGGCAGGGAAGGATACTGCAAAATCTCCATTCCCACCCCACTCCAGGGGAAGGATACTGCAACATCCCCATTCCCTCCCCACTCTGGGGCCAGCCAGAGGTGGTATTTGCCAGTCCTCCAAACTGCTCAAAATTTCCGCTATCGGTTCTTCAGAACCTGTTGGATTTCACCCCTGCCCTGAAGCATTGGGTGATTTCCTTAAACAACCCCCTATTGCAGCAAGGAAACTGTAACTCGAGTTTCAGTTTGGGGTGGAAGAGCAAATAAGCAAGAGGGAGTAGCTGCTACTAGCTGCTAAGTTTTACATAGGCCATATGCCTATGGAGATTCTCAGTCATCCAGGTCATGATTGTCCCAAAGATACTTTTTCAAGAGGCAACTAGACTTTCTGGTTTTTCTTTGAAGATGTTTCACTTCTCATCCAAGAAGTTTCCACAGCTCTGAAATCTTGTAATCTGGAAACGTCTTCAAAGAAAAACCAGAAGATCCAGTAGCCTCTTGAAAAAGCATCCTTGGGTTAGGCCATATGCCTTTTACCTGTCCTTCAATTCCTTCATACCTCAGTTGCAAGTTGTTTTTCTGTTTGTGGCCTGTTCTGCTCTAGGATATTAATTTAATATAGTGAAGGCTAACCTCCCTCCCACCAGCTGTTTTATGGCATAATAATGTTTTAAGCTCTCTATTATGCGAATCCATTTCCAACTTTATAAACAAATAATATCCTACCTTGCTTTTACATAAATATTTAACATATACATACAGACATCCATCTTGTTTTTCCCATTTGAGATAAGCAATTTTATGCAGAGTGCAGAGAAAAAGAAAGAGTTAGCTAAAGTAACTAAATGATAATAAGAAAAAGAAAAGGAAATATAGCTAAAACTATTTTATACTGTTACAATCTACCATAGCTTCTGCAAAATTTTCTATCTTTGCAAACCATCCTACCTCCAACTATCTCCATACCCCATTTCATGCATTTTTTCTTCTTCTTTCTACTTCTCATGTCTTTCTGAGGAACTCATCAACCTCATCCCGCCTCAGATCTTCCCTTTCTTTCAACCATTCACTCTTTCATATATCAGTTGTGGAATTTCTCATTCATCCTCTCTATGAACCCCAAACCAATAACAATAAGAATCTATTTCATACTGGTTACTCTGTTTTATATTCAATCTGCATTAATTTAGCAATCAATCACTGTTTGACTCTACCATCTTGTTTCACCACACATACTTCTTAAGTAACCCATTCCTTCTGTGGTCAACTTACTTTCTGTTTCTCCTGTCACATCAACTTTCACTTTCATATTACAAAGTGGAGAGAAACACACAGCCATTCTTGCTCCCCACCCCCCATATTTATTTCGTAACATACCATATACTACTTGCTATCTCTCATCTTTGCACATCTGAACATTTCTTCATCCATTTGTTCTTCTACCAAAGTACACAGCCTATCTCCTTGCTCTGGTCTTTTGCCATTTATGTATAACTTACCAATATTAACTCATTTTCCCCCCTTATAACAGCTATCTTTATCTTGGATACATCATTTCCTATATCACTTTTTGTATCATAAAGCCATAATTTATTGCAAATCATTTGGGTTCTCGGCAGGGGTGAAATGTAAAATTTGTTACTACCGGTTCTGCGGGCGTGGCTTGGTGGGTGCTGTAATGTAACTGGGTGGGCGTGGTCAACTTTTTTTTTTTAACTTTGCAAAGCATTTTTTCTGCAAATGCAAAAAAATGCTTTGAAAAGCCTCTGCCGATCAGGAACACAGCTGGGATCGTCAGAGCCTTTTCAAAGCATTTTTTAAATCACCTCTTCCGCTGAAGACATTGCAGAAAAAAATGCTTTAAAAGTCTCTCTGACGATCCCAGCTGAGTTGCCTGATTGTCAGAGCCTTTTCAAAGCATTTTTTAAATCACCTCTTCCGCTGAAGACATTGCAGAAAAAAAATGCTTTAAAAGTCTCTCTGACGATCCCAGCTGAGTTGCCTGATTGTCAGAGCCTTTTCAAAGCATTTTTTTAACCACCTCTTCCCTGGAAGAGGTTACAGAAAAAAATGCTTTGAAAAGCCTCTAACATCCCAGCTGAGCCGCGCGATCATCAGAGGCTTTTTTTTTTTACTTTTAAAAGCATTTTTTCGGTGGAAGAAGTTGTAGAAAAAATGCTTTTAAAAGTAAAAAAAAAAGCCTCTGATGATCGTGCGGCTCAGCTGGACATGGTGGTGGTGGTGGTGGGGGCAGGGATTTTTGCTTTCTCCGAACCACCCGCCGCCATCGCTACCGGATCAGGTGATCCAGTCCGAACCAGGAGCATTTCACCCCTGGTTCTCGGCCAACAACACAGTATCATTTTTGTACAAAGATTCACATCCCAACCAACTCACTGCTCATGACATCAACATTTATTTGTAAATGCATTAAATAAAAAAGGGGGCAACACACATTCTCATCTTATTCCCTGCTCAACATTCAACTATTTACTAAGTATTCCATTTATTCTCACCCATGCTTTCTTATCCTATATCATTCTTACTGCATTCAGCAATCAGCCTTCATCTCTATAGTCACTTAAAACCATCCAGAATTCCAGCTTATTTATTTTGTCATATACTTTCATTAAATCAGCAAACATAATTTTCTTGCTACATTCATGTGGTTATTAATGACCGTTTGACGTGCAAAAAAATATTTTATCTATCACTATATGGCGTAAAGCTGCATTGTGTTTCCTATATTTTAGTCATTGTTACTTCTTATACTTTTTCTAACAGAATTCTACGAAACAGCTTCCTATACTTCACAAAATTAATCCTCTGTTGTTTTCACATTCACTCCTGCTATTTTCCCTTTGTAGAAGAGAGCAAAAACAGCATTATCCTCCTAGTCAAACACTGTCTAGCCTGGAGATTTAATAGTGGTCTTCCATTCTTATACTAATCAAGTCTAACCCTGATTCATTTTTCCAAATTTACCCAAAGTAAACTAGATGCTCCCTCCTGCTGTGACCTAAATAGAAGTACAGTACAACATTACGACTGGAAACTGCAGCAAATAAAAATTAAATCCAAGACTGCAGATTAAAAGCCTCATAGCGTAATTGGTGAAAAGTCACATAGAAATGGTATATTGCAGATATTGGGAGCTGATTCCAGATTATCATTCATATACCGTGTTTCCCCAAAAATAAGACCCTGTCTTATATTTTTTTGAACCCTGAAATAAGCACTTAGCCTTATTGCCATGCGCTCAAAAGCCCGATTGGGCTTATTATCAGGGGATGTCTTGTTTTGGAAACAGGGTAGTCATATTTTAAATTGTAAACAATTATTTGGGTTGATAAAGTTAAATCTGTTTGGAAGAAAATAGCTAAACACCTTCCAACTTTTTTTTTTTTTACATTTATCATCCTGAAAAAGTTTAAGGTGTCTGAGAGATAGATCTGTAATGAGATTCAAGCCAGATTAACAGTCATTCTGGTATGAAAGGACCTAAATTCAGATGATGATCCACTTTTTATCTATCCAGTTTTGCAATACTGAACTGTCTTCAAGTCTTTACACTGGTCCAATTTAAGATGTTAGCTTGACTAGCATCTTAAATAGTTAAAAACTTAACTATTAAGGAACAGATCTCATAACCTTCACTGAATGGGAGATGACCAGGAGACTTGAGGACTGAAGACTGATGTGGAAAAAACACTTTAAGAAAAGGCTGTGGCGAATTACTTTGACATTCGTGCCAAGTACATGAACTTGTCCAGGTGATCATCAGAGGTTTATCTTGGACTTGCAGTCCTTACCCTTTCAAAGAAATATTTTTGTTCTTTTTTTTTTTTTTAAATTTGATTTATATGCCGCCCTTCTCCGGAGACTCAGGGCGGCTTACAATGTGCTCAGCAATAGCCTTCATCCTTTTGTATATTTATACAAAGTCAGTTTATTGCCCCCACAACTGGGTCCTCAATTTACCTACCTTAGAAAGGATGGAAGGCTGAGTCAACCTTGAGCCTTGGCGAGATTCGAACCTGCAGTAATTGCAGGCAGCTGGTCTTAATAACCAGCTTAATAACAGGGTGCCTTAGACCACTGTACTACCAAGGCTCTTGCTATTTACCTGTTCTTATAGGTAAAAGGTGGAATCAATGACTCATGTTCCTTTTATGCTGTCATTTTTATAGATATATGTGCAGCTTTGATTGTTACCCTGCTACAAAATGTACTAGGAAGGGAGTTATTATCAGATGTATTCTGAGCATTTCAGCAGGCTAGCAAGGTTTGAGTTATTGCTTACTCCACATTACAATCCTAGTAAAATCAAAGAATGTGCCTTGATTTGATGATGAACTGCATTTTTAGGATTTTAGAGTTAAACTCTGGTTAGTGATAATTAAATTTTGGGGATATCCTTTTGCATTTGCAAACATAATTTGCAAAGTCTTTTTTGATGTAATCAAATGTATCAGTCCATGTTTTAAATAGTGAAATGATTTTTGGTTGGATTTAGCTCTGTTAGAATCTAAATTCTAATCTTCATTTGAGATGAAAGGTAACATGAACCATCTAAGGCTATTCCATTTTTCAAAAGTTAAGGGACTCTTTAGGTACATCATAATGCAGCCCAGGGAGAAGGTGAAATTCTAGGGAAGGAAGGAAAGACTAAGGAATGAATTTGAGGAAGTAATTTGGATCCCAAGCAGTGTTTTCAGCTCATATTTTTCCTGTTTGGTTCATTAAACCAGCACATATCAGTCTATCCATTTTAGAACTATTCTACATAAAATAATGCATTTCCTTTGCTACTTCCTTAAAATGTATTATTTCTTTTTAATCCAACAGATTATTGTCTGGGGAGATTATGGGCGTATGGATCATAAATCCTTTATGGGAGTGGCACAGATACTTTTAGAAGAACTGGA
Source organism: Arizona elegans (assembly GCA_022577455.1). Taxonomy (NCBI): domain Eukaryota; kingdom Metazoa; phylum Chordata; class Lepidosauria; order Squamata; family Colubridae; genus Arizona; species Arizona elegans. The sequence continues at coordinate 13,900,981 of JAKOOJ010000002.1, read as the reverse complement.
CCTGTCCAATATGGTGATTGGCTGGTTTAAACTATTTCCTCCTTCGTCCCTAGTAGATCCAACTTTGGCCCCTCTTACAAGAAGGGCTTCCCAATCATCGCTCGAAAGTTCAACAGGACCGTCGTACGCTCGCTCATAGCAGCTGTGAACTTTTTCATAGCAATCAGCGTTACAAAAAAAAAATATTTAACAGGTCGCAAGCTCTGGTAACACTGCATGCTTAATGTTGCGTCTTTGGAGCCTGTTTCTAGGGCTAGAAAGCGATCCTGTATTCTCAGAGGAAGTTGCACACATTGTGCTCTAAAGGAAGCCCTCAGGTGAAGGAGTGGAACTGGAAGAACTGAATGGTTTGGAGTTCAGTGACACTCAACTTTTAATCCAATTTGAAGCCATGGATTAAACTAAAGAATCAAGTTGTCTCATGCAACAAGAATCCCTTCAACGGCACGTCTATTTTCTTGTTCCCTTTTCTTTACTGGCCCTTTTCTGCCCGCACCCACCCAAGCCTGGTTATGCCACAGAAATATGGAGCTACCCAAAGAAGTCGTGCTCGAAGAAAAAAGAAAAGTGAGCTGTCATTGCATTCATTAACAGCAGAGGAAACTTGCCTTATCAGAAAGCTTGAAGACTTAGACTGGCAGGCTTTGTAACTCCGGCTACTAATAGAATCAAATCCAGCGTGGACTAAGTGAAAAAGTAAAATTCTGTGGCTATACTGTACTGTATGAATTAAAGACACTTTTTTGCATGGACACAGATTATGCTGAACATTTAAAATTATTTTCTTGGGGCTGCAACTTGCAAAAAAAAAAAAGAATAAATCAGCCATTTTCAACAATTTATATTATTTTTAAAAATAAATTTCACTAGTGCATGGTTTTAAAAGGGAGAGAATGCAACAAGGTGATAGACACACCAAGTTATCATTCTTTAAACCAATCATGGTCTGTGTTTTTGCAGACAACAATGAAAAATTAATAATTTCTAGCAAATACTCAAATTATGTTTATGTGACAAGAAATAAATGTAATATATTAAATTTATTTAAATGTAAAAGGTACAAGCCTTGTAAAGTTCAAAATATGTGCAAATTGTACACTTCTTTCCTTTCTTGTTTCCCCCATCCTCCTTTTGCCCTCTCGTTGCTGTCCTGGCTCCCAGGATGATCATTATCCTTCGAAATTGCTACTTTTTGACTTACTACTCTCAAGCTCCCTATTTGATTCAGGGATACAGACTGATTCTGCATTTCTGAAATCTTTGAGAAAAAAATTGTTTAAGAACTTTTTTCAAGCATGTTGAAAAGAATTTTGCAACATGGCTTGGGGAGTACATTACAATAATTCAGCATGTATTTGATAACAAATTGAACTTTTTGCTGTTTATTGTACAGTGCATGAAAAACTTTTCCCTCTCCACCTTCAAATTGAATTCTACAGCAAAATACTGGAATCATGTGGCCATTTGTAAAACGTCTTCAATAAATTTGTTTTCAGCACCAGCATCATTCATTCAAAGGTTGAACTATCATTTCTAGATGAAAGAAATATCAGAACAGTCTTGGTAAATATCAGCATCTAATCACTTCCATTGAGCCAAATAAATTGCTACCTATTAAACTCTTCTGTTCAGTTTTCATAAACTGGGATGGGAAAAATCAGTGAATATGAACTTGACATTCAAGTCATAATTTGAGCTGCAGTCCTGTATCTACTTAGTCTTTCTATTAATGGGAATTACATGCCCAAAGAGATTGCAGTTTTTTTAAATTCTTAAACGCCTTAAACAAAGTACATAACATTTATTAATTTTGACACCCGTCACCAAGAACCTAAAATGCACATGTTGCAGGTATTTGAAGAAACAAACACCTGTTTCCGATATCAGGTAATTTAGGGTAACTGGAAATGTGGATAATTTTAAGTCCAGATCTCATTTTTTCCTGATAAAAAGATATGTAACTTGTTCATGTTGAAGTGTATCATCCTTTTTTTCCCTGTATCTTTAGATGCCTTACAGACCTATTGTTTAATGATAAGGCATTGCAATAATATTTTAATATGTGCAACTATTAATTTAAGGCCATATTCATGAATATTTTACTTTTGTATTTACATATCCCTGTATGTACATGAATTATACGAGGGCAAAAGGAAAAATGGGTATACTGCCATTTCTTTTATATGGTTCAATTTTAAAACAGAACAGAATTCCTTCAAGGTTTGCCCATGTTCCATGCATGAGTACCATTGAATGTGAATGGAATTAATACAGTCAAAATGCTTGGTGAATTGTACCCTTGCAGTGACCTCAAACAGCACCTGCACCCCAAAGGGAATTCTTGTTGACAGGAGTTCTGTTTACGTACTAAACCCTTTTGCATTCATAAAAGAATTATCTAGATAAGAAGGATAATTGATCTTTTACAAGATTATGTATAGGTTAATGACGATCGGTTAAAAACATATTGACTGAAATAATTTAATCACCTGTGTATGAGCAATCAATGAATACTAACACATGCATTAATCCCTAAAAATAAAAAAAAACATTTTTAAAGCGTACGACTCTTTTCCTGATACTGTGATATGCAGTGGGTGCACACTTTATGCATATTCCTATAAAAATATTTCTAATTCAGACGAGGACATGACAATATGGAAAGTGTGTACGTAACTGGTCATTATGCAGTATTTATTTTTGATTGTATTTTTTTAATATTCACATGTCTGCAACTCTACTTATAATTTAGTCATGTAAATAGCATACTTCCAGTGACCACAGCTGTCTTGTACATAGTCTGTTTTAAAAGTAACTGGAATCAAGGTTGGGAGAGAAAAGGCAGACTAGGCCTTTTGATGAACACCAATCAATGTAAATCAAACTCATTCTGGTGATGGTATTTAAGACTTTAAATAAAACATGTTTCTTTAGAGAATTTGTGGTTCTTTTTAATCATGTATATATATTTATACATGAATTTATAAAAATAAAAATTGACAACCAGCATGGTAGTATTTAATATGCTAGATTAGGAACAGGTCCTTGCTCTCAAAACGGCTGGATGACTTTGGCCCAAACGGTCTTTCTCCTATTTCCACACAAAAGCCATCTATCAAAATTGAAAAGTACCTACCAACCTGTCTGTAACTTTAATAAAGAGGCCATCAACCTGCTGTGTGTTGGTTTGGGATGATGATGATGATGATTACTTGGGATCTTAGTGCCTGGGTTATGAATACTAGCCATACTAAAATGCTTTCAGGTATACTTACATTGCTAACCCTGAAAAAACAACAGCTAACCATCAAAAAGAAGGCCTAACCTCAATTTAGACTCCTGAAAGCTAATCTGATGTATTGAACTGTGTGCTACATGATTATTTGAGAATTAAGTAGAGATTAGAGATCGTTGCTCATCCTGGATCTTTTTGCTCTTGGAATAGCTTTGGTTTGGTTAAACTATTAGTTTAAGGCTAATTTTAAAATTCTCTTTGCCAAACTCTTTTAAAGCATATCTATGGAAATTCTCAGTCATCTAAGTCATGGTTGTCCCAAAGGTGCTTTTTCAAAGAGCAACTTCCTTTGTTTTTCCTTGAAGATGTTTCGCCATCCAATAAGCTTCTTCTGTTCTTTTATTTTTTTCAAGAAAACTTCCCCAAGATGGTTATCTATATATACTTGGATTTCAACCTTCATGCTGATTGAGAATTATGGGTTTTTATTCAATACACCAGGATGACATAATAGTCACAGATAGTTTCTCTACTTGATTTTTTTTCTGCAGTTTTCCTGTCAGGGTTTATTTTACCTCTATTACATACAAGTCCCAGATATACAGTATGATCTAGTGACTTATTGGTAGCAGCAATATTATCCCACACAATCTAAGACCAGAAAATACTTCCATCATGGAAAAATATATGTTGTGGTGAGACAATTGCTTATGTAAATCTATTTAATAGAATCACAAATTCTTGAGATACTCTCCTTTATTAAGAAAAAAATATATCCCCCGTTAGCTTTTAGTGATTCATCTTTTAAGCCTATCCATATGGAGCAAAGATAGTTTCAAAGGATGAATCACTAAAAGCAAAGTGTTTCTTATGACCAGGCTTAAATTATCCTACTTCAAACACATTATGTGAAGATCTAGCTCTCTGGGAAAGGATCTAATGTTGGGAGGGGCGGGGGGGGGGAATGGAAAGAAAGAGAAGAGGATGCCCAGCTGCAAAGTCAGTGGACCCAGTCACAGTGTGGTTGAGCGTACAATTGAGAGACTTGAAAGACCAAGTTAGGATAGATCATCATAGAGAAAATCTATGTGGTCTGTAGTCAAAACCAATTCAATGGCACATATATGCAATACCCATGCATCTTTGATCAAAGCTGAGGTTTTCATAAGGTTGAAAAATATATATTGCTCAATAAATGGCTCTTGAAGCAATAATAAAAGGAGGCTCTTCGCTGAATCACTCATATCTTCGTCATCATCTCATTGGACTATTGCAATATGCTATACAGGGGCTAATCTCAAAAAGTATTTGGAAGCTTCAGCTTGTGCAGCTGTCTGAGCCATACTGGGTGACTGAAGAATGAAGAATGTAACATCATCATTCCATTGTATTGTACTGGTTACCAATTTGGTTCTGGGTCCAATTCAAGGTGTTGCTCATCACCTACAAAGCTCTACATGGCATTGGAGCAGGTTACCTTACAGAACTGGCTTTGTCCCATCACTTATTCAGGCAGGGAAGGAATGCTGCAGACCCCACCTGTCAATGAGTTTCATTCAGCAGGGTCTAGGACAGGTGTCAGCAACCTGTGGCTCCAGAGCCGCATGCGGCTCTTTGGGCCCTCTACTGTAGCTCCCTGTCGGGTGATCCCACCACTGGCTGGCCCTGCCCCTCGCCCTCCCCTCCCAGTCACTCCTCTCCTGGCCTGAGAAGGTAAGGGCGACAGCGGGTGATGGAGAAGTGGCCGGAGAAGAGACAGAGAGATACAGAGAGAGAGGGGGGGGAGAGAGAGAGACATAGAGAGAAACAGAGAGAGGGGGGAGAGAGGGGGGAGGGAGGGAGAGAGAGATGTCAAAGGGTTTTGTGGTTCCAGGTGTTTTTTAACAACCAGTTCTCTGCCCTAATGACTGGCTGGGTAGATGTGGCTAGGGGGCATGTGACTGGTGGAAGTGAATGAAGTTGAGTTGGCCACGCCCACCCAGGTTTTGTGGCTCCCGGTGCTTTCTTTTCTGTGGGAAACAGGTCCAAATGGCTCTTTGAGTGTTTAAGGTTGCAGACCCCTGGTCTAGGAAGAAAGTTTTCTCTGTCACTGCCCCCACATTATGGAACACCTTGTTCCCAGAAGTGAGGAGGGACCCCACTTTCTTGGCTTTCTGCAAAAGGGTCAAAACTTGGCTCTGTGGCCTTGAGTGGAGGACACAGAGGACCATGCAACCATGAGGGTGGCTAGCTCCATGAGAACATCTCCCCCTCCTGTAATAATCAATGTCAAATGGCCATCTTGGGATTTTTACCCTTTTGAAGTTTATGAGATTATTCTATAAAGTTTTTTTTTTATCCTAACTTAATTTTAGTTTTTTTACTTTGTTTTATTTATTATATTACATTGTATTATATTTATTTATTATAGGTTTATAATATATATTATAATATATATTATATATATCTAAATATAGATCAATTTTCTTACTTCTTCGTAGGGTCTATGTGTGTTTTTCTTCTAGCCAGGTTTTCCCTACGTAGCCAAGGTTTTTTTGTAGCTCCAGCTCAGTAGAATCTCATCTATAAATAGATATTTATAGATAAAGTTTCCCTCGCACATATGTGCTAGTCATTCCCGACTCTAGGGGGCAGTGCTCATCTCAGTTTCAAAGCCGAAGAACCAGCGTGGTCATGTGGCCAGCATGACTAAATGCCAAAGGTGCACGGAACGTGTCCCTTATAGTATATATAATTTAAATTATCCTACTTCAGGCGCATTATATAAAGATCTAGCTGTCTGGGAAAGGCTCAGAGCCCCTTTTGAAGGAGATGGGCAATTAGAAATATAAAATATAAATAAATAAGCAAGCAAACAAAGTCACAGGTTCTTTTATCTATGTCCATAGTCAGTGGGACCCCAAATCTCAGAGGGCTAACACAAACCCCCTTTGCCTCCAGGCAACTCCCACACAAGCATACAATGGGTAGTAGTCACAGTTCCTCTCTTCACGCAATTTCCTAGGCCTACTCCTACTCTTACTTGTAGACTACTACAACTTTTAAGCCCTACTGCTAAATAACAATATTTCTGTCTCTTAGCCCTACAATGGCTCTATTTCCACCAAGAACAGAAACCATCTTCCCTCTCACTTCCAACATGCGAACAACTCCACCACAGAATTCACACCACACCTGGCTGCTTGTCGGCTTGGTTTTTATAGCTGGTCATTGCTGGGCCCTAACAGGAGGTATTAAAGGAGCAGGGCACCATCAGTCCTTTCTTTTTCGGGCAGGTTGTCCTCTCACAGCTCCCAGAAACCTGATGTGACTTCTGGAGCATTTAATTAATTTAATTGGCCACAGGGCTGCCAAAGCACGATTTCTCCTTCCCCCATCCTGAAATTCTGGTCATTCCGAATAACCAAATCAGCTTTTATTCTATGGCAGGGGTCAGCAACCTGTGGCTCTTTTGCCCCTCTGCTGTGGCTCCCTGTCACTCAAAATATGCATCACAACCGCCGATGTGCGACACCTGCCGGCACACAATTTATTTAGCTTTTCAACCCCTGGTAGGCCAATCATGGATAAATCCAAGAAAAGAAAAGTTTCAGAAGAAAACAGAACGTTTAATTCAACTACATATGCTAGTTTTGTGGCGACTCAAGAAATAGTCAGGCACGAGAAGGGTTTTGTGACTCCTGGTGTTTTCTTTTCTGTGGAAAATGGGTCCAAATGGCTCTTTGAGTGTTTAAGGTTGCAGACCCCTGTTCTATGGTATGTGCCCATATTGTTTCTTAGCCAACTCTTGAACAACTGCAAAGTGGACAAAATGGGGGAGTTCTGACTGAATTTCAAACAATCTCCCCCACCCACCTGCATCAACATATTTTGGTGAGATATATACTCCGTGTGTCTGTATGTATAATCTTGCAGTCATGTAGAAAGAATGTCGCTATTAAAAAAATGTGTGAGCATAAAAATGTGAACATAAAAGTGCTAAGTAAGGAAGAAAAACCTATTATTTGAAGTGTCAAGCTGAAGTTTCTTTTCTGCCACTTGCAAATTTAGCCAACAACAAAAAAAAAACCCGCTTGTCAAAATTTGAATTGGTTCTTATCTCATTTACATTGGCACTGAAGTGCCACTGATTTGATTTTCAGGAATTCTGCAATTCACGGCCTGCTTCTATATGTTCCAGGTCATGGGCTGCTTGCAAAGGGTCTGATTTTCAAAATGGTTTTTTGAAGAACTGTATAATCATATTACTGGGACTTGGTAGCTCAGTGGCTAAGACGCTGAGCTTGTCGATCAAAAGGTTGGCAGTTCAGTGTTTCGAATCCCTAGTGCTGCGTAACGGAGTGAGCTCCGTTACTTGTCCCACCTTCTGCCAAACCTAGCAGTTCGAAAGCACGTATAAAACGCAAGTAGAAAAATAGGGACCACCTTTGATGGGAAGGTAACAGTGTTCTGTGCGCCTTTGGCGTTTAGTCATGCCGGCCACATGACCATGGAGACGTCTTCAGACAGCGCTGGCTCTTCGGCTTTGAAATGGAGATGAGATCCGCCCCCTTGAGTCGGGAACGACTAGCACATATGTGTGAGGGGAACCTTTACCTTTACCTTTATAATCATATTGGATTACTAGGACTATTATTAAAAGTCACTTGCTGGTTATTATAATCACTAACGGGTCAGAAGCATGAGGCCTCCCCAAAATCAGCCATTCATAAATGTTATGAAGTAAAAGGAAGAAGGGTTTGATTAGGCATTTCCTGCCAATTTATTTACCAAGACACTATAGATCAGGGATGTCAAACTCTGTCGTTATGGCATGTGATGTATCACAACTTTTCCCCCATTCGCTAAAGCGGCCATGGACATGGCCAGCACGTGACGCATCTGGCCCGCAGGCCGCGAGTTTGACAACCCTGCTTATAAATACTTCTGTATTGCAAGTCTGCAATGCTGCTTAAGACCAAAAGCTAATCAGAACAACCAAGTTCTTTCTGGCTATTAGGTGAGTAGAAATGCCTCAGCTAATCAGTGCTCAGCTATAGTCCAATAAGAAACTGACTCAGCTTGCAGTTTCATGCCAAAAAACAAAAGCTCTTTCTCCACAGTAAAATAAAGTAAATTGAAAGCATCTTGCTTGTCCACAATGGCAGCCTGACATTTCTGCATTCTGCATTCCTTTTTGAAACAACTGAAAGACAGTGCCGAAGAATAGAAAGGGCACAACAGGGAGGTGGCTGATTAGTGGGAGTCCCAGTTTTCTCCCTTAGATGATTGGAATTACATATGGTAGTTCTCTAAGAACTTGTTATCAAGCCAGGGTACTTGTAGGTAAGTGAGTTCTAGTATTGCTTTCACTGGATCAAGAAAATGAGTCTCAGCTGAACGTATACTCACCCACTGCTTCCTGACAAATAAGGAAGCTGGAAACAAAAGAGTATAGCCACTCCCCGTTTAGTGACTACAGGTAGTCCTTGATTTATGACCACAATTGGGACAGGACGTTCCATTACTAAGCAAGGCAGTTAAGTGAGTCATGTCTAATCTTACAACCTTTTTTTGCTGCAGTGATTAAGGTTGTTAAATGAATCTGGTTTTCCCTATTGACTTTTGCTTCTAGGAAGCTGTCTAGGAAAGTCTCAAATGGAAATCACATCAGACACTGCAATAATTATAAATACATGCCAGTTAGCAAGTGTCCTAATTTTGATCAGGTAACTGATCAGGCGACTGTCATAAATGTGAAGACCAGGGCAATTTGTTAACTCTGAATGGTCACTAAACAAAAGGTACCATTTGCAAATAAGACAGCAATAAACAGTAAGTTTAAAAAAATCATTTCCCAACCATTACACACATTTATGACCAAGTTTTGTGCACCTGACAACAAGCCCTGCTAGAGTGAGAGCATAGAGTGGCATAGTTGTATGAGAGAACTTTACCTGAATGAGGCAACAACCAGCACATCTTGCTTGCCAACCTGGTTGTTGGAATGAAACGCAGTCACTAGATGAGCAATGTGTGTTTTCCGCACTGGACAAAGAGTTACTGATAAGCTGAGGTAAACAGCACAAATGCCACATCTGAAGACTGGCTGCCACTTGGCCACAGAAGTTGAGTAAAGAATTGATTTCATAGACACCTGTACATGAAAGACTGCCCTTTTCGATTTGTGAGTCCATTTCAGGCAACAGATTGTGTGAAGCTTTGTAATGCTTTACCAATCTCTTTATCTGGAAGGACGTTGAGAGAAAACATGGAAGCAAATAATGTCAGACACTCAAGGGGAAAAAAAAATCCAGCAGTGAAACAAACAGTGAAACAAAATCTTCCAGGCTAGCAACAAGACACTCCAACAGTCAGAAGTTTGCCCAAAAGTGTGCTAGTAATTTGGTGTAAGAATCATTATATCAAGTTGAGCAAGTGTATGTGCGTGTGTGCAGGAGAAAACCAATTTATTGCTAGGTGGACTCAGCACATCCCAACGAAATCTGATTGATGGGCCAAATAAGAGGAAAAGCAATTAGGTAGAGTGTGCAAAAGGGAGCTTTAATTTATTTTCTTATCTTCAGCAGCAACAATATCTGCATAAACCATAGCACATTCTAAAAGCAACCTTTGACACCATTTAGACATACTGATGGATTGATGGATGGATGGATGGATGGACGGACGGACAGATGGACAGAAGGAAGGAAGCCTTCTTTGAGTTTCTTTATTTACAGAGAAATTTTGAGCAGAAAAACACTGTTATGAAAAGCACCTGATGAAATATGCTGGCTGTTATTTTTTCATTGCAGTGAGTGATATATTTCACTCAAAGGTGCTGCATCTTTGGAATTGCTAGGCTAAGTAACTCTGCCATCTGGAGGTTGGAAGAAGGCCCATGTCTGAATAATACTGGGACCTATTTTATTGTTTAGAGAGCATGAATTTTAGATTAATACAGATTTTTAAGAATGTATGAGACGCATCAGGAGGATGTTAATTATTATGAATCACGTTATGTGCCTATATGTGAAGAATATCTTGAGAAACTTAAATTGGATGATGTTTCCATAGATGTTGCAACACTGAAACAGATCCCTATCTCTAATCATTCTTTTTTCTAGAACGTGAAAGGATTTTAGCTTTATTGTACTGGAGATTGACAGAAACTTTGTGAAAAATAAACCCTTTCCAGAAATGAATTAATTTTTACTTTGTTTACACACATAACATCTTATCTTTCTCTGTTTTTTTTTTATTAAAATCTATAAAATACTCCAACAGATAAAGGGAGCAATAACATAGATAACTAGTTTCATAAAATAGAACAAAATGAAGTAAAAGACAATCTCCCGGCATCTCTACTCTTGTTTAATTTTTCTAGTGGGCCTAAATTCCAAGACAAAATCTATCCCCAAAACAACAAACACTCCAAAAGCAAAGCTATATTTCTTTTAATGAAAATCCTGTGGGTTTTTTTTTTCAAGAGGTCTGCTGTCTGATGTCTTTCAACAACAAATATATCTCTTATTCTGGTATATAAGTGTCATCTTACAGTTAAACAAAACTAATTCATATTAGAACCATTAGTTAAAATGGAAACTCCTGTTAACACAAGAGAATAGCCAGGATGGGTTTCTTCAACTACATAAATATATTTTAAAGAAAATATATGCACCAATTAATTATTGTGAAATATTGTTTCTACATTTGAAGAGCTTAGCAGTCATTAGTTCCTGGATTCAGTGGAGTCCAGTCTATATATGATGTTTCCATAGGTTTTTGTCTGTATATGAGTTTCTGTCTACATATGAATTCTCCCTACCTTTCTGGTTGGCCATTGCGGAAAGGCACTGCTGGACCTGGAAGCCTTTGGCAGATGTAGATGTTCTTCTTGGTCTGTTGAATTCTAAGACTGGGCAGCAGAGTTCTGTTAGCTCAGGCCAGGGTTCCACAAAATGATCAATATCAGTCCCCAAAGATAGGTGGGACTATCCAAGGTTGTTATTACAGGTACCGTAGTCCTTGACTTACAACCATTCATTTAGTTCCATTCAAAGTTACAACGGCACTGAAAAAAGTGACTTATGACTGTTTTTCACACTTAACAACCATTACAGCATCCTCGTGGTCACATGATCAAAATTCAGACATTTGCCAACTGCTAGGGATTTATGATAGTTGCAGTGTCCCAGGGTCATGTGATCACCTTTTGAGACCTTCCAACAAGCAAAGTCAACGGGGATGCCAGATTCACTTAACAACCTTCTTTCTAACTTAACAACTGCAATAATTCACTTAACAACTCTGGCAAGAAAGGTCATAAAATGAGGCAAAACTCACTTAATAGCTGTCTCGCTTAGAAATTGAATTTTTTTTAAAAAAATTGATTTATATGCCGCTCTTCTCCGGAGATTCAGGGCGGCTTACAATGCGTTAAGCAATAGCCTTCATACTTTTGTATATTTATACAAAGTCAGCTTATTGCCCCCACAATCCGGGTCCTCATTTTACCTACCTTAGAAAGGATGGAAGGCTGAGTCAACCTTGAGCCTGGTGAGATTTGAACTCGCACTAATTGCAGGCAGCTGGCAGCTAAGTGCTAGCAATTGCAGGCAGCTGATGTTAATAACAGTGCTTTAGTATGCTGCACCACCAGGGCTCCTTAGTGGATTGGGTTCAATTGTGGTTGTAAGTTGAGGACTACCCATGTTATTATTTTTACTATATGCACAACTATATGAAATCAATGCTGCATGTTCTTTAACTGATGTTGGCATTCATACGCATCAAGTTCTTCCCACAAACCCATAGGATGTCATAATACATCAAGGTAGTATGTATTATGTAGTATCCAAGCAGTGTGGCCTTTTGTAATTAACAAAAGGCTGCCCAAGATATTTTGATATGGCACCCAGTCTGCTGCTAAACACTGCGACCACCACAGCCAGTTTAATTTCATATTAGAATGTTTGTGAGTTGAGGAGTAAACTGAAACTTCATGAAGGGGTGGATGAGTGGAAGAGATTGGGAACATCTGACTTGGACATAAGACTTGGATGTCAGAAGTTGTGGGTGCTTCATCACTGGACGTTTTTAAGAAGAAACTGGACAGTCACCTGTCTGAAATGGTATAGGGTCTCCTGCTTGAGCAGAGGGTTGGACTAAAAGACCTCCAAGGTCCCTTCCAGCTCTATTCTATTCTGATTCTGACTTATTATGTCCTATAGCAGTGATGGCTAACTTTTTTGCCGTCGCATGCCAAAAGAGGGGGGAATGTGGGGCGGTCGTGCTTGTGCGTGCCCACACCTATAATTCATTGCACCCCGCCCCTGCACATGTGCGCGTGACCCCACCTGCGCTCCCCCCACTTTTGGCACACGATGGCATGGTAGGCCTGTTTTTCATCCTCCCCAGGCGCCAGAGGCTTTCTTGGAGCCTGGGAGGGTGAAAACAGCCTTCTCCACCCTCTCGGAGGCCAGAAAAGGCCCGTTTCCCAGCTTCTGGTAGGATTGGAAGGCCTGAAAATCAGCTGGCCAGCGCATGCATGCACCCTGGAGCTGAGCTAGGGCAACACTCGCGTGCCCACCAATATGGCTCCGTGTGCCACCTGTGGCACGCGTGCCATAGGTTCGCCATCACGGTCCTATAGGCTTCTTGGTTAATGTTTAGAAGATTAAGAGTCATCTTAAGATGGACAGCATATACATTTAATTAATTAATCAATAAAAATTAAAATCTTAGTCTTTGTTGTAGCTGGTCTGAGGACTCGGGAATTAGAACAAAAGTTTAATACAAAAGTTGCTGGTTTTTGAAAATAGTTGAAGGGAGAAGCTCTCAACAACCCTTATGTACTTCTGTATGAATCTCCATTTATATGATCCATCATTACAAGTCTGTAGCTTGAGAAGCGTGCTAGGTTGTCATTTTACAGTTATTTGTTCTACTAGCTGACTTTATTGTTTTATAAAGAGCTGGAGGAATACCTCTGCAAAATAACCATGTACAGCAGGGGAGTGAGAAAGAGAAAATGTTAGGGGTAGCTATTAAGTGTCTTATAGTACAACTAAAATCCATTAGCTAACGTATATTTGGGGGCAGGAGGCCTGTCACACATCAGACAACAACCAAATATAAGATACAATCTTCTATCAATCTAATTTATGGCTTGTCTACAAGAATAGATGGGGAGCACCTACATGCCTTGTACATGGGCTTACTGCCATCAGTTTAGCACAGTAAATAAAAATTAGTGGTAACAATAATGATGATAAGGATCACCTTGGCAAGCAAAAATAAACAAACGGATTACCAAACATCGATTCAAACTAACTGCCTTAAGTTAGCCCTGAGTTATTCAAGTTATTCAAATCTTGCAACCTGTACATTTTCTATTAATTCTGATGTTTAACTTATTTGAAACAGTTTTTGTACAACACGTGCAGGAAATGATTCCTAGCTAGCCCAAAGATGTACTGCGTCAGTATTATTCTACATATTTATTTCTTGCATTTATATTCCACCTTTTAATTAAGAGCTTTGTATAACATAACTCACCTTTATCTTCGTAACAAACTTATAATGCAGATTAGCCTGAGTGAAGCTGAATGTATATGTGTGTGTAGATAGATATATGATGATGAGGGAGACAAAGAGAGAGAATAAAAGTATAGAGAGTACAGTAACTGTCATAATACAATATAATACAGTACAATAATAGCCTCTAGCAGTTTAGCTGTGCTATTTAACTCAGATGCTAAATATTTTCAACATGCACCTAAATTATGTCAAAGTCAGTGCCTGCTTCATTTCTGACTTAAGAGGATCCCTGCTGTCCCTGTTTGGATGAAAAGGTTGAGTTGGCTTTAACCTCTAACATCCCAAGGCTGATAAGGTAGAGCTCAACTTACAACCGCTTAGCAATCATTCTTCAAAGTTGCAACAAATTCCCCCTGTCCCCAAAGCTACTGATAACCTGGTTTTGAAATTACAGTCACTACAGCGCCCCCACAGTCATTTTCCCATTGCAGCAGACTCTCCCCCCCCACCTAGTTTTCCCCACATCTCACCCTGCACCTTATCCTCCCTAAGTTTGATGAATCAACTACCATCCGTTTATAACATGATCTCTCTCCATTTAGGTCTGTGGGATGGATGTTCATAGGATGTGATCAAAAAAATAAATGCAGTGGCCATAATGGATTTGTCTGTTGTTGTTTTTTTAATGTGGTGAAGAAGGGCTATTTTGGTTGCATCAAGATTGTTCCTTCTGTGGATGACAATTATCATGCAGGAATCCTGGGCGCCTAAAGCTGGAACTGAAAACATCTTGCATTATAGAAAATATTACGGGGGAAAAAAACCCCTCTGTATCACAGAGAAACCATGACAGCTGGAGCCACGTTCTCATTTTGATCCTCTTTACAAAGACAGTCTATTAAAAAATGTAGCAGCATCTTCCTATCTGCCTGCAAAACAACTGCAACTGTTCTCATGGTATGACTCACCTTTGAGGGCTGTGCTGAATAACCACACACTGTGTTCCATTTCTTTAACAGCTCCCTGATTTGCTCTTGAAAGAGGCTGTTGAGCATTGACTTCAGCACCAAAGAATTACATGACACAAATATCTAGGTGGAATATCTGAATAGCAAAGACTTACAGATTAACAGATTTGGAAGGGACCTTGTAGTCCAACCCCACCCCCGCCCCAAGCAGACCCTACACCATTTCTGACAGAGGGCAGCCCAGTCTCTTTTTGAAACCTTCCAATGATGAAGCTTCCACAACTCCTGAATGCAAGCTGTTCCATTGGTTGATTGCTCTCACTGTCAGAAAAGTTCTCCTTATTTCCAGGCTGAACCTCTCCTTGTTCAGTTTCCATCCATTATTCCTTGTCTGGCCTTCAGGTGCTTTGGAGAATAGCTTGACCCCCCTCCTCTCTGTGGCAGCCCCTCAATTATTGGAACACTGCTGTCATGTCACCCCTGGTCCTTCTCTTCACTAGACTAGCCATGCCCAGTTCCTGCAAACATTTATTGTTTGTTTTAGCCTCCAATCCCCTAATCATCTTAGTTGCTCTTTCTAGAGTCTCAACATCTTTTTTTATAGTGTGGTGACCAAAACTGGATGCAATACTCTAGATGTGGTCTTAGATGCCTTCCAATGCCTGGGATCAATCAGATATATCTATGAGTGTGAATGTTCTCTTCCTCCTAGACCAGGGGTGTCTAATCTTGGCAACTTTAAGTCTTGTGGGCTTCAACTCTTAGAATTCCCCAGCCAGCATGAGTAATGGCTGGCTGGGGAATTCTGGGAGTTGAAATCCAAACTCTTAAACTTGCCACGGTCAAATATCTCTGCCCTAGACTCTTCTGCTTAGACTACAGCTGTGTGGCAAAAAGAGATACTGAAGTCCACGAAGCACTCTAGCCGGTCATTATAAACAGGATTGGATTAGCTCAGGTGTTGCCTGCTTAATGGTTTTCAGATGTGTTAAACTACAGCTCCCAGAATTCTCAGCCAGTAGAATGCTAATAATGCTAATAATGGGAATGCCACTGTAATATATTTGAAGTGTAACAATTTTAGAAAGGCTACTTTAAGCTGTTTTGTTGGCAACGAATATGTTTGAAGGACACAAAATAGTATACTGGCCTATATGATCTCAGATAACTTCATCTTGAGCTAACCCAACTATTTTGGGTCTTGATTGGGACCTGAACTGGGTCACCATCCCCTTTCAATGCCTTTCCATGATGCCAGTGTTGATGAGGTGCTGTACTCAAGAGTAGAACCTCATTAAAAAAAAAATATTCAGCATGGGAAGACCAAATACAGAAGCTGTAAAATTCTTCTTCTGAATATGTGCAAACAAGAAAATAAGTCATAGTCATTAGCCTATCTCCTAGCAATGCCATAATTGGTTTATTTTTCTACCCTTTTGAAGAATTTTTTTTATTTAAAATCACTCAGGACTACGATGGCATGACCTGACTGCCCAACACAAGCTGACCACACTGCTGGTGGCAGAAGTGGCAGTTGTCACCAGTCACAGGATAACGTACAGAGAGGAGAGGAGAGAAGAGAAGAGGAGAGGAGAGGAGAGGAGAGGAGAGGAGAGGAGAGGAGAGGAGAGGAGAGGAGAGGAGAGGAGAGGAGAGGAGAGGAGAGGAGAGGAGACAAAATGGGGAGGACTCCCAGAAAGCTTGTCAACCTGTGGAGGACCTGCTGGGAATGAGAAGTGGTGGTGCCAACATGAGATAAAATGTGTATAAGCTACAAAGAGAATTGTTTAAAATCAGGGTCAGTAACAAAACAACCATTGGTTGGGCATAAAACAGAGATTCCTAATTTGTGCTTGCAAGTAAAAAAGAATTTACTAATGTTCCTGTCAGACAAAGTAGAACTGAGGGAGTTATCTTTGTGAGCATCTTCTCTCAAAATGATCAAAGAGGTGGTAGTAAGGGTGATTTGGTCCTCAGATGAGAGAGATCAAATATGCTAATGAATGCAGAATGGGCTTTTTAATGGAGAAGGTGGCAATTGTATTTCAAAGAGTCCTAGTGGCATCTATGAGATGGGACAAAAAAGATCAGAGTGACAAAAGCTGTGTTGTGATCCATGCCTCATGTAAGGTTGCAAGCTTCCCCCAAGGCCGGGGAGTTTGTGATACAGTGCACAACTTTTCTCATTTTGCTAAAAATAGTAAAATCCTAGGGTACTGCTGAGGGGGGCCTGTGGGTAGAGGCACTTAAACAACTTTTATTGAACCCCAAAAGCTCACTAGGGGTGCACTTGATATACTAGAAGAAGTAATACCAGAAATACCAAGATTACTAGAGCTGTAGGCTAGCCTGGGAAGTTGGATAGATCCTCTCAAGAAGGCAATAGAAAACCACTTCCATGTTCTCACCAGAAGACTTGATATTATGCAGAAAAGAAGTTTTGATGTTAATGGACACTAATTTAAGAAAGAAAGGAAGAAAAAACTCAGACAGGAAATGGAAATGGCTATAGTGGCTGGCAAGCCAAATGAAACTGCAGAGAGACATCATCATTTACAAACCAAACCCTTAGCAGATATGCATTGGGCTAATATATATATTAATCAGCTGGAGGTTAGCAGAATTGATGTATTTTGCTAACTGAGGACTCTTCACAGCAGGCCGGAAAAGTCTGCATTGGCATTGTAGAACAAATGATGGAAAATGTGAAGCGGCTGAGAGCATTAGATGTTCCAGACAGTGCTTTCTGGAAATAATATTTCAGGACAATCAAGTAGCTGTATTAATGACAGGTAATGGAAGAGATCAGTTTCTCAGAGACACATTAGCTATGCATTTTAGTACCAGCAAACAGAAAGATCTATATATTTTTTCCACATCATTCTGGCAATGTCTAAAAACGTAAGCTGGGCGTTGTTTTCTCTATAGTTTATATTTTGTTATTTGCCTAAAGGAGCCAAAACTGCACTTCTTCTTTGCCATAATCCCTATACTTTCAATCTTGTAGAATATATTTTTTCCTAGAATGTTAAGGTAGACAATCTAGATGCAGGTTCATCATGGTGGCTGAACAAGTGGAGCCACCTTTCTGCTGTGAGCCATAATATGATATTACTTGTATGAATCAGGTGCAGGTTTGCAATGATCTAGCTCAGTGTTTTTAAACCCGTGGTACGTGTACCACTGGTGGTACTTTGGCACCAGTGGTGGGTTCCTCCTGGTTCCGTCCGGTTCCGCTGAGCCGGTAGCGGTGACGATATGACTCAAATATTGTCATGTCCTAAAAGTGGACAATCTGTAAAAAGGTTGAAAAGCCCAGGCATAGATAATCCTAATTGGAGTTAGGTGACAAAGAAGAGTTTGTCAGTCACTTCCAAAACTGAGTCTGCCTAAGGCTGATGGCACCTAAGGAAAAATGGAAGTTCAGGCTTTCTGGGAGTTTCAGCCTACTCAACTTTCCCATCTCACGAGAGAATCAAAATATCCTTACAATTTTCCCTCATCTCCTTCTTTCTCTTTTACTGTTGGCACTTTCATACCACTGGTTTACCAGCAATGAATGTGCATTAATATTATTAAATTATATAAGTTTATATTAAATTATATGTTATTATATTATATAAGAATATAATATCCTATTATATTCCTATATTTTCAAGACAAAAACTGGAAAATACAATGAATAACCCACTTAAGAACAATAATATAACACGGTCAGTAGTGGGTTTCAATTTAGTTTGCTACCAGTTCGTTCATGCGCGCACGCTCATGCGTGCATGCACACAATGCTTCTGCACATGCACAGAAGCATCCAGGCAGGCGGGCAGAGCCTCCTGCCGCTACCAGTTTGCCAAATCTAGGGCGAACTGGTAGCAACCCACCACTGAACACAGTTAAGAATCAATAATATTAAAGGTTTTACATTTTTGTAGAACAAATGGTGAGGGGAGTCAGATGAAGAGGAATATCTCTGTTCTCTAAAAACAAGGACCCATAACTTGGACTACATAGCTGACAACATATAACTATGGACTGAAGATCTCAAAGGATCAAAAAAAAAGAAAAGAAATATATATGTTGGGTCAAGCTGCTCGGTCACCATGGCTTTGGTCACCTTTTCTGTACATCACTTCTCTTGAAGAATGTTCAACAATTAGTTTTAACTGAATGCTGGCTTGTCTTTGACAAGAAATGGAGCCAAGGTGATTTGTTTCTTTGACAAGTGCATTT
Organism: Arizona elegans; assembly: GCA_022577455.1. Taxonomy (NCBI): domain Eukaryota; kingdom Metazoa; phylum Chordata; class Lepidosauria; order Squamata; family Colubridae; genus Arizona; species Arizona elegans. Next base: position 13,882,027 of record JAKOOJ010000002.1, on the reverse strand, counting down.
ATCCAGACTTATGAATTCTGGCCCAGACCAGCCACCTTGACTATGAAAGCATGACAGTTTCTGGTCTTTTAAATCTATCAAAGTTTTATAATAGCTGTTATTATGAAAGATCATGGGTGATGCCACAGTCCCTTAAGTGGGCTGCCTTTTATGATAGTTCCCATGAAAAAAGAAAAGAAAAACAGAAGTCTTGGTATGATGTTCAGAACCAGTGATTATCATCCTTTGGAAACAAAAAGTATTTTTAGCCTTTGCTGCTTAATTACTCACTTTGACATTTCCATTCATTGTCAGCAAATGCTTTATTTCTACAATGTACCAAGTTTTGAATTATTCATAGAAACAGTTTATAACTAGGCACAGGATTAGTTCAGCCAAAAGGCAGATTTCTGTATTTGGACTTGTGTAATAATAGAATTGGATCGCCCCTTTTCTGAAAGTCTTACTCTAAATTCCAATACTGTGGGAAACTAATCTGCGTATCTTTGCCTTCTGGTGAAACTTCTTTTCAAAAAGTTTTATGCTGTTATGGAGCATTGAACAAGATGTGTAAGTCTTCCATGAAAAATGGCACTCGCGTATTGGAGAGCTATTGAGCCAAATCAAATCAAAACAAACTTTTATGGTCAAAGACCAGCATAAGAAGGGTGGGGATACAAGAAGCAAAGAAAAAGAAAAGAAAAGAAAGCTCCCAACAAAATAAAATTATACCGTGTTTCCCCGAAAATAAGACCCTGTCTAATATTTTTTGAACCCCGAAATAAGCGCTTGGCCTTATTTTTGGAGACGTCTTATTATTTTGGGGCACATGGAGTAAGACGGGGCTCCTCTTGCCATCTTACCTGATTTCCAGCTCTATCTCTATCCCTAACCAGTGGAAATGATGGGGAGCGGCTGCACATGCATTTAAGTATTTATATAATATAAAACAATATGTTTTATATTATATCTATAATAATGAGCTACGTGCACTTTAAAACTGGATTGTGGCAAGACCATTTTCTGATGAGTTTTAAGTGCTACCACCCTAACCTGGCAGCAGTGGTGAAATCCAAATTTTTTTACTTCCGGTTCTGTGAGCATGGCTTGGTGGGCATGGCAGGGGAAGGATACTGCAAAATTCCCATTCCCACCCCACTCCAGGGGAAGGATACTGCAAAATCCCCATTCACTTCCCACTCCTGGGGGAAGGATATTGCAAAATCACCATTCCCACACCATTCTGGGACCAGCCAGGGGTGGTATTTGCCGGTTCTCTGAACTGCTCAAAATTTCTGCTACTGGTTTTCCAGAACCTGTCACAACCTGCTGGATTTCACCCCTGCCTGGCAATATTATATATTGCAGCATGGCTTGTATATGAAAGCAGCAAGGAGGTGTAGAATTGTCCTATGTGCCTTGTATATTTATACAATAATAATAAAATCAAGCTAGCATTAATGTCTTTGTAATATAGGCACTGGAAAAAATGCTTGTTCTGTTGTTTCTATACATCCAGAGCGACAGGGACTTTGTGTCTCTGGGTAGATCTTCCTATATGGGACTTGAAGGAGAAATGAGTGATCAAAATGTTTTGAATGTCCTACTTATATTTGGAAATTCAATAAGACAGGTTAGCTGCAAGATTCTTCCAGAATCCAAGACCATGCAGGAAAAAAAACAGCTCCATGTATATTCAGCAACCGCATATCAAATGTAACTTTTAAGACCCAACAGAATCATTTAAAGCTGCTTGACTTGCAGATACAGAGATTAAAAAGATGCTGCTTGACAGATCTTAAAGAAAGACTTCCTGCTATTTGTGAAAGAGTAATCCTGTGTGTGTTTACCAGGAATTCACAATATTCAAAGGGGCTTCCTCCAAGGCAAGTATACATCAGTGGTGAAATCCAAATATTTTTACTACCAGTTCTGTGGGTGTGGCTTGGTGGGCGTGGTGTGGCTTGGTGGGTGTGGCTTGGTGGGCGTAGTAGGGGAAGGATACTGCAAAATCTCCATTTCCTCCCCACTCCTGGGGGAAGGATATTGCAAAATCTCCATTCCCACCCCACTCTGGGGCTAGCCAGAGGTGGTATTTGCCAATTCTCTGAACTGCTCAAAATTTCCGCTACTGGTTCTCCAGAAACGGTCAGAACCTGTTGGATTTCACCCCAGCATACATTCAGTGCAAGTACAGTCTTGGGAATCAATATCACCCCCCTATGCTGACCTCCAATAAATTCAGCACTGTAGGAAAATTCCCATTTCCCTGTTCAGTAAAGTCACCGTTGGGGCGCACACCAACTTCCAGGATCAATTAGAGTTGATATAATGTAGTTGTAAACAGTGTAAAGTTTGCAATTATGACAATATGGAGTTCTAGACATTCAAATATATATTGGTCCTTTAGGAATGCTCAGTTGCTGTAACTGCATAAAATCACCCGCTAAGTAAGTGGCTTTGCTTATTTGCATCTACTTCCAAGTTTGCACCACTTAAAAATATTTTGGCTACATCCCAAGTTAGTGTGCGGAAGGCAACAGCTTGTTTTTCAGTCTGTCTACAGCAGATCCTGTTTCCAATAGCATGATGGAAAGGTTTTTTTAAAATGCATCTTATGGTTCTAAATAACAGATCGTTCATGCCCGGTATGGAAAGGTGGCATTATATGGTGCCACTCAAGATCTTCTGTCAAAGCTAAAGAAGCATTGGTCACATCTGAAGATCTTGTCTTTTACATCATTCAATGGAAAAAGGAAGGCCAAGTTTAATAGGGAACTCGCATATTCGGGAAAAGTAGCATGAATGACTAACTTTTCCATTATGTTTATTTTATTCTTTATGAAGCCATTTAAAATTCACTGAACCAAAATAATAGCAACAGCTAAAAATGAAAAGAATAGCAATAAAACCTTATAAATTCAAATTATACAGTAGCAAACATAGCCAAAAAAAAAAAAAAGTCTTATTTAGCTACCTCTACTTTACTTTGGTCATATAAGTCAATGTTTTTCAACCTTAGTAAATTTTAGACATGTGGACTTGAGCTTCCAGAATACTTATGACTTTTTAAACTAAATGAAATATATCTCTTTGACCAGACTCCAGTAAACTGAGCTGTGATGTAACCATCCTTAATAATGTTATTAAACAATTTTGCTAATCCTTCAACAAAATATCCTATTTTTCCCTCTGAAGTACATAATTGAGTTGCATAAATCAAAACCCAGCAAGAATTCGGCCAAAGGCCAAGAGACGTAATTACCAGGAGAAAGATTGGGATCTTCTGAAAAAGTAACAACAAGAAAGCTTGTTGTTTTTCTATTTTTACTCCTGTGGAAGCAGAAAAGTGCTGATGAGTTTCCTTCCTTTCTTTTGTCACTTGACTGACCTTGCCTTGGGCAGCAATGAGCCCATTTTGTGATCTCAGGTCTAAAATGGTAGATGGTATCGAATAGATGGTACTCAGAGTTGTCTAAAGGGAGAGAAGGTGAGGATGGTGGCCACAATTCTAGGATTAAAGGCCTCTCCCTTTTTATATGCATGGCATTATTGGCCCAGCCCAACACTTGGTTCATTTTATCCAGTGCAATTTGAACCAATAATCATGCTGAGAGAGGAAATTGGGGTTGTTGGGAAAAAAATCCAGTTCCAGTTCCAAGCTGGGAATAAAATGGAGGCTGCTTAAGAAAAAAAGGTCCGTTTATTGGTGAGCAAACCACAAGCACACACCATGCAGTTCTGGGAGAGCTGACAAAATGGAGTTGAGAGTGGGTGGCATTTTTTTTATACTTTCTTGATTCCTATGGGGTCGTGGCTGGCTCTATAGGCAAAAAGGGAAATGCAAATCCTAGGTGTTTGTTTGAGCTAATCTTGTCAACCTTTGGCTTGCCTAATTTGTTGCTTATCTGGAATTTTTGTCTGACCCAGTCTTTCTGAATTGATTACTAAATCAGCATTTCTAAAAGCTGGCCTCCTCAGTTTCTGCTTGGGGCAGGGAGACTGGAGCTGGTTTCTGCCTCCCTTAAGATTTTTCCCCATTTCTCCTTTAGGGGAAATATTCTATCCTGCCTTTTTAATATTCCCCAAAACATTTCATTCTCTAGGAGGGTGGGTGGGTGCTGATTTTCTATAGTGTTCAACACTTTATTTATTTCTGCACATAAGTAAAGTTGAATGCTTGGGACCTAAATTCAAATCAAGCATGTCTGCTGATATTCAACAAACTGTTTTAGATCATAAAACCATATATGCAAATCAGAATTTCCAGATATATCATTACTTTTTTTCCTGATTTATTAAAGACATGCACATTTTAGGCTAACATACCATAATAAGCATGCACCGGGGATGGGGGTGGTTTGCATTTAATTAGCCTTTGGGTGTGTTTTTTAACATGCCAACAATGAACTTTTTACCTCCAGACCTTTACCTGGTCATTCTTGACTACAGCTTAAGCAAAGTACCAAATTACATTTCTTATATCACTACTGTGCTCACTTGCAAAATTCTTTAGCAAAGTTACAAATCCACAACTGATCAGCTTGACCAAGGGTGTCAAACTCAATTTCATTGAGGGCTGCATCATGTGTTTGATTTCGGGGGGATGGGTTGGGTGTGGCCAGGGTGGGCATGGCCAACTTTACATCACTTCTGTCGGGGGCACTGGTGGTAGCCTGAGTGTTCTGCCAGCAAAAACAGGCTCCCGAGCTCCGTTTTCGGCTGCCACCCTCTGCCAGTGAAAACTGCACGTGGCCCTCCTGAGCTCCATTTTCACTGGCAGGGGGTTGCAGAAGGCCATGGCAGCCAAAAACCGAGCTTGAGAGCCAGTTTTTGCTGGTAGAAGCACCACGGGCCATGCCTTCGCTGTTTCCAGGGTGTCTCCACAGGTTAGATCTAAGTACCCCGCGGGCCGGATTGAGTTTGACACCCCTGAGCTTGACTAACACTTCCTATAACTGAAGCATTTGTGGTCAGTCTCTTCTTCCGATAAGTGTCAAGGTAGGCATTAACGAACTGCTGATTCTAACAATGGCTATATCAAGCAAAAGCAGAGCCAAGGTGATTAAAATACAGCAGCTCTGACTAAAGCAACTTAATGACTTATAAAGGCTCTTAATAGTTTGTTAGCAGATAATAGCTAGGCCCTCAGCAACACACATTAAACAGGAGTAGGGCTTTGATCCCGGGGCTATATCCTCCATTTTTTTTTTACTTTTTTGACCCATTTCTGCAGATACCGCTGACATTACTGTTGTGTATTGTCCTGTGCCAGTTGCTAATCCTATACACTTTATTATAAACTATTCATGCTATTGTTTGTATCAGGACCTCTGCGCATTGAGACCATGAAGTCGAATATGTAGCCTTTGTTTAAATCCCTCTGCTTGCATGGTGGCTTTCCTTGGTTCTCAGGGAGCCCAACATTTTGGGTGCATCCCGCTTTTCTTTCAGAGCACCTTCCTCTGAGGCTGGGAAAAAAAGAAAAAGAAAAATCTGTGTTTCCAAATGCCAATGATTGCTATTCCCCAAGCAGATCTCTTGGCTGCGTTTATTCCCTGAAAGCAGAATGCTGAACAAGGAGATGGACAGTTAGCTGACTTTGCTTGTAAGGGCCCATGTGGATAACAACAATAAATGTAATTGCTTGGAAGATAATATACGGTCCTGGGCAGGTTACTGTTATTTGTTTCTGCTAGACACTCCACAAAAGTCTTCCTGGGGACAAAATAGAACATCACTGAAAGCATTCCACGCTGCATAGTACAACAACAGAGCGAAAACATCACCTTGTATCAGTTGCGCATTAATTGAAAATCTTCCATAAATCAAAACTTGACTGTTGAGAGAACATACAGCATAGCTCTGCAACCAGGAGATAGGCTGTGATTATGCTAGGCAGGGAATTTCAAGAATTGAATGGAAAGAAAAGATGAAAAAACAATGCAGTTCTTACTGCAGCTTTCTTCTCTTTTTTTCCTTTTCTTTTTTTTATAAGAGCCCTTTCAGGCCATGAAAATAGATCTGCACTGCACCAACAACTCTCTCCCTCCCCCCCCCCCGTGTGTGTTAGCATTTATGGAACTTGTTAACTGGGGCAGTGAGTTGGCATCCCCAAACACTGTGCAACAATCACTCCTATGTTTTATTTGACAGTTTTATCCTACAACAGGGTTGTCAAACTCGATTTCATTGAGGGCCGCATCAGGGTTGTGTTTGACCTCGGGGTGGGGGATGGGGGCATGGTCGGGGGAGGGCATAGTAAGCTCAATGTCACTCGTCGAGACTCCATTTTCGGCCGCAACGGCCTCCTGAAGCTTCTGCCAGTGAAAACAGAGCCCAGGGTAGCCACACAGAGCCTCCTGGGCTCTGTTTTGGATGAGACAGCTTCCTTCAGCCTTCTGCCAGTGAAAACAGAGCTTGGGGGACTGCACACGGCACCCCCCAAGTGCACAGTCCCCAGGGTCCATTTTTGCTGGCAGAGGGCTTCAGGAAGCCGTTGTAGCCAAAAACTGAGCTCAGGAGGGTTGTGCAAAGGCACCATAGGACAGTCCTTCACTATTTCCAGAGTGGCCCCATGGGCCAGATCGAAGCACCCCGTGGGCTGGATCCAGCCCGCGGGTCTTGAGTTTGACACCCCTGCCCTATAACATTTGCTCAGATTACTGGGAATTCACAAGAGCACATTATCTATAATAATGGACAATATTATTAAGAAACCTTGGTTACTGCACTATAATTTACAGCTGACACTTTCTGAGTGTGCTCATCTGGCACTGCTTTGGGAAGGGCACTGATCATCTATAGCAGGATTTCTCGGCCTCAGCAACTTTAAGATGGTTGGACTTCACCTCCCAGAATTCCTCAGCCAGTATAGCTCGGTGACTCAAAACTGTCTCTGGAAAGGATTAAGTCAGTTACAGTAGATAACTGGGCTATATTCTGCTTCTCAGAATGATCAACATTTCTAGTCAGAATGGCTGTTAGTGAGGAATGTAACTATATCAATAGTTTTCATCATTTTACACTATTATTCAGTCCTTTATATGGACTGAATTTGAAGAGAAAGTTGATTTACTACAGTCAGATAGAATTCTGTCCCGGGGACAATGTCAGACATGAAAGATGAGGCCTACACATGAAGGTCCAATTAAACTGATTTATTACTAATCATGCCTATGCACAAGAATGTTTTCAACTGATAGTTAACACCTATTTGGGATTAGATAAGGGTCAATGAAATTCAGGAGTGGGGCTGGATTTATTTTGCTTGTGGCTACATAGGGATTTCAGGCTGATTCCTCTTTTAATTCCACTTCCAGGTTCTGCCACGCCTTCCCCTATGGACAACCTTGTAGCAGGGGGGAAATCCAGCAGGTTCTGACAGGTTCTGGAGAATCGGTAGCGGAAATTTTGAGCAGTTCGGAGAACCAGCAAATACCACCTCTGGCGGCCCCAGAGTGGGGAGGGAATGGGGATTTTGCAGTATCCTTCCCCTACCATGCCCACCAAGCCACACCACGCCCACAGAACCGGTAGTAAAAAAAATTGGATTTCACCACTGCCTTGTAGCCGTCTTTCACAAATGCTATGTCCTGATAATCAGATTTATTAACATGACCATTTTAAAGTGATGCAAATGTTTATTATTTACTTATTAGATTTTTATCCCTTCTATATTACTTTATAAGTAACTCAAGTACTTTCCCTAGAGAGGTCTGCCTGCTACCTACATTGATGTATTTCCAGAATCAAGCTAAAATATTTGTCTTTCTCCAGGCATTTTCAAATTACATTTGCATTTCAGTATTTACATTACAGTGGAATAGTGACTGTTGTGGATGTTCAGTTTAAATCTTTGTATGTTTATAATCATTCCTTACCATTTTTAAATACACCCTACTTGTTTCACTTTTGTGTTTGACCTTTTAGTTGTGCTTGCTTTTTAAGGTTGCAAATATCCTACAATCTATCCATAGAATTCTGATGTAACATGATAGACTAAAACAAATAAATTAATAATAATAGAACATAAGCCATTTTTAAGGCACTTCATCAACGACTGCAATCTGGTATCCAGTCAGATGAATACTGGTACATTTAAAATCAAGTTAAATTTCAATCATTAGCAAACATTTTTTAGATTTGAATCTAGCAACACTTTTATTTAAGTACAGACATAAAAATGCAACGAGACACAGATGTTCTGCAGAAACATTCCTAAGCTTTAACTGCTGTCCTTAATGAGAGAGACATATCTGAATATCCTGATAACATGTGAGCATTAATACTCAGATAATTATTTCACCACAGGTCTTTATGACTAGTTGAACTTTAGACAGATTTCAACACCGTTGCAAACCATTATGAAATAGTTGCACTTCTTTCTTACAATTAACTCTGATTTTCATATTACGGAATGTTACTCTTAAGTCAGTGTTTCTGTTTAAGATGTGTGGACTTCAATTCTCAGAATTCTGGGAATTCTTAAACTTTTTGTTTAAGTATTTCGGACCAACTGATATAGAATGAAGATGAAGCTTTAACATATAGGTAGTCCTCGATTTACAAGCACAGTTTTATTTTATTTATTTTATTTTTTAATTTTATTTTGATTTCTATATCGCCCTACTCCCGAAGGACTCAGGGCGGTGCACAGCCAAACAATAAAATACATACATACAAAATTTAAAAGTAGAATTAAAATCAAATTAAATAGTTTTGGCCCAGACAATTAAAATCCCAAACAATTTAAAACCAATTTTAAAATTTGAATATATAAAATACTAAAAGATATTAAAAATTAAAAATCTTTTATAAAAGAGGGAGAAAATTAGGCCAGGCCCGCCTGGTGAAATAATAAGGTCTTTAGAGCACGGTGGAAGGTGCGCAGATCTGGGATCCTCTGTATCTCCGGGGGGAGCTCATTCCAGATAGTAGGTGCCCCCACAGAGAAGGCTCTCCCCCTGGGGGCCGCCAGTCGACATTGTTTGACTGACGGCACCCGGAGGAGCCCCTCTCTATGGGAGCGTACCGGCCGGTGGGAGGCTATTGGTGGCAGTAGGCAGTCCTGCAAGTACCCAGGTCCTGAGTCATGAAGCGCTTTAAAGCTGGTAACCAAACCTTGAAGCACACCCGGAAGACCACCGGGAACCAGTGCAGTTCGCGCAGGAGGGGTGTTACATGGGAATGCCATGTTGCTCCCATTACCACCTGCGCGGCCGCATTCTGCGCCAGTTGGAGCCTCCAGGTGCTCCTCAAGGGGAGCCCATGTAGAGAGTGTTACAATAGTCCAGGCGGGAGGTGACGAGGGCATGAGTGACCGTGCGTAAGGAGTCCCGATCCAGAAAGGGACGCAACTGGCGGATCAGGCGAACCTAATGAAAAATCCTCCCGGTCATGGCCATCAAGTGCTCTTCTAAAGACAGCCGTGAATCCAGGAGGACACCCGTTGTGTGCCCTCTCCGTGGGGGCCAATGATTCGCCCCCAATAGTCAGTGATGGCACCAACTGACTATATTGGGACATCGGAAACCACAGCCACTCGGTCTTGGATGGGCCCAAAATTTCTGTTGCTAAGCAAGACAGTTGTTAACTGAGCTTTGCCCCATTTTACGACCTTTCTTGCCACAGTTGTTAAGTGAATCATTGCAGTTGTTAAGTTAGAAACACAATTTTTAAATGAATCTGGTTCCCTCATTGACTTTGCTTGTCAGAAGGTCACAAAAGGTGATCATGTGACCCTGCTACTCTGCAACCTTCATAGGTATGAGTCAGTTGCCAAACATCTGGATTTTGATAACATGACTATGGGGATGGTGCAACGCTCGTGTGAAAAACAGTCATAAATCACTTTTTTCAGTGCCTTTGTTAAATTGTTAAGTAATTTGTTAAATTCTTCAAAACTAAAACATCTATTATTCATTTTTATAGATATTTGCTGTCATTAAATCAGTTTGACATGCAGATGTAAAGAAATGAATGAAATAAATAAAATGTATTAGAAATGAATAATATTTGCATTAGGTAACTATATATAGAATTGAAACTGATTACTGTAATGACATATTCATACAACACCATTTTCTTTTGTATTTCTTTCACTATTTCATTAGAGCCTTTTTGATGTGTTGTTTTTTTGTTTTCCCTTCTCCCTTCTCTTTGACAATTTATGTATCTCCATCTTCGTCATCTTGTCTTTTTTTCTTTCTCTTTCCCCTTTTTTACCATTAAAAGGCAATAAATAAATAATAGTAAAGATCTGAAGATTCCAGGTCTTTATTGCTTGTTTTCATCAAGTTGTTTTCAACAAGTGGCGTCTTGTTAATAAATGTGGTACCAAGGATGAAGGACCATTAAGAGTGTTCAAATCCTGCCACTGGTTATCCCAGGATAGGAACTATTAACATCACCAGCAGCTCTTCTCCCTGGTGGACAAAAACCACATTGAGCTGCAATCCAAACTGAGCCTACAGAAATGCCCAGACTTCCAGCAAATTTCCACAATTTTTATTTTTTCAATTTGCAGCAGAGCAAGTAAGGGCCACTCATATATTTCAAGCTTCATCTAATTGGACCCTAAAGAGTCTGTAGATAATCTTTGTTTAACAATATTTACTGTTGAGCCCAGATCATTAGTAATTCTTCTTGCAAACAGTTCCACATTTAATCACCTTCAAAAACAGAACCATTTTGGTTGCTTTGTCATTTGTCCCATGCATGTGGACGGGTGGATTCCACAAGCAGAGTGATTCATAATGAACTCTTTTATTGGCACCCATTAGTATTTCTTATCAGAATTCAAGAAATGCAACATGAAAGAATTTAACAGGATGCTTGCAGTGGAGAAATTTGTGAGTAAACTTTAGCATTATTTGGCTAGGCATAATGTATTTGCTAGATGTAAGGTTCTTCTAGAAGTCTACGGGATGTTGTATTCCTCTTCTTTGGAGATTGGGATGTATGGGGTATTTTTCTAGGTTGGGGAACCACATTTCAAAAGCAACACTGGTATCTCTGGAAGTGTTCAGAGGAAGACAACCAGGATGGTTGAGGGACCAAACCTCAAATCAATGTGGAGTAATTAAGAGAATTGGTTATGTTAATCTGGGAAAAACAGTAGAAGTGAAGGCATATTTGGATGTTTGACAATCCAAGTGTGCCTCCTCTAAAGACTGTGAATGTGGTTCTAGAAGAAGAAAAAACCTCATAATAGAAGATAAACATTTGATTTCTAATTCCAATAGAAGATGAACATTTGAAGACTAATTTTCAAATGAAATTTGGGAAAAACTTCTTTATGGTATTAGGTATTAAAAACAGAGTAAGGAAGCTACTTGGGAGACAACGAAGATTTTGTTCACTTGAGTAATGTCAGGAAAAAACTCTACAGTGTAGGAAGTTAGACATATTGCTTGAGTTCCTTGCTAATGTGTAACATTTTGATTCTTCTTTTGGTTTCATTGAGCATTTGTGCACCTAAACAAGGTCCACTGTGAGCAGTAACAGTAACAGAGTTGGAAGGGACCCTTGGAGGTCATCTAGTCCAACCCCCTGATCACACACCTATGCTAGGGATTCAAACCGCCGAACTGCTGACCTTTCTGATCAGCAAGCTCAGCATCTTAGCCACTGAGCCACCTAGCCAAGCTAAATGGGCAATATGGGTTACTTTCAAGGAAAGATGAATCCAATTTCAAGTATGAATTGCATTTTGTCAGTGGACCTAATCAAGCTTACTCTCTTGTAAGCATGTCTAGAAGTGCTTTATTAATTACAAGTTGTAAGAATGCTTTAGTTTTCACTCGTGTGGCCAGTTCCACTGTATTTAGAACAGCAGCATGCTAACTAGGGAATTCTGGGACTTGAAGTCCAGACAGTTGCTAAGGTTGAGAAACACTGTCCTCAGCCAAAGAAATCACAACACAGGCCACCCTGGAAATCACGGTCATTTTCCTGCCTCAAGAGATGAGCTGCTTGCTTGCTACATCATGCCAGGGATGTCAATAGTTCGACTACATGCTTATTTAGGGGACTTAATACATCTAAATAAAGCTCTATGTTGAAGGATTAATTTTCTTTGTTGTTGTTGTTTTATTTCCACCAAGTGAACCTACTGGATCTCTGACGTATAAAGAAAATGGATTTTGTCACTTTTCTCCAACAATCACGGGAACTCTTTGTGACCCAGAGGAAGCTGAGCTGGAGAAATAAGCTGGTTCTCTTTGGTCTCTGCAGCTCCATCAGTTTTATAGCAAACCTGCTCCTACTTCTCCCTGGGTATTCCTTCCTGTTGGACTATCCGATGCTTTCTATCGTCACAGTCAATATTTTATGGATTCTCCTGTCTGTAAATCTGTACTTTTTCCAGTCTTTTCGCTGCTTTGTGGTGGTATTCTTCCTTTCTTGCGGATTGCGCGAAGGCAGAAATACTCTCATTGCTGCTGGAACTGCTATGGTGGTTGCTGGCAACATCCAAAATATTTTTTTCAACCTGAAGCAGCTGGCAGACAGTGTGACTTGCACTCTCAATTCCCAGACTTTCCTTGACCTCACCTATCTGAAAGCCATCCAGTGGATTTACAGTCAATTGAAGATTTCCAAACATCTGTTTCTGGTGCGTGACAGCTTAAACGTGTCTTTCTTGGTTTCAGACGAAGACCTGAAGCTGCAACTGGAAAAAACAAGACTGAGCATACACAACATCACCAGTCAGATCGCCTCCATAATAGCTCTACAGTCCTTTTTGGCCAAGAAAGTGCTGCCTTTTGTGGGGACAATTTTGGTTCTGCTTGGCACGTATCACTTTATCCGAAACTTCCGAAGCCCACAGACCATCAAGTTTAAGAACACGTATATTACTCGAGGGTTCATCAAATACAATGAACAAGTATGGCAGCAGGAAAAGCTCTCAGTGCTCCCTCTGAGTAAAGAAGAAAGAAATGTGTACTCTCTGGTGCCATCTTTTTGCCAAACACCTAAAGAAAGGAAATGCACAGCACGCTTTTTTCTTCCTGTGCTTGCTAACCTTTGCATTTGGGTCGTCTTTTCAGCAGTAGATTATTTGCTTTACTGGCTCATTTTTTCGGTGAGCAAGCATCTCCACGATTTCCCTGAGCTAGAGGTCCACTTCAAATTATATTACCATGTAAGTATCTTAGCTACAGTGCAGCACTTTTGGTATCACTTCAGATACAGATTTTCTACGGAATAAAATTATGCTAAAAAAAAATAGGATTGAAAAACCTGGAGGTGGATAGGCATGGCATTTTTAAAAAAACAAACACCAAGGTTTGAGGCAGTGGTGGTATTCAGCCAGTTCTATCCGGTTCGGGCAAACCGGTAGCAGCAGTGGCAGGAGGCTCCACCCAGCCACCCGGACGTAATCACATCCCGTTTTTGACACTCTGCACATGCGCGGAAGGCCCTGCGTTCACATTTGCAACTGGTAGCAAAGGTAAGTGAATGCCACCCCTGGTTTGAAGGGCCCGAATATTAAACAAAAGCAAATGCGATACCAAACTTGATGTTTAAGGCAGCTGAAAATATCCATTTTTTTGTCATGACAAATGTTTGATGTGCCTGAGGGAGAGAGAGTGAAAAACATAAGAACCTCAATTTTAGAAGGTATGGAAAATGCAACGGGAGGCTCTTTACCCAGCTGATTTAAGCAAGGTCTGTGACTTCAGCCAATATAAAGGCACTTTGCATATTTTAAGTTTCTTCAATAAGTGATTTATTAAACTGCCCAAATATGGGGATTTACTGGGGTAAAAGATTTCTTTGTGTAGAGTTCTTCCCAAGTATGCATTTATTTCTTGACATTTGTATTTGATCCATTTTCAAGTGATGTTTGGGGGATGACCTTCATTTTAATCCCAACACTGCAGCAGGGTAGGCCAGTAGGGTGGTGTTTCTCAACCTTAGCAACTTTGAGATGTGTGGTCTTCAACTCCCAGAATTCCCCAGCAGTTAAAGATGTTGAGCTTGCCAGTTGGAAAGCTGACAGCCCGGGTTTGCAACCTGAGCACTGTGCAATGGGGTGAGCTCCCGTTACTTGTCCTAGTTCCTGGCCACCTAGCAGTGGTGGGTTGCTACCAATTCTCACTGGTTCTTGCGAACCAGTAGTGGAAATTTTGAGTAGTTTGGAGAACTGGTAAATACCACCTCTGCCTAGCCCCGCCCCCAATCTATTCGTTGCCTCCTGAGTCACAGCTGATCGACTAGAAGAAAAAAACTGTTTAAACTCTTGCTGCAGTGCTTCAAAGGGCCGCCTTACAACTGATCAGTGGTAAAAGGCAGTGTGGTGGTAGACCAGTGTGCTCCAAAAACAAATGGGTATACCAGAACACTCCAAAAACAAATGGGTAGACAGGTACGGCTCTGCAAGCAGTTAAAAGCCTGGTAGACCAGTACCTCTGCTAAATCCTAAAGAATTGTCACATGACCATCAAACCCACAAAATAAGCCACGCCCACAGAACCGGTAGTAAAATTTTTTAGAACCCACCCCTGCCATCCAGCAATTCGAAAACATGCAAATGTGAGTAGATAAACAGGTACCATCAGTACCTATTTATCTACTTGCATTTGCATGCTAGATGGTACTTATTGGGTGGGAAGGTAACAGCATTCTATGCGCTTTGGGGCAAAGTCATGCTAGACACCCCACAGAAGTGTCTTCAGACAATGCTGGCTCCCTCAGCTAAGAAACAGAGATGAGCATTGCCCCCTAGAGTCGGATATGACTAGACAGGGAAAACCTTTATATTTTTAGTTTCCTTGACTGACTACAACCTGGGTCTCCCCACTCTGAGTCCTACCCCCTTAATCACTATGCCACATTGATTTTATTAACTGCATTGTCAGCCAACTGACCTACATAAACTCCTTGCCCACAAAACAGAGGCTGGGACTGTAAAAAGCAGAGACCAAGATGCTGAAACCATACTTAACTTCAGAAAAAATTTAACAGCATCTAAGGCTCACATATAAAGTATCAAGAGACTATCTTTCTCATATTAAAACTAAATTCAACCCCAATAGATTTGTTACCAGATTACTTCCATGAGCTACCGGAAGCTGCTGGAAAGAAAAATGTATCTTCTTTTGCTAGCTCTCAAAGAAGCAGTAGGCATACGACTCTTGGAAATGTTCTTTTTTTCAGCTGAGGTTTTCAGATCTGCTTGCTAATGATGAGTGACTCAGCATTCAGCAGATTTATGGCCTGTATTTCCTGCCAATTGTTGGGCAAACTGGAACATTGAGCAACCCCTTATATTAAGGACACAATCACTTCATAATTCTGGAAGCCAAACAATTCTCAGCAGGCATCAAAATGTTTCTCTGATACAATGGCACAAGCTAAGACTTATTCTTTTTGCTCGCTCGCTTTGCTCTCAGCAAGTTACCTCACATTCTTGCTTTTTAAAAGAAAAGTAAATAGATTTTTAAAAATACAACTGTTGCAATCACCACTTGAAATTTTTCATCAGGGAATTTTTCCTTCAACTATTTTTGACTTCAAGTTCATTCTATAGATTTCCATAAGACTCTTTGAAAATGCTTTTTGGCTTCATGGTATTCATGCATTGATTGAACTTAGTGCATGCTTTGGGATTAGTTTCAACCTAAATTATGTTGTGATTGGTGACATGCAAATTATTCAGTATGTGCCCTGCTTGTTTTGACCATTCTGAAAGAATTTTAAGTCAGCAACTCTTCCTAAATGGTTGGAACAACTCTTCCTAAATGGTTGGAACAACCATTTCAAACTTGGAAAAGTTCCAATTTTGCATACTATGTTTGTGGTGTTTGTGGAGGTTGCTTTGATTTCCAGGAAAAAAGTAGGGTAATAATTCAGAATACATAAGTAAAATTAGCAAATGTTCAATTTGACATAAAACTGTGATCCAAAAGCACATAGTTCTGAAATATCAAAGCACTCCATAAAGCAGCAAAAAAAGGAATTAGCACTAAACAATCATTTTTGTCTCACCCTTGAGAAAATTATTTTACAAGAAACAATTATGAAAAACATAAGTTTTCCAGCAAACAAGTCATTTCGGTTCACCCATATAACTGGTTCTTATCTTCTAATCAGGGGTGAAATGCTCCCGGTTCAGACTGGATCGCCCGATCCAGTAGCGATGGCGGCGGGTGGTTCGGAGAACTGGAAGCAAAAATCCCTGTGCCCCCCCGCCATGCCCAGCTGAGCCACACGATCATCAGAGGCTTTTTTTTTTTTTACTTTTAAAAGCATTTTTTCTACGACCTCTTCAACGAAAAAAATGCTTTTAAAAGTTCAAAAAAAAGCCTCTGATGATTGCGCGGCTCAGCTGGGATCATCAGAGGCTTTTCAAAGCATTTTTTTTCTTGGCCGAAGAAGTGGTAAAAAAAAATGCTTTGAAAAGTCTCTGACGATCCCAGCTGAGTTGCCTGATCGGCAGAGAAGCTTTTCAAAACATTAGAAAAAATGCTTTGAAAAATAAAAAAAAGTTGGCCACACCCACCCAGTCACATTACCCCCCACAACCAAGCCATGCCCACAGAACCAGTAGTGACAAATTTTACATTTCACCCCTGCTTCTAATTACAATAAAATAGGAAAGAATATAATAACTGTTACCTTAAGGTGGGACAAGGCAACTTAATGTGTCCCATTCCATGTATACGTCAGCTAATTTTATCTCCAGAAGAAACTAAAGTCTTTTAATGTCATCAAAGGTGTCTTCAGGATCTGGTCAAAAGAATGAAGAGGTTGACCATGACACTGTGGGTTGCTCATAAAAAAAACAGGCAAAGTTTTCATCCCAATACTGCAGATGCGACCTTGAACTTTTTTGACCACACCCTGCAGACATCCCTGAAATTCTAAAAGGTTTAATTCTGAATAGCCAAGGGATTTGTTTGGTTTTCATTATCTCTCCAGCAGCTCTCTGTCTTTCTTTGCTCCAAAGGGCTTTTCTGAAATGTATTTCAAAGAAATGTACCAGAAAGTAGCAATAACAGAAATAGCATGCTTCCAACAAAAAATAAACTCAAAACACCACCCAGGGAAATTTGAAGCAGGTTTAAAAACACATATTCAAGACAGAAAAGCAGAAGTTTCTTTACAAGATTTTCTTTGAGATAGCTGACACAGTTCTAGGCTGCATTAACAGAGGAACAGAATCAAGATCACGTAAAGGGTTAATACCACTTTATAATGCCTTGGTAAGACCACACTTGGAATATTGCATCCAGTTTTGGTCGCCACAATGTAAAAAAGATGTTGAGACTCTAGAAAGAGTGTAGAGAAGAACAACAAAGATGGTTACGGTCTGGAGGCTAAAACATACAAAGAATCAGTGGTGGGTTCCAATTTTTTTTACTACCAGTTCTGTGGGTGTGGCTTGGTGGGCATGGCAGGGGAAGGATACTGTAGAATCTCCATTCCCTCCCCACTACAGGGGAAGGTTACTGCAAAATCCCCATTTCCTCCTGATCAGCTGGGAGGCAGAGAATAGATGGGGGGTGGGGCCAGTCAGAGGCGGTATTTACCGGTTCTCTGAACTACTCAAAATTTCAACTACCAGTTCTCTAGAACTGGTCAGAACCTGCTGAAACCCACCTCTACAAAGAATGGTTGCTGCAATTGGATAGAAGGACTAAGGATGGCAAGATAGCAATATCTTAGGGATTGCCATAAAGAAGAGGGAATCAAGCTATTTTCCAAAGCACCTGAAGGCAGGACAAGAAGCAATAGATGGAAACTAATCAAGGAGAGAAGCAACCTAAAACTAAGGAGAAATTTCCTGACAGTTAGAACAATTAATCACTGGAACAACTTGCTTCCAGAAGTTGTGAATTCTCCAACACTGGAAGTTTTTAAGAAGAGATTTGACAACTAATTGTCTGAAATGGTATAGGGCAGGGGTGTCAAACCCACATTGTCACAGTGGCTTTATGTGACGTATCAGGACTTTTTCCCCCTTCGCTAAACTGGCCGTGGACGTGACCAGCACATGACACATCTGGCTTGTGGCCCGGGAATTTGACAGCCCTGGTATAGGGTTTCCTAAGCAGTGGGACAGCAGGTTCCTGAGCAGGGAGTTGGACTAGAAGACCTCGGAGGTTCCTTCCAACTCTGTTATTCTGTTCTGTTACTCTATTACATTGTAGACAAATTTCGAATATATAGTTAGAGAGGAGAGGAGCATAAATGCAAACATCCCACAAGGACCAATTATTGAGCCTAAACAACTCCTTGCTTCTTTTCACTGATCAATCACAAATGATCTTTGGGTACCTTTGGGTACCTTTGTGTACAATGAGTGTGAACAGTGGCTGGTTGCCAGAGAATATAATCCTACTTTTAACAATTAAGTTGTAAACTAAACTCTTTGTTTAAATATTTATTTAAAGTCTTCCCCAATATGAATATATTGAGATGTTGAATTAGATCAGCCTAGTATGGCTCTGCTGTTAGAATTGAATGGAGCTGTAGCCCAAAATAAATGACCACATTAACATTGTCCAATGTATGTTTAATTATACATTGAATTGTCTAGTACAATGAAGAAAGAAATGCTAGCATATTGTAACTTTCTATGACCATCACATTGATCAGATAATGACAGGGTATGTGTGCAGTGATGGTAATGGTGGGATTATATGAGGTCTATCATTCTTGATTTTCTTCACCTGGCTCATGCTAACCTATTTATTTATTTATTAAGTTTCTATTGTGCTCATCTCACTGATACAGTGACTCTGTTGGAACTCTTCAGTTTGTTTCCATTTAATAAATTGTACGGTAGTCACTATCTAATGCTCACCACATTCATATACCCAACACATGCATATACATCCAAAAATATAAAATTCAATCAACATATATTCATAAATAACCATATAAAATATTTTGTTTGACTGCCTCTCATTCTATTTTTAGAATATCACCAGGCTCAACAAAAATCATGATCATTGATCATCTCCTTCTGAAAGCTTGATCCACAGGGTGTGGGTGGTTCCCACAATTTTGGAAATCACAGAACATAACAGTGTTGCGAGGATCCTTAGAAAAAGAGAAATATGGAAGGGTTGAATTATATCCTCACCCAAAGGGTAAAAATGTTTCTTAATAGAGTGACTTTAAAAAAACAAAAACAAACCCTGCCTCCTAAAATTGCTGAGGGATGGGGGGAGAAATCATCATCAGGAACAAAAATATATTGTTAACTAGCCGAGTTATACACCCAATTGCATATAATTAATGGAGCAAGCTCTTTCAAATACCAATTACTGAAAGGTGAATAGTACCTGTTCAAACCTGGGCTATATTTGTATTAAAACTTTAAGAGGACCATTTCAGAGGTGGGTTTCAGCAGGTTCTGACCAGTTCTGGAGAACCGGTAATGGAAATTTTGAGTAGTTTGGAGAACAGATAAATACTACCTTTGACTGGCCCCGCCCCCATCTATTCTCTGCCTCCCGAGTCCCAGCTGATCGGGAGGAAATGGGAATTTTGCAGTAACTTTCCCCTGGAGTGGGGAGGGAATGGAGATTTTACAGTATCCTTCCCCTGCCACACCCACAGAACCGATAGTAAAAAAAATTGAAACCCATCACTGGACCATTTGTGCTGCACTTACTCCAAACTCAACCCTCCATGTGCTGTTTGTGTCTTATCTCTTAGCTAGTTGCACTTAAATGGATCTGTTAAGAAGCCCAGGGACAGAGAACGGTCTCTCCAAATCAGGGCAGCCCAGATGTAAGAACTTCAGCTGTACAGTCTGCCTTTTGTGTGCAGGAGGGTGGGGGGAATGCTCAGCCCTCACTTCACCCAGATTCTGCTATATAAGTTGGTCAGCAAATCATGAAATATTGATGGCATAATTTCCCATTGATTTTTGACAGAAAGCCAAAGAAATAAGGTCTGGGAAGCTTTTAGAGAGTCTTTGCATGCATAAAACAGCAATTTTAGTAAGCTTTAAAAAATTTAAGTAAGGGGAAAACTTCAGCTCTGCATGATATCATCATCCCAGCCTCTGAATCCCAGACATTGGAAATTATACATATAAAAGCCAACCTTTGGCTTTCAGTAGATATGATACCTCATTGTAAGTACCAGCCATTACTGCTTCACAGCAGTTGGGAGAAGATGGGAAAGGAATATCCCATATCCTGGCAATTGCCTTTTCTCTTTTCTTTTCCTTTTTTGCCAGAATGCTACTTTCTATTTTCATACCTTAGAGCAATTGTTCTTCTTCACTTGGGACCTTATAGACTGCCTCTCCACCCCACAGGCCACCTGCCCTCATTACTGTTATCTTAGCCCAACTATGGTTGGGCGATGCTAGAAAATGCTATAAATCACAAAGTTATCCAAGGGAAATCCATACCACTAATCCAAATGCTTCAGCCACTTCCTCAGCCTCCTTGACCCAAACGGCACTTTTTCAAACTACTGCCTTCAGGCATGTTGGACTACAATTCCCAGAATTCTAAGTCTTGTATGCTATGAGTTGCTGTCCAAGGTATTTGTAAGGCACAAGGCTGCAGAAGTGTGCTGGGCCTTTTTTTCCAGCCCTCCTATATTTAGGTGAGGATTTTATTTCAACAGGGCATTTGGCACCCAAGGAAAACAAAATGGTGCTCCTTTGGATATCTAGTCACCATTCAGTTTAGGTGCAACTGTCATGCCCCTGTCCGAGTCTGACTCTGAGATGGAAGAGGAACAGCTGAGAGAGAGCGAAAGAGTGGCTCCGTTGGCTGTGGAGGAAACTGGGGAAGGGCAAAGTCAAGCTGGGCAGAGTAGGGGAGAGGAAGAACAAGGGAGAGGAGGTTCTGATGAAGACCAAGGCCCACCCCCTCCTCATCATAGGGCACACAGGAAGAACGGAGAAGAGAGCAACGTGGGTTGCGTGAGGGTTATGAGGGAGGAAAGAGCCCCGACTCCCTTCACAAGATATATCTGGAGCTGGAGTTTAAAAGAAGAGGCAAATGGGAGGGGCGGTTGTCGGGAACAAACTCTGAGTTTGTGTTAGCTGCTTTATCTGAGTTCCTGGCATCCTCCTAAGTGGTTTGATTTACTGCCATGCTATTTCAAGTCTGGACTTCTTATCTTGCTTGCCCTGCCAAATTAATTACCTTATCTTGCCCTGTTGGATGTATAGTTGGAAGTTTTGTCTGCTTACAGGTTTGTGGAAGAGTTTTTCTCCAGACCGGAGAGTAAAGAGACATTGGGGGCAAAGTTTGGAGCTAATAAAGGGACTTGTATTTATTCTCTGGCTGTGTTGCCTTTGTGCCATGCCCTGGGTCATCACAACAACCTTGATAGATCCCCTTTGTGCCAATGGGAAAAACCTCCAAAAATTGCTCTTCTTCAGGTGGAATACAACTGGGGGAGGAGGAGACAGAGTCTGGCCAATGGTAAGAATGGTGGGATTTAGTCATCCATCAGAATCTGATTTGGGTGAGCTCTCAGTGAAGCAAGAGAAGCTTTCAGGGGTATCTGCAGCAAAATGGGACAAGGTATGGCAAAGCCTCACCCACCATTGATGTCCCTGTATAAGCCCCGCCTTTAAGTGCCTATGTCATGATGTCATTGTGAGCAGGGCTACATCACAACATTCTTGCATATGTTCAAACTGCGTGAAATCACATTGTGTGCTTGCTAGAAAAAAAAATTGAAGCTAGTCTCCCCAATTGTTTTCTGTTGGTATGATCTCTGAAACCATTTGAGCTTGTTTCACACGTTCTTGCCCGTTGTATCCAAAGGCACATAGGTGATCATTGCTGAATCAAGTGGGCAAGAAAGTGGCATCTTTAATCCCATCCATCATTATTCTGTTCTTATTCAGGTCCATAATTCAGATGATGATGCTTTTAGCATTGCCAAATCTTGCATCTGCTGCCAAATGTGAAAGATATACTAATGGCTTAAGGTCTAGGCCAGACAGTTAAGAGATTGTTAATATCCTGTTGTAGGAAAATAAACACAGACGGCTTATTGAGAAATTTAATCATTGCATTGTAATTTGAGGGATCCTTGGTGCTCTCTGAGCTTGCTTGTTTTCTTGCAGATGTTTCGTTACCCAAACTAGGCAACATCATCAGTGCTAATGCTGGTAGTAACATCACTAGTACTGATGATACCTAGTTTGGGTAATGAAACATCTGCAAAAAAAAAAAGCAAGCTCAGAGAGCACCAAGAACTCCGCATTTCAGCCCTGGGTTACAAATAGTCTCCTTTATTGGTGCATTGTAATTTATTCAGCATAGCCATTTGAAAGAGCAGCATAGATCATGGCATATTTTTTATCTTTCATTTCTTCTTATACAGAAAAATGCAGCTAAATTCATTTTTACCAACGGGGAGATTGTTGAAAATACCACTTATTTTAAGACAACTCTTTTTGAAGAGAGCTGCATTCCCAAACCCAAGATTTCCCTCTCTACTACATGGATCCAGCTTGGAGTTATTTTGTTCTTTCTAATAGTGTTGGGGCTTCTGACTTCTACACTCACACAACTTAAATTATTAGTCGCAACTGCATTCTTTCCGAGCACAGACATGAAACGGATAAAGTATCTGCACACAAAATTATTAAACAGAAGATCCAAGTTTGCCGAGAAAAACGTGAAAAGGAAACTTAATTCATTTGCAAAGGTAAACTGTAAATAACATGAAATACATGCTGGTTTGTACAACACTGTTCAGAATGTAACTGTAGAATCCACTAAAAATAAGCACCATCAAAACTTTATCTATAGAGTCGGGATCAATACTACTCTCTCTCTCCAAGATTGCCCTAAAGGGAATCTTCACATATTTTTCAATAAATATGGAAGCTACTTAGGTCATAGACCACATTACGCTGGTTATATCTCTATTACAAAGTAATGTTTTGACTCACATAGATATTGTCTCTGCACAAATACCTATAGCCATTATTGAAATGCATATGTGACTGAGGTTAATCTTCCCGCTTCCTCCATCAATACCTGAAGGATGATGGAGAAGAAATGCTCAGCATTCATCCTCCCTGAAACGGGTCTACTCGTAATTTTTCTGGGTGTTTTTTTTCTTCATGACTTTTCAGTTCTGCTTAGAAGACTGATACCAAATAAAAACCTCTTCTTTTGTAATAAGTAAAACTAACCTTCTCCTTTTTCCTTCTTCCTTCACAGTTACATTTTTGGTTTCCCATCCTCCAGGCACTGGGAAATGCCAGGAAGGAAGTAACCAATGTGGAAAAAGAAATTCCTGTTTTATAGCATTAGCCACAGGTTCCCAAGCTCAACATTTTGCCTGGTGAAAAGCTCCTGGAACTTCAATTGTTTGTCTGTGTTTTGCAAAACTCTGATTGCCTTAGTATGAAATTTGGAAACATTAAAGAAATATTTAAAAAATGTAAGGCTCTATTAGTAAAAATAAATAAAAAAAACATTTGCTTTATTTCCCTTATACTGGTTCACGTTTCACCACAGAATTGTGCTATTTAGTTTAAGGTGACTCAATTGAGCAGACTATTTTTGACACCCCATCAAAACATCGCTTCCTTTCCAGATATATAATTATTTTTATTAAACAGAAGAGGAAAAGAGAAAGAACTGGAGAAAATCAGAAAATACAATGACCTGCAAATAGTAGTAGAGGGACTTTGATGAAAGAAAGTACCAATAGTATTAGGTGCCTTGGGTGCAATGCCAAAATATCAGCATTGACAAAATCACCACCGGTCAATTGCAAAAAGCAACTTTCATTGGAACAGTTTATATCTTGAAACAATACCTTTAATATCATCAAACAATAACATCTACCTATCCCATCTCCTTAAGAAGGAGTCAATAGGTGGATAAAAATGCAAATCCAGTCTAAGCATCTGGCTGACTGTGCAACCAGTTATAATTCTATGCAAATTCTCAGTCATCCAGGTCATGGTTGTCCCAAAGATGCTTTTTCAGGAGGCAACTGAACTTTCTTGTTTTTTTCTTTGAAGATGTTTTGCTTCTCATCCAAGGAGCTTCTTCAGTTCTTACTCCTGAAAAAGCACCTTTGGACAACCATGATGTGGATGACTGAGAATCTCCACAGACCTTTAGCTATGCACTTTGGGATGAACACCCTTTGAATGGTGTGGGGGTATGAACAGATTTCCAGAAAAATTGCAGACTACAGGAACCATTTGCCCTTCAGTTTGAGATGCAGACAACACAGGCTCATCCCCAAGAAGCCTGCGCCTGTCTTCAACAGTGAAGGGACACGGGCAGAAATCATCCTGCAGCCAAGAAAGTTCTACACCCATTTTCACTACTCAGGTGACCCTGAGGACACAGATGAACCTCCAAGTGGCCTCAAGGACTCTCTAAAAGGATGCAAATGACCAGCTGCCTACAAGGAGTATAAATCCTTCCATTCTCCACGATCCAGTCAGAGCTGAAGAAGCTTCTTGGATGAGAAGCGAAACATCTTCAGAGAAAAAAAACAAGGACAAGAAAGTCCAGTTGCCTCCTGAAAAAGCACATTTGGGATGACCAGCTATAATGTATTAAATGTATATGCTGCCCGATTTCTTTCAATATTGTTTTCAATTTGCTTCCTTACGCCTTCTAAAATATTCGCCCAATCTCTTCTCCTTCACTTTTGCCCTATAGTGTTTTGTGGCTGGGCATTGTCTTTTCTGATACATCGTCATCAAGTGCTTTCAGTTCTTCTACCAACAATGACAAAGGCACATAGAAAAACCTAAAACCCCTCCCTTTTTTCTTTGAGGTAAGGAAAAAAGACATTTAGTTTGCTTTTTCTTAAAAATATAAAAGCCTGGTCCAGCTGTTTTGAGAAGTCAAGGCAAGACAGGTCATTGAAAAGTATTACGAAAAAATCCTTTAGGGGTAATCCAGCTTTGTTTCAAATTCAGTAAACCAGAACAAAACCAAAAATCTTATTAAATACACAAGAACAGTTCCAATTGATGACTCAATGCCATATGAACAGATAGAACCAAATCTGCTTCTGGAATGCTGCAAAGGTGCTGGATGGACACATCCTGAAAGGGAGTGCAGTAAGAGGATCTAACTAGGGTTTTCCAAAATGGAAAGGAAAATACTTGAGATGAAGAAAGGAAAGCACTTGGGATGAGCCCATCACTTAGCTCTCAAAGACAGGCATCAAGTCAGGGGTGCTATTCAGCAGGTTCTGATAGATTCTGGAGAAATCTATCAGTAGTGGAAATTTTGAGTAGTTAGGAGAACTGGCAAATACCACCTCTGATTGGCCCCAGTGTGGGGTGGGAATGGAGATATTGCAGTATCCTTCCCCTGCCATGCCCACCAATCCACGCCCACAGAACTGATAGTAAAAAAAAAAATGAATTCCACCACTGCATCAAATCATATACCCAGTTTAATCATGATTGTTTCATTGTTAAGATGCCTTAAACCTGGAAACATTTATTTCAAAGACAGTTAAGTTAAACAGCAGTTAAGGTGCTGCATCGTGCTCAAATCAAATAATTCATCCTGTCCAGATTTTATTCTAGCAGACAATCGTGGCAGGTGCTCTATGAAAGCTAATCGGATAGCTGTAATTGCTATAAATCAGGCACTAAAAGAAGATCTGAGTACAAGGTTATCATGTGCTGGAAAAGCAACAGTGATTTCTCTAAAAGTCAAAATATGTGAACAGAGGGAAGATCTTGCTGTAATTTTGTAAGATATAGCAATGATTACAACACCAATGGCCACTGCAGTTTCACCAGATGTTTGTATCATCCAGAAATCTTCAAGCACACAAATCAAGAATTGCAACTGTTTTGGCCTACAGAGAAAAAGGGAAATGGTGTGAATAAATCTTCAAAAAAATAAAGCAGTCTTCTGCTTTTCAATTTGTCACCTAATGAAGCAATAACAAAATTAGACCACACAAAAGAAGAAGAAGAAAGCCCTCTAAGGTTGACAATACTTTTCTCAGGTTCTGCAGCTTTAGATTTTCCTTCTTGGTCAGAACTATGCCTTCCTTAATGATAACGGGGAAAAATATTGATTCCACTAACACAGTCTTTCCATCTCTGCAATTCTAAGAGTTTATTCCAGTCATGTTCTGGCTGAAACAAACCCTACAACACTGTTAAAGGAACGCAAGATGAAATTAGATGATTGTGTTAGCCTAACCCAGGGGTCTGCAACCTTAAACACTCAAAGACCCATTTGGACCCATTTCCCACAGAAAAGAAAACACCAGGAGCCACAAAACCCTTCCGGTGCCTGACTATTTCTTGAGCGGCCACAAAACTAGCATATGTAATTGAATTAAACATTCTGTTTTCTTCTGAAAATTTTCTTTTCTTGGATTTATCACATGCCGGCGGGTATTGCACATTGGCGGTTGTGATGCATATTTTGAGTGTTAGGGAGCTGCAGCAGAGGGGTGAAAGAGCCCATGTGGCCTAACCCCTTGCACTAGTTCTGAAAAATAGGAGCCCGCATCAGAAAAGGTCTCTGCTACGGAAGTACTCTAACAAAAGAAAAGTGTTGGGTGACAGGACAAACTATATTATCTGAAGGCACAGAAATTCTAAACCTGAATAAAATACAATAATCAATTGGTCAATACTTCTAGTATATTGCATTTACTACCTAAGACATGTGGAATTCAGGACTTCCTCCTGCCTCTTCAAAAGATTTTATTTATTTTATTTATTTATAATTAAATTTATATACCGCCCTACTCCCGAAGGCTTCAGGGACTGGCTTCGAACAGCCAGAAAGTAAAATATACATAATACAAATGTTAAAAACCATTTAAAATACATTAAATACTTTTGCCAGATTTAAAACACCCCAATTATAAAACCAATTTAAAAACAATTAAAAGGGAGGTTAGGCCAGACCAGCCTGCTGGAATAAGAATGTTTTGAGGGAGCGGCGGAAAGTCCGCAGATCCAGGATCCTCCGTATCTCTGGGGGGAGCTCGTTCCAGATGGCAGGTGCCCCCACAGAGAAGGCCCTCCCACAATTTTGATTGTGTAATGAAGGGTTTTTTTAAAAAAAACATCCTACTGCAGGTTGTGTACAGAATCTATACCCAACACCTTCCTTGTTTAGTTTTATTTCCTGTATTCCATTTTTTCTCTGTCAACCCATGTAACCTTAGCTCATCTCAAAAAAGCTCAATCAGTTTAGTAATTGGATTACTATTATGAAATCACATAGTTATAGATTATTTTTAAAAGTCTGGGGGTGTGTGGAAATCCCAGAAAAAGGAAGTTGACAAGCCACTATTCCTATTGTTGCCAAGAAAATTACTTGGACAAGTCCACGAAGTCACCACTCAACTCAAAGGAGTCTTTATCTTTTTTCAAAGAAGCTCACAATGATAGGATTGCCATATTTTATCTTCATATACAATCCTGTGAAGTAGCTTCCATTAAAGATCAAATTGCATATTCTGCTGCATCCACACTGAGGAGGGTTAAGCTTTGCCCTCACTTGCCATTGATGCTAAAATCCTGTTGTAAAGGGGAATGGGACTGCAATGACAGGAAATGGGTGGGGAAAGTTTACTCCTTCCAAATCAACACAGGTTGGTCCTGATCCATATCAGGTACCATCCACTTCAGTGGTAGGTTGCCCCCAGTTCGGACCGGTTCTATAGAACTGGTAGTAAAACTGGCGGTAGGCTCTGTCCATCAACCCCAACATCATCAGAACACTTTTGCGCAGAAGAGTGCACGTGTGCATGAGCAAACCGAGCAAACGAGCGCAGCTCCGTTGCGAACCAGTAGTAAAGATAAGTAGAACCCACCCCTGATCCATTTATAATGCTAGAAAAATCTAGGATCTGAGGCATGTTACATATATTGCCCAAGCTCCTGTAGGGAGTGGAGTCATGGCCATTGTGCACAAGGGAAAGGGCTTGGTCAGCTATTTGCCAAAGTTATTTTCATAAGGTATAATAAGAACATACCTCCTGTTGGCATCTCCTAAGTGAGAGATCCAAAACTAGGAGAGATTTTTAAAAGTGCTTTAGAGTAATCAAGAACATCTATTGCTGAGGTTATTTACAGCAGGCCTGTCAAACTGGCGGCCCCTGGGCTGGTTGTGGCCCATGCAGGCCACGCCAACCCTGGCTCCATAAAGGCAAAAAACATCCTGATACGTCATGATACTGCCCGAGATGTGATCGAGTTTGACACCCCTGATTTACAGGTTTCAGAACAAATGTGACTAAATTAATTAGGCCAGTCTTTAGAGGGCTAGAAGAACTGAGCCCTTATCCCCTAAGGTGGAGAGCAGTATTTGAATTGCATTTGTTAAAAAAAGATGATTAATTCAAACCTATATCATAGTGTCATAGTTTGGCAGTGAGAAATTTCAGGAGAATACACACATGGAACTGGGAAGAATCTTACTTATATCAAAACATCTTCCAGTTTGTCAAAATAATCAAAATCTTTTAGAGGAAGAGGGAAGTTAATGTGTACTTTGGTTGGTACAAAGCTTAGAAAAATAATCCTTGGAATCCCATGACACAATACTAATTTAAAAATATTTTGATTTTGGCTCTTCTGTGATGGGCTCCCAAATTATTAGAAGTAACCTTTCAGCAAAGTCTTGAGTTATCTTCTGCATTTCATCTGACTTACGTATTCTTACTTTGTCTAGTCGAGATGGTTCACAAATTCCAAAGTTCTGAAACTGGTCTCAGTATGTCATTCAACATACTTTCAATCCAATAAAAGAATTACTGCATGAGGATTTGAGATTATTGTCTGCCAATAAAACTGTTTGGGCTCGAGCAAATAATGAACAAATTTACCTGAAGAATACCAAGTATATCATGAAGTTATTTTGATGGAGTGGAGAGTGGCTCCACTTTTCCCATATACGGTGCTCGCTTCACAGCAACAGGCTGACATTCCTGCAATGATATATTTAATTTTTAAAAAATATTTTTTTCTTTTCTTAACGACGAAGTGAAAAATAAAGAAATAGAATACCTAATAGT
The DNA here is from genome assembly GCA_022577455.1 of Arizona elegans. Lineage (NCBI taxonomy): Eukaryota > Metazoa > Chordata > Lepidosauria > Squamata > Colubridae > Arizona > Arizona elegans. The sequence goes on along the minus strand of JAKOOJ010000002.1, from coordinate 13,853,056 downwards.
CTTGATGCTTTGCAAACCAGGCCTAGATGTTAAAAAAGAAGAAGGAAACTGACAAAACTCTTGTCAATTTAAGTTATCTGAACGGATTTCTAGTATCTCTTCCCTTCCCCCTTACCTCCACCCCACTCCCCTCAAATTCTAGCTCTGGAGTGCTTTTAGCACCATATCAATAAATTGAGATAAATCAAGTCCTGGTTTCCTCTAAGAAGGCTGACATCATACACAGAATTCTGAAGTTGTTTTCATAAAATCATAGAAGTCGAAGAAACCATTTAGATTTATAATCCAACTCCCTGCTCTATGCAGACATCCAAAATTAAAATATCCCCAAGAGATGGCAGTCTAGCCTTTGTTTGAAAAATTAATGAAAAGCAGTCCAACATTTCTCCAGTTAATTGGTTCCATTGTCATTATGCTCTTACTGTCACAGATGCCTCATGTGCATGAATTGGCAGCATTAACTGTATATATAGTATTACTCTAACAAAATCTCTTAGCTGAAAATTAAAAAAAAACCATTGGAATAGTAAAAGTTATAATTAGTGCAGAATCCACTAGAACATTTCTGATGGATCCAACTGCTGCTTAGAGACCTCCAAACATTTTATAACAAGATATAACTTATCTTTAGATTAACTTCATCTATATCTTCTATAGCAGAGATTTTCAAACTTGGCAACTTTACGATTTGTGGACTTCAACTCCCAGAATTCCACAGACAGGAATTCTGGGACTTGAAGTTCACAAGTCTTAAAGTTGCCAAGTTTGGAGACCTCTACTCTATAGAGAGAACCTTCAAATATATGATTAGGGAACCTTCAGATCAGGGGTGAAATTCAGCAGGTTCTGACAGGTTCTGGAGAACCGGTAGCGGAAATTTTGAGCAGTTCGGACAACCGGTAGCGAAAATTTTGAGTAGTTTGGAGAACCGGTAGTGGAAATTTTGAGTAGTTTGGAAAACCAGCAAATACCACCTCTGGCTGGCCCCAGAGTGGGGTGGGAATGGAGATTTTGCAGTATCCTTCCCCTGCCATGCCCACCAAGCCACGCCCACCAAGCCATACTACACCCACCAAGCCATGCCCACAGAACTGGTAGTAAAAAAAATTGGATTTTTTTTTATCCAAAAAAAAATGAATAAATTAGATTTTCACCACTGCTTCAGATATATGATTCCAAACCATAAGAACTATGAGCTCAATTAAAAGACTTAGCAAAATTTGCTATGGCTTGATTGTCTCTTTTTGTCAAAGGAAAGAAAAGAGAATATTCTGCAACCTCTAACCTATTTCATGAAACATACAAAACCTCAAATATTTGTTTAATCAAGAAAAGATGCAATATACTGTATAAATACAGACCTGATCCCGTTGCCAGATTCGTTTGTAAACATATTCTGGGAAAGGGTCACAAGGAACGTATCTCCCCTCTCCTGCTTTGATATGAAAGGTTCCACTTTGAAAAGCCACTTTGCCTCGTAAAATTGTCACAAGGGGAACTCCATGGCAGAGCATTCCTTCAAATATATTAAAATCATTGGCCTGGTGATGTGTCTTTGCTGAAATGGTCCTGCATTTGAAAGAAGAACAAGTGATACTAGCTCTTATTTTGGGTCTTCTATTTTAATTCAGAATTTAAACCTCCTGAGAACTTTTCAAAGCTCAAAACAAACAAGCAAGCAAACAAACAAAAATGGAGCAATCTCAAAAACACTCCTTTGGAAATTCCACTGAAGCAGACAGAATTATAAGTAAGTTACAGTTTTCAGACACAATCAATATTGATAGTTATTATATGATTTTTATGTTTTTAATTGTACAGCTCCCAGAGTCAAACTGTGAGTGAGATAGGCAGTCTCTAAATTTGATATATTAATAAAAATAATTCAGAAATATTTTCCTACGATGGAAAAATCTCTTCCCATTAATTCTCCCATTAATTCCCATAATGTTCTTTCTTTCTGCCCCAACTCAGAAAGCTCAAACTGCCCAAGAAGCTGCTGATACAGTTCTACAGAGGAATTATTGAGTCTGTCATCTGCACCTCTATAACTGTCTGACGTGGTTCTGCAATCCAATAAGACAGACACAGACTTCAGAGGATAATTAGAACTGCAGAAAAAACAATTACTACCAACCTGCCTTCCATTGAGGACCTGTATGCTGCACGAGTCAAAAAGAGGGCTGTGAAAATATTTACAGACCCCTCGCATCCTGGACATAAACTGTTTCAACTCCTACCCTCAAAATGATGCTATAGAGCACTGCACACCAGAACAACTAGACACAAGAACAGTTTTTTCCCGAACGCCATCACTCTGCTAAACAAATAATTCCCTCAACACTGTCAAACTAGTTATTAAGTCTACATTACTATTAATCTTCTCATTGTTCCTATCACCCATCTCCTCCCACTTATTACTGTATAACTGTAATCTTATTGCTGGTATCCTTACAATTTATATTGACTGTTTCCTAATATGATTTTATTACTTATTTGTACCCTATGACTATCATTGTGTTGTACCTTATGATTCTTGACGAATGTATCTTTTTTTTTTTATGTACACTGAGAGCATATGCACCAAGACAAATTCCTTGTGTGTCCAATCACACTTGGCCAATAAAGGATTCTATTCTATTCTATTCTATTTTGGAACTGTACAGCATGTCCTATGAACACTGAAGGGGCTTTTGTAGAAGAAACTTTCATGCCGTCCTTTTTGAGTATCACAGTTTGAAAGGAAAGAAACACTGAAATAGTAATATGGTTCATTGAATCACTGAAAACATTCAAATGGAAAAGCTTCAACACACTCAGAAAGAGTCTGAAAAATGGCTAAGGAACTGTTTGTCTGGAGCTCCTTAAATCAATGTTGGTGGAACTAAGTAAGAGTTATGAAAGCTGATAGGGAGAATAACTCAAAGATACAGGGAAAGCACACTGATTGAACAACTACCAATAAATTACTCAACATAGAATAATACAGAGAGTAAATGAGAAGGTATTCAAAGGATACGGGAGTGCAGATGGATTTGTTTCCTATAACTCCTATTGCAAACATCACTTGAAAATCAAGTTCAGCTTTGTATTTTCCCTTCAAATATTTTTTACTTCAGGTTTATCTCATAGAATTCCATAAGACATTTTGAAAATGCTTTCTGGCTGTGTTCATGGGATCTTTAATTCAGTGCATGCTTATGGATTGGTTTCAACCTAAATTATGTTGTGACTGAGGCATGCAAAACATTCATCATGTGGCCCTGCTTGTTTGATCATTCTGAACATATTTTGAAACAACCATCTCAAACTTAGAAAACTTCCCCTAAAATAAGACATCCCCTGATAGTAAGCCCAATCGGGCTTTTAAGTGCATGTGCTAAAATAAACCCCTCCCCCAAAAATAAGCCTTCCCCGAAACGAAAATATTTAAACACGTGCAGCCGGTCCCTGCCATTTCCTTTGGTTAGGGTTAGGGAGACAGAACTGGAAATCAGGTAAGACAGCAAGAGGAGCCCCATCTTGCTCCACATGCCCCAAAGTAATAAGACATCCCTGAAAATAAGGCCAAGCACTTATTTTGGGGTTCAAAAAAATATAAGACAGAGTCTTATTTTCGGGGAAACACTGTATTTTTTGCTTATCTGTGCTCGTGGTAGAAAGAAATAATTGAAACGTCTTTGTAAGTTGCCTTGATATCTTAGAAAAAGGACCATAAAATGCAATTTGTGTTCATATTAACACATTGCTAAAATCAACAAATATTAAATGTGGCATAAATCCATGATCCCACAGTACACAGTTGAAAAATATTGAAGTGCTACTGTAAATAAATCAGTTAAATAGGAACTCATCTAGGACAATACCAGGTGCTCTAACTTACCCATGTCCTTCAAATTAGGTAAAGAAAGGTTTTGAGATAAAATCATAGCATTGGAAAGAGTAATTAAGGTCACTGGTCCAACTCTCTGCTCATTGCAGGGTAAAAACATGAGGCAGGATGCCTAATCTCCACTTCATAGTTAGCATCTTTGCAACAAACCGGACAGGTATAGTGATATATAAGGGGTTGTCCATAGGCGTAATAGTCTACAGGTGTATCATTTTTTTCTCATGACACCTATTCTAATTTATCCTCCAATGGTGTTGTCCCTCACAAATCTGTACCCTCACTGCTTCAAATATGAATTTTTCATACAAATACAGCTTCCTAACCCTGTTGAGTACAATATAATTCAAAGTGGTATTCTCGGTTTCATGAAGGAACAATGCTTTACATAAGAAGGGAAAATCCAGGTTAGGAGTTTTGGAGGAACTGAGAGACAACCAGCACAGATGACTCAGGGCATGATCAGCTTGTTCAATGAAGTAGAAAGAGCAAACTTCCCAAGATGAGGGTAGGGGACATACAGTATCCCCAAAATGAGGGTGAGGAATAAACATTGTCTCCAAGATCTTTGCTTCTCACAAAGGATATTGGTAACCAGGAAAAGCCTGGTTTCTTTCTTTTCTTTAACTATATCAAACATGCAGGAATAAAAAAAATGCTTGCTTGAACCTGCCCATATTTGCAGACCAAAAAAATGGACAAAGCCCAAAGCCAGAAACCATGGATTATGCAAATACCTGGCTTTCTAACATCTACTATTTATTCTTTCATAGTTGCCAGTTATGCTTCATCTCATTCTACAAATACAGCAGATGTCAGCTATTTAGGAAGGCCTCGAAAGCTTGGTTGTTCCCTCAGGCATTATTGCTAGGACACTAGAGAAATGTGTCCCTTGTACGTCAACTGTGTCTTTTGCGGTTGCTTCTATTTTTTGTTGTATTGCAAATTTGCTTTTGTTGTTTGCCACCGAGAGTTGCACTTTTACCCTGTTTCCCTGAAAATAAGACCTCCCCGGATAATAAGCCCATTCGGGCTTTTGAGTGCACGCGCTAAAATAAGCCCTCCCTGAAAATAAGCCCCTCCAAATATTTAAACACATGCACAGCCGGTCCCTACCATTTCCTCTTGTTAGGGTTAGGGAGGCAGAGCTGGAAATCAGGTAAAATGGCAAGAGGAGCCCCAACTTGCTCCACATGCCCCAAAGTAATAAGACATCCCTGAAAATAAGGCCAAGCACTTATTTTGGGGTTCAAAAAAATATAAGACAGGGTCTTATTTTTGGGGAAATACGGTATTAGTCGGGGTGCATATATAAATCTTTAAAATAAATTTAATAAATAAATGTACCTTCAAATCAAATATTGCATTTTGGCAAGCTACCACTACCCAGAACTATACAAGTAGTCCTCAATGTAGAACTGATGGCTTAATATCCATTCAAAGTTACAATGGACCTCCCCTTCCCCCAAAAAACTGGTATTTACAACCTGGTTCCAAAATTCTGACAGCCAGGCTCCCCCTGCAGTCATGTGACGCATTTTGGCACTTGGCAAGCAACCCTAATTTAGGGCTGTTTGCAGAGTCCCATGGTCCCATGACTGCAATTTACAACATTTTTGCTGCCAGTTTCTGGCAAAAATGCTCTGTAGCAAACATTTTGCTTAATGACCACAGCTTGGCTTAATGAGTGCGGCATTTGCTTTACAATTGCCATGTTTGCTTAACAACCACCACACAAAAAAAAAATGGTTATAAGCAGTGGTGGGATTCAAGTAATTTAACAACTGGTTCTCTGCCCTAATGATTTCTTTCAACAACCAGTTTGCCAAACTGCTCAGCAAATTAACAACCGGTTCTCCCGAAATGGTGCAAACTGGCTGAATCCCACCACTGGTTATAAGATGGCGTCAGTCACAGGATGACCCTCTTAACCACTGTCACAATTTATGACTGTAATAGCAAGCTCAATTAGAGTTATAAGTTGAGAACAATCTGTAGATTCTACTGCCCGAGATTTCCCTGCTGTAATGAGATGCAGGGTATATTTAAAATTATAGCAATACAGTGCATTCTTTCCGAATTAACATCTCTGTCTATAAATTAACTCTGAAAGTTTTACACCACTCTGTGTTCTCTTTCCTTTGGTGATACCTTCCCCCCCTTCAAACGGTAATGCAGAAGTAGAAACACTTTTTATAGGAGATGATCCTAATTTCACAAACAATCAGCATTCAGGATCAGAGTCATCTCTTGGAACACCACTTATAGACTCCTTCAGGCCTAAAGAGGTAAAAGAACATGAACAGTCTTCTCTTATATCCATCAAAGCTGACAGCGGTTCCAAGCCAGCTCAATAAAATGAAGCAAAACAAAACAAATAAAAAATGCAGTAGTTCGAAAATGCAATTTCCCTGAGCAAAACTAATTTACTCTCAGCACCACGAACTTGCCCAGATCAAACAGGGTGCTTCGAAGGCAGGCTGAAGGTCACAGTAATATTAACTTTACAAACTGTTACTAGAATCCTAAGGTTTCCAATCGGGAACCAGAGACAAAATGCAGGAACAGAAACTTGACACAAAACAGAAAATTCAGGGCTTGTTGGGTCAGCAGGTGAAGTCAGACACACCTCTCCAATCCACTGAAATGATAACTTTTATATGCCAATACAGACCTGTTATTTGGGCTGAAGTTCAGGGATTCTATTAGCCCAGTTCAGAAATGTAGAAGTTGCGTTAGTCTTGCCATACTTAACCATCTTACCAAACTACCACCTATTTAATGCTGCACCTTCTGTCTTGAAGATTTTAATCATATCCTCCAGAGAGACCCTTGAGGTTCTGTTTTAAACTCATTCATACTCTGTAAGATATTTAGCAGCAGACTAAATAGCCACAACCTTTGGGCATGACATACCTTCTCTAGCCAGCAAACCCACATTCTCAGAACACAAATTTATGCAACATTTTCCTTTTGAATGTCTGTAACAGAGCCTGGAATTACAGACATAAATTATAGCCAAAGCATGTAGACTTACAAGCATTTAGCCCCATAGCACTTTACAGCACTCTCTGGACAGTTTACAATATAAGTATTATTTGCATATTGCCCCCAATCTGGCGTCTCTTTTTATTGACCTCAGATGGATGAAAGGCTAAGTTAACCTTGAGCCCCATCAGACTGAACTCTAGGTTGTGTGTAGAGTTTGCCTGCAATACAGCATTCTAACCACTGTGCTACCAGAGCATAATACCACCATGCATCACTATGTGATTGCACCTGATTTTACATCCCATTTTGTTCGGTTCATTAAATTAATGCCATGACATTAAGTAAATGTGATATTCACAAAGCAAACCCGTTTTAGCCAATGGGTGCTTTTTACCGGAAACTAGAAGTAAATACCAGTTTGGGGCAAAAAACATAATAAATGACCACAGGATGCTGCAAATGGCCATAAATGTGGGCTGGTTGCCAAGTGCTCAAAATGTGATCATGGGGCCTCAATGTGGAAGGGTAGCTGTTGTAACTTTGAAACCAGATTGTAGGTAGCTCTGGGGAGGTCTGTCATAGCTTTGAAAGGTTGCTAAATGGGCAGTCATAAGTCAAGGACTACTTGTAATAAATCAGGGACATCTTCAGGATGAATAACAAGGCAAGATGATAGACATGTAAAAATATAGGATGTAACTTAAGACAAATGCCAAACAATTATTTTAATTTATCCAGGTTATAAATTTATAACAGTAAATTAAAAATAAATAAAATACATTCAGTTTTGTTCTATCTATAACACTGAAGTGTATCTATCTGCTGTGAATGAGAGCATTTGGTATTCAGCATATATTTGGTATGACTTTTATGATGGACATCCTTTCATAACAGCCTTTTGTTATTTTTCATCCACTTTTACACTTATCATTAAAATAGATTTCCAGCAAGTACTAAAGTTCAAGCCAAAATAATACTTTAACACCCTCATGCTTTTTATTATTATAAATTATTTTTAAAAAGTTAAAGGGCAAGTTCATCATATTAAGCATGTCATTTTGTTTTATGCTGTCACAGAAGAAAAACAATGATGATTAAAAAGAAGCTAGCCTGGAAAGTAGGCTATTCAGAACTAAAAGTTAATAAAAGAAATTCATAAAATATTGTATGATGATAGGGTCCACTAAGCAATTTATGTTAAATTGTAACAGCAGGAAAATGCTTTTCCATTGTCTTGCAATCCCAGAATTCTCTAATGCTGTGATTTAAAACTAAGTAATAATAATAACCAAGCCCAAGCAAAATTAATTTTTGACTGCAGATAAAATTGGCCTGATCTGTCACTGCTATCTGGTACATGATCTCAAAATCCAGTTCTTCCAAAAAAAAAAAAAAAAAAAAAAAAGTAAAGAAAATAGGGAAAAACAAGTCTTGCAGGATCCAATCTGGGTCAGTCACTGAGACCAGAAGTTTAGCCTTCTGAGCTGGTCTTGATAACTGGCCCAGATTGGATCCTGCAACATTAGTACACTGAGAGTGTATGCACCAAGACAAATTCCTTGTGTGTCCAATCACAATGGCCAATAAAGAATTCTATTCTATCTATTCTATTCTTCTCCCAGATGAAGCTCTACAGATGCCCTAGACCTCATTCCTAGTGTTTATGCTTGCTGTAAATATGGAGTTAGACTGCCTAATCTTGAAGGTGCCAAGTTGAAGGATGCTGGGTCATTATGACTATGAAATTCATCCAGGCTGTTTGATGTTGTCACAACAGTGAATAATGCTAGAATTTAAGGAGGAAAGTATAATTATCTGCTATATCCTCAGGGTAGAGAACACTGCCATTTTAAATTTATGGTTTCAGAAAAGATATAAAATGAGTCGGAAAAACAAATAAACCTTGAGTGCATTGTTGAAAAGTTGGGAGGATTAAACTACTTTGTCTTACAAGTTGATTCTGGAAAACAAAACAGGACTTATAGATTTATTTACAGTATGCCCAGATAAATTGATAAGGCATTATGTTAGACCTCTTCAATCTGGTGTCCTCCTGTTGTATTGAGTCAATGATTCCCAGACTGTCTTAGTATAGCCTTTGTGTCATAAGTCCTTTTAATGCAGAACTGAGGCCATGCCTCAGTCTTTCACAATCTACTGTACTCAGAAAGGCTTCCAAAACTCCCTAACCAGTATGACTGGGGAATTCCAGAATTTTCAACTGCAATACAGATAGTTTGCATCAGGTTGAGAAAGGGTTATATTCTTCTATGGTTTCGAGAAACATTTCCCCCTAGATTTGATATTTGGGATCTGTTGCCTGGAATTGGCAGAGATTAAAGACAGGATCTTGTATACAAATCAAGTGCACACCATTTTCTTTGAATGTCTGGATTATTGCTCAAAGATGCAAAATGGGTCTGTTGTAGTTTCACTTGGTATGTGTTTTGTCATCCCTCACCTGATGATGTCCTCCAGATATATTGGAGTTCAACTATCATAATCCCCAATAACATAACTGGAATGCAACAGACAACGGCCATTATTTAATTTAGTGTAATTTATTCAATTTCTGTACCTGCCCATCTCAATCAGTGTCTCTGAGACGCTTACAATTAAAAATATATAATACAATAAAAGCAATAAGAACATTTTAAAACAGTAAAACAATAAAAAAACTAAATGAAATATTTACCCCAAAGAAAGAAATATTTATTTCATTTATTAATCAATTATATATCAGTTCAACTCAGCTCCATACAGTTGCCCCAACTCTACCCCAAATTAAGAGATTACAGGATCGTAAAAAGGGAGTTTTATATAAGGGAATTGCTATTTTTCTGTCTGATTAGCAGTTCAGAGGGATTTCTTTTTTAAAAAAAGTTCCTACTAGACCAATGGTTCCCAAGCCCCACAGGGGGGCAAATTTGTTTTTAATGGGAGCAATTAGAACCTTGTTTAAACCAAGTTAATGTCCTTTTAGGCTTCCTCCTCATGAGTAGAGTTGAGTAAAGTAAGAATCATATGTCACGGGGGGGTGGCATCAGGATTTTAGAGATGCTTAGGTGGGGCATGTCCAAAAAAAGGTTGGGAACCACTGTACTAGACATAGTCCTCTGCATAAATGCGCTGAGCCTAGGACCAACTATCTTGCAAATAGTTCAAATCAAATGTCTTCTGTTCACCAGAATTTATTTCTTAAAAATTATTCTTCCTTTACCCAGAGATACAATGGATAAATGGATAGGTCAGATCTTACCTTGTAGCTTTGGGGTCCCAAATGACAATGTCAGCATCAGAGCCCACAGCTATTCTTCCCTTCTTTGGGTATATGTTAAAGATTTTAGCTGCATTCGTGCTAGTAACGGCTACAAATCTGTTTTCATCCATTTTGCCACTATGCTGTAAAACAATGTGGGTGGATTCTTATTAAAAACATATGAAGAAGGCAAAATAGTCATAAGCTTAGTGCAGGCGAACCCCATTTTATCGTTGGATATGAGATGGGGGGCAAATAAATGTTATACAGATAGTCCTCGAGTTACAACCACAATTGAGCCCAAAATTTCTGTTGCTAAGTGAGAATTTGTTAAGTGAGTTTTGCCCCATTTTACAACCTTTCTTGCCACAATTAAGTGAATCAGGCTTCCCCATTGACTTTGCTTGTCAGAAGGTCACAAAAGGGATCACGTGATCCTGGAACACTGCAACTGTCATAAATATGAGTCAGTTGCCAAGCATCTGAATTCTGACTACGTAACCATGCAGATGCTACAACTTTAGTAAGTATGAAAAAATATCATAAGTCCCTTTTTCCAGTGCCATTGTAACTTCAAGTGGTCACTAAATGAACTGTTGTAAGTTAAGGACTACCTGTATATAAATAATAAATAATAAACTTTCAGATCTGGAGAAAATAATTCCCATATAACAAAGATACTGTACCAGCAGAGATGGTATTCAGCTGGTTCCAACCGGTTTGCCTGAACCGGTAGCGGAAATCGTGAGTGGGCCCACCCAATTGCCCTGGTTCTATGCCATCCTATTTAGGCACATTTTTGAGGCTGGGCGCATATGCGGAAGGCACATGCCCATCCGCATGTGTGTGCATGCTCACATTTGCGAACTGGTAGGGAAAGTAAGTGAATATCACCCCGGTGTACTAGGACTTTCACAGTGGGGTGGGGGGGGGTGTCAAAAAAAAGTAAAGATGGCAGACATAACCAAGCAATCAGGACCCCACCCATTTTTATGTGCGTTTGTGTATTTGTGGCTGTTATTTTGGAATTTTTGATACCACCCTTGCGTGGATCATCTGGTCCTGGACAGAATATTTCAAGACATAAAATTTCAACTCCCAACAGCTAATCAAAAACATAGCACTAAGGTAATAATTTTCTGAAGAGAAACTCGTAGTTTGGAAACAACTCCAAATTTATAACCTGGATAAATTAAAATAATTGTTTGGTATTTGGCTTCAAGAAAATTAAACAGGCTAATATTGTACATGAAATGACTACACATTCTTAAAATTCATACAGCTTATCACTATAATAATTCTGAAGTAGGAGCCCAATAAATAAATAAAACCAAAAAAAGGAGAAAATATAGAGAAAGGAAGTGCAGCAATCAGCAAAACTGAATATGTATATTATGGATAAAATTCCTACCTAAACAGAAAGCTTGCCTAAATGAATTGCTAAGGTTCTAAATTTGATGGATATTAATATAAATTGCTTCAATAATTTTGCGTGTGCTGTCAAGAAAGCTCTCAGACGTCGCCATTTGTTAAAAGGTGGAACAGGTGCAAATCAAGTACTAGATTATTTGCAAATGTAGTAATCCTATGCATATTTAAAGTAAACAACTCATATAGGAACTCATTTCCAAGCTGGTAAAAACATTTTTACACTTCTGCTATGGAACTGATTTGGTTCCTTAGAATTATTAATTATTTTTGAAGAATAACTTTCTGTAGTACAAATGAGATATTCCCTTTTGCTGCAAAGATGATAACGGGACAAGAGTAAAGACATCAAATAAATGAATCCTTTTTAACCCCCACAAATCCAGAGTGGGTTCCTATGCCTATTTTAGAAATCTTCTTCATGTCCTTTTATACCTCTACCTGAGTAGCCTTAGTAGACAATGATCTAATTCAGTGATGGTTAACCTTTTTGGAGCCGAGTGGCCAAAGTGCGTGCAAATACACGCATGTGTGCCCCAATCCCCAAAATGCAATGCAAGCATCCCCATGCATGCATCCCATGCATGTGTCTATGTTCCCTGTGCATGCGCCCCTGCGCATGCGCCCAGCCCCCTGGCCCCCATTTTGGCTTCCAGGTTGGTGCAGGAGGCTTTTAAGGCCCAAAACGGAGCACAGGGGGGGCGCCTCACAATCTCCGCAGTTTCTTTCCCCCCCCACGCCCCAATCCTTTCTCCATCATTCTTGCTTCCCGTGCCTTCTCCAATCTGCATAGTTTTTCTCCCCCTCCCCCAGCGTACCCAGGCTTTCTCCTCCATTTCTGCCACGGAGAGGCATCTGCGGAGGGTGGAACCTGTGGAGATTGGGGGAAGCATGGGAGGCAGAAATAGAGGAGAAAGCCTGGGCGTGTGGGGGAGAAACTGCGCAGATCGGGAAAGGCATGAGTGACAGGAATGCAGGAGAAAGGTAGGGCACTCTGTGGGGGAAACTGCGGAGATTGGTGAAGGCCCCACCCTGCATGGCAGAGACCCGAAGATCAGCTGGCTGGCGGGAGGTGTGCATGCATGTGTGGTGGAGCTGGGCTAGGGTGACGGTTGGTGTGCCCGCAGAGAGGGCTCTGTGTACCACCTGTGGCATGCATGCCATAGATTCACCATCATGGATCTAGATATTTAGAATATTTTATCCTTCTTGTTTTCTTAAAAGGTATTCAGAGTGACTTAGCTTGATCTAGCTAGATATTAAGGATTAAGGATGGACATATGATAGAAATATACTCAAGCATCTAAGACAAATTTATATTAACCCCAGATCCTTGAATTTAAGTAAAATTCACTCTCCCGCCCCCACAACAACAGGGCTCAAATAAAGTTCTAATGTTCTTTCCAGGCAGCTAATTCTACAATTTACCTGCCATAGTCTGGATCATTTCCAGGTGCTATCCAGTATCAAGAGCAACCCAGAGCAATTTATATAGTCAAATCAGAAATATTACTAAAATAATTACAGTAACAAGACTTTTATCTTCCAGGAAAGAGAAATCAATGATAATATATCTATTCAAGCCATACTTTGAAAGAGTTTAGTTTAGATCGGAAAGCTAGAGAAGGGAACAACCATTTTTGAGAGTGCATGCATTATTGTGCATGCTTTAGGTTTAAAGGGAAAAATATTTTAGTGCACACAGAGGGTGCTCATGAAGCACCTTTCTGCATCTCAGCTTAAGTATGTCTTTTGCTGGGGCTTCACTGGTAGCTGAAATGGCGAGCAAGCAATTCTAGGGAAAGATGTAGCTGCTTTAATGAGAACTCTTTTTTCTTTGTTTTCAGCATTATATTAGAACTGTGATGGCGAACCTATGGCACGTGTACCAGAGGTGGCACGCACACCCCTCTCTGTGGACATGTGAGCCGTCGCCAGCTGCTCTTCTGGTTTCCGGCATGCACATTCGCACCAGCCAGCTGGTCTTCACAGGTTTGAAAATGGCCAAAAAACAGACAGTTTTTCGGGGGGGGGGGGGGGTGTTATCCAGGCTGTTTTCTGGGACATTTTCTGGGCCATTTTCAGGCTGTTTTTCAGCCATTTTTGGGCCGTTTTTCAGGGCAAAAATGGCCCAGAAAAAGGCCTGAACAATGGCCTGAAAACGATTAAAAAACAGGCATGTGCACGCCAGCCAGATGGTCTTTAGGTTTCTGGTGCTCTGCCATGTGCAAAGACCATCTGGCCAGCGTGTATGCATGTGCCGGAAACCCAAAAACCAGCCGGACAACGCGCGCATGTGCACTGGTCAGCTGATCTTTGGGTTTCTGGTGCTCTGGCGTGTGCACATGCACGCACATTTTGGTTTGGGCACTCGGTGACGAAAAGGTTCACCATCACTGTATTAGAGAATGAACTGAAATCCTACTTACCACTCCTTTTTCCCAGATCACAGACATCCTGTCTTCCACTCCATTCACTCCATTTGGGATCTTTGTGAAATTATTTTTTCCTATAGCCTTCTGGCAGATATCATAGGTACAGTTATCTGTTCCCGTCACAGTCAAGTCACCACTTAAAGAAAATAAGGTAAAAGAAATACTACTATTGAAGTGGCATAAAGGACGAGATAATTTTATTTTTTTATTTTTTTATTTTTTATTGAAAATTATTAAAAAATACAAAAAAAAAGTATAACAATATGGATAGAATTGCAGAGAGTAATATAATATATATAGAGTTTTAAAGTATCTATTTTCGCCTAGAGAAAGTACAGACCTCCATTAAACGAGATAATTTTATATGCCAACCAACCTTTCATTTCAGAATTATACATCCTACTTGCTTCATTGTTTAAATCTTAAAAAACATTAAAGTAAAAAAGAAATTTGCTGAAAAAAGGTAAGAAAAAAAAAAAGAATCACCTGTAAAGAAATCACATCACCTTCAGGTAAAACCAATAAAACTCTGGTGAATGCTGACATTTGTGACAATAATAGCTTGTATTCAACCATAACTCCAAATTAGATGGAACAATGTCATAAGAGCAGTGAAAATAAAGTTGTGCTAGAACAAGGCAAATGTTCTGTTCAACCACATCAGGAAGCTCCTAAGAACTTGATAGCCCGCATTTATTACTTCCCAAAGATGATATTGCTCCCTAGTGATACTAGGATCATTATTCTACTGTAGATTCTGGAAGTACAGGTAGTCCTTAACTTACAACAGTTCATTTAGTGTTCAAAGTTACAATGGCACTGAAAAAACACTTATGACCATTTTTACACTTACAACAAGGGGTGCTATTCAGCAGGTTCTGACAGGCTCTGGAGAACCGGTAGCGGAAATTTTGAGTAGTTCAGACAACTGGCAAATACCAACTCTGGCTGGTTCCAGAGTGGGGTGGGAATAGAGATTTTGCAATATCCTTCCCCCAGGAGTGGGGAGGGAATGGGGATTTTGCTATATCTTTCCCCTGCCACGCCCACCAAGCCACGTCCACATAATTGGTAGTAAAAAAAATTGAATTCCACCACTGCTTATGACCATTGCAGCATCCCTATGGTCAGGTGATCAAAATTCAGACGCTTGGCAAATAAATCGTATTTATGATGGTTGCAGTGTGCTGGGGTCATGTGATCACTTTTTGTGACCTTTTGGCAAGCAAAGTCAGATTTACAACAGTGTTACTAACTTGATGACTGCAGTGATTCACTTAACAACTGTGGCAAGAAAAGTCATCAAATGGGGCAAAACTCACTGAACTGTCTTGCTTAGCAACATAAATTTGGGTCTCAGTTGTGGTCGTGAGTCGAGGACTACCTGTACTATTTCAGTGGGTTGAGGCTTAGATTCCTTTCATTAACCAATGAAAGGAAACCTGGAATGCTGCAGTATAAAGAGTATTAGTGCTTTGGAGCCACATAATCCTTTCAGGAAATAGAAATGGTAGGTGGCTGCAGTCCAATGCTTTCTTTGGAAGCCTTCCAAATATTTGGAAATTGACCAAGACAAGCTGGACAAATTAGGAGGATAGTGGAGTTGGGCTAGAAGAGGAGAGAAGGATGAAGAAAGCCACCTATTGAAATTGGCTCCTAGTAAACAGAGACTTATTACAATATGGCCATCAAGAGGCCAATAGCTCACCAAGGGGCTGATGTTGAAAAGCTAAGCAGGGTTAGACCTGGTTATTATCTGCCTGGAATGCCACAAAGAAATACCTGAATTGAGGTTAAATGGGAAGTTGAAAAACATCTCAGGATATAGCAGTGGCAAATCATTTGTATAGCTTTGCTAAGTAAACAACATGGATGTGTCTCTAAGGTCAAGCTTGACTCAAAGGACCCTTTCATTTTTATCTTTGGGATTGGTGAAGCTTCCCTTCCAAAATCAGCCATTTTCTGAGAGGGTCTATGATACCCTCTCAAAATAAGCTGCGTGATTTCTGTTCAATATTTAGCTGTTTCCAAGCAAACTGTAAATGACAAATATACATATATCAGAACCTTAATTATTTCTCCCAGAAGGAATATTAGAACTCCTCTCCATATTATTTTACATTTTCCTTTCAAAATCCATTGAAACACATTACCCTATTTTGCATTTTTGTTTATGCTGGCTTTAACAGCCACTTAGGATCCTTCTATTAAAGGGCTCTTGTGAATGATGAACCTCCTTACTTTGCTAGAAGATTCATGAGGAAGTCTGGAGTGGAAGGATCAGGCCTCAATGGAGGAGCCATGACATGAGCTGCTGCATGTGGCCAGTCCTTATGCCAATAGTGAGTGCCATCTGTACCAAGGCTTGCAGCTATAGGCTCGCCATACACAACTTTGCCTAGGGAGAGAAGAATGAGGCAAATTAATGGTAAGAAGAACAAAGCTAGTAATACTAACTTGCAATTCCACATCAAAGGATTGGATCAGGTATAATAAAATCAATGCATGTAACCTAAGTGTAACCATCCCAATTAGTGGATGAGCAGATGTCTGGGGTGGGGGAGGGAGAGAAACTAATGATGGAGTGGGCAAGTTTGGGGAACACGTGTACATTCCCTCCCCAGCTTTTCTGTGGTCACTGAAACTTGCTACAGAAACTATTATTTATTGTAAATCATGTCAATAATTGTATGCACAGACTGGTCTTCCAAGTATGGGTAGACATAACATCAAAATATATACACATGCATGTTGGAATCAGTCCAGGTAGAAAATAATGAGGCAGAATTTTGATGATGAAGGCTTAGAAAAGATGATGGGAAGTTAATATTACATTGTGGTTCAGATAATTTAAAAGAAGGATTGATGCCTGTCCTCTTAAGCAAAATAATGAAGAAAAATTACCAGATAGACCAACATTTAGTAGCTAAGTGCCAAGGAATATGATAGACTTCGGCATACTTCTTATTGATCTCTCTCTCACATACATTTCTCTGAAGGAAACCCTAATTCCACTCATCTTAAAATTGCCAAGGTTGAGAAACAATATTCTAGGGGTGTCAAACTCAAAGTGCTTAGATTTGGCCAGTGGGGCCACCCTGGAAACAGCGAAGGACCGGCCCGCGGTGCCTCTGCCAGTGAAAATGGAGCTTGGGAGGGCTGTACACAGCCCCCGAGCTCAGTTTGCAGCTGCGCTGACCTTCTGCAACCCTCTGCATGCAATCCTCTCAAGCTCCGTTTTCGCTGACAGAGGTGAAAACCACAGGCGCCCCTGACACAAATGACATCGAGCTGGCCATGCCCACCCAGCCCCCCAAGGTCAAACACAACCCTGATGTGGCCCTCAATCAATAGTGGGTTTCAAAATTTTTTACTACCGGTTCTGTGGGTGTGGCTTGGTGGGCGTGGCATGGCTTGTTGGGTGTGGCTTGGTGGGCATGGCAGGGGAAGGATACTGTAAAATCTCTATTCCCATCCCATTCTAGGGGGAGGATACTGCAAAATCCCCATTCCCTCCCCAATCCAGGGGAAGGTTACTGCAAAATCCCTATTTCCTGATGATCAGCTGAGACTTGGAAGGCAGAGAATAGATGGGGGCGGGACAGCCAGAATTTTTACTACCGGTTCTCCGAACTACTCAAAATTTCTGCTACCGGTTCTCCAGAACTGGTCAGAACCTGCTGAAACCCACTTCTGCCTCAATGAAATCGAGTTTGACACCCCTGCTCTAGAGGAAAGGTAGCTTTTCCTCTAGAGCATAATAATAATAATAATAATAATAATAATAATAATAATAATAATAATAATAATAATTATTATTATTATTATTATTATTATTTACTAATATAGAATCAGTAATTGGACTGCAACATCAACTGTTAATTAGAGGAACTACTACAATTTACCACTGATTAATTGTGATCATTCTCATCCTTCCTTGTCTCCTGAATGATCTTTATACTAATAATCACACATTTTAAAAAATCTATATTTTTGTTCTAAGTGTTTTTAAGGCTACTGGTTACAACTATGCAATAAGAGATAACATTACATGTTCGTGTGCAGCCGCCCACCATCTGCAGAATCTTTAAATCAATATTGGTGAGATATCTCTGCCCATCTATTTTTGACAGAGAGATCAAACAAACAAAATAACCATTGAGGATATAAAGGCAAAAGCTTTGGGGCCAGCTGAAGATGCTGCTGCTTTATATAGGTTTAGAGGGAAAAGCTAAGAATGTTCACTCAATAGCTGATACTTATTTAAAAACTTTGCAAACTGTATTTCGTATTATTTATCTCAGGACTGCTTACTATGCAAATTGAAGTGAAACAAAACAATAACATTTATCATAAAAAATAAAACCACAAAAAGAATTTAAATTCAAATTAAAACAGCCCTTTGAAAACTTGATATTTGAATCCCAGGCTATTGAAGGCTAAGAAAATTGAAGACAATCCATCCAGGACAGATTTTGCAAAATTGACAGCATAGTTTCCCAAAGAGCCAACTCAGTAAAAATTTGACTGCTATATTTTGAACTGTGATTGTAGTTACATATTTGAACTATAATTGTCATCAAAAACACCTCTAGATCTATGTACAATAGATTACGGTGTACAGATTACTGTACTACCATACTGAGGTTACATAGACAATTAGTTGGCAGCAAGCTAACCTTTTGATGTGATTATTTTTGCCAGATGTTGTACAGGAAAAAAAATAGAACCAGTTTGAACTGGAAGTTAAGGCACAAGGCAGGGAACTGCGAGATTGTGAATTCTAGTCCCACTTTTGGCATGAACGCCAATTGGGCCAGTCATTCTCTCTCAGCCCACAGTGTTAGGCTTGGAAGAGAAGCCAGTTGGCCAATTCCTGTTGCAACTAATAGATCAATACTTTGTTGACTCAAAAAAAGTGGATGCTAGGAAGAAAAAAGGTGAGATGTCATAGAACTTGAAAACCTGAATGCAAGGTTTTATAATTCTTGCCATCTGCAGCTTTTATCCTAAAACAGAAATCCCTCCTATTGTTTCCCATTAGATGGCTAGTTCAGCCGTTCCCAAATGGTGATAACTGGCAGGGCTACTGCAAATGATTTGAGATGGGTAGGCGATAAGAACAGCATTCAGTGAGCTTCCTATATATCATACTTATAGATAGTAAGGAAAGTGATATGGATAGAGATGTACAGAATCATTACCTGCACAAAAGAGGCTGAAACATATTTAAAATCCAGAACAGTGAGATAATATTCAGAAGCAATCAATGCAGAGGCCTCCTTAATTCTATCTTTAGAGCGCTCCATGGCTCAGGACCAGGGTACTTACGAGACTGCCTCCTGCCACCAATAGCCTCTCACCGACCATAGAGAGGGACTCCTCAGGGTGCCGTTGGCCAAACAATGTCGACTGACGGCCCCCAGGGGGAGAGCCTTTTCTGTGGGGGCACCTACCATCTGGAATGGGCTTCCCCCGGAGTTACGAAACATCCAAGACTTACGCATATTCCGCCGTGCCCTGAAAACATTTCTATTCCAACAAGCTGATCTGGCCTAACTCTCCCTTTTTAATTGGCTTTTAAACTGGCTTTTAAATTGGGTTTTAAACCTCTTTAGATAAATTTGGATGTTTTTAATCTTTGAGCCTAAATTACTTAAACTGTTTCTTAATAGTTTTTAACTTCTATATGTATTTGTATTTATTATGGCTGTTCACCGCCCTGAGTCCTTCGGGAGTAGGGCGGTATACAAATATGAAAAAATAAATAAATAAATAAATAATTCCCTGAACTGTTAAATAGAAGAAGAAGAATAACACAATATAGGAGCTGTGGTGGTGCAGTGATTATAATGCAGTATTATTGCAGGCTAACTCTGTCTATTGCCAGGAGTTCAATCCTGACTGACTCAAGATTGCCTTCCATCCTTCTGAGGTCAGTAAAATGAGGACCCAGATTGTTGGGCACAATACAGGGGTGGGTTCTACTTAACTTTACGACCGGTTCGCATCGTGCCTGCACGTGCGCGCTCTTCTGTGCATGCGCAGATCTACTTTGATGACATCCAGGTCAGTGGGCGGAGCCTCCCACCAGTTTTACTACCGGTTCTTGCAAACCGGTCTGAACCGGGGGCAACCCACCACTGGCGCAAGATGCTGACTCTGTAAACCACTGTGCTCTAAAGCACTATGAAGCGGTATATACGTCTGAATGCTATTGCTATAATCAGACTAGCAAGATTCTGTTATTATAGCCAATAAACGTAGTTTTAGCCTTCCCGTGCAGTTCATTTCCTGCTTGGCTCATCTAGTGGAGCTGCCAATGCCTGAGGTTATCCAATGTAATTTTTCCTAGAAACTGCAGTAGTGAATGTACTGCACTGAATACAATATGTTTGAGAGTGGCCATAATAAATGCTTAGAAATAGCTGCAGTTTATTGCTTCTTAATGTACAAGTCTGACTCCGCTCAGCCAAATGTGTTTATGTGGTGTCTGCAAAAACATGTGATGATGATTAATGATTCACATTAAGGAGAAGGTTGGGAACCATTGGCTTAATTGATTAACAGCCCTATCATGTTGACTCCAAAATAAATGAAGTAGAGCAATGACATAATCCCAGACAATAATTTATACAAATGTAATTTGTATGATCAGATGAATGTTAAGAGATGTACATTAAATATATTCCACCTGGCCAGAACTCATATATAGCTCAATAGGGGTGATGAACAATACCATTAAACCTGTCTGGTCCCAGTTCAAAAAAGTTATTCAATAGCAGACATGGTTAAGAGTTGTCTAGTGTGGTCAGACTTAGTCATCTGGAAATCATTCTGGGAAAAGGCAATAGCAAATCTTCTTTATGGTTAAGATGTGGAAATGTCTATGTGGTCACCACATTATTCACTCTGATTTTTTCCAGTTATTAGATCATCTCCCTGCAAGGACACTATCTGAGGAAACAGGATCTATAATGTGTAAAAATTATATAATATACTGAATTTAGAAAAAAAAAAGAATTCATTTTTGCAGGTGAGTTCTGTATTACAATGCTTTTCAACCTTGGCAAATTTAAGATGTGCAGATTTCACCTGTCAACTCAATACTATGAGTTGAAGTCCACACATCTTAAATTTGTCAAGGTAGAGAATGTATATATATATATATATATACATGATGAAGCACAAACACTCTAATCCTTACAGTTTGGAAGCTTCTGGATAGCCTTGGGAAATTTTGTTCTGACCTACATATTTTAGCTGATTATACAGTTTATTACACTTGATTCTGAAAACACCTCATTTTCCCAAAAAAAGATAGCTATACCAACTGCAAAATAAATTCATTGCATTGTCAACAGTGACATCTTGTGGACATCTTGGGGACAATGAAACCAGCCTAATAATAACGGGAAAAGGGACTCAGCTCAGCCTTATATTTAGGTTAATTAAATATTGATTAGTTACAGGGAAAAGAACTGAAGCCTAGACTGCAGAAGAAAGTAGAAATGTTCTTTAAACCCAGAGACAGACTCCATTTAGCTGAAGGATTAATCACAGAGAGCTTTGCAGTTTCATCCATAAGAAAATGCAATGTTTCATAGTCATATCTTCATGTAACCTGGACTCCAAATCTTGTCAAGCTTTTAATACAAGAACTTGAGCTCCTGAATATAAATCTAAGACATGTCTGAGAGCATATTCTGTAAACTCAGACAAAATGGCTGCCAGTGAGGGATAAAATGACGATAAAATGGTGAGATGGTTCTTCGCGAGAGTTTCCAGCCCTACAGGATGCATCCTCTTCTAGCGTTTACTTTCTACATTCCCCATCCCACTGGTACATTTACAGAAAAAAAATCCAAATACAAGAACTTCTAATTTTCATTTCATAAGAATATCTGCAGGTCTTATGTGGAAGCTGAAGACATTTTTCTAAATTAAGGTAAATAGTTGGGATCGCTTTGCAACTTGTCCATTTCTTTTTGTTTAATTAAAGACACTGTAAGGAGTGGGGGCAGGATGGAGGAATTAAAACTTGATAGGGCAATCAGCTAAACAACCTTCAATGGAGATGATTGTAGAATCATATTGGAACCCCAGGTCTAACCAAATAAGAATATTCAAGCATGTTTAGCAAGTACCTACCTTGCCTGCGGGCATCTGCCACTATCTTGGCTGCAGACTTACTCATCACGTGTACAACATAGAGAGGGCAATTTACTGAGTTTGCAATGGTAATAGCTCTCAACGTGGCTTCTGCTTCCACTTCTTCTGGTCGGGCCATTTCATGTCCCTCTGGACCAGTTATTCCCAAAGCCAGCATCTTCTTTTCACCCTGTAGACCAACCATGGTGAATACATGCCAGCGTTACTAACAGCAAAACTAAGAAATGAGATTCGGTCAACAAATCGCTGTAAAAATTACAGTCCCATTCATTTGCTTGCCATGGAACAGGAAGTTTTGGTCCAACAACCAAACTGACTATATCATGATACTTAGAATCCAGCAATCCAATTGCATTATATTGGACTCCTGATGTGAGAAACTACGTAGGGCCAAGCTACATGTTACATGTACAAGTGCAGAATTTTTCAGGCAAAGAAAAGTCAGAATGAACTTTTGCTAGTGTTGTTTGCAGGGATTGAATGTGTGTCAAATGAGTAGGTGTACCAAAGCATTGTTGCGCTATTGTGATGCAAACCCTACCCTTTTTGTATGGGCTGTCACACACAAACACATACACACACATATCCCAAAAGGGCAGAGCTTGCAGCTTGCTTCCATTATTTTGACAATATAGCTTTAGGGATATGCTGGTTCTCAACATTAATTTAAAATTTTCTGCCTTCCACTGAAGAAGAATTTTCTTTTAGTTCAATGAGAACCCAGAGGCTGGGAGAGATCACCTATGATTTCTCATAGATGAATATCATAGATGATATTCAGCATCCTAGTATAGAATAAAGATTATTTCTACTAGCTATTTATGGAGAACAAATTATGTGATTAGCTTTTGGTTTGATTTGGTTTGGTTCTTTCTGGATGTAAATAAAGAAGGAAAGGTTAATTATTGATATAAAAGGAAATAACTACACACTATAAAAATTCAATGACTTTAATGGGTACACACTTATTTCCTTTAAGGAATCAAGGAATAAAGTCATTATTCAATGGCTTTAACTAGTGGATCCCTTAAAGAAGTGGCATCTTTCTTTTTAAGGCTACGATGGACAACTGGAAAAAGAGAGACTGCTTTAATGGCTGATAGAGATGAAGTGCCTTTCTTAGGCTCCTAAATTCTTCCTCCAAATCATTTGCAAAGCATGAATATAATGGATGTATTTGTAACTGTTGAATGCTTAGTTTACATGCACATACATACATGTGTGACAGGTGCATGTAATGTAATTAGTGTGGTTAAGGAGGATGTGTGTGTGTGTGTGTGTGTGTGTGTGTGTGTGTGAAATGTGAGGTAATACATTGTCAGGAAATTCTACCCATTGAATTTTTTTTTATTTATACATTTAGGCATCCAGAATGATGGAAGTTATATAATAGAATATTGTAGGCCTGGCTCCATCAATAAAACAAGCTTGGAAATACACCTGAAAAACTCAAAAGAGATCCTGAGCATCCTGACTGTAAGTTGGAACAACAGAAGTTCTTTGCAGTAGAAGTCTTGAGAGGTTGCAAGGCAAACTGAGGCCATTGATATGTATAGGCCCCCTGATTGAATAAAACAAAGTGCAGATAGAAACTGGATTGCTTTTTTCAAGCAGACATAAATGCCCCAAAGGGAATAAGAAAGAACTTGGAAACACTGAAGTGGATCTAATGTGTCAGGTTTCTTTGCCCTTCCATCTCTTACTTCTAAGTATATATATGTATGAGAGCCTACTTTTAGGGCGATGGAAATCTTGGATGCTCTGCTTTGATGGATACCCCATCTCCAAGATCAAAATGATCAGGATGTACCTTCTCTGATTGACTCGGTTGTCACTGGGAGTTGCAGGGCAAGACTGTGAGATCAATGCCTTATCAAACAACTTGTGGAGCTTCAATCATGTAGTTGGAGACATCATCTTGACTTTTTAACACACACAATTCCCCCAGATGCTCCTGTGGTGTCCTAGGTGCTTTCTGAGCATGGCTGTTTTCTTGCAGACATTTCATTACCAAATGAGGTAACATCATCAATGTATTTTACCAGTGTGCATTACCAAACTGCCTACAAGAAAACAACCAACCTCAGAGAGCACCAAGGACCCCACAATTCAACCCTGTATATCATATATACTGTATATTATAATTGCAAGCGACTGAAGAGATCATCTTAAACATGGGAATTACCTCTGCAATCAAATCCCCATTCTCCGCATGGACTTGAGCAATTGCACCAATTTGTTTACAGTGACTGAAGATGGTGTGTAATTCTAGATCTCCAATCATATAGACATCTTTATATGCCATAAACATCTTAAATGAATTGACACCCTTTTCCTTGGTAAGAAGTTTCATTTCCTCTTTGACCTGATAAAAAAGTAAGAAAAAAATTGTCACAAAACTAAATTTGTTCTATGCATAGTGCTGAAACTTTTTCTTTTTAAAAAAATCAACATATCTAGCTATGATCATTCCTGTTTCATCGTTACGCCCATAATCATTCTGGTAACATTAATTTTTCATTTAAAAATTATCTAGTATAATATAATTGTAACTCTCCTTAATAAGGTAGAGAAAAGAAAGACTGCTCCACTGATTGTAGAAGGAGTTCCAAGAGTTATTAAAACTGTAATTACTGAGAAATTCAGTTTTAATTATAAGAAAAAAAACCTCACATGGGACATGTCATTCTTTCTGAATCAACCAATTATTAGTATCTTACATTGAATTAATCACCAGAAGGTATGTTGAAGGTTATAAGCTAAGATGGCTTTTAGGGGGATTAGACAAATTTAAGAGGAATAGATATATTTGTTGAAACATTTCCTAAAACATTCGTATGATTAAGAACTGCCCTTTAGTGGGATTAATTATTTTCACAGTTGAAATCCCTTACATTTCTTGGAAATTTATCTGGGGTTATCCATGTGAAAATCAGTAAATGGGTGTTCCATAATGAGGTTTTTAAGAAAAGAATGGTATAGGGCAGTGATAGCTAACCTTTTCCGGACCGAGTGCCCAAAGCGTGCACCTGAACCCCCAAAATACAATGTGCATGTGGACCCCGTGCATGCACCCCACTCCCTGCAGGTGCACATGTGGTCCCTCGCATGCACCCCGCCCCCCAAGAATCCTGTGTGGGCCCCACATGCGCCCAGCCCCCCGTGCATGTGCAGGCACCCCCACATGTGCGCCCCACCCCTGGTCCTGCATGTGCCCCTCCCACATGTGCCCCAGCCCCGATCATGCATGCACCCCTCCTATGTGCACCCCACGCATATGCAGCAGAGACCCGAAGAACAGCTCTCTGGTGGGAGGCATATGCCAGGGGTGCTATTTAGCAGGTTCTGACAGATTATGGAGAATTGGTAGCGGAAATTTTGAGTAGTTCGTAGAACTGGTAAATACCACCTTTGGCTGGCCCCAGAGTTGGGAATGGAGATTTTGCAGTATCCTTCCCCTGCCATGCCCATCAAGCCATGCCCACAGAACCAGTAGAAAAACAATTTGAATCCCACCATTGGCACACGTGCATGCATGGTGGAGCTGAGCTGGGGCAATGGCTTGTGTGCCGCAGAGAGGGCGCTACGTGCCAACTCTGGTACGTGTGCCATAGGTTCGCCATCATGAGTATAGGGTCTTCTGCTTGAGCAGGGGGTTGGACTAGAAGACCTTCAAAGGACCCTTCAAACTTATTCTGTTAAGAGTATGCAGTTTTCATGAGAGACACGCTACACCAATTTGTAATCAACATTTCTGGGACAGATCATACCTTAATTTCAAACAACAATTATGGAAATGCATTTAACAATTTCCAAATGGATGAGTTCCAGATGTTTTGGAATTGCAATATCCCATATGATCCAGGAAGGACTGCAATGATATTAAAGTGGGATATATGACCAGATGATCAAAGCCCTGTACTTGTTTATATGTTCTTGAGTTTCCAGGGACTGCTCGCTGAACAATCCCAGTAGATTTATTTATTTAAAAATTGCTGTTTATTTTCTAATCAACTCTTGGTGACTCCCAATTAAAAGTTAAAACAGCATATAAAACTATATTGAAACTATAGAACTAAAAACATTAAAAACAACAGAAATCTGGCACCAAGTTCAACTTCTAATTTAGTTTTGTTATCTAATCTTACCCTGATGGGTGGGGGGAAAAACCAAGTCTTCAAAGCTTTATGGAAAGCTAGGCGGGTAGCGGTCTGCCAAACCTCAGGGGTAGTGGTGGGATTCAAATAATTTAACAACCGGTTCTCTGCCCTAATGACCAGCTGGGTAGGTGCGGCTTGGTGGTCATGTGACTGGGTGGGCGTGGCCAACTCAACATCACTCATGTCGATGGGTGCTTCGCCTTAGCTGTTATAATGTAATAAGGGTTAACCATAGAGGCAGTTTCTGTAAGCAAGGTAATAAAGATTAGGCTAGAAACAACACCAGAATGTTTCCTTCCTGCCTTCCCTACAGGATTAGCCCTGTAAAGTGGAAAAAAACCAAAATGAGATTTCTTCCAACAACCGTTTCTCTGAACTGCTTAGAAAGTTAACAACCGGTTCTCCCAAATAGGTGCGGACTGGCTGAATCCCACCACTGCTCAGGAGGCAGAGTATTCCAAAGGGCAGGGGCTGTATTGGAAAAGGCCCGCTTCCTGGCTGCCATGACATGGCAATATTTAGGGAAAGGGATTAGGAGCATGCCTGCCCCATCTCACCTGGTAGATTTCCTTAGGGAAAGGTAGCCCTGCAGGTGATTATGCATAAACCATCAAAAGAAAGCCAGATTAGGAAAGGCCACCAAGACGTCTTCGGACAGAGCTGGCTCTTCGGTTTTGAAATGGAATGAGCACCGCCCCCTAGAGTCGGGAATGACTAGCACATATGTGTGATTTATGTTAGTCTAAAGCCAGGGCTTTGTCTACATTATTAAACAATCCCAGGTTAGTACCCTGTGCAAATTAAAAACCCGTTCTAGTTTTTGCGGCTCTTTGAACATTGCAATGTACTTTTCAGACCTCAAACTATCCTAGCTGGCTAGGGAATTCTGGGAGTTGAAGTCCACATATCTTGCTACGGTTGAGAAACACAGCCCTACACACTCAATAAACTGCCCTCAAGCTGAGAGAGTTGCACCTCTATGCTCCAGTTGTCATATTCTTGAGTCAGGCCAATGACTCTTGATACTTGTCCCCAGGAAAATGGCAAGCCTTTTGCTTCTGTGCCACTGGTACCATCTAGGCTGCAGGCTGGACTTCCTTAAAGAAGTGAATGTACGGCTGATGTTATGCCTACCGTACCTGCTCACTGCACCATGTGACGATCATATGAAGCGCATAATCACAGCAGACTTTAGGATCAGCCCCGCTTCTCCATTGGTTATAGGCTTCAATGAGGGAACAGCCTTTCCGAGCGATTGCAAAGTCTATTATCATAGTGGTACCTCCTGCAAGGGCAGCCTGAAAAGGAGAGGTTGCAATTAAATATTTATTTTTCCCACTGAGCAATATATATTAGAGTTACAACAATTTAGAATCATTCCAACATGAAAGGAACCAGTCTATAAACTATGGGGGAAAATGAATTGACACAAAGCTATAATATTATTCACACACACACGTACCGTGTTCCCCCGAAAATAAACCTTCCACAAAAATATTTAAATGCATGTGCAGCTGGTCCCTGCCATTTCCTCTGGTTAGGTTTAGGGAGACAGAGCTGGAAATCAGGTAAGACAGTAAGAGGAGCCCTGTCTTGCTCCACGTGCCCCAAAATAATAAGATCTCCCCGAAAATAAGACCAAGCACTTATTTCAGGGTTGAAAAAAAATATAAGACAGGGGCTTATTTTGGGGGAAACATGGTATGTATACATACAAATTTATGTCTATATTAAGAATATAAGCTCCCTTTTTTATGACCCTGTAATCACTTCATTCAGGGGAAAATTGTGTGGTATACATGTCAATTTATGAAAAGTGATGGAAAGATAAAAATCAGAATTTTTAACACAATATAAATTCCCTTGGAACTAAAATCATTACACATAAATCATAATATTAACATTAAAATATGTAAATCTATTACACAGTACACTAGACTATTAAAAAAGTTAAAATCATACATGCAGTCAATTAAAAAAACAGCTAAAAAAAACCTTTTAAAAGTCTGAAAGACATGTAGAAGTAATCCTCGATTTACAACAGTTCATTTAGTGACTGTTCAAAGTTACTTTAAAAAGGGTTTTACAACCATTTTTCATACTTACAACCTTTGCAGCATCCCCATGATCATGTGATCAAAATTCAGATACTTGGCAACTGGTTCATATTTATGACCATTGCTGTGTCCTGAGGTCACGTGATTCCCTTTTGCGACCTTTTGGCAAGCAAAGTCAATGGGGAAGCCAGATTCACTTAACAACCATGTTACCAACTTATCAACTGGAGTGATTCACTTAACAACTGTGGCAAGAAAGGTCGTAAAATGGGGCAAAACTCACTTAACAAATGTCTCACTTAACAACAGAAATGTTGGGCACCATTGTGGTTGTAAGTCAATGACTACCTGTAATAAGCCAACCTCCCTGCCTTGAGGGAATAATACATTTTTCACCAATCTTCCTAAAATCTGGAAAGGGACCGGTCACACATCTGGGGACAGCTACTAAAATTGTAAGACTTAAAAGTATTTAAGGGGGACAACCAAGCACCTTCAATTGTACTCTAATACCCCACTGAGCAGTGGCTCTGTGGCTAAGATGCTGAGCTTGTCAATCGAAAGGTCGGCAGTTCAGAGGTTCGAATACCTAGCGCCGCGTAATGGGGTGAGCTCCCGTTACTTGTCCCAGCTTCTGCCAACCTAGCAGTTCGAGAGCACATAAAAAATGCAAGTAGAAAAATAGGGACCACCTTTGGTGGGAAGATAACAGCGTTCTGTGTCCCTTTAGCATTTAGTCATCGTGGCCACATGACCACGATGATGTCTTCGAACAGCGCTGGCTCTTTGGTTTTGAAACAGAGATGAGCACCGCCCCCTAAAGTCGGGAACGACTAGCACATATGTGCGAGGGGAACATTTACCTTTACCTTTACCCCAACTGCCAAGAGTGCAGCTTTGAACATTAGAGTATTATGTGCGGTCTTGAGATACAGGTAGCCCTTGAATTACAACTATTTGTTTAACGACTGTTTGAAGTTGGAATGAAATTGAAAAAATGATGACCACTTGTCCTCACACTTACGACAGTTGCAACATCCTGGGCTCAGATGATTGCCATTTGTGATCTTTCTAGAAGCGAAGCCCATGGGGGGGTGGAACAGACACACATGCTGGATTCATTTAATAACTTCATGATTCACTTAACGGCTGCAGTGATTTGGGGGCAACTCATTTAACAACCGCCTGGCTTAGCAATGGAAATTCTACTCACAATTGTGTTCTTATGTCAAGGGCTACCTGTATACCTATCACAATCTAAAGCAATTGCAGTCTGGACCAGTTGTAGCTTTGAAATGCTTTCCAAAGGCAAAAGCATCTCCTCGGTTAAGTGAGCAAATATTTTAAAGATGCACCAGGTACAAAGCAATGTTCCCCATACAGGACTGCTTTTATATGAATATACAGGTACATGTACATATAAAGGAGAATATTTGTAGCTCAGGGTTGACATGAAGGGTCCTTGGTGCTCTCTGAGCTTGCTTGTTTTCTTGCAGATGTTTCATTACCCAAAATAGGTAACATCATCAGTACTAGTTAGGGCAGGAGTGTCAAACCCAAGGCCCATGGGCCGGATCCAGTCTGCGGGGTGCTTAGATCTGGCCCATGGGACCACCCTAGAAACAGTGAAGATCTGGCCCGCGATGCCTCTGCCAGCAAAAACAGAGCTCTGTTTTCCCTGCAGAGGGTTGCAGGAGGCCGTCACAGCCAAAAGTGGAGCTCAGGAGCCCATTTTCGCTGGCTGAGCTCTTGGACCACCACAGATGTCCCCAACAAGAGTGACATCGACCTGGCCATGACCACTCTGGCCACGCCCTCTACCCCAAGATCAAACACAACCCTGATGCGTCCCTCAATGAAATTGAGTTTTACACCCTTGAGTTAGGGTAATGAAACGCCTGCAAGAGAACAAGCAAATTCAGAGAGCACAAAGGACCCCTCATATATGTACATGTTCAAGACTACAGGTAGACTTTGACTTATAACCACAATTGAGCCCAAAATTTATGTTACTAAGCGAGACATTTGTTCAGTGAGTTTTGCCCCATTTTATGACCTGTCTTGCCATAACTGTTAAATGACTCATTGCCATTGATAAGGTTGTTGTCCAGTTGTTAAGTGAATCCGGCTTCTGTTGTTACCCAGGCCCAAGTAGGTAGTAATCGACGCAAACAGTTCCATAACAAACAGACTTTATTAGAACAGCTGATAATGAGTTAATTCTCAGTAGTCCAAACTAAATTAAAACAAACTCTTCATAACACAAATTCTTCAGTCTAACCACCAACCCTGGTATAATTAGGCAAACTTCCAAAGGCTTTGCTTGGCAAAAGTTCAAAAGCAGAAGACGCCGACAAGAGATAAGTGCAGCAAGACTATCAACGTTGTTTTCCGACAAAGAGCCCAAGAGCCATTGCTGGTCTTTTAAGCCTTATGGGAAGGGCCAATCATCTCTTGGCCTTACTCCCGAGTCGTCCTTTTTCCTCTGCCTCTCTACTGTCAGCCTCTGGAGGCTCTGGAATCTGTACCTCACTCCCCGATGGCCCTGGCCCCATCTCTGCCTCCGACGCAAAGCCCTCATCCGGACCTTCCCCAGCCTCCAGGACTGGCCCTGGAGGCTCGGTTCTTCCTCAGCTTCATCACTGTCTGACTCCACTGCCAGCTTCGCAGACTGCTGGCAAACCACAACAGCTTCCTCACTGACTTTGCTTGTCAGAAGTTTGCAAAAGGTGATCACATGACCTTGTCACACAGCAGCGGTCACAAATATGAACCAGTTGCCAAGCATTGAAATTTTGACTATGGGGACGCTGCCAAAGTTCATAACTGTGAAAAACGGCCATAACTTTTTTCATTTTTTTCAGTGGCGTTGTAGCTTTGAACGGTCGCTAAATGAACTGTTGTATGTGGAGGGCTACCTGTATGGGCAGCCTCAAAGGCTTTGCCTGGGAGTTTCTGCATCATTTATGTGTTACTGAGCCTCACCAGCTCACCAGGCCAGATGGTTTGCAGATAAGGAAGAAGGGAACCAGAAGCACCTAAGGCACACAATTAGTGGGAACTATCTCCTGAGTGACAGCTGAGCTGGAAGAATAAATCTGTATCTCAGCAGAACAATAACAGAAGTGGAAATGATGACTTTGAAATACGGCAGTTGCGACCTAGAAGAAGAAAGCAAAACCCTTCAGGGTTTCATGTGAAATACCTTTAGCTGGTCTCAGGGAAATATATCAGTTGAAGAACCAGAGAAAGGAAGGTAGATTTCAAGTAGACCCTACCATTAATATGGGCAGGGAGGACTCAAGAACATCAGGGTCTTAGAAAAGAAAGGCAATGGAGTGAATAAGATACCAAAGCAGACAAAGCTGGCAGTTCATGATTGCTGAATAAGGCACCCAGATCAGTGGTGGGTTTCACTTACCTTCGCTCCCGGTTCGCTATTGGGAGCGCCTAAAGTGTGACAAGAACTCATAGTCTCCTGGTCTCTGAATTAAAACTGCATTGTTCTTGAATATATTCTTAGGGAGAAGTGATGAAGGCAAGCGGTAATGATTTATTTGGTATAGGAGTCTCAATCAATTAAAGTGTCAAATGATTGTTCCTCTTTACTAAATTAAAGATAAAACCTAATTATGAGATTTATCTCCCGACCATCCTAAATACTGTGGGTGGCGATCATCCAACCATTAAACAGAATTTCAGGAGGCACAGTTTTGGAAGTTAAGTGTTAGAGGACAGAGTTGGGTTCCACATGACCTACTCTGCACTCCTAATTCAATTGTGGTCCCCAGGTGTCAGTGTAGATTAACCTCTCCTTGTCATCTTTTATAAGTGGAACAGAAGCTGTGTCAGCTCTGTCCTCTTCACCTTGAACAGCCAACTCTCCTGATTATGAAATTCCGACTTCCATTAACCCTAATCAATGGTCAACAATGATGGCAGCGATAGACTAACAGTTATCTGGAGAACTGAACATTCATTGCCCTTCTCACAGTGACTGGTATATTTTATGTTGTATGTTATGAATATATTACAGATATGATATTAGTTATGAATATAGAAGGTAACATGAACTTCTTATGAACTCCTGTTATGCAACCACATTTAGCCTCTCCATGAGCTCATTAGGAAACTCATATTGCTGGGATGTGTATATTACTGATAAGGAAAGATGGGTGTGTGTATGAATGTGTAATATTCTACTTGGTGATACCAAGTAGAACATTAGTGGGCTTAAGGAATGCAGTGGGTACATTTTTCATGGAATCCTGGAACAAGAGTGACGATCTAAAGCTTCTGACATGGCTGGGGCAAAATCAGGGGTGAAATCCAGCAGGTTTCTGACAAGTTCTGGAGAACCGGTAGTGGAAATTTTGAGTAGTTCGGAGAACTGGAAAATACCACCTCTGGCTAGCCCCAGATTGGGGAGGGAATGGAGATTTTTCAGTATCCTTCCCCTGAAGTGGGGTGGGAATGGAAATTTTGCAGTATCCTTCCTCTGGAATGGGGTGGAAATGGAGATTTTGCAGTATCCTTTCCCTGCCACACCCACCAAGCCACATCCACCAAGCCACATCACACCACACCCACAGAACTGGTAGTAAAAAAAAAATGAATTTCACCACTGGGCAAAATGTACCATATACATGGATTCTGGGTAAACAAGTTGGGTATAAAGAGAAGATTGGAATGAACCCAGACTCCTGAAGTTCGAGACAACTTTTGTTTGAGTAGGGATGTCCTGAGGCTGCTTCCCAGCCCACTAGAATACAACCTGATCACCTGTGTTGAGAGTGTATGTAAGTATTGTGTGAATGTGTAGCCTAGTTGGGCAACAATACTTAAAGCAACTTGAGTAGTCTTGCTGGGCATAATAACTTGAATAGCCTGGCTGGGCATAGCTTATTGTAGTAAGATAACTTTGAAATTGGACAAGTATTGTATATGTACAAATATAAAGGAACTAATTAAGCTTAATTGCCCATTTGTCTAACTTTTTGTCCGAATAGCACAAGAATAAAAGAACTTTTGGAAAACTTTATTTTGAGTGGCTTGAACTCAATCTTATGACAACATAAGCATTAT
Organism: Arizona elegans; assembly: GCA_022577455.1. Classification (NCBI taxonomy): domain Eukaryota; kingdom Metazoa; phylum Chordata; class Lepidosauria; order Squamata; family Colubridae; genus Arizona; species Arizona elegans. Next base: position 13,819,580 of record JAKOOJ010000002.1, on the reverse strand, counting down.
TCCATTATTCACAGCCCTAGATTATTACCAGCATTGTGAGCAATATCCCTGAATTGGAGTTATACTTTTGAACTCAATTTGTTGGTTTGTATTAACTCATGCAAAATAGAAATTATATTTCATAATTTAGTTGTGGAAGAAAAAGCAATTTGATGGCAACATACACCAGCTATATTGAATACTTCTTTAGGTGGCCATAGATGCTGCCCAGTGCATGGAACAACTGGGTTTGGAGCATGAAAATGGAAAGAAATGTTTTTAGAAATATTGGGTATATCTAGAATGAAAAGGGCCTGTTTTGTTCTTGATATACATAAAACAGTTATTTTGGAAAGAAGGTGTTTTGCTTCTCTTGAAAAAGCACCTTTGGGACAACATGACCTGGATGACTAAGAATCTCCATAGATATCTTCTCTAGTGATCAATACTGGACATAACCCAAACCTTCCCAGCAGAATCTCACAAAGGGAGAGACGTGGCTTCCAAGTGAGGTAACAGGGAGATATGAAATACCTTTAATGAAGACCTTCCTTTGAGAATCAGGTTTGATTCTCAGTGAATCAATGTAGACCTTTCCATGTAATTATCTGGGTAACAATATGGAAGTGAGAGGTCCATGATTGTAAAGGAGACCTTCTTTACAATATAATATTCTTTACAACAATATTGAAAATATTCTTTACAATATTGATGTAAAGAAGACCTTCTTTAAAAGAGTGTTGCCTTAGTTACTCCTATCTTCTTAAAGGGGATCTTTAAGAAAATGTCTTTACAGTGTTTCACTAGCTGCACAATTTTTTCAGTTGTTGGAGGAAGCGGGAGAAGGGTGAGGGGAAGGATCCTTGTTGGCCATCTCCAACTCAGAAAACAGAAGAGCTCCACTCACCCAACCCAACCGGGGGGGGGGGGGGGGGCGGGGGGCAGGGAAAAACTGCTGGTGCCAATTTGCAGGAAGTGGGAGTGGGCACATTTGCACCAGCAGCTCTACCGTTCCTAGGGGGACCTCACGGACTCCATGGTGGGCGGGAGGGAGAGAGAGGGTTGCCTCCGATGCGTTACCTTCGTTCCTTGATAGAAGTCGTCTTTTGTGCGCGTCCCCATGAAGGGGAATTCCATGTGCGTGTGCGGGTCGATCCCGCCGGGAAGCACCAGCTTGTCCGTGGCATCCAACACCTGGACTCCATCGGAAGGCGGCTGGAGATGCGGCCCCACCGCCCGCACGACCCCGTCCTCGATGTACACATCGGCCACTTGCGAAAAGTCCGCGTTCACCACTTTCCCACCGCGGATCAAGAGTTTCTGCATGATGGACGCTTCTGAGGGAGTTTCTGAGCGCTCAGTCGCCGCGCGCGGAGCTCCTCGGAGCAGCGTTTTGAAGGGTCCCTCTCGACTCCGCCCCGACTCCCCGGGGGGGGGGATCCTCCCCGCCACCTCCCCTCCCTGGCGGCTTTTTTCTAAAGAAGAGCCTCGGATTGGCCCCTGCGTCCTTGCCAAAGGCCCCTTGGCACTTTCTTGCGCCATAGGTGGGAGTAACTCTGGAGGCGCAAACCGATCCTGGGTCACTAATTGATAGCCGTCCGGGGGAGGAAAGGTCTCATAACTATAAAAAACCCTCCCCACCCCTGTTCTATTATACCCGTCAATAATTACTTTGGAAGGAGAATACATAATTAGCATTATTGCCCAGTTTCTTACTGAATCTGGTAGCTTAAAGCATGGACACATTTAGGTGTCCTAAATGGCACATTTAGGCTAGATAGTATCTTTTTGTAAACATAATTCTGTAATTTTTTTTTTTTTTGTAAAATTACTTTTCCTACTTTGTCCTGGATTCTAACTCCATTAAAAAAAAATGCTAGCCAGGCTTGCCAACTAGGGTTGCAAAGGCCATTCTTTCCTTATTGCCAACTAGTGGTGATCCAGATTTTTGCAGCCCAGATGAGATAAATCCTCAGTCCTTTGGGAGTAGGGCGGTATACAAATCAAATCAAATCAAATCAAATCAAATCAAATCAATCCTAAATTTGGTATTACAGCTGTTGAGGTCAAACATTTTAAGGGAAAGAGGAGAGTGTTCTAGCGTATGAAATATCTTTAATGTAGACCCTCGGGTTTGATTCCTGGTGAATTGTAGACATTTTCATATAATTGTCTAGGTAACAGTATGGAAGGAAAGGGTCCTTGGTGCTCTCTGAACTTGCTTGTTTTCTTGCAGAGATTTCATTAACCAAACATCAGCAGTGCTACAAGGAAGTGGGATTTGTTCCCAATTTATATTCCAGTGGCTTGCTGGTGGGAGCCACTGTTGGTGAGTCAGTGTTGGTGGGAGTGGTCTTGGAGTTACTTAGATGTGGCTGTTTACTCTTAGCTTGTTCGGCAGTTCCTTGATTGGGGTATTGTTTACTTCTTGATTGTTGGTCTGGTGTTAATGTTGGGGTTAATCTACGCAAGAAAACAGCCAAGCTCAGAGAACATCAAGGACCCCACATTCCCACCCTGAACTACAAATATTCTCCTTTTATCAATATGGAAGTGATTTAGCACTGTTTACTTCTGAGATGTTTTTTTCAGTTTTTCAAGCTTGTGTACTGCTCCACTGTTCCTCCAGGGCAATGTTTCTCAACATCTGGCAACTTTAAGATGGACTTCAACTCTCCAGCCAGCATTCTGGGAGTCAAGTCCACACATCAAAGTTACCAAGAAACACTGCCATGGAAGAACAACCAACTAACCTAGTCCTAATTTCCCATCTCACACATGGTTAATCTATACTGTATTACCAATATGCTGAGTCAATGTACTTTATCTCTTTCTCTTTTGGGTTTGTTTACTTTTCCGATAAGAAGTTGAAATTTAAATTCTTTTAATGTTTGGTCTGCAAACATTCAGCGGCCTTGTGTCTATGGAGATTCTCAATCACCCATGTCAGTTATCTCAAAAGTGCTTTTTCAAAAGATTTTTCTTTGAGGAAGACGATGTTTCATTTCTTATCCAAGAAGCTTCATCAAACTTGTCACAACTGATGAAGCTTCTTGGATGAAAAACTAAACATCGTCGTCTTCTTTCTCAAAGAAAACAGCCCAGTTGCCTTTTGAAAAAAGCACATTTGAGATTCAGTGGTCTTGAACTCAAACACAATTTTCTCTTAGGTAATGACATATTTACAAAGTGATAAAGGGCCCATTTGGAAAATGAATCTATATTCTTGAGAAGTAACAGCAGAGGTGAGGAAAAAAGTCTATTCAGAAAATATCAAATTGCCATAATGCTGCCTCCTACCATTGCCTCTAGACTTCTCCACCTGCAGTGATGCTCTCTATTGCCTCCTTCAACTTAAATTACTTAATGTAATTTTATAATATGTGTGTGCCACGACTATCCTTTGGTTATTTTACAATGGCCAAAATGTAAGCATTTTTAATTAATAAATAGAATTAGAGGTAGTTCTTGACTTACGACCAGAATTGGAACCAAAATTTTTTACTAAGCAAAGTGGTGGTTAAGTGAGTCATGCCCAATTTTACAATATATATTTTTTTAGTTATGTTTGTCAACCAAATCACCGTAGTTGTTAAATGAATCACATGGTGGTTAAACAAATGTGGCTTCCCTCATCGACTTTGCTTGTTCCAAGCAGGCTAGGAAATTTGCAAAAGGAAATCACATGACCCTCAGGACACTGCAACCATCCCAAATACATGCCAATTGTCAAGCACCACAAATTTTGATCAAGACGGTCATAAATGTGAGAACTGGTTGTAAGTCATTTTTTTCAATGACCCTGTAACTTTGAATGGTCGCTAAATAAATAGTTGTAAGTTTAGGACCTACATGATATCGTTACAGAAATGGCCAACAATTTGAATTTGGTTTTCTATAGGTAATCACAACTTAATATCTACTAAATCAGGGGTCTCCAACCTTGGCAACTTTAAGCTTGGAGGACTTCAATTCCCCAGCAACTGGCTGGGGAATTCTAGGAGCTAAAGTCCACCAGGCTTAAAGTTGCCAAGGTTGGAGACCCCTGTACTAAATCATACCAACTTTTGCTGTATCAGCTCAGGATGGCCTATTATCTACTAGATAAAAATAGAGAAATCTCTAACCATTTTGCTGTGGTGGTAGGAAGGCCTATCTCTTCATGTGTTTTTGGAAGGGTGGCTTTTCTTTGCCAACTGTAAACAAATTAAATACAACAGAAGGCATATAAATTGAATACATAAATAAATAATAAATTTTGTTTTTGCTGCAACAAACAGGGTTGGAATCAGTTCAAAAATTCTCAATTAACAGTACATTCCCCAAATGTTCAGTTTCTTACAGAAATATATATATTACCTAATGTATGTATGTATGTATGTATGTATGTATGTATGTATGTATGTGTATATATATATATATATATATATATATATATATATATATTGCAAAATATAATATATATTACATAATATATTATCTGTAATAATGTAATAAAAGTATGGTAATCCATAATACATCTGTCTCTCTCTCCCTGGACTATAATTGCCATCAAAGCATTTATGATAAGTCAGCAGGTCTATTCCCTCTTTCTTCACATTGCTGGGCTATTAAGTTCATCCAAAAGTTTGCAGCGAGTTTGGTCAACCTTATCTTTGACTGAAAAGTACTTTGCTCTTTTGGAAAAAATTGTCAATTGCTTTGTAGGAAAATTTATTTCTATTCTTTCCTATTTCTTCAGTACACATAAATGATCTGCTTTTGACAAATCATGTTTCCCTTTTAATAACTATACATTATGCATAGAAAAATAGGTTCTTCATACTACTCTACGTAAGCATATTAATAATTTATTTCTTGCCTCTGTTTATAAGTAACTCAAGGAGGTGAACATACCTAATACTCTTTCCTCCTCCTATTTTCCCCACAGCAACTACCCTGTGAGATGGGCTGAGTTAAGAGAATGACTGGCCCAAGGTCACGCAACTAGCTTTCATGCTTAAGGTGTGACTAGAATAAATGACTTCTTGCATGGTGTCTTAACCACTAGATCTCTTGTGGACTCTTATGGAGAAGTTTGCAGTTAAGCACATGAATAATGACTCTGATACCACAGTCCCTCTGAACATAGCATGGTAGAAGTGGGTGAAGGGTCCATCCATAGAGATGTTCTCTCCTAAAGTGTCCCTCTGCTATAAGGCTATAAAAGAGTCAACATACAATGTCATACACATGATCAAGACAAGAACTGGTTCTTACCTAATGAGTTCTTCAAGTGATCATCTCATGTTCACAGGTGATGCATTTATACAAAGGCCCATTTGAAACCTTACAGAATTATGCGGCAGGAGCCCTGTCCTCCAAGCAAACCATAAAATTATACTCAGCTTCTGCTAAATGCTCAGTTTAAAGATAAACACAACAGATTTGAAGAAGCTATGAAGTCCTGAGATTAAGTGGGTTAGAATTATAGGTCATGTGAATGCACAGATAAACATTCAAAGACCCAGGAAATACAGTTCATTATCTCACTTCTTTGCTTAAGTGTAGAATGTTGTCTATACATGTTAGAGCTTGTTAAAGGAGACCCTCTAATACCGCTTTGGACATTTTTAAATCACCTCTGTGAATAACACACACTGATATATAGTCCTAGCAAAATGATACCATAAAATTTAAGTAAAACGCAGGAATTTAATAAGACATCCAGGAAACAAAGCAATGTTTCCATTGGTGTTAAGGAGTTGGTAAAATACAGGAAATAGGTCATAATTCAGAGGGAAGGTAAAGTCCAACCTTGGAAGGAAGTAAATCTTTAGATTTAAGAACTTTGTAATGAGCAGAGTTCTCTAGCTCAACTAACCAAAGTTACAACAAAAATTGCATTTCCATTGGGGAGGGGTTTGGGATGGCAGCCACAAACTCAAAGGATTTCAACATTAAAATAGAGCAAGAAAGAAGCTCCAGGCCAGAAGTGGTAGAGACACTGGAGGATAGAGAGGCATCCTAAGTCTTTCATGAAATGTTTTATTAGCAAGTTAGGAAAAAAGAGCCTAATAACAGAATAAAAAAGAGGCCTATAAGATATGTTTTCATACTTAAAGAAAGAGGCAAGTTAATGAAAGAGAAAAGCGGAAATGAGATGGATCTGATAAATCAGATTAATCTGAGTTCTTTACTGGTCTATTGGAGGATGGAGAGCCATTGGCTTACATCTTTTCCCAAAAAATTGGCTGGAAAATTATTTTTCCACATCTAGAATGTGATTGCATCTAAAGTTGCAATCTTATGCATGCCTACTTAGTATGAAGCTGCTTAAACAAACAAACAATAGGAAGGGACTTCCATGTATAGGATTATACTAAGTTAATTGTTTACAATGCAGGATAAAACAAACGTTTTATTCTTAGAAACAGAAGTCATAATCTATTCAAGCAATAATTTCATTATTTTCTTGAAATCACTGAAAATGAAATGTTTAATTCTAGGCATTCAACTTTTGCAATAGGTTTGTATCTTTCTAAATTATTTAAGACTAATTCTACTGGTACGTTTAAGAAAAACGGCCTTTTTAGCTTCAAAGATTAAATAATACTTGAAACTTAGCAGCCAATTTTGCAATTAGGAATCTTGAATTTGATCCCAGAACCCATTCTCCACCCCCAAATATGAAGCATACAGAGTACTCTATGTCAGGGTCCCCAATCCTCGGGCCACAGCCACTACTAGGTTGCGGTCTGTTTGGAACTGGGCCACGCAATACATGACAATTTTTTTTAATGTGATATATCTTAAAACACGAGGGTTTTTTTGATAGCATAACAAGAATTCCACAAGTCTTTAAACATGCTTTAAAATGACATTCAGCAATGTATGTAAAATTTAATAAATAGGACACAATCATACACAAATACATTTTTCATAATAAATCATTAAACCTACTTAGACTGCCCAAATATAAATATAACAGCAATTCACAACCTTTATCTTCTCAAAAGATTCATTTCTTGGTATCATCAAGAAGTAACAACCACCAGCTGGCCATTAAACTGGAAACTGATATTTTTTTTCTATTGCTGATATATTTTGCACTAACAATGTGGGATGTAATAAAATAAAAATCTAGAACTTTTTGTTGCTTTAAAACAAGAACTGATACTACATAAACTAATTTTTAAATACAGTGAATAAATAGGAAGTTAGTAAAACAAATTCAATTGTATCAACAAACCAAAGAAAGTTAGAACACAAGAACAGAGCTATGGAAGTATATATTCATTGTTGCATTAGAGACTAATATTTAAAGTTATAGTGCATGTGCACTAATTCTTTAAAGACCTTAATATAGGTTTAGTGCAAATCTCTTTAGACTGAACAAATTTAAACTCTATTAGGGAAAGATCCATTGCAGTTTTCTAAAGTTATGTGTACCTATTTCATATTCTTAAAAAACACATTATATACAAGAATCAAATGCATATTTATCTTGTTTAAGTATCTATCTACAAAGATAGATGAAAAATTTCTTTGAATTTTTACACCTTATTTGGTTGTACCATTCTAGACCAACGTATTGAAGTTAATGTTATAAAACCTACAAAACATTTTTTGCCATCAGAGTCTGCCATTTCAACATTTACAAGAAAAAGAAAAAAACAAATACAGTGTAGTGTACTGAAAAAAAAAATCCATCCTTTGAAAAAAAAACTTGACAAGAGAACATTCAGTAATTTGACAATATAAATCACAAGAGGAAGAAAAATAAGAATCAGCAATAATTAGCATTTAGTATATTGTATTAAATTATATTGGCAATTTACACTGGATCTGATTTTAACATGAAATAAATATTACGTACAAAACAATCTGACAAATGGGAGTGAATGGTAGGCAGCCAAAAGTGTGGATGAGCAGCCATGTTCCTACTGTAAATGACACAATGTTAAAACTATCTGAAACCAAAGACCACTTTCCTAGATAGCGCTATTCTTTCTTTCTTCCAGAAAGCATGAGTAAGGAACTGGTGATAGATGCATGCCTTTACAACACTGAAAATGCACACGTACAGGTATGCCAGAAACTTGCATGCTGCAAAATTCCACCGTTCACCCGTTGGTGACATGTTTTATAAATTACAGAGACAACCTACTCTCCGTCAACTCCTTGCGCAGGCTTTAAGGAGTCTAGTAGAAAAAGCAGTACTAGGAAAAGCTCTCAAGAAAAGGACCCTTAAAGGGTAATAGTAACAACAGCAACAACAAAACAACCACCCTAGCAACAAACATACATTATGTATGTAGACCAGTAACAATCTTTCTCTGTTGCAACAAAAATTCATTCAGTCATGCACAATCAAATTTGGAAGTCACGTGAGTTGCCCTGGATTCTTTTTTGAAACAAAAGTCTATTTTTTCCCCCTTAAGGATGAAGTACAAAAAACAATCACCATATTGCTCCAACTTGCAGACATTTCCACTCATTCAATTAATACTTAGCAGAGTAACAAAGCCTCATCATCGCTAGTTTCATTTTTCAACACAGCTTCTAAGCACGAGTCAGGTATCTGAGCCGTGTGTACAATTCCACAGTGCTCACAGGGGCCATCTCGATTGGAGGTCTGTACTCCATTAGGCGTTGCACTGTATGGCTGTCTAGGCCCTTGTCCTTGATCTGAAGTGAGATCGAGCAGAGGTTGTGAACAATCATTCACATCAAAGTCTGATGCTACATCAGAAACTGGAATTAGCATTTCAACATCGTCATCTTCATCTCTTCCTCCACCTACTCCATTATCAAGCTGTCTCAAAGGGCTTTGGTTCTGATTAACTGGACTTGATCTTCCTAAGGTGAAGCGTACCCAACGTAACCCTTGAGTCATTCGACTTAAAGCACTAGAAAACTGATGGTGTCCTGGACTAGAACTCGGAGGTTCCATGCTTGCTGGTTCTCTTCCACTGTCTGTACTACTGCTAGTATTCTGGGTTGAGGAAGTTCCACAGAAAACAGTTGCTTCCACAGCGGTTGCAGGAGGGACCTTTTGAGGCAATGTAGCAGCAACACCACCAACTGCACCTGTTGTGTCTCTTCGTTCAGTTTCTGTATCAGTATCATCAGATTCCACTGAAAAGAGACTTCGGTGTGAACTATTTCTTTCTGTTTCTCTGTTACTGTTCTGGCTGGTAAGATCATCTCCATCTGATGACACCAATGACATGGATGCAGAATGACGGGATCTTGCAAAATTAAAGATTCGGTTCCAAATATTGCTTGACCGGCCAGCAATTGGAAATCTAATAGATGTAAATCCAAGCTGAGATCTCACTGCCAGTCTCAAATTTTCTAAGACCGAGGCCTGAAAAACAAACATAGGTAAACCTAGTGCTATAAAAAAGATAAACATGATGCAATATTGGTTTCATTTTATTTTTTCTGCAAGTCACTTTCCGCTAACATGGAACTAATAGCTTACTGAATCTGAGCAGAAGAGAGATGAGGCAAGAAGCCTGCTTTTGCTAAAAATGTCATAAAAGTATAAAAATCATACTTAAACTTGAACTTCTACTTCATCTAAGTATAGTCTTTCAAAAGTACATACCCCCTACTCATTACTAGGCAAACAGTCTAGAGTGGACTTCATGTTGCATTAATTTTAGTTTCATAAGCAGCATGAAACCCAATCCAGATTGTTTCCTGAATCGCTACATATCAGCAGTGAAATGCTACCAGTTCACACCGGTGCGGGCGAAACGGTAGTAATAAAAACTACCGGTTCATGTGAACCAGTAGTAAAAAAAAAGCTACTGGTTCCTCCGAACTGATATTTCCGATGGTCAGCTGTGCCGCGCGATTTAAGATTCCTAGAAAGCAGGAAATCTAAATCGCGCGGCACAGCTGTTCCCCCCTTTGCTGTTCTACTTACCTTCCCAAGCCTCAATTTTCTGCGTGAAGCGCACGTTTGGCATGTACTGTGCATGTGCGTGTTTGGCATGCGCTGTGCATGCAGCATGTATTTGGCACGCACTGTGCATGTGTGCACACTGCATTTGGCATGTACTACGCATGTGTACATGCAGCGCATGCTTGGCGTGCATCGCACATGCACGGGCAGCAAACCGATGGCGAACCGGGGAAGATTTCACCACTGCTACATATCATCTACTTGAAAAAACAAAGGAAGTGTATGAGTGAGGCATGACTAAATAATAGAGTGGAACTCTTAGAGCCCCACTGTGGTTCTCAAAGGAAGCCTCCAAGATATAAAGTAGAACTCTTAAGAGCCTTGAGGCAGACCCACCAGTATTTCAAGGTACTTGGCAATTTTCAAAGTCAGAGTACAGAACCACTAAAAATTGTGCTAGAAAGAGGAAAGAAGATATATGGATTTGTCCCAGGCTTAATTATAATTTCAGTTCTGTATGTAGGAGAGTTATTCACAAGGTAGTATCTAGTTGCAGTTTGTGAATCTGAAATATTTTTCAGATTTATTTCAGAAATATTTCAAGAACCCATGAAATGTAATTATCTCACATGTTAAACTGAAGCAGCCTGAGTTTTATGACCAAACCTGTTTGGCCAACTTTGTATCTCTGTAAAAATCCTAAACTTGTGTCAATTAGATTTAGCAAAAATATATGAAATGTAAATAAATATGATTTTGAGCCTAGAGAACCCTGTTGTAGTAAGAAGCTGAACTAAACAAAGTAGTGCATGATTTCCCAGAGCAACCAATTTACAGTTACCATAGAAATTCTTACCTGATTTGGCGAACAAACTGGGAAATCTTCAACGGGTGGAATTAGTCCTTGTGCAATCAACTGTCCATAAGAAGGAGGGGCTTCTCTTCTCAATAACTCTGCCTCAACCCTTGATAGTTGTGTCTCAAATGACCTGTGCAAGAATACAAACATGCTATGTGGAGTCCAACTCACTTGTTTCAATTTATATATATAACAGCAGCAACATTTTGTGTTATGCAGTACCTTTGTGCTACTCTTAGACCACAACTGCCAAGGACAAAGATCTGTCCTCTTTTAATCTAAGATATATTTGCACACTGATGGTGCAAAAATAATTATGAGCGCAATAATAATTTCATCAAAGGAAGAACTAACTTTGTGTAAGCATATCAACTTCAATTTCTTATTTTTTCATGTATTTCAAGCAGTAAACTTTTTTTTTACATTTTCTTTGACAAATAACATGTAGAATTCATCAGTGACAAAAGCTATTCTGTGTATACTCTACAGGTAGGCCTCAACTAACAATCACAATTGAACCCTTTATCATATCATTTTTATTTTTATTATGTAAAATACAAAGAAGAAAAGAAAATAGGAAATTCAGGGAGGGAAAGGAAAGGGAGGAAAGGGGATGTGAGATACAAGGGGGAAGAGAAAAAGAAAGAAAAGGGGGAATTGACTTCCAACTCTTTCTAGCATAGTACAAGATAAACACACTTCAATCTCAACTTTTTGTTTTTACATAACTAGCCATTTCTATAACAAATCACCAAATCTTTCTAATCAACAAAAACAAGATCAAAGTTTCATTTTTTTCTTCACAAGCATACATTCCAGAAGTGATATTCAAATAAGAACATATTTTCCTCTTTAAATAAAGTAATCAAATTAACCATTCCTGCTTTATCTTCCTTGCTATGGAAATACTGTGTATTTCTATTTGCACCTAGTAATCTTTGTGAGCCGTCACCATTTTTATTTACAAAATTCATTGTATTCTTTCAAATCCTTTGGCCTTACTGAAAGTAAAAAAATCTGTCTTAAAACAAGACAGCTTTAAGTGAATTTTGCTCCATTTTATGACCTTTCTAGCCATGGTTAAGTGAATCACTGCAATTCTTAAGTTAGTCACACGGGTTGTTAAATCAATCTGGCTTTCCCAATGACTTTGTTTGTCAGGCCACAAAAGGTGATCCATGATCTCAAGACACTGCAACCATCATAAATATGAACCCAGTTGCTAAGAATCTGAATTTTAACCATGTGACAATGGGAATACTGCAACGGTCATAAGTGTGAAAAAACAGTCATAAGTCACTTTTTCAGTGCCATCATTAATTTTGAATGGTCACTAAATTTGTTAAGTTGTTAAGTCAAGAACTACCTGTATAATATTTTCAGACAAAGAAAAACAAACCTGCAGTTTAAGCTTACAGGTGGCTTACCTTCGTTCAAACATTCTTAATGAGTACAGTTTACAAGTACATCCCAACGCAATGACAAGAAGCAACCCACAGATAAGGCTTCCAATGACAGCAGCTGTAATTACTCTGGTGGGTACAATCACTGGACAGTTCTCTTCATCACTACCATCACCGCAGTCATCTTGAGAGTCACACACCCAGCTTTCAAACACACAGCGATTGTTTTTGCAGTGGAAGTTCCCTGGCTGGCAAAAGAAGCAATTCTTTTCATCAGAACCATTGGGACAATGATTCTGGTAGTTGCAGCGATCAGAGCGTGGGTAACAGACACCGTTCCGGGAGCAGGGGAATTCTTCCTTCTGACACATGGTGCAGTTGGTTTCATCCCTTCCATTTGGGCAATGCCAGTAGCCATCGCAACGCTGCTGCTCGGTGTAACACCCCCAGTTTCCACCACAGGGAATTTCCCATGGCAGACAAAAACCATCTACTTGATAGGTAGCATTAAATCCTCTTGCAGCATTTACTTTGTCAGCACAAAAATGCACTCTGATTTGACCAGAAGATGAAACAACTGTAAGAGGTGCATGAGAGTCAAAGGCAGTTAAAACACGCAAGAGCTTGTGTGGATTTTCTTCTAGTCCATCGTATATTTTGACATAATCCCCATAACCAGTACCGTCAAGTTTAAAGTCAGTGAAACGCAAAATAACTTTGCGGTGATCTCCTGTATCTATCAGCCAAGTGCAATTGCTCCCTGGTGGATAAAAATCTGGGTAATTCGGAGAATTGAAAGTACCATAAAAATATTTTAGTAACTGCCCACAGCTTGGCATGCCACAGTCTATTTCATCTCCTAAGTCAAGACAGTCAAGGTTTCCATCACATCTTGAAGATTCTGGAATGCAAGTATAAACATTGAAACGTGAGAGACACTGGAACTGATTGTATGCACATGGCGGGAAGGGAGCAGCAGTTGGAGGACTAGCCTTGGGGCAGATCTCTTCATCAGAATTATCTCCACATTCATCCATGTCATTACACTTCCAAGATTCTGGAACACATTTCCCATTAGCACAGTGGAACTGGTTACAGTCGCAACGCAATTCGCTGGATTTCCCTGAAACCGATATATTTAAGAAACATTTAATTATTTAACTCTAAACTCTTGCATGCATGATGTAACAAAATCAAGAATCAGAATTCTTTTCATGACTCTCGGCCAGATGGAGGGGTTAGAAACTAGCATCGACTGTCAGCTCTACGAGGTATAATCCGATCAAGAAACTGACTCTACATGAGGAGTAGAATTGCACTTTATTGAATGTAAACTTTATAGAACAGAATCTAGCAAGTATGCATGTTGGGCTTTCTGTGTCTCAACTCTTCCCCTCTACTGTTCTATTCTTCCCTCTACTGCTTAATGTATGCTTCAGCACTTGTTGCTTCCTAACAGCTTCTCCAAGGTGATTCCAAGGCTCCTTACACAGGAGATCTCAAAATGAAAAATCACTTTTGTGTTTAAATCTTTATTCCTGTTCATATGTGAACAGTCCTGTAACTTAATTTTGACATAATTAAGAGCCAGTTTGGTGTAATGGTTAAGGAATCAGACTAGAAACCAGGAAATGGTGACTTCTAGTCCTGTCTTAGACAAAAAGCTACCTTGAACACCTTGAGCCAATCACTCTCTCTCAGCCCTAGAAAGGAGGCAGTTGCAAATCATTTTTTAAACCTTGCCAATAAAATTGCAAGCACTAGTTGAGGCACCCATCAAGAATAAAAACTGACATAAAGGCACAAGAAATAAAATATCCATAATTAATAAAGCTTTCACCAATTAATAAAAAATGATTGGATTGTATTCCATCAACCTGAGCAATTTGATAGTGTTGGCTACTGATATATAACGCAAGTTCAGTTACTTTATTTTGGGTGTCATTTGGTCAGTTTCCGAAAGGCAGTAGGCATTTTTCAGAGAATATTTTCACATTATTGCCAAGATTAGGTAATATTCCTAAACTGTAGATCAACTATTAACATATTTAAGTTAATCAAAAATGCCTAACAATCCTCAAATGTTTCTAAATTAAAATATAAAAAATAATACCTGTTAGCAGTTTTTCCACTTTAAACACTAAAAAAATAATAGGTTTCTATCATAAAGAAGGTTTATGTATAGACTAAAGCCAATGATAACAAAATTCATTGGGTTTGGACTTAACCATTCATGTTAATTGAGCCATTTTTGTTTCTAAATCACAATTTATGAATTTGTATGTTGGCCTAAATAATGGCCTAGTGACTTGTTTGAATCTAGTCATTACACTTTACAGATTAAATTATACTGAGCTCACATTCTAAACAAATGTGTAACATATTGACCATATCATTTTAAAATTTAAACATACCCGCAAAATAAGTCAGTCTGAAGCCCTTTCGTGATATGATATCATCTGAATGAAATCTGATCCAAACATGGTCTTGTGAAGAGATATATGGAGATGGAACTGAGGATCCACATACTCTGTAATTTTCCATATTTTTGTAGGTCCCTATAGTTAAGGAATCTGAACTGCATCGCCGTGATCCCTGAACATCAAAATCCTGAAAACTATGGAGGAAAAAAAGAATTTTCTTTTGTTAATAATTAGCATCACTATTTAATAAAAGACAATTACATACATATTCATAATGAATTTTTACTAGTGTTTAACAAGGCTTAAAGAAGTATTTATAACATTATCACAAGATTCTGTATTTATTTTATTAAACAAATTTATAGTTTTACCCAACTCACATATAGGTGGCTTACAAAATTTAATGATTTACATATATTCTATTCAATAAGTTAATACATTTTTCTTATTCAATCCTTGCCTATTTTTTTGAAGGGAAAAGGAAAACCTTTGAAAGCCCTACCAGTTTTAAACTAAACAACTGCATGCTATAATACCTAAAATCTATCTGCATCTATGAGCTTTTTCTGTCACTATGAAAATATGGGTTATACCACTTCTCTGGTTTAATTGAAAACAGAGCTTATGAGGGAAATTAACTTGTCAAAAAAGCAGATATATCAGTAAGAATATTCCTTTTTCTCTATTATGTATCCTAAGCAAACAATCTGTATCTCTGTCAGAGACTGGATAGTCTACTATTAAAAACCATAGCAAATTTTATATTTCTTCTTGTACAAAAGTAGATGAATTGGAAACATTTTTCAATTTTGTTTCATTTTGGAAGTTTTGAAAACTTGTCACATCCCTTCTCAGCAAGTTAAAAAGCTTTATACTGTTACGGTAAATAAGCACATCCAAGAATGGGGAAAAAAATTGGTATAATTATTATTTTTTTCTTGGCCTAATGAATGTAGTTTGTTCAAAAGATTTTGCTACTTTAAATGAATAGACTCCTTGCCACAAAGAAACTGCTTTCAAAAAACAAGTATGATGGGACATGGAGAAAAATTAAAAGAAGTACATGGCTAGTGACTAGTTTTGCTTGACCTTTTTCAAAAAGTTGAACTTGTAAATATCTACTTCCTGACTCTGCAACAGAACTCAATATGGGAAATGTTATTGGGCTTAATTTTTACTTTAGGATTCAACATTCTGTACTAATAATGGAATGATTTGTATCTGAAAGTCTAGTATAAGGATGCTTTCTTTTTTAATAATCAAGAGATACAGATAAATCTGAAGATAAATGCAATTAATCAAAATATCTGTAAAGCTCTTAATTTTCCATAGAGAAGCATCTAACACAAACATGTTTAATTTACACTTTTCACATTATATCCATAAAATATAAATGAGTTACCTTATTGTAATAATTTCTCCTGGATTTGCCTGGATATACCAGCTACAATTCAATCTCGCAGGATATTCAAGAGGCCAGCCTGGGCTTGTGATTATCCCACTTGGACCTTTAATTTGTTCTGGAATATCTCCACAACCTGAAAAAAATATGGAGAGTTGATGTTAGTAGTCCTAAAGTATTATTGCATTCTGTTACTTAAGTTTAAGTGAAAGAACATTTGGAGCTGCACCCAATAATGGTCCTTCTAGAACAGGAGTGTCAAACTCGATTTCATTGAGGGCCGCATTAGGGTTGTGTTTGACCTCCACGGGCTGGGGTGGGCGTGGCCAGGGTGGGCTTGCAACCTTCTGCCAGTGAAAATGGAACTCGGAGGGCTGCATGCAGCCCTCCTGAGCTCTATTTTCATTGGCAGAAGCACTGCATGCTGGTCCTTCATTGTTTCCAGGGTGGTTCCACGGGTCAGATCTAAGGACTCCACGGGACAGAGCCTTGAGTCTACTAGAACAGGGCTAGTACTAGCCTTGAGTACTAGCCCTGTTCTAGTAGAACCATCTTGCCACTTGAAGTCAAACACTTATCTCCAAATCTGTTATATAGAACTGTAGGTTATCAGAATGGTTGCACATCAAAAATAACATTTCTGTCCCCTAGTGGTTACTTTCCACTATTATCACAACTGAATAAAACAATAATAAATAAAATAAAATTGAATAAATATTTTGATGGTCATTTTTGATTTTCATAGAAATGAAACTATTTTTTTTAAAAAAATCATGGATGAAAATTTGGATGAAATGTCAGTATAACGTTTTAGTAATTTTAAAAGGCATATACGTGTAATTATTTAAACAAAACACAAAGATGAAAATGATAAAAAAGGAAAGCAAAACAACAATAAATTATTATAGTATACACTGGAGTATATTCTTGCATATGTATAAATGCATATACATATTTTAGTTAATTTCAGTAAAGAAGTAGCTTTTATTATAATAATCCATATAATCTATATAGAAAATTGTTTGTAAATCACAAATAGGATCAGATTTTCAATCCAGTATGCAAACTAATCATAGGACATTAAAATGTTTTAATTTAGTTTTATTTTCATTGCATCTCCAACAACATGAACTACTCAGTTTGTCCATATAAGTGTAATAGAATCCAAATAACTCTAAAATCTTATTTTTTGTTGTTGAATAAGCTGTACACTAATATACACAGCATTGTTTTGACAAAAATGGAGATATCCAATTCCATGTTCCATTCAGTCAGAGGTGGGCTTCACATAATTTCACGACTGGTTCTCCGAGTGCAGAACCAAAAATGTGAGTGTGCGCCTTCCGCACTTGCACACAGCTTCAAACACACTGTGATTTCATCCATGCGGCTTCCAGCACACCTTCTCGGGCAGCCACGGTGAGTAAAGCGGGCGAGGCATGGAAATCAGCTGGGCTGCGTGGTGGGGTGACCAAGCCAGAGAGTGAGATATATAGGATGGGATAGCACCATAGCCCAGCCGCTGGTCGGAACTACCGGTACGGGCAAACCGGTCTGAACTGGCAGCAGCCCACCTCTACATTCAGTCCTTAAAAATTTCACATCACAAATTGCTTAATCAATAACAAGTACCTATAATGACTAATCATGGATTTTTAAATATCTTATAATTACATCTACTAATTTAGGTATCATTTAAATGATTGCTTCTAATAATTTAAGTGCCTCTAAAGCTAAAAATGTCACCTGTCCAGATCAGGATGTCGAGATATGTACAAGGCAGCAACAGTTAGATGATATTTGTCTTTAAAATGTCAGTACAATGTATAACTATTGCAAATATTTTCGAAAAGTTTATACAAACTCACATATACAACTGCTCAGAAAGGAGGTAAAAATAGCGAAAGGCATTTAATATTTCATTCATTCATTCATTTATTCTACAGAAAACATTCATTCATTTATTCTACAGAAAACAAGAACAGAAATACTAGACCTATATGATAAAAGAACAAAAAGAAAAATAAAATGGAGTGAAAATTAATCTTGTCAACAAAATAAATATAAATGCAGCAGTTCATGTAAGACCCAACGGTGTATAACAGAAAATACAGTATGCACAAATGTGGTATGGTAAAGGTAACAGGCTGTAGGCAAACATACCTCTAGCAAAAATGTTTTATTATAAAAGTTGCAATGAGCACATGGTATAAAGTAAATAGGTTTATGCTTGTTATACATGATAATTACTGGGATTTTTAAAAATGCAAACCTTAAAAGATTTAGAATTCAGATTTTCCACAAATATACAGCAATGATTTGAGGGTTTTTTTTTGTTATTTAACTACCCATTAGGTGGTGCTCTTATCCCACCATTTTTGGGGAACTTCTATATTTATTTACATATATTTAATCTTTCCTTGGAATTCATGATATTAGCTAGAACAGATGATCTCATTTCCATATAAAGGTCAACAAACCTCAAGACAAACCACTTCCCTTCCAAAGAATTTTGAAACTGTAATTTAAAAACTGCAGCTATATCATTAATATTATTTGTTTTTAAAAAATGCAATTAATTAAAAGTGGATAGATTATGTGCAGAATAAATATCAAACTAGGAAATACCAGATAGCTTTTAACTGAAAGTATTATATAGGGATAGAATAATCGAACTTTGTGGAGATGTGAAAAATATACAGGGGGTGGAGGGGTTCAAGTTTTATAAAATGTGATTTTGATATGGATTATATTTTGTGGAAGTCCTGGGGGGATGGGAGGGCTAGGGGGGGTTAGGGAGGGTTGGGGGGGGTAATTGGGGAGAAAATGTATTTGTAAAACTTTTTCAATAAAAAAAATGCAATTAATTCCTTCAAAAACAGAAGTTTCTCAAATGTCATTCTCCCAACAGACCCTTAGTAATAAAAAGCACTGAAAAAAACTCTAAATGTGTTATGACAAGTCATTATTTATTTTGTTTTTATCTTTTTTTTTTAATTTGATTTATATGCCGCCCTTCTCCGGAGACTCAGGGCGGCTTACAATCGTTAAGCAATAGCCTTCATACTTTTGTATATTTATACAAAGTCAGCTTATTTCCCCCGCAAACTGGGTCCTCAATTTACCTACCTTAGAAAGGATGGAAGGCTGAGTCAACCTTGAGCCTGGCGAGATTCGAACCTGCAGTAATTGCAGGCAGCTGATCTTAATAACAGGGTGCTTTAGACCACTGTACTACCAAGGCTCTTTTAACTGGCAAATAAATCCTCATTTTGTAAAATCTCTAAGACTAACTCAGGCTACTTTCTTATGAAGCCCAATATGGCCAGAATATCAGATTAAGCTTTAGAAAGGCCTTTTGGTAGAAAGATCCTGTTGAGGGCAACGGATGGAATGTGGTTGAACTTGTTAACTTTCGGGATTTCAGATGCTTAATGTCTTTAGTGTATGTTCACTCAATTCTTATAGCTTGTGAAGTAAGTCAGTATTATTATCTCCATATTATATATGGGGAGGGGGAGTTGGTGGCACAATGCTTATGCCAGAAGCTAATACCAGCTATAACAATTAAAATGAAAGATTTCCAAGGAAAAATGTAAGAGCCCCACAAAATAAGAACAGATTAAATTCGGTAGAATCATCATGATTTCCAATCATACAATATTCCTGGCAATTTGAACGTGGTTTAGTGAATGCACACCGGATTCATTTAATTAATAAAGTATATTTTTGTTTTAAACTGGAAATGTATGTTTGGTCTGGAAGAACTTTAATTCCAGAATTTAAAAGAACTGTCAACCTATTCTCCAGTCAACCTTTCTCCAAAGCACCTAAAGGCAGGAGAAGCAGCAATGGATGGAAATTAATCATGGAGAGAAGCAATCCAGAACTAAGGAGAATTTTCCTGATAGTTAGAACAATTAATCAGTGGAACAACTTGCTTCCAGAAGTTGTGAATGCTCCAACACTGGAAATTTTTAAGAAGAGATTGGATAACCATTTGTCTGAAATGGTATAGGGCTTCCTGCCTGAGCAGAGGGTTGGACTAGAAGACCTTCAAGGTCCCTTCCAACTCGGTCATTCTGTTTTGAAGAGATTTGGGTCAGCTGTAGATATTGAGAGTGATTTTGAAGCAAAGAAAGCTAAGCTTTTATGTGTTTAAAATATGATATAATTTTTTCTAAGTTTGCTTAGTAAGAAGAAGTAGCTCTAGAATTGTCCCCTCTAGCTTTTAATCAGGATATTTTATTAGGCATTTTTAATTCCAATTGCAGATATGCAAGAAACACAGAAGATCTTTTGTTTTGAGAACAAAATAGCCTGACTTTAAATCTTTTGTTGGAACTTTCTAAGTACAAAACTCAAAAATGGTTCAAGTGTTCCATGTTCTGACAAAACCCAAAGTTAAATAGTTCAACAGTTGAGACCATAGGAAGCAGTGAGAACTTGAACAAGCCCATAGCTTCCTTCTTTTGCACCTTAATTACTACCTCCTATCTAGTTTGTCTAAAATCAGCTAAGATATATTTTATTGTTTCCTATATGAGAGATTTGCCATGCCACAGTATTCTCTGTTTACAAAAATAAGAGGTTTAAAAAATGATTATAGTTCCTTGAAATTCTATTACTCATTTTACAGTGTTCCATTTTACTATGGTGAATCTCGCCCACCCACAACATTGTTCAATTACCTTACTGAGAAAACTATTTGCATACATTTATATATTTAAAATCTTATAGAGTTGCTTGAAGTCAGGCAACATATACAGTTTATAAAAAGTATCATCATCATCATCATCTCATCAAAATTTCAATGTAGAAAGTTTGTGATTAAAGGACATATCACACATCACCCCTTTCCCAGCACTATCCACTCTGTTTCCTCTTGAAGATTTGTTACATCTTCCTGCTGATGTCCGGGGAACCATGTCCTTGCAGAATTGTTTTTGCTTCATCCTCAATATTTATGCTTTCTATTAAAAACACTTGGAATGAGGACCCAGAATGTTGGGGGCAATATGCTGACTCTGTAAGCCGCTGAGAGAGGGCTATAAAAGCACTCTGAAGCAGTATATAAGTCCAAGTGCTATTACTAATGCTACAACCAAAATGTTTTTTTTTTTTTAGTTGATGATTATTTCACTTCATATATATAAGAACATTTGTTTTTGTACCTTTGAATCAGTTTTTCATTCCTGGCGACTACTGGGACAAGTTCTTGCAGGTTTCCTTGGCAAGGTCTTTCAGAAATAAGTTTGCCAATGTCTGCTTCCTAGAGTTGATAGCGTGTAACTGGACCAAGGCCACCTAGCAGGCTTTGTTCCAAAGGCAGGATTAGAACTTGTGTCTACTGGTTTTTAGCCTGGAACCTTATCCACTACACCAAATCCACTGACTCTCCTAGTTAGAATTTTTTTGCTTTTTGCTTTAATTTTTATGTTGCCCTTCTCCAGAGACTCAGGCGGCTTACAATGCGTTAAGCAATAGCCTTCATACTTTTGTATATTTATACAAAGTCAGCTTATTGCCCCCACAATCTGGGCCCTCATTTTACCTACCTTTGAAAGGATGGAAGGCTGAGTCAACCTTGAGCCTGGTGAGATTCGAACTTGCAGTAATTGCAAGCAGATGTTAATTACAGTGCTTTAGTCCACTGTACTACAGGCTCTTTTTTTAGGTAAATTGATTCACTATGTAAGACTAGACTTAATTCATATTCTATTCATAGCAACCTTAATGCTTGTACATTAATATAAAGCTGGAGCTGCAGATGTTCACACTATTTATCTATCAGGTAGACAAGCAAGAAAGGTCAATTGAAAAAAAAATCTGACTTCAGATATTTTTAAAAACGTGTCCTGACTACTTTTAAAGCAAATTACTTCAATGATTGCTTTCACCCTGTGTTTTATATTCAGTAGTAGAGGTCCTTCTTGCTTGTCTACACTTGAGGCAACTAAAGTAACAAATGCAAGGAAGATGGCCTTTTCTATAGCCATAGCCTAGGCGTGGAACAGTTTCCCATTTGAAATCCATTAAAGCCAATCATTATAGATTTTCAAAAAATATTTGGATACCCTTCTATTTTTTTTTGCTGTGTTTTATTGGGTAATGCATATTTCATTCAATTGTTTAATTATGAATATGAATGTTTATTACTGCTTAATATACTTTATTAATTTTGCTCTTGAGGATGCAAAAAAAACCAACCTGGATGGCTTTTGCTATTTTAAATACACAAAGAACAATATAACCAAGCATCAGGAATTCTTTGTACTTTTTTCTTTTGTCTACAAAGGAGTAGAACAAACCTTAAGGACCTCACTCTATTATTCTGTAGAGTAGATAGTAGTATAGTCAAATGAACAGTATCCTCAGATGTTGCATCATGTTTTAAAATGTGTAATACACACTTTAAAAAGCTCAAAACATTTAATTGCACAAAACTTTGATATAAGAAATCAAATTAGCTAACTTTTCTTTTTAATGTTTCTATGGAAATATAATTAAACAGAGAAGAATAATCTGTTCGTGACCATAGTAGTGGTATCAAATTTATCTTATGAAATTTTTTTTCCATGTTCCACTTGCTTCATTCCTTATTACATGCTGCAAAAGGCAGTAATAATTTTTATAGCCAAATATCTCTTCATAAGATACCAGGTGGCTTTCAATATTTACTATTTAAGTCATGCATGAAATTTAAACATTACAAAAAAGAGAGACTTACCAGTTGAGCTTCCTGAAATATGCACATTTTCAGAACGTTCTGCAAGAGCACTGTTTCCTAAAATTAAACATAATGAATAAACTAATTTTCAAGATAAAATTTGTAAAAAAAAAAAAAATTCAGATACAGTATTACAGAAAAGAACAAAAAAGTGAACTACTTTAATATTCTAATTTAATACTACGTTAACATTTAATTTTCAAATACTGCAGATCCTAGGTCTCTTGTGCTGTATTTTTAAAAGAAAAAGAAACGATGGGTGGGAATAAAATGATGAAATAATTAAAGAACCAAAAGAATCCATGTTACACAATGAATAAGTTATGCAAAGAACCAAGTAGGTACTAAGAGCTTGGTTAGCTTGCAACAGACAAGGGATTTGAACTATTTAGTTTAGTTTAGTCTTCCAGTGTTCTTTCACTCTTTTTATACTTCTCTTCCTGCTTTTAAGGGAAGAATATAATGAGACACATAAAGATAAAAGGAAAAAACCCAATGGCTGAAGTTCTTTCAGATTTTCTCTTATAGGGAGCCAGCATATAAACCCTGACCAAGCAAATCCTGATTGCTTTTAGCTAGCATCTGCCAAGTTTTTTAAAAAAATTGTTGCCAGGTGCTTTAACAGTGTCATCCTTATGATATTATGTACACACCGCATCTCAGTTCTATTTATTAGATAGGCAGCTATACATATCACACTGCGATGGCAGTCAACAAGCGGAGTGGTTTGTTTCAGTGATCAAAAACATAAGTCATCATTGATAGCCAAGCAGCATATCGGTTTAATGAGTAAGTATCGTATTTTTCGCACTATAAGATGCACCGGACCGTACGACACACATTAGCTTTGGAAGAGGAAAACAAGAAAAAAAATCTGCTTCTGCAGATCTGCCTCTGCCTCAGCATCCATCCAGTATTCATCTGGCTAGTGTCCTTGCAGCAAACAGCAAACAGCCTGGTCAGCTTCAGCATGTTATCGCAGCCCCAGCACATGGTTCGTCAGGGCTCCGCTTTGTTGCGCCGACCACCAATAAACTGAGCTGAGCTGCCACTGCCGCCAGGGAACGCTTCAGCCTTTGCTGCCGAGCAGCTGATTGCAGTTGGATTGGAGTCCTGGAATATCACCAATCAGCTGTTCTAGGCACTGGGGATCACACCTATTGCCGCTGCCTATTGCCGCCACCTAGAACAGCTGATTGGCGGTATTCCAGGAGGCCTATCCAACCGCCGATCAGCTGCTTGGCAGTGAAGGCTCAGTGTTCCCTGGTGGTGGCGGTGACAGGCTGCGACAAAAGCCGTCGACACACCAACCCCCTCCCCCCGCCACAATATTAGCTCTATAAGATGCAGAGACACTTCCACACACTTTTTGGGGAGGGGGGGAAGTGCGTCTTATAGTGCGAAAAATATAGTAAATCAGTAAATATTTGCTACATAAGAACAATAAGAATATGGATTCCCACCCAAACAGAATTTCCAGTATTTTCTATTGCATAATGCCCTGTGTTCCTTCCCACGGCCATGGATTCTAAATATTTCCCCCCCTTTGTCAATGGAGATTCTTAATCATCTAGGTCATGGTTGTCTGAAAGGTACTCCCCCCCACTCAAAAGGCAGCTAGACTTCCTTGGGGTTTTTTCTTTGAAAATGATTCACTTCTCATCCAAGAAGCTTCTTCAGTTTTTCAGGAAGAATTTCAAGAAGCTTCTTGGATGAGAAGAAAAATGTTTTCAAAGGGAAAAAAAAAGGGAAGTCCAATTGCCTTTTGAGGAAAAAGAACACCAACTTCTGAATTTCCCCTTTTGTTAATGTTCTTTTATTACATGCATGAATGTGAGGGGATGTTTGTTTGACCATTATATACTTATTATAGTTACGGAGAAAACATTTGCTTCAATCTTTTTATCCTGTGCCAAAAAAGGACCCCATGGCACACTCAAGTATTTACGAATTTCTGTATTCTGTCTGAAACTGCAGACTGAAATCTCTAGCAAACTGGACTTCAACATTGGTCCTTCTGTCCAACATTACTGCATAGTACATTATGTAAATCTTAAAAAATCTTTTTAAAAAAAGGGAGGCATAAAGAAAGCACTTTCTAGTAAAACAGATGAAATCTAATACCCTTCTAAACCTTTTGAGAACTTTTGGTCTTCTAAACCCCCCACCAACTGCTTGAGACTTACAACCTCCCCAGGACAGAACTATTTGGGGGGCGGGGAGGAGGGAAGAGTATAAGATGAATGATGAAAGAACTGAGTTGGATTAAAGCTGTCCTCATTTCATGACTACATGGTGAGAGATTTTGAGCAGCTGTTGGCAGATGTATTGGTTCTTCACTCAAAGTAGTATGCTGGGAAAATCAGATATAAGGGGGAAAAACAGTACAATTTAGCTAAAAACCTGGTTCAAATCTAAAGGAATTTGAGGTGTTTTAGTTAAAGAAATGTAAATTCTCAGTTAACTTTCAAAAATTTTCATGAGCAAATTTAAAAACAAAAACATTACAGTGTTAGCTGCTCATAAATAAATCATGATAAACAGAAACTGTAACAAAATAGCAGCTTTTTATATAAGTGATATAAAGGGAGAAATTTTGAGATAGTAATGAGCAATAACATTTGGAAGGGTAATGTAGAATTGACGCAATTACTCAAAATGATCACTAACATCGGAAAAGATGCTAGAAAGAAAACAAATAATCCTCAGTCCATTATAGGGAATATTGTATTATCTTTGACTTACATAAACAAGGTTTCATAAACAGGATGTCCTGCACAATATTGTATTGAAAGTTATTCAGTATAATTGAACAGAAGCTTTAAAGATACTGCAAAAGTATTATAAAAGAAATAAAATTCATTCATCATTGGATGATTCTAAACCTCCAGAAAACTAGCTAGCTTTCTTAGCATTCTCAACCCAGTAAACAATTACTTAAAACAACATTTTATATTGTATTACCTTTTTTTAAAGTTGTCAACAGTTGCTCAATGCAATTCACAAGCTGCATTAAGTGTTACCCTGAGAAATGTATAATGTAAACTTCAACTTAAAGGTAATGAAATGTAACCCTTTTCATGTATTTATTAACATGACTGATACAATATTGTTTGTTGCAATGAAAAGACTGCTACTTTAGAAATATTTAGCTATATAACCGAATCACAGACCTAGATGGAAAAAACTGTAAAGTATTATGACTGCTTTCCTAAAATGTACTTCTCCATAAAATATTCCATTTTCCATAAATACCTTTAGCATAAAGCGAAGGGGGAGAAGGTGGATTGGGGGAAAAAGCTTCCTTTTTAAATTTTGCCAATAAATTCTAGCTGCTGTGCAATTACAGGTAGTCCTTGACTTACAACAGTTCCTTTAGTGATTGGTTAAAAGTTACATTGGCACTGAAAAATGTAAGATGACCAATTTTCACAGTTATGACCTTTGTAGCATCCCCATGATCATGTGATCAAAATTCAGATATTCTTGGCAACTGGTTCATATTTATGACTGTTGTATTGTCTGGGGGGGGGGTGTCATGTGATCTCCACTTGCGACCTTCTGACAAGCAAAGTCAATGGGGAAGCCAGATTCACTTAACAACCGGGTTACTAACTTATCAACTGCAGAGATTCACTTAACAACTGTGGAAAGAAAAGTTGTAAAATGGGGCAAAACTCACTTAACAAATGTCTCACTAAACAACAGAAAATTTGTAGTCATAACAACAGACCCATTGCAATCGTAAGTCGAGGACTACCTGTAGCTTGTGTCTCTGTGTGAAAGTGTGTGCCATGCGCACAGATGCATGGCTTTTAGTCAGTGTTGACTCTTGAGGACTACTTGAACAAGACCCTGGTAAAGGAAAGGTTTTTCAGAAGCGTTTTGCCATTGCTTCCGTTTTAGGATTGAGACAGACAGATGGTGAATGAACTTGCAAAAAAAAAATTATAATATGATTGCTTTCTTAAAATACGTTTTTCCGCCTAAAAGTTTTCATTCTCGTAAATATGCAATAAAGCTTACAGGGCAGTGGATTAGGAGAAAAACTCTTAGTTTGACAATGACGTTAGCTGCTGTGCAGCCAGGAAAAGTCAGTTTCAACTATCCTGATGCAAACACTCAATTTTGGTTTCTAGAAATACTGTATCTATAGATTCGGGAGGGAGGCAGGGAGGAAGGAAGGAACCTTTAGCAGGCTTCACGTATTACTGTGGTGAGAATATGGCCTTGGAATAAGAAAATTCCCATTCCTGATTTAGGTAGTCAGGATAGGACTTCGGATTTCTACAATAGCACATTCTGTAAAATCTACATATTAAAGGAAAGAGAGCAATAGAAACAATAATTCAAATTGCCTTAAAATATGTTTAAATACTGATTCATTTTCCTTTTATGGGCAATCTTAATATTTTGGAACAATGTAGTTGCTTCTTGCCTGCTAAGTAATAAAAAGTAATAAAAATCATATAAGCTTTCAATTATAACAGTAGAAATGAAGACAAATCCTTTATTGCATTTTGTGAAATTAAAGGTTTCCACCAAACTTAACAGCTGGCACAGGCAGACAATTTTACAAGCTAGGATAGGCTTCTTTAACATTTTCCCTTCTTTTTGGAGAGGGAGGCAATTCTGTCTCTTTCTTGGTAAATTTCCCTATATTATCTATATTATATTTTATTGTTGTGAGCTGCCCAGAGCCATGAAAATTAGATAGAAAACAAGTTTTAATAAATATTTACTTATTTATTTGTTGGGACTTGTATGCTGCCCTATTTCCACAGGACTCCGGGGGGCTCAGGTTATTATTATAATAAGCCTTTTTTTACAGGTAGCTTTTGCCTTATTATCTGCAATCACAACTGCCCAAAAAGCACTTCTGGCAGTTGTAACACATCCACACTGCCACTTTCTTCACATGATCACATTTCATATGCTTGGCAACCTGTTTGCATTGTCAATCAATTGCCAAGTGCCCTGCAATCATGTGATCGCGATTTGCAACCTTCTCTGCTGGCTTCTCCAGAAAGTCAATGGGGAAACCATCAGGTTGCAAGGGAGGGAAAATCTTCCAACACACTGGAGGAATCTACTTCAAATTTAGTGAAAATGCCAGCAAACGCCATCATTCTGAGTCTCGCTGGCGTTCACAAGTGCTTTAGCAAATGCTGTTGTTTCTGCCTCTTCAGAAGGGAAAATGCTAGTAATTGAGCTGAGGCTTTCAGAAGGTTGGTATTCACTAGCATTTTAGTGCATGTCAATTAATGGTGGGATTCAACCAGTGTAACAACCTGTTAGAAAACACCATTAAAAGCAGTTTTAAAAGCACTAAAAACAGCTGAGGCATGGCAATCCGCTCTGCCGCGCCTATCAGCTGGGCTTCAAACGAAATAAAGGTAGGTATAGCGTAGGGGCAGGCAGGCAGGCCCAGCTGATGGTCGGACTGAACTGGTTCACTCTCAGCTAATAGTCAGAGCAACTGACTCGCCCGAACTGGACCGAATAGGCTGAATTCCACCCCTGAAGGCATTGCTTCCATTCAGAGGGGAAAACGCTAGTGAACACGAGTATTTTGAGACTTCCAGTGGTATTTACTAGTGCTTTTCACCAGATTTGTGATCCATTTCTCTGTACACTGAGGAATTAAAGAAATCCAAGAAATTCCTCAGCTTACTGGAAGAACAGATCTCAAATTGGCAAAGCACTAGCAGATGCCATTGTTCACACAATCATTATCCTGGTGGGGTTTGAGAGCCTGGGAAGGAAATCTGGGCCCTCTCCCTGCTGCACCATACTCAAGAGTTCCATGCCCTCTTCCCAGTATTCCATTGATTCACATGGCTGCTTAATGACCTCAACTGGGGAAGCTGGAATTAAGTGGCATCTTGCTTAATCATTCGTTTGTTCAACGACTAGGATTCTAGGCCCAATTATGGTTGTAAGCAGAGGATTACCTATACATTAATATTATATTTGCCCTTCTATATCAAAATACCAACAAACATAACCACCTATTAGAATGACCCAATAAAGTTCTAGATTCATATTTAACCCAGCATTAACAATTCACTCCTGCTTTTTATCGTATTTACTCAGCTGCCTTTCTATTCATTATTCAATGTTATTCCAAATCAGATAATGCATTCCAAATAAATATTTATACAGAAAATTCCTCAGTTAAGTCAGATTTTCAAACACTGACATTTGGCTTTTAGAATTGTAAACTGGTTAGACGGAAGGAGGCTCAATCCTTTCCAACAGATTTTTGTTTTGTCTTGCCAGACAGAGAAGATTACATACTGTAATGTTACAATTGTGGGTTTTATTTTGTTAACTTAAAAATCCATCCTTTTTTCCACATGTATCACACTGTGATATATCAAATGATGACCGGTTAGTTCTGCATTATGTATATACATAATGGTGAACCTCCTCATAAAACCAGAATGATGGCCAGACTGTTACTATTGTTACTGCCCTCAACACTTGGTAAATGTGTGGCCTCCTATTCACAGAATTCACCAGGGGAATTCTGGGAATTTAAGGCCATACATCTTAAAAGTTGCCAAATTTGAAAAACTGAACTAAATGCTTCCTAGTTATTTTACTGGTATGGCTGGAATTTATTGATAGATTTTATGCTGATATTTTTTTATAAATCACCAACCTTTAAATATCTAATCCAGAGAAAAGCAAAACCGGTTCCCTCCAGATGTTTTGAAATTTACCTTTTAACAGCCTTAATAGATGAAAATTGCAATCCAAAGAAAATCCTGTTGCACCGGACAATACTATAAAATCTAAATGTCTGCCAAGCAGGAAAAAAAGATTTTCTAATGTTTATAATTTTCTTAAAAATGTATTTGAATTATTCTACTGTATATTTTGCTAAAATATCAAGTTCTATGTATATTAGCTATTTTTATTGTTTTAGTGGTATAAAGAACGCTGTTTTGCTTTTTCAATTGTAATATGTAAAGATATATAATTATTAGTTGCCATCTATATTCTGATGTTTTAATTATTTTCTGAATTATGTGCCTTGATGAAAGATATACAGTAAATAAGCTGAACTGTGATTTGATAGGAGACTGAGAACTCTATATAAACCCTATATAAACTACTCCCATATTTCTAAAGCATATTTCTAAAGAACAAATTAGATATGGAATTAATAACTGCTACTTACAGATCAGCAACAGGCCATTTTACAAAGATGATGTGAGACCAGTTGTTTATGTTTTTCATGGTCCATATATGAACAACTCAAGATTTATCCCTGATCTTGGTCTAATTTTCTCAGTATGAAAATGTGCCTCTGGTTTTGTCACCTGGTCCATGAAATGCATGCACCTAAAATAACTCTTGGTTAGGCAAGGCCTGCCATAAATTATTCATAAAACGTATGCACAAAAATAATCACAGTAAAATTATTATGGAATAATTGTACAAAAGTTTAATCCCACAAAGCTATATCTAATCCAGCTGTCTACATACAACTCATACAGCTTGTTCAAGCTGACTGATTTTCTGTTCCAATTTGAAACTCATTAAAACACATCTTACAACTTTAGTTTAGCTTGTAGCCCCTGTTCATTCATATATCTTTATAAGACTCTTATTTTGAGTTTAAACCAGAAGGTTGAGAGGGGAGGAGATGTAAAGGAATGTTACCCCATTCCAGTCTTTTTCAGGGTCAAAAGGCAGATGAGCCACACAGACTTAGTGAATGAATTATACATAAAAATCCTTAAAATTTAAACCCATAGATTGTATTGGATCCCTTCAATGCTAGACCTCCATTATAGTACTCTTTCTGTGTAGGATAATAATCCGACTACTTGTGATGTCAAAGATGAACATTTGCCATCCCTACCTGTTTCCAGTAATGATTTGTAGCTCTTTCAAATATATTCCAGTAATTATCTGTTGTTTCCTTTCT
This sequence comes from Arizona elegans, assembly GCA_022577455.1. Classification (NCBI taxonomy): domain Eukaryota; kingdom Metazoa; phylum Chordata; class Lepidosauria; order Squamata; family Colubridae; genus Arizona; species Arizona elegans. Next base: position 13,788,944 of record JAKOOJ010000002.1, on the reverse strand, counting down.
TTTCTATTTCCATCAAACTTGGCAAGCAATCATCTGCTTGTATGACATACTTAGCATATGAGTTTTTGTTTATTCATCAGCATCTCAAGAGATTAGTTGGACTTTATTTGGTTCAGGATTGAGGAACTGGTTCTTCTTGCTGCCCATGTTATTCTCAGTAGTCATCTCCAAACTGATAATTTAAAGGTGTCTATGTTGTTTTTCCTATGTTGTTCTTTTTCCAGCTTCCAATCTATGCATTATCTATTCTATGTTTCAACTATTTTGAGGTTTGCTCTCACTGAACTGTCCTAATCCTTGTCTAAATTTGCATATTCTCTGCCTTTTTTTCTTTACTTCTGCAGGATCCTCATGTTCTAAAAAAGGGGAAACTATCTGCCACATTCATTTCTTTGCTATAAAATTTACTAAGATTGATGTTGTTGTTGTTGTTGTTATAATTATTATTATTATTTAAATTTTTATACCGCCCTTCTCCCGAAGGACTCAGGGCGGTGAACAGCCAAGATTAAAATACATACAATATGAAAATTAAAATAATTTAAAACATAATTAAATCAATTTGGTTTCCCCAATTTAAAACCACTTACCCATAAAATTAACCAGTTAAAAATTTTAAGCCAGCCCAGCTTGCTGAAATAGAAAAGTCTTCAGGGCCCGGAGGAAAGACTGGATGTCGGGATCAGTCGTATCCCTTGGGGTAGCTCGTTCCAGAGGGCGGGTGCCCCCACAGAGAAGGCTCTCCCCCTGGGGGCCATCAGTCAACATTGTTTGACTGATGGCACCCTGAGGAGACCCTCTCTGTGGGAGCATATTGGCCGGTGGGAGGTTATCGGTGGCAGAAGGTGGTTTCGTAGATACCCAGGCCCTAAGCCATGGAGCGCTTTAAAGATGAGAACCAATACCTTGAAGCGCACCCGGAAGATCACCGGAAGCCAGTGTAGCTCGCACAGGAGAGGTGTTACATGGGAGCGCCATGTTGCCCCCACAATCACCCGCGCGGCTGCATTCTGGATCAGTTGGAGCCTCCGGGTGCTCCTCAAGGGGAGCCCCATGTAGAGAGCGTTGCAGTAGTCCAAGCGGGAAGTGACGAGGGCATGAGTGACCGTGCATAAGGAGTCCCGATCCAGAAAGGGGCGCAACTGGCATATCAGGCGAACCTGATAAAAAGCCCCCCTGGCCATGGCTGTCATATGCTCTTCTAAAGACAGCCGTGCATCCAGGAGGACGCCCAAGTTACGAGCCCTCTCCGTGGGGGCCAATGACTTGCCCCCAATAGCCAGCGATGGCACCAGCTGGCTATATTGGGACGCCGGCAACCACAGCCACTCGGTCTTGGAGAGGTTGAGTTGGAGCCTGTTCCTCCCCATCCAGACCCGCACGGCCTCCAGGCACCGGGACATCACTTCAAGGGCATCATTGGGGTGGTCTGGTCGATGGTATCAAAAGCCGCTGAGAGGTCTAATAGGACCAGAACAGAGGAGCAGCCCCTGTCCCGAGCCCTCCAGAGATCATCAACCAATGCGACCAATGCTGTTTCCGTGCTGTACCCAGGCCTGAAGCCGGACTGGAACAGATCTAGATAGACAGTTTCATCCAGGTGCTGCGGGAGCTGTCGCGCCACCACACTCTCAACAACCTTCGCCACAAAGCTAAGTTTGGAGACTGGACGGCAGTTTGCCAAAACAGCCGGGTCCAGAGAGGGCTTCTTGAGGAGTGGCCTCACCACCGCCTCTTAACTTTGTCTTAATATTTAAAACATCATTTAACCCATTATAACTTCCATAATGAGCTTTTCTAAGTCTTTCTGCTTTCAGCAAAGTGTTGCCATGTTTATATTTCAAACTGTTATTGTTTTGGCCTCTAATTTTGATTCCAGGTGTCATCTTTTCAAATTTTGCCATTCTTACAATACCCACTAGGCTTAATAGTTACTGTGTTTTCCTGAAAATAAGACCCTGTCTTATTTTTTTATTTTTTTTGAACCCTGAAATAAGCGTTTGGCCTTATTGCCATGTGTTCAAAAGCCTGATTGGGGTTATTATCAGGGGATGTCTTATTTTGGGGAAAATGGGGTAACAGCACCCTTAATAATGCTGTTATTATACAAAAATGTTTTATAAAACTTTGGATATCATTGGACACTTATTTCATAATAAAAACCATACCATACTATTTCAAAAGTTCACTTCCTTTCTATTTACTAAATAAGCAAAGAAATAGGGAATATTTTTGTATAAACTCCTCCTACAATTTTTCCAATTCATTTTTACTATCTCAATTTTAAGTTTAAGCTTGTTAAAAATTCTACTCTTCTCTTTGCAATACTTTTCACTCTTAAAAATCCGCACTTGTTAAATTCACTGCATACAATTCTGTTTATTTTAAAATGTTTGCTCAGTATGTTAAATTTCCAACATATAGTAACATGCTGTGTAATATTTGTATATACTCTCTGCATATAATATTGATTTGGTGTCTGTATTTAGGTATTAAAGGTAGAAAACATTGGCATCTGTATCAGACAGACCCAACTGAAGAATTCTATATCCCATAATATCTATTTCTTTTTCTTTCAGAAACTCAGTGTAATTTATAAGGAAACATCTGAAAATGTCAAATTTAGTAATGATTGGGTATGGTGTCATATCATGCATTACAAGGATATTTTCTAAAAATCTTCTTTTTCTTTTGACCATTTCATTCAGGTGAATATAAAAGATGACCATTAATTCTTATTCTCTTCTACTGGTGTTCTGGTATTTAAATTTCTGAACGACAGTATTTTTTTTCTTTTCCATACATGGACAAACATATTTCATTTTTAAAGTTTCAGACCTTGAACCTTTTGTAGTACATCCATTCAAGTAAACTATACATTAGATATGCTGGTACAATGAAGCACTACTTTTAAATAAATTATGGGTCCTTGAATTGTTATCTAAGACTGTCTATTTGGACGAAGATGCATTTCAGTGAAACCTTTGTCCACACCTTGCCACACAAACTGTAATTATCAAACTAAAATCATAGTACACCGGCCCTCAAGCACGCCTCAATTTTCTCTTTCAGAAAGAACAGTAAGTCATGTATGTGCTACTATTATCCTCTACTATAGCACCTGCTTTTGTTAAGGAGGGAAGAACTGAAATATATCTCCTCTATTACAATGCAGAATGAAAATTACTATTATTCAATTTAACAACAAATTATCCAGTTTGTTATGCCCAGAGGTATTATATTTTTAAATCTGATTTTTTTTTAAAAAAACAGATTCTGTCCATAGACAGTTTTTAGGTCTACAGAATACTTTATATATTAATATGCAAACTATGTATATCAAATTAGGAACACTGAGGAACACTTAAGAAAAAGTGGGAAATGTTTTCAGTTTTGGGTTGTATTTGTCCAAATTCTTAACACTAATCACAGCTAACAAAGAAAAACAAATTTCTACAAGAAGGATAGCCTAGATTCTTTTGGATTATGCTAGTTTCAGATACTGGAAGTACAGGCATTCCATGCCTAAGATTAAACAAAGTCTTATATAGAAAAGAGTGTTGCCAAACAGTAGAAAGTTGAAAAAGAAATCTGTAAGCCATTTAAGATGTTTTCTTTTTTCTTTTAAAGGGAAAAAATAGCAATAGTTTTATTACTAATCACTTGTGATACGTAAGTCAAGGCAGGTTGGCAATTTATATCTGCAAAACATTGGACTAAATGATCTCTGATATACCTTCTCATTTTATCACAGTCTCTTAGAGTTTGAAGAATTTGATTTATAATTAATAATTTGTAATATGTTTAGGTGTTTTGAAATTTAAAGAAATTGTAAAATTTATTTGTTTCTTTCTTCAAAAATTTGCCAATCAAGAACAACAAAGTAGATGTCAATCAAAACAGTTTTGACTCCATCCGTGCTGTAAAAAGTTGTACTGTAGGTATTATACAGGTAGTCCTTGACTTACAACAGTTTGTTTAGTGACTGTTCGAAGTTACACCACCACTGAAAAAAGTGATTTATGACCATTATTCACGCATATGACACACTTGTAGCAGGGGTGGGTTCTACTTACCTTTACTAGCGGTTCGCAACGGGGTTGCGTGCGCTTCTGCGCTTCTGAGTGAAGCTTCTGAGGATGCGCAGAAGCTTCCTGATCACATCCGGGTCAGTGGGCGGAGCCTCCCGCCAGTTTTACTACCGGTTCTTGTGAACCAGTATGAACCGGGGGCAACCCACCACTGACCTGTAGCATCACCATGGGCACATGATTTACATTTGGAGCTTGACCACTGACTCACATTTATGAGTCCTGTGCAGTGTCCTGATCATCTTTTGTAATCTTCTAACAAGCAAACTCAATGGGGAAGCCAGATTCACATAACAACCGTGTTACTAATTTAACCAGTGCAATGATTCTCTTAACAAATGTGGCAAGAAAGATCATAAAATGGGGCAAAACTCACTTAACAAATTTCTCACTTAGCAGCATAAATGTTGGGCTCCATTGTGGTCATAAATTGAAGACTACCTGTGGTTAAGCTTTATCAAAATACTATGTTATTCTTGATTTTTATCTTTCATCCGTGCAGAATTAATTATTCAATAGCAAATCTGTTATTTAAAACAATTATATTTTCTTGATATTTCTTCCCGCCTTTAGGTGAATATCTGTGTAAAAGGTTATAAACTCTAATTACATTCATTATAGGAAACTGTAATAAGATATTTGCATTTATAAGCACTTTGTTGGCTTTCATTCACCAAATCTCTCCTCCCACTCCAAGTTATACATCCTGCACATTTCTAGTAGCTTTTCAAGGTTGGAGCAGATCTTTCTTAGTTCAAGAGTTATAAATGACTATATCCCCAAGAGAGCAATACATTAGGAAAATGAAAGCTATCTTGAAATGGTGTCTTCAGTTGAAATTTTGGTTAGCTGGGGCAACAAGCATGAAGAACCATTTGTAGAGTGAACAGGAAGAGGGTTTAAATGAGGAAGAGACAAAAGTATAAAATAGGAGGACACTGAATGCGGTAAGTTAAGAAAGATAGTAGAGGGGGGAAAAAGTGGAACCCCAAAATAGGAACAATACTGCTGCTCTTATTTTTCCAGGCTTTAAGAGAAAAACGTGGCAATTTTATCTTTCTTTTTCTCCAGAGAAATTCAGGGTGTATAAATGTGTATTCATATTTACATGGTTATATCGGAGGATGTTTTTGTGTGCACATGCTCGTTTGTGCCCTGGCAGACATACTCCAAAGGCCCAAGAGATAATTGATGTATAGTATACCTATGTCCCCAAAGTTGCTTACTATTTTTGTGAGTAATTAGAAAGAAAAAGACTATTTGTGAACAGCAAGAAGTTTTATATCTTGATCTTCTGTTTATGACAGGCAACCATGCAAGCTCTAACATATATGTGATCTAAAATAGAAAGCCTTGAAAGAAATAACCTTTCGTGCAGTTTTATTGAGATTTCTGAGGATAATTTTCATGTTAACTGTGTTTATAGCTAGGCTCATAGTCTTTACAGCAGGTTTTCATGGCCAAAAATAATTGATAAAGCATGACAGGCTCACAGTTCATTATTTGAAAGAGGTTCAGTGCATATTAAGTATTGTGAAATAGAGGAGGACAAAGAACATTAAAGAAAGAGAACACTGGGCCCATATAGCCATGCCTGAAGTGTGCCATCATGCTGTTCCATTGTTTAGCATCAAGAACACCAGCACTGAAAGCAAGACAACTTTGAAAAGGCATTTAATGCAATCTCTGCCACATTGCAGGACATAATTAGAATTGCCATGGAGCAAAAGCAGCTGTTGAGCTTTTCTTCAACCTACCTATCCTTCCCCATAATGTTTCACAAGTGGCATATGTCATTTACAATGCTAGTGACTAAAATGTTTGAAAAGTGTGACTCAGAATTAGCTTTAATCATTGTTAGGATACCTAATACATTAAATATATCAGAATTATTACTGCAAAAGCAATACAGGTTTATAAAGTTAAGTAAGACGGGATCTCACTTCTTTATCTTAAGGGTTCATAGCAAACCTTTTAATAGAAGCATATAATGTAATCTTCAAAAAAAGATTTACATTTTTGGATGTTTACCAAAGAAGACTATTGTTAAACCTTGTTTAAAGGAGGGGATGTTTTTTACTCACGAATGTTAAATTGGTGAGACCACCAACACCATGGTAATTTATGTTGTCTGGGTAATATTCCCATCATGCATCATTTTATGACATTTCACTGCTTGTGAAATTCATCATGTTGAACTTCATAAATAAGGTTTCATTGTATTAAGGAATGTTTGGATCAATAAAATGAGAAAGCAACCTAGATAATAAGATTTTGAAAGAAAGAGCGGCTTGGTGTACTACTAGATGTACTACTAGTATAAAATTAGGAAACCTTGGATATTTTTATCTACAGTCTAGATCAGAATAACTACTTCTGAGTAAGATCATATGAAACAATAAATACATGTTGATGTGTCATTAATCATTCTGCTAGCTTATTCAGAGTTAAAATAAAACTCAGCTCAACAACAATGCCATCATATACTGCTTGTATTCAACGCTGCTTTCATTATCTACTTCCAGAAAGACAAATAGTTGATAATCTACTTATTGATGATGTCTATATTAAGATTATGATTTTGGTCTTTGTAACTGGTCAACACTGGTAAGTATTTTGGGCTAATGTTGCTTCCCTCTTTTTTCTAATTTTCTAACATCTATTTTGTCCCATGAAATTATTCCTTTATGTACATGTTCTTTTGGTTCTTAGTTTTGAGAGTTGGTATTATTAATAGACTACAATGTTTCTCTACTCAAATATTACCCCTACAATTCCCCCCGCCCTCCGAAATTCTAATTGCATGATTTATGGGTCACCCATTATTTGAACAACATAATACAGTTATTAAGATTTCTTTTGATCTGCCAATTACATTAATTATTTTGTGGAGAATAAACCACGGTTTCACAATATGTACCCTGTAAAAGGGGTGGGGGGAATCATTTGCAGAAATATGCAAGGTTGGATTTAACAGTCAGAATGCTTTCATTTTTTTTTTTTTTGATAAATAGAAACAAAGAGGTTACAGACTTGCCCTTTAGAGAGCTTACTATAAACACAAGTGTTTTTTGAGAAGTAATTATTTTTAAGCCAATTTAGACATGTAAATACATAAGATCTTTTGCAAATTTGTAAACAAGAGGCCCACTATTTCCACTTCCCCAGACTTTGGCAGTTCTAAAAAGCAGAGGGCAAAGCCAACCACATACAATATACCCTTTACTTTTAATCATTTGGTAAACTACAGTAATAGAAATATTTATGTACTGCATAAAAATGTTTTAAAGGCAGCCAAAAACTTCATACTGATGATTAAAGCACAGAAAAAGTTCGCCCCTCTCTAGTTTTAAAGCAGAAATATTGGAAATTAAGAACACTAAAATATTAATATTCATCCTTCTTTGAGAACAAAATAAATGCCTTCTAAAACAGATTTTTTCAAAGGACATCAAAGGATGTTTATGTGTAATCTATAGCATTAAAATAAAGGTAAGCATGATGAATATTATAGTTCAATATATCAATGTTTTTAGCTGTTAGTGAAACAGCAGAAACAACTTTCAACTAATCAAAGAACATTAGTTTTATATTTAGCGTATATTAAATTCTAGTAAGCAGCAGTCTTACTCAAAATTCTAGGCCAGATTTCGCCAATTTACTGCCTAGGAATTAACAGGATTGAGTTCAATGCATCTGGTTTGTACCATGTTGAGAAAGCTGATTTTATGTATTTTGGCAGCAATCCACCAATTAAATGTATTGGTCTATGGCTTCTGGCTTCAAGAAAGTGATAGATAAAATTGAATCTATGTATCACATTAATTCATAATGTGGTTACTTACTTTTGGCTTAATATAGTAAGTGAACTCTTCTATTTCAACAGAACATGTTTAAAGCTAACCATGGCTTACTGTGATGCATGGACCCAGGGGGAAATAATTATCTATTAATTTCCAGTTTCTATCCCATTTCTTGCACTCAAGGTTATTTGTCTTATCATCTTGATGTAATTAAGTTGCAAAATAAAAGAAAATATCTCAGGATTTAGATTACATTCCCTGGAAGGATACAGATTTTACACAGTGGAAAACTAACAAGCAATTAATATACAGTTCTATTCTGTAAAGGCACAAATTACACTCTGGAAACCCGAGATTTAAATTATGTGCTATTATTCATAAAGAGAAAAAAAAAACAGGATGCCCAAAAACTCAGATAATAGTATAGTCTCTATATTATTCAGTCATGTAATCTTTTACATCAGATCTCTGGGTGAAAGCAGTCTTGACAGAAAGGCCATGCTTTGAAACATATTTCCTTTGACTTCCTAATAACAGAAATCAATTCCTCCTCCAAAGGTTCAAGCCATACCTGCTGTTTACCCGTTACAATCTATTAGACTGTAGTGTTACTTAAAAACTGCAATTCAACATTTAGCCAAGTTATGTTGAAGAGCCTCTTCCCTTGAGACCACCCTCACAAATATAGTATCAACTTTCTTCCCAAGCACAGTGCTGAAAATGTTGCTCTGAAAACTGTTAGCAGAAAACAGCTTCCTGTTGCAGAACCTGTAAAACACCCCAAGTCTATTCCTGCCAAATACCAATCAGCTGTTTCAGAAGATGCAGAACCGGGGAATTTTTAAGAGATCATTTATAAGCCTCCCAGGCAGAATTCTGAAACTAAAAACAGCTACTCTATTTTCAGGATGCAAATAAATAAATAAATAAAATGATTTGACATTTAGCATTCCCCAACCCCGCAGAATATCTTAAAAAAAAAAAATCTGAGGAAATTCGGCCACTCAGGGAAGGAATTATATAAAAATGATCTTAAAATAGGCTGCCAAGGCTGGTGCTCTAGATACACTTCTAGATTTAACTTCCATTGAACTTCACCGGCACCAAAGAGACGTTTCCGGTACTGCATTGTAATTGCTGACAGAAATGGGATGAAGGCGCTTGGCGGTTCATGAAAATCTGTTAAAAGAAAACAGAGGTGGGGGGGGGGGAGAGTAGCACCAAGACATCCCCCCCCCCCATACCCGAAGTTTCAGGGGTCCTCCCATTGTCTCCGCACCAACAATGGACGGCTGGCATCTCTTGACAGCCCAATTCCCCATCTCAAAGGGGGAGAGGGGGAGCAAGAAGAAGAAGAAGGACAATCTTCCAGCTCGGCCAGGCCCTGCTTTAAAACCCCAGGCGGCTTCTTTGACTCATTCCCGGCGAAAACCATCCTTCCTGGGGAAAGTCGGGGACGGCCCGGCAAGACAGGGGGGCGGGGGGGGGAGACGAAAGGCAGGGCCGCCCGCCGCCGCCGCCGTCCCAGACTTCCTCGGAAACAAAAGCCGGGCCAGGAAGTCTCGTCCCGCCGGCTTGGAGGGAGGGAAGGAGGACCCCGAAAGAGAAGCGGCGTTTCGTCCAGCGATAGCCCGGCTTCCCGGGCGGGACACAAAGCGGACATCACCTACCGCAACAGGAGGCGATGAGGAACAGGAGCTGCGCTGACCTCCAAGCAAGGGACCCTTCCGCGCCCCAGCAAGAGGCCATAACACCGCCGCGCGGGGGAGGGAGGGGGGAGGAGGAGGAGGAGGAGACCAGCCGGAGTTGCGTCGCGAGCCCCGCAGCGGGAGGGCCTCGCCGTCGCCTGGCCGGGGAAGAGCCCCCCCCCTCCGCCGCTCCGCGCGCGCGCGCCCTGCCCTCCTCCTCCTCCTCCCCCTCCTCCTTCTCCCGCTCAGCCTCCGGGAGCCATGAGCCGCCCGCCGTTGCCTCTACTGCTGCTCCCCCCTCCGCCGGCTTCTTCGGCTTCCTCGCCTGTCTCCGGAGCGCTCTCCGACAGGGACGGGAGGGGCTTTTTCCCCGGCGCAACTGCGCATGACCAAAAAGCCGAGCAGCTGCCTCTCGAAAGGGCTGGCCGGGGCGGGGAAACCCCAGTTTTTTTCTCCCCACCCCCCCACCCCTGGAGGAGGAGCAGAGGCAGCACCCGGCAGGAGGCTTCGGCCGGCGAACGACTGGGAGGGCGCGTGTCTGGATGTCTGGGTTCTCAGTTCAGCCGCCTCACCGGGGGTGGTGACCGAGGTGCCAGCCCTGGACCTTCCTTTCCACCCGGAGATGCGTTGTGGAGGGCAGGCGTGCCATGCTGTTCCCGCGCTTCTGCATTCGGGCGCTGCTCCTGGGAAGGGAGTCCCGGGCTTCCTTTGTGGGACAGCCTTTCCCCTCCCGGTTCCTTCCAGATGGCTTGGATTTCAGCCTCCGCCATCCTTCCTTCCTCCCCCGGCCCATCTATTTTCCCAGGTCGTAGGAAATACTTTGAAGCAGCTTCCCAAAAGCTGAAGAATCGCTCACCGAGTGAGCCTCCAAATTTGCTATATAATAAACTACAAGTAGCTGTAACTTATTGTAAGCTGTAGTTTATCCCAGTGCAGCCCAACATTTCTGTTGCTGAGGGAGACATTTATTAAGTGAATTTTCCCCCATTTTACGACCTTGTTGTTAAGCAAATCATTGCAGTGGTTAAGTTGGCGACCTGGTTGTTAAGTGAATGTGGCTTCTCTATTTGACTTTGCTTGTGAGAAGGTTGCAAAAGTCCCAAAGGTGCTTTTTCAAGAGGCAACTGGGCTTTCTGGTTTTTCTTTGAAGATATTTTGCTTCTCATCCAAGAAGCTTCTTCAGCTCTGACTGGATGGTGGGAAATGGAAGGATATATACTCCTTGCAGACAACTGGTCATATACAAGGAGCATATATATATCCTTCCATTCCTCACCATCCAGTCAAGAGCTGAAGAAGCTGCTTGGATGAGAAGCGGGTGAAATCCAGCAGATTCTGACAGGTTCTGGAGAACTGGTAGCGGAAATTTTGAGTAGTTTGGACAACCGGCAAATACCATCTCTGGCTGGCCCCAGAGTGGGATGGGAATGGAGATTTTGCAATATCCTTCCCTCAGGAGTGGGGAGGGAATGGGGATTTTGCAGTATTCTTCCCTTGGAGTGGAAATGAAGATTTTGCAGTATCCTTCCCTTGCCATGCCCACCAAACCACACCACGCCCACCAAGCCACGCCCACAGAACTGGTAGTAAAAGAACTTGGATTTCACCACTGATGAGAAGTGAATTGTCTTAAAAGAAAAACTAGTAAGTCCAGTTGCCTCTTGAAAAAGCACCTTTGGGACAACCATGACCTGGTTGACTGAGAATCTCCATAAAGGTTGCAAAAGGTGATCACGTGACCCCAGATCACTGCAATCTGTCATAAATATGAGTCAGTTGCTAAGCGTCCGAATTTTGACTGTGTGATCATGGAGATGCTGCTTGTGACCATGGGACAAGGGTCATAAGTCACTTGTTTCAGTATTGTAACTGAACGGTCACTAAACAAACTTGTAAGTTGAGGACTACCTGTATAAATAAATAAAATCTTTACCGTTAACTTCCCTGTCTGAGTGTGTCATTCCTGTGTAAAGCATTCTTTGGGGAGTAGAATACGTAAGTATAGGTTATACAGATCAAACCTCCTGTGTTAGAATTTAATTTTGCTTACTGTGACTACTTGTCAGTTGCCACACTCCCCATTCACCTACTTTGTATAGCAATGCTGATTCAGTGTTGCTGTATGCTCCTGACTTTCATTACTGGGAGGTCAGTAAATAACAAGTTTTTCTTTTATTAAAACACACCATGTATGGAATTACTTAGAGAAGTCCTACTAATATCCAGAATTTAGCTGATAAAGAACTTCTAGTCACTACAAGGTGATTTTATCCAAGATTTTTTTAAAAAGTTTTGGATATTGCCAATTAAACCTGCTCTTTAATATATATTTTACTATATTATTATTATGTAAACTTGTTTGCTGCCTGACTCACAACTATATGACTTGGAAGAGGGGATAGATGGGGATCTCATCAAATTTGCAGATGACACCAAGCTGGCGGGAATAGCCAACACTCCGGAAGATAGGCTTAAGATACAGAAGGATCTTGACAGATTTGAACATTGGGCGCTATCTAAAAAAATGAAATCCAATGGTGAAAAAAGTAAGGTTCTACATTTAGGCAAGAAAAACAAAATGCACAAGTACAGTATATGTGGTACCTTGCTCAATAGTAACTGTGAGAGGGATCTTGGAGTCCTAGTGGACAACCATTTAAATATGAGCCAGCAATGTGCAGCAGCTGCCAAAAAAGCTAACACAGTTTCTAGGCTGCATAAACAGGGATAGAATTAAGTTCACATGAAGTGTTAATACCACTTTATAAATTCCTTGGTAAGGCCACACTTGGAATACTGCATTCAGTTTTGGTCACCACGATGTAAAAAAGATGTTGAGACTCTAGAAAGAGTGCAGAGAAGAGCAACAAAGATGATTAGGGGACTGGAGGCTAAAGTATGAAGAATGGTTGCAAGAACTGGGTATGTCTAGTTCAATGAAAAGAAGGAACAGGGGAGACATAATAGCAGTGTTCCAATATCTCAGGGGTTGCCACAAAGAAGAGGGAGTCAAGCTATTCTCCAAAGCACCTGAGGGTAGGACAAGAAGCAATGGGTGGAAACTAATCAAGGAGAGAAGCAACTTAGAACTAAGGAGAAATTTCCTGACAGTTAGAACAATTAATAAGTGGAACAACTTGCTTCCAGAAGTTGTGAATGCTCCAACACTGGAAATTTTTAAGAAGAGGTTGGATTACCATTTGTCTGAAGTGGTATAGGGTTTCCTGCCTAAGCAGAGGGTTGGACTAGAAGACCTCCAAGGTCCCTTCCAATTCTGTTTTTCTATTCTATATGTGTGTGGCTTACAACAATCAAAGAAATCACAATAAAATCAACCATATAAAATAAAAGTAAAAGATGCCAAGAGTGACGATATAAAGAGTCAGTTTCCTTCTCCCTCACCAAAGGCCTGTAAGCAAATATACAAATCAGTTTTACAGGGAAGTTTTTTTTAATGTCTAGTCTGTCTGGAGCAATCTGATCAGGTTTTAAGTTAACCATGTTTCCTACTTCGGATAACCAGCATGTCCATTAAGATTAATTATTAGGTAAGGGAGATGGTAGTGGTGGTGAGAAGGATAATCCTTATCTAGGTTTCTGACTTCATGAGATCAGTTCAATGTAACCACTTGGAAGAATCCTTTGATTCAAGCACTTTCTGCCACCTCAGGCCTATACGTTGATTCAAATGCTTCAAGAACTACTACTGGTGCCTTAACTATTAATTCAGAGAAGACTTCCTTTTCTCTTAAGCTTTCTATATCAGGGCAAGAAATGTTCATCTGATAAGGAAAATAAATATAAGTGTTATGGCCCTGCAGAGTTTTGTAAATTGCCTCTCTCATTCCTATGCTCACCGAATTTAACAGTAAGGATTTCCCCTCTTTTGACAGTTTCTTTACAATAACATAACATTGTACCTTATGATTCTTGATGAACGTATATTTTCTTTTATGTACACTGAGAGCATATGCACCAAGACAAATTCCTTGTGTGTCCAATCACACTTGGCCAATAAAAAATTCTATTCTATTCTATTCATAAAAATTGGGTGTTTAGAAGGCCTTTAGGGCCCCCATGTCAGTCTACAAGAAACAGGACACAAGAGGTCTTAAACAGCCTTGAGGAAACCTTGAGGTTGTAGCTTTCACAACATTTATTATATCTTGTCTGCATTAGAAATACAGTACTTTGCTGAAGGATATTTCTCCTTCTACCACTTATAAAATCCAATTGGTCTTATATACCACTGAGTGCAAGATCTTTGCCCTAGATTTTTCAGGCAAAGATTTATGTTGATAAAAAGGAGGTTTTAGTTAATTACCATGTATAAGAGATACATCTAGTTCTCAAAATAGAATCAAATTATAAAGTTGTGCTTAATCTCTGTGCAATATTTTAAAGTAAAATAGGAATACATTGATATGTGTTAAGTAGTTTATTGATTGATTAGCCTTACGGCCATAGTAAAAAAAAAATAAAGGTAAAATACAAGATCTATTTCCAGGATAAAATAGGTAAAAGAAAAAGCAGTAATAAAATAGATATATGCTAAACACAAAGAATCAACATTCAGATAAATACATTGCCTTTACATGATACTCTGATCTGTTCCATATAATGGATTCTCATCTTATTTATAAACTTAGCAGTTTTACTAAGAATGTGTATGTTATAGCCCAGGATGAAACAGAACAATCTGCAGTTCATATCCCAAATGTACAGATCTGCAATGTCGATCTGCACATCTACATTGGGGAAACAAAACAACCACTTCACAATTACATCACACAACATAGGAGAACAAACCCATCAGGACAAGATTCAGCAATCCACCTGCGTCTGACAGAGAAAGATCACTTTTTTTTTGAAGACAGCAAACTCCACAATCTGGACAGAGAGTACTACTGGTTTGAAAGAAGAATCAAAGAAGCCTTCCATATTAAAATTGAACAGCCCTCTCTCAACAGACAGGGAGGAATATGACATCACCTATCTTCTGTCTACAACACAGTCCTTTCAGCAGTCCCAAGAAGATTCCAGACCCATCTGCACTCTGATTCAGGTGACCCTGAGTGTACAGATAAATTCCCAAGTGGCCACAACAATTTGGGATTAATGACCAACTTTCAGAGTGCTAATGACCAGATGACTGCCAAGAATATAAATCCTTCTATTCCTCAATATTCAGACAGAACTGAATAAGCTTCTTGGATGAGAAGCAAAATGCTTTTAAAGGAAAAAAGAAAGTAAGTCCAGTTGCCTTTTGAAATATACCTTTGGGACAATCATGAGCAGGATGATTGAGAATCTCCATAAACATTCTTAAATATGCATTGTTAGAAATACTGGCTTAGCAGATTTGTACTGAATTGTTTTGGTCTGTGGCTGACTGGGATAGAAACAGCAAAGCTGATGGCTAGTGGTAGGTTTTTCTTTGTGGTTTTTAGAACCAAGAACAAGATGGGGAAAGATCAGTCTACTGATCTTGGATTTCATCCAAAGGCTAGGAAGTGAATTATCTGTTTCTGTACAAAAGACTGCCAACAGGAGATCGTAACTCTTATGAATTTCTATTTCTAAAAATAAAATAGTGTAAGAAAAAGTTCCTATGAAGAACGTTGTTTATTTGTAGTAAAAACATTTCCTTTTAAAAATAAGTGATGGGCTTTTATTTACATATATTTGACTAATTTAGTCTTACAGAAAGCACACAAATAACCAAAATGAAAAGGGGTTTAATAATGGTGAATACTTAGAGAAGCAATCAAGCCGAACGAAGTACAATCCTCAATAGAAATGCTAAGAACAACAAAGGAAGGTGCTTGCTGAACCAACACAGTTCAGAAGAGTTTTAACTTCTGATGTCAATTAAACTCTGGCCAAGATGCAATAAATGAAGTTATTTAGAATAAAGATAAAGACTGGTAAATGTATTCCTAAAAGGTCTTGCAACATTGAAGAAACATAGAAGCTACTACGGTAGGTAGTCCTCAACTTACGACCGCAATTGAGCCCAAAGCATATGTTGCTAAGTGAGAAATTTGTTCCTCTATTTTATGACTTTTCTTGCCACATTAGTTAAGTGAATCACTGCAGTTGTTAAATGGGTAACACAGTTGTTAAGTGAATCTGGCTTCCCCACTGACTTTGCTTGTCAGAAGGTGATCACATGACCCTGGAATGCTGTAACTGCCATAAATGTGGTCAGTTGTCAAACATCAAAATGTAAATCACGTGACCATGGGGATGCTGCAACGGTCGTATGTGTGAAAAAATGGTCATAAGTCACCTTTTTCAGTGCCATTGTAACTTTGAATGGTCATTAAGTGAACAGTTTTATGTTGAGGACTACCTGTACTAAAGATAGGATAAGAGTTGGTATCAGATCCAGACCACAGTTAAAGTTGTATTTGAACTTAGATTGAAAGAAAGGTCTAAGCATCTTTATAGATCTTGTACCGGTAAGTGTCTATATATTCTAAATGTGAGTCTCATTTTATGAAGTAAGATAAACTGTTTTTTTCTTTTTTTGTAATTTTGTCAGATCAGATGGACCAAAAAAAATTAGATATTAGTTCACTGTAATCTCTGGAATTACAATTGTGGGACATAATTAACATTTTTGTCTCTAAACATCACTCCCACGCTATACTTTTCAAGTTTTTACATGCATATATCACTTAAGTCTGCATTTTCAGGTCCTAGTTAATGATGCAAACACCTTTAATGATTCACAGCTGCTATACAAAACTGAAGCAAATAAAGACTGCTCATTAAATGAATATGATATGCAGATTTGCAATGTGACCACAACATATTTTTATAGAAACAGTTGAAATGAGAGACCTTGGTTTAACTGGTTTCAACTGAATTTCTTAGAGCTTATATTGGTAAAGCTGGTTCTCTTCCTGTTGCAAATCTCATCCTGAAATTATTGCTTGATCAGAATTAGCATTTTCATATTGTACTGATTGTAGCTCTTCAGTGGGTAACTCAGCTCCTTGGTAAAAATTTTAATATTTTTGGAAACTCTAGTATTCAAAATACTAGTAGAGTTAATTTTGATGGAAAATGGATTACTTTTAGCTCCAAAATTTAGATGATAAACCAACCATCTTCTAATCTTAAAGTGGTATTAAAACACAAAGGAATTACTAAAATGGATCTCAAAATTCAATTCTCTTCTCTTCTCTTCTCTTCTCTTCTCTTCTCTTCTCTTCTCTTCTCTTCTCTTCTCTTCTCTCTTCCCTTCCCTTCCCTTCCCTTCCATCATAATTCTGATTGAAATGTTACAAATTAGGGGCTAGAACTCATGATTCATTCTATGTGATAATGTAGATGTAGAAATGAAAAAAAAAAAACCAGTCACTGAGACAGATTGGGGATTCTGTCACAGAAGGTTTCTTAGTGGAGGGTTCCTTAGAACTGTAAAGATCCAAGGGGGATTGCTAAGGATTCTGCACGAAGTCAGCAAATAATTATTTGTTTTTTGTGTCTTTGTGTACTACATATTACTAACACAATAGTGAAAAATTGTATGCACAACTGCCTGCCACTTGGCTGTTATAAATATTGTAAAACACAGATTGTTTAAGTTAGAAGAGAGTTGCACCATGATGTTTTGGTGTGTGTGTGTGTATGTATTGCAATTTTTATGCAGATGGTCCCTGAGACCTGAAAATTATTTCAAGAATCCTCAGGTTGATAAAGACTGCATTATGGTAATTTAACCCCTGGATATGCAAATCATAAGGAGGTCTATCAGTGGATCCCATTCTATTTTCTAGGGTCTTCTGGGTATTACTGAAATCAAGGAAAATTAGTCTTAAAAAGGACTGTATTATTTGATGGTGGTGAAGTAAAAGAGAAATAAAATCTTGTGATGGGCAGAGTATAAGCAAATAACATTTTTGTGTTTGATTTCCTTTTTATACTTGGACTCTGTCCCTGTGCAATCCAAACAACAGCATCTTTTTGAAATTCATGGCCATTTGGTGCTAAATGAACAGTTTTATAGATGCTTTTGATGATGATATTCTCATTTCATGTCCCATTTTCTTGGAAAGCTATTTCTGAATTTTCATTATACATATAGACAATTCAAAGAACAGGGAGGAATATATTGCTAAGAAGCTCTGAAGCATGTACTGGTTTGGTATATATGCTTTCTTGCTTTGAGATCTGTATAGTTATTTTTAAACATCACTTTTGTTAGTCTGGTGAGAGCATGGGAGGACAGGAATTGAAGCATGCAATTTTCATTAATAATGTGCAAAATATGAAATGCGGCATCTGTATTATTTAAGCTATAATAAATGTGATGACAGTTATAGACTTTGTATAATAGAAATCAGGAGAAATTCATCTAATTTAAATTTAATGGGAGTCTCCTTAATTTTGTATTTTCAAACCAGTTCATAAGCAAGGTACACAGTTTTTCAATGCAGCTCACTCACAATTAAAAAGGGTTATGTTAGGAAGAAATGTATATAAAACTATTCGAATTCATGCAGTTTCCTGGCAGCAGGCCTTCTGGAGAAGCAAACAAAATGAACAGGACTTTGGTGGCAGAATTCAATGGGAAGAAGAGTCAAGAAGCCAAATGAATGACTAGGGAATTGTGTTCTGATCAACTGAGTTCAGTTGTGTGGGAAGAAAAGGTTATATTTTGAAAAGCTCTGTTTGCAGTGGGTGGGTGCCCTGAGAGTTGGCAATTACGACTGTCTTCAGTAGAAGAAAAAGACGCATTGTTGAAGAGAGGAAAGAATAGAGAAGATGGAGCTCAACTGTGCAAGAAGACAATAAAATTGTGGCAATCAATGACTCCCTACTATGAGGACCTTCAACAACTTGCACCAGCCAGAATCACTGACTTGTGAAATGTATTTACTAGGTATGGATCAGGGAAGTCGCAAAAGAACTAATAATTGTTCTTTCCAAGTGGGGACAACTAATACTGGAGAAGCAATTACAGGTAGTCCTTGACTTACAACCATTTGTTTAGTGACCACTCAAAGTGACAGCAGCACTGAAAAAAGTGACTTACAGTGGGAGAAACCAGATTTTTGCTTAACAACATGTGATTCACTTAACAAGTAGAGTGGTTTGCTTAACAATTTGGCACAAAAGGTCATAAAATTGGGTGCAGCTCCCTTAAGAACCGCCTTGAAATTCTGGTTTCAATCATGGTCATAAGGCGAAGATTATTTGTACAGTTATATCGCCATGGGTATTGAAGCTGTAAAACGGAAGCTGAAGATCCTGGGGGTTCACTTGGTATTCTTCTGCATTACGGGGCAGAGGACTGGAAAGGGCCAAAAAATAACTGGCTACGCAAGTTGTGTTGGATAGCAAACATTTATTTCTGGATCTGTGGTCTGGCAGAATTGGATAAGGTAAGGGATTGCTGGGGTGAATGAACTGAACTTCACAAGGTCTGGCAAAAATCTGTTTGCTTTGATTATGAGGTTTTTAAACTGAATCCTATGGAGGTTTGACATGAAAATTCTGATTTGTGTGCTATAGAAAAAAAGGAGGGTATTGCCATAGGAAGGTTTATTAAGCCATCACTTTAATAGGTTTCTGAAATCTACAATGTGTGATTTATACACTAATCTTCAGAGTATGAGAACTCAGAAACAGGAGAATAACGAAGAGGTAGGTAAGTATGATAAATATAAAATCACAGGAGGAAACAGCTGTCCACGATTGATACCAATTGTTAGAAGTAACAAACATGAGAAAAATTACCATGTGATGGCAGAATTCTTGATTTTAAGAGATACAAAACTAAATGTAATTGAACATAATCTTAATTACAAAAAAAAAAAAAAAAACTCCCAAACCCAACAGATTATAATGAACTCAGTGTCATAAGCAGAATCTAAAAGATGCCATGAACATTTTATCCTAGTGTCTGTAATCTATGTGTTTCAGCTGAGCAAGACAGAGTGGCTTTAGATTTGATGGCCTACTGGTTCCATAGCTATGCCATTTTTGATGTTAAATGGGGTTGCACTGCCTTTTAAACTTTAAAGCCCTTCATAGCATGGATCTGGGCCAGTGGGGAAATCCAATTTTTTTACTACAGGTTCCGTGGGTGTAGCTTGGTGGGCGTGGCAGGGGAAGGATACTACAAAATCTCCATTCCCACCCCACTGCAGGGGAAGGATACTGCAAAATCCCCACTCCTGGGGGAAGGATATTGCAAAATCCCCATTCCCACCCCACTCTAGGGCCAGCCAGAGGTGGCATTTGCCGCTCTCTGAACTACTCAAAATTTCCACTACCGGTTCTCCAGAACCTGTCAGAACCTACTGAATAGCACCCCTGGTCTGGGCTACCTGAAGAACCACCTCTCCCCAGCTACATCAGCCCATACCTTCTCTGCTGTGGTGCCCATTATGGAACATTCTTTCCTCCAAAATTAAATTAGCTAAATCCTTTTTGATATTCCAGACAGTACTCAAGACCTGGTTATGACATTCCCTGGGGCTTCCAGGGAACTCAAGATATGTTTAAATGGTCCATTGTTGGAATGGCCGTTCTTATGCTCTCTTTGCCTAGGGTTTGTATACTTGTTTTTATAATATTTATTAATTAATGTAGATTTATATGTACATTTATTTATTTATATATATATATTTATTTTGTAGCTGGAGCTACAAAAAAACCTTGGCTACGTAGGGAAAACCTGGCTAGAAGAAAAACACACATAGACCCTACGAAGAAGTAAGAAAATTGATACTATGCCTTTACAGGGAGGAGGTGGGTGTGGCCTACTGACGACAGCTAACGAGCTAGAAATGGATCTATTTAGGTCTCCCACCTAGCAGTCAGAGCTTGCTAGGTGTTAGAAAGGAAAAAAGCCCAGAACCGAGTAGATGAGATTCTACTGAGCTGGAGCTACAAAAAAACCTTGGCTACGTAGGGAAAACCTGGCTAGAAGAAAAACACACATAGACCCTACGAAGAAGTAAGAAAATTGATACTATGCCTTTACAGGGAGGAGGTGGGTGTGGCCTACTGACGACAGCTAACGAGCTAGAAATGGATCTATTTAGGTCTCCCACCTAGCAGTCAGAGCTTGCTAGGTGTTAGAAAGGAAAAAAGCCCAGAACCGAGTAGATGAGATTCTACTGAGCTGGAGCTACAAAAAAACCTTGGCTACGTAGGGAAAACCTGGCTAGAAGAAAAACACACATAGACCCTACGAAGAAGTAAGAAAATTGATACTATGCCTTTACAGGGAGGAGGTGGGTGTGGCCTACTGATGACAGCTAACGAGCTAGAAATGGATCTATTTAGGTCTCCCACCTAGCAGTCAGAGCTTGCTAGGTGTTAGAAAGGAAAAAAGCCCAGAACCGAGTAGATGAGATTCTACTGAGCTGGAGCTACAAAAAAACCTTGGCTACGTAGGGAAAACCTGGCTAGAAGAAAAACACACATAGACCCTACGAAGAAGTAAGAAAATTGATACTATGCCTTTACAGGGAGGAGGTGGGTGTGGCCTACTGATGACAGCTAATGAGCTAGAAATGGATCTATTTAGGTCTCCCACCTAGCAGTCAGAGCTTGCTAGGTGTTAGAAAGGAAAAAAGCCCAGAACCGAGTAGATGAGATTCTACTGAGCTGGAGCTACAAAAAAACCTTGGCTACGTAGGGAAAACCTGGCTAGAAGAAAAACACACATAGACCCTACGAAGAAGTAAGAAAATTGATACTATGCCTTTACAGGGAGGAGGTGGGTGTGGCCTACTGACGACAGCTAACGAGCTAGAAATGGATCTATTTAGGTCTCCCACCTAGCAGTCAGAGCTTGCTAGGTGTTAGAAAGGAAAAAAGCCCAGAACCGAGTAGATGAGATTCTACTGAGCTGGAGCCACAAAAAAACCTTGGCTACATAGGGAAAACCTGGCTAGAAGAAAAACACACATAGACCCTACGAAGAAGTAAGAAAATTGATACTATGCCTTTACAGGGAGGAGGTGGGTGTGGCCTACTGACGACAGCTAACGAGCTAGAAATGGATCTATTTAGGTCTCCCACCTAGCAGTCAGAGCTTGCTAGGTGTTAGAAAGGAAAAAAGCCCAGAACCGAGTAGATGAGATTCTACTGAGCTGGAGCTACAAAAAAACCTTGGCTACGTAGGGAAAACCTGGCTAGAAGAAAAACACACATAGACCCTACGAAGAAATAAGAAAATTGATACTATGCCTTTACAGGGAGGAGGTGGGTGTGGCCTACTGACGACAGCTAACGAGCTAGAAATGGATCTATTTAGGTCTCCCACCTAGCAGTCAGAGCTTGCTAGGTGTTAGAAAGGAAAAAAGCCCAGAACCGAGTAGATGAGATTCTACTGAGGTGGAGCCACAAAAAAACCTTGGCTACGTAGGGAAAACCTGGCTAGAAGAAAAACACACATAGACCCTACGAAGAAGTAAGAAAATTGATACTATGCCTTTACAGGGAGGAGGTGGGTGTGGCCTACTGACGACAGCTAACGAGCTAGAAATGGATCTATTTAGGTCTCCCACCTAGCAGTCAGAGCTTGCTAGGTGTTAGAAAGGAAAAAAGCCCAGAACCGAGTAGATGAGATTCTACTGAGCTGGAGCCACAAAAAAACCTTGGCTACGTAGGGAAAACCTGGCTAGAAGAAAAACACACATAGACCCTACGAAGAAGTAAGAAAATTGATACTATGCCTTTACAGGGAGGAGGTGGGTGTGGCCTACTGATGACAGCTAACGAGCTAGAAATGGATCTATTTAGGTCTCCCACCTAGCAGTCAGATCTTGCTAGGTGTTAGAAAGGAAAAAAGCCCAGAACCGAGTAGATGAGATTCTACTGAGCTGGAGCTACAAAAAAAACCTTGGCTACGTAGGGAAAACCTGGCTAGAAGAAAAACATATATATATATATTTTTTCTCAGGTTTTCGCGGGTGTTTGTATGTAGGTCTTTGGTTATTCGGGTCTTCTCCCACGTAAAATTGGAAGTGTCTTGGCGACGTTTCGACGAAGTCTCATTCGTCATCTTCAGGCTGGTGTTCTCGGCTTCGTGCTTCCAGGAGCAATGTGAGATCGCAGCTGTCTCTTCCTTTTAACTGCTAGTGGGGGTGTGAGCTGATTGGGTGGGAACTTGGCTGTGTTCTGATTGGGTGGAGGTGTGTTCTGATTGGTTAGGGGCTCGGCTGTGCTCTGATTGGATGGGGGGTTGGTTGTGCTCAGCTTAGTCTGAGTTGCAGGGGGATTTGAGCTGGTGAGCTGCGTTGTTGTTGTTTGGCTTCGTGTTTGTGGCCGTGCGAGCTCTTCATGGTGGGTGTCAGTCTGCTTCATGTATGGATTGGAGAGGTTTAAAGTGGCTAATGATGCAGCTGCAGTCTGGCTTCTGGTCCTTGGTCGTGGCTCATTATCAGTGTGGGTTTGAGTCTGCTTTCTGCGTGGATGTGTGGTGGTGACATCCTGTGTGGCTCTCGTGAGTGTGGGTCTGGTGTCATTCGTCGTGTTAGGGACCCGTTTGTCAATAAGGGCGGGTTTCCAAATGGCTGGTAGGCGGGAGGTATCGTCTCGTTTGTTCATGCTGTGTGGGCGTTTTTCTATCTCGATGGCTTCTCTGATTATTCTGTTGTTAAAGTGTTCAGTTTTGGCGATAGTTCTGGTCTTTTTAAAGTCAATATCATGTCCTGTGGCTTTAAGGTGTTGGACCAGGGAAGAAGTTGGTTCTTCTTTTCTGACTGAGTTCTTGTGTTCTTCTATGCGTGCACTTATTCGTCTGTTGGTTTGTCCGATGTATGTGGTGGGGCAGGTGGTGCATGGGATTTCATATACTCCTTGATTTTCTAACCTCAATTTTGTCTTTGGGGTTCCTTAGGATGGTGGATATTTTTCGGTTTGTGCAGAATGCTGTCTTGATGTTATGTTTGTGGAGGATTTTGCTTATTCTGTCTGTGGTGCCTTTTATGTATGGGAGGAGGGCTTTGCTGTTTTCTTGTTCTGTGTCTTGGATTTTAGTGGGGGTTTCTTTTTGGATTAGGTTGGTGATCTTATTTCTTTGGAATCCATTGGATGTTAGTACGTTAGTGAGGGTGTGTAGTTCGGTTTTTAGGTGTTGTTCGTCAGCTAAGCGTTTTGTTCTGGAAATGAGTGTCTTGGCTACAGAGTTGATCTGGGCAGGGTGGTGGTGTGAGAGTGCGTGCAGATAGCGGTTTGTGTGTGTTTTCTTCTGGTAGATAGTATGTCCTAGGGAGCCATTGGATTTTCTGTAGACTAAGACATCCAGGAAGGGAAGTTGGTTGTTCGCTTCTGTTTCCATGGTGAACTGTATTTTGGGGTGTAGGCTGTTGAGGTGTGTGAGGAAGTTGTCCAGTTTTTCTTTCCCATGTGGCCAGATTATGAAGGTGTCGTCCACATATCTGAGCCAGAGTTTGGGTTTATGATCAGATTTTTCTAGAGCTTGGGTTTCAAAGTATTCCATATAGAGGTTGGCAATGACAGGTGAGAGGGGTGATCCCATGGGTGCTCCTTCTGTTTGTTTGTATTTCTGTCCATTATAGATGAAGTATGTGTTGGATAGGCAGTGGTTGGTCAGATCTAAGATGTGCTTGGGGGGGTTATATTTGTTTTGGATAACTGTCAAGGCTTCTTTGATTGGTACTTGGGTGAAGAGGGATATGACATCAAAGCTCACGAGTAGGTCACTGGGCTGTAAGTTTTGTTGCTTTATGATGTCTATGAACTGGAATGAGTTTTTTATGTATGAGGTGATGGATTCTGCATAGGGCTGTAGTTGTTTGGTGAGAAATTTGGCTAAGTTTTGTAGAGGTGAGCCTATGGAGCTGACTATGGGTCTAAGTGGGGTTCCTTCTTTGTGTATCTTGGGGAGACCATAAAGCTTAGGGCATCTGGATGATTTCTCTCTGGGTATGATTCTTTGCTGAATCTTTTCGCTGATGGGGGAGGCTTTTATTTTGGATCTGGTGGTTTTTTCCAGGTAGGTGGTGGGGTCTGTGTTTAGGGGTTTGTATATGGAGTCTTGGAGTAGGTTGTTTAATTTGGTTTGGTAGTCAGATGTGTTCATAACCACCGTGGCATTGCCCTTGTCTGCTGGTAGGATTATTATGCTGGTGTCTTCTTTCAGGTTAAGTAGTGCTGTCTGTTCCTCTTTGGGTAAGTTACTTTTGGGTGGCTTGCTGGTGCAGAGGATGTTGGTGATTTTGAGTCTGATTCTGTTTGCATCGTCGGGGTTGATTTTGGTCAGGCTGGTTTCAACTCCGCATATAATGGTTTCAGTGGGGATGCTTTTGGGAGCGACTGCAAAGTTGAATCCTTTGGAAAGGACATTGGTTTCGGGCATTACTGTCTTGTTCCTTTTTGTATCTCATGGGGTTTTGTTATATCTCCATTAACAATTATTCGTGCTTTCTGTGAAGTGTAAATCAATCTTTCCCATTTTATAAGCTTCTTTCCAAAATCTATATTTTCCAAAACCTTGAACAAGAAAGCCCAGTTCAAATTGTCAAAGGCCTTCTCTGCATCTAAGAAGATCAATACAGTCTGTTTTTCGTTATGTTGTTCCAAACATTCTAAAATACCCAACACATTTCTAACATTGCCCTTTAACTGTCTTTTAGGTAAAAACCCACATTGATCCTCGTCAATAAATACTTGCAAAATTATTTTCAGGTTATCAACTAGAACAAGGGTGTCAAACTCGATTTCATTGAGGACTGCATCAGGGTCAAAGGTGGGTTTCAGCAGGTACTGAACAATTCTGGAGAACTGGTAGCGAAAATTTTGAGTAGTTCAGAGAACCGGTAGTAAAAATTCTGATTGGCCCCAACCCCCATCTATTCTCTGCCTCCCAAGTCCCAGCTGATCGAGAGGAAATGGGGATTTTGAAGTAACCTTCCCCTGGATTGGGAAGGGAATGGAGATTTTACAATATCCTTCTACTGGAGTGGGGTGGGAATGGAGATTTTACAGTATCCTTCCCCTCCCATGCCCACCAAGCCACGCCCACCAAGCTACGCCCACAGAACTGGTAGTAAAAAGATTTGAAACCCACCACTGATCAGGGTTGTTTTTGACCTTGGGTGGGCTGTGGGGGGCATGGCCATCTTAACGTCACTCATGCCAGGGGCTCCCGAGCTCCATTTTCACTGGCAGAGGCACCGCAGGCTGGTCCTTTGCTGTTTCCGGGGAGGACCCACGAGCCAGATCTAAGCACCATGTGGCTTGGATCCGACCCACAGGCCTTGAGTTTGACACTGCAACAATAACTGAATAATTACTGCAAGTTGTTCCCAATTAAAATAACTAGAAATAGAATAATTGTGAACAACTTGCAGTGATTATCCAGTAATGATATAGGTCTATAATTTCCTGTTAAAGTCAGATCTTGTCCCTCTTTGAGTATTGGCGGCACAGCAGACTAAAGTGCTATTAAGTAGCACCAGCTGCCTGCAATTACTGCAAGTTCAAATCTCACCAGGCTCAAGATTGACTCAGACTTCCATCCTTTCGAGGTAGGTAAAATGAAGACCCGGATTGTGGGGGCGATAAGCTGACTTTGTATAAAAAAGAACACCGCTTGGGGGGGGGCGAAAGCCCTACTAAGCAGGTATATACAAAAGTATGAAGGTTATTGCTTAACGCATTGTAAGCTGCCCTGAGTCTCCGCAGAAGGGTGGCATATAAATCGAACCAATAAATAAATAGATAAATAAATAAATAATGCTACTGGCCTTCTTCCAGCTCTCTGATATATTTCCTCCCTGTAGGATTGAGTTCATAATTTTTGTAAAGTATGCAAAAGTTCACCTTCAAAACATTTCTAATAAGACCCTGATATTCCATCTAGTCCAGGAACTTGTCTAGTTTAATTTTTTTTATAGCTTCAGAAACTTTTCTTATTGTTATATAGGAGTCCTCCACTTACAACCACACTTGGCACCAGAATTTTGGTCACTAAGTGATACAGTCATAAAGAGAGATATCACATGACTATGTCATTTAGCAACTTCAATCCCAGTAGTCCTGACTGCTGTAGTTTACCAGAAAATTGTGGGTCATTAAGCAGAGGGAATCTTATGTAAGGAACTCGGGGGGGGGGGGGGGGGGGTTTGCCATGGGTGTTGGGGAAGGCCCTGGGAGACCGCACGTAGATTGTGGGAAGTGCTGCTGTGATTTGTGATTCTCCAAATTGCATGCACCATTCCTTTTCCAAATCGAGTGATTATTTGGAGAAGAAGTGGAAGAATTTGGAGAATAAGATCTTCCAAAGCACTGGAAGAACAGGACTCTTGCTGTTCTCCAAATTGCGGGCCTATTTTGGTGAGACGTAAGGAGGACCAAAAGGTTTCTGAAGGATTACTGCAGTGGCACAGTGGTTAGAATGCAGTACTGTAGGCTACTTCTGCTGACTGCTGGCTGCCTGCAATTTGGCAGTTTGAATCTCACCAGGCTCAAGGTTGACTCAGCCTTCCATCCCTCCGAGGTCGGTAAAATCAGGACCCAGATTGTTGGGGGGCAATATGTTGCCTTTGTAAACCGCTTAGAGAGGGTTGTAAAGCACTGTAAAGGTGTATATAAGACTAAGTGCTATTGCTATTGCGAGAATGTAAGGCTATGTAAGGTTTGGAGAAGGGTGTGGGTGTGAGGCAGCGAAGATCAGTAGGGTGTAACAGAGCCTAGGGAGTGCAGGGCAGCAGGGGCAACTAAGGCTTTGCACAATGGTGCTGGCATGGCTGGCTGCAGTGTGGGGCTTGAGGAGACATTTCTCAGTGGCGGCAGCAGCAGTGCTGAGGCTAAAGTAGAGACTAAGGGCAGGACTGAAAACCTTGGACCTCCATTTTATTCCCCTGTCCACATGCTGCTATCAAGTGCCACTGTCAGTGTGGTCAAAAACGCAAAGATAATTGAAGATAGGTGGTTGGGAAAATTGCAGTGCCCCATGATTGGAACTGCAGATGGGCTGCCAAGTGTCCAAATTTTGATCATGTGACTGCAGAAATGCTGCAGTGACCACAACTTCAGGCATGGGTCGTAAGTCCTTTTTTCTGCATCATTATAACTTCAAACCGTCATTGAACAAATGGTTGTAAATCAAGGATTACTTATTAGTCCATCTATATTCTGTCTCTGTTCCTCTGTAATTCTCGATAAATGTTATTTCTTTAGATATTTGGGGCATAATCAAAGCCATTATCAAAACTTTAGTACTGTATATATTAACTTCCACCCCAACAAATCTACCATGTTCAGCAGTCAGTACAAATTCTGACTTTTTATTTGGGGGTTTATACACAAAATAACTTCATTTATTTCCTTTTTTTTGTACCTATTGAAATAAATTATTCACTCAAAATTTGTATAATTCAAATATTGCATGTCCTTTTTTCTAATATGTGTCTCTTATAGGTGAATTATAACTTGTTTTAATTTTTTTTAAACAATTATTGTTTTTTTCTGTTTTGGGGAGCATTTGTTTCATTTATATTTTATGTTAAGCAATTGTGATCTATAATTAAGCCCCAAATTTAGATCAATACCTGTAGTTCCTAGTTCAGTATCATTCCTTTGTTTCCTGTTGCACCTGTTGCAGTTTTGATTAATCTGCTCTGATACCTCCATTTAAATATCCTTAAATTCCTCATTGAATTTTTCTAGAAATTCCCTTGCTTTCTGGATAGTATTCAATCAAAACCTTGCTGTTTAAAAGCAAAAAAATCACACTTTCTAATTTGTCCTATCAAAATATGATGTTTCTGCTTTAATCTCTCAAACTCTTTTGTCTTATGCAAAATACTAAAAGGAATTTCTTTAAGAATGATTATATCCAGTGGTGAAATCCAATTTTTTTTACTACCAGTTCTGTGGGCATGGCTTGGTGGGCGTGGTGTGGCTTGGTGGGCATGGCAGGGGAAGGATACTGCAAAATTCCCATTCCCTCCCCATTCCTGGGGGAAGGATATTGCAAAATCTCCATTCCCATCCCACTCTGGGGCCAGCCAGAGGTGGTATTTGCCAGTTCTCCGAACTACTCAAAATGTCTGCTATTGGTTCTCTGAACTGCTCAAAATTTCCGCTACTAGTTCTCCAGAAACTGTCAGAACCTGCTAGATTTCACCCGATTATATCTGTATTATCAATATTAAGTTTTGTAGTAAATTATTCATTCCTTGTCTTTTCCCTGGCAAAGTGTACCAAAACATCCCTTGGAATATTTTCTATTCTTACAAATCTTATATTTATTCTATGTGTTAATTTCTGCCTTTATATCCTTCACATCCAAGAAGAATTTAATTATTTATTTATTTATTTATTTATTTATTTATTTATTTATTTATTATTTCAATTTGTATACTGCCCTACTCCCGAAGGACTCAGGGCGGTGAACAGCCATAGAATAAAACATATGAATACAAAATTTAAAATAAAATAAAACGAATTAAATAATTTGGCTGAAAATTTAAAACGCCAATAATTTAAGACCGAATTTAAAATTTCCATTTAAAATGGGGAGAAACTTAGGTCAGGCCAGCTTGATGAAATAAGAACGTCTTGAGCGCGCGACAGAAGGTACGCAGATCCTGGATCCTTCGTATCTCCAGGGGGAGCTCATTCCAGAGAGTATAATAATTTTCCTCTCTATTATTCTTCTCTCTATTATTTTCTGTTACGAGTAAATGCCTAACTGTGTATATACCATTGCATAGACTGACCCACTGATCCCTCCTCCCTCACTTAGCCCTTCTCATAACCCCTCCTTACCTTGACTCCACCTCCTCCATATATAAGGCTGTGCGCAGAAGTCCAGGACCAGTTCAAAATGAGTATCTGAATAGAAAGAAATGGAGTAAATAAATACATTGAACTCAAAGCCTATCGTGTCTGTGATTATTGGGCAAGATCCTTGGAAAACTTACTTATCAAAATGGTAGCAAAGGATGGTTATGCCCAATAAACAGAACCAAAATCGGAAATGGAAGGAAGGATGAACACAAGGTCCACCACCAGGCTGATGGCAGAGCTGGAGGAACTGGACCAAACAAACAGAACCGTGAGGCCAAAAGAAAGTGCAGCCAGGCACGCCAGAGACAGATCACCCGAGAGAGATGAACTAAAGGACATCATACAGAAAATGATAGACGCCTCCATAAGCAAGGATGAACTCATCGCGAAGCTCCGGGACCTTCTAGATGACCAGGGAGCAGCGATGAGCCCCCAGGAGCAAGACCACGAGGCTGCCAGACCGGTAAGACAGAGATACCCCCTGGCAGAGGCCCAAGAGCCAAACGGTTCCATTTTCGAGCCATGCTCCGGGCGGCCATCTTGGGATGGCCACCAACCAATAGGGAGCCAGGATTCAAATCCAATGGCGCCAAATGAAAGAAACCCCAGAACAAATGGGGGAACAGCCAAAGGCACCCCAGAAGGGACACACCAAGGCATCTGGAGCTCGCCTCCCGAGCTCGAAGCCAGAAAGACACCCGAGGCCCCAGCAGCCACGATAGGTCCTGCACGCAACCCCTTCACGCCAGCCACGCACCCCAGAGACACCGCCGCGAACCGAGGGGGCTACGGGGGGGGCATCGATGATAGCACACACCCCCAGATACTCCACACGATGACCAGCCCCCATGAAGACAACCGCAAGGCACCAACTACGTTTGAATCATGCAGATGGCAGGACTCGAACCCAGCACCCGCAGCACCAAGCATAAGAGGCCCGAGGGGAAGAGGCCACACCTGCTACTCAACCCCCATGCGGCCTCCGCCCGGCCTACTCACGTGCCCAGGGACCAGCAATCAAGGATCGGGGCCCACCACAGCCGTCACGCCTCAGAACCTCAGAAGTCCTCGACTTACGACCGCCTCGCCTCCTCGCCTCTCTCCAGCTCCCTGCATGGATCCGGACGCCCAGCGATGGATGCCTGCCTCCAGAGATGAAGCCAGACACCCCAGCTGGGAGGCCCAACTGGAGGCCTAGGCCGAGGCCTAAGAGCAGCAACAGCCAGCCACTCCCCCATCGGCTACAGTAACGAAATGGGCCTCGCACATGCTCAGTTGGCTCCAGCAAGAAGAGAAGGAGGGAACATAAATCCAGGTCTGTACAGAGCTGCAAACTGCATACCCAAGCTATATTGTGAGTTCCCCCACCTGAGACACCATGGGCAGCAACAGACTGTGAGTAATTCATCACACAACTCAGGGAATTTACCAGCTAACTTTCCCACCCTTAAATTAGATGGATCGAACCTTATGCAGTGGAATCACCAACTCCAGGTTTTATTTTTAAAAGAGGATCTACTGTTTTTAGTTGATGACCCCCCCCACAAAACCTTGGACTTTAGAAACAGATTGCTTTCATCACAGGGCTTACTATTTAACTATAGCAAGTATCCCACCAGGTGTATACCCCAGCCTAAGCCATTATCTGACTGTGTCTGAGATACAGCAGATAATATTTAATCTGCTCTATAGTAAAAGCACTGCCACCACAGCAAGGATATCCAGGGAATTCCACTCTGCCAGGCATAAAGCAGGGACTCCCATGGGTGAACATATACTGAACCTGAATGCCACAAGAACTGAACTGATACAAAGAGGGGAGGATATATCCGAAGAGAGCATGAAGAGCATTGTCATTAACTCCCTGGACTCCAGCTGGGACAATTTTATAATGCAGCTGGATAGCATAAGCTTAGGCCACCTCATACTCGAGTCACTGACAAATAGGATAATAGCAGAAGATAGCTTAAGGAGGGACCGCTCCATCAGCCGCAGGGACAGCAGGCCAACTAAGAAAGTTGAGTTCCAAACCAGGAACCTAGACCACCCAGAATGCTTCACTTGTGGCTCAAAGAACCACTACAAACGGGATTGCCCAAGAAACTCAAGGGGAAGGGACCACACCTACCAAAGGGAAAGGGAAGGCAGGAGGCCAGGGCTCCCCGATAGATCCCCATCAGACAACAGATACAGGCGCAGAGACTCCCCCGACCCAAGGAACAGAAGGGGAAGTAGGGACAGCTCTAGGGAGAGCCGACCAGGGTCCATGTATGGGATCGGGGAGAACACACACACACACTCACAAACCAGAGAAGGAGAAGCATGGCTCATCGACTCGGGAGCCACCAACCACACAACTCATGACATAAAGATACTGACCTCAGAGGAAAACTACCACATTAAGGTGGCCAATCAAAACAAGGTCCTAGTGACAGGGAGAGGAAACATGTTCATAAGCGGAATAGGCAAAGTAGAGGGGGTATTACTCATACCCGAAATACCCCACAACATTTTAGCACCGCTTAAACTGAGCAAGGACATGGGCATAGAGATCACCTTCAAAGAGGGAGAAGCCTACCTGACCAGAGACAGGGAAAGCATCGGCAAAATAGTCATTAATGGAGGGCTAACATACCTCCACCCTAAAAGGAATAACCAGACCCAAGTTATCGCCCAACTAGAAAACACTGAGAATAAAGTCAACACCCACGTTGAGGCAGAGGGGGGCAGGGAAGGCGACCCCACCGAAGACAACACGACACACAGAGGGAAATTGCTAATAGGCAAACCCATTCACGATAACTGCGCCCATTTGCTACATAGAAAATTGGGCCATGCCAGCTTCCCAGTCATCCAAAAAATGACAGAATGTACCAGTGATTTGAAAATAAAAAACTGCAAAAACTACTTAGAGTGTTCTATATGTAAATCATCTAAGTTAAAAACCAAACCCAGACCTAGAAAAGCCACCCGTACTACCAATTCTATCTTCCACCTGGTACATATGGACATTGTGGGCCCCATGAAGCCCTCTATAAAATATAAAAGGAGATATTTTCTGACAATAGTGGACGACTACAGCCGCTATGGCTTTGTGTATACCATTAATCATAAAGACGAGGTATTCCAAAAATTTAAAGAGTTTTATAAGAGAGTGGAAACGCAACACAACACAAAGATAAGGCAAATAATGACAGATAGGGGGTCTGAGTTCTTATCGAGGGAATTCTCAAACTGGTCAAAGATGCACGGGATAATACACTACAAGACTTCCCCCTTTTCCACGTTCCAAAATGGAGTCGTAGAGAAGAGGAATGGAGTCCTACAAACAACGATGAGATGCGCCCTAGAGGATGCGGGGCTAGGACAGCCATTCTGGGCGGAAGCTCTCAACTACTCAAATTATACACTGAACAGACTCTGGTCTAGCGTAATAGGGAAAACACCTTATGAGGTGATGTACGACCGAAAACCAAAGATTGCGCACCTGCACATATTTGGAGTCACGGCGGATGTGCACATCCCCAGGCAACTGAGGCAAAAAGGAGACAAGGTCTCCAGGAGATTAAGGTTCATGGGGTGCGAACCAGGCACAAAAGGCTATAGATTCATTGACAGGGACAACAGGTTCATCGTATCCAGAACAGCGGTGTTCCACGAGAACGCCAACTGGTCTAAGATACACCTCAACGAGACACTCATCAGACAGGAAGACACAAACGAATCAAGGGACAAAAGCAAACCCATCACTTTAGAAGCAAATACACAAGACAGACAAAGACCAAGACACCATGAGGTAGCCACCAAGGGGTGGAAGGAAGACCATCCCATCATCAAGATAGACACGGTCACAGAGAAGGAGGCCAAATACATGCACGACACCGACACAAGACCCATGAGACCTATCAGACCCAACAGAAACAAAATGCCCAAGAGATTTGAAGATTATGTCATGTCCATTCACCCAAATAGAACAACACCCAACTCATACGAAGAAATCATTAGTCTGCCACAGGTAGAGAGAGATAAGTGGGAGCAAGCTATGGAAAGGGAGATGGCTAGCCTGCGCGAACTGAATGTGTACACCCCCTCTAAGGTCCCAGCCGATAAGACACTCATAGGCACGAAGTGGGTTTTCAAAATCAAGGAACTCGAAGACAACAAGGCCCTCTACAAGGCTAGACTCGTAGCTCAGGGGTTCGCCCAAAGGTATCCAGACGACTACACGGATACCTACTCACCCACAGTTAGGGCAGAAAGTGTCAAAAGCGCCCTAGTAGTTGCATCTATCTTAGGTCTAGAAGTCTACCAATTTGACGTTCAAACCGCATACCTCCATGCGAAGTTAGACAAAGAAATATATGTCAGGGCACCCCCAGGGAAAGGCGCGAAAGAGGGAGTCACTTGGCTACTAAACAAAAGTTTGTACGGTTTAAGACAGTCCGGGAAAAGATGGTATGAATGCCTAGCCAAAACACTCAGGGACATGGGTTTTACCGCCACATCAGCAGACCTCTGCCTCTTCGCCAAGAGGGAGGGCACATCGGTCGAATACGCACTCGTTTACGTAGACAACATCCTGTACATGGGGCAGCACAAGCAAAATTGCGATAAATTCGCCAGAGAACTGGGGAAACAATTCACACTCAAGACCCTAGGGAAAGTCAATAAATATCTAGGAGTACAAATCGAGAAAACAGAGAACGGGTTCAAGGTTTCTCAAAAGGAGAAAATATTAGAACTTATACATAGATGCAACATGAGGGACGCTAAGTCATGCGAAACCCCCATGCAAACAGACTTCTTGAAACATATGCACGAAGAGGGGGAGTCATTTAAGGACAACACCTTGTATAGATCTGTCATTGGATCCCTCCTGTATATTGCCAATTGGACAAGGCCCGATATCAGCTTAGCTGTTAATTTATTATCCAGACATGTCCGTGAACCCAAGGTATACCACTGGGAAGGGGTGAAGCGAGTAATCAGGTACCTGAAACATAGCATAGACGCGTACCTATGCCTGGAACCATCCAAATCCAAAGAACCGGCGCTGACCTGCTATGCGGACGCTGACTGGGCAGGTGATACCAAGAGCAGGAAAAGCACATCAGGTTACGTGTTCCTCATCAATAACTGCCCAG
This sequence comes from Arizona elegans, assembly GCA_022577455.1. Taxonomy (NCBI): domain Eukaryota; kingdom Metazoa; phylum Chordata; class Lepidosauria; order Squamata; family Colubridae; genus Arizona; species Arizona elegans. The sequence continues at coordinate 13,754,424 of JAKOOJ010000002.1, read as the reverse complement.
TATACTGGTATACCGGCAAACAGAACCTGGTTGCCACATCCACGGCAGAAGCAGAGTACATCTGCCTATCAAAGGCAGCTAACAGTTTAGTGTGGTTCGATGACCTGCTCTCTGAAATATGGACCGAACCGGCTTACCCTATAACTATCCACGAGGACAATAAAGCAGCCATAGACATCTCCAACGCGGAAGCAGTGGGTCAGAGGTCCAGACATATCGACATCAAGCATAAGCATGTCAGGCAGTTATCAAATGTAGGTTTTATTAGGGCCGTACATTATGAAACCTCTGAGCAAGTCGCGGACATTCTAACGAAACCATTACCAAACAAGCAACACACATATCTCACATCAAAACTGGGGGTGACCATGTTGGGTACAGAATCAACCCCGAATGTTAGGCATTTAGAGGGGGATTTGTTACGAGTAAATGCCTAACTGTGTATATACCATTGCATAGACTGACCCACTGATCCCTCCTCCCTCACTTAGCCCTTCTCATAACCCCTCCTTACCTTGACTCCACCTCCTCCCTATATAAGGCTGTGCGCAGAAGTCCAGGACCAGTTCAAAATGAGTATCTGAATAGAAAGAAATGGAGTAAATAAATACATTGAACTCAAAGCCTATCGTGTCTGTGATTATTGGGCAAGATCCTTGGAAAACTTACTTATCATTTTCACCAGAACCCTCTGGGATTTCTTTAAATCTCAAACAAAAGTCCTTCTCCCTCAATTCCAACATAGTCATATTATCTAGTTCTCTTTTCAATTCTGTGGCTTTAATTTCTGTCTTACTCTCCAGAATTTCCACTTTGTCATTAATTTGTTTTACGTTTCTAGACTCTAGTTTTATAGAGCTTCCCATCTTTTCCCGTCTTTCGTCCATCTTTTTCAAAAGCTGTCAATTTAGTATCAAGTGATTCATCTAACTTACCGCCCAGTTACTCAGACATTTTCTGAAGCAAAGCTGGTGTAAATCTCTCTCTGCTTATTGCTGTTACAATGCTCTCCTGCCCCCCATTCTTGCCACTTTCCTGGTGGTTGCCATCGAGATATAATCCAAAAATGAAAGTGTTGCAGGAAGTTAGCACCCACCCCTCTCCTAGGAAAATGGGATATTTTAGGAAAAATTAAAAAGGGCAGAATATTTCCCCTAAAAGGGAGGCAGAAACTCAGCCCCCCATCTTTGTCAATGGGCCATTAAGGCCTGGGCCACTCTATTCTACATAACAAAGATCTACCTCCTTCAGGCAGAGTCATAGTAAGAATTGCCCAAAGCCCTTTCATTACATTATCACTCAGCAAGAGTTAACCAAGCCTGGGATTAAAAAGAAAACCTACAAAGTTACCCCTGCATGGCCCCATGGGAATCTGACAACCAATCAGAACACAAGTTCAAATTCAAAGTCTAACCGAAGGCATAAAACCCAGGCACTCTCAGCATCTCTGCCCTTTTTGCCCAGGATCTCAAGCCATATCCTATTCATCATTAAACCTTCTTTCTAAGCAACTTCCATGAATCCAGTGTCTTTTTCCCCCACTTGGAACTGAACCCAGATGAACATTTCTTCCAACAGCGTGTAAAACAAGGGAAAAAGAAAAGGCAAGCTTCCCTCTTTATTTTCTCTTTTGTCTTACTGTGCTTGTCTTACTGTGATTACAGTTTAATCAGAAACGAAACTCTATAATTATAGTCAGCATCACAATCTGGCTCATATTATCCACTGTAGGAAGTTAGCACCCACCCCTTTCCTGGAAGAGTGAAATATTTTAGGAAATATGAAAAAGGCAGAATATTATATTTCCCTGGATGAGAAATATGAGAAGCATATTTTACAGACAAAGCAGCTCCCACCTTCCTGCCCCCCACTCTTTGTCAATGGGCCATTAAGGCCTGGGCCAGTCTATTCTACATAACAAAGATCTACCTCCTTCAGGCAGAGCCATAGTAGGAATTGCCAAAGATAGGATTAGCCCTCTACACAATAGCAGCAGAAACTCACCACATGTGACCTGGGAAGCACATGTGACCATCAGCCAGCAAGGCCCCCACCCCCTGGGAGTCTGACAACCAATCAGGATACTCTTTCGGGGCCCCAAGAAATGCAGAGCCAGAGAGAGCATAAAAACCCGAGGATTTACTGTATCTGCCCCCTTTTCTGTTCAGGAACTCAAACCATGTGATCCTCTCCACCATTAAACTGTCTTTCCAAGCAGTCTCCATGTTTCCAGTGTCTTTTTCCCCACTTGGAGCAGAACCTAGAAGGATGTTTCTTCCAACACCACTATTATCTGCACTCTTCAGTAGTAAACAAAAACATTTCCATGAAGATTCAGTTCGCTTGTGTGATTTTATTTCAAAAGCAGTTTCAGCAAAAATAAACTTTCAAATTAACTGTCCCCTTTATTTATTTTAAACTTTCTTACATTTACTTTTTGTTTAGCCTTTTGACAAAAGTTTTTTTAAACCATTTTTCTTTATTCCTTTGTAATCCAGAAAAAAACCCACCTCACAAAGTGGAATTTTCCTATCCTTTTGCTCAGAAAAATCTCTCTTTATCTGTAAATTGGTTATATTTGAAAGTGCTCAAGAAATGAAGCTTGTGTAAACCTTGTATTCATATAGGCTGAATTATGGCTGCAGTGAAATGCCTCAAATGTCAGTTGCTCAACTCATGAGTCAACTGCAAAAACTTACTAGTTCCTGCAGTCCAGTCATGAGGAGCAGCTGTCTGGAATGCAAATGGGTGATCTCATGATCTCTCTCTTTTATGGAGAGACTTTGCTGAGCAGAATTCACAATCCAGCTGCCATCTCTGCTGCAGTGCTGTTCCTATTCCTTCAGGGACATCTAGTTCATGATGAACAGCTCACTTTATCTCTTTTTTTTTTTGATTAGGCATTTTCTTTAGACTATTGTGAGACTGCTTAGGACATTTTTATTTTTAGCAAAGCATTTCTCCAGAAATACATGACATTTGCTTAATCTGCTGCACTGTACTTAGATGTGGGTTGGATGGCATGACAATCAAATAGTATTCATTGGGGTTTTTCTTCATCAAACTGCACTTACTCTCTCAATCTTTTATACTTTGGAACATTAATTATTTAAATGACAAGACAGAAGAAATGTTTCAAAATGGCATGTGAAAAAAAAATTCAGGTAGATAACTAATCCTCCAGAAGAAAATCTGAAAATCTTGGTAAATCTAATTCTAACCAGAGTGCAGCACTTGGAACGATAAAAGACTTTTAAAAACTTTGCCTAGGAACTTGGTCTGAATGACCTCCAAGACACAGGCCTACTTTCTAGGCTAAGTTCCATCACAAGAGAGTTATACCAAAGACCTGGCAACACAAGCCTTTATGACAGCTGGAAAATAATGGGCTCTCTTGGTGTGAAAGAAGGACAACGCAGCAACTAAATTCCTTTGTGTAATCTGAGCAACATATAAAAAATGAGCCTTGCAGTTGCCCAAGGACATTAGGTAAGTCATTTAATTAATGCAGAGCAACACATTACCTCTGCAAAATTACTGCAATTAGGACCTTTGTGCCAGTTAATCAACAACTTTATTTAAATTCAGATTAACACTGGATTTTAAAGGAAATTTTCTGGGTCTTTGAATTATCATGTTGTATATGCCCAATAGTGTGGAGTTGGTAAAAAAAATACTGTATTTTTCAGAGTATAAGACACACTTCCCGCTCCCCAAAAAGAGGCTGAAAATTTGGGTGAGTCTTATACTCCGAATATAGCTTTTTTGAAGCTTTTTTTCAGCCCTAATGAGGTGTTAGCAAGTGAAGCGATCTTCCGGGCTTAGCCTGCTTTTCTCATTGCTGCTTCCTCTGACAATCAGCTGTACATTAGAAGATGTTTTTCAGCCCTAATGAGGCACTAGCAAGCAAAGTGATCTTCCGCTTTCGCCTGCTTTTCTCATTGATTCTCTCTCCAAAGATCAGCTGTGCTTTTGAAGCTGTTTTTTATTCCCAACCCGGCATACGCATGCTCAAAACCAGTGAACTAATGTGCTGAAGCTGACCAGACTAAGGACGCTAGCCAGATGAATACCTGATAGGCAGAATTCCCCCCCTCCTATTTTCCTCCCCAAAAACAAAGGTGCGTCTTATACTCCGAAAAATACGGTATCCCATAGTTTGTTTTGTCTAAGAAGAATGTTGGTTGAAGTCAGGGAAATTCTGGTGTACATAACATCACAAACCTGAATTATTCTAAGCCTAGGACAGAAAACCAAACATTTGTAATTTCCATCAATAGTAAGGTTCGCGTTAATTCTGAATATACACAAATCTTTTGAAAATCATCAGCCTGACAGGAAGAATCTTTATAAATTAATCTGTATACAGCAGGTTCAAACTAGGAGTATAAAGTAGAAGTTTTGATTATGAGAGCCAATCTAGCAGCTGGCATTTCTAGTTTCAGACTTAATTAAGCAACTCCTGGATTACAGCAGCTTTAATCCATCATTAAAACAAAATTATCAGTCTTTTAAAAACCAGCAAAAGGAAAGAACAAAAGAAGCCCCAAACAATTAGCAAACAAAGTGAAGCAACAGAATCAAAACATGTTTAAAATTAAAGATATATTCACTTGTGGGTGGAACACAATATAGAAGATTATATAACCCTTTGGGCAAATGATTCCCCAAAGAAAAGCTTTTTCTCATATATTGCCATATCAGAACAAATGGTGCATGTACCAGAGTCCTGCAAAAAGTGCTCTTAAGGATAGGTTTAAAGTTGTAAGTAGCATTTTATATACATTGAGGTTACCTAGTTTTCATTTCAATACAAGGAAAATGTTCCTGATGGTCAATTCAGTTTTAATTTATTATGGCCGTTTGCTAACAACTAAATGCAAAAACATGGAAAGATCAAAGCAAAAAAGCAAACAATAAAATATATTGTAAGTATACACATATTTTTCGCTTATTATGCCCTGCAGATAACCTGCTGCAGTCTTGAAGTTACACATTATGCATAGAAGACCTTGTCTGCAAGAACTGAATCAACACATAGAAGTAATCTGAATGGCTGGAGATTGATGCTGTTGAAGATGATGATATTGGTGCCTTGTCAAACAAAATCTATAGTCAAAAATAACGGGTAATCAATTCAACCTCATCTGTGTCACAGGGATAAAAACAAATGTGCTACAGGAAGACCCAAAGGTGCCTTTCCAAAAGGTAACTGGACTTTCTTGAACTTTAATTCCGAACTGAAGAAGCTTCTTGGCTGAGAAACAAAATGTTTTCAAGGAAAAAAACCAAGAAAGTCCAGTTGCCTTTGTTCCATGACTTGGATGATTGACAAACTCCATAGACAAGCTATAGGAAGAATATTACAATATCTGCCCCATATACAACATGCCCGTATTTTTCGGAGTATAAGACACACCTTTTTACCCCCCAAAAGAGGGTGAAAATCTGGGTATGTCTTATAGTCCGAATATAGTCCCACCTGAAAAAAGCCTCTGAAACCTCCGTTTGAGAGGCTGAACAAAACCTCTTAAATGGAGGTTTCAGAGGTTTTGTTCAGCCTCTCAAACGGAGGTTTCAGAGGCTGAAAAAAAAAAGCAAGGTGCAAAGCTCACAACCAACGAACGTGTTGCTAAAGTTCATCTCTGGGAAGAGCTGATTGGGGGTATTCCGGGAGGCCAATCCACCCCCAATCAGCTTTTTTCTTATTTTCCTCCCCCCAAAACTAAGGTGCGTTTTATACTCTGGTGTGTCTTATAGTCCAAAAAATATGATACTAAGGAGAGCATTGCAATGTCCCCTAGTAAAAAACTTATTGGTATTTTTGATGTTATCAGAATAGGAAGGTAAGGATGGCATATTTCTCTCACTAAATATTTTTGGTGTCTTGCAATACTTAGCTCAAATTATACTGTAATTCAGTTTGTAGATGTATTTTTGCTTGGGACCCGCCAAGGTTACATCGAGCAATCTGGGAAAATCAATTCCTGCTTCAGGGACTTCTTCCATTAGACTGAAATGTGTCAAACAAAATAGAACTGCTGATAAATGATCTTGAGCCAATAATTAAAAGCAATTATCCAAACTCTTTTTTCTCAATCTAATCAGCAGCTTAGCCTAAGGACTGCATTAGAAATATGATTAGGAGTGCCAAATATATAACAGAAATCTAGATCATATACATTCAAGTGATCTAAAGTTAGGATATGATCTGGATGCTGTCCAGAATAATACATAGTTGTGCTAAGGCTGTTGCCTGGGAAAGTTTTTCAGCCACAGCCAATGCCTATTACAGGGTTTTCAATTTTGGCAAGTTTAAGACATTTGGACTTCAACATCCCAAAATTCCCTAGCCACCATGTGACTGATGATGCTGTAAAAGTTATAAAATAGTTCTTTTGGTCAAATTGAAGGCATAAACAGCACTACGGCTCCTTCTTCCGAGTTTCTTGAACAGTTAAACTTTTTTTAACCTGTGACCATTAAGGATCCATCTGAAAATTTTACATATAATAAAAAAAAACTATCTTGGTTCCTTAGGAATTAGCTGTAAAATGCTCCTCGTGACAATGCTGAATAAAGGCAGGAATAGTTTTCTTTACACCAATACAGGCCTGGGATAAAATAGCAGCAGCAGCCACTTACAATTGAATTGAAAGATATACAGTATATTCTCCAATTTGGGAGCAAAGCTGTTTATAGATTTAAACTGCTGCTGTTGTTGTTAGTTGCGAAGTCGTGTCCGACCCATCACAACCCCATGGACAACGTTCCTCCAGGCCTTCCTGTCCTCTACCATCCTCTGGAGTCCATTTAAGCTCATGCCTACTGCTTCAGTGACTCCATCCAGCCACCTTCTTCTCTGCCATCCCCTTCTTTTGCTCTCAATCTTTCCAAGCATTAGGTTCTTCTCCAGTGAGTCCTTCCTTCTCATTAGGTGGCCAAAGTATTTGAGTTTTATCTTCAGGATCTGGCCTTCTAAAGAGCAGTCAGGGTTGATCTCCTCTAGGACTGACTGGTTTGAACTGCTTGCAGTCCAAGGGACTCACAGGAGTCTTCTCCAGCACCATAGTTCAAAGGCCTCAATTCTTTGGCTCTAAAAACTGCTGTATGAAGGAATTAATAGGCAGATGGCTGCTTATATGAAGGTCAAACTAGATTTGGATGGAAGGCCTGCATTGTTATATCAGACTCACATAACAGACCTTTTATGTGACCTATGAAAAAGAAATAGAAGGCATTTAACAATTGAATTGTTTCTCAGTTTAGATCACGGTGACCTGTATGACATAGAATCCATCACATTACAATCATTAATAGTTGCAAGCATTTTGCTCTTGGGTCTAGCAGCATGTTTATCAATAAGATGCTGCCAAACCAGGCAACAATGCATGATCAAATTGCTGAATCTATATCTAGTTTGTTCCTTCTTCAAAACTTTCATCTGGATAATCCAGATTTCTGATTGCCAATGGTTGCTAGATGCATAACTTGCATCTTATTGATGCCATTGAGAAAACGAATTATCAGAGTAATCTCTGAACAAAGAACTCAGTTGTGCTCATTAATTGTGGTTTTTTAAGAGAAAGAAGCTTAACAGTCAAACGAAGGTGATGAATTCAGTGAAGCCCCAGATTTATCCTTATTTGGCACAACCTCAAAACTTCATAGAAGGAAAGCTTCACAACGTACTAGACAGCAAATTATAGAATATAGCTTTCTTCATGTTTGATATTTGGTAGCTACTTGAAAAAAAATGATTCCCCACCCCTTTTAGTACCCATAATATAATTCCCATCTTCATTCTCTTTTTCCTGATCGTTATTTTAGTTTGAGAACATAACACCATCATTAGACAACCCACCTGTTCATTTTGTCTCAGTTTCATTTCAGCACAGCTGTTTATTGTTTTCAGTTATTTTTATTTATTTATATTTTATTTTATTGCAATTTATATGCCGCCCTTCTCCAGAAGGACTCAGGGCGGCTTACAAGATAAAAATTCAACAATGTGAATTAAATATAAATTAAAATCCAATTAAAAATAATTAAAATTATTACAATGTAAAACATTTTTAATAACAACAGTTATTAGCATCTTGAATATATTTTAAGTAACAGAAAGAAAGAAAGTGCTTTTTGTCTATGATAAAACAATAATTATTTATTAAGTTTTGTTCTAAGCTTTAAATAATTGGATTAGTGCGGTGATCTCAATCATTGACACACACACACAAAAGAACTGGGCTTAGATTGCATGGATGTAACTTCCATCTTGACTTTTTTTGACCCCTCCATGGACACCTCCCAGCCCCAATATGTACCTTTTTATATTGTTAATGTCACTCATCTCTTTTTTTAGTTCTAATTTCTTAGCATAAAGTTCTAAAGCTCTCCCAATGTATTCCTCCTCATTCTTAAGGTCCCGAGTTTTTAATTCATATTGCTTCTTTGCCAGCAGTAATCATCTTTCTCTTCTCTTACCTGTTACTTCCTAATTACTCTGTCTCATGTCTTGGGTCCTATTTCCTCTGTATGTTTTCATAATTTGATGCTTTTGCAACTCCTAATTGCTTGCTACAAATCCCCTTTGCGTCAATATTTAATTCTACTATTCACTCCAATTTCTAATTGCAGCCAGGGTCCTACTGTATATCCAATGACATTCAGATAGCTCAGCAAAACTTTTAAATTAATGTTTTAAACATTATGAAATAACATACTGGAGAAACGTATAGTGCTGAGTAAGCTGTGACACAGTTGAAACCATCAAAAAGATAAGTTCAGAAAAGTAATTAAGCATGATCTAGTGGTTCATGTTTCTGAGAGAAAAATGAATCAATTTCCAGTAAGTCCTTTCAGTGAATCATCTTTATAAGTGGATCTCTGTATTTGCAGAAAACTGATGTGACATAGAAATTAAGGTCCAAACTGTGGAGATACAGGTTCAGATCAATCATGAGCCATTAAATTCTCTGGATGATTTTGGGCCATTCTCAGCCCAACAGGCCTCACTGAATTGTTGTGGGAAAACATGAAGGAGGAAATGCTGTATTCATTGTCTTGATTTTGTGAAGAAAAGGTAGGATGGTGTAGGAGAAGAGCAGGCAAAGCTGGGGGGAGGGGACAAAGTTAAGTGAGTCATCAGCCTACCGTCATTACATTCCCACAAATGGTTCAAGTCCAACCCAGTGTTTTCAAAATTTTTTACTACCAGTCCTGTGGGTGTGGCTTGGTGAGCATGGCTTGGTGGGCGTGGCAGGGGAAGGATACTGCAAAATCCCCATTTTCCGATCAGCTGGGACTTGGGAGGCAGAGAATAGATGGGGGAGGGGCCGGTCAGAATTTTTACTGCCGGTTCTCTGAACTACTCAAAATTGAGTAGAACTGGTCAGAGCCTGCTGAAACCCACCTCTGGTCCAATGCCTCTTGAATTCCATTGACCCTTATCTGGCACCAATTTAGTACTGAAATTTAATTGATTAGATTCTTGCATATAGGCTTAAGCAATAAATCTTAATTGCAATTTAAAAGTATGGTCTTGATTCTTTGTGCCTGATAGAGAGAAATCTAACAAACAAATGCAGCTGTTTAGTAAATACTATTTCTCTACTAATGCTGTTTTGTCTAGTATGGATTACATCACTGGTGGTATTCAGCTGGTTCGGACCGGTTCAGGCGAATCAGTAGTGATGACCTGCAGGTGGGCCCGCCCCCCTGCCTCCCCGCCCTGGTGCTATGCCATCCTATTTAGTCATGTTTTCTAAGCAGCGCCCATGCGTACAAGCCACGTGCGTGAGCAAAGTACATGTGCGGAGGGCCGCGTGCCTGCTCACATTTTTGGTACGTGGCGAACCAGTGGTAAAATTATGTGAAACCCACCTCTGATACAGTGTATTTGTATTTGTGTATTTGATACAAATACACTTATGAACTGCATTTTCTGTAAGCATTTTAAGGCTACTAATATGCTCTGTCTGGTTTTAGTAATGCAAGTTACATGAGTAAACATCTCTAAAAATGGTTGAACACCTTCCTTGGTGAGATGGCAAAAGAGGTTGTGCTTTCTCTCCTTGGATCAATATGATTCATTTTCAGATACTATTTCCAACATCATCAAGTAAACAAGTTTTCACTTCTACTTGCTCCATTTCAGCCACCAATTGCTCTCTGCAACTTTTAGTAATCAGAATCATGCTCTTCAGGCCATTAGAAGGATGCCTCCAATTTATATTTTGATGATAGCAATCCTCCCACCAAATATTTGCGGGAATACCTTTTATGAAGCATTTGGAGGCCAAATGGATGTCTTTAAAACTTTATCTTCCAAAGCCATATTAAAAATACCCAGCCTTGAAGCTTTATTATCTAGATGAAATTGCTAAAATCCTACATCAAGAATTAAAAACATTTTCCACTAGCCTGTTTACTAAGTACCTAATTGTAAGAAGTTAGCCTCTCCTAGAAAAATTGAAATATTCTAGGAAATATTAAAAAGGTTGAATGTTATACCTCCCTAGATGAGAAATGGAGAAACGTGTTTTTTAGGCAGGAAGCAAACTCACTCTTAATAGCCCCCACACTTTCAATATCCCACAGCAGATGTCAGCACTTAAGAGATAAAGAGATAGCTAGGTCTATTCATAAGCAAATGCCCTCACCCAAGATCTAACAAAGGTAGGATTAGCCATCAGCCATAATAAGAATTGGCCAAAACCCTCTTCATTACATCATCACCCAGAAAGATTCAACCAGGTTTGGGACTCAAAAGACAACCTACAAAGTTATCCCTGCATGGCCACATGGGAGTCTGACAACCAATCAGAATACAAGCTCAAATTCAAAGCCCAACACAGGTTATAAATCTCTCTCACTCACTCACTCATGTGGTTTTTTGCCCAGGACCTCAAAACCATGTGGTCCTGTTCATCAACAAACCTTTCCAAGCAACTTCCATGAATCCAGCGTCCTCTTCCCCACTTGGAACTGAACCTAGAAGGATATTTCTTCCAATATAATATTGTGTGCAAAAAAAATACTGAACTTTCAAACTAATTATTAGTCTTATTTGGATTTACTCCCTCCCTCCATATTGTTGTGTTGACAAATTAATAAATTATTGTAATATATTTATTTCTCTTGCTAATCTGTATTTTTCAGAGCATGGCTGCCAGGAGAACTAATAATCAGATCCAAAACATAGAAAATTAGCAGTTTTCATCAGAGGCAGCAGATGATATAGATTCTAAGGCAGTATTTTTCAAATTTGGCAACTTTAAGTTCGGTGGACTTCAACTCCCAGAATTCATGGTTGGAGATTTCTGGGAATTGAAGTCCACACATCTTAAAATTGCCAAGTTTGAAAAAACATCGATATGATAGGTTGGAAGCACTTGAGAAGATCCATATACATATCATGCTTGACTAATGTAAGATTTATGACTAGGTATTAGTTACCCTCATACAATTATGACAGTCATTTCACTAGAGCAGGGGTATCAAACTGGCGGCCCACGGGCCAGATGCATCATGCGCAGGCCACACCCACCTTGACTCTGCAAAGGCAAAAAATGTCAAGAGCTTGTAATTTGCAATTGAGTTTGACACCTGTATAGCATATACACCTCTGGAGTAGCTGACTACCACTAGAGCAGTGATGGCTAACCTTTTTGCCATTGCGTGCCAAAAGCGGGGGGAGCACGGGGGGTTGTGCGCGAGAGTGCCCACACCCATAATTCTACTGTATGTGCCTTGCCGCCCCGCGCATGCACGTGCAACCCCCCGTGCTCCCCCCGCTTTTGGCACGTGAGGGCACAGTGGGCCTGGTAGGCCCATTTTTCACCCTCCCCAGACTCCAGAGCCTTTCTAGGAGCCTGGGGAGGGTGAAAACAGCATTCCCCACCCCCTTAGAGGCTCTCCGGAGGCTGGAAATAGCCTGTTTCTCGACTTCTGGTGGGCCCAGAAGGCTCAAAAATCAGCTGGCCAGCATGCGCATGTGCGCCGGAGCTGAGCTCATGTTCCCACTGATATAGCTCTACGTGCCACCTGTAGCACACGTGTCATAGGTTCGCCATCCCGGCACTAGAGTCTATCTTATTATTCATAGCAAATATATTCAGGTTTTAAAATTGTATTCCAAAGTAATCAACTCTACCTTGCATTGAAAAAGACCCGTACAGGTATTCCTTGAGTTACTACCGTAATTGAGCCTGGCAAAAACTTAGTCATAAGTTGTGAAGTTCATAAAGCGGATCATCATTTGACCATCCTGCATCAAGAATTAAACATATTTTTCACTAGCCTGTTTACAAAGTACCTAAATTGCAGATTACTACTCAAAGTTGTAGAATACAACTTTTTTTATGACAGTTGTTAAGCAAATTACTATGGTTGTTAAGTAAATCTGTGTCCCAAAGGTGCTTTTTCAAGAGGCAACTGGACTTCCTGGTCTTTCTTTGAAGGCGTTTCGCTTCTCATCCAAGAAGCTTCTTCAGCTCTGCTCTGCTCTGCTGAGAAGCAAAGAAAAAGTCCAGTTGCCTCTTGAAAAAGCACCTTTGGGACAACCATGACCTGGATGACTGAAAATCTCCATAGACATTAAATGAATCTGTAGTTTTTAAACAAAACCTGTAGTCGTTAAATGAACCCCTTGTTTGCTATGGGCTGTTTTTGCGAAAAAAATAAAAATAAAATAGAAGTAAATACCAGTTTTCAGCAAAAATATTGTAAGTTACAGTCATGTGATAACGGAATAGTTCAAATAGCTGGAAATGAAAGTCAGTTGTTGAGAGCCCAAAATGAGGTCACATAACTACAGAAGATCATTGTAACTCCTGAGTCATATCTTTTTTGTATGTCTGTTGTAACTTTGAACAGTCATTAAGCAACTTGTCGCAAACTGAGGACTACCTTAGCCATTTATGCAACTAGTTCTAACAACTTTTGTAACTTGTCATAATAGGAAAACTATTATTCTTTTTTCTCATTAAAGATGAGAAGTTGCAGGTGTTAGCCTAGAGTCTATTGAAACTTAGCATATTATAGAGACCAAAAGGGGAAAAAAAACTTGCAAAACCACAAAAAGCCTTAGGAGGATTATGAAATATCAGTCTTTCTTGTCTTTGAATACCTAATCCATTCATTTTGGATTCTTCTAATCTTTCTTTCTTTCTCCCTTCCTCTCCTTTTTCCTTTGAACTGACCCTCTGCCTTGCCTATCTGTATTTTTCAATAAAAGCTAGTTTTTATAGTCATTTAAAGAAGTGGTGATTATTAGCTCTACTTAGGACAATTCTCAAGGATTCCAAATCATTTTTAAATCCAATAAGACAATGATTCGAAAGTAAAAAGACTATAAATGTATTATTTTCCTGGGAGCAAGAAAGAAAAGGAATTAATTTATTTACAAAAACTATTTCATTTTTTCATTCTATCTGGTTCCTGGATTAATCATTATCACCATGGTGATATCAGAAAATGTATGTTAATAAAGACTTCTATTAGGTAAAAAGCTTTATTAACTATCTTTTACTGATTGTCCTTTGGAATATTTGTACATTTCAATTAATTTACTCAGAAGCTGATGCCAGGACTAAAGAGAAGGCAATGATTGCCTTTGTTACAGGACAGATGGGATAATTTCTCACTTAATTTTCTTATAGCAACAGCACTGAGACTTATATAGTGCTTCATAGTGTTTTACACCCCTCTCTAAGTGGTTTACAGAGGCAGCACATTGTCCAAAACAATCTGGGTCCTCATTTTACCAACCTCAGAAGGATGGAAGGATGAGTCAACCTTGAGCCAGTCAGGATTGAACTGCCGGCTGTGAGCAGAATTAGCCTGCAATACTGCATTATAACCACTGTGCCACTATGGTTCTATGGCATAATTTAAATTATAGATAATTTAATTTTAATTTATATTTTAAATATAAATATTTTATATTTGATTTAGACTTCAAACCTAGAGGAGCAGTTCATTAAAAGAAGAGGAAGAAACATACATTGTGATCCAATCTGATTTGAATGATTAGTTTGGGTTATTCAATCAACCTGATCTGAAATGTCAGCTTGATTTGGATCTCTGAACCTATTTAAGATTTAGAAACTGGATTATCAAATCAGGTTTTAAATCCAGTTTTAAAAGTGGATTTGGTTCATGGCAAAAGACCAATGGATTTTTGAACTGAATCAGAAGCTTCTAATTTATCTTGACAGTTTGGTTCAAGCTGGCAGCCTCATTCTGGATCTTGATCTGGAGATTCAAGTGAACTGCTTTCAAAGGAGTATCACAATTATTTGCATTCGCTGGTGAAACAAAGAAGCAAAACCTATTCCGATTTCCTCTGCTTACAAATTAGCACCCTCTAGTGGAAGGAAAATGAATTTTTTAAAAAATAATTCAGCAATACCTTTATTAAGAGTAAACAAAATACCATATAACGGTCAGTTTTTATATTAACTTTTATAATTCCAGTATCTATTGATGATTAATTCATCTAATTTCTCCATCTTGATGAGAGTGATTGCCTTCTGTAGCACAACCATCTTTTGTGCTATTTGATTCTTACTGATACAGAGTTTCTCTAGTTGTGGAATTTGTTTTGCTCAGTTTTACTTTTAAATTTCTCAAGAACCAGCATAGACTATTTTATTTTCTACAAGTGGTGAAAAAAAGCTATTAAAACCGTACGAATTTGCTATTTCTAGTGGCAAATGCAAACTGACCACAATAGGATAAACACTGTATTACTACTATATGTGTTACATTCTTAACATTATTGCAAATGCATTTAAAAAAAAAATTGGGAGGAACTTAATGATAACTGTGTTAATATGGAAACATTATTGTATTAACACATGGGGAAAAAAACAAAATGCTATTCTGAAATGTTAAGTGTAACACAATAAAAATCTTTTAAAACAATTCCAGCTCATTAGATTGCCTAAACTGAATTCCTTAAAGGAGTTATTTCCAAGTACAATGTGTATTTTATAACCATTTACCTGTGTTGGTTGTATCACCTGCCTGTTGGTTGTATCACCTGCCTGGGAGACCCTATTTTTGAGAAATATATGGTGGCCTGTTCTGGTATTGACAGACTTTGCACATATCTGTCTGCTCTTATATCCTTGTTCTCTTAGAAAAGATTTACCTTTTTATCTTAAGTCCTGCTTTAGGCATGAAAACTGGAGGGTAACTTTGAGCCAATCACTCTCCTTTAGCTCAAGCCGTTTCTCAGGGATGTTCTTGCAGGGAAAATAATAGGAGGAGTGTTAAGTATGTTCACCACCTTGAGTTATTTATAAAACTAACAAAGGCAGGAAATATATAAAATAAACAAATGCAGTTTAGAATGGAGTTGCATTCACACTTCACAGTTTGTACTCCTTCTTTAACAAGATGACACTACATAATATTTGAATTAAGATATTTTTGATAATTTTAACCATACTTACCATATTTTAATGACCCTTTTTTTTGGGTGGGAAGCCCCCACCCCAGAAGAATGAAATATTAAAAAGGCAGAATATTATATTACCCTAAAGGAGAAATGGGGAAACATGCTCTTAAAGACAGAAAGCAGCCCCCAAGTCTTTCTTAATAGCCCACAGCACTTAAGAGATAAAGAGTGTATTGAAAGAGGAGGACAACTATCTAGATGGCTCTATTCATAAGCAAAGCAAATACTGCAGGCAGAAATCCATTCAAGACAGGATATTTTGAAACTCCAGCTAACAAAGGCAGAATGGTAGGATTAGAAAGCAGCCCCTCACCCACGATCCAACACCGGACGTAAGCCATTAGCCATAATAGGAACTGCCCAACACCCTTTCAGAATACAAGCCCTTTCATTGCACCACCCCAGAACAGTCCAAAATTCAAAGTTTTACCATTTTGTCAGCTGACCCAGGACTGTTGGTTCTGTTCATCATTAAACTTTCTTTCCAATCAGCCTCCATATTGTTTCCAGCATTTTTCTCCCAGCTTCAAACGGAACCAGATGGATTTTCCTTCCAACACTTTGGAGGCTTTGAATGCTCTCTGTGCAGAATGGCTATAGTGTATGTGTGTGTATGCGTGTATAAAATCTTCTTTGATCCTATTCTTGATATTAAAAATATGATTAAGCGGGTTTGATTTAGATTGGTAGTGTAGGTATAAATCAGACTGCCATCTTTTTCATATATAGTGATTTTATTAAAGACTAAAGTTACAACAGGAAAAACTAATACAAGCTAAAAAAGAATAAAAGGAAAGAGTAAAAGGTGCAGAACAATGAAAAAAGGAAAAAGAGAAAATAAAGAAAAGTAAGAATGTATCAAAAAAAAGAGAAAAGGAATGTATAAAGAAGTGACTTTGCACCTTTAGCACAATATATACAATTTTAATAACGCATTACGTCCTCTTAAAATACAACAAATCTCTCTTCTTCCCATATCCCATCTCTTATCTATAAACAAATTCATAAAGTATCGTTATTTAATTCTGGTGTGAGCAAAAATCCATTAAAAATTAACAGAAATATTTATTTTAACCTTGATTTAAAAAAAAACCCACCTTGATATTCCTTTCTTTTACTTCTAAAAATCTTAATCTTTAGTCCATTGAAATAATGGTATAAACTTGATTTCTTTTCATTTTTTCTTTTCTGTCTTGAGATTCTTCAAAGTTTTAACAAGCCTCTTTTGTAAATCCAAATAGGAAAACTACCCAGGTCACTCTTTGTTTATTGTTTCAATATTTCTTTTAATTTTTAAAACATCTTTTGTATGTACAGCGTAACATCTTTTTCCATGTCATTCTTGCAGCCTGTCATTTGTAAATCCATTTTGAATTCAGTCTCGATCTTGTCAGACAAAACTTGTTTATCTTCCATAACATCTTTTAGAAACATAGAGGCAGATGTCTTTGCTGACACTTTTAATAATAATTTCTGAGTCCATTTCTCAAAAATATCCTGTCATGTTAGAATATTTTGCTTCATTCTGGAATTATAACTTGAGTTTATGTAATCTTCTTTAATTGTAATCTTTACCTCTCTCTAGTTTCCAGTTCTTAAAATATTATTTTATTATTATTTTTAAATCAAAACAAATGCATTTTCCCACAGAAAGGATTATAACTAATTCCAAAGTTTTATTTCAAATTTATCTGGACACTTATACCATTTGTAACTTTCTAAAATAAAAGTTTTCATCAACCTTTTGCTGTTTATTCCCCATCCCCTCAATTTGTAAGTCCTTGAACTTGTAGTTAAAACTTTATTTCACTAAGGTTTGAATAAAACTCACCTGGTGCTGTCAAACCTGGAAGAAAGAAATAGTGGACTGAAAACGAGTCCATGAAAAATGGAGCCAGTAATAGTAGTGGAATGAAGAGGCAGGAGTAAACAGGCTCTTCAAAACATCTCTGGACAAGGAGAGAACTTGAGATCACCCACAAGTACTCCAGACAGTTGCTCATCATGAGGAGACAGCAAGATAACAGTCCCTGGTGAGCTTGGAGCTTTGGCAGGGAAGGCAGTAGCCATGATGCTCAAATCACAGTCAGCGTGTTTGAAAGGACATCAAGTTTGCATGCTTCCTTTTCTAATCACTTTCAGAAAATGCTTGTTCAGACTGCAAATCAGATCAACATCTTAATAAGGACTTTATCTAGAAGTATGGTGTTGTTTTTATTAGAGTCACATTCATGTTCTGCTCAAGTAGTCAGCATATGGAAGTAGGAACAAGTAAATCTGGACCAGCTGCTGATGTATAAATATTGTATTAGTTAAATTCTTTACCAGACATTTCTTTCCTGAATACTCTATAAATAAACAAATATGCATGGGGAGCTTTACAAAGCAACTCTTTGTAAAAGCATCTACCATTTTTCAAAGGTTTGGGCAATACTGCAGCTCCTGCCCACAGCTGTCTCCACTGACATGGTACACTTGTTGTAAAATATTTTTTCCCCAAAAGATTTTTTCACCCCTCCTCTATGGTATGAACTCAGTTGAGCACTAAGCTGCATTTTCAATGTGGCTAACCGAACACTTTAAACTGTTCAGTTCTGCTTGTTTGCTTGTTTGTTCTATTCATAGACCATTGAATCTTGTGACACATGGAGGTTTACAGAAGGTAAAAGCATTAAAAAAATGACAATACAATGGAAATCAGGTAATAAAATAAGCCAGCAAAGTACCGGAAGCCAAAAGGTAAGCAGTGCAATACAATATACTTCAGATGAAAATCCCATGGATCTCAGAATGGTTTGTTTCCAATTTCCAGGACTACTGAGAAGATCAGAAGAACCCTACTAGATCAATCAAAGCCCTATCTATTCTAGCCCTCTGTTCCAATAATAACCATGTAGGTGTTTACAGAAGCCTGGACTGTTATCTGTGGTCCTTGGTAAATGATAATCAGATATCCCTTAAATGTTTATTGGGAGTTACCCAGAATTGATTGATTGGGAGCTGCCCAATATATATTATGGGCAGCTATATAAGTGTTTGAAATAAAATAAATAAATAAATAACATAACATAACATAACAACATAACATAAATGAATGAATAAATAAATAAGGCATTCCCTTTTAAAGCCATCCAAATTAGGCATCTTAGCATCTTGTGAACAACATGGCTTATTCTCAGTTTGCCTGCTTTTATGCATTTACTGATTTTATCTGTAAATTGCTAAGATTCCATACAGTAGTGTATACAAAGTCAAAAATGAATGAATGAATACAGTGATTTCTGATTTTCTAATGTTAGTGAAATGGAGTTCTTCTTTTGTTTGATGTCATAGATTTGCCTATGATTTGCCTAAACAAAAAATACGTTGTTGGTTGTAAATTCTAACCTGGAGTTCAACAGAAACGGTTCTTGAATGTCTGTACTCTCCTCTTGTATGCTGTTAATTGTGTAATTGCTTTAAATGTTTGTATTGTTTGTATGGCTGTTTTATTTTTTGATTCTTTGGTACTGTTTATGTTTTAATTGTAAGCCACCAGAGTCATGAATGTGAGATGAGCAGTTATATAAATTGAATAAGTTGAATAAACATACTGGATAAATAAATAAACAGGAAGTTACTCCTTAATGAAAATAAGAAGAAAAAAATAATAATCCTAGAAGCAAACTGAAAAAGAGTAAAATAATAAATGATAATTATTTCTCCACATCATGGCTGTATGTGTATATGAGTGTGCAGGGGACACTATTGTCTATTAGAATATACTTTTGGAAAAGAAAAGTGCAGAATATTGTCAATAACATCCCCCCCCCCAAATTATAAATTATAATTTTGCAAACTAAAAGGAAATCATTCTCAGATGCTATTTCTATCAGAACAACACTCTGTGGGATTCTGACAATGTTCCAAGCCTCCCAAGATTCCATTACTCATCCATAACTACTGGCAGCAGGAACAGAGAGGCCTGTTCATCATTCTTTTTTTTTTTTTTTTTAATTTGATTTATATGCCGCCCTTCTCCGGAGACTCAGGGCAGCTTACAATGCGTTAAGCAATAGCCTTCATTCTTTTGTAGATTTTATACAAAGTCAGCTTATTGCCCCCACAAACTGGGTCCTCATTTCACCTACCTTAGAAAGGATGGAAGGCTGAGTCAACCTTGAGCCTTGGAGAGATTCGAACCAGCAGAAATTGCAGGCAGCTGTGTTAATGACAGGGTGCACCAAACCACTGTACTATCAAGGCTTCTGGCATAGAGGACCATGACTCTTCTTTCATGTGGACTGCAGAGACACTAGCTGGAAGGGTTGAATAGATGGAAGTGACAGTTCTTCTCAGGAACTGTTTGATGGAATGAGACAGCCATAGCTGTAGTGACACTCATAAGAGAGTGGCAGCACTGGCAGTGGCCAAAGAGTCATCAGTTGCAGAAAATGACTCTTTGAGCCTCTCTTCCACTTGTTCTCATGGTGGTAAACCCAACCCCCCACCCCCACCCCCTCAGTTCTTGCTTTTTGGCCAATATAGCAGAGCAAGGAAAAGGATATCAGATTGCTTTGAACTGGCTTTACGCTCATCCTTATCACCTTTTGGAATGGCAAAAGAGATACATGCAGTGAAAAATAAGGTGAACATTGCACAACCTCAAGGAAGAAATGGTATAGGGTTTCCTGCCTGAGCAGGGGTTTGGACTAGAAGACCTTCAAGATCCCTTCCAGCTCTGTTGCTCTGTTCTGTTCTCTTCTGTTCTGTTCCATTCCGTTCCGTTCCATTCCGTTCCGTTCCAATAAGACCACACTAGTTTATGATCCTGAGGCAGAGGAACAGGTTGGCAGGTGAAAGTAATTGATCTAATAATGAGAAAAACCTCCTCAGCTCAATGTACTTGTTCCCAGCTTATTTGGCTCTCAAGTAATTGAAAAGATATAGGATAAAGATATAGGATAGAGCCTTGGTGGCACAGCAGACTAAAGTACTGTTAACTAACACCAGCTGCCTGCAATTATTGGTGAGATTTGAATCTCACCAGGCTCAAGGTTGACTCAGCCTTCCATCCTTTCGAGGTAGGTAAAATGAGGACCTGGTTTGTGGGGGCAATAAGTTGACTTTGTATAAAAAAAGAACACCGCTTGGGGGGGGCAAAAGCCCTACTAAGCAGGTATATACAAAAGTATGAAGGCTATTGCTTAACGCATTGTAAGCTTCCCTGAGTCTCCGGAGAAGGGCGGCATATAAATTGAACCTATAAACAAACAAACAAACAAACAAACAAACAAACAAACAAATAAATGTAGTCCTCAACTTACAACAATTCATTCAGTGACTGTTCAAAGTTACAACAGCACTTAAAATGTGATTTATGACTGTTTTTCACACTTACAATAGTTGCAGCATCTCCATGGACACATAAATGAAATTCAGATGCTCGGCAACTGACTCATATTTGACAGTTGCAGTGTCCTGGCGTCATGTCGTCACCTTTTGTGACCTTCTGACAAGCAAAATTAATGGGGAAGCCAGATCCACTTAACAACCATGTTACTAACTTAACAACTGCAGTGATTCACTGACAACTGTAGCAAGAAAAATCCTAAAAATGCAGAAAAAAATCACTTAACAACTGTCTCACTTATCAGTGGAAATTTTGGTCATAAGTCAAGGACCACCTCTATCAAAGCATCAACCATCTGAATAAACATAAAATCATGTTTCTTTCTTGAGCTGTTGTTTGCCCTGACCAATATCCTATAGCTCAATCCTATACATTTTTACTCAAAGTCTTTTTGTCTTCAAAACATCATGTTTTCAGGAAACTGGATTTGGGTATAACTTGAGCCAATATTTTTCTCCCCTGTATTTTCCTATTAAAACATATTATTTTCATAAAACATCCAATGCAAATGGTCTCAACTGCCTTTAAAAATATTGTTAAAACTGATTAGAATTAAAATGTGTCTTGTGGTATGATTGCTAAACAGGACACAGGGATCTTTAGGAAGGCGGTGGTGGGTTGCTACTGGTTCAACCCGGATCAGGCGAACTGGTAGCAGCAGCGGCAGTGGCAGGAGGCTCCGCCCACCCGCCCGGATGCTTCTGCACCCGCACGAGTGCACACGCACCCACGAGTGAATCAGCAGCAACAGGATTTGAAATCCACTACTGTAGGAAGGGCATGGAAGCAAATGACGGTAGATGTGTTATGATGGCTTGATACAAATAACATGGCTTATATACTTGTGGCAGTTATCTTGATGCAATAATGCATCAAGATAAGTTTGATTCTTTGACTATCTTGAGATCTATCTTTGTCATTATTTGCACATGTCGTTATTTAGGTGGTGATTGTGAATAATTATGGATAGCCCTAGAAAAGGGATAGACACTTGGATGATCGCTAGACATTTTGGATTACGGTTCCCACAATTTCTTTTCACTGGTTCTTCTAGTTCAGCGGCCCCCAAAGATTTGGGCACCTGGCACCGGTTCTGTGGAGAGAGGTTTTTCCATAGACTGGAGCGGGTTTTTTTTTTTTCATGTTCTGCCTGCATCCCACGGATGGGGCTTTGCTTGTTTGCATGGTCCGGTTTCTGGCATGCCATGGACTGAGGCTGGTCCAGGGACCAGGGGTTGGGGACCACTGTCCCAGCAACATTGAAAAGACACAAGACCCATAACATCTGGAGGGCCTCAAGTTGCCTATATCCATGTAAAACATTTAAATGTATTCAATCCACCCCATCTTGTAATACCATGTACCACACTTGGAAAAACCTTTTGTTTCCAATTTAGGTGACAGCAGAAGGTAAAAGACAGCATTAAAAACTGATTTATTTATAACTCCAGACAATTTATCCAACCGAAGCCTTAATCTTTGCCAACAAATCGTCTCCTAAAATAAAAGGGTCTTAATGATAGGAGGTGCGCAGTCAAAATGACCAGAATTTTATCTCTGTGTCCCCTGTTAATGTAGCCATTACAGCATAATGCTTCACTTTGTGAATCATGGTTTACCTGAAGAATTGAAATCTGATAAAAATGGGTCCAGGTCTGTATCTCAAATAATGAGGAACCTTTGCCAGCGCGATAATATTTGACATGTTTTTATCTGCTCTCTGCCATCAGAGTAAGTGCAAATGGGAAACCAAATGTGTTTAGAACTTTTAAAACTGCCGTGAAAACTGTGAAGGCAGATATCCTATCTGTAAATCAGAAAATAGCTTCCTTCCTGCTATCTTATCAAGCAGCACTGCATAGTTCTACAAAATGTATGCCCACTGAACTAATGGGAAGAGAGTTCCTGGCCTAGGAATAAGGACACCCAATTTTTAGTAACTCGGGGAGCAATGCTCAAACCACACAGCTCACAACCATCTGGGGATATATGTGGAAGAAAGCAGATGCAGACAACATATAGAAATGCACAATGCAAAATGTAGGACAGCTTTCTCCAATCTGGACCGTCCCCAAATGCATTGAAACTTCCATTACATCAGCCAGATCATGGAAGCCTGTAATAAATGATGAATTGTCTAGATATAACTATAGTGGGTACATATTACAGCCAGATGCCGGGATTGCTAATGTTGTTAATATTGGTAGAACAAACAGATACTTCATGTTTTCTGAACTGATCAAATGAGATGTGAAGAGCAATCTTAAGTGCATTAACTCAGCAGTTAAGACTTACTAAAAATATTCCCCACCTAAGCTAACTGTTGAATTTGTTTCTGGCCAGGCATGCATAGACTTGCATTTTAAGGTTACAATTACCTAGGACAGGGGTCTGCAACCTTAAACACTCAAAGAGCCATTTGGACCCATTTCCACAGGAAAAAAAAACCCACCGGGAGCCACAAAGCCCTTCCCGTGCCTGACTATTTCTTGAGTGGCTACAAAACTAGCATATGTAGTTGAATTAAACACTCTGTTTTCTTCTGAAACTTTTCTTTTCTTGGATTTATTCATGGTTGGCCTACTGGGGGTTGAAAAGCTCAATAAATCGCGTGCCAGCGGGTTTCCCACTTTGGCGGTTGTGACACATATTTTGAGTGACAGGCAGCCGTAGCAGAGGGGTGAAAGAGCCACATGCAGCTCCAGAGCCACAGGTTGCTGACCTCTGACCTAGGAGTTTGCCCTGTTGCCTAAAACTCTTAAAGTATGAACATAGGAAAGAAAGTGACATGCAAACACCATGATCATCTATAGTATATAAAGAGACAACATTTCTTGATTCAAAAGCTAAGTTTGATTTTTACTTGAGAACCATGATGCTCTTTTGGAGGCTGAACACACGACTGGGGTGATTGCTTTGAGGATGTATCTGATGGATAAGGCAGCCATAAGTGTAATGAAGGCTGCTGAGGAGGAGGAGGAGGAGGAGGGAGGAGGAAGAAGAAGAAGCAGAAGAATTTCTTTCTGATGCCTCCCTTGTTTTTATGGTGGTCTCTCAAAGTAAATTCTCCTGAGTTCAGTGAAACTTATTCCCAGGTAAGTAAATACCTGAATACAATTTTGGAGGTGAATTCTGGTTTCATTTTAGTGTTCTTCCATTCTAGCAGACTGAGCTTTAGATTTCAAGATTTCAGCCACTGGAGTGAAACAGTCGTCTGTCTCATCCTCTAGTTCAGGGGTCTCCAACCTTGGCAACTTTAAGACTTGTGGAGTTCAACTCCCAGAATTCTGGGAGTTGAACTCCACAAGTCTTAAAGTTGCCAAGGTTGGAGACCTTTCCTCTAGTTAGTTAGCCTCCAAAGCCTAGGGTTAGGAACATGGCTTAGGAGCATTTCCTAGATCTAAGAAATTTGTTTTTCTAGATCTAGGTTTCCCCAATTTGGGTGTCTTCCAGATATGTGCGCTTCTGATAACAGAATTGTCCACTCATGACTGAGAATTCTAGAAATCTATAGAACTACAGTATCCAGATTAGGAAAGATTCCTATAGGACATGTATTGATTAATTTCTGCTGCCTTTCTTCTGGTTCTCAAAACAGAGATCCCAGGATTCTGGAATGTTTTCAAGTAAACTAGCTTGCCTACTCTGTGAATATGGAAAAAGAATGGCCCTGGGGACTACCACTGTTGGCATGTTGATTGTGGTCAGCAGACCACACTGCTCCTACTTGAAATTGTCCCTGGAAACATTAGAATGGGAAAAGTATGGACAACAGATGGCCAATCTAAATGTCATTATTACAGTTATTGTTAATTACTTAATTTGTATACTGTTATTCATTAAAAAGAAACAACGATGATACCTAGAATCTGCTGTCTGAGATAAGCAGGCCACATTTTGCCTAATGGAAGGGCTGGCCTTGCGTTTCATGAATTGAAATGAAACACTGTAGGGGGAAAAAGACATATTGAAATGGAATATTAAATTTTGGAAATGAACATTAAATCTTGTGTAGCCACTAGATGGAGGTCTTGAGTCATTCATAACTAGTGTTGGACTTCATTTTCTCCCACCTCCCTAGATCTCATTTATCTTTAGCAAAATTCATGGAATGCAACTTTATTCTTGAAGTATTTGAATTTTTTACCAGGTTGTGCTGGTTAAAAAGTGTAAAGTCATGGATCTAATATATAATTTTTAAACATAGTGTATGTGTCAAATAAAGGTTTTATTACATTGTATAACTACGTTCCACAGTAACAGGAAGTTACAAATCATTTTTGTCTAATCACTTTATTTAATTTCCACTTCTCTCTTATTTTTAAGGAAGCAGAGGGTTTTATTATTTTTTTTGAGGAAGTTTTATTTTCTAACAGGTTACTGGGAGGGGAAAAAAAGACCAGTCATTTGCTTCCTGAGGCTAGGAATTACTTTTATTTCTGATGTATTTTGCCTGTATCTTTTTGCCTGTTCCAATAGTGTGGATCATACCCTTTTCTCCAAGGCCAGTTTTACCTGAAGTTTATTTGCCTTGATATAGCTTGGGTGTTAGCTGGGGCAAAGTTTCTTGGCTTGATGAAGCTTAGAGCATCAGCTGGAACAAAAGTAGGCACCAGCACAGAAATAATAATCATGGAGCACCTGAGCTTTGCTCAATATACTACAAGTTCCATGGGGTTAAAATATAGTCCCTTCCTTAGTGGCTGGACAGGGAGATAGGTTCTTTATGATTTATTAGATCATGGCTAGCAAAATGGACTGCAGTATCTGGATAGTGGCTCTTTGTAAGAGCCCAAGATCCCTGTGAACTCAATTCCTTATGTAGAAATTGAATACTTTAAGTAAATACCTCTGCAATCCACATCTGGAATTAAGGACAGGCTTCTTGGTTTTGCTCTGCTTGATAGCTTCGTTCCTTCAGCCCTGTCGCAAGAAAAGGAAACAAGATGGGTGTTAGGCAAAAATTAGGGGAAATGCAAGATGTAGTTAGGCTGATTGAATCTGATAGCTTTCTATTTAATGGGAGTGCATCGCTCTTCTTTTATATGAAAAGCGTTACAAAAATGAAATTCTGAATTTTCCTTTTAGCCCTCTTTCTCCTTCTGCTTCTTGAAAATGACATCGCTTTTAAGGCATTCTACTATCTGTCACACAATGCAGCTTTGAGCAGGATATCAGGGTTCTTTAACTTCTTCCTAAAATTAACCTTGTTGTTGTTTTCCTCAAGGGTGTAAAGTGCACAAGAGTCCTTTCATTCTGGATTATTTCTATCTTCCGTACAGAAGTGAGGCAATAAAGAACTGAATTATTCTTAAAAGCAGAAGCTGACTGCAGATCATTTTGGGACGGTAAAGAGGAATATGGAGCCAATTTTGATACATTAAACTCAGGAGTCTGTTCATTTGCAGCCTCCTTGTGTGAAGGCATTTTTCCAAGAGAATAAGGCATACAGTGGAAGAACAAGCTCACCGCTGTGCTACAGTCACCTGTTCTTCTGAGGCAATCAATAGATTGGGAAAAGGGAGGAGAATTTATTTCAATAAACAATTGTTTTCACAGTCTGGACAAATGATTTTATGGACTGCTACATAGGGTCAGACGATCTGCTATGGTGAATGTCTCTGTCAATATAGAGCTAGATGATAATCTATTAAAGTTACGAGATGCATGAAAAATGTCATTAAATAAGTCTTTATTGGCCTTGACATGGTGATCATTTGCATAATTGATTAATCAAAACACAGCACTTTTTGGTCACAGGAATTATTGTTAATATGCTCTAAAGCCACATCATTTTTATACTGATGAAAATATGCAATTTTATGTTTAGACCTTTCCGAGATTTAGACTCTCTGACTTTATAAACCTTAAAAAGCAAATGACAAACAGTTGGGGAAAAAATCAGTATATGTTTTTGCAGTACAGAAATTTGAGCTTGAATTGTATTTATCTCACTATTTTTTGACAGAGGTGAATCTTGCAATGTAATCTGGACTGGATTTGGAGCAATTATTATTGGATTATAGCTCATTCAGTACTGTCCATAAAGCTCAGGTTGGGTACTAGCTTTATTCTTTAAAAAACATCCCAATAGGTGTTTGACTCCAATAATTCAAAGCCAATGCAATTACTATTCTTTAAAAATGCTTGGGGAAATGCCTTAATTAGCAATTTGCTAAATCCTTCAGAATAAATCCTTGAATAACTACTATTGAGAATATTCTGACTTTATGTCTTTGTGACCTAAATTTGACATTGTTCATAGAGTTTTGATTATCATCTTACACATTTTGGAGTTTTTCCATGTAGCTTCTATGGCCCCTAGGTCCCGTAATATATTTTAAGTTTGGTAGTATTGGCTTCTGTTCAGCTTTTTGATTCTTGGGGGTTAGGCTTATTAGAATGAGCAGAATCTATCTGGAAAAGACAGAAGGTTTTGTAAAAGTACAATGCAGAGTGGGTCAAATAACAGAATCAGTATATCAATGCTACTGCAAATAAAGAATTATAAGAGTCAGTCTCAAACTGAACAAAGTTTGTCATGAAATAACTTGATGGCCATAAATAGAAAAGTTATATAGAGAATAGTAAGTTAGATGTAAACATATCATAATGCAAAGGGGCCATAAATATAGGAAAATAATATATGGGTTAAAAGTGATTAAAATTGGTCTACTATAGGGAGACATATACTGTATATTGAATGAGTAGGAAATTCTGAACAAAATAGCTTTTGGGGCTTGTTCATTACAAAATTGACATTATGCCCATTAAAATTAGGAAATGGTTAAGCTAAGCTAACTGTTGAATTTGTTTCTGGCCAGGCATGCATAGACTTGCATTTTAAGGTTACAATTACCAGGACGTGGCGCGGCAAGCTTGACACCCATGTTGTAGTTGGTTGAGGGTTTTTTTTTTTGTGATTAAAAAAATGGTACCTAGATGTGATTTCTAGAGTCAGCTGATGTGATAGAATGTAGTAGGCTGGATTTCCAGGAAGAAGGAGATGCATTCCAGAGGAATAAGAAGCAGCTCAGTCCAGCAGTTTTGTGCGAGAGACAGAGGGTAAGGACCAGAGGTGGGTTTCAGCAGGTTGTAACCAGTTCTGGAGAACTGGTAACAGAAATTTTGAGTAGTTCGGAGAACCAGTAGTAAAAATTCTGACCGCCCCCGCCCCCATCTATTCTCTGCCTCCCAAGTCCCAGCTCCTCAGGAGGAAATGGGGATTTTGCAGTAACCATCCCCTGGATTGGGGAGGAATGGAGATTTTACAGTATCCTTCCCCTGGAGTGGGGAGGGAATGGAGATTTTACAGTATCCTTCCCTGGAGTGGGGTGGGAATGGAGATTTTACAGTATCCATCCCCTGCCACTCCCACCAAGCCACCCCCACTAAGCCATGCCACCCCCACCAAGCCACCCCCATAGGACTGGTTGTAAAAAATTTTGAAACTCACCACTGGTAAGGACTGCTCCTCCTTAATAGTTCTCAGAGTATGTGCTTGATACAGAAGGTGTTCTCTCTATAAGTGTGCAACAATAAAGAAACCTGCTTGGAAAAAATCATCATGTTCAGTGGTGGTATTCAGTCGGTTCAGACTGGTTCAGGCGAACTGGTAGTGGCAGCCTTTGGGTAGGCCCATCCACCCGCCCTGATGCTATGCCATCCTATTTAGCCACGTTTTCTAAGTTGTGCACATGTGGGCAAGCCATGTGTGCGAGCAAAGCGCATGCATGGAAGGTGCATGTTTACATTTTTGGTGCGCATCAAAATGGTGGTAAAATTATGTGAAACCCACCTCTGATCATGTTGCTTTTTTAGTTTGGGGCCTAACAGCTGACCAGGCTTATTGTTGTTGTTGATTTGGAATTATTATGGATATTGTGTTGTGACCCAGGCCCAAGTAAGTAGTAGGGAAATCAGTCAGTGAAAAAACAAACTTTATTCGAACAGCTGAGAATTATTTCATTCCCAGCGTCGTTCAACTAAATTAAGTAAATTCCTCTCAACACAAATTCCTCAGTCCTATTGCAAACCTTAGTCCAATTAGGCAAACTGCCAAAGGCCTTCCTTGGCAAACATTCAGAAGTCACAAATAAAAAAATAAATACAAGATGTAGACAAAGAAGAAGATGAAGCTACCAACGTTTTTTTCTGGCAAAGCCCAAACGCCGGTCTGTTTTAAGCCTTATGTGAGGGGCCAATCATCTCTTGGCCCTACTCCTGAATTGTCCTCTTTGCTTGAGCTGCTCTTGCCTTCTGGCAGCTCTTCTAATGTGTGCATTAGGAACAGGCTGTTCCTCTGCCTCACTCCTATCAGTCTCTGGAGGCTCTGGAGTCCGTACCTCACTCCCTGATGGCCCTGGCCCCATCTCTGACGCAGAACCCTCATCCGGCCTTCCCCAGCCTCCAGGACTGGCCCATGTTCTTCCTCAGCCTCATCGCTGTCTGACTCCGCTGCCAGGTCCGCAAGCTGCTGGTGGACCACAACATATTGAACATTTCTGCAGATAAGTGAAAACGACCAAAAAAGCAAATTAGAGGAATCTTTGAGTGAGAGGGCGCTGTTTCTGTTATGGTCTGCGGTGAAGAAGAAACTGGGTGAAAAAGAAATTAGCAGCTGGTGTGAAGTGCTGATAATGAGAAGAAAAAAAAGCAACAATATGAACTCTGTGAATTCTACCAATATCTGTTCTTCTGAAGATGTTGTTCAAGAGTGTAAACCTTGAGTTTACAGGAGGAGGCAAATTACATTTGTAGAGTCTTCTTGGTGGTGGTATTAGGTAGTAGTTGTCATTATAGCATAGACAACTAAGAGAATGAGGGTGGCGGCAATGGCACAGAATGGCTAACATGCATGTGAGTAATCCAAGTATGCTTTTTCAAAAGGCAACTGGACTTTCTTTGTTTTGCTTGAAGATGTTTCACTTCTCATGAAGAAACTGAAGAAGCTTCTTGGAAGAGAAGTAAAATGTCTTCAAGCAAAACAAAGAAAGTCTAGTTGCCTTTTGAAAAAACACTTTTGGGGCAACCATGACTTGGATAATTGACAATCTCCATAGACAGGTAAGTGGGTAGTCAAGACAGGGGAGCAGGAGCAGAAACAATGGGACAGAGATAGCTAGAACATTAGGAACCAATGGTGAAAGTGAAAGTGAGTTTAGTTGGACTGGACAGGTTGAGCTGGGAGCAGCCATGCTATATATTATATACAAGATTGAACAATAACTGACAAGCGATCATAACCTGAGGAGCTCCTATACATAGGACCTAGTTATCTTTGAGACCGCCTGCTGCTACCGACAACCTTCCATCAACCCATGCGCTCCCACAGAGAGGGCCTCCTCGGGGTGCCGTCAGCCAAACAATGTAGGCTGGTGACCCCCGGGGGGGCCTTCTCTGTGGGGGCACCTACCCTATGGAACCAGCTGCCCCCTGAGATAAGGAAAATCCAAGACCTCGGTGCCTTCCGCCATGCCCTTAAAATTTTTTTCTTTCATCAAGCCGGGCTGGCTTAACATATTTTTTAAATTCTTAATTTTTAATTGGTTTGTCATTTTAAACTGAGGCCAAATTAATATATATTCTTTTAATTGTTCTTAATGTTTATATTGTATGTTTTTATCTGGCTGTACACCGCCCTGAGTCCCTTGGGAGAAGGTGCGGTATATAAATTTGAAATAAAATAAATAAATAAAATAAAAAATATAGCACAGTTGCTTTGTTCCCAATTTGATTACTCCAGTCCAACAGAATTTATTTTTATTTTTCAAGTTTTCATTCTTTTCTAATGTTTTTCATACTTTCATTCTTTCCAAATGTTCTAGGACAGAGATGTCAAACTCAAGGCCCGGGGCAACAGATCTGGCCCATGGGATACTTAGATCTGGTGCGCGGGGCCACCCTGGAAACAGCAAAGGGCCGGCCTGCAGTGTCTCTCCCAGCCAAAATGGAGCTTGGGAGGGCTGCATGTGGGTGCATGAGGGTTGCAGGAGGCCATCACAGCCAAAATGGAGCTTAAATGAAACCTGTTTTCGCTGGCAAAGCCCTCAGGCCATCACAGGCACCCCCATCACAAGTGACGTCAAGCTGGCCACGCCAACCCTGGCCCCGCCCACCCCAGCCCCCAAGGTCAAACACAACCTTGATGCGGCCCTCAATGAAATCGAGTTTGACACCCCTGTTCTAGGAAATCTTAGGTTGCTGCAGTTTTTGTTATGCAATTTTTATATGCTGTGGCTGGAGCCTTTATGCTACCACATTTTCAAATGGCTTGTAATAATGGTTTTTTTTTGTTGTTGTTGTTTCAAGTGGCTGATGGTGCTAGTGAGTGGCATATAAATACTGATAACAAAATAGCAGCTAATAAATACAGGAATAGAAATATTTTGAGTGAACCAGTGGCAACAAAACAGAATATCTGCAAAGAAAGAAAAACCCAGGTGTTGCTCACAACTTTGGTATTTAATGCTTGCTGACAAATCAAATACTTTATTTCTTACAAAGGTTTATTCAATGCAGCTACTTTCACAGAAAATTGTGGTGTGTATTGCCATATACATATACATATACAGTACATATACATATACATATATATATATATATATATATATATATATATATATATATATATATATACACATATACATACATACAAACATACATATCGGGTGGGTTCTAATTTTTTTTACTACCTGTTCTGTGGGCGTGGCTTATTTTGTGGGTGTGGCTTGATGGTCATGTGACAATTATTTACGATTTAGCAGAGGTACTGGTCTACCAGGCTTTTAACTGCTTGCAGAGCTGTATTGATCTACCCATTTCTTTTTGCAGGCACTGATCTACTCATGTATTTTTGCAGGCACTGGTCTACCCATTTATTTTTGCAGGCACCGGTCTACCCATTTATTTTTGCAGGCACCGGTCTACTCATTTGTTTTCTTTTAGTACTGATCAGCTGTAGGGCAGCCCTTTGAAGCCCCGCGGCAAGAGTTTAAACAGTTTTTTTCCCTGTAGCCATCAGCTGGGACACAGGAGGCAGCAATAGATTGGGGATGGGGGCCAAATAAAAGGTAAGAATAACGCGGGGGATGGGGAGGCAGAACCGGTTCGGTGATGTCATATCGTCACCGCTACCAGCTCGGCAGAACTGGGCTGAACCGGGAGGAACCTACCACTGATACATATACATATACATATACATATACATATACATATACATATACATATACATATACATATACATATACATATACATATACATATACATATACGCTTCCAGTTTCTTGTCATAGTTGAATGCTGCCATAAATCTTTCCCCCCTAATAAAATAAATTATTTCTTTGCTGAATGATGTTTAAAGCTTATATATTTTAATCTGCCTGGCATAGAAATGAAATTTCCATGTTACTGAGGTCTTCCGCTTAATAAATATTTTAAAAGAAATATTTTAAAAGAAAGCTACAAAGGTAAGGCTATATTCTGTTTTAAAGCCATTCTATCCCTCTTGACAATAAAGTGTTTAAATTTATGTGTATACATATTGGAGAATATGTCATAATCGCTCCATAAAAATAATGATTTAGGCACATTGATTTAGACTCATCTCTTTTTTCTTTTTTCTTGCCAGTGATCTATCTACTTACAAAGAGGATTTCTATTTAATACTTTTACAAGTGAATGTTTGGCTTTCAGAATTTACCTGCCCTAATTTATCAGGGTTTCAGGCATTTTATCTATTTTGTTTGCTGAGATTTGTATTTATATTTGTTTTCATCTAATAAGGAAGAAAGCACTGTATATTCAAAAGGAACTTAGATAAGGTTCATTTTGCAAATCAGTGTTACTCCAAATGGCTGCCCAACCTTTGGTTGAATGGATTGATTCCAAGCTCAGAATTAAGCATACAATCTGAATTAAATTGCAAAAATGTAATTCTCTGAATTGAACTCTCCAGTGGTGGGTTTCAAATTTTTTTACTACTGGTTCTGTGGGTGTGGCTTGGTGGGCGTGGCATGGTTTGGTGGGTGTGGCTTGGTGGGTGTGGCAGGGAAAGGATATTGTAAAATCTCCATTCCCACCCCACTCCAGGGGAAGGATACTGTAAAATCTCCATTCCCTCCCCACTCCAGGGGAAGGATACTGTAAAATCTCCATTCCCTCCCCACTCCAGGGGAAGGATACTGTAAAATCTTCATTCCGTCCCCAATCCAGGGGAAGGTTACTGCAAAATCCTCATTTCCTCCCAAATCAGTTGGGATTCAGGAGGCAGAGAATAGATGGCAGTGGGTCCAGTCAGAATTTTTACTATCCGTTCTCCGAACTACTGAAAATTTCTGTTACTGGTTCTCCAGAACTGGTCAGAACCTGCTGAAACTCACCTCTGGAACTCTCTTATGAGTTGAAAAATAATGTCTACTCATTGTATATCCCCAAAGTGCAATATTCCAGAATATTTGGTCAAAACTAAAGTATGAATGTCTTGTCCTTGTGTAACTTAACTCCCTCTTAACAATGAAAGCAATGATGTTCCTTCTTTGTTTCGCATTTTCCAGGAAGCAGTGTGATCTTCTGAACCGAAATGTCCGATCCCAGGCCATCTTAATTCAATTCATCTCTCACCTGGTATTCATCTTCATACTATACGTTCCATGTTTCCACTATAATTCTATCATTTCATTTAAATTTTCAAATTTTGTAATTTAAAATTGTAATTCAAATTTTCTTTTCCTACATGGCAACATCAACAACTAGACATTCCAAAGGATTTAATCTAGCCATGTAGCATGCTAAATGCCATCCAGCCTGAGGAGTAGCACCATCTCAACAATCATCTTTTCTATCCATATGGTTTCTTTCTAGAATGCCAAAATGGATTACGTGCCTTCTTCCATACAATAGGAATTGATGGCTTTGCCATTGTCACTTAAGTGATCAGCGGCCTCCAGCATCTTCTTACTGTGTATCACCGCTTCCCTGTTTAGGTGCCTGATTGATTTTAGCTGGGCAGCTGGGAATAGGTCTTGGATGACTTTGCTAGGAAAATATGGCCCAAACCCTGTTAGCCTTTTATCCTACTCAGAAAACCTTTGGTGCTTAATGTGGTAAGGGCTCTACTTCTTTGCTTTATTTTATCTCAGCTTGCTAAGGTATATTTATTTTGGATTATTTTTATTGGAAATGAAGATAAATATATGTGTTGCAGGGTTCAATCTGAGTATGCACACATACACACAGATATATATAAATAACCAAGTACTTGTTCTAGCTTGTTGCCTTAAGTCTGCAATTTGCAAATCTTCATTTAATTTTCTCTGTCAAATCTAATAACCTCATATAATAATTTTCAAACAACTGCTCCATGTTTTCATGATATTTTTGACTGGCATAAGAATAATTGGTTCCTACCTCACCACCTTTAACCTTAAAGATTAACTCCCCCCTCCAATATTTACTTTCATCCACTATAAAAGATGGTCTGCTAGGGGTAAAATTCACTTACCTTCCCTACCGGTTCGCAAATGTGAGCGCGCCATCGTCCGTGCATGTGCAAAGCTTTCTGAGCATGCACCGAGGCTTAAAATTGTTGCAAAAAAGCAATGTCATGACGTCAATGCAGATGGGCGGAGCCTCCTGCAGCTGCTGCCACTGGTTTGCCTGAGCTGGATAGAACCGACTGAATTTCACCCCTGGGTCTGTCCTATAATCAAAGCCTCTCATCAACCTTATATTGTTCACTAATTCTCTGACTTTTTTTTTTTTTTAAATTTGATTTATATGCTGCCCTTCTCCGGAGACTCAGGGCGGCTTACAATGCGTTAAGCAATAGCAATAGTATTTATACAAAGTCAGCTTATTGCCCCCACAAACTGGGTCCTCATTTAACCTACCTTAGAAAGGATGGAAGGCTGAGTCAACCTTGAGCCTGGTGAGATTCGAACTTACAGTAATTGCAGACAGCTGGTGTAAATCACAATGCTTTTAGTCTGCTGAGCTACCAGGCCCGTTCATCACAAACAGTTCAATCATACTTTTGAACCTGGTCTTTTCCATATTTCATCATGAACAGACTTGTGCTTAAGTCATGTGCTCAAAACAAGAACTTTTTACTCAATAACGATTACCATTCTTGTTCATTCTTGGTCCAATATGTATTGTCTTAGTCCATCCATACGCATCTATTCATGTCATCTAACAGAATAATTCTCCCCTGATCCCCAATTGCAGACACTCAATATTTTGAAAGTTTTCTCCAAAATTTAACCACTAGTCCTATGGAATAGTATTACACTGGAAATCTGGATAGCCCTAATTGCCCTAGTTTTTTTTAAATAAGAGATTAAAAACCTTGATGTTACCTCAGATATTTAACTGGCAAATTAAATCAGCTTTATTTCTGCATCTGTTCGCTTTTTTTTGTTTAAGATTGAAATGAACAATTTTTAAACACTGAGCATGTAACACTAATCTAAATATTTCATATTTTTCGGAGTATAAAACGCACCTTTCCCCCCCCCCCCAAAAAGAGAGTGAAAATCTGGGTGGGTCTTATACTCCGAATGTAGCCCTGCCCAGCTTCTCAAATGGAGGTTTCAGAGGCTGAAAAAAGCATCAGAAATGGAGCTTCAGAAAGGAAGCCCCCAAACAGAGCTTCAGAGGCTTTTTTTCTGAAGCTGTTTTGGGGCTTTCAGAGGCAGGAAAAAAAGTTTTTTTCTGAAATGGAGTTTCAGAAGTTTCAGAGGCAGGAAAAAAAGCAAAAAAAAGTAAGGCGCAGAGCTCACAACCAATGAACCTGTTGATAAAATTTACCTCTGGGAACAGCTGATTGGGGGTATTCCGGGAGGCTGATCCACCTGCCAATCAGCTTTTTTCTCATATTCCTCCCCAAAAACTAAGGTGCACCTTATATTCCGAAAAATATGGTATTTATCAATTTTATTAGTCAAGACTATTTTGATCTATTATAGATAGCCCTCAACTTATGATTACAACTGGGACCAGAATTTCCACTGATAAGCAAGGGGATTGTTGATTTTCCTCAGATTTTACAATTTTTTTCTTATGGTTGTTCATCAAATAACTGCAGTTGTTAAGTGAATCTGTTCTTTCCCCATTTACTTTGCTGGGAAGGACATAAGTGGTGAACACATAATCATCTGATTGTCGCTTGCATGCCTGAATTTCAGTCACATGACTGTGGGGATGCTGCAATAGTTATAAGTGCAAGGACTGGTCCCTTTTTATAGCGCTGTTGGTCACTAAACAAACAGTGGTAAGTTGAGGACTATCTGTTTATTCTTTCCCTTTTATAAGGGAATTATAAATATTATTATTTATAAAAATAATAAAATCTTTAAAAGATTTTGTTTAAATCTTTTTCCACTCTTTGTTTTGCTTGTTGATATTATTGTTTCAAGAGCAAAAGTTCCTTGATGGGTCATCAGGGTACATATTTGTCTAAAATATAACTTGATCAATTTGTTTATAATTTGTTTAATATTCAATACAGGACAAGTACCAAAGCCAGAAATGCAACAATTGGTCCCGTATATGCATCAAGAGGTACAGTTGTATAAAAATAATATTTAGAACAAAAGGAAAAAGAGAAAGAGAATGAGAGAGAACGGATGAACGGATGGATGAATGAGTGAATCAGGGAAAGGTTCATATTATTAATTTTACCATAACGCCATTTATTTCATCATCAGGCAACAGTGCTTTATCTGGTGATTATTTAAGAACATACAATTTTATTTGTAGGTTTTTTTTTTTTTTAAAAAGAAGCTAAGATTGAGTTGTTCATGCGTGACACCGTAGTTGTTCAAGCTACAGAGGAATTTATCTTCCATCCTTCACAATAGAAAACCTGATTGAATAATTGTTGCAAGGAGACAAGAAAATACGAGTTAATATTGGTAGTTCAAAAGCTCAATATTTTTTAAAGAAGAAACTAAATGAATCTCTGATTGTGACATTGCAGCAATTTGCAATAATCAAAAGCTTTCAGGAAACAGGTCCAGTGTATAAGTAGAAATGAGCAATCAGGCTGCCAGAAAGTGTGTATCTATAATTTATGTTTTCAGTTTGTCATGCCAGTGCATCCATCCCCTCCAATTCAGTGAAAGGACTTTTGAATCTGATCAGGCTGATTATATCCATGGAAGGCAACACTGTATTTCGTGGTGAATAGTTGCCTTTATGTTTTAACTTTTCATCTGGCAAGAACAAGGGAGAAGGGAACCTTTCTTAATGCAGAGACCATTCCTAAATTGCTTTCCCATCCTCTCAAGAGCAAGAACATTTTCAGCATTAAAAATACATTCAATCAAGGCCCTAAGGCAGGGGTGTCAAACTGGCGGCCCGCGGCCCAAATGTGTCATGCACAGGCCATGCCTACCCCAGCTTCACAAATGGGAAAAATGTCACAAAACGTCACGTGACAGCAACGTGACATCGCAAGTTTGACACCCGTGTCCTAGGGGAAGTTCATCAATGATGCAAATACAGCCTTTACCTTCAACCAAGCCTCTTCCAAATATGACTCCCAGCATTCTGGATTAGAATTCTGGGAACTGCAATCCTAACACATCTGGAAGATGTCACTTTGGATATAACTGGCTGTGAGAATAACCTTGGGAGACAGGAGGAGGAGGAGGAGGAACCATAGCCTAGGCAATGGTCAGACAAGAGATGTCTCAGCCCAAAGAAGGAATGGGAACATGGGAAGCAGCTCAGAAGGGGCCTTCTGGAAAGTAAAGGCAAAGAAGTGGATGAATGCTTTCAAATCTGCACAATTCGGTTGCCGTAATCTTGCAAAAAAAAAAAGTAGTGTTAATACTTATGGTTTGGGTTTCTTGCCTGGGCTGACATTGGAAAAACTATAAATGGGATGTATTCCATTAAGTATATTGGTTTGACCCAAACAAGTAAGCAAGCAAACAAAAATAACTCAAATGACTCCCTTTTCTTTCTTTCTTCCTTTCTTTCTCCATTTCTTGTGCAGGGAATCAGAATGGATTTAGGTCAAACCGGGAACCAGTGATTCCCAGACTGCTTAGCTTCCAAGTCATCAGGCACCTGTTAATTCAGAAGAGAGAATGAAGGAAGCCACAGAATTCAACCTCCGAGGATAGAAAAGTTATATACATTTTTTTTTCCTTTGGCAATAAACAACTATTTGAATGGCTTCAGTCTGGTTTGCAAGGAAGATTTTAATCTAACCCAACTCTGTCTGGTAGACTTTTGCTGATTGAGGCTGAGAAATTGAGATGAGCTCAGAAATACCAAGAAGCTGAAATTTAATGCTGGGCCTAATCAAGGAAACTGACTAAGGTTTGGACAGATAAAGTGCTGTTAAACATAGAGTTTAGAGCTAGAATTGTACACAACACATGAAGGCCTTTTTTCTAAATAATGAATAATGACCATTCTTGTTCATTCTTAGGTCCCGAATGGTCCAATTTTTTTAATATACAGTCTTAGTCAAGTCCTACCCATTTATACATGTCATCTGACAATAATTCCCCCCTGATCCTCAATTGCACACATTCAACATTCTGAAATTTTGAGATTATTACTGCTCTTAACTTTGGGATGTGAGAACTGTCATATAAAAATGATACAAGCAATTATTAAAGAAAATATTCTTTGCCTCTCTCTTTCCTTTTTGTTCATATTTTATGAAACGTGTAATGGTGATCATTGTTGTAGTAATAGGTAACTGGGTTTATACACTGTCTAGAGATATAATGTCATTTATTTTGTTCGTCTTAGCATGTTATGAGATCTCGGTCATAGCTGTTGTTGATTAATGGTGTTATGTGTTGGAAGAATGTCACCTATTTAACCAATAAGCTATGTTAAACAAACAATGGCTTAGTGTGATATGTGTACCCAGTTGATCCATGTCCAAAACTTTCTGGCTCAAGTATTCTGGTTATTAAATTGAATATAAAACAGAATACTCTATGCTAAATACTTGGAAAACCACCAGATCACAGGATTATATTATAAGGATGTAAACATACATGGGAAAACACTGATGTTCCAATTGAACATGGAATTGCTAATTCTTTTATTTGATCAAGTGTTTGCCTGCCAAATATATTCAGACTACTTAAATTAAACCCAGGTTTCCTGCGCAGCAAAGTGCACATAAAGTCAGTGAGAGCTTCTCTTATTTTTGTTACGGTGTCAATGTTTTCAAAGTTGGTGAAAGCTTGTTCTTCAGTTTTATTAGCCTGTTTGAAAGAAATCTCATTTAACTGGCGTCTCTTACATCTACATTAATTCTTTTAAAACACTGACGTGAGTGTTCTACAGCTATGTAAAGAAACGCATTATCAAAGAATTAAGATATGATTAAACTGACATTTTCTTAAGAAAACGAAAGGAGCAGGAAAAAGCCATTCTAAAAGGACTGAGTGCTACATACTCCAGATATTATCTTCAGTGCTTGCTCAGGGATCTTTAAAGAAGCTTATTACCAAGTACCCTAAGAAGACAAGTGTGGATGTGTACAGATCAGAGGAATGCAAGTTAATGCACCTGCCAGATTTTACTATCATACAAAGCTTGTCAATCAGCACTCAGACCTTGCATTTAAAAATATGTTCCCTCAGATTTTCCCCAGCAATGGATCTTACAAAATGATATTGTTCCTTTTGGTGACTGCCTTGTATCAGAGGGATCATAATTACGCTTCTGAGTATGCCTACAATTAGCATGGATTTTCTTAATTAGTGTCTGCTCGCTGGTACAGTCAGTGCTACATTTGTTTGAGTCTGGTGGGCACTTAAGGAATTTGGAAAGGTGGTTCTGGACACTTTCATAATGTGACTTATAATGGCCAGAAAGAAAACTGAAGAAGTTATTCCTTCCTACAATCTCTCCCCCAGG
The DNA here is from genome assembly GCA_022577455.1 of Arizona elegans. Classification (NCBI taxonomy): domain Eukaryota; kingdom Metazoa; phylum Chordata; class Lepidosauria; order Squamata; family Colubridae; genus Arizona; species Arizona elegans. Next base: position 13,714,669 of record JAKOOJ010000002.1, on the reverse strand, counting down.
ACATTTTCTATCTCCTGGGACTTCTCTACTACTTAGCTTATTTTCATGTTTTGACTTCCAAGTGAAGCACCACATTGGCATAGTATCTTCTGTATTTTACTTAAGCTTCTCTGGCATTTCTGTGGGACCCATAGACACTCTTGGAAATAAAGATGATGCTTGAGACTGGTATTTTACCTTGCATTATACAAACTTTCCTAATTAAATAGCACTTTCAAATAATTTTAAAAAGTAAAATTGAGTTGCCTGAGGAGGCTAGGAACTACATGATAGGGAAAACTGGACAAATGGCTGGTCCTGGGTGCCACTGTAGGGACTAAGATTTACAACAACAGTTCCTAGGGGGAGGAAAGCATGCGAAGGTAGAGTTTACATTGTGTGTTACGTTAGCAAAGGTGATCCTGTCTACATTCTAAAATAAATATTTTTCTTGTCTGATTTCATATCAACTGTAACAATTTTGCATTCCCATGATTCCCGTCCTACAGAGAGCATCCTACAGTTCTCAGAGCTGGAGATCTGACCTTACATATAGCCACTTTATAACTACTACCATGATTTGTTTCAGTTTCTGAAGTTCTAACATTAAAAAAAAAAGAAGGCATGTTCTGCAGAACTATAAAAAGATGCCAATAGCCTGTGAATTCATACATGTTATGAAAATAGATGGCCAACTCACCATCTCCCTGTCAGTCATCAGGAGAAATTGAATTATGATTCTTTTCAAATATAGGAAATTTAACTGAAAAAAGAAAATAAGATAAGTTTAGAATAGATTAAAAGCTTTCAGGACAGAATAGCAGAGTTGGGAGATCTTCTAGTCCAACCCACTGATCATGCAAGAGACCCTATACCATTCTGGACTTTTTTTGGCTTGGTGGGATGGGAACAGGTGATCATAGAAAGAATAACAGAATAATAAAACAGAATCATAGAGTTGGAAGACACCCTGAAGGTCCTCCAGTCCAAATCCCCCCTCAAGCAGGAGACCCTATACCATTTTGGACAAATATATTCAATCTCTTCTTTAAAACCTCCAGTGATGAAACAGCCACAACTTCTGGACACAAACTACTGATTGTTCTTACTGTCAGGAAATTTCTCCTTATTTCTAGATTGGTTCTTTCTTTGATTATATAATCCATTGCTTCTTGTTCTACCTTCAGGTGCTTTGGAGAATAGGCTGACCTCCCTAGGAGAGGCCATAGATGTTTACATTTTGGGGGGAAGAAGCCCAACAATGATAGAAACTTACCTTGTGGTTCTTTTTCAATATTGGGAACAACATCTGAAAGGAAAATCAGTAGACATATTGGCACAGGTTCAGAGGCTATTGAGAGCATGCATTCCCAAAACAATGAGTGTTATAATCCACCCAAAGTCATTAATAAAAAACCCCTCAAACAATCAAAATACAGATAGTCCTCATTTAATGACTGCCTCATTTAGCAATGGTTCATAGTTACAATGATGAGATGAAAACATAGCTTTGTGACGAGTTCTTGCATTTACGACTGTCACATGCCTCTAAAGCAAAGGAAAGGTAAAATAAGTTCATAAGTATAGTCATGGTCTCACTTAGTGACTGTTTCACTTAACAATTGAGTTACTGGTCTCAGTTGTGGATGCTAAATAAGGACTAACTCAGGGTGAAATCCAGCAGGTTCTGACAGGTTCTGCAGAACCGGTAGTGAAAATTTTGAGTAGTTCAAAGAACCGGCAAATACCACATCTGGCTGGTCCCAGAATGGAGTGGGAATGGAGATTTTGCAGTATTCTTCCTCTGCCATGCCTACCAAGCCATGTCCACCAAGCCATACCACACCCACCAACCCACACCCACAGAACCAGTAGTAAAAAAATTTGGATTTCACCACTGGACTAACTATAAAACTAAGAAACAAAAGACCAAGAGCCAGACTTATTTTAATACAAAGCCAGGGGAAACCATTATAATGCATCTGTGCCTGACAAATCCTCGTTCCATATTTTTGATGCAGTTATAAAAATGTCCTGGAATTAGCTGAGGCATCTGATGTTAAAAGGAGTACATGCAGATTCATATTGTAGAAAATAAAGCCAGTTTGGCGTAGCGGTAAGACACTCGGCTATAAACCAGGCTATAAAGTATGTATCAATCCTGGAGCCATCTTGGAACGTCTTCAGAGTTGCTACAGTGAGGCTGGATAGAAATGTGAGAAAGGGAGGAGAGAGTAGAGATAGCTGGGGAACTATTTAACCAAAATAACATTATTTCTTCTGGGAACCAAGGACACTCTTGCCAACACCTGTTGAGGTGTGGATGGGAGTCATCTAGGTTTGGGACTGTGATCTGATTGAGGTATGTGATGGTTGTATGTAATGGGGGGGGGGGAGAACTCTGGATTTTGAGTTGGGTGGGGAAAACCCAGGGAGATTCAGAGTCAGGTTTTCACCAGCTGTGCCAATATGACATGCCTAATAAATCTATACTTTGAGAAAGCCTCAGGCCTTGGAGTTTTGATTTCATTTGGGCTGTTACTTGGAACCCTGACAGTATCGTGTAGCAGTTAAGGTACTAGGCTATAAATTATGAGTTCTAATTCTGCCTTAGAATGAAAGCTGACTGGGTGATTTTGGGCCAGTCCCTCTCTCTCAGCCCAACTCACCTCACAAGGTTGTTATTATGAGGAAAATAGGAAGAGGAAGAAGTATTAGGAATGTTTGCCGCCTTGAGTTATTTACAAAAATAATAAGGGGGAGATAATTTTTTAAATAAATAAATAAATACATAAATACATAAATACATACATACATACATACATAAATACGTAAGGTTGTCCAAGGTAAAAAATATTGCAACTTTCTTAGAAAATTTGGAATAATTAAGAGGCCAATGAAGCCCAATTAAGAGGTCCCTTTGCCAAGTTATCTGGAAACATAAATGTGATTTCCCTATTTGCCATATTTATCTTCCATAAATATGTTCCAGGTGCATCAGAATCTGCCTCTTTTCTGATCTTCTGGTTTTGAATAATTTTTACAATAGTAGGCAGGAGAACGTATAAGAGAGCTTTACTCTGAATTTGGGATGGTCTGTAATCAGAGTGCTCCACAATCTTCCTGTCTTTGGTAGCCAAGTGGAGAATGTATTACATGGCATGTAATTTCAGACATCTGGGTAAGCTCGTTGTGAAAAGCAACCAGCCTTCAGACCACACCAACAAAAATTGCTCAGGCTAGTTCCCCGATGTCTCAATCTGATATCCAGTAGGCGATTCCTTCTCCTCCTTGTATCTCTAAGCCAGCACAGCTTCATCTGTGCCTTTTCCCATGTCACACCACTTGTAAATATGTAAAGGGAAGGACAATAAAACAACTGCCGGGAGATTGTGTGAAGGCAGAGGATGTAGCATGGCAACCTCGCTAAAGCGAAGCAGATGTGCAATTAGTCAGTGCCTAGGAAGGAGATGGCAGCTCCATGTGTGCCAGCTGGAATTCCAGCATGAAAATAAATTGGGAAACAATTTTCTTTTTTTTTAAAAAAATAAAAGAATAGAGATGTCTGTATGTCAATTCAAAGGGCTGGCTTGCTACTTCACTGTTTTTAATTGTAATATATACTCTTGACAGGAAAATCTTTAAAGAGGAAAATGCAAATAGTTGTTCCCCCCTGCCAATGTCATACGGAAAAATATCTATCATCTATATGAGCACCAATTAATATTATCTTTCAGTAAGAAATGTGTTAACTAAGTTAGTATATTTGCACAAAAATAATAACAGGTGCATGTCTAGGTTTTTTCATTTCTTTGTATGAAAATAATTAGAATTACTACAACAAATTTGGATGGCTCTATTAAGACTAAGAAATAAAAACAACAACACAGATATGTACATGAATCAGAGATTTTTCTCCGTTTTAAAAATAATTTATTTTAAACACATGTCTGCATCCTCCAGATTCAAATTAAAATGAAAAGAAAGAAAAAGAAAAAGGTACAAATTCACCAAAATTCAGCCGTCAGATCTATTATCCAAAGATTGATAATTTACTTAATAAAATGCCAAAATTCTTGTTAGTTGAAATCTTATTTCCATTCTCCTTAGAAATATAACAGCATTGACTCATCACATCTTCATCCAAAATGCTTTAGCACTGATGATATTGAAAAAGAATATGGCTTGTATTCAAATTTTATTTTTTCCAAGTCTGATTTTTCCTTTATATAAAATAAAATAACTCCCAAAGTACAGTGTTTCAGGTGTTTTAGCATCTGGATTGTTTAATGGCAGGAATTAGCTAGTTCTTCTTAACCATTCCAGTAGTTCACTGTGTTTTGTTTTGTTTTTTTATTCTCTAGGACATCGAAACCACTGCAAGATAAGAGGATGTTGCAACCGCAATTTTCCTTTAATATCTGCTGCCCAAATACTTCCAGTTTGCAATTTAGATATCAATTAGCTTGGATAAAACTTGTGCTAATCAGATGTCTAGTGGAGAACACGAGACCCTGTGATTATCAGAAACCAGCAGGGAAATCTGCATGGGTTAAGAAGGGCATGAAATAAAAATGAAGATTTCAGCCACCCTCTTGCGGGTTTTTTTAACACACTCTTTACTATGGATATCTTGGAAACCAATAATTTTTCTCCATATTTTTCATAGGATATGAGGAGTTGGAACATAATTTTGCCATAAATGATCTGTGATTTAGCAACCTTTTATTATTCTACAGTCATTGCATGCAGTACTACAAGCTAGTTCTGCTGACAGCTGATTGCCAGCAGTTCGGCAGTTCGAATCTCACCAGGCTCAAGGTTGACTCAGCCTTCCATCCTTCCGCGGTCAGTAAAATGAGGACCCAGATTGTTGGGGCAATATGCTGACTCTGTAAACCACTTAGAGAGGGCGGTAAAGCACTGTGAAGCAATATATAAGTCTAAGTGCTATTGCTATTGTTTGATTGCAAACATTACACAATGTTTCCAGTAACAATGTTTTAGATCTACATAAACACAATAGAAAATATAAAAAATATAAAACCATCTAATATGACACTTTTCATGAACACAACAAACCATTTCAAGCCATGCCTATTCCTGCACAGAGGTAACTTGATCATAGTTACCCATAAACTGGTAAAGTCAAGGCTGAATTATTCCGGTGTAGGGCTGACCTAAAGGGTAGCCTGAAATTTCAACAAATATTTGAACCATGGTACAAAATGCCATTAATTAAGAATTTAAAGAATTAAGTTCAGAGGGCTTATGATGGAATATAAAGCTATGAATGCTATATCCTATGGGCCTTGATACGTGAAAAAGAAAATGTTTTGGCTTAACTACCACTCTGAGTATTAAGAGTCAATGGTCTTCAAATGAACTCAATAAACTGGATGTCACTTTTCTTCATTCCAGAAACACTCAAGGTATTTTTTTTGTAAATCTGGCAATATTAATTATGCATAAAATCAACATTAAAAAGTTAATCCACAATATGTTATGGGATTGTTTATAACAATGAAAATGTGGGGTTATCAATAGACTAAACAAGTAAATTAACTTGGTAAGGATATATCAGATATAGCATTCATTTGCGATTGTGTGAAAAGCAAACGTTGAAATTTTATGGTTATATCAAAGAAGAAAAGATAATGTTTTTAAAAGTTCACATAAAAACACAATTCTCACCACCATACATACTTAGCTCCTTCCCTATCCTAAGTATGTTTACTTAGAATTAAGATTTAATTCTAAGTTAGTACAATTTATAATGTGTGATTCCCCAAGCCCCATGCCTTTAAAGTAAATAAACCTTTCCTGGTTAAATATAGGTAAATTTAAAGGTAAAGGTTCTCCTCGCACATATGTGCTAATTGTTCCCGACTCTAGGGGGCAGTGCTCAACTCCGTTTCAAAGCCAAAGAGCCAGTGCTGTCCGAAGATGTCTCCGTGGTCATGTGGCCGGCATGACTAAACACCAAAGGTGCACGGAACACTATTACCTTCCCACCAAAGGTGGTCCCTATTTTTCTACTTGCATTTTTTATGTGCTTTCAAACTGCTAGGTGGCAGAAGCTGTGACAAGTAATGGGAGCTCATCCTGTTATGCGGCACTAGGGATTCGAACTGTTGAACTGCCGACCTTTGGTTCAACAAGCTCAGCGCCGTAGCCACTGAGCCACTGCGTCCCTTTAAATTTAAATATATAAATATAGGTGGCATTAAATAGAGACTGTGATGATTCGGCTGCCATGGCCTCCTACAGCATGCTGCCAGTGAGGACTGTGGATATTCAGAAAAAAAATCTTTTACACTAAGTGTGTAGTAAGTTTCTTAGTTTCAAACTGATACACAGTCTGTGAAACAGGTAAGTTTTCTTTGAAATACCAAACTTGAAGAACTTGTAACAAATGATCTGCACTAGCTAACATGGGAACAATATCTGGTTTCTTATTTCATTTTAATTTTAGTTTGTTCTTTAACTATAGTTTGCTCAAAAATAAAACTTAGCTATACTCTTCTCATTAATTTTATATAACAACTATTATGATCAGATCATAAAACAACCACTTGGTTACTATTTTCTCAAGGATTTCATTAATGTGAAAGAGAAATGTGAATGGATCTTTTCAGAATGAGATTTATAAAATAATCAAACCAAGCTGTTATTCAAATTTACTGGCTGGTGTTATACATTTGTTTAATTTTGAAGAATCACCACATTTCATCTACAGATACACAAAATTGTTCACCAAAAATGATTTCTTATCAGCTCTAGGATCTCTTCTTCAGAGTCCTTATTCAAAATACTTCACTTCATCGTCCTTAAAGGATTACATCAGATCCTTTTTATGATCTTGGTTGTGAAAGCACATGCAGTCAGAAATGGCCTACCAATTCATTCAGACGGCTCAAGACTTGAGCCATTGATAAGACCGCACAAATACAATACCTGTTTGCAAATCCTGTCATAAAGTTGCTTCCTGTTTAACCCATCGCTGGCTGTTTTTGTCTCTTGGCTGCCTGTGCAAACACTAGTGCTGGATAAGCTTCAGCTGCTCTTTGTGTCACTCAAGGCAGCTCTCCAGATGCTAAAGAAAAGTGGGTCTGGCTCAGCATCAGATTTAAAAAAGTACTTTTGTGCCTCTTAGAAATTCTCAGCTTTTGGTTTACAAGAGCCAGGACACCTGAAAGATCTGGAATGGGTTTGTACAGGAGAAATTTCTGTCAATATATCAGTTGGCAATCTGGGATATTAGAGATGTCCAGCAGCCTTCATTCTTGTGTGCATATTTATATGGATATTAAACCTTCCAATTGCTCTAACTTAAGTGGTAATGGAAAGGAGAAAATATTCTCTTGCTAGACAATATTAACAATGCTCAAGGACAGAAATACATTCTTGCTTTTCTTTCTACATTTTTTCTTCCCAAACAATAATATAAACATCAAAAAAAGATCTGTCTTAATTCCTACTTTTACAATGATTTCTAAAAGAAGTTGGAGAAGTTACTGCCTTTTGAGACCTACTAGTTTCCTTTCCATGTCCCTGTGCCACATTAAACTAGTCCCTTGAATGTCTTTAAGGTAGTTTGTAGATACCTTCAGCCTGAATACTTCAATTTCATTAATGTCATGATACAGTTTAGCAACCAGAAATAGGCACAAATGACTTCTGAAGTTTTTCCAGCAACTTAGCGGGCTAAAAATCAGAATAAGAAAAAAAAAACCATCAACCAATTCTCCATTGGTCAGTAGCAGGATTCTCTTCTTTTCTACTGATAAAGCCCAGTGAAGGCTAACTTCATGTGGGATTAAATGAAGTTTTGGAGAGGCTGTGCATCATTGGCAGGATGGTATTATTTTGTATGCAAGGAACACTGTGTGTAAATAATAATTTTTGGTTCACTGTGCTTTTGTAGTTATTGAAAATTATACTTGTTGATTGGGATATCTGCCCTGCTGAGTATAAAAAAAACACAAATAATCATGTGATCGAAGTCCTGCCTCTTTTTCATTGTGACTTATGTGCATATAAAAAAGTAGCAAGACCTCAGCCATAGGGTCGTACCTTGCCATCTTGACCTGTTTTGACTCCCAATGGATCCCATACAGAAATGCATTTTGTTTATTGCATAGTACAGTTATTATTGTTATTATTTTCCAAATATACAGGTCTGAATGGAGCTGCTAGTGGCTTGGGAGAATGAAGGAACATTTGAGTTAGTGAATAAGTCTAATAGTACATATCAAAAACAAAGAAAGAGGGAACTTTTCTACATATAAATATGTAGAAAAATTCTTTTTCAAAATAATGCTACAGAGCACAAACAATTCTCTACATGAAGTTCTTAGTCCTAAATTAATATAATGTCCAGTATTATTTGGCCTTGCAAATAATCCACAGGAAACACAAGTATAAGCGTGTTACATGAATAGCATCTCAAATGAAAGGTGTATTTAATTGTAGACTGTATGTTCCCACATAGTCACATTCAGAGGGTTAGTATTCTGAGCAGAAGAATGAGCATGCTATTTCCATTTCTCTCTAACTCTAAATATTTTGTATATTCCTCAGAGATTCTATTGGCAGATACCATGTTCGATTAATTTGCTCCATTTTACAGCATTTACATTCCATGTTAATATACCTGCATTTCTATAAAATGTATTTCAAGACATGGGAAAAAAAAAGAGCAGAAATAGGCACACTTTAAGCAGTTTACAAGAGACAGATCATTATCTCTTACAAAGGAATGGAAACAGAAAAGCTGTAAATAATAAGTTCTGAATAGGAATGACAAAAACAACCTAATCAATGTCTTCCAGAACTGGCAAGTGACACTGCTTTGTTTTTTGCAAATAAAACCCTTCTTAACATCACAATATGAACCATTATCTCTGCAGGCAAGGTATATTTAGAAATGTACAAAATGTACATTTCCTGCCAGCCAGGAGATCAGTAGGTGGAGATCTAAAGTCATGCAAATCTTACAGTAAATGCAGGCAACCAATTTCTAATTATTCCATATCAGCAGATTTGTGAGGAATATAATTTATTAAAAAAAGAACAGTTTATGATCAGCAGACCTTAGTTATGACTGTTTAGGAATTCAGTGCATTTTGATCTAATCAAAAAATCAAAATATTCATGAAACACAATGATATCTCCCCAAAGCAGCCGGGCAGCCATTAATTTTGAAATTCGGGTAATTTATTAACACTTATCTGTAGCTGTAAAAGCTTACCTCTGTGTTTGTAATACGGCTAAAAGTGAAGGCAGTTTTAAAACTGATTCCTAATGATTTATAATGGTTTGCTGTAATTTGAGCCAGAAATTCAATTAAAATATATGTCTAGTTTTGTTTCAAGATCTTTAGTTAAAAATTCTATTAAAATGCTATTTCCTTCCTGCATTAAATGCATTTGTTATCTGCATATACAGGAAATATAAGAAAATGCTATAATTTTTCCCCTCAGAATATCCAAATGCCTTTAACACTGTTTATTTTATTCCATATTTTGACACCAGCATATTTTGGCATTGGGATGCAGCTTAATGGAGCTAACTCGATTTTACATTATTCTTTTCATGAAAAGGAAAGACAAAATAAAATACCCAAAGGTTTTATTTCTTACTATTCAGTTGAATGCGTATTGGATCATTAAAGTAAAACAAATAATTATCAAGCACATGACCACTCTTAAATATAATCTTTAGTTTTCTCTACTTATATGCTTTAAATGATGCATACATATTATAAAAACTGATCATTATAAAAGACATTCCCCCAATAGGAGGTTATTTTGGGAACCTGGTATAGATGAAAACAAATTAGCTTTTAGTTTCTGAATGTACTAAAAGTAACTTCAAATGTTTTTGAAATTCTATCAAAGAATGAGAACCAACTATTTGGAGCTGAATTATATTTGATACTTGGTTTTGGAATAGTACAGATAGATTCAGTTTTTGTCTCCTAAACAAGCCTCCAGAAACCCAGAGATCAACAAATAACAGACTCACTTGGGCATGGTGCTTTAGTACCTGAGCAAATATATAAGGGAAGTTAGCATTATTTTTACAACCCTAGAAGGATTAATATCTTTAGAAATGGCTAGCTTGGCCATAATGCAAGCTAGCCAGAATTCTACTCATAGTTAATACTGACAACTGCTACTATCATGTAATAATTCCACAATTTCTTTAGTCCTAAAACCTGTTCTAACCTTTACATGTGGAAATTGTAGCAGAATTAAAATTGAATAGCTGCATCAGGTTTTGTTTTTTTTTTAATTTGTTTCCTTCATTTCTTCCACAAATAGTTACAGGGAGTTGTATCAACCAACGTATTCAACCCTGGGATGGTTAATAGTGTGGCAATTATAAAATACATTCAAACCTTGCTGCACTCAATGCTTCTTCATGCTAGGTTCAATGCTGGTCATTCATCTTCCTTCATTTTCTATTTGTCCTATTGTTTCTCTGGATTAAACTTTATACGGTAAGTTTCTTGCACTAGGAACGTGTAGCAAAATGTGCTACCTATTAACAGACACTTTCTTTTTATGAGCCCTTTCTTCTTCCACGTTACACACAGATGAACCATCTAGGAATATAGTGATAAACCTGGTCCACTCCTCATATAGAATTCTTTATTGGCCAAGTGTGATAGGACACACAAGGGATTTGTCTCTGGTGCATAAACTCTCAGTGTACATACAAGCAGCAAGTGATAAATCATGATCATAATCATAAAATATATTCATCATAAATCATGAGATGCAACATTCAGTTGTATCTACTAAATAAGCAATCAACATAAATCATAGTAGGATACTAAATGAAATAATTAATACAAATTAAAAGATTCAAGCAACAACATTATAATGAAATAGGTAATAGGAAAGATGAGAAGGATAATAATAATACAGCCTACTAGGTAATTTAACAGTGTTGTGGGAATTAGTTGTTTAGCAGAGCAATGTCATAGGGGAAAAACTGTCCTTGTGTCTAGTTGTTTTGGTGTACAGTGCCCTAAAGAATCATCTTGAGGGAAGAAGTTGAAACAGTTTATGTCCAGGATGTGAGGGGTCTGCAGATATTTTCATAGCCCACTTTCTGGCTCGTGCAGTGTACAGGTCCTCAATGGAAAGCAGGCTGGTAGCAATTTTTTTTTTCCCTGCAGTTCTAACTATCTGTTGAAATCTGTGTCTGTCTTGTTTGGTTTCAGTGCCAAACCAGATATTGTACTGAAGTTTGTACCAGACATGTGTAGTATTCTTTGTTTTAATTTTCATTTCATTTATAGAACAAACTAGGGCTCTTGCAGGGGCTTTCTGCTATCAACTTCCAGCCTCAAAAATAAAAGCTGAGTTTTAAGTCGAAAGTAGATTGAAACTGGAATTAGCATTGTGGTCCTTTCCACAAACATTCCTTCTTAAACAAATTATGTGCCAAAGTATGAAAACTAAATGACATAAATATAGGTTTTTAATGGGGATATAAACGAATAGCATGACTTAGTTGCTGTAGAATTGTGAAACAATGTTTGTCCAAAATATGGAGAATTCTGAGATGACATTTGATAAATACCATTTTGAAATACAGAATAATTAGCAGAAAGTAAAAATGTTGTGATGACCTTGGCTTTTAGACAAGTAACTTAGCTAATCAACGAACTGTTAGAAATGATGTTATCAAAGCCTGACAAGATTATTTGGTAAAATTATGTACAAAAGGTTAGAAATGTATTTTGATTACCAGTAAATCCTGATTCATCCATCTCAATTCTATAGATTTATAAAGTTCTGTCCCCAACTTTCTCCAGACAATTTGGTCATTACTGATATTTCTGAAATCCATACCTTTGAAAGATACTAAGAGCAGGAGTGCTATTTAAGCCATATTGAATAATACAAGACTTCTTCTGTTCTTGCTTTGAGAACTATTCTGAAGAAGTTCAAAACCTCTTTAAATAGATGCATTATTTTTCAGGTTTTGAGATTTTCATATGAGCTTGGCTTTACTACCTTAAGTAAAAAGGTCTTCCCTCTACAGCAGGGGTATCAAACTCAATTTCATTGAGGACCACATCAGGGTTGTGGTTGACCTCAAGAGGCCGGGCAGGTGTGGCTGACTGTGTGGGCATGGCCAGCTTGGTGCCACTCTCCAAACTGCTGGAATGTTTCCTCTTTGCACTGGGTAGACTGGCCAAAGCTATGCTGGCCTGAACTTTCCTTTTCGCATTGGGTAGACCATAATGTATTGGGTAGATCCTGTGGGCCGGATCCAACCACATCGCGGGCCGGATCCAGCCTGTGGGCCTTGAGTGACACCCCTGCTCTACAGGAACAAGCTTAATTGGTTATGTGATCAGGTGAAAGCAATAGATATTAATGTATTAATCTCTCTGCTGCCACCTAGTAGGTTTCTAGATTAGTTTTTGGCAGCCCATATATAAAATAATAAAATATTTATTGTATTTTTATTTATGATAGCTTTTATTGTTTGATAGTCCCTTGGAAGAACTGTTATTCTTAAAATGGGAAAATAATAGAATCAAAAAGGAACTACAGGAAAAGCATATTTTTTTACAGAAGGTAGATATATTAATATACAGATATAGACACAAACATATGTTTAAGCCAAAATTTAAAAATCCAGAAGTTAAAGTGTAGACATTCTAATTTTACTGGAACAGCAAATGACACCATCTCGTGCTTTGTTCTCTTAGTGATTAAAAGAAATACTTTTTACAACTGCATCTCTAACTATAAAAAGATTGGATCTTGATGTCCCATTAGATGAGCCATTCCGCAGCATATTTGTTATGCCAAGTGAAAACAGGACAATCCTTTCAGCCAATGCTATATAATGGTTTATAGGATTGTGACATGTTGAAACAAATTTGGAAGATGTGGTTTAGGCTTTGTGTGACAGCAGCACCTTTTCCCAATTCATTAAAGTAGCTCAACATATTTTTCTGTCTTCTGTGGAAGTTTTTTAACAAAAGGTACAGCTGCTTTAAAGAATCTGCTGATTAAAGTTAACTCAACACTTTAAAAAACATTTTGTTAAGTGAGAACCAGCAATGGAAGACAAACCTGCCACCCATAGAAGTCATAAGATTGACCTCATGTCCCAATCTGCTGATGACATTCATCGATGTCACGATTCAGAATATCCACAGAAATTTCCTTTCCAACTAGAAAGAATCACTATAAATTGTATGATTCCTTCAAGAAAAATAGCATTTCTGATCATGTTTAGATATACTATAATTTACCTGCTCAAGATGGTTAACTACACACTAAATCCTGACAGTTTTTGAAATTAAACTTTGATTTGAAGTGATTTGTTTATGTATATAAAATAAATAATATAAATATTTGGTCAGTTGTCATGATCAAAGCTGGTCACCATCCAGCCAAAATTAAACTTTTTAGTGTTCCCATAGATTTGAATGGGGAATTGAGCTTAAATCTGTTACAGTGGATCTATTGGACCTAAAAATGGAATTTGGAACTATGTTTTCATATTTCCCTTGTTTACATAATGTCCTTATATACTGAAATAATTTTGTATGTTGATCATGATTGGAAGAACTCATTGATCTTGATATACAACACCATATTGGAAGTTATGGTAAATATTAATTCTGGCAGATTTCTCTTTTTCTTAGGCAAAGTGGAACACATGTTTTATTTTAGTTTATTTTTGTGCCTTTAAGTCTTGACTCCAATGGTCTAGTTCCTGCAGGTTTCTTGACAAAGTTTTGTGGAAACCGTTTACCATTGTCTCTTCCCTAGGGCTGAGAGAGAGCGACTGGCCCAAGACCACCTAGCTAGCTTTGTGCTCAAGACAATACTAGAATTCATGATTTTCTAGTTGCCTGCTTGGTGTCTTTAAACTGGCTCTCAGAACACATATTGGCTTGTCTAAATTTGGTACATCTGAACGAAAAGTTGTAGTTTAAGTCAGGTATCTAAATGCACTTTTTAAATCTTTTTTTTTTAAACAAGGATTCTTTCCTATAGAAACCAACAATGATGCCCACTGAGATTTTCACTTGCATTACCCAGAAATCTGATTTGAACCATTTATAAAACATTATTTCATTTTTAATCAGCTTTCATATTATGTATTATTATCTGTTTAGCCATGTTGATGAGCAATGTCTCACTAGAACTACTCCTAAGAGAATATGATTTTAAGAGAATATGATTTTTTTTTTTTTTTGGTCAGGAAAGCATGTCTTCTAATACAGAACTTGGTTCTGCCAATGTTCATTTGCTTGCAGCCAGATCTGAAATCCAATGATCGACAACTATCTACAGCCTGGGTAGATAGTGGGCAGATATTTTTGGATTTTTTTTTTAGAAGACTTGAGCTATCAGCCATCAGTATCACCTGCCTCACACTCCATGCAGTAATCCAGTTTAAAACAATTCTGACAGGTAACTTTTGGCCTCTGAATTTATCCGCAGATGGCAAATGCTCAAATGAAACTTGCCTTCCTGTACTTTTCCTGTATCCCTGATCTGTGTCCTGAAGTCTGGGAATTTATGGTGTAAATGACAACCCTCCAGGTACTTAAAAAGTGCTCTATTTTCTCCAAGCTTTTCAAGGCTAAACATATCAGGTTTCCCTCTATCTCTTCTTTTCATAAACACATCACAAACTGCTTCTAAATATCTTCTTACTTTGAATTAAGATAAAACAAAACAAAAACCATTTTCCAGTAAGGGTGCTGTTTAAAGTGTGCTAAATCTATACTGTTTTGGCTGGCTGGAATGAATTATACTATTTCTTGACTTCCAAGTATATAGTGGACTTTAGCTATGTGTTTTATGGCACATGTGGTAGTTGTTACAGAAATAATGTACAGTATTCTGTTTATTCCTGATGGATAGAAGAGTTTATAATCTTCTCCCATTCGTTAGAAGAAAGACTAGAGAGTTGAAAAATGGGAAATAATGGTTTGTTGCAATCTCATACACCAATTTTTTTAAAAAAGAATTTTACATTAAATAGTCCTTTGGCTTGATTCGACAAAGTGTTTCTTAAAGTTTTACATGGCTTCTTCAAAAAATGCTAACCACTCCTGGATTCAGGGTGTCTCTTGACTGAGTGGGACCTTAATATCTTCCCCATATCCTGTCTTAGTTGCTCAAATACATAGCCACTGACAATGTTTGTCTGTCCCTCCCTCTCTCCTTGCAAACTTTTTTTGGTAGATGTTCAGTATTTTAAAAATACAGTTTGACACTATTTATGTGAAGTTTGTACATTCATTCATTTTGAGATATTCATACTTTTGTTTCATCCATTGGTACATAGACAAACTTTTAGCACAGAAATTTGCCACAGTCTCATTTCTTCTTGGTCAGAAACGTATGCTAGAGATGTATCTGGAAGCTGAGATAGGAAAGGGCTGCTGCCTTCGTAATATATACTGTATACATCTTTATATTATGAACAAGGTAACAATACATGATTATTTCAACCTCACCATCACTACATAGGTAAAGGTAAAGGTTCCCTTCGTACATATATGCTAGTTGTTCCCAACTCTAGGGGGCTGTACTCATCTCCGTTTCAAAGCCGAAGAGCCAGCTCTGTCCAAAGATGTCTCCGTGGTCATGTGGCCAACAAGACTAAACGCCAAAGGCGCATGGAACGCTGTTACCTTCCCACTAAAGGTAGTCCCTATTTTTCTACTTGCATTTTTTACGTGCTTTCGAACTGCTAGGTTGGCAGAAACTGGGACAAGTAACGGGAGCTCACCTCATTATGTGGCACCAGGGATTCGGACTGCTTAACTGATCGACAAGCTCAGCGTCTTAGCTGCTGAGACACCACTTCCTATCATTACATGTCACTACATGGCCAAGTTCAATTTGAACAGCAAAATCTTCTACCCAGAGGAAACACAAAGAGTAAGGATGCTCATTCTCTTCTCTAAATTGCAACTGTAAAATTTAATAAATTTGGGTGCTATGAAGCCCATCTACAAAGACCCTATTCCTACCTGCAGTAATCCCTGGATAAACTGAACATCAGCACCCTTTAAATATTATTTCTTTAAGTTTTACATAGCCTACTCAGATCACATCCATAGAAGAAATACATTCCAGAGAACCGGTAGTTATTCTTAAATACCAAAAGGATAAAGTAATCATTTTACCCAATAGCTAAAAACATTAATCCAGGCTCTTACTTTTATCATGGACAGTATGTGTGTGGGTTTCTTTTTTAGTTTCATTGGCCACGTTTATTCATTTCTAATGGATTCCTTTTAATTTGTAAATTAATGCTAGGTAGATCCTTGAATAGCCTTGGAACGGAAGTCAAATGCTTTTGAATAAACTCCTTAGATTGTATACACCATGGATTGACAATACATCAAGTTTATCCCATGTGGCAGCTAGTCTTGATTTTATTATTGGCAGGCCACAAGAGAAGCTTCATATTTTTGTCACATTAAAAGAATGTAGTTGACCAATTGTATTTTATGGCTATTTTTTCCCAAATAAAAAATACTGTCATGGTTGAAGATATCCATCCAGCCACAATAAGTCATTCCTTGCAAAATAAATAATTCTTTTCGTAATAATTTTTAAAGTGTTACAAGCCCCTTATATCAGACTTTGAAAAGTTATGAAGGAATTTCAAACCATGAAGGTCTTTTGCTTTTGTCATTGTGATAAATGGGGTTTACACAGAGTGCAAATCAACTCTTAATGTGAAAGTGAAATCCTGTGATGGATTGGCAGTCAAAAACTCATATGTATATACTGGCTCGGACAGAGATTTTTTTCCACCTGAAGCATCTGTTACACTGAATCCTTAACTATTTTTTGGTAAATCCCCTTGGCATAGATGTAATTCCATTACATGGAATTAATGTAATAGTGCTGCTTTGCTGAAGTTTTTAAGAGAGAGAAATACAGGTAGTCCTTGATTTACAACAGTTCATTTAATGACAGTTCGAAGTTACAACAGCACTGAAAATGGCAGAATTGTCTGGGATACTACACATCCTCTTCATGACTTGTTTTCCTTGCTACCTTCTGGGAGGAGGCTTCGTGGTATTTGGAGCAGAACATATAGATTCAGTCACAGTTGTGTTCCATATAGCATCAACCTTGTGACCTCTCAACTTTCCTCTTTCCATTATGTATTCAAAATGGACAGTGATTAATATGTGTGTGTGTGTGTATCAGGGGTGGGTTCTATTTACCTTTACTACCGGTTCGTAATGGGGCTGCGCGCAAGCGCAGAAGCATTTTGATGATGTCAGGGTCAGTGGGTGGAGCCTCCCACCGGTTTTACCACCGGTTCTATAGAACTGGTGCAAACCGGGGGCAACTCACCACTGGTGTGTATGTGTATGTGTATGTGTATGTGTATGTGTATGTGTATATGTATGTGTATATGTATATGCATATGTATGAGTGCAGGTATATATTTCTATCTATCTATCTATCTATCTATCTATCTATCTATCTATCTATCTATCTATCTATCATCTATCTATCTATCTATCTATCTATCTATCTATCTATCTATCTATCTATCTATCTATCATCTTGTGTGTATGTGTGTTATGTATGTGTTTGGATAGATATATACTTTTTCCTGAGAGCAGGCAACAATATTTCATTTTTAATGTGGATCAGTGTGCTCCCAGTAAGAAAATTACAATAAAGTTTCTTATCTTATCTTAAAAAAGTGACTTATAACCATTATGAGTCATGGTGGCACAGTAGTTAGAGTGCAGTACTGCAGGTTACTTCTGCTGCCTGCTGGCTGCCTGCAATTTGGCACTTCGATTCTCACCGGCTCAAGGTTGACTCAGTCTTCCATCTTTCCGAGGTGGGTAAAATGAGGACTCAAATTGTTGGGGTACAATATGCTGAGTCTGTAAACCACTTAGAGAGGGCTGTAAAGCACTGTGAAGCGGTATATACCGGTAAGTCTAAGTGCTATTGCTATTATTCACACTTACGATGATTGTAGCATTCCTATGGACACGTGATCAAAATTCAGACACTTAGCAGCTGTCTCATATTTATGAGGATTGCAATGTCCCAGTGTCATATTTTTATCTTTTGTTACCTTCTGATAAGCAAAGTCATTGGGAAGCCAGTTTCACTTAAGAACTGCATTACTAACTTAATAACTGTGGTTATTCATTTAACAACTGTGGCAAGAAAGTTCATAAAATGGGGCAAAACTCACTACATATGTTTTACTTAGTAACAGTAATTTTGGGCTAAATGATAGTCGTAAGTCGAAGACTACTTATATTTAAGTAGCTTTAGTTGGTTTCTTTCTCTCTTATTTGCTTGGTAATAAAGTTGCTTGCTCTAAAAGTGAACAGGATGATGGTAATTATGCCTGCACACAAGCTGACAAGAATCTCTACTACATGGTTAGCTCCATCGTTATAAAACTGAACAGGGTGAAGAAAAGCTGTGCTTTGCAGGTCATTTAATTTTGCCATTAAGACCCTGAATAGCCACAATTTATTTAAAACTCTTCTAAGCCGGAAACAGAACCTAAAACTATTGTTTTCAATGTTTAAATAGTATGTTTATACCATCATATTCTCACCATAGCTGTCATTTCAATAATATAAATATTAGATGCTCTCTCTCTGTATGTGCGCATGTTTTCCTTTCCTGCACTGTGAAGATAGGCTGGTTAAGTTAACTACTCCTTGAATAATATACATATTATGCATAGACAAGGCTGTTGAGTAATTCGTTTTAAAGACCTGTTATTTCATTTTAGAAAATGTTGGGATTGAATGAAGAGGTTACGCCCCACTGGTTTACATCTCTCGGTGTGAATGCACCGTTGCATTTAACAGTCCAGGGCATGCTCTTTTGAGCTGGAACTTGTGAAGATTCAATTTCTCTAACCACATGTAGGGTCTATGAGCTTCTTTACCTTTGTCTGGAAGAAGAGAGGGCTGGAAACTTGGGGTCGACCAGCTGGGTATTGAGAATTGGTAATGCTGTGTTTTAGTATTCCCTTTCCTAATTATATTTATATAATTTGTTTTTGCACACTTTTCCTTGATGTGCATATTTTTGCATGGGGACGGATATGCTTTTTGAACATGTGCCTATTTATGTGCATTTTTATTTTGACTTATGGGTCAAATGACAACATTCTAAAAAGTATGACCATATGTGGTGAACATGCATGGAAGCAAGGAAATACATACGTGGTTAGAAAAAATGACAAAGAGACATATTGACTTTAAATGAGAAATATTTTTATTAGGAATTTTACCTGAGACATTTAATAAAGAATTACAATACTTAATTGTGAACATTTTAACAGCGGCCAGAATTGTATTTGCCAAAAACTGGAAAGGAGAGAAGATAATTACTGATGAAGAAATTATTATGAAAATGTTGGACTGTGCTGAAATGAGTAGATTGACATTTGAAATAAGAGAACAGGAAGATAAACAATATTATTTGATATGGGACATATTTTATCAATGGTTTGACAAAAAAGTATGGAGATGAGATAGCTTATATGAAATGTTTAAATATTTATCTTCAGTTGAAGTAAAGAATAATTGTTATATGAGGAGATCTGGAGAATTGTAAGCACAAAATGATTTCAACCGATTGAGATGCTGTCTATAATTGTTTGTAAGGATGATATTTTTATGTTGTTGTTGTGTTTTTTTATTTTTATTTTTTTATTTTAATCTAAAATAAAACTTTTTTCAAAAAAAAAAACATTCTAAAAAGTATGTATTTAGGTATGTATTACTTCCAGTTGGGTTAGAGCTGAAAATTTAATAAATTTGTAGACAAACGTGAATCTATGTCTCCTGCTTCCACACTCTTTTAGGTCACTGAGCTTTTGCAGCTATACATAATAGAAAATAGTGAAGATGTGACACTATAAACCAGCTCAGTCTCATCCTGACCTCCATGACTAAGGTTGGCATTAAAAGTCTGACAGCTGTGTAAAGAACTAAGTGCTGTAGACATCTTAATAGCTTCCTCTGCCCCCCAAGCCACAGACTTAGCTTAAATGGTGAAGTGTACGGCTCCACTCATAACCTGATGGCTTTCAACTTTCACTTTGTATAAAATAAAATGCTAAATTACAGCCTGACTTAATGCTACTAATTTAGAGTTCTTAATGAAAGAAAGAGAAGATCAAAGCTCTGTCAAAAAGGATCACAAACATGCTGATACTGTGGAAGAGGGTGAGATGATAACCAGAAAGTCTATCAATGAGTATGAAATATGTATATGAATGTATATGATACGAACAAAACACGAACAAAGCTTCAGTTGTCTGTTTCAGCGCTAAACATTTCAGTACTGTTTTAGTGACATTCCCCCTTATCGTACTTACAATGGCGTTTGAAAATTCTGTTAATTGTAGACCCAGAACATCTGGAGAATATGTTGTTAGAGAAGGTTGGTTTATATAATCTATGTTGTATTCTGCATAGAAAAATGCTACCAGCTCAGTTCTCCAAGAAATAGAAAACAGAACTGGTTCTGTCACTAAGAGCATCAATCTTGGATTACCTCATTTTATTTGTGATCCTTCTCTAGTAAATTATTGCACATTTTAGAAGAGTTGGACCAAATACTGGCTTGTTACTGCTAGGAACTGGAGGAAATAGGAGAAATGGCAAGGAAAGATAAAGGCAGTAGTTAGAGTTGACTTATTTTGCCGATTTCTAGTATTTAATAAACATGTATATCACTTCTTATCATTATAAAGCAGGTGCTATCAGATTTACACATAAACTAAAAATGATGACCAAGGAATCAAAGATAGGAATAAGTTATAAAATGTAAATAGTTCATGTTAATGTAGACATAATTAGGCATTAGTGCAAGTTTTGTGTGCCTCTCTCCTTACACCTACCAAGAAGCAGAGGGCTATCTGATATTACACTATTCATATTCTTCTATGAAGTGATATTTGAAAATATTCCATGAATCTAATTTATTTATTTATTTTGGCTTTCATGGAATATTAGTCTAGGGAGATGGACTTCATTTGAATTGAGACTTCCTCTGACTCCATTTTCTTAGGCTAAGGAGTCTTACTTTTTTTGGTTCCATGGATCTCTCTGACAGTTCCATGGATCTCTCTGCTCAAACCTGTGGACTCCCTTTGAGAAAAATATATTTAAATCTATTAAAAAACATAGCTATAGTTTGTTATGTTATGTTATGTTATGTTATGTTATGTTATGTTATGTTATGTTATGTTATGTTATGTTATGTTCTGTTCTGTTATTGCCTTCAGAAGTTGTGGGAGCTTCATCACTGGAAGCTTTCAAGAAGAGACTGGATTGTCATCTGTCATCTGTCAGAAATGGTGTAGGGTCTCCTGCTTGGGCAGGGAGTTGGACTAGATGACCTCCAAGGTCCCTTCCAACTCTTTTATTCTGTATTCCGTATTACAAAGAAAACCAATTATGCACAATTAAAATTACTTTTTTAAAAAAGGAGTTTGCAGCAGAGTCTTCACCAATAGGTCACCATGCTGTTCTCTTTACTAAGTCTCTTTATTAATCATCATTAAATCAGGCATTACATTCAGCCAAATTTCAGTTAGAAATTTAGAAATAATGTAATGGTTTTTTTCCCATCCAACTTGATGGACCATCTGAAATTTATCCATGGAAATACCCCATATAAAACATTCCAGGCAACCGTGTTCAATCAACACCCAGCATATGATTAATGAAAGAACAAGTAGTTGAGGAAAATAATTTCTTTACCAGTGGCCTCATATTCATGGAGCACAATCTCTAACCAAACTCACCTGATTTTGCTTTTCCAGCACCAGGCTGTATTTTAGATTTTTAGAATTATCTTAATTTTAAGTAAAAATCATTTACTTCAGAAGTACACAACCAGCAGCTCTAATCTCCATACAGTCCCCAATAATTTTGTAGCCTTCAAAAACTTTCCTGATTTTGTCAGTTGAAAATTGGCTCATTTTTCTAGAGTTATGAGATAGGCAACAAGTAAACATGTATATTAAGTTTTAAAATATCACGTCTTAAAACAAACCAAACCTAACCTAGTGAGATATGTGTGATGTGGGCCCACTTATTTTTTTTACCCTAATGTCCAACTTCTCTCCCATGTTAAGTGTGAACCATCCCACCATCTCCAATGTATATATCCATATTACTGCTATGGTGGTCAAAATGTGAATGATAATGATATGCTGATGATGATTGCAGTCTGGATTTGGATTCTGTATTATTTGATTTTTAATATATTGTTATTACTGCATATTCATTCACTCATTAAATTTATTTATTAATAACCATCTAAAGTAGGACTAGTAGGACTAGCAGAATCTGGATGTGGAGTTAAAAGAGAGATCAGCCTAAAATCCCTACATAGCCACAACTAAATCCAATCTCCCTGAATTCTGTTGACCCTTATCTAATTCCAATCAGGAGTTAACTCTTAATTGAGAAGATTCCTGTGCATAGACCTGAATAGCAATAAATCAGTTTAATTGGATCTTCATGTGGGGACCTGATCTTTTGGACCTGACTCCTTGATAACTGACTCTAGATAGCTTATAATATGATAAAAGCATAAATATAAAAACATTAAAATATTAACATTAACAGGAGTTAAATAAAATTGGGACTAGGTACATAAGAGGAACTGAGGTCGGATCTTCTCCCTCATTTCACCAGTGACTTCCAACATAAAATGTCCCCATTGGAGTCCAAGCCAGTTTTGGAGGCCTTCAATTTGTTTGGCCATCCGTATTAACTTTTAACATTGATTTTTTAAATCATCCCTGCCTGCTTTTAAATTTTAATGTTTACATTTTGTTTTTATTTTAATATTTTATTTGAACATTGCCCAGTGTCCCTCCCTGTGGGAAATGGGCAGATTAAAAATGTGATGATAAATAAATAAATAAATCTCAGCATGTGACTCTGGGTAGTGAGCAGTCTTAAAATAAATTAAAAACAAAATTCCATCATAAACACAGAAATTAAAATACACAGACACCAAGGAGCATGTCAGAATCAGTGATGGTCAACACAACCAGGAGGTGGGGTCCCTCACACATTTGGAGCACAGAACCAGGTCTTTAGGGCCTAATGAAAGGCCAGCAGAAGTTGGGATAATCACTGATCAAACTAATCATAAACTAATCTCTGAGTAAGAATTGGATGCATTATTGCTTAGTAATGAATTATAAATCAGTCACTGATCCCAGATTATTTGGTGACTACATATAAAGATAGGTAGGCTCTTTAAGGAAGGCTTCTCCAAGTAAGCCCCCTTGTTCCAAATATGCTCATTCCCCTTTGTTGTCTACCCCATTTGCAAATTTGATTCTTTTCTTCTCCTGCTATACTGAAATTTCGTAGATTTTTTGTTTTTTAGAGAATGAATATTTATCCAGCTTGCTTTCAGGCCAGCAAGTGATAGTCTTTGAATTTGAATAGAAAGTAAAAAAATGACAACAAGGAAATATGGAAACAATGAAAGATGGAAAGATAAAGGACGTTAAATAACACAAAAGGTTTTAAAAAAGACTTTTCAGAGGTAGAAAAAGACATTGAGAGAATAAGAGAAAGAGCGAATCATAAACAGAGAAATTTGACAAGGAGTCAGAAAGGGAGAAGCAGCAATCTTTATCAGAAAAAAAAATCATACGATACACTTATAATTAAGTCAAATAGGTTAAAGCTTGTTATGCTAGGATTAACACAGGATAAATACATTCACCAATTTACACAAAGATCCATGGGGTGATTATGTAGAAAAATCCCATGTAATGAGATGTATTTATCATCAAAAGGTCTGTGGCCTTTATAAAAATGTTACAACCATTAACACATAAACGTGAAAAGTCAATCCTGGTACAAATGCCCATCTTTGCTCCTTTATTGTGATTGGATTAATTTTGATAAGACCATGCCCTCCTGACATTTACTCACCCAGAGGAACAGCAAGTGCTTGTGATGCAACCTCTCAGCATGTACTCTTGACTTTTTATTTACCACTTTTCTACTAGTGCTAATCTAAAATCTCACAATTCAGTAGACCAATATTTAGTCAGAACTATTGCATTCATCAGGTTACAGGTTTTTGTTTAAGCACACACACTTTACTTCAACAGCAAGACAGAAGGTTTCAGCTGTACATCTCCACCCCAGACCACCCCAATGATGCCCTTGAAGTGATGTCCCGGTGCCTGGAGGCCGTGCGGGTCTGGATGGGGAGGAACAGACTCAACCCCTCCAAGACCGAGTGGCTGTGGTTACCGGCGTCCTGATATAGCCAGCTGGTGCCATCGCTGGCTATTGGGGGCGAGTCATTGGCCCCCATGGAGAGGGCTCATAACTTGGGCGTCCTTCTGGATGCACGGCTGTCTTTAGAAGAGCATATGACGGCCGTAGCCAAGGGGGCTTTTTATCAAGTTTGCCTGATACGCCAGTTGCGCCCCTTTCTGGATCGGGACTCCTTATACACGGTCACTCATGCCCTCATCACTTCCCGCCTGGACTATTGTAATGCTTTCTACATGAGGCTACTCTTGAGGAGCACCCGGAGGTTCCAACTGGTCCAGAATGCGGCCACGCGGGTGATTGTGGGGGCGACATGGCACTCCCATGTAACATCTCTCCTGCGCGAGCTGCACTGGCTTCCGGTGGTCTTCCGGGTGCGCTTCAAGGTATTGGTTCTCATCTTTAAAGCTCTCCATGGCTTAGGGCCTGGGTATCTGCGAGACCACCTCTGCTACTGATAACCTCCCACCAGCCAATACGCTCCCACAGAAAGGGTCTCCTCAGGGTGCCGTCAGTCAAACAATGTCGACTGGCGGCCCCCAGGGGGAGAGCCTTCTCTGTGGGGGCACCCGCCCTCTGGAACGAGCTACCCCCAGGGATACGACTGATCCCAGACCTCCGTACTTTCTGCCGGGCCCTGAAGACTTTTCTATTCCAGCAAGCTGGGCTGGCTTAAAATTTTTAACTGGTTAATTTTATGGGTAGGGGTTTTAAATTGGAGAAGCCAAATTGATTTAATTATGTTTTAAATTATTTTAATTTTCATATTGTATGTATTTTAATCTTGGCTGTCACTGCCCTGAGTCCTTCGGGAGAAGGGTGGTATAAAAATTTAATAAATAAATAAATAAACAAATAAATAAAATAAATAAAATAAATAAAATAAATAAAATAAATAAAATAAATAAATTAAATAAATTAAATAAATAAATAGAAGAAGAAGAAGAAGAAGAAGAAGAAGAAGAAGAAGAAGAAGAAGAAGAAGAAGAGGAAGAGGAAGAGGAAGAAGAAGAAGAAGAAGAAGAAGAAGAAGAAGAAAGCATAGCCTGCTGAGGAAATCAACTCCCCTTTGTCCTTAGAAAGCATCCTGAGATACCAGCTTTGGAATTCAGAATAATCAGCTGATGGATGAAATTCAGTTTTGAAGATTCTGGACAATGCTCCATCTTATTAAGGCCTTGATATTTACACGACTAAATATCTAGCACTGATGTTATTACCTAGTTAGGGTAATGAAATGTCTGCAAAAAAACAAGCAAGCCAGAGGTGGTATTCAGCAGGTTCTGACTAGTTCTGGAGAACCAGTAGCAGAGATTTTGAGTAGTTTGGAGAACCAGTAAATACCACCTCTGACTGGCCCCGCCCCCATCTATTCTCTGCCTCCTGAATCCAAGCTGATTGGGAGGAAATGGTGATTTTGCAGTAACCTTCCCCTGCCATGCCCCCCAACCATGCCACGCCCACAGAACTGGTAGTAAATTTTTTTGAATCCCACCACTGAAGCAAGCTCAGAAAGCACCAAGGACTCCACATGACTAAATACTAAACATGGATCTCTGAAGACTATAAATTTTACCCAGTAAGCTCAAATGGACAGCCCCACCCCATGCACTAAGTAAGTCCTAATGCTCTTCATTTTACAGCAATGTTTCTCAATCTTGGCAACTTTAAGATGTGTGGACTTCAACTCCCAGAATTCCCCAGTCAGCATGGAAATTTTGGGAATTGAAGTCAACACATCTTAAAGTTTCCATGGTTGAGAAACACTGGCTAACAGTTTGGTGGAAGAATGAAAAAAGAAGCACACACTGACCTACCTGTTCTTTTAAAGAAATGAATTAATTATTTCTTGGTTCTTTATTTAGGAATATGATTTACCTCACATTATAGTTTCTAGGATTGGGAGCATCAGGCAGTATTGCTGCTAGGAGAGAGACTCCAATGTTGGGATTATAATATTATTATTAAAAACAGAGATGCAGAGTCAAGAAAAAAAAAGAGGTAAATTCATATTAACAATGTCAACCTAAGTCTCTTCCATCACTCGGACTATCCAGACATTGCTGTCAAACACCACAATGTTTAAAAAGATGGTGCTAAACTACAAGAATAGACTTGATTTGTTATACAAGAATATTCTTGAATTCAACGGATAAGGATCTGAAACCATACACAAAAGTAAGTGGTCACTTGACAATATTTGACTTCTCAATTAATTAACAATCTAACCTTAACCGGGTTCCACTGCAGCTTGATCTTGATTTTCTTGTAGTGAAGAGGTTGTGTCTATCCATTTATTAATTCTTTTGCCACCGATTAACATTTGCATATTATGGAAAGTTATGCGTTAATTATACCCTGCACTTATTTTGTCTATTAAAATAATTCAGAATAACTTGGAAGTATTTCTTTTTTATTTAATCATTTCCCTTTTCTCCCTTTTAACTTAAATGCATTATTTATTTATTAAAGTGGTTTTTCCATTTCTCTTGGATGCTAAATGAGGACAGAAAAAGATTCCCCTTATCGTAAATGGCAAAGGAAGTTTTATAGCAGTCCCCTGATTTGGAATTACAGAAGTTTACAGTATGTTCTACATAAAGGCAACTTTGGAATTTACAAATAGACTAATTTTTATCAAAGGTTTTCCTTTTATGTCTTTTGACTTCTAAGCAATACAAGTTAACGAAAAGATAACTAAGCATTAACCCTTATTGCAGTTTTTATCTCTTTTGGCAATCCCCTGAGGTCTTCAGCTAAGTACATTAAATGAAGGCATAAATCTTTCAGTTGTTTTTATTAAGTCACATATTTAGAATACATAGCCCAGTTTATTTGATCAATTGTAAAATATTAGCTGCAGCACTGAAGATTGGTGACATGGTTTGTAACAAGTGAATAAATGTTTCTGGAACTGGCTAAAATATTTCAACACATTTTATCCATTTACATAGATAAGTGAAGAGTTTGACATTTTATCCTCAGAATATTCTTCTCACATTTGTGATCCCCTGAATTTCTTTACTTTACCATTTTCTGAAGTCTTATTCAGGCCTATTTAACCCTAAATAAATTCATATTCCAGAAGATACAAAACAGTTCAATATGAAGAATAGTTATTTACTAATTTTCAGGATCATTGTCCAATTCTTGTTTATCCTAAGAATAGCAATCTGAAAGAGAAATTAGTTGAAAAAAGACAATATTTATTCATGGCCCAGCACAATGCCCAAGATATATTAAATGGCTAATATATAAAACATTTGGTATATCTTAATAAAATATCTGCTTCAGATATCATGTTCTTTATCTATCTGGACCCGTGCCAGTCGGGCTTCAGGCAGGGGCACAGCACAGAAACGGCATTGGTCGCGTTGGTGGATGATCTCTGGAGGGCTTGGGACAGGGGTTGTTCCTCTGTCCTAGTCCTATTAGATCTCTCAGCGGCTTTTGATACCATCAACCATGGTATCATGCTGCGGCGGTTGAGGGGGTTAGGAATAGGGGGCACCGTTCTGCGGTGGTTCTCCTCCTTCCTCTCCGACCACTCGCAGTTTGTGTTGGCAGGGGGACAGAGGTCGACCTCGAGGCATCTCGCATGGGGAGTGCCGCAAGGGTCGGTCCTCTCGCCCCTCCTGTCAACATTTATGTGAAGCCGCTGGGTGAGATCATCCGTGGTTTTGGGGTGAAGTGTCACCTGCACGCTGACGACACTCAGCTGTACATCTCCACCCCAGACCACCCCAACGATGCCCTTGATGTGATGTCTCGCTGCCTGGAGGCCGTGCAGGTCTGGATGGGGAGGAACAGGCTCAGACTCAACCCTTCCAAGACCGAGTGGTTGTGGCTCCCGGCGTCCCGATATAGTCAGCAGGTGCCATCGCTGACTATTGGGGGTGAATCTTTGCCCCCCACAGAGAGGGCTCGCAATCTGGGTGTCCTCCTGGACGCATGGCTGTCTTTAGAAGAACATATGACGGCCGTGGCCAGGGGGGCCTTTTATCAGGTCCGCCTGATTCACCAGTTGCAGCCCTTTCTGGATCGGGACGCCCTGTGCACAGTCACTCACGCCCTTGTCACCTCCCGGTTGGACTATTGCAATGCTCTCTACATGGGGCTCCCCTTGAAGAGCACTCAGAGGCTCCAACTGATCCAGAATGCGGCTGCGTGGGTGGTTATGGGTGCAACTCGTTGCGCCCACGTGACACCCCTCCTGCGCGAGCTGCACTGGCTCCCAGTGGTCTTCCGGGTGCGATTCAAGGTGTTGGTCACCACCTTTAAAGCGCTCCATGGCATAGGACCCGGGTACCTTCGAGACCGTCTTCTGCCACCAATAGCCTCCCACAGGCCAGTCCGCTCCCACAGAGAGGGTCTCCTCAGGGTGCCATCAGCCAAGTCATGTCGGCTGGCGACACCCAGGGGGAGGGCCTTCTCTGTGGGAGCCCCAGCCCTATGGAATGAACTGCCCCTGGAAATTCGTAAGATTTCTGACCTCCGGGTATTTCGCTGCGCACTCAAGACCCTATTGTTCTGCCAGGCTGGGTTAGCAACATAATTTTTAATTGGATGTTTTAAATTTTTGGGGTTTTAAATTAAGCCAAATTATTTAATATTTTTAATTATTTTAATTCGATGTCTATTCTGTTTTTAAATAGGCTGTACACCGCCCTGAGTCCTTCGGGAGAAGGGCGGTATAGAAATAAAATTATTATTATTATTATTATTATTATTTTATACACACCACTCTTTTCTCATCCTTCTCTATATTCAGCTGATTACAGTATTCCTAAGATTCATTAGGATCTTAGTGTTGAGTTTTTAGATTGAAATCTTGACTTGAGAATGTGTTTCTTAAACCCATCACTTTTATTCTAAAATATTCTGGAATCTGACAGCTGAATATCTGCCTGCTTTCTAAAAATGTTCAACATGTTATAGTCCATTGGTTCACTTGCACTGATTGTTCCCTAAATAGGAGGGCTTCATAGGAAAGTCAGTTCTAACTGAAATAAGGGAAAACTGTTTTCTTTCCTTTTTCTTGAAGATATTATTTATTTATTTATTTATTTATTTAATTAATTAATTAATTAGATTTTTATCCCTCCTTTATTTCGTTGTAAGTAACTTAAGGTGGTGAACGTGTATAATACTTCTTCCTCTCCTGTTTTTCCAACAACAATAACCCTGTGAAATAAGTTGCGCTGAGAGAAAGAGACTGGTCCAAGATCACCCAGCTGGCTTTCATGCTTAAAATGGGACTAAAACTCACAGCTCTTGCTTTCTAGGCCAGCACCTAGAAACCTAGGCTCTCAGTCTTCCACATGGTTCAGCGGGGAAATAGCCTGAGGTGGGGTGAGGGAGAAGGTTGCCTTCCAAAAAACTATCTCTATTGCCATCTCACTACTGTTTTATCTGGATCAAAAAAAATTTTTTTCCAGATCAAAAAATACATTTTCTTTACTGAATTCATTTGCTACTCTTAAAGGCATCTCTGGACATATGTATTGTTATTTTAACTGCATAACTTATATATGCAGCTTCATATATTTGAAACTGGAGTTGAATCTTATATCATCTATAATTTTATATTGCCCAAGACAAGAGAGTATAACCTAACAGAATAAAGAACAATCTTTTTTTCTCTGTATCTCTTTCTCTCTGTCTCTCCCTCCCCACCCTGTGTCTCTCTCTCTGTATGCCTCTGTCTCTGTCTCTGTCCCTGTCCCTATCCCTATCCCTATCCCTATCCCTATCCCTATCCCTATCCCTATCCCTATCCCTATCCCTATCCCTATCCCTATCCCTAGCTCTAGCTCTAGCTCTAGCTCTAGCTCTAGCTCTAGCTCTAGCTCTAGCTCTAGCTCTGTTTTGGAAAACTGATACATTCCCCTTACTGTCTAGGCTGCAACCCACAAACTAATGAAATCTTAACACTTGGTTGTAAAGATCTAGATTGCAATTCTTTGCACAGATAAGTGCTTAAATTCCATTAAAGTCAATTAGATTTAAGCAGCCCAATTGAATGCAGGATAGCAGCTATTTATCTTTTGGTCCCTGGAAGAATACAGTTTTACAACTATGATGAATCTCTTTACCTTAGGCTTAATTCTTACTGAAGTAGGAAAACTGTGTCTAGGTTATACCACTTTAGACAATAGCTGGTGGTCCAGTCCATTGCTCAAGAATTATCTCCCTCTCTCTATCAAAATGTTGAGCTTGGTGATAACTCCTAGCTCACTTTAGCTGATGCCAAAAAAACAGGCAGGGGCAGATCTTTAAAAAGTAGCAGATCTTTGGCTAAATAGGGAAGTCAAACACCCTGGAAGGCGGTTGTTTTGTTGTTGCCAAGTGAATTACTGTACATGGAACTACAATTCAACCTGAAGGTGACTTTGGTTTTTATATATTTATAAAGTTGCCAACCCAGGTTGTCGTCTGAGGGAAAATATCAAACATATAGACATTTTGTTCTTTTGAGAAGTTTTTCCCATGATGAAGAGATAGCCACTTGGTAGATTTTTAATTTATTGTGGTAGTTTTATAACCAGATAGGTCATGAATTTCTGCCCCCACAACATTTCTTAATATGCCTTAGGACCCTCTAGGTCTCCAACCTTGGCAACTTTACGACTTGTGGACTTCAACTCCCAGAACTCCTCAGCCATCATGTTCTAGGAAACTAGACTCTTCTCTATTTCTTTTTCAAGAAATATAAGTAAGGATCAATCTCCTTGTGATTTAAGCAAGTATTCCAACTGTGTTGCCCAGTCTTATCTTTCTTTAATAGCTCAGGAATCTGTAACCCATTGTTAAAAATGGCTTGCAACAAGTCTTTTCATTGAACAGGGAGAATGGAATTTGGAGATGTTGGAGTTGGGAAAAAAATTCTAACAACATACATTTCAGTGTCACTTATTTCAATTTTTTTAATGTTGGACATGTCTGATAAGACATTGTCCTATGACAAATTATGTGAGTTAATTAGCAATCAGGAATGAATATGGGTGGAGGCATTTGGTATGGGGTCTTTGGTGGGGGTGAGGAAGGTGGGAGGTAGGACTAAAATGGAGTTTATAGATAAAAGACCTAAAACATAAAAGTAAAAGAGGAACTGATAACCCCATTAAAAGACAAGCTATTAGTAAATACCACTGCTATCCCATCCAGTAAACATTTGAATGACTTTAGATTACAGAGTGACATTCTTAAGAAGATATGGGGAATAGCTAAGATGATACACTCTTATATATGTTCAATTTGTGTGTGTGTGTATACACACACACACACAAATTGAACATATATAAGTGTGTATCTTCTTAGCTATTCCTCATATCTTCTTAAAAATGTTACTCTGTAATATAAAGTCATATACATAGACACACAGACACACACACACACACAGACACACATAAGGTAAAGGTAAAGGTTCCACTCGCACATATGTGCTAGTTGTTCCTGACTCTAGGGGGTGGTGCTCATCTCCGTTTCAAAGCCGAAGAGCCAGCACTGTCCAAAGATGTCTCTGAGGTCATGTGGCCAACATGACTAAATGCCAAAGGTGCACGGAACGCTGTTACCATCCCACCAAAGGTGGTCCCTATTTTTCTACTTGCCTTTTTTACGTGCTTTTGAACTGCTAGGTTGGCAGAAGCTGGGACAAGTAACGGGAGCTCACCCTGTTATGAGGCATTAGGGATTCGAACTGCTGAACTGGTGACTTTTCGGTCGAAAAATAATAATAATAATAATAATAATAATGATTTATACACTTTAAACATATGGGATCCCCTTAATTATAAGATTTAAAGTCTTCACAATCCTATATCCACTTATCCAACATAATGTCCACTGGATTTAGTAGTGCTTAGTAGTGCTTTCTCAGTAAATCTGTTGAGGATACCAGCAATAACACATTTTCTTTGTTTTAGGGACTACAGAGAATATACGTTTGCTTCTCAACGTGACATCGCATCTGAGGAGATGTTTATGCTGCTTAGCCACAGTCTGAGGGAGCTATCCTCATCAAAGTAACTTACTGCTCATTTCAAATCCACATACAGGTACTTCTTACAACCATAATTGAGCCCAACATTTCCATTACTAAGCATGATAGTTGTTAAGTGAATTTTGCCCCATTTTACAACCTTTCTTGCCACAATTGTCGAGTGAATTGTTAGGTTAGTATCACGGTTATTACATGAATCTGGCTCCCCCCTTGACTTTGGCTTGTCAGAAAGTCACAAAAAGTGATCACATGACCCAGTGGTGGGTTCCTCCCGGTTCGGCCCGGTTCAGCCGAGCCAGAGTGGTGACGATATGACGTCACTGAACCGGTTCTCTTTGTTCGGGAGCTGGGCCCTCCCACCCCACCCCCCTTTATTCTTACCTTTTATTTGGCCACACCCCCAATCTATTCACTGCCTCCCGAGTCCAGCTGATCGGCTAGAAGGAAAAAAAACTGTTTAAATTCTTGCCATGGGGCTTCAAAGGGCCACCCTACAGCTGATCAGTGTTAAAGGCAGTGTGGTGGTAGACCAGTGCACTCAAAAAACAAATGGGTAGACCGGTGCCTCCAAAAACAAATGAGTAGACCGTGCCTCCAAAAACAAATGGGTAGACCGTGCCTCCAAAAACAAATGAGTAGACCGGTGCCTCCAAAAACAAATGAGTAGACCGTGCCTCCAAAAACAAATGGGTAGACCGGTGCCTCAAAAAACAAATGAGTAGACCGTGCCTCCAAAAACAAATGGGTAGACCGGTGCGTCCAAAAACAAATAGGTAGATCGGTGCCTCCAAAAACAAATGAGTAGACCAGTACAGCTCTGCAAGCAGTTAAAAGCCTGGTAGACCAGTACCTCTGCTAAATCCTAAAGAATTGTCACATGACCATCAAACTACGCCCACAAAATAAGCCACGCCCACAGAACCGGTAGTAAAAATTTTTAGAACTCACCCCTGACATGACCTCAGGACACTGCAACATCATAAATACATGCCAGTTGCCAAATGTCTGAATTTTGATCATGTGACCAAGAGGATGTTGCAATGGTTGTAATGTGAAAAACGATCATAATTCACTTTTTCAATGTGCTTTTATCTTCAAATGGTGATTAAACAATTGTTGTTAGTCAAGGACTACCTGTTAATAAAACAGACCATCAGTTACATGTATGACTGGGATGAATGAGATGGTTGTATATCCCTTTCCCCACTTTTAGTATGAAAACTGTGCAATAATACAAGATGTAATTGCAGTATTGTTATTCTATAGACAGAAGAAACGAATCTACAAATACGCAATAAACCAATCTAATAAGCTTTATAAAGATTCAGATAAACATCATGTAGCTTCTTTGGTAATAAACTTTGGTAAGAGTTGCTGGGAATTGAGTCCATGGCATATTGCAAGCAAGTATGTGTGAACTTCCCCCACTTACGATAATCAGTTATGATTCGGTTCCCATTACATGTAGAAGCTTATGGCTCTTCATTGTTAGGACTGCAGAACTGTTCCTTTATAGTACTATTGCCGGCAATGTAAATGTGAGAAGTTCCTTAGATGCTCAGAAGAATCTGCAAATAACTGTGGGCATTTCTCTAGTATGCTGCCTCGATCAGAGAACAATTCACTGATAAAAGCTTAAATAAGTCTACAGTCTCTGAGGTTAATCTCTTTTGCATAAGAGTGATAAAGCATTTATTGAATCTTCCTACAATTCATTGTCCTTGTCAGAAGCAAAAGGCCTAGCACTTTGAAAAGCTTTGGATGGTTCACATGCAGAGCAAGCAAAAGCAGCTGAAATGCAATAGTTCCTTGACTTCCAAATAACTTTCAGACATATGTTTCTTAAACCTTTTCAAATCGAGGCTCTACAACTGAATTGGGAACAATTAGAGTCTGATTTTAAAACCCTCGCTTGCATAAAAATAATGATACTTTTCAACAATTTTTTTCTCTTTTATTCCAGATTGGGATCCAAAATTTCCCCAAGTCAATCTTCCGAGTCCATGCCTGAGAAAAGAATTAATATAAGCACATCACAAACTTGGATATATTGACTGCCAAACTAGAGGTGATGCTAAAGCAACTCTAAACAACACCATTTCCACCTTCACAAACCTGTAATAGTGCGATTTTCTTCACTCCTACAGGCACTGGAGTATTGGGAACAGGTAGAAAGCACCAGGAGTCAATCAATAGTCACTCTAGCTGATCAACAAAAGTGAAAAAAACCCCGCCTGTTATTCAATCATTACCTATTCCTTATTTTATAGCAGCTCCTGACTTTTCTAAAATCCATACTGCACAGAAATGTTTAGACTCTGGGTTCCATCATCTTGCTTTTAATTCATGCTGTGTTGTATGCAAAGTCATTCTAAAATAATGTTTAGATGAGAGGTCTGACTGTCAAAATGTAGTTATTCCTACCTATAATTTTTCAGTGAAAGTTATGAATATAATATGATGCATAATTTAATGGTCAGGTACTTTCTCCAACAACTGCAACATTGGGAATAGATCGAAGTGTAGAAGCTTTCTGTGTATGTGTATGTGTATATGTGTGTGTGTGTGTGTGTGTGTGTTTGGGTGAGATGTAGCAAGAATTGACATTGTTTATATAGGTAGGTATTATAGAACATAGGACATAGAATAATAGGGCAGGAAGGGACTGGAAGTTCTTCTAGTCCAGGGATGTCAAACTGGCGGCCCATGGGCCAGATGTGGCATGCACAAGCCATGCCAATCACAGCTTTGAAAAGGGAAAAAAATGTACAATATGTCACATGACACTGCAAGTTTGACACCCGGGTTCTAGACCAACCCCCTATTCAAGGTATAGCCTTATACTATCCCAGTCAAATATCCAAACTCTTCTTAAAAACCTCTGGTGATGGAGCAGCCACAACTTCTCGAGGTAAGATGTTCCACTGATTAATTGTTTTCACTGTCAGGAAATTTCTCCTTAGTTCTAGGTTGGAGCTTCTTTAATGATCTTCCACCCGTTACTTCTTGTCCTCAGATGCTTTGGAGAATAAGTCAACCCCTTACTCTCTATGAGAGCTCCTCAATACTAAAAGTTAATTATCATGTTCCCCTAATCCTTCTCTTTGATATACCAGTCAAACCTAGCTGCCTCAACTGTTCATCATATGATTGAGACTCCAGACCTCTTATCATCTTCGTTGCACTTCTCCACACACATTACAGGGTCTCAACATCTTTTTTGTATTGTGATGACCAGAACTACACACAGTATTCCAAGAACTGGTTCCAATATTCCAAATGATCAAGCTATGCAAGATTTCTTTTAAACAAAAGTGAATAGAATAGAAAGATTAAGATCTGGTTTGCAGATATGTTATCTATGATATATATTAGGGAGCTTCAACTTTTGGGAACAGATTGTGGATGAAGGCAAAAGTTTTTGAGTTAGAAAAAGCCTGCTCCAAAACCCTCCAGAACACTGCTATCAAAGATTGCAAAATGTTGTGCCTAAATTCATAGGGAGAAAGCAAAACACCATCAGAGCTAGATCAATGAAAATGCCAGATGGGGAGGTTCTTGAATAGGCACCTGAAAACAAACAAATAAATTTTAAAATAGGTAGATCACACAAGAAGGTGGAACACAACCAACCTTATAGCTTTTATCTTGAAACCCAAGTGGGAAGCATAGAAACAAAAGCATATCTTTTGTAAATGACTTTGAAACTATTTGTGTAGGAAGTAGCATAAAATATAATAAATGAATAAGTAAATAAGCAAATACATATGCCCAACTAGGATGGGATATATCTATGCAAGATGTCAGAAAATCTTAAAGCTTGATTGACAGTAGCTGTATACACATCTGTTATAGATATCAGTACAGGCTTTCCAAGTGCCATAAAATTTACACACACACACACACACACACACACACACACACACACTCCACAGTTTACAATACATGACAAATAAATAAAAAGTTTCCCAATGATATCAGAGAAAGAAGGAACAACCTTCATTCTTTATCTGTGATAAAATGTTTCAGTCTAAGACAATGAATAAAATGTTATGATCTATATTGCACATTTTAATTAAAAAAACTCTTTAGGAGATAATTTATTTAGCTTACCTTTTGGTTTGAACTTAGTTAAGTCATCTTTTCCAAAACTGGAATGCTCTTATGCATTGAAATCTCTATTCTTGATGTCCTTTTATGTAATTCATGGGTGAAGAGAGGGGTGCTTATTTCTAAATTTCTACATGTGTCAGCAGTTTGGGAAACTGATTTGAAAACTGGCTTAATTAGAGTTGGGGTTTTGGCATAAATATAAGGTTTTAATTTAGAAATCTTATATATCTGGAAAATATAAATATCCTGAGAACACAGCAGCAAAATTAACTTTTTGGAGCAAATAAGTTGTTTGTTAGGTCAGCAAAGTACCTCAAACCAAACTATGTAATGGCCATTTCTTCATTTGTTTTTCCTAGTATGTTGGCTCACAAAAACACTGTCATTTTCTGATTCCATCTGCTATAGATGATATGATGAATGTAGCCATTCCTTTCCCCCCTATCATTACAGCTATTCTTTGATCCAAAGCGCCTAATTTATATTTGCCATCTATCAGCTACCATCATAAGTTTTAGGAAAAGAAGAATACCTAGGCAGAGTGAATTTTCTTTGATGCTGTTGGAGAATATCTCAAAACATGATTAAGACTTATTTATTCTACTTTTGATGGACCTCATGAAAACAATCTTTAATTTCTCCAGCAGGAAGCATTTGTTTATTTCCATCATTATAAACATTTCTAATTCATTTGATATTACTACCCATGCCCATTATATTTTATTCATTTAGAGAGATTTATTTTCAATTATATTGTAAGGTTATGTTGTCCTATGGCAGGTTTTCTTCCCACTTTAGTATTTACAGTAGTTGACACGTAAGACCAAACTAGTATATAATTTGACATGTACAACCAAACAAAGCTAAGTTTAAATTCTTACTAGTATTGTTAGACGTATAGGTTATCTTTACATATTTAAAACATACCTATGGAAGCATGACCCCAAATCCCCATTGTATTCTCTGCTGTAAATTCTAATGACTTCAATACCTCAAAGTTGAACAGGAAGCATATTTAGAGCCCTGAAAGAACCTCAGTAATTATCATTGCAAGTAGAAAAATGGACTCTAATAAGGCAATCCTTGCTTATGAAGAAATCTCTACTTACAGTCAAGTGGATATGAATAGAAACTTGAGGAGAGGAGAAGAGAGGAGGGGAGGGGAGGGGAGGGGAGAGGGAAAAGGAACAGGAGAGGAGAGGAGAGGAGAGGAGGAGAAGATAGAAGATAGAGGAAAGAGAAGAGAAGAGAGAGAATAGAATAGAAGAGAAACATTTAAAAGGAGTCAAAGGGTGGAATTGAATAAAGTGGGTGTAGATTATGGGTGCAAGCATGAGTCAGTATGTAAATAAAGTCTCACTGGTACTTATCTTCTTTGAGCCTAATGCCAGAAAAAACTTTTAATGATTTATTTTTCTTTTCTATGCATTATAGATGGGAATTATAAGATGTCTAACACATCTAAACAGCACAAGCTTGAGAAGGACAATTTGTAACAGCAATATAAAGAGAAATAGATACAGATGTGACAACACATGTGCTTTCTTAATAATGTTTAGAAGTGGACATAGAACAAAAATGGAAGCACTATATGACAATAAAAATTACAAGTGTTTGGCTTGCTACACCAGCTGATAGCTTTCATTCTGGAGAAGGGGGAAAGCACTTGTTTGTTGGAGTGAATTGGAGGAGTGAGGATGGAGGCTATCCTTACTTTACATTGGTTTGAATAACTATCAAGATTGAGATTATAGAGGAACAGAGAGAAAAAAACCAAGAAGTAGGAAAGACCCTTAGCATTAAAGACGAATTTAAACAGATTTGCATCTTTAGGCCAGGTAATCTCTTGAGATCAGATATCCTGGAAGAAGAACTCCTTATGTTAAAATGCTGCTGATGCATCCATTGCAACCCCTTATTATGAAGAAATCTTTATTTACAGTCAAAGTCAGAGTCAGTTCCCATGACCAACCTCATACATATACCAGAACAGAATAACAGTGATGGAAGGGAAGGTCTTTTAGTCTAAACTCCTGTTCAGACAGGAGATCCTATACCACTTTAGGCAAATGGTTGTATAATCTCTTCTTAAAAACTTCCAGTGTTGGAGTACCCACAACTTCTGAAGGCAGGTCATTCCACTGATTAATTGTTCTAACTGCCAGTAAAATTCTCCTTATTTCTAGGTTGGTTGTCTCCTTGATTAGTTTTCATCCATTGCGTCTTGCTCTGCCTTCAGGTGCTTTGATGATTAGGTTTCTGGCAGTCCCTTAGGTATTGGAACACTGATATCATGTCACCTCTAGTCCTTCATTTCATAAACTAGACATCCCCAATTCCTGCTACCGTTCTTCATATGTTTTCACCTCCAGTCCCTTAATGATCTTTGTTATTCTTCTCTTTCTAGAGTCTCAACGTCTTTTTTTTTATATATTGTGGTGATCAAAACTGGATGCAATATTCCAAGTGTGGTCTTAACCAAGGCATTATACTAACACTTCACATGGTTTTGACTCTGTTCTTCTGTTAGTGCAGCCTTGGATTCCATTGGCTTTTTTGGCAGCTGCAGCACCCTGCTGGCTCATATTTAAATGATTGTCCACTAGGACTCCAAGATCCTTCTTGTAGTTACTACTATTGAGCTAGGTACCACCTATATCTGTGCATTTGGTGAAGGAAGAATTTACTTTTTTCATGCTCACATATCATCAAAAGAAACATGAAGGAGGTGAAAAACGACATTTGAATCTTGGAGAAAATTCCTGGTAACAAAAGAGATTTGTTGCTTATTCCCTTACTTTGTCCATTTCCTCAAACACACAAAATAGCAACATGCATGGAGTGACATCAAGATTTGTTAGAACATTTTGCCTCCTTTAGAAGAGATTCTCTTTTCCTCATCTTTCTCCATTCCTATCCATTCTCTTATCTCATGTTAGCCATAGACCTACCCCCACCCCCCTTAAAAAAAAAAGTTCAGGAATGACTTTTAACTAGACATTTCACAATTGTTTTTTTAAAAAAAATTATCTAAAAAAACAGACGAAGAGTTTAATTAGCAAGCTCCAAGTAATAGTTATATCCTTTTCCCTCTGCTATCAGCTTTCACTTTTATTTACGATGGGAGTCCCTCTTGTATCTCTTTTCCCACAGGACTCGCTATCAGTAATATTTCTGTGATCTGGGAATAAACTAAAATTTAAAGTTACTTATAATCAATGCATTTTAATGATTTCTTGTTTTTTTTTTAAAAAAAACATTTCAATCAGGAAAAGCAGCTTTGTAGTCAAAATCCCATGCTGGCCTTGAGTGGGAGTTTTTCCAGCCTCTGCCTAAATCCAAAAAAATACTGCAATCTTCTGGCACAGGCTCACTGTAATGCTTTAAAAACAATTTAGCAACTGTCATTGCTGTAATTACAGTAACTAATTACCATCCTTAGCAAACAAATAGCTTAACATAATACGCAAGCCGAATCAATTTTGAAGAAATGCAAATTCCGAAAGCAAAAAAGGGCATTTTGGCAAACCTGAAAGAGAAGCGGGAAAATAATACACTTTGTTTTATCTCCACATAATTCCCAGGGAATATCATATCATAAATATTTGCATTCAGTTCTTATCAGGACATTTGCATTTGCTTCCTTATCAGTCTGCAGGCTGGACTCTGCCAGATAGAGAGTCGAGCTCCACACCATGTACATATTTCTAATGAATCACGTCTCAGGCTGAAAGAATATTTTGGCTGGAACTTTATCACTCAGATGAAGAGGTCATTTACACTCCAAGTCAGTTCATCTTGGAATCGTCTTGAGATTCCAGGGTGATTCAGTGGGCTTCTTTCCCCTTCCCTCCGTGCTTCTGAGCAAACCCAAATAACCCCAAACCTGGTTACTTTTAATGTTGATAACAGTTCCATATTGAAACAGTTTTCAAATAGGCCTATGGCTGCATTCCTAAAAATGTAAAAAGTGCTTTCTACTTTGGTTTGCAGGGAGATCTTGTAATGTGTGACTCTTGATAGAACTGAGCATCTTGCCAAACAAATATATGAAGAATTTTTAATGTCTCAGTTGAGTTTAGAAATGCAATAGCACAACTTTTTGTGAGATCTTGCATGTGTGATTCCT
This sequence comes from Arizona elegans, assembly GCA_022577455.1. NCBI lineage: Eukaryota > Metazoa > Chordata > Lepidosauria > Squamata > Colubridae > Arizona > Arizona elegans. The sequence continues at coordinate 13,674,094 of JAKOOJ010000002.1, read as the reverse complement.
TGATTTAAAATAACATGCTGCCCATTATGCGGATTTCAAAGCACTCCTTATCATTTTGTGGGTATCTATTCACCCTAGTTGACTTAAACCTGTATCCCAAATTTATTTATTTTTTTTTCTTTCTTTCTTTCTTTCTTTCTTTCTTTCTATCTATCTTTCTTTCTTTCTTTCTTTCTTTCTTTCTTTCTTTCTTTCATCAAGCATGTATTAGATAACAGATATAAGTATAAACATGATTATGAATACATGAAATGGATACAAATAAAAGGGAACATTAGGACAGAGATGGTAGGCACGCTGGTGCGCTTATGCACGCCCCTTAAAGACCACTTAGGAATGGGGTGAGGTCGACAGTAGACAGTCTAAGGTTAAAGTTTTGGGGGTTTGGGGAAGAAACCACAGAGCCAGGTAGTACATTCCAGGCATTGACAACTCTGTTACTGAAGTCGTATTTTCTGCAATCAAATTTGGAGTGGTTTACCTTGTTGGTATCTATTGTGTGCTCGTGTATTGTTGTGGTTGAAGCTGAAGTAGTCATTGACAGGTAGGATGTTGTAGTAGATAATTTTATGTACTACGTTTAGGTCAGACTGAAGGAGGCATAGTTCTAAATTGTCTAAGCCCAAAATTTCAAGTCTAGTGGCATAAGGTATTCTGTTGTTAGCAGAGGAGTGGAGGGCTCTTCTTGTGAAATATCTCTGGACTCCTTTGATTGTATTAATGTCTAATATGCAGTGCGGGTTCAAGACAGATAAGCTGTATTCAATTCATGAAATTCACGAAAAAAATTCACAAAGCCCTTGTTCCTAAAGAACCCATCTGTTTTTTTTTCTTTTTAAAGTACATGCTTTGCAAAAAGTGATCAAGCAAGAGGTCTTTCCAATTATTTGTGGACACAGCATTCTATACCTTCTCTCCCTGTAGGAAATGACCTCAGAAAACTTAAATACCTCTCCTTTCTAAACCACTCATAATGATCAACCGGCTATTTTAAATTCATTAAACAATTCATATAAAATGCTGGAGGCCCAAGCTCAAAGAAAGAAACTGATTTGTTTAAAGAAGCCCTAATATAACTTTTCCTGCCTTAATGTGTAATATGTTCAATAAATAAATTTCTGAGACAACAGAAATAATAGCAGGCCAGCCTCAAGAGAAGGCAGGCAGGCATGTAGGCAGGTGGGTGGGTATATTTTGTGGAAAGACTGAGTTATCTTTCTCTTTTATTTTGCATACCACATTTTGGTTTATCTGAACACAAACTGAAATTTCTAGTCCATCATTATTCAAATATCTGACAAAGCCAATTTGAACCAGTGGAAAAACTGTATCAACTGTTTACTTACAGTCTACTCCCACTGTCCCAACGTCTGCGATTTCTGATAATAGACTTCAGCTTGCATAAGGATAAGAAAAAGAGAGTATCAAAAGCTTAGAAGGAGAAGATGCAGAGCCCTTATATGTACAGTACAGATGAAAACAGGATCCTATATTTTAAACGCTTGCATGGACAAGGAAATTTTTGCAATTGTAGCTTGCCAGGTACAGCTGAAAAAATCTGCATCTATGGAATTATTTTTCATGGGGCATTTAGTGCATTTGGTCACCCTATCTCAGTGCCAGAGGATTTAAAAAGGTAGTAAGAACAGGTAATCAGCCCTGTTGCTGAACATAAGGCAGCCTTCCTAGTGCAGGGGTGTCAAACTCATGTCGTCATGGCAGCGTCACATGATGTATTGGGACCTTTTCCCCCCTTTGCTAAACTGGGCGTGGGCATGACCAGCAAGTGACGCATCTGGCCCGTGGGCCATGAGTTTGACAGCCCTGTCCTAATGGGTCAAATATAGCTTTGTGGCATATGAGTCAATTATTCATGACATAATTCATTTTATCTAAAGGACTGTGCAAGTTTAAGTATAATTTTTTTATGGATGTATCAATAACATTTCTAAAAAATATTGGAAGGTGCATTACAGGTAATCCTCAACTTAAAACCAGTCGCTTAGCAACCATTTGAAGTTATGATGGACCTACCTGGAGGTACTTACAACCCAGATTCAAAGTTCTAATGATCAGGCTCCCTCTGGTCATGTCATCCACTTTGCAATCAACCCGTATTTAAGGCCACTTACAGGGTCCCACAGTCATTTTCATGTTTAATGATGGTTTTATTGAAAACCAGCAATTACTTCCGATTTTCGGCAAAACTGTGCCCATATGGAAGCAGATAGTGGTCCTTGCCTTGGCATGCTTCCAACTTGACAAAAATACATCTTTACTAAAATCTTGGCATACGTTGGATTACTATATGCTGTAGATTAGGGGTGTTAAACTGGCGGCCCGTGGGCTGGATGCATCATGTACAGGCCACACCCACCCAAGCTCTGAAAAGGGGAAAAACATCACGATACGTCACAAGATGGCAACTTGACGCCATGAGTTTGACACCCATGCTGTGGATGAATTTTAATAGGTTGAACAAGGAATGCTCTGAATATTATTTTCAGATTATTAGCGGATAATGAGATACATGAAAAGACATGGAAGCATGAACTGCTGATTTGGGGGAAACAATCTTTTTTACAGTGGAGCTGCTTTAGATGAAAGTTCTATCCATGATATATTATTGATACTTCATAGTTTTATAAAACAAACTATTCCACTTTGTTTTCAGTTTTTTTATATCTAACAGTGAAGGGAGGGAAATCCCAGTAATATGAAAAAGACCAGCAGATTCTTTGTGGTGAATTTGAAAGCTCATCTGGCATAAAAATAATCTTTATCTTCCCTGTATTATCATTTGTTTTAGCTTTGTCTTTGAGGTGGGAAGGGCTTAAAATTAAGAGGCTATTATCAGAATGAAGGATGCAGGAAATCCAAAATATTTATGTTTGTCTATGGCACATGGACAAGAAACAGTGCTCAGGAAAAGGGTTTTCTGATTAAGTGATTGAAAACACTCTGGTGTATGTTAACAGTTTCTTCTGTCCAATAGATAACATCATCTCCAGCCTTATCACTGTTCTTGAACTTAGTTTAAACATTCTCTCCTGCTCTTCTAATTACTGCATATTAGATGCACTTCGAAGTATGCAGTTTCCTTGTTTCTATTCTTTCCATTTATTTCCTTTCCAATTTCTATCACTAAGATGAGTGTCAAAAAAGGAAACATTTAAGAGATCTTTGAATTGAAATATTTTCCAGGATGAAGTTAATTTACATGGAGAGAAATAACATCTTGTAGAAAGAAGTGATTTCTTAAAAAAAAAGAAAAGAATGTCTTTACATAATCCCTGAAATTCTCTTTAACTTTTTCATTGCATGAGTAGTATGAAATATAGCAAAAGTAAAGGTAAAGTTGGATATGTTAATAACTTAAACGAATGAATTGTCCGCTGAAAATCGTGATATTTGGATCACAGACATCTTATTCATGGACATAAAGGATAGCCAAAGTGAGCTAGTATTGTAGACCTTCTGTAACATTTATAGTGCAAACCTGCAAAGTGTTCCAAAGAAGTGCACATCACTTTAAGTGTTAAAGTATCCAGAAGAGACCTAGGGCCGCTTGTCTGAAGTAACACTTAAAGTCTCTGCTGTCTATGCATATGTGCCCAGACACAGACACTTTGCATCATCATGTTCCCTCCTAGTAAATGTATGGTCTAGGCAGGTACTGTACATAGAGATAGTTGGGAGCAGCCTTTGAAATAGTCACAGAGGCCTTCTAAATCAGGGGTCTCCAACCTGGGGAACTTTAAGATTTGTGGACTTCAACTCCCAGAATTCTGGGAGTTGAAGTCCACAAGTCTTAAAGTTGCCCAGGTTGGAGACCCCTGTTGTAAATGACACAACTGCTTTAATGCTCCAAATGTTTTATGGGGCACCTCTTTGGAATGCTTTGCACAGATGAGAGAGAGAGAGAGAGAGAGAGAGAAAAGGAGGGACGGAGGGGGGAAGGAAGGAAGGAAGGAAGGAGGGAGGGAGGGAGAGAGAGAGAGAGAGAGAGAGAGAGAGAGAGAGAGAGAGAGAGAGGGAGAGAGAGGGAGAGAGAGAGAGAGAGAGATATGCTGCTGCTTTAAAGAAACTTCCCTTTAAAGCTATTGCAAACCAAAACATCAGTCCTTTGTCTTCTGGCTCATATAAAAGCCTGGAAAGTTAGGCTGCTTTAGTGGAGAGGTGATTCACTGGTGCAAGATCAAAAGTACTTCTAAATACTTTTTGAAGTACGCAGCGCTATCCTGGTCAATACCATCATTTCAGTGGTGAAATGTAAAATTTGTTATACCGGTTCTGTGGGCATGGCTTGGTGGTGGTTGGGGGTAATGTGATTGGGTGGGCATGGCCAACTTTTTTTTTTTTTACTTTTAAAACAATTTTTTCTACAACCTTGTCAGCCGAAGAGGTTGTAAAAAAAAATGCTTTTAAAAGGCTCTGACAATCCCAGCTGAGCCACGCTATCATCAGAGGTTTTTTTTTTTTACTTTTAAAAACATTTTTTGGGCTGAAGAAAAAATGCTTTTAAAAGTAAAAAAAAAAAACCTCTGATGATCGCGTGTCTCAGCTGGGCATGGGGGGTGGGCAGGGATTTTTGCTACCGGTTCTCCGAACCACCCGCTGTCATTGCTACCGGATCGGGTGATCCGGTCTGAACTGGGAGCATTTCACCCCTGCATCATGCCCTTCTCCCAGAGGTGTGTGTGTATACATTTGCCACATGCAACATATATACAAAGGGAGCAAGGCTTAATTTGTATGGTTGTGATCATCATCTTGTGTATTTTTTGACCATCCCTCTCTTTGTGGTCTTGTTGTCTTCTTCATCTCCATATTTTGTTCAGCTCCCCAGTATAGCCAGTTTGGTATTGTCATTAAGGCACCAGGCTTGATGCCAGGAGACTGTGAGTTCTAGTTCTGTTTTAGGCATGAAATCTAGATGGGTGACTTTGGACTAGTCTTCTCTCTCAGCCCCTCACCTCATGCGGCTGCTGTTGTGGGGAAAATATGAGGAGAAGGAGTATTGTGTGTGTATCAGAGGTGGTATTCAGCAGGTTCTGACCAGTTCTGGAGAACCAGTAGTGGAAATTTTGAGTAGTTCGGAGAACTGGTAAATACCACCTCTGACTGCCCCCCTCCCCCATCTATTCTCTGCTTCCCAAGTCCCAGCTGATCAGGAGGAAATGGGGATTTTGCAGTAACCTTCCCCTGGAATGGGAAAGGAATGGAGATTTTACAGTCTCCTTCCCCTGCAGTGGGGTGGGAATGGAGATTTTACAGTATTCTTCCACTGCCACGCCCACCAAGCCATGCCACGCCCACCAAGCCACACCCACAGTAGTAAAAATTTTTGAATCCCACCACTGGTGTGTATGCCACTTGAGTTATTTATAAAAAATAATCAAGAAAGGATATAAATAAACAAATAAATATTAATTAAACGGATATAAAGTTGGAACTAAGGAGTGGAAATAATTTCAAGATAATACTAAAAGGTTAACAGTGATCACTGGAAAAGTATAGATGTAGGGTATAGAAGCATTTCAATTTATATTTTAAAGTAATTCAAAAAGGACTGAATTGAAAAGCCAAATTTAACACAATATAATGCTAGAAAAACTACGCCACAGGGGTGACCAATTGCTCAAAGTGGCACTGTCTGGGGTTGTTACTATTCAGAAACTGAAGTAAAAACAAATTATATGGCTGATTCTTCTAAAGTTTTCCTTTAGGGATGAATTTTAACCATTTTAAACAACAGTTTTAAATCTTATTCTGAATTTTTCTCTCAAATGAAAAAAAGACTGAAATATTTTAAAAACCATTACAGAATCACAGACTGCAACTCCATATACGGCTCCTGTTCAGAAAACATACTTATCTACTGAACATAAATTTTCTTGTGAATGTACCTTATTTATGATAGAATCTTAAGTATTTCCCATTCTCATCATTGATTTAGATACTGGATTCTGGGCACTTTCTCCTAAACATTGTTTCACATAATAACCTTATGCTTCATGAACACTATTCATCTAGTAACATCAAGAAATAGTTGCAGACCAATTTATAGTTAATTCAAAGAGCAAAGAAAGTTTTAAGTTTTCCCTTTGTAAGGAACCTTTAATCCTCAATCCTCACCAACGCTAATTATTTATTATTGTCTGTCCCAGACTCGCAAATAGAGGAAAAGAGAAAAGAAAATGTTCTCTCTTTCGGTTTAAAAAGCTTAATACTGATTGAAATATCACCTTGGTAAGTCTTTTTTATAGTTACTAATTGATATAGCCAGTCCAAATGGAGGCATCGCTCACGATAGTCAGCTTGTTTTTATACCCAGTGTACTTAAATTTGGCACATTGTTAATGGGACAATATGGAAAAGAAAAAAAACCTCATATTTTGATTTATGAATGTTTTCAATTTTTTAAGATTGTCAGAAATGTTGGTTCACCTGTATGGGGAGAGATAGTTTGTTTGGCTAACTGCCTTGTCTGACTGAGTGCCAAAAAATGAATAATGCCACATTCAATATTCTAAATTTGTGTTCCAAATTCTGAATTCTGAATGAGCCACATGGACGAACACTGATAAGTTACGGATTTTTTACTCCAAGGATTCTCTTATGTCCAACCTTAAAAAGTACTAGCCTTACTCTGTTGAAAACATTTTATATGGGAGAATGATTTAAAGCCCCCCTCCAGTACAATACTTGCATTTCTTTTTAAATTCCAGCTTTCTCCATAAGGTCTGGAAGACAGGTAAATTAGTTAGACGCATTTTTAAAAAGGGGGGGACCCCCCATTAAAAGTCCCAGTTCAACTCAAGCTATTAACATTAAGAAGAGAGTAATAAATAGTTTATGATGAATATTACCCAAATATTTGAAAATGCCTCAAGAGGTCAGTCCTTCTTTGTAAGTAAAATGGGATATATTTTAATGCATTTTTAAAATTGCACCGTTCTTCATAAGAAATCAGAGAATTAACATCAATTAACCTCAAATGTTAGAGAAACTTTATTGAGAATGTTGGCATTTAATTTCTTCAAGTGAGGAAAAGCATTTCAGGTATCTCTTAGTATATTAACTGAGTAGATCTTCTATAAGCTGATTTTTTTTTTAAAAAATTATATTTTGGATGGTTATTGCTAACAAGACAATATATAATTGTAACAATCAGCATAGCAAACCTATTTTCAATAATATTAGACTTTTTAAGTGAAAAAAATTGTTAACTTGAGCAATAAAAAACAAAACAAAACTCTAATCACGTTTTTGAAATCACTACCGAGTGAGCAAATCTGTGTCTAAAATGATATTTCAAGTATATTGGTACTCAGAAAATTACAGGTATTATAAATTAATGATACACTACTAAAGTGATCTGAAGATTATTGCAAACAATCTGTCGAGCTCTTTTGCGCATATGTATATTAAGAAGTCACATCTGTCAGGATAGCGATCTCATAAAACAGCTCCAACTGAGATGTGAAAAGACTTTTGAAAGTCTTTTGATTGTAAACTGGCCAAAGTACCTTTTTGTGATGAGAGAGCATTTAGACAGTGTAAAAATCAACCAACAAATAACATAAATCCCCAAGTATTGATGTACAAATAATTAGTACCAGCACATAACTTAGATTCACAGACATTTTGTCAAATATACTAAGCAGTGCTGATCGGATGCCAGAACGGGAGAAGACAGTAGCTGGAAAGCGAAGAAAACAGAACCAAGCAGGTCTCAGGCATTTTCAAGGCTAATATAATTGAAAATATCCATCACAATACAATGTACTTTTAAACTGTAATCCTTTATCTGGCATTCCTTTAAATGGGAACAATTTATTATGACTTCAATACAGTCTGATGGCTACCTTGGTAAAACTTTTCTCAGTCACAGTGCAAAATGGCAGTCTCCAGAAAAGAGATCCTTGATTTGAGTTTTCTAGACAATGGTGAATATACAGGTAGCCCACTTACCTTCACTATCAGTTCGGAACTGTGAGCATGTGCAGAGCATCTGTCATGACGTCCGGGAGGGTGGGCGGAGCCTCCTGCCGCAGCCACTACCGGTTCGCCTGAACTGGGGCGAACCGGTAGAAACCCACCAGTGGTGAAATTCATTTTTTTTTTACTACCAGTTCTGTGGGCGTGGCTTGGTGGGCATGGTGTGGCTTGGTAGGTGTGGTAAAGGAAGGATACTGCAAAATCTCCATTCCCACCCCACTCCAGAATGTGTGAACTTCTCTCTACCAGAATGTGATTCACACATTCTGGTAGAGAGAAGTTCCCTGAGGTTCCCTGAAGTTCCAGCACAAGTCCAAGAGCCCAGAAGATTCTGGTCCTGGTGACTTGTCCAGATTGGATCTTGAACATTATCCCAGGACACATATATTTGCTTTCATTTGCCTAGATTACAGCACAACTTCCTTTCCCTCAAATTACCTTAGTAATATAGTTTTCTTGATTATAGCTTCAAATCAATTTTTGGGCAGCGACCAAAGACCAACACACACTTACACCCTCATTATAACATCCTTTTCCCCCATGAGTTTTGAGATTTGTAGTCTTAGAGACCTATTATACGACCTTTCCTTGCCTCTACTGGAATTTGAGACTATGGGAGGTGATAGCTAGGGGTTTGGGAGTACTAGGGGCATCCTTAAGCTTAAATGTTGTCATACCCAGTAGTATTGCTTAAGTGACTAAATAGTGGTAGGCAATTAGTGTTTTGGTTAACAATTGCTTGGGAAATACAGCACAAAAAGTATTTTTTTTTACCACCTATCCATGCTGTGAATTTTTTTTAATGTACCTAGCTAGTCTCATTGTTACTTATTGCTGAATAAGATATAGTGGAGTTTATTATGATCATTTTCTTTTCTTATTTCTGTATGTATAAATGTTCTTCTCTCCCACTGTTCCAGAGAGACATTGATTGAAAATATATCTCCATCTCAAGCCAGTGAGTTTGAAGGGTCTATGGGTGGCCAATATCTTCCCAATAATGGACTAAGATGGACCTTTGCTGGAGCAGCACAATGGTTATATTCTTAGAAGACCATTATTTCTAACATCTAAAAATTAGCTTACTTCATCACTATTTACCACAGGCAAATTACTGTACATGATAATTAAAAAGTACATATTAGAGCAATGATTAGCCCAGAAACTGATTTAGCATTTTTATTGTGGTTCATCTTTTCTCTATAAAAAAAATAGAGGATAGTCATCCTCCTGTATTTGTGTTTGTTCTCCTTTTTCACAAGGATCTGCCACCCCCGAAATTGGATGAAAATCTCATTAGTAAAGCTATAATGAATCTGCAGCAAAGCCCCCTTCAAGGCTGCGTGCTTACGGCCATTTGCCTGTTGTCTGACTTTTCATCAGGAACCTGAAATTACCCATCAGGATTGCCATAAAAGGTGAGTTAGAAATTATGATCTCCACTGTGCTGCAGAACAGGCTACAATCAAGCAGACCTCAAGGAAGTGTCAAGGCTTGTAGACAAGTGTGGTTTTGATCTCCCATGTCATGTGGCAACACAATGGTAAAAAGGGACAAAGGGTCATGAAGGAAAATGGGGGAATATCTGAAAAAAATATATCTGAAAAAAACACCACTGAAGCCTTCTGTTATTACTGAAATCAGCCATAAATAAATTCAGTTTGGTAATAATTTGGCACAATATCAAAGACAATTCATTTTAGCTGCTAATTATAATGATTTAGAATCATACAATGACCATGCAACTGACATTTTTTTAATGTCTGTGTATGATTGAGGTAAAATAGTGCTGATAAATGTGAACATGAACTGAAGAACACATCAAGCAACAGAAAATAAGGCCAAGCATGGAGCTAACTTACTCTCCTGCTTGCCATTTGCCATGACTACAATTTTTCCACTGCTGTTGTTTTTCCACAATTAGATTCTGAGAAGCTCCAGGATGAGAAGACAAGACAGAAAGACTGATTTTAGGAAAAGCTGCAAGTAAAAAGATTAAGAATCATATTTGCTTCACTGCTATACTATTTCCTAACCTTACCTTGCATTACATTTATGTTATCTATATATTTGTATCCCACCTTTACTGTTTTTACAAAGAACTCAAGTCAGCCAATGGAGATATATTCCATTATGTTTTTCAGGAAGATCTTACTGGATAAAAGAGAGCCTGATATCATCTCTCTACATCAATATCTAGACTGGATCAAAACACAAACTTTTCAAAAAGGAGAGAATTTCTGCAACATGTCAGAGAATCTGTCAGCACTCGGAAAAGTTATTTAAATGCTGTATTGCAAGTGTTGTTGGAGAACTTGTTTTTAAAACAGCTTTCTCTCCATATAATATTTTCACGCATGGTGACATGGGTAATTTGTACTTCCATTCTCATGTTCTTAATGTCATATAGATTAACAAGCTTTATTTTTTGTGTTTCTCATATTGCATTTCTGTGGAAGGCCAGAAAATTCATTACATCTTGCCTTACTGGCTTGTGTTTCATCCCAGATTCAAGAAAAATTCTCTCCTTATGTCTGTTTAGGAAAACTGTGATAGCTATTGAAGGGAAAATATAACTCACTAAATAATGAATACAGACTATGGAGAAATGTGAGGTAATAGCATCACCACCAAACAGAACCTTAGCCCTTATAAGCAAGGGCAGAGTCCTAATATTAAATATGTAACAACCATTTTTTCCCCAGTAAAATGCTGAATTACAATGGGATAAAGACAATAGTATAAACTTTTATGGGAATGTGGTAAAGGAAAGGATTTAGGGGTGCAGAAAAAAAGGAGGGTGATATTAGAAAAATATACAGCAGAATTTTGCAGTAAGGATGATCCAAGAGAGACCATTTTGGGTAAGAATGATGTGAGAGAGCTGAAGAAGCTTCTTGGATGAGAAACGAAATGTCTTCAAAGAAAAACCAGAAAGTACACTTGCCTCTTGAAAAAGCGCCTTTGGGGCAGCCATGACCTGGATGACTGAGAATCTCCATAGACATTTAGCTATGCACTTTGGGATGGTGTGGGGGTATGAACAGATTTCCAGAAAAATTGCAGACTACAGGAACCATTCGCACTTCAGTTTGAGATGCAGATAACACAGGCTCATCTCCAAGTAGCCTGTGCCTGTCTTCAGCAGTGAAGGGACACAGGGTAGAAAACATCCTGCAGAAAGCAGAGCTCCAACTTCTCAATGATGCAAGAGATTCAAATGGTTATCCCAATAAAGCAGTGGTGAAATCCAATTTTTTTTACTACCGGTTCTGTGGGCGTGGCTTTGTGGGCGTGGTGTGGCTTGGTGGGCGTGGCAGGAGAAGGACACTGCAAAATCCCCATTCCCTCCTAACTCCTGGGGGAAAGATATTGCAAAACTTCCATTCCCACCCCACTCTAGGGCCAGCCAGAGGTGGTATTTGCTGGTTCTCCGAACTACTCAAAATTTCCACTACCAGTTCTCCAGAACCTGTCAGAACCTGCTGGGAAAAAATGGCAAAATAATTTTTTATTTTTACAAATAACTATAAAAAGCATTATTATTTGCAGTGCAAATAAATTTGCAATTTTTGCAAATTTGCAAAAATAAATCTGCATATGCAAATAAATGCAGTTTTTAAACATTTGAAAACCTGATACAATATAGGATTGAACAGACTGTAAAGTCCATTCTACCATTGCATAAAGCATAAATACATAAGTACTATACATGCCAATTACCAAGCATCTGATTTTTGATCACATGACCAGGGGGTGCTGCAATGGTAATAAGTATGAAAACACTCATAAGTCACTTTTTCCAGTACCCTTGTAACTCTGAACAGTCAGAGGTTCCTCTGAACAATATGATGATACTTGCCTCCCATGGACATCTATAGCCTCCTGATTCACCTCCTGATTCGCCCAAGGTGCAGCCGCCAGAACCATCGGAGGCTTCTCTTGGCCCGCGGACCTGTAGATTGGTGGCTGCTATTAAAGCCCCCCAGTTGTAGAGCGAGATATTCCAGATTTCAAGCCTTGCATGGAGCCAGACGATGACTGCAGTTTCTGGCCCTTCCCAGCTTTCGTGAGAGGGCAGCTGGTGTCAACACCTGGCCTCGAAGCGGCTTAAGACTCCATCCACTGCTGTGAGAGAGCAGTGGAATTTATTGAATTTATTGAATTTATCGACTTGGAAATGATTGAATATCCCTCCCCAGACTTTGGACTATCTTGATTACCCCCAGGCCGTGGACTTCCCCCAGATTAATTAATTAACTGATTGATTAGATGTATTCGCCAACAGAACTTCTTATTCTGCGAGGCTTCCCCCTCTCGCAGGTGTGGCCCTCCACTTTATCAAGGGCCTACCTTTATGACGGGCTTTGGCACCCTGAGAGATGCATGCTGCAAAAAGGGGATTGAGGGGTTTTTTAGGGAAACTTTTTGATAGATTTTTAAGGGATTTTAAGGGGCGGGTTGTGTGGGTTTGGGGGTTAACCCACGGGGGAGGGGTCTGGCCCAGCTGTTAGTGGGGCCACGGAGGGTGTGGATTCCGGGGGTAAGGGGGACATTAGAGTCCATTCTGTCGAGGGCTTTTCTATCAATGTGTTGAGTGGGAGGGGCAGATATGGTGGGAGCAGGGGGCTGCATCATGTGGTGGGGGTGTGCACTCGCTATCTTCGAGCGGTGGCACGCCCCGGTCCCCATAGCCCTTCTCGTACCCCAGGCTATTCAGACTCTCAGGGCCTGAGCCTTCGGCTGCTGTCGTGCAATGCCAGGTCCGTGGTAAATAAAGCCCCCCTCATTTGCGATCTTATTCAGGAGGGGGGAGCGGACCTGGCAGGTATTACGGAGACCTGGTTGGGCCATGAGGGGGGGTTCCCCTTGTGGATATGTGCCCACCAGGTTTCCGAGCATTCCATCAGCCGAGAGCTCAGGGCAGGGGCAGGGGGGTGGCGGTTATTATAAAGGAAAGTCTTGATCCGAGGAAGACCACTGTTCCACAGATAGCTGGATGTGAGTCCCTTTTTGTGAAGTGGGGTCGTGGAGTACAGATGGGCTTGTTGATCACGTACCTGGCTCCCTGCCACGTGGCAACGGCCCTGCTCGAGCTGCTCAACATCATAGCTGAGGTGGTGGTTGGTACCCCCAGACTTCTAGTCATGGGGGATTTCAACCTGCCATCTGTCGGCGAAACGTCTGAGGTGGCTCGAGAGTTCATGGCTTCCGTGACGGCCATGGATCTTACTCAGTTAATTCATGACTCCACTCACATGGGTGGACACACTCTGGACTTAGTTTTTGTCTCTGGTCAGTGGTTGAGTGGCCTTGATACAGGGGATATAGTCATCGAGGCGGGGACCGACCAGGTGGTTCCGCCCCAGGTGCCTGATGGACCCTGATAGGTTCCAGATGGAGCTTGGGCCATTTCCTGAGACTCTGGCTCATGACTCGGCTGAGGATCTGGTGGCCGCCTGGGATAGTGCAGCTGCCAGGGCCTTGGACCATGTCATGCCTTTGCGGCTTCTGACCCGGCACCGAACTCACCTAGCTCCTTGGTTCTCCAAGCAGCTTAGGGAGATGAAGCGCTGGAAAAGATGCCTGGAGAGTAGTTGGAGGATCAGCCGCTCCGAATCCGACCGAACACTGGTGAGGTCTCATATTAAGACCTACCAAGTGGCGATAAAAGCGGCGATATCTAGCTATTTTGCCGCTCTTATCGCGTCATCAGATAATCGCCCGGCCGCCCTGTTTAAGGTGACCCGCTCCCTCCTCCATCTGGAAGCGCGGGATGACCCCTTGCAGGGCCGAGCTGAGGACTTTGTGCAGTATCTGTATGACAAAATTGCTCAGATTCGGGAAGGGCTGGCCTCTGACTGGGTATGTCCGGACGGGATGACTGAGGCAGGTCTTGAGAGTGTTATCTGGGGGGAGTTCAATCCTGTGGTTCCCGAGGACATGGACAGGGTCCTGGGACAGCTGAACGCGACCACATGTTTATTGGACCCGTGTCCCTCCTGGTTGGTACTGGCTTCCCGGGAGGTGACACGAGGCTGGCTCCAGAAGATTGTTAACGCTTCTTTGAGTGAGGGGGTCCTGCCGGCTGCTTTGAAAGAAGTGGTTGTGAGGCCCCTCCTCAAGAAGCCCTCTCTGGATCCGGCTGTTTTGGCTAACTATCGTCCAGTCTCCAACCTTCACTTCATTGCGAAGGTTGTTGAGAGTGTGGTAGCGCAACAGCTTCCCCAGTACCTGGATGAAGCTGTCTATCTAGACCCGCTCCAGTCTGGCTTCCGGCCTGGGCACAGCACGGAAATGGCATTGGTCGCGTTGGTGGATGATCTCTGGAGGGCTTGGGATAGGGGTTGCTCCTCTATCCTGGTCCTGTTAGACCTCTCAGCGGCTTTTGATACCATCGACCATGGTATCATGTTGCACCGGTTGGCGGGGTTGGGGGTGGGGGGCACCGTTCTGCGGTGGTTCTCCTCCTACCTCTTTGACCAGTCGCAATCTGTGTTGATGGGGGGGGCAGCGGTCGACCCCGAGGCACCTTGCTTGTGGGGTGCCACAAGGGTCAGTCCTCTCGCCCCTTCTGTTCAACATTTATGTAAAGCCACTGGGTGAGATCATCCATGGCTTCGGGGTGGAGTTCCATCAGTACGCTGATGACACCCAGCTGTACATCTCTACCCCAGGCCATCCCAACGATGCCCTTGAAGTGATGTCCCAGTGCCTGGAGGCTGTGCGGACCTGGATGGAGAGAAACAGGCTCCGACTCAACCCCTCCAAGACTGAGTGGCTGTGGCTTCCAGCGTCCCGATATAGCCAGCTGACGCCACGGAGAGGGCTCATAACTTGGGCGTCCTCCTGGATGCATGGCTGTCTTTAGAAGATCATTTGACGGCCGTGGCCAGGGGGTCTTTTTATCAGGTTCGCCTGATACGCCAGTTGCGTCCCTTTCTAGATCAGGACTCTCCACGCACAGTCACTCAGACACTAGTCACTTCCCGCCTGGACTACTGCAACTCTCTCTACATGGGGCTCCCCCTGGGGTGCACCCGGAGGCTCCAGCTGGTGCAGAATGTGGCCGCGCGGGGGATTATGGGGGCGACAAGGCGCTCCCATGTGACACCTCTCCTGCGCAAGCTGCACTGGCTCCCGGTGGTCTTCTGGGTGCGCTTCAAGGTGTTGGTGACCACCTTTAAAGCGCTCCATGGCTTAGGGCCGGGGTACTTACGAGACCGCCTTCTGCCACCAATAGCATCCCACCGGCCAGTACGCTCGCACAGAGTGGGCCTCCTCAGGGTGCCGTCCTCCAGACAATGTCGGCTGGCAACCCCCAGGGGGAGAGCCTTCTCTGTGACGGTGCCCACCCTCTGGAACAACCTTCCCCCAGAGTTATGTACAATAACAGACCTCCGGATTTTTCGTCGGGCCCTGAAAACCTATTTATTTCAACTAGCTGGGCTGGCTTGAGTTAAATTTTAAATTGATTTTAAATTGGGTTGTTTTAATTTATGGCCAAAATATTTAATTATTTTAATACTGTTTTAAATTTTGTATGCTCTGTTATTACTTTGGCTGTGCACCGCCCTGAGTCCTATTTGGAGAAGGGCAGTATAGAAATTTAATTAATAAATAAAAATAAATAAATAAATGAATGGTTGTAAGTCGAGGACTATATCTTGGAATGAATCCAGAGCCAGTTCTAATCAATAGTTAACAAATCATCTTTTCCCAGTCAGATGCTTTCCAAGTATGCAGAGATTGCCAGAATCTTGAATTGCAGGAGGTTAATAAAGTAGTACCAATATTTTGCAGCTAACAGGTACTGTTCTCAATGTTTCTGGATATTTATTATTTCTATTATTCTAGAAGCTTTACCTCTTGTTATGCTAGTGAACTACTGAATGAACAAAGAAATGTTTAAAGGGACTAAGAAGAAATTTGAGAAATTTGCATGCAAGATGAATTTAAATTTGACTATCTGTCAACACCGTAGACTATCCATGACTTGATAATTATAAATTTATTTCAGGTTAATTCAATTTAAAGCTTTTTATATACACTTCCCCCCCCAAAGGGATGCAGATTCATTTTATAGTGTGTTATTTATTGGTAGCATTTGGCTCCCTTCTTCCCCCTCCGTCACAGAGTTTATGAACAGTTATTGGGGGGGAAACAAATGTTCCAGACAACTTAAACTATGAGATTATTCATAGATAAAACGGTAATATTTGCTAGTTCCCCCTCCTTTTTCTGTCTTGTTACTTTAACACATTACATGTTATAATGTAATCTATGAGATAGAAACAATACTAGGAGTCCTAATTAAATTAAAAGTAATTACCACTCGTACAGATACGGCATTCAATTGAGCAGCTGCAAGTTGATATTTTGTCATGCCCAGTTTATCTATATGGCTGATTCTTTGTATCAGTTATTAATGGTGTTTACTCAGTGGCCAAGAAGAGTGGAAGCAAATGAGAATGAGAAAATGAATAAAATTATTTCTTTTAAAGGAGGGTGAGAATTATAGGGAGATGATTAATACAAAATTTCTATTACGATTAAGATATAATCTCATTTTTGAGACTGCTAATTCACAACTGGGTTCTGTTGTTCATAACTGTATCTCGAAATAAGTACTATTAAAATCTATGGGAATTATTTTTGAATAGCTATGCTTAAGATTGTAATATCAAAGTAGTAAGAAGAAAATAATTCAAATTTATGAAAGGAAATGAAATCTCTATAGATCAGAGATGCACATTTTTTGAGGACTGAAATCAGTGCTGTCCAATATTTAATACATGTAATATATGTATTAAATAAATTTATTTTTCTCCCATGTTAAAAGCAATAATTTGGGGGCACTTCTTGCAAGTTTACTAGGGCATGGACCCAAGGCTCAGGATACAGTCCATTCTGGTAAAATATCTTGCTAAATGGAAAAATAGACGGCAGTACTAAACTGTAAATCTTTCCCTATGCTAAGCAGAATATTTGCACATCTTGAAGAAAATCAGGGCAACTTTTTTCTCCCATTCTAATTGTCTACTTGTAGGGAGTTTTCATTTCATAAACCAATGAAAAGCAGTAGTTCGAAGCAATGTAGTTCACTTTTCTTCTTTACACTTCCTTGTTCCATTCTGTTTCCAATCCTGCTCAGCATCCATAAGCATTGACATAGATGGAGATTCATCAACTGTGTCAGGGTCTAAGCCAATGGTAAGATCCACTATACAATCAGAAAATTAACTGTGATTACTCTACTTCCATCTCTATTAAATTCGAAGGAGAAATTGTAGGTAGAAGTGGATTACTCAGATAATTTTCAGCAGTATGAGTTTAATAAATTCCACTTCTGCAGTGAAATAAAAGTGATTTCATATTTTCCAATTATATACTATTAAACAACATACTACTTTCTAGCCAAATGCTGTCTAAACATACTTTACAAATGGTACAGTACAGCTTATTTTCATCCAAGAACTGTATATTGAAATTCAGAAAAGTTTAAAACCTGCAGGATGACTACATTCTAACCTCTCTTTATGTCCAGGACAATATTTCTCAACTTAGTAACTCTAAGAAGTATGAACTTTAACTCCGGAATTCACCAGCCAGGGAATTCTTAAAGTCAATGTTCACACTTTAGAATTGCTAAGGTTGAGAAACACTGAATCATAATCAGAACGGAGCTGGAAAGAAGCAACCTTGGGGATCTTCTAGTCCAGCCCCCTGCTCAAGCCGAAGACCCTATACCATGATGGCGAACCTATGGCATGCGTGCCACAGGTGGCACGTGGAGCCATATCTGTGGGCACACTAGCTCAACTCCAGCACGCATGTGCACGCCGGCCACCTGATTTTTGGCTGTTCTGGACCCACTGGAAGTCAGGAAACAGGCCGTTTTTGGCCTCCTGAGGGTCTCTGGGGGAATGGGGAAGGCCGTTTTCGTCCTCCCCAGCCTCCAAGAAAGCCTCTGGAGCCTGGGGAGGGCGAAAAATGGGCCTACCAGGCCCACCATGCCATCATGTGCCAAAATCGGGTGGGAGCGCAGGGGGAAGCGCATGCATGCACAGGGGGGGTATTGAATTATGGGTGTGGGCATGCCCGCACGCAAACCTCCCATGCTCCCCCCGCTTTTGGCACGCAATGGCAAAAAGATTAGCCATCACTGCCCTATACCATTTCAGACAAGTGACTGTCCAGTCTCTTCTTAAAAACCTTTGGTGATGAAGCACCCATAGCTTCTGAAGGCAAGCTGTTCCACTGATTAGTTGCACTCACTGTTAGAAAGTTTCTCCTTAATTCCAGGTTGCGTCTCTCCTTGATTAGTTTCCATCCATTGATTCTTGTTCTTTCCTCTGATGCTTTGGTAAATAAATTGACCCCCTCCTTTTTGTGGCAGCCTCTCAAATACCTGAATAGTGCTATCATGTCCCCCCAGTCCTTCTTTTCTCTAGACAAGCCATACCCAAATCCTGCAACCGTTCTTCATGTGTTTTAGTCTGCAGGCCTTTAATCATCTTAGTTGTTCTTCTTTGCACTTTTTCCAAAGTTTCAACATCTTTTTTATAGTGTGGTGTCCAAAACTGGATGCAGTATTCTAGGTATGGCCTTACTTACTTTATAAGGCAGTACTAATATTTCACGTGGTTTTGATTCTTTGTCTCTGTTTATACAACCAAGGATTGTATTAGCTTTTAGCTACTTTAATTTTGCATTATATATAAATGTAGACCACATCCTGATCAGGGCAAACTGATGCTGCCTGAACTTTTCCTTAAATCAATAGTTGTATGTGTGTCTGTCTTCTACCATTTTGCATGAAAATATGCAGATCAGCTTTCCCCATTCTCTATTCAAAATCTGCAAGTCCTATCCTGTAGCCTAAGTAAGTTAAATTCCATGGTCGCATATAACCCTGAAAGAGAATGAATGATCCTTCATGCAAGAACCTGTCTGGAAAGAATATTAATGTCAACTTAACTTTAATTTTTAAGGTAAATCACCACATTTTAAGCATTTAAAATTCTTCAGTACAGCAGATCTAAATATTTCTTTGTGATATAGGATATATTTTTGTGTTGAGTTATAATTGTAATTGTAATACAAAATTGTATTTCCTCTCCCCAGGATTCTTTGTTTGCCATCTTTTCTCAGGATAGGTCTTTAAAACTGATAATTGTGTGGGAGAGTGTTGTCTATTGGATTGACTACTATCTCTGGAGATGATGGCACTATAAATCTGAGCAATTATACCTTAAGCATGCAAATTAAATTTTCATAACTGGGAAACCACATTTTACCTTTAGGCATAGACTGATGTCTACTTCCCTATTGACTATTCCTTAATTCTATGCATTAAATCTAGACAACTCATTGTTTACCAAGTTTAATATTTTATTAATGCTATGTGGGGGATGGTGTTTGGTTACTTTAGTAATCCTGTTCTGCTCTCTTTTATTCTGGTTCACCCAATGCCTTCATACAACCAGATTTCCTTTAATGCAGTATTAATACGGTGATAACTTTGAATCAAGGGTAATTCTGAAAACATTGGCATTATATTAGTTGGGCCACCTCACCTTATGATAACATTGGCATTACATTAGTTGGGCTATGTTGGCATTATATTAGTTGGGCCACCTCATATTTTAGGAAAGGAGAAATCTAGTCTGCTAAGAATTTCATCCCAGTTGGATGTTCAAAATTCCTAGAAGGAAGAGGACATAACATTTCTAGAATAAGTATTTACTAATGGTAAATATTGCAAAGTATATTGAGTTTCTTTTTCTATTTACTTCCTTTTTTGGAGATAACTTTATTAGATTTTTTTTAATATGAAAAGATAGAAACTATATATATATATATATATATATATATATATATATATAGATATAGATATAGATATAGATATAGATATAGATATAGATATAGATATAGATATAGATATAGATATAGATATAGATATGTATATATCTTTAAGATGGAAAAGAAAGGAAAGAAGGAAAGGAAACAAAGCCAAAAGTGCAGGAAGAAAAAGAAATACAAAGAAATGACTTCCAAATTTCTTTTATAACAGATATATTTGTATGTATACGTGGGGCACATTTTACAACAGTCCATAGAGTTTTACATTTCATAAATATCCTTTCTGAGACTGTCATAATGCTGAATGGTTGTTAAATGACCCATCATGCCGAGGACTACATGTATTAAAGAAATCAGAGTGCTCTAACAGTTGAAACTCATATTTTCAACACCTAGTCAACAATAGAGTAGCAGGCCAGAAGTGAGGGTGGAGAGATTATTTGACATTAATTTATACTAGTAGCAAGGTGTTCCCCCCCACCCACTCTATTTCTTCTCTTTTTAACACTAGTACTCTTGTGATGGTAGGGAAGGAGGAAGTCCCTGCAGATTTTAGTCAGATAGCCATCGACTGTAGGGGGCAGGAGTCATCTTCATTTCAAGGCCATTGAGCCACTCATAGGGCATGTCATTTAAAGGGGTGAAAATTGTTTTTTTGCGATTGTTTTCAGTCAGGGATTCTAAAAATGTGTGTTTTTACACCAAGAATTCAAATCTGCTGTTATTTTTGCAATTGCACAACATTTAGCTTGGTAAGGTAAATCCACATCTGATCATATACCCCACAAAAGTCTCTTGCAACCCAAATACTATTAACTTTATCTTCTCAAAATTACACCTTGTGCTACAAAAATTAAAGTTTTTTTCCTGCATGAATCTTATCTAGCTAAGCAAAAAATAATCCATGCAATCATAAACTAACATCAAAAAGCAATTATCCGAGTTACAAAAGTGTTTAAGCAAGTTTCATTGTCTTGTTTTGATACATTCTTCGACACCAGCTGCCGACTTGCTTCTGGGCTTCTGATATACCAGCACTGTCCAAAGACATTTCAGTGGTCATGGAGCACTGTTACCTTCCCACCGAAGTGGTACCTATTTATCTACTAACATTTGCATGCTTTCGAAATGCTAGGTTGACAGGAGTTGGGGCAAGTAACAGGAGCTCAGTCCATTGTATGGCACTCGTTCTCAAACCTGCCCAGCATCTTAACCACTGAGCCACTGTGCAACTCCTGGCTTTCCAGTCCAAAGGAAGGGCAGCAGAAATATCCACAAGGATTGGCAAGAGGTATCTGCAATGAATTCCTCTCTTCAGAGACAGGCCCTATTTCAGACTCAGATTGAATCATATATCTTACAGTCCTTGGATGATATTGGTGTAACTCAAATTGAGGAGTTGTCCAAACCAACACACTCAATAATGTTTGATACCCTAATCCTTTTCTAAATATTTTTCTCATTTTTGCCCATGCCTCCATGTGTGTGTGTGTGTGTATGA
This sequence comes from Arizona elegans, assembly GCA_022577455.1. Taxonomy (NCBI): domain Eukaryota; kingdom Metazoa; phylum Chordata; class Lepidosauria; order Squamata; family Colubridae; genus Arizona; species Arizona elegans. The sequence continues at coordinate 13,652,724 of JAKOOJ010000002.1, read as the reverse complement.
AGTTATTTAACTTGGCATATGTGAAATGATCTCTCATATATATCCTCCCGTATTCATGATGATGCTGTTTTATCCACTATCATTTGTGCCTATTCTCAGCATCACAAAATGATGGTCATTCCAGTTTGCAAATACCAGTTTATTATCAATCTGATCGTGGTAGTCATCCAGGCCAATTTTCCAAACGAACAATATACTGTTTGTTTTTCCAAACACAGGAAAGAGATCTTGAGAATATGGCATCCCATTCACACCTTCTGGGGCAGGATCTGAATTTATGCCCCGTCACCAAACCCCTTCACCCACATCATAAAGATCACTATGGGTCTGCCACCAGAGGGCAGAATAAATGAAAGACCTCACTGCAGGAAAGGCTATTGCTCCTTTTAAATTTGTTTTGGCAGTGTGGGCAGAACAGAAGTAAGATCATCCTTTTGCTATTAACCTGCCAGGGGCCTGTTTGGTTTATCCTCCCTGGATAAGATGACATGATGTGGAGAAAGTGAAGGGAAAGGAGGGAAAAAAAAAAGAAATGCACTTATTCTCAAGGTTTCTTCGACAAATGCAGTTTTTTGTCTGTACCTGGGACTTATAAAACGGAAGGCAGCGCTCAGTGGACTGTGTCCATCAGCACTGGTGAGAAAAGGCAGATAATATGGAAGTAGATAATTACCAAACGAACATCACCAGACACATTTTCTCAGTCATTTTTTTTTATTATTAGAAAAACAAGTTAAATCCTGATATCTAGTATGTTGGTTGTGTTTTTCTGGCACCCACTCTGTATTTGTATGCCTGCTGGGCTGCAATCCGGAGACTGAAGGGGAAAAAAAAATAAAAATAAAATAAAGCACACTGCAATTTCTAGCCAGATACTTGGCTGTTCTCTGTGCCTAGCTTCAAAGATTTTTTAAAATATATTTTTCTGCACCACAGCTCCGAGTCGCTAAATCCAGAAATTGAAACATTCTGGGAACCAAATCATTTTGGGGGAAAATCAAAGCTCTTGGAATGCTGCCCTCAGGATTTTCAAGATAGTAGTTAATAGTGAAAACAGTTTAATATTTTTAAGGAAATCCCAATTACTGCAGGCTGAACTATTCAAATCCTTGAATGAAGGGAGCATATCTATCTGAGGGTTAGATGCTGTGAGGGTGAATGGCTGCCTATACCTCATATATCGGAGTTGAAAAATTAATGGGAAAAGTCCCTGTTGTCCTTTACATCTATTGTACATACTGATAGGAAACCTGTGAAGACTTCAGTTAGTGACTGCCGAGGTGAAGTTTTGTTCCATGTTTTATAAAACTCGGGCATTAAATCCCTTTATTAGACAGGAAAACATATACTTAATGAAACAAAATTATTTCATTTACTCTAGAAATAATGTCGTGATTTTTCTCAATAATAAATCCCAATACTTCTGCTTTGTGTTTGTTGTAAAACCATTTCTAGATACATCTAGGGCAGTGATGGCTAGCACCGTGTGCCGAAACTGGAGCGCACGTGTGCGCATGCATGCCAGAACCCGGAAGAGAGCAGCTGACCAGTGCGCATGTGCACGATGGCCAACTTCTCTTCCAGGTTCTGTCGCAAGCATGTGTGCCCACCAGCTGCTCTCTTTTGGGTTCTGTCGTGCGCTTGTGCGCCGGCCAGCTGGTCTTCACGCAAAGACTATCTGGTGACGGCGTGCATGCCCACAGAGAGGGCTCTCCATGCATGCCATAGGTTTGCCATTACGGATCTAAGGTCTATATTGGTTAAAAAAAAACTTCTCCCAACAATCTAGTACTTTAGCAAATTGGAAACAAGCTGGGCTACAAAGATACTACTAGGCTTTAATATTACACCATAAGCAATCATACTGTAGATAGGATTCTTTGGCTAAATTGGTACGTGGCCCAACCCTAACATGTGGAGGAACAAACCAAAAATTTGCTGCAGTTTATGGCTACTGCTATTATTCCTCACCCACAACTCTTAACATTACAAGGTCAACAGTAAATTAGGATATGTCCCTTGATGAAAAACAGCCCTTGCTTCTTTGGAATTTTAATTCCTCATTTCTTTCTAAAATGATCCGTTTTCTTGCTTTTTCCAAAATTCCTTTATTAATTTCTTCTGATTTATCTCATCCTTGTTGCAAAGTCTCTTTCTCTTTTACCTGTTAGTAATGCTTCCTCTTTCCTCTAATTAATTTCCTTCTTGGTTCATCTAGACCTCATCCTTATCTTTTTCCTTCTCCTCCTCCTCCTTTTCTGAGTTGTTTCCAACTCTTCAGCCCTATTCCTGAAGGCTACTTGGAGTATATTAGCACAGTCTGGAATATCTCTCATTCTATTATTTCTGGCCGAAACTTCACCTCTGGTGAATCTCAGACAGACTGAGTGTTTGGATGCCAGTTTCTTTGGAAGTGCTGAAAGAGCTAGGTTTTTGTTTGGGTGAAATACTTTTTACTACAACAATTTACAAGCAAATAAATGAAATGACATTGTGTTCAGCAGGACACTTTTGTAATAACAGAGTTGACTTTTCCTTGCAATTAAAATGTATTCTGAAAACTATTTTTTCAGTGCCGTTCCAGTGATCCATGGCTACATTAAATAAGCCATACATCAAGAATTAATCAATAGGAAACACTTAGCTGAACAAGTGCAGAGACATTGGGAGAACATGACAATGTGTGATATGGGAGTTCTTCATTTAAAGGGAAATAAAAACTAAATGTAGTCAAACAGATGTCTTGGATTTTAAAAGAAAGGGCATTTTAATAAACTCAAAGGAATGGCTACAAAAGCAAATAGGAAGGGATGGATTGATCTCTTCATAAAGAAGTTCTTAAAAGCTGCCAATCTCTCTGTGCCAACAATTTCAAGAGATGAAAACAGCAAAAGAAACCAGTATGTTTAATGGAATGTATGGATGACCTTGGGGAGGGAGGAGAGGAAGATATGTTGCCTGGGAAATAGTCAGAGAAAAGAGGCAGGAATCCCTAGTAACTTAACAATCAGAGAACGAAATTTAGGAAGGACCTTGCAAGATTCTGTTAATGTAGCCTTACAATAAAGTAGAATAAGTTCATCCAGTTATGCTTCCCGTCTGGGAAGGATGAGAGTGCCTACATGAAGACTTAACAATGAAAAGAGATACATACAAGAATGGAAAGAGGACCAGATCATAACTGAAGACCATGCAAAGGTAGCCCATATCTGCAGAACTGGAGTCAGAAAAGCAAAAACCCCAGTTCAGTTATTGGATTCTGCAACATTATCCTGGGACATGTATATTTGCCTTCATCCATTAGCAAAGAATGCTCTGAATAGCAAAAATGCTTCTTTTATATAAGTTTAAAACAAAAGGAAAATGAATAGATAAGCATACTAGGTGTCCAATGAAGAAACTAAAATGCTCTTAGGTAACAAAAACAGAAAAGAAATGTAGAATAGGATAGGATAGGATAGGATAGGATAGGATAGGATAGGATAGGATAGGATAGGATAGGATAGGACAGGACAGGACAGGACAGGACAGGACAGAACAGAATAGAATAGAATTCTTTATTGGCCAAGTGTGATTGGACACACAAGGAATTTGTCTTGGTGCATACGCTCTCCGTGTACATAAAAGAAAAGATACATTCGTCAAGAATCCTAAGGTACAACACTTAATGATAGTTATAGGGAAACAGTCAATATAAATCTTAAGGATACCAGCAACAAGGTTATTCTTGTTATTATTTTTGTATTCTTGAAAATCATGACAGGTAAGATGAAGAAGCTTGAAATTAATGAAATGTGGTCAGGGAAATGCCTCTTTATTCTGAATGAGTTTAAATCTCCAGGACCAGCTGAACTGCATCATAGCATACTGAAGGGATAACTAAAGAACAGATGTTGACTATATCTTCAGAAAAGGGAAAAAAGAAAATTCAGCAAATGCCCCAAAGGTGCTTTTCAAAAGGCAACTGGACTTTCAGTTGCCTTTTGAAAAGAACCTTGAGACAACCGTGATCTGGATGATTGAGTATCTCCATAGACAAGATTCAGCAAACTATATTCTATTAATTTGACAGTGTTACCTGGGACTACAACAAATCATAAACAGGTAGATCTGTAAGCATCTTCAAAACAATTCATTAAGTACCAAAAGCCAGCATGGATTTGTTAAGATATTTGATTGAATAACTTCCTTAACAAATTGTGTGACTGTTGTAGGCTATTGAGCAAAATGCCTATCAAAGCACTCCACAACATACTGATTAGGAAGCTAATAAAGTGTGGGTTGGATGACATGACAATCAAGTGGATACACTGTTGGCTCAAAAGTCATACCTAGGTATTATACTCTTCTGAGCTGGATGAAGAAGTAGAAGAAATGCTTATTATATTTGCCTGCCCTAATTGCCTTCCCAATTGGATGGGAAAGTTGATATGCTATAAGATAAAAATAAAAATTGGATATATGAGAGAAATGGATGCCAATAATAGAATCAACTTTAACAAATAAGTTGAAGTTCTTCACTTAGAAAACAAAAATTAAATGCATATGTATAAGATTAAGAATGCCTGACTTGGTAATAAAGAACTTGGAATATTAATTGATTGCAAAGTGAATATGAACCAGCAGTGCTATATGGTTGCAAAGAAGGAAAGTACTGTTGTAGGCTCCATCAAATGAAGTATAATTTCTAAGTCACAGAAAGTAATTATTCCACTCTTTTTGATTTGAATACCCTACCCAGTTCTGGCCACCAACTTCAAGAAGGATTTATAGAAATTGGAATGGTTCAGAGAAGGTCAACAAGGGTGAACTAGAGCTGTGATGGTGAACCTACGGCACGCATACCAGAGGTGGCATGCAGAGCCCTCTCTCCTGGCATGCGCACCGTCACCCAGGTTAGATCTCTGTGGCGATTCTTTTGTGAGCTTCTGTTTCCCTGCAAACAACAAAACTGAAGCTCACGAAAGAAAAAGATCTTACCTCTTGCCATGCTGCCGGTGTTAGGATGCCCCTCCTCCCGCCAGCCAGCTGGTCTTTGGGTCTCTGCTGCACATGCGTGCATGTCTATGCATGCATTTGTTTGCGCATGCATGTCCAATGCGCACCTTTCAGGTTCGCCATCTCTGAACTAGAGACTAAAAGCCATAGATACATAGAAAGAATGAAGAGAAATTGAAAAAGATGGACTTATTCATCTTGAAGAAAAATGACTGAAAGAAGAGATGCATGTGTATGCCTTCAAATTAGTGTTGACTCCTGGCAACTGCCTGGATAAATCACTGCAGTTTTCTTGGCAAGATTTCAAAAGTAGTTTGCCATTACCTGCTTCCTAGGGCTGAGCGAAAGTGACTCGCCTAAGGTCACCCAAGTGGCTCCATGCCTTAAGATTGACTAACCGCTGAACACAACGATCCATGCTGTATGTGAATGTATGGAAGGTTTAGGTAAATCAGGACAATAGACTCTTTGCTGTCCGTTATCTCTTGTGCTGGTAATGCTTTTGATACCAATGGGAAATGACTGACCTTCTCTAAATTCCTTTTCTCATTTCAGATCCTAAGGAATTGTGTTTAGAAGGTAGCTTTGTTTATTCCTGGTTTAGTGGCATTACACAGATTTAAAATGAATGAGAAGTATCAGAATTTCAGTAAACTGTGGAGTATTGAACAATGTCTTTAAAACCAGGCCTTTTGCATTGAATTTTTGCACTGTTCCCTTATGATCAAAGGGTGGGGATGGGGTGCGATAGTCCAGCCATTAAAGATGCTGAGCTTGTCAGCTGGAAAGCTGACAGCCTGGGTTCGAGACCTGAGTGCCATGCAATGGTGTGTTCCTGCCCCAGCTCCTGCCCACCTAGCAGTTTGAAAGCAATTGCTACTAGATAAATAGGTACCACTTCTGTGGGAAAGTAACAGTATTCTGTGTGCCTCGGCATATAGTCATGTTGGCCACATGACGATGAAAGGGTCTTCAGAAATAAGCACTGCCCCCTAGAATCGGATATGATTGGACTGGAGAAACGTTTACCCTTTACCTTTATCTTACTATCAAACATTAGTTGCTGTACTAAATGAAGATATTGAATAATGGTTTTGAAATATCAGTTACTGTATCTTAAGTGGGATTGGTGGTCTAAATGTACTAAAGCTTTTAGTAAACTAAACTGAACTTCACATGGGACTCTTAACAATATGCAACAAAATTACAAAAACATGATAGTTAAAAATCAATAATATTACCTCAGACAAATATTAAAATTAAAACAGTGTTGCGACAAGTCATTCAAAACCATGCCCTGAGATAAAAGTGAATGTTAATACATGCATGATAATTTAAAAAAAATTAATATATCTAAAACTTAATATATCTAAAACTAATTTATTTTAATCAATTTATCAAACAAATCAATTACATCCAATATGGAAAAAAAATTCTCATATGGAAATTCAGATCTTTGTTTCCTTTAGAAACAAGATAGGCCTGAGGTCTATGGGTAAAAAGCTCAGGGTATGCAAATTTATTGTGGGTGTTTATTAAACCTCCTTTATAAACTTTAAACATCTGTATCAAAATACTCTTTATGGGATTGATTCTACCAATATAAATTTCTTCTAAATATGGAATCTAATGAATTAAATAACATTCCATGCTGGGCTACCTGACAATTTTCCCTAGAGAAGCTTTACCACGTTTTATTTTATTTATTATTTACATGTAGTCCTCGATTACAACCAGTTGAGCCCAAAATTTACGTTGCTATGTGATACATTTAAGTGAGTTCTGCCCCATTTTATGACCTTTCTTGCCACAGTTGTTAAGTGAATCACTGCAGTTGCTAAGTTAGTAACATGGTTGTTAAGTGGATCTGGCTTCCCTATTGACTTTGTGTGTCAGAAGGTCGCAAAAGGTGATCACATGACCCTGGGACACTGCAACTGTCATAAATATGAGTCAATTGAAAAGTGTCTGAATTTTGATCACATGACACATGGGTATTCTGCAATGGTCTAGATCAGGGGTCTCCAACCTTGGCAACTTTAAAACTTGTGGACTTCCACTCACAGAATCCCTCAGCCAGCTTTGCTTCTGGGAGTTGAAGTCCACAAGCCTTAAAGTTGCCATGATTGGAGGCCCCTGGCCTACACAAACCAATTCTTGACTGAAAATATTGCAATGGACCCTGATCACTGCACAAGATAATAAAAATCATTTTTCCCTCATATTGTTACAGAGTTTTTGCGAACTACTAGTAAGAGAATGAATTTTTAAAAAATCAAGTGACAACAGTTTACTGAAATGTACATGGAGCTTTGAAGGTGAATCAGTTTTCAAATGCTAACATATTCCTGGATTTATATAGATGTTGTTTTGTATATTTGCTTTGGAAAATTTTTGGATTTTCATTTTTTTATTTGTTCTTTTGAAGAATTTCCAGATTTTTGTGATTATCTTAATTATGGAAGGTACAGAATAATTTTGCATACATTTAGAAAAATAAGCATTCACAATACTTTTGTAATCACAAAGTCTGCCTCTAAATTAGTATTTCATGTGTTTACATTTAAATTATTAACTGTGGCTGAATACAATGGAAGCAGAAAGAACTTGTAATTTCGGTGATAATAATGGAATACGATTAGCAGCATATCTTTCTAAAACCTAAATGTGGTTTGGATTTGCATTTTGTTCTTCTTTAGCTGTTGCAAGACCAAGATGTATGTTTTGCTTCCTCTAAGTCAATGTAATATTTTAGTTGTTTTTTTTTAATTGTAAAATTAGTGACAACAACATCTAAAAAAGTATAAATGTGCAGGACTAGGGTTAGTTTTTTTTAAAAGTAAAAAGTAAAGATGGCAGTTGGGATGCTATGACTGAAACTATATCTATTTTTCTTATGTCTTTCCCATGTGCCATCTACATTTTAAAAATTGTGTTACCAACTTTTATTAATCAGAGTGTGCAGACATCTTTGCACTATTTACAACATATTCCACATATAAGTGATGTTGTTGGATTTCTGAGTTTCCCAATGAAATTAAACTGCTGAACTTTTAGATTTCCCAGCCATTTTATCTTTGCAGTTTAAAAATTAGCAAATCCTTAAAAAACAAAGAAAAAGAATACATAAAATTATAAAAGAACAAAACTAGGAATCTAAACAAGTTATAAAAATATATAGGACATATATTAAAAGATATGTATAACATTTCAATTAATGGAAGACAAAATTTACTAGAATCATCCATATGTAATGTATATTTATTTATTTATTTTATTTTGTCGAGTACATATTAGATAATATATATAAGTATAAGCATGAATTGAATACATAAAATGAATACAAATATTGATCAATTCTGCAGGCCACTGAATAGTTGGATTTGTATGTTTGTCTTTTTGATAGAAGAAAGTAAGGTATAGAAAATCTGCTTTCTTTGCCTGAAATAATTTTCTTTGTCTGAGGTACTATTTTGGAATAATATTTTGAACTACAGAACTGTCCAATCACATTAGCTCATCCCTGATCAGGTAGAGAAGATATGTTGCAGATCCCATTTGTCAAAGAATTTTGACTGGTGGAATCTAAGAAAAGAGCCTTCTCTGCCACTGCCCTATGGAATATTCTTCCCCTAGAGGTGAGGTGGGCCTCCATTCTCCTGACCTATTGAAAAGAGGTTAAAATGTGGCTTTGTGGCCTTGCGTGCAGAGCCCCAAAGACAGTGGTGGGATTCAATTTTTTTACTACTGGTTCTGTGGGCGTGGCTTGGTGGGTATGGCCTGGCTTGGTGGACATGGCAGGGGAAGGTTACTGCAAAATCCCCATTTCCTCCCGATCAGCTGGGACTTGGGAGGCAGAGAATAGATGGGGCGGGGCCAGTCAGAGGTGGTATTTACCGGTTCTCCGAACAACTCAAAATTTCCGCTACCAGTTCTCCAGAACTGGTCAGAACCTGCTGAATACCACCTCTGGTGCAGAGCCTCAAAGAGCATGCAGTAAGGTTGGTTGGTGCCCTTGTTAACTAATTATAACAGGCTATAATTATTGTTGCCTTTTTAAAATGTTTACAACTTTATAACTTTATAATTTCTTAAATTTTTAATTCTAAAATTTTAACCTTAAAATTTTAATTTTACATATATTGTTTTATATTTTGATGCTTTATTATATAGGCCTATATATTCAGAAATACAGTATATGTCAAATACTCTTTAAAAATAGCAATTTTGATTTTTTTTTTAAAAAAATAAGTAAAACATATAAACAAAAATGGAAGACAGAAATGGAAGAGATACACAAAGGAGAGATATAAAATATTTTTCAAACTTTAAAACTTCTTTAAAAAACAACAACACAAATTGATAATCCTGAATCTAAAACAGAAACCTGGTTTATGCACAATGACAGACCTACTTCATTGCTGAAATTCAGCAATTTTTAATACTACCAACCATGTTTTTTTTTGTTTTTTGTTTTTTGTTTGCATTTTATGCTCAAATAACTTGCAAAAAAACTATTTTATTAAGAAGATTCTCAGTCATCCAGGTAGATTGTCTGGAAATTGAGTCATGGCAACTGGATTTCTTTCCTTTTTTGGTTTGAAACGTTTCAAGAAGGTACTTGCATAAGCAACATAATGTTTCAAATCAAAAAAGAAACAAACTCCAGTTGCCATGACTCAACTTCCGGACAATTTATTAAGAACAAAGTTCTCCTAATGACTATTACACATAATCCTCCACTTACGACCACAATTGAGCCCAAAATTTCTGTTACTAAATGAGACAGTTGTTAAGTGAATCACTGCAGTTGTTAAGTTAGTAACATGGTTGTTAAGTGAATCTGGCTTTCCCACTGATTTTGCTTGTCAGAGGATTACAAAATGGCGATCACCTGACCCCAGGACACTGCAACTGTCGTAGGTATGAAGCAGTTGCCAAGCGTCTGAATTTTGACCATGTGACCATGGGGATGCTGCAACTGTTGTAAGTGTGAAAAATAGTCATAATTACTCCTTTCAATGCCAATCTAAGAACAGAGAGAAAAACACCATCTTCAATTCAATACTGAACTGAAACCTTGAGAGGTATTTTGTTTTTAAATGCCATGGTAGTCACATTATACAGCAATTTTAACCAACTAAAGTTCTGTGCAGCTGTGTAATTTATATTATCAGCAACTTGGGATTTGTTGGTTAAAGGAATTGATTTGAAACTTCCTTGAAGTCCCCATAGAAGCAGAGTGAGAAAATATAACTAAAAGTATGCAGTTAACAGAGCAGGCACTTTTTAGCCTAGTGCTGTTGGTGAAGCTTTACCCTCATGTGAATACCCATTTATAGTCTATTTACATTTCAAGCATGCTAAATAATCAAATGTCCACTTGACCTCCAGCAATCCCCAAAAAGACTATAAAAAGACTGAATGGCTGCTGGAATAATGCTTATCAGAATAATGCTATGCCAAAATCTGTCTCAACACTTTTTCAACATGTTCTTCAAAAAGGTCTTCTAAATGTCTACATATTTTCGGAAGTATTTGAGAATTGTATTCTTAATGCTGCTTACTTCAGGTTTAAAGATCATGAAGATGACATTTGGTATACATTTTTTCATGATTCTGAAACTTTCCTTTTTTCCCTTCATTTCTTGATCTGAAAAAGTCTTGTGGGAAAGGGCTACTCTTGGGATTTAATTGGCTTCCGGCATCTGGAAAAATGATTGTATAATAAAAGACCTGACATTCTAGATTGTGGAATCTGCTATACAATGTCCTGATGTTTAACTGATTTTAGCTTTTTCAGAATCAATTACAACTTATGAAACAAAATAATAGAACTGTGCAGTGATTTAGATGGTGTATGAACGCACCTGTAGGACCTGCCACAAAAACCTAACTACAGAATCCTGGCAAAATATGGATTTGGTTTAATGTGTACCTGCCAGATGTTACATTCTCTCTCACATTTAGTCCAAGTCTCATATTGCTCTTCAAATGTGCAGCACAATTATGAGTAGTTTCATAATTTTCTTGAGGTTATGACAATCCTAAAGAGATGTATACTATAATACATTCTATTTTCTTTTGTTTTCAATTTTAAGCATAAAAAGAAACTTTTTGGATGCACCTAAGGTACTCCAGATATGAAAAATGCCCCAGATAGGAAAAATTATATCATGTATAATTCAACTGAAATTAGATGTTTTTGAAGTCCAAAATGACTGCGCAATATCTTTTTCTTCTTTGCACTGACCTATAGGTGCGAGTAGGGATGCAGTGGCTCAGTGGCTAAGATGCTGAGCTTGTCGATCAAAAGGTTGGCAGTTCAGCGGTTTGAATCCCTAGTGCTGCATAACGGGGTGAGCTCCTGTTACTTGTCCCAGCTTCTGCCAACCTAGCAGTTCGAAAGCACATAAAAAATGCAAGTAGAAAAAATAGGGATCACCTTATTGGTGTGAAGGTAACAGCATTCTGTGCACCTTTGGCATTTAGTCATGCCAGCCACATGACCACGAAGATGTCTTCAGACAGTGCTGGCTCTTCGGCTTTGAAATGGAGATGAGCACTGTCTCCTAGAGTCGGGAACAACTAGCACATATGTGCGAGGGGAACTTTTACCTTTACCCATAGGTGCGAGGAGTAAACTTTCTGGAGGAACTGCTGAGCAGGAAAAGAAGTAATTTCAAATTTAAGACACTAATTTTCAAACAAAAAACCCCCAACAACCTTAATTCTTCCTAAACATTATAAAAACTCTTTATTTTGTAGAAAATCTAATTTACCCTCCAAATTACGTTTATGGTATGCATTTTTTTTATTTCATAGAGAACAGGGAAAGTAATGCATTCCCATTGCAATAACTTTTTAAATTTTTCTTCAAGCAGATGACATGTTACCTAGTGTTGGACTTCACACATTTCCTCATTTTATTTTGGATGCCAAATGTTTTAAGTATGCTTAATAAATTATTCCTCAATGCCACAGCAACAGTTGGGTTTGATACAATGACAGTTCTTGAAATAAAACAAGATTGCTAATGGCATTCCTTTGATAATAACTGTGTTTCTTGAGTATGGTTGATCCATGATGCTACATCATATGGCCTTTATGGTTATCTACTTAAAAAAGGGTATTTGATTTATACCCTTTCTTTTTGCTTTTATGAGCATTCAAGATAGCAAACTTTTGACCTGATTTAACACGTATCTTTTGCCCTAATCCCACTTACTGAAATATAAAAGGTGAAGTCTCTTTCCAGTTGAGCTCAATTCTTGGTTTTTTCATTGCAGTTTTCTGAGATATTTTTTGACTTGTACAGCCCTGAAATTCCTGGCTAATCTCCCATCTAAGTATTAACTAGACCTGACTCTATTAAGCTTGCCACCTGCCAAGCCTTCTTGAAATGTAAATCCCATTTATTTCAATGAAACACCTTTCAAATAAAAATATTAGCTTTGCAGAGAAGATAGTAAGCCATCCCAATTAAAATGATTAGAGATCTGTCATGTCCTAACTACATTTTTAATATTATATTTTGAAATATAAATACCAATGTATATTTCAGATAGCCATTTCTATATCGTCCTGGTTAAGAATGTCTACGGTTTTCTACATTTTGTCCCAAAATATATAATGCCATTTTTTTCAATACTGTTGTTTCAAAAAAGAGTTTATATTATAACTGGATTGTTCTTTTTTAAAAAAACTTTGTAACTGCAACTCTATATATTTTATCACCTGTGAACATTTCACCGATAATAAAATGTAACATCCTTTAAATTAATTAGATTTGATTAAGACTTCAGGCCCACAGGCCACTTAATTATGCAAAAATTATGTTAGCTATTTAAATTACCATTAAATTGATTCTTATGTTACTTGATATCTCACTTATAACCCTTCTTTACACTTCTATAAGTTCACAGGAAATTATTAAATCCCAGTGCTTATACCTGAAAATGATTAAACAACTACTCTTAAAATGAAAATACTTTAAAATATTTCCTAAAGACAAATACAGTTCTAGAAGAAAGTACTGACCCCATTTAGAATTTTCTGAAATTTTGAACTTCCTCCCATTTAATTTATCAAACTATTTGTGTGCTGATTTCTTTATATGCTGTATCTATAAAACTCCCTTTTTATGACCCTGTAATCCCTTAATTTGGGGCAGAGTTGGGGCGACTGGATGAAGCTGAGCATTTATTGGCTGGATCCCTTCCTGATCTCATGCAACAACATTTTTTTTTCTTTGTACCCTAAGAGAGAAATATCTGGCGCTACCTAGGACTGAACTCTCAACCTTCTCAGTGAGAAGGTAGCATCTTCCCTAGTAGGCCCCCATGCCGCTCAAAATTTTTTATATATCTATACATTACTAAAACTCTCATTGTGTTTAAATGTTTGTCTTTTGTATCCTCAAGGTAGCCCAAACAGTCTATTTATATTCCAACAATTTTTGAATCAAGGTACCTAAAATCCACCAATTTAAATAATGTCTAAAAATAAATCCAGAATCCATTACTCTTGTGTAATTCTAATAACATGTTCTGACCAGTGATGATGATAATAATAAATAATAATAATAATAATAATAATAATAATAATAATAATAATAATAATAATTTTATTTCTATACCGCCCTTCTCCCGAAGGACTCAGGGCGGTGTACAGCCAATTTAAAAACACAAGACACAACAATGATTAAAAATTAAAATAATTAAATAGATTTGGCTGGTTTAAAACCCCAAAAATTTAAAATACCCCAATTTAAAATCATTATGTTGATAGCCCGGCCTGGCGGAACAACAGGATCTTCAATGCGCAACGAAACACCCGGAGGTCGGACATCTTACGTATTTCCGGGGGCAGTTCATTCCACAGGGCTGGGGCTCCCACAAAGAAGGCCCTCCCCCTGGGTGTCGCCAGCTGACATAACTTGGCCGATGGCACCCTGAGGAGACCCTTTCTGTGGGAGCGGATTGGCCGGTGGGAGGCTACTGGTGGCAGAAGTTGGTCTCGAAGGTACCCAGGTCCTATGCCATGGAGCGCTTTAAAGGTGGTAACCAGCACCTTGAATCGCACCCGGAAGACCACTGGGAGCCAGTGCAGCTCGCGCAGGAGGGTGTCACACGGGCACAATGAGTTGCGCCCATAACCACCCGTGCGGCCGCATTCTGGACCAGTTGGAGCCTCCGAGTGCTCTTCAAGGGGAGCCCCATGTAGAGAGCATTACAATAGTCCAGCTGGGAGGTGACAAGGGCATGAGTGACCGTGCGCAAGGTGTCCCGGTCCAGAAAGGGCTGCAACTGGTGGATCAGGCGAATCTGATAAAAGGCCTCCCTGGCCACGGCCATCATATGCTCTTCTAAAGACAGCCGTGCGTCCAGGAGGACACCCAGATTGCGAGCCCTCTCTGTAGGGGGCAAAGATTCACCCCCAATAGTCAGCGATGGCACCTGCTGACTATATCGGGATGCCGGCAGCCACAGCCACTCGGTCTTGGACGGGTTGAGTCTGAGCCTGTTCCGCCCCATCCAGACCCGCACGGCCTCCAGGCAGCGAGACATCACATCAAGGGCATCGTTGGGGTGGTCTGGGGTGGAGATGTACAGCTGAATGTCGTCAGCGTACAGATGACACTTCACCCCAAAACCACGGATGATCTCACCCAGCGGCTTCACATAAATGTTGAACCCCTGTCCCGAGCCCTCCAGAGATCATTCACCAACGCAACCAGTGCCGTTTCTGTGCTGTGCCCCCGCCTGAAGCCCGCCTGGCATGGGTCTAGATAGATAGCTTCATCCAGGTGCCTGGGCAATTGTTGTGCCACCACACTCTCAACAACCTTCGCCACAAAACAAAGGTTGGAGACCGGACGGTAGTTAGCTAATTCAGCCGGGTCCAGGGAAGGCTTCTTGAGGAGGGATCTCACCACCGCCTCTTTCAAGGCGGCGGGAAAGGCACCCTCACTCAGAGAAGCAGTTATAATCCCCTGGAGCCAGCCTCGTGTTACCTCCCGGGAGGCCAGTACCAACCAGGAGGGACACGGGTCCAATAAATTCTCAAAGTTGTGGCCATTGCAGTATCCCTATGGACATTATCTCTAATGGTCCCTGCCAGCGACCCACAAGCAAAATCAATGGGGAAGCCAACAGGAAATGTTGATACTGGAATTTTTGATAACACAGAATGTGTCAATATGCATACAAGCATACATGCACTTCCATAGAAGGACTCTAAAGAAACACTGGGACAAGGCATATATCTCCTACTGCTTTTTTGCCTGCCCCTAGTCATTCTGTTTATCTGTTTAGGTTAGTAAATAATGACTAATTATTGAAGTTTGTTTGTGACTACAATTATTTTCCTGTTTATGATATACTAGACAACCCATGAGCTAAGTATTGGTTCATTTTTGCTGTAGGTAAAGGAAATAAAAGGAGCAGTGGACCATAAGAAAAACTGCACCCTTTCTTCCAATTCCAGCATGTCTGTAAAGCTCCCTTACTTCTAGGGAGGAAGAGGGTTCACCCATCCTCCACTGGTGTCCTCTAGTCCAGGGGTCTCCAACCTTGGCAACTTTAAGACTTTAAGAGACTTTAAGAGAGTTGCGGACTTCAATTCTCAGAGTTCTAGGAGTTGAAGTCCGCAAGTCTTAAAGTTGCCAAGGTTGGAGATCCCTGCTCTAGTCAGGCATATTTTCCCAGTGACTCTCACATCCTTCCTCTTTCCTCATATAATACAGGCTTGTGATGTTTTAATTCCCTCACAACCCTCAGGAGAATTCCAGTAAAGTCTCCTCCCTCTCCTTGGCTGACCTGCATAACTCCCTGCCACTGTTGTGGGAGGGGAAACAAAGGGAGACATGGACCACAATGAAAAATGCAACGAACTCCCCATTCTGGTCTTCACCCAAGGTTTCATTTTTTCTCAGTCCGAAAAGGAAAATAACAAGATAAATTATGCAAGAAAATACTCTGAGGAGAAGAGTTAAGAAATTCATTTGGAGGCACTGATTCCATCATAGAAGATTTCAGTTGCATTTTGGTGGGAGGATGAATGTAGAAATATATATATTTTGTTTTATTTGATATTTGCTGAATTTAAAAAAATGTTTTAGTAATGTTTAATGTGTTTATAATCTGCAATCTGTCTGGCAAATAGCATACATGTATAGTGAAATACCAACATCTAATACAAGAAGAATGTAGTATAAAATTGTAGATGCAAAATAATTAAATAACTTATTGTTTAAAGGCATATTATTTTGAAAAAAAAAATCCGCTGGTACTAGTTGCGTAGAAAGATTCTTACAGGTGCTAAATTGCCTTCCTTATCATCTTATTTGTTTGTGGCCTATATCAGGGTTGCCTGCTATCAGAATTTGACATGGTCAGGCAATTCTCAGGACCAGTGGACTCTGGCACTAGTTTTGTTGCATTCTCTCACATATATTGGTTTATAACAGCCCATTAAGGCATGATCCTGAAGAATTGAAATACAGATACTCAGACAACATTGCTTTTTTGATATTGGAATATTTGATAACACAGAATCTGTCAATATGCATGCAAGCATACATGCACTGCCATAGAAGGACTCTAAAGGCAGACTAGGACAAGGCATATATCTACCATACACTATAAGATGCTCTGCCATATATCCTTCCAGAATATCATAAGTCTGAGCTGGCATTGATTAGTTATCTCCCATTAAAATCAGTAACTAGATGGTCTCTTCCAACTCTATGATTTTATCATAAAAAAAAAAGGATATTCAAATTGAAAAAAATACAAAACTAACCCAATAAAAAAGAAAAAAAGATAATTGGCACACTTCCATCTACTGCTATGAGCTAAGAGATCATTGCAAAACCAGTTCTTTTATTTCAGTTTTTCTTTCCCTGGGAAGTTGTTGGTGCTAGCTGCAGTCATACAACCATTTAGTCATACAACTTAGTCATACATCATTTCCTGGGAGGAATCTTCAGAATGGAAAGTGTAATTCTTATTTTATTACAGGATAAACTTTTTGATGCAGTGCTATTTTCACTGAAAGGGTTATACATTCACACCTTTCCCCCCCTACCAAGTCTAAGATTAAATATTTTACACCAAAGCATAAACTAAACTGAGGCAGAGTTCCTGAAGGCTACATTAGAAGGTGTTGGATTTAAATATTAGCTGTCAAGGAAGTCTATATTTTTGGCAGTTATCAGGCACCTTTATTCTGTGTAGTACTGAAAATTCAACTTTGATTTTTCCTTTGCAGCAAAATGAATTGGATATCTTGCTTTAATTTCTGATTCTTTTTTTTTTTTTTTTTGGCCATTTGGTCCAATGATGCTATGCAAAATGAATGCTTTAAAAATTTATACTAGCTTGTATTAAATAATATATCATAAAATAAGCTGATTTGAAATTATAAGTTGAACTTCCTGATGACTTCCGAGAATCTTCTTTCCCCTTTCTTGTGGGAGAAAGTTTCTTCATTAATGATTTCTACTGTCTTTGTAAAAAGTCAGAATATTTTAAATTTTTTTCTGTAAATTAAGTGGTATGAAGCCTCATATAAAGTTTGGGGGCAGGGCAAAAGCTCTAAATTTTAAAGTCTAAAAACTTCTTCTTTTTAAGCGCCAGAAAAGCGCTTTGGCCTATATAAGACATCTATTTTTAGATTCAACTTTGGCAAGGGAGATGGTTTCAGTTTTAAATGTTCAGTCTTTCCATGTCCAAAAACAGCACATCAAAAGATGGAAATACTTTTCTTAAGGCCTGCTTTGATGTTAGCTTGAACACATTTTACTGACTTAAGTGATGATAATTGCTTGTCTTAAGTAGAATCTGGATTCCTGTCGTCTTAATAGAAAGTGGGAGTTCTTGGATCCTAACTCCAAGATAAAATAAGAGGAACCGAATCACCTGCAGCTCTTGTTTAGTGCTGCTAATGATGTAGCAAAAGTGTATCTGGATGGTGGGATGTCTATTAATGAGTCTTCAGTGCTTTGTTCCTGTACTATTAATGTTCTGGTGTCTCAGGAAAGCTAGAGGAACTTCTTTGGATCAAGGATACCCTCATAGCTTAAACTGCCTTTCTAGCTAGAACATAATAGCTGAAATTCATACCAATAGACCTCATGTAGCTACCACAATTGGGACTGTCAGCTCTGTCCTTAAACAAAGCAATCGCTAAATGAGAAATTACGATTTTCCTCACTCTCATGTCTTTCGTGACTCACATGATTTTCTTTTTCCTCACTTCTCTGTACTTTGAAATGTTCACCCTGATGATAGGATAATTAGCAGAGAGGAAATTAATATTTCTATTTAAATTCATTAGAAAGAAAGGAATTGCTTTTCCCCCAAGTTCATTTGTAGTTGGGAGCCCCAAC
Source organism: Arizona elegans (assembly GCA_022577455.1). Taxonomy (NCBI): domain Eukaryota; kingdom Metazoa; phylum Chordata; class Lepidosauria; order Squamata; family Colubridae; genus Arizona; species Arizona elegans. The sequence continues at coordinate 13,634,333 of JAKOOJ010000002.1, read as the reverse complement.
CATGGTACATAAACAGCCTGGTGTATTCTCCATTGTGCTCCTACTTACTCTTTTGTAATCCTTTTCTCACAATCTCTTTGCTCTACAAGAGGGAGAAAGGCAATAGGTCAGCCAAGGACAACACATACTGACTGTAAAGACAATCACATGACTTGAGGGACACTGCAAGAGTAAAAAGATATGGGCATTGGTCATAATGTTAGATTTTTTTCCCAACACTGTTGTAACTTAGAATGCCCGCTAAATGAGGCAGTCAGTAAGCAAGGACTACTTGCATACAAATGGAAAATAAAAATTCATATTTGCCATACTGGGCACTTTATCTCCACAATTTTCATTCTTCAATGATCAAAAGCAGCATAAATGTGACCCATGATAGTTTAAATTTTTGAAGACTTGAAATACTGACAACATGGAGCTGCTGCAGATCATACAGTTCCTTCCCTGATACCATACAAACAGAAGGAAGCTCCAAAGCAGGCTGGCTGAAATAGCACATCATTAAAATCTTTCTGATACAGTTGCAAGGTCTGATGGTCATAAAATGAACATGTGACTGTCTCGATTTTACAACCTTTTTTGTAGTAGTAGTTAAACGAACTCAGCGATCATAATGCATATGTAGTTGTTAAATGAACCCATTAAGGGGAATATTGGCTTAAAACTAGAAGTAAACACTGGGTTTGGGCCAAAATGTTGTGACTTGCAGTCATGTGACAGCAGGATGCAGCAAATTGTTATAAATGTGGGCCGGTTGTTGATTGCCTGAAATGGGCTCATTGGATCTTAGGAAGGGGACAGCTATCGGAAGTTTGAAACCGGGTTGTAAGTATTTTTTTGGGGGGGGTATCCATCATAATTTTGAAAAATTACTAAGTAACAGAACATAGGTTGAGGACTACCTGTAGCTGGGTTTTTTTCCCATCGATAGGTGTGCTGTTTATTATTATTATTAAACAACTCCAGGAATTTACCAATTTTCCAGTTGCTTGAGGAAGAAAAGTTTCACCCCTTGCTGCCATATAGCCAGGGGTGAAATCCAGCAGGTTCTGACAGGTTCTGGAGAACCAGTAGCAGAAATTTTGAGCAGTTCGGCGAACCGGTAGCAGAAATTTTGAGTAGTTTGGACAACCGAAGCTCAACCCTTCCAAGACTGAGTGGCTGTGGTTCCCGGCATCTCCATATAGTCAGTTGACTCCATCACTGACTATTGGGGGCGAGTCTTTGGCCCTCACAGAGAGGGCTCGCAATCTGGGAGTCCTCCTGGATACGCAGCTGTCCTTGGAGGAACATCTGACGGCTGTAACCAGGGGGACCTTTTGTCAGGTTCGCCTGATTCACCAGTTGTGGCCCTTTCTTGATCGGGATTCCCTGTACACAGTCACTCATGCCCTCGTAACCTCTCGCCTTGTTTACTGCAACACTCTCTACATGGTGCTCCCCTTGAAGAGCACCCGGAGGCTCCAACTGGTCCAGAACGCAGCAGCGCATGTAGTGATGGGAGCAGCGTGGCGCTCCCATGTAACACCGCTCCTGCGTGAGCTGTACTGGCTCCCGGTGGTCTTCCAGGTGTGCTTCAAGGTGTTGGTTATCACCTTTAAAGCGCTCCATGGCGTAAGGCCTAGCTATCTTCGAGACCGCCTGCTGCCACTGACAACCTCCCATCGACCCTGCGCTCCCACAGAGAGGGCCTCCTCGGGGTGCCATCAGCCAAACAATGCAGGCTGGTGACCCCCAGGGGGAGGGCCTTCTCTGTGGGGGCACTTACCCTCTGGAATCAGTTGCCCCCAGAGATAAGGAGAATCCATGACCTCAGTGCCTTCCGCCGTGCCCTTAAAACCTTCCTTTTCCAACAAGCCGGGCTGGCCTAATTCTTTTAAAGTGTTTTTAATTGTTTTGTTTATTGTTTTAATTAATGGGGCCAAATTTATATATATTTTTAACTGTATTTTAATATTTGTATTTGATGTGTTTACTTGGCTGTTCACCGCCCTGAGTCCTCAGGGAGAAGGGCGGTATACAAATTCAAAATAAAATAAAATAAATAAATAAAATAAACCGGCAAATACAACCTCTGGCTGGCCCCAGAGTGTGGTGGGAATGGGAATTTTGCAGTATCTTTCCTCTAGAGTGGGGTGGGAATGGAGTTTTGCAGTATCCTTCCCCTGTCCCGCCCCCAAGCCACACCCCCCAAGCCACACCACACCACACCCACCAAGCCACGCCCACAGAACCAGTAGTAAAAGAATTTGGATTTCACCACTGCATATAGCCAATGTTGTCTATTTGCTGCTTCCCAATTTCTAACACAGTCTAAAGTTGCTAGAGTTGCTAAAGTTGCTGGGATGTTCTCCATTAAACTCAGTATGAAAACATACCTAGAATTACACAACCTGAATATTGAATATTCAATAAAGCAGAGGACAGAAATCATTACATGATAGCACTTCCACTGCATACTGAAAGTGCAGGTTTTAATGCAACCCTAAATAGCACATTCTCGTGTTCTACAATTTTCTGAAAAAAAGTAGCACACTGAAAGATATTTATTTTCCTCTCCACTTTATAGCAAAGAATATAGAACAAGATGGCTTTTCTTCTAATCCAGACAAAGCGTGAAGCATGCTTATAAATGTCTATGAAGCATCTTTGACAGACTAAAAACAAACAACTTTTTTTCCTGTTTGAATTAAGAATATTTTTGTTTATCAATATATCAAAGACAACGTTTTTATATTTTTCTAAAACAGTTAGAAAACCTTTGCCATAAAAATTAACCAATGCAGGAAGCAGATTCTGAAATGGCTTCAAACATCACCTGTCTTTCGGGCACTTAAACATGATTATCTATTTCTTGTGATTTTGGAATGTAATAAACCTGACGGTAGTTTTTAAATAGATGAGGATTAGTATATTCCTGCACTGTTCATTTGGGTTCACAGGGTATATAATATGCTTCCAGTCAAATCACCTGAAACACAGATGGTGAAAAGAATGTGTGTTATTATTTTGTTTTAAAAGATAGGCCGCACATGGCTTGTTATCTATGACCACAAAGCAGAAGTAAAATTTTCCCGTCAAACTAGATGTATCCATGTTTTATGTATGTTCACTGCAATAGCATTTCCCTAAGAACATAATGAAATACTCCATCCTTCTTAGTCTTTACACTGTATAGATTTACGCAGCATGGGCCACATAGAGTATATTGTATTATCCCAAATAATGCAATTATGGTAGGTTTATAATATGTGATTCCTCAATGGGAGCATGAATTATGTTCATGCAATAGTTTTCTTTCATAAACTACATAATTTATTTTTGACTTCTCCAGGGCATTTGTTTCTTTTCCCACAATTTATTTGCTTGGAATAAATTGGAAATATTTATTTCCACAATATTTGTATCTACTTAGAGGCAGAGAAACAGGGAGAGGCATAATTTTATTATCTTTTAAAAATCTGCTTTGCAGTGGGAAAATGTACAAAATGAAATACCCAGAAAATGTTATATGGCACTGATTATCATTTGGGGATGTGTCATATGTTTATAATGCTCAGTGGTAAATGCTTTTATACGGAGGTTGCAAATCTGTGTCCTTTGGGAAAGATTTGTAGTTTTCTCCCCTCAAATGGGAACTGTACATTAGTCGGGGCTTAGAACCAGTTGAGCTTCAGATCCAAAGAATCTAATTTTTCAGACTTTTATCATAGGGAATTTAGACAAACTGCTCCTAAAATTATTTCCTTCCATTGCTTGTAATTTAAAGCAAACATAAAAATAAAATAATTATTGTAGAGTCCATAGAGGAAGGAAGGAGATGGGAGAGGTGCAAACTATGATCCTATCCCAAGCAGCAAATAACCCAAAATTCTCCCTTTTTGGGGTACTCCCAGGGGTAAAATCCAGCAGGTTCTGACAGGTTCTGGAGAACCAGTAGCGGAAATTTTGAGTAGTTCGGAGAACTGGCAAATACCACCTCTGGCTGGCCCCAGAGTGGAGTGGGAATGGAGATTTTGCAGTATCCTTCCCCTGCCACACCCACCAAGCTACACCCACAGAACCGGTAGGGAAAAATTTTGAATTATACCCCTGGGTACTCCAGAGTTGTCTAAAGCAAGGAGAATAAAGCAGCATTCAACAACATGCATTGTTGTTCTGACTAGGTGTTCTGACTAGGTGGCTCAGCGGCTAAGACACTGAGCTGGTCAATCAGAAAGGTTGGTAGTTCGGCGATTCGAATCCCTAGTACAGGTCTCTTGCGTGAGCAGGGGGTTGGACTAGATGATCTCCAAGGCCCCTTCCAACTCTGTTACTGTTTACTGTAACATTATCAGGCCCAGGTCAACAACAACAGAAAGCAAACTAGCCAAAATTCAGTTCTTTGTTTGGTCATGCCATATAGACAGAATTTTGCCAGATTAAATATACTACTCTAACACTAATGGATATATCCTATTCTAGGGAGTAGCTATCTTAACTCCTTTCTTCTGTCTCTGATCCAGCTCTGGGCTGTGTTGCCTCTTGTCTCAACAATTCCTTAGAAAGTGCTCCGTTCTTCCTGGGAAAATGCTGCTTCACTGTAATCCATAATATTGCCTCCCTCTATGTAGGCACATTTCGCCACCCTATATTAGCCCTCCCCCGGTACATATGTCATGATATTGCATGCATATACAAAAAGGGTGGAGCTTACTTTGCAACAGCACAATCCTGCTTTAATCGTCTTGATGACATTCTTTAATCCCTCAGATGCCTCTGGAAAACACTGATATTATAGAAGAATTGTGATGTAATGGTCAAAATGTGTATGATTAAAAACATCCTGATTTTCTGCTGGAGATCCTGTCCAGTGGAATCAGCTTCTTCCAGAAAAACAACTAGTCTCATCAATTGCTAATACTGAGAAGATTACTAGAAGCTTAGTTATTTTTAGGCACATTCAGAGATGGATATCCATAAAGGATGGATGTGCCCAAGATGAATGTAGGTGCTTTTAATAATGTAGTATTGTTGTAATGTGATCTCAACTCATGTCACCTTACTTTTTTTTCCCAAATATTAGAAAATAATATTTAAAATTTATAATTTATTAAAAAAACATTTAAACCAGAAGCAGCCGAACTATTTTTAATTCAGACTATTTATAAATTTAATTCAGACTGGTATTGAAATACCTTCAGAATTGAAGAAATTTTGGACTACTGTAGAAGCAATGGAAGACTAAAAATAGCTCATTCCAGACTGAGACATAATGAAGCACACAGATCTCAAAATTCCTCTCCAGATAAAGGGAGGGGATCTGATATCACTCACAAGTGTTCCATACAGAGACTCCTCACAAGGAGACTATAATATAGTGAGTTTTCTGAAATAAATAGCAAAACGGTAATTAGGACATTGATTTTGGAAAGTTATAAATGGACTGAGGGATTGTAAATAAGATTTTTGAAATTATTTATAAGAATCCTGCTAGTAGGGCCTGAAATTTTTCTGTGGATTAGATGAAAACATGATAAAGGAGACTTGGAAGGCTGGCCACTAGAGACAATCAGAAAGAATTAAATATCATAATTAAAGAAAAACAGACCCACTAACACAGAATGGAGAAAAATATTTAACTTTGGAAGAATTCAAGGATGTTTGAAAATAATGCACCTAGAAACTTCTCTTGCTGTTAAGATTGTCTACTACCATAAAAAGGATTTGAAAGAAGAGACAAGAGGATACGACTAAGAATCAGGCTATTTTGAATATGGATTTTAAGAAGAGAAGATACAAGCATCATATGGATATGGACACCTGATTTACAAGTGAAACTGGTTGATGTCTTAATAACTAAATGGAAACAATTAAATTACAAATAAATAGTATACCAGAAGAATGACTTAGATCATTTTCCTATCTTGGACTTAAAAAACAAATGTGTTATTCTCTTAAAGGAGTTTCTGAGAAAGACAAAGAGAAAACAACGACAACAACAAAAATCAGTTTTGTTGAGGTAAATAAACCTCAAAATTTTTAAAAGCAAAAAGAAGAAATATAAAGTTGTCTTACTTGATCAAGGTTAAATTACTGTATATATGACACTCTTTCTATTAACCAAGGCTTTAAATATTTATTTATAGATAAGATATGGGACAAAGTTATAGTAGCTTCTTTTTCTCATATTTTAAGACAAAGTGATAAGCTATAGTGCTAAAAGGAAAGGAAAGCATTACTAACTTGGCTTATTGGTAACGATAAAATATAGATGTTTATTTTATGTATATGCTAAACTTCTTCAGGAGTTTTGTGAGAGGAAACAAACAGAAATGATAATTGATTAACTTGTGGGACATTATTTGAGGAAATTAAATCCCTCAAGTTTTTTAATTTGTTGTTTCTGGTAGATTTTAATGGATTTTTCTTGACTACGTTTGAATGATAAGGCTTTAAAGATTTGTTTATAGATATGAGATATGTTATGGAAAGAAGTGATTTTTTGTTGTATTTTGGGAGAAAATGATACGTTACTATGTTCAAAGGAAAGGAATATGGAACATTTATTTCATTAAGGTTAATGTATATGTATATGTATATGTAGTTTTTGGAGTATAAGACACTCTGGAGTATAAGACACACATTAGTTTTTGGGGAGGAAAACAAGAAAAAAATATTCTGCCTCTGCCTACCAGCATCCATCAGTATTCATCTGGCTAGTGTCCTTGCAGCAAACAGCAAACAGCCTGGTCAGCTTCACCATGTTATTGCAGCCTGATTCTGCATGAGCAGCTGATTGGAGGTTGGACCAGCTTCCCAGAATACCACCAGTCAGCTGTTCCAGGCTGCGGGGATCGCCAGAGTCCATCGCCAGCTCTGCGCGTTGTGTTTTTGGCCTCCGTGTGTCTCGTTTTTGGCCTCCGTGTATCATGTTTTTGGCCTCTGCAGACTGTTTTAGACCTGTTCCAGACTGCTGGGATCGCCACAGCACATTGCCGCTGATTGCCACATCTGCGCATCACATTTTTGGCCTCCACATGTCATGTATTTTGCCTCCACACGCCCCATTTTTGGCCTCCGTGTGTTGCATTTTTGGCCAGTTCCAGGCGGCGGGAATCGCCACCATCGCTGCCGCTGATCTCTGCTGCCTGGAACCGGCCAAAAATGCAATGCGTGGAGGCCAAAAACACGACAGCGGAGGCGGCAATCAGTGGCAATGTGCTGTGGCAATCCCTGGACCCTGGAACAGGTCTAAAATGTAGCATGCAGAGGCCAAAAATATAATGTGCAGAGGCTGAAAATGGCCGAAGGGTGGCGGCCAGTGGATGGGCGGGGTTTTGGCAACATTCGGTGTATAAGATGCACAGATATTTCCACCCACTTTTAGGGTGTGTGAGCATCTTATACTCCGAAAAATGACTAATAATTTGTATTAGTTTTCTATCTTTATCTTTTTAAAATTTATTAAAAATTATTATTAAAATATAAACTGTGGCTTGCTTGGACGATAATTTATCCATATACTAGCTGTTTGTGTTTGGTACTCAAATGATATACACAAATGTGTGAATTTAAGTTCACTGAAATCAGTGACTTTAAGCCAGAGAGTTTTTGTTCTTGCTTTGCTTTTGAAGGATGGGGAAACGGAGCATCCTAATATACGAACCTTGAACTTACAAAGGGATAGATGTAGTTCTTTTAAAATTTTGAAAGGCATGGGATATTAAAAGAACAGGGTAGGAAGTCGTGCAGTTTGGTGTGGTAGTACAGCTTTTTATATGCAAATAATGAAGAATGGGTGCCGGCCAGTGCTGAGCTGGATGAACCAGTGGTCTCAGTCTGAATAAAGTAACTTCCAAGGTTCTCGTTAAATCTCAAACATTTACATTTGAGCAACAGTTCAGTCCTGTGCAAAGTAGTTATCCATAAGGTCAGAGGGTTAATTGTATTGGCCACAGTGCAATGTACAAGGGGTTTTATTCTTGTAATGCAAAGTTGCCTGCTCTTTTTTCAAACAGATGCCACTGTAGCAACCATCCATTATTATATATGCACGTGCAGAGCATATGAGAAAAGCAGTTTTCTCTGCTTCTGCCTTTTTTCCATGTTCAGTGAATGCTATAGAGAGGAACCGCCTCACCACTAAGTTTTTGAAGCACTGCATAATAGATAAATAGAAGCTATTTTCTGAAGGAATGGACAATTTTGTCAGTTTTGCTGTCTCCAGCAACCAAGATTTCTTTTTTAAAAAAAGTCTCAAGTGCTCTTGTCCATTTCATCAAGAAATTTGCAATTTTTTAAAAGATTCCATTGGGAACAACACAGTTTAGAAAGACAGACGTATGGTTGATAGCAGGGGTGAAATGCTACCGGTTCAGACTGGTTTAGCCGAACTGGTAGCAACGGTGGCGGGTGGTTTGGTGAACCGGTAACGGCGGCAGTGCAAGGCTCCGCCCACCTACCCAGTCATTGTTACTTCCTGGTTTTAAGCAGGAAGTAACCTGTTTTTTACCCTCTGCTCATGTGCAGAAGGGTTTGTGCATGTGCAGAGGGTCCAAGCACACACATGACATGTTGTCAAGGCGACATTAAGTGATGTATCGGGACATTCCCCTCCTTCGCTAAACTGGGCATGGACTTGGCCAGCACGTGACACATCCAGCCCGCAGGCCGGGAGTTTGACAGCCCTGCTCTAAAGTGATGGTGTACTTTACTCCGCCATTCCCCAGCTCTGCTTGCTTTATCCTACAGGGGCTCAGGTTAAGGGCATGTCTTTGTTGAGTAACATCTCAAAAGTCAGATCAAATGAAAGTTTTCCTTGCTGGCCCAGGAGCCCTTCCTTTCAACTTTAACTGGACTCCTGTTTGGTTGAAAAGCTTTTTCTTCCATCTCTGTCTAGAAAAAATGTCAGCACACCAGTGGCATATACATGTACCATTGCCAAGTAGCTATTAGCATCATGTTGATCTGAAGCCAATTTGCTTTTATCCAAGCAAACTTTGTCAATCTGGAATGAGAAACTGATGCTTGATTACATGGTATGTTTTACTCTTTGCTATCCAAATTAAAATTAACTAAAGTTGTGCAACAATTCAAGAGTTTAGGGTCAGTTGATTAACTGGCAGCATCAATCCGGGGCTATAATTCAATTAAAAAACATCAATAAAAATCTAATTTCAAAAGTCTCGAGCAGAGTGCACCAATATGCCACCAGCAGCAGTCAGAAAACGCTCGGCTCCTCTTGAATCACTGCCCATTTTTAATAAGTATTCCGAAAATTATACCAAGACTTCAAAAGAAATTGTAAGGAATTGTTAACCGGTTTATTAATGTTTTATGTTTTATTAAAAGTTTGGGTGTACATTTCACAATGAGCAACATCAAAAATCAGACTTTTTGCCTGTAATTTTGCTTCCTCCTGTCTTTCTGCCTTTGGGATTCACTCTTTTCCTTTCATCAGCTGCCATTTTCAGCCGCATGCAGTAATTTCATGGCTCATTGGAAGCGCTGAAAACCTTTGAAACCACAAATGCTAACCTACCTGGCCTGCAGCCATTTAGGAAGAGATTAATTTAGCAAACAGAAGCAAAACACTTTCTACTCCTAGCCTGTGCATAATTTCACTTCTATCTATATTTATTTTACAGGGAGCAGCGTAATGACAATTTCAGTAATTGCAACTCTGTAAAAATTTGCCTACCTAGCTTATCTCACTATCGCAAGACTGTGAGTCAGTCAGATTAGAGGGAAATAAAGTACAGTGTGAAGCTGCCTTGGTTGCCTTCCAAAATTAAAAAAAGAGAATGTTTTTATATCAAACTTCAGTGATGCCCTGCCACTTATTTGTATACTTATCTACAGGACAATAAAGTCTCTAAGATGCTGGGAAGGGATGTGTCTGCCTATATATATATATATATATACACATACATACACACACACACAGTGATTTACAGATGCAGCCTCTTCAGCCCCCACCTCCAAAAATGAAAGAAAGAATGAAAGAGAGAGGGGGGGAGGGAGGGAGGGAGGAGGAAGGAAGGAGGGAGGGAGGGAGGAAGGAAGGAAAGAAAGGGAGAGGGAGAGGGAACGAGGGAGAGAGGGAGAGAGTAAGAAAGAGAACATATGAGGATGCAGCTAGGATGGTGATATTGGCCCATTGCTACAGATTTAGTTACAAATAGCTGTTGATCATTCTGAACAGAACTGCAAGTCCATCTGGGGCAAATTCAGGCTATCAGGCTTGGAAGGAATTCAGATTCTAAATTAGCTCACAAACTGTTAGGTTGAAAATGAAGTTTAAATTATTCTATTGTTGTTAAACCAAGGGGAAAATAATAAATATCAAATCCCACGGGCTGTTCTGATAAATCTTTTCTTACAACGGATGATTTCCTTCAACCTGACTTCTTAAAGATGAATCCTGTTATTTATTTGCACGTTAAAAATACAACAGAATGGTCTAAATGAGTGTTAACAATCTCAGTTTTAGGGTATTCCATATTACATAAATATATCATTATTAAATGAACGAGGAATTCCCATTGCATTTAGGGGTGATTTTTTTTTCGTTTTGTTTTCATTGAGGAAGTCTAACCATTCAAAGTATTAATTGGAGATCTGAGGTTAATCAGCTTACTTTGACCTAGATCTTGAATTTTCCAGAAAGTTTCAAGAATATACTATTGTTCTAATAATGATGTTTCCAAAGAAATAAAGACTAGATCAACTGTTATCGTAGTCTGTTCTGTTCATTAAACTGAAATCAACAGTAGCTAGCTTAGAGTACATGATACATTTCCACAAAAATGTATTTTCCTCCATTGAGAATAAATTTATGCCCTTTCTTCCTACAGAGGCTACAGAGTTACATCTTTGTAGTACGATATTCTATTATGGAACCTTTCAGCACATAAAATAATGATACTATTGCATATATGAAAACATTTGGATGACACAGGTAATTTTTATGGCCACAATTTTAACAGCAACGGGGGAAATCTAAACTGGGAAAATACTTAACTAAATGACCTTATATAACCTTGTGTCTTAAAAAATTCACTTATTTTAATTACGGGACGACGCTTCCACATTTTACAGAGAATACCAAAAAAGCAGTCTGCTATTCACACACACAGATACCAAATGCGTAGAATGCACTGAAAATTTAAGCTGGTAAATTCTGTTTATTTTTTATAACAAAGAGAAGTCAAACATCTTTCTTGTTCATCATTATGATTTTAGTAAACATGACAATTTTTCCTATGATGGAAAGTGAAGTGTAGAACATTAAAACTTGTTTATGCACTTTTTTTTTTTATAATAGCTAATTCATTTAAGCACACAGAAGGCAATGGAATGAGTAGCCAACCCACACAGATGTACACCAATAATCTGGCATCTCATCATGTTCATAAAATATGTCAACAGAACCTGGATCCTTTCCATCTTTATTTTAAACTATTGGTATTTGTACCATACAAGCAATTTTTTTTCCTATTGTTAAAATTATATTCCTACTAAATAAGAATAGAAACAGAGAAGCCAAATGTTCATGTTGTTAGCAATTTGACACAAACAGTATCTTTAGAAAAGGGGGGGGACCCCTCTTTTCTAAATAAGATGCTGTATATATTTGAGTTAATTATATTATTATTGTAGGAGATTCTATTAAGATCAGGAAATTATGTCCCTAGTAGAACAGATTTATTTATGATGAATTGAAATGTGCAAAATCAACCCTTCTGTTTCAGTGTCCTTTGATATTTGGGATTAATTTCTTTCAAAATGCTGAGGATTTCATTTAAAAATTCTAGCTTTGGGCTCAGGTACTTCATTTTTAAATGTAAATATTTAGATTTCTCCGAACTAATGTTTTGTTTCCATTGGAAATCCAAAGCATGACCTGAAATTCTATGGTCTTCCAGAAAATAATTTGGTGAAAGATACATGAGAATTCATGACAGAAATTGCATTTTTGCAATATAGGAAAAATCCCCATTGGCCCCACTATCTCTATCCCCATTGGCTCCTCCTACCACTATTCCCATTGGCCCCTCTCTGTTTGTCACCTTCAGAAATGACTACTAGAGATGGAAGAATACGCCCATTTCAGTTTCAGTACTCTGTTCCACATGTTTCCAATGTGAAAGTCAGATTTCTGTACATTTATCATATTTAATTATATCAACATATTAAACATACCCAGTTTAAATAACCAAAATGTATTTCTTTTTAAAGAATGCATAACATTTGTATTTATTTGGTACTTATTTCTCCAAAACAGCCATTTTGCTTGCTGTTTTATCTAATCTGTGTCGGTTTTTTGCAAACAATTTTCCAAGTAAATTGTATTTTTGTACGTTAGTTTTACCAATGCATGCATGTATGTGTTTCTGTAAAAGAGAAATATAACATGGTTGGCAAACTGCATTACAAACTAATACATTTGTGAGTAATGAATGATAAATAAGTTTAATTGATGTATTGGTTAGAAAATGCAAAATTAGAAAGTGACCGAAAAGAATTTCCACCTTAAATGATCACAAAAAACGAATGGGGTGTGCCTCTGTTTGGAGACCATTATATCCTTGCAGAAGATAGAAGCAATTCTCTTTGCACTATAGTTATTATTGTCACTTAAGATATCCTCCATGCCAGAGCAGCAACCTCTGGTATCCCATGGAAGTCATTTTCTAAGGGCACCAGCTCATGCTTTAAAATGTTGCCAGCTGTAATGTGATCTGAATTTGCTTGCTATGTGCATGGCTAAAGCATAGGACTTTATTCCTGTAAGTGCAAGCACAGTTAAATGATTTGTGAATGATGCAGAAGCCAGGGCTAGTTTAATTCAGGTGTCTGATTTATCAACCCAATGTTGCTTGTAATAAGTTATGCATAAGTCATTATGAGTGGACATACTCCATCTCTTTCTGCAAAGAGGAAATTAATGAAATGAAATTGGGAACTTTGAAAACCGGGAGACATATGCAACGAAGGAAAAAGTGGTGTGGGTTTGTGCGTGTGTGTGTGTGTATAAAAGAGAAACACTGATACAACCTTAACTCTAGTCATACAAATGATGCTGCTATTATTTACTATGGTAACATTATAAAAGACTACACTGTTTGGGACCATTATCCTTCCAGCTCTCTTTTCAGTACAAATCATTATATTTATTATCTGTCGTCTTGTATAGAGGGTCATGAGAAAGGCCAATCGAAAGCAGAAGAAGCCTGCTTTTCAGAAGAAAATTGGACCTATTTCTAATTCTCTTTCATTCTCAAGTATAAGGAAGTGCAGACTTTTTTTGTGTGTGTGAAAAATTGTTTCATGCAAGATAAAAGTACAGATTATCGGTGAGAAAATGGCAGACTCTTTCTGACACCTTGCAGATTCCTGGGAGATATTGCCAGTTTTCCTAAAAGATTTTTTTACCTTTTATATACCCAGAAGAAAAATATGTTCCCTTTTAGACGCTGAGCTGCAGGTGCCAGAATTTAAGGCATTATCTTTGAATATTTTATATATAAGATATATCAATGATTTGGGGATATGTTTTAACAATACGACATCTTAGAATAAATACTGTTCAGAACATCATGTTCTGAAACACATAGATGTTTATATGAATACGTGCTCAGTGTCTAGTTCCATTGAAAAGACATGTCAGATTTTGTGCGCCTGAAACAAAAAATGTTTCTTGATTCTTGCAAGTCCTTCTCTTTGTCTCAAACTCCATTTTAATTTTTAAGTTACACTTATTAAATGCTTAAGAAGAGAATGAACCTAGCCAACCAAGACACTGATTCTACAAACCATCTCTTGTCTACCTCTCTATTTCAGCTGCCCACCTTTTGGGCTGCTTCTTTTACTTGGAAACAAATATTCCACATGGAACCCCCTCCGCAAATAATTAAGTCAATAAGGACTCTTTGTGTATTGTAAATTCTGGAGTTATTATCAAGATACATAATGTGCTATTTCCTTTCTTAGTCAAGTCTTTTGCAGTAAAGAGAAGGCAGAAAGCAACATGGAGGATTATAAATAGAAGGAATTGCTGTCTAGAGAACTTTCCCTATCCCTGCTCAATTTCATGAATAAAGCAATTCAGTTGTATCATTAACAGAACTACTGATTTCTGTAGAAAAGCATCTGTTGGGGATACTTTAATTTGGATTCCTGCCCTTAATAGGAGTTGGACTTACTGACCTAAATGGCCCTTTCCAACCCCATGACATTGTAGTAGTTTTTCATTTCCCAATTACTTTCCATGGACAAGTATCCATTTGGCACTGAAAGAATTTCATTGTATGTTAGATATATATTATACTGCTTCTCTATATATTTAAACGAGTGAATAGTACTGTAGCTTGAAAATGTGAGTTGCAGTATCCTAAATGGTCAATATTTATCTCCAATAGAAGACTTCACTCCCTAGAGAAGGCTATAAAGCTGGAAAAGGTGGAAAAAAAGAGAAGAAGATGACCAGCAACAAGGTGGATGGACTCAGTTACAGTGATGATAAGTGCTCCAATGGGATATTTAAAAGGATAGGTTAGCGATGGAGAAAATCTATGTGGTTGCTAAGAATCAACACCAATTTGATGGAACATAATCAATCAATGGTCAATTAATGGATAGAAGATTAGTAACAGTTCTTAGAATAACAGAGTTGGAAGGGACCTTGGAGGTCTTCTAGTCCAACCCCTGCTTAGGCAGGAAACCCTATACCACTTCAGACAAATGGTTATCTAATCTCTTCTTAAAAACTTCCAATGTTGGAGCATTCACAACTTCTGGAGGCAAATTGTTCCACCGATTAATTGTTCTGTCAGGAAGTTTCTCCTTAGTTCTAAGTTGCTTCTCTCCTTGATTAGTTTCCACCCATTGCTTCTTGTTCTACCTTCAGGTGCTTTGGAGAATAGTTTGACTCTGTTCTGTCCCCGTACCATGCACACACCCAACCAGCCAGCCGAGGGTTAAATAAACTCTTCAAACACTCAACATCAGTGATAAGGAACTTGGCAGCAACTCCGTGGCTGCCTGCCAAGAACTTTTACTCCGATAACACAGAGAAAAATACACACAGTTTGAATAGTCCAGTTTGTACTTAAATCCACAGCAAATAGGTGTTGTGTCTGAAGGTGCAAAGTGCCTCACCAGAGATTAGCTTTGTCCGTCACAGAGTCCGAATGGCCACCACACTCCCTTTTATAGCCTATGGGGTATGGTCCAGTGACTCAGCTTAATCTCTGGCATGCCTCCTTTTCTGCTGCACCCGCTTGTCTCTCCGACGCTGGCGTAGGTCCAACCACAATGTTTCTTCGTCATTATCCGACGGCTCGGAAACACCTGGCTCCTGGCCAATCTCTTCTCCTTCGGGAGACTCCTGAGGCATTGCCAGAGAGGAGGGTCCTGGAGAGGGAGGCCTGGCCGTCTCCTCTCCTTCATGTTTGGAGCCTTCTTCCTCCGATAAGATAGGCTCGGGGGACGGAGCCACAACAGACTCCCTCTTCTTTGTGGCAGCCCCTGAGATTTATTTTTTATTTTTATTAAATTTCTCTACCGCCCTTCTCCCAAAGGACTCAGGGGGGTGTACATCCAGAAATAAAACCATGACAATAGAAAAATTAAAAACAAGTTAAAACAATTAAATCAATTGGCTGAAAATTCTAATAAAACAACCCATTAAAATAGTAAAAATATTATTATTATTTAGGCCAGCCCTGCTTGTTGGAATAGTAATGTATTTAGGGCACGGTGAAAGGTATGCAGGTCGGTAATCCTACGAATCTCCGGGGGCAGCTCATTCCAGAGGATAGGGGCCCACACAGAGAATGCTCTCCCCTGGGGGTCATCAGCCGGCATTGTCTAGCTGACAGCACCCGGAGGAACCCCTCTCTGTGGGAGCGTACCGGTCGATGGGAGGCTATCGGTGGCAGAAGGCGGTCCCGTAGATACCCAGGGCCCATGCCATGGAGCGCTTTAAAGGTGGCAACCAACACCTTGAATCGCACCCGGAAGACCACCGGGAGCCAGTACAGCTCGCACAGGAGTGGTGTTACATGGGAGCGTCGGATTGCTCCCATAATTACCTGTGCGGCCACATTCTGGACCAATTGGAGCCTCTGGGTGTTCTTCAAGGGGAGTCCCATGTAGAGAACGTTACAATAGTCCAGACGGGAAGTGACGAGGGCGTGAGTGACTGTGCGTAAGGAGTCCCGATCCAGAAAGGGATGCAACTGGTAAATCAGGCGAACCTGATAAAAAGCCCCCTGGCCACAGCCATCAGATGGTCTTCTGCGAGTCCAGGAGGACACCCAAGTTGCGAGCCCTCTCTGAGGGGGTCAAGATCTCACCCCCAATAATCAGTGATGGGATCAACTGACTATGACGGGACGCCGGAAACCACAGCCACTTGGTCTTGGAAGGGTTAAGTCTGAGCTTGTTCCTCCCCATCCAGATACTGGAACACTGCTATCATGTCTCCCCTAGTCCTTCTTTTCATTAAACTAGACATGCCCAGTTCCTGCAACCGTTCTTCATACTGTATGTTTTAGTCTCCAGTCCCCTAATCATCTTTGTTGCTCTTCTCTGCACCCTTTCTAGAGTTTTCACATCTTTTTTACATCATGGCGACCAATGAAGTGGATAAAGTGAGGAGACAAGCTGTGGTTCAGCAAGCCACATTTTTCCAGTTAAGAACCATATCAAGATGGTTAGCTACATTGAATGTGATTAGTATATCTAGCATAGAAATGGTCATTTTCTTGCTCACTACGATGTTTATCTTACAACTACTGTACTTTCTCCACTGAATACTTTCTTCAACTGGCTAAAAGTTTTCTCTTCCTCAGTACTTATAAAAGTGCTCCTGGATTTGATTAGCATTGTGTCATCTCTCCTTTTACATTGGTTCTAAGTTATACAACATTTAAACCAGAGGTGTAAGACACCTGCACCTGTGACAATGGATTAAACCAATTTCTATTTTATTTTCAGTAAGGAGGAAATAAAGTCTTAAAAACATGTCTGGAAATATTATGAGTCAATATTCATCCTGGTGTATACTTCCGTTATCAGTATGATAACTGATGTTAATTCAGTAAATATTTTCAGCATTGTAAACACTGGGCATTGCAGTGGTTGTTAATACAAAGTAGGCAAAATGACTGACAATATAAATAGAAGAGGCACTGGGTCTCAATGGATTGGCAGCAAAGTTTTGAGTTGAGTTTGCTAGCCAACACTTTCAGGGAAAAGAAACATGACTGTGGATAAATGAATTTCAGAGTTTATAGATGACAACAATAGTTCCCTGCCCTAATTTTTTTCCATAAGGAAATGGATTTCATTATTAAAATTCAAGAGACCAAATTTTATTGGCAGGGTAAATTCAGATTATCAGAAAACAGATGCTATATGTAGAAGAGGAAGTGCTGAATTTTCTATCCATTGGAAATGAATAATAGTGGAATTATTTAAATGTTCCCACTTCTCTTGGTGTACTTCTCATTTGACCTCCAGATATTTGGCTTGAAGACTTACAGAAACTAGATCACTTTTGGAAGGAGAAAGTAACACATCTCTATAAGCACCAACCTATAATGGACATTTGGCAACATCTCTGAATTTGCCATCTCCTCCTCACTCACATGTTTGAAAAAATGCCATTTCTTTATAAGAGCAATCTTATGATTATGGCTATGGAGATTCTCAGTCATCCAAGTCATGATTGTTCCAAAGATCCTTTTTCAAAAAGTAATTGGACTTTCTTTCTTTGGCTTGAAGATGTTTCGCTTCTCATCCAAGAACTGAAGAATCTTCTTGGATGATAAGCGAAACGTCTTCAAGCAAAACAAAGAAAGTCTTTTAAAAGATGCCTTTTGAAAAAGGACCTTTGGGAAGATCTTGTAATTTTTAAAAAATGTAACAAAATCAGTTCTTCAAAATTAGTCAAAGTTTCTTTAGGAAAACCAATGAGACTCTAAGTATGATTTTTACATGACTGTACACATTTTCACTCTTAGAGGCAAAACACGCTTATAGGCAATAGTGGAAAATCTGATCATTGTCTTTTAACGATCCCATAATCTCTTGCAGGGTGGAGTTTGGGCAATTGAATGGAGCTAGAAGAGTGTTTACTGGCCGGATGCCCTTCCTGTTGCCAATGGGGAGTTTTGTTCAGTAGACATATTCTCATTGTGCCCAAAGAGAGAAATATCCGCCTCTACCTAGGATCAAACTCACAGCCTCCTTATTGTGAGGTGAGAGTTCCACCTCTAGGCCACCACACCAGTCCAATAGTGGAAAATCTGATCTTCACAGTTATATGACTCAAGTGTATCATCTGATCTGTTATTTGTTGGTCTGATGGATCTTTCTCTGCAATTCAGTTTTCTAGCTAAATCTCCCACATAGGAGCAGCTGTTGATCTAAGAATTTTTTCAGGCTTATTAATTTTGATCAATTATTAAAAATATTTTCCAATAAGATGAGAGAAGCAAACAGCATTTAACAAAAATTAGTAGCTTTGTTTTTGTTTTTTTTTAAATAACCCAGTTGGATATTTTTTTATTTATTACTAAGATTTCTATGCTGTTCCGTTCCAGTTTGGCTATGAGTTGCACCCAGGAAAATGGAACCATAAAAACTACACATGCATACACACAACCAACCAACCATGATAACTGCAACATCTATTGGGGTTGGCCCAGACTAACATTCCCCCAAAATTTTATTGAACAGCCAAGTTTTTATGGCATTGCAGAAACCAAAGAACAATCCAAACCTGGGAATGTTATTAGATATGCAGATGAGTATATATTCAGAATTTGTGGCTATAAAAAGTATCGGGTCAAATTTAATTCTTTATTTCTATTTTAACTTGTCAATCAAATTACTCTTTTGAGAGTTTATTGTTGGTTAAAAGTTAAATTGTATTTGATCTTTATTGTGGTTTTTATGCCTCAAAGCATCATTTTGCCACTGTTTCTCTGAAGAATATTTGGGTTTTAGTGAATGTTTTATATAGTAGACATGGTAAAGTATATATTTAATTTATATGCTGTAAATAAATGAAAATATGTTTTAATAAATTGCCTTTGAATTTGTCTTCATAGTCATCATGGAGGAATTCAAACAAAGAAGCAGACTTTACCGGCACATACAAGTACTGATAGGATTCTATGTTTGGATATAAAAATGTAGACTGATTTTAGACACGGCAACTAAATCTTTCTTATAGTGAAGGAATGATTCTTCGTCTTTCCCTTAGCTTGCTTTAGTCATCTATGATATAATTCTGCACAGAAGCTCATGTGATGGGCAAAGTTCAATTCCTCGTCTCTAAACTTTGGCACTAAAAATTCTAGAAATTGGTTTGTTTGTGCATATACCGGTAAGTGTCCACAACTGCTAGATGCAATCAGTCAGATCATTTGACATAATACACATTTCAGGTTATAAAGAGATTCTGTTGGCATAGACACACTTCTCAAATGTATAGTAGGTCAACTAATTTGTCCCTCATGGCTGGATCTGTTTACTTTAATTGCCCACAGAATAGTTGTTCACACACATCACCTGGTCCTTTAAACTGGAATTGACAGGCTGATGCTGGGAATTTCTGTGCACAAGTCTTGTATGCTTCCGTTAAGCCACTGATCATTTCCTTAAAATAAATGCATACCCAGTATGATTCATTCACTTAAAATGTGTTTTAATATTCTTGTCTTCCATTAAACCCTGAATAGTAGCCTCTCTTTCAAAAGAAATATATCAAAGGTTACTAACTATGATCATGCTTGTATACTACTTTCCAGATCCAAGTCCTAATATCTGCTGGGGGTCTTCTCATAAGAATTTGGAAGACCAATTGGTTGAGAAGCAGGTTTCTGGACTAGTTATGACTTTAATTTGATCCAGTAGGATTATTACATTATTAGCATTTTAATAATAAATTAGTTGTATATTAAAAATCTGTATAATATCAAATGTAATAAAATAATAAATCCATACCCAGAAGCACAAAAGCAAGACATCTATTGAAAAATATTTAATTGCAATCAGATTAAGTATTTTTAGGGGAAAGGCACTTAATACATAATAAAAACAGCATTACAAATAGTAACAATTTCTATTAAAAAGCCATTAGAATCAAAAAAAATTCAGCATTAGTATTTAGAATGGCAATATAAGCTCTAGCATTCATTTTCCTGAAATTATTTCTGTCTTGCACCAGGAACAAACAATGCAGATGGGGAACTGACATAATGCTTTTAAATAATTAAAACTTTGGATGCCTAATAACATCTTTCATCAGAGAATTGCAAAGAGCTTTACCAGCATTAATGAATTAAATAAAACCCCACCAACCCAATTTGCTTTGCAAAGTTGGCAGGTGGTACCACATTTCATTTTAGAAAGAAGCAAATTTGAAAGGGGGGTGCTCAGAACCTGTGCAACTGCAACTACAAACAACCCAATTAAGGAAGGATGAACATATTACTCCCAAGCAAACTTGCATGTTTTGTAATATGTTGAGTGAAACCTGGCATGTTTGCATTGGGAGCATCAGTTGTGTGAATTCATATCTTCTCCCAAACCAGGAGCTAAATGAAGCATCCACCAAATATGTCTGCTTTCACAAAGACCCCAAATCTGTTCCAATACTGGACTATAAATTTTGAAAAATTGGAGAAAAATACTACCCAGAAATGAAGTATCCATATCATGCTATGTAGATTGGACAGTTACTTAAGAGGGCTAGAAAAAAGATATCAGGGCCATTTAAAAATTGCATTTGGCCCATGTGGCATGGATTGCCAATATTTGACATGACTGAATGGCTGATTTTCCATGCAATTCTTGCAGTGGCTTTGTTGTACAAAATGGTCAGGCATGACCAAAGTAGCTGGCCAAAAAACAGTAGGTACAACTGTATTAAGATTCCAGCTATAATGCCTTGGACTCGGGTTTATTTCCTGGGTGTAGCTGTCCTCAGAGGTAGATCCACTCATTACTTTCCTGGCCAGCTTTACCTCAGAAGAATAAGAAATGGACTAAAGGACTTTTCTAGGTATTCTCTGCATAATAGAGAATAAGCATATTTGTTCCCTAGGAATACATAGACATCAACTGCCAGAGAAAATTGTATATTAAGTTTCCTGTCATGCTTATATTCAGTGCCATAAAAGCAACTAACAATAAAATAGTTATTTTAATCTAATAGCATTGCACCAAAATCCAATTCAACACATATGTAACATAAGCATGGATTGATTTTTTCCCCACGTTCTCTTGTTTATCCGCTTACCTCATGGCTTTTATTTCTTGATTTGTGGAAAATTTGCCATTTCATTGTTTTAACACACATGTCAACAAGCTCTGACTCTAACTTCCCTGCAAACCTGGATCAATGCCTAGTTTACCATATTAGTTTACAGGGCAAGCGCAAGCCATAATTTGTCAATCTGGATAGTTGTCAATAAATAGTATGTTACTCATTTAGCAGCGTAGTACCAAACAAACACAGTGAAAAGAGAATGCTGTTCTCTAAATAGTTGAATAATTTGAAAATATTTCACAGAAGTGCCTTCTTTTAAATTATAGGGTTTTGCAAAAAATCATAATAATCAAAAAATAGTAAGATCAAAATATAAGATATCTTTCCTACTTTGGCATTTCTGTATATTTTAAGGATGCAGCTTTCTGCCAAAGCTGTACTGATGAGAAAGTCTAGAAATTACAACTGCAACATGTTTTATAGTGAGCAGGATGAAGATGATTATGTCAGAAGGAAATTCTATTAATGGTTTCTTCTGTGCTTTGTAATTTTTCTAGCTTTTAGAGATGGTCAAAGACTCTGCATTGGTCTTGAGCATTACATAGTTCAAGCAACAGAGTTATAACATAACTCATCAAAGGTCTATGAAAATTCATTTGGATCTGCCACCAGCTATCAATTTAGGCAAGAAGTGTATCTGATTCAGCTTAATTAGTTTGCTTGAAGGCGTAGAAAACAGGTCATTGTCTACAGTCTTTGCAAATTGGGGTGGGGGGGGGGGGACAGAAAAATCAAAACCATGTATTCTAAAGCCTTCAGAGATACCATAGCTCATCTTCAGTAATGAAATATCAATAAAAAGTCTGACAAGGCATACCAGTTCTTCAAAACGTAAGCAAAATTTGATAAAATCTTAGCAACATGTGCTCCATCCATCCAACACAAGGGTTGCAGGTGTTCAGGTGCTGGAAAATGCTTAATTCTTTACCCTTTTTATCAGGCAAGTCAACAAGAATCAATTCGCATAAAAGGTCAGCCTTGCACAGATGTAGTGCCATAATATTTAGCCAGTCCTAATTTATATCATCAGTCAATATTAAAACAAAATTAGATTTCTAAGTCAAATATTCAAATGGGAGTAATGGGAATCCACCAAATTTGATTGATAGCACAAAGATTTCACAAAGACATGTGGACCAAGAGCAGAGGTTAAAAAAGCCACGGAAATGTCCAGAGAAACAGCACTATAGGGAACATAGGATCAGAGGTTCCAAGTGAAGGGAGAAGAGTTACAAGAAGAAAGCTGAAGCAACTAGTATGGAAGAAGCAATGGGATTTACTGCAGAGGAATAAGGTGCCAACAACAATATATATATATATTTTAAAGAGAATTGATTATGTGGTATTGTTTTATCTGTTTCCAGGAGCAATTGTGGGATGTGTATGTCAAACCTGCAAGGTGGCAAGGCATATGGTGATCCAATACTTCACTTTTCATACATGTATAAAAGTGCATGTACAAGCACTTACAAAGAGCATGGGGCTTCCTTGTGATGCCATATCTTGATTTTGACCCCGTCCATGAACATAAATTCTGATTCTCAGAGAATATGTGACAATGAAACCCTGATAGCTTGTAGTAACTCACTATTGTATCTATGTGTTGACCCCATATTGATGGGTTCTGTAAATCAAGGTGAATTCAGATTAAAATGTTCCTTTGAGTTCCACAGAAGAAAGTTTGAAATACACAAATGATATCAAATAAATATACTATTTAAAATATAAATTTCAATTTCAGCTTTTAACAGGCATTGTATTTATGCATTTGAAATGCTATTATGGAATTATTACAGATATATGTTATTGTAACTGTCCAAGGTTCTATTGTATTCCTACTAATATAAATCTTGATTTTTTTAAAAAATGTGGAAAACACTGATTAACTTGGCTTAAAGCTGACTTTCATTTTTATTCAGAATATGTTAGAAGTCCAGCAATTAGAATTGCTTTGTAATTATTTTTTCTTACAGAAATATGGTACCTAGACTGTTAATGAATCTTTGTTGTTATTATGTGACTGCAAATCATAATTTATCTTTAAATTCCACATTATTATTTATTTATTTATTAGTTCAATTTATATGCCACCCTTCTCCAAAGACTCAGGACGGCTTACAATGCATTTATAGCAATAGCCTTCATTCTTTTTGTATATACCTGCTTATTAGGGCTTTTGGCCCCACATAAGCGGGCAATAAGCTGACAAAGTCAGTTTATTGCCCCCACCTACCTCGGAAGGATGGAAGGCTGAGTCAACCTTGAGCCTGGTGAGATTTGAACTCGCACTAATTGCAGGCAGCTGGCAGCTAAGTGCTACATAACAGCACTTAGTCCGCTGCACCACCAAGACTCTTAATTAATAGATTCTATAAATTATATGATTCTATAAATTATCATGATTTTTTTCTGCTTCCTGTTCTTACTTGGCTGTTGTTAACTTTTGGATGATTTGGGATATTTATTAATCTTAAGTATAGATTAGGGGACAATATTGCTGGCAATAATTGCCATTAAAAATGGCAAAGCACAAGCTGTGTTCTTGCTTTGATTCTATATAACTTTAGTATATTATTTTAAGAGCTTCAACAATCATGCAGACAGTACAGATAATAAATCTTTAAAGCAAGAAGCTAGAACTGGGGTTCCCCTTGCCGTCAAATTCACTGGCTGCCACTCTGCCACTTTATTACTTTTATTTGTTCGCTTAACAACCATGGCAAAAAAAAATGGGTGTGACTCACTTAACATCTGCCTTGCTTAGCAATCAAAATTCTGGTCTCAAGTGTGGTTGTAAGTCAAAGACCACTTGTAGATATGTTCTCTATGGTCTTGAATATAGTATATGGGACTACTGGTCTAACATTATGGAAAACTAGATTCTGAATGAATAGTAAGAAAAATGTGCTAATAGCAAGTGCAATTCAGCAATCCCAACAATTTCCTAGGCAGGTGGCAAACCTCTTGCTGGGTATTTTTAGGGTTTAGAGTAGATTCCAGTGCTGAATTAGGAGCAGAGTTCAGTGTCTGAAACTGACAAACAATTGCAGATGACATCTATAATAGTGCAAGCAAAGCTCAACCCTATTCCACTTGTGTTGCATTGGCAAAAGAGAGGAAGGCATTTGATCCCACTGACTTTTTTGACTCCCTGCAAACCCCCTCTCATTAAATCATCCCTTTCAACTGTATGATTTGTGAATTTACTAACTATCAATTCCCAGTGCCCTTTATAAATTCCCTTGTAGGATGTTTTAAGCAAATTCCATTCTGCATGTGGAAGACTTCCAAAAATTCTGGGCATATTCTCTCTCTCTCTCTCTCTCTCTCTCTCTCTCTCTCTCTCTCTCTCTCTCTCTCTCTCTCTCTCTCTCTCTCTCTCTCTCTCTCTCTCTCTCTCTCTCTCTCCTCCCTCCCTCCCTCCCTCCCTCCCTCCCTCCCTCCCTCTCTCTCTCTCTCTCTCTCTCTCTCTTTCTTTGTCCGTGATGAGAAGTTGCAAACCTTTTGCTCTGTATTAATATGTTCACTCCTGTGAACGGACTTTTGGCTTCTCTCCAACATCTTTTTTGTGTCTAAAAAAAAAAGGAAGAAAGTTTTACTTTTTTGTAATTCAATAAATATTTTAAAATAATAATTTTTCATTTTTAATTCAGTGTTTGGTACAAATTGAAGTCCTGTGCTTCGGGGTGAGGTGTCAGCGAAGGGAGAATGTTTGTGGCAGAATCGTATACAAGGCAAAGAAATGGCTTTTCCTGGGTGATTAAATGCTGAAGTGAAGCTGAGGTGTTTGATAACCACAGAAACCATTTATTGTGTGTATACTCCAGTGCCATGAACATCATTTCTATTATACAACAAGACAAAGGAATATTCAGCAAACCATAACGAAGAAAGAATGGGCTTTTTTCCCCTTTCCCTTTTTTTCTTTCTCTCCTTACCCCCTCCTCACGAAGTTTTAAAGTTCGGAGCTGCTGTTCCCACAGATTACTTTTCTTTTCATGTCTCCTAAGGGGTGGAGTTTAAACTAATCAAACAGGGTGGGGGCCCTCTATGGAAAATGAGGATTCTGGCTTTGCAGAACTCTTATCACTAGGAGTGTCAATATGTATTTTCTGAAGAGAGAATGTTGATTTTTTTTTAAATAGGCTGTGATGGGTGGGGAATGTGCCTTCTCTGCTGTATAGTGTGCTGTAACTGTTCCTCTTTGATAGAGGAAGACACCAAGCCATCACATCTGGAGAGAATGAATTTTACTATCACAAAACATTGTTCATTCTGTTACACATTACTGTTTCAGGAGGATCGCTCCAGACTCCTTTATTAGAAAAGCATCTTTATTTTTTTATTTTTTTTGTTGGAAAATCTAAATGAGGAACCCATTCCGGAGAGAAAAGGGGGATAGGAGGAGGGTCTGACAGGAGTGTGTTTTGTTCTGAATTCTCAGGGAAGACAGGAGGTAAAAAAGAGAGAAAGAACAACTGACCATGTGCTGACATATTTCCAGTTTTGAATGGCAACTTCAATTTAAAGTCTCCTCATAGCATGATCGTTCCTAAGAAGCTCCTGTGAACTGGCTAGTGTGAACATAACCTGGTTCTCAGAAGATACTCTTTATAGTAGTTCACCATTTGCAATTCTTCCTTTTTATATATGTTGGGATGGACATGCAGAATTAAATGTCAATTTTCTTGTCCAGGGTCTATGGAGTAATATGAATGCTAAAGATTCCTGATAAATTGGGCAAAAAGAGAGTTACAGTCAAAAAAGCAACCTATCACCTAAATGTAATTATTGCTGCATTTTATCATCACTGTTTATATTAATTAATATAAGGTAATGATGCCTTTTGAATCAACCTCTGCTCTTGTTGACCACATGGACACCATGAGGTTTTCTTGGAAAAAGTATAGAAGTGATCTGTTCTTCACTTCTTTCTAGTCTAGCCTTTAGTTCCAAAATTTCCTTACAGTTTGAGCCTATGAAAGTCAGCCTGGTGCCCCCAGCTGTTGAAAACACCACGTAGTCTATGGTGTCCTGATATCCTTGAGATATTTCGGTAACTGTAACAGAGTTGGAAGGGAACGTGGTGGTCATCTAGTCCAACCCTCTGCTACAGGAGACCTGCACTAGGGATTCGAACCACCGAACTGCTGACCTTTCTGATCGGCAAGCTCAGTGTCTTAACCATCGGCTTGGAATTCTTGGAGCTGTATCCCAATGAATTTGGAAAGCTTCAGATTAGAAAAATACTGGAGTTATATAATTTTGGCGGTGAGGTGAGACAATTTCAAAATTTACCTTGGATAGTTAGTCCAATGGAATGTTACTAATTCAATATAATATTTAACGCCCTATTTTCTTTGAGATTATTCTGGGTAAGCAATCCTTTTCTTGCTCTACATAAGAAATCTGACTGTTGTCTAAAAGTGGGGTCCTTAGGGCTCGCTGGGTTCAGCTGTTTGCTTCCAGTTGTTTCATTACCTGACTGGATAGCATCATCAATACAATCTCCTAACTTTAACTTTTCTGACATGCTATTTTACAGGTCTGGGAATGCTATTCTGTAGGCCTTCTGCAGCCTGTTTATTGGGTGATTCTCACTAGCTTTGAGTCTTCTTGAAGCCTAATTTATTTGGTTATGGTTAAAGCTTGGATGGTTATTGAATCATCCACGCTTTAACTTAATTATGAACTTCCTAACATCCATCAGTGGCCACTGCTGTTTGTTAACCCCTCATTTCTCTCCTCCATTCCAGGGCACAGTTATCCTTTCTTTTCCAAATTACCAACAATGTATTCACATAATGATTTCAGTTCTTTATAAACAAACACAAGAGGCAAATAAGTGATATATTTATTTCATTGCTTTCAACAAAAGAGAAAATGTGATGCTTCTTTTTCAGAAAATATCTCTTTGTCTGATTCATTCTGTTCAGAAGCAGAAGCTTAATTCAAAGCAGGGGAAACAGCAGTAGGTCATGGAACAAAATTTCCACCCGTAATGTTACACTGAACAATCATCTGAACAAGTTTCCTACAGAAGTTGTGGATGGTCCATGTTTTTAAGACAACATTGGACAACTATTTGTTTGAAATGGTATGGGGTATCCTGCATGAGCAAGGAGTTGGACTAGAAGACTTCCAGGGTCCCTTCCAACTCTGTTATTCTGTTAAAGTTCCAAATTAAAATTGACGTGAGAATCTATATGCCAAGAATAAGGTCATGCTTTGAGCACATTGCACAAGACATGAATGCCACTTCTAGTTCCTGAATTTAGTCTTGTATGCCACTGATCTTACAGCAAAACAGAACAGTGGTGTGAATCATATTGTGGCATACTTGCACCCTTAATAATAGAGGAAACATAATGCATGTGAATATATTTCCTTTCCTTTCGAATCTGGTACTTTCAATGAAACTCTTTATATTGTCTAAAACAGACAACCTTTGCATACATATCGATTGTACTCCATAGCAGTGGTGAAATCCAAATTTCTTTTACTAACAGTTCTGTGGGCATGGCTTGGTGGGCATGGCGTGGCTTGGGGAAGGATACTGCAAAATCTCCATTCCCTCCCCACTCCTGGAGGAAGGATATTGCAAAATCTCCATTCCCACCCCACTCTGGAGCCACCCAGAGGTGGTATTTGCCGGTTCTCCAAACTACTCAAAATTTCTGCTACCGGTTCTCCGAACTGCTCAAAATTTCCACTACCGGTTCTCCAGAACCTGTCAGAACCTGCTGGATTTCACCCCTGCTTCATAGACATGAACTTCGGAAGATTACTGCTGCTGCTGCTGTTGCTGCTATTGCTGCTTCTCATGTCAGTTTTGATTTTCAGACATGATTTTGGGGGAACATGTAGAAGAGGGATATATTCTTATTTCATTTAAAAGTGTTTCCTTGACTAATAGTATAATAAGAATGTAACAATGGCAACACTATTTAAGCTATGTTGCTGCCAGATTTATTAATATGCATACTGTAGGTGGATATGGCTCAGCAAAAGATCTACTGTATTTTTAACTTCTATCAATCTTCAGGGAGTTTAGGAAAATGTATCATTATAAGCACGTGATGACACGCGGAGCCATATTGGAGGGCACGTGAGTGTTGCCCTAGCTAAGCTCCAGCTTTCTGGGCCCACAGGAAGTTGGGTAATGGACAGTTTCTGGTCTCCGGAGGGCCTCCAGGGGGGTGGGGAAGGCTGTTTTCGCCTTCTCCAGGGGGGTAAAAACAGGCCTATCGGGCCCACCATGCCAGCACATGCCAAATGCCAGGGGAGCATGTGAGGGTCATGCATGCATGCATGGGGTGTGTGGGGCGCATTGAATTATCTGTGTGGGCATGCGCATATGTGACACCCCCCCCGTGTTCCTCCTGCTTTTATCACACAATTGCAAAATGGTTAGCCATCACTCTTATAAGCATTACTAATTGCTATATTCTATTCTATTCTATTCTATTCTATTCTATTCTATTCTATTCTATTCTATTCTATTCTGTTCTGTTCTGTTCTGTTCTGTTCTGTTCTGTTCTATTCTATTCTATTCTATTCTATTCTATTCACTATAAGACATGAACATCTATAGTATACTAATATAAGTTTTAAATGCCTTTAGTAAAATATTCTTCAGGTTGCGCTCGACTTTTGTTGACTTCATATATTTGTCTATGTAGTTTGCCTTTTTCCTGGGCTTTTCAATCCTTCAGTCTGATTTACAGCTCTGGTCTGCCATTTAAGTACTCATGAGACCTGACCCTGCTTAGCTTCAAATCCACTGAATTGAAGTCTGGCACTTCTACTTAGGAATTTGTTTTCTTTATATCATCTGTTTATACTCACTACTTTATACTCCTTAATCATTTTGTAAAGGGTGTAGTGGCTCAGCGATTAAAGATACTGAGCTTGTCATCTGGAAAGCTGATGGACTGAACTCCCATTACTTGTCCCAGCTCCTGCCCACCTAGCAGTTCAAAAGCATACAAATGTGAGTAGATAAATAGGTACCACTATGGTGGGAAGGTAAGAGTGTTCCATGCCCTTTGGCCTACAGTAATGCTAGCCACATAACAACAGAAATTCTTCAGGCAATGCTAAGAAACAGAAATGAGTACCACCTCCTAGAATTGGAAATGATTGGAAGGGGAAACCTTTACTTTTTGTAATGTAAGTCTTCATGTAGAACTTTTGATCTGAATATTTTAAAACATGGTTTTTTTTAAAAAAATATAGGTGATTAAGATTATAGTGTTAGGGCTTTAGAACAATGGACCATTTAAAATTGGTTAGTTTAAGTAGTTTATGAAAAATGTGACCTATAAAGACACATAATACCGTTAAGTCAGCTCAATGGTGTTAATCACATTTTGCAACTCTTACAACAATCACCTTGTTTTAGTCTGAACTCAAATACCATTTGAAATCCATTGGATAATTCTGAGCATGACATTCTGCTCTGAAATAGAACTGGCTCAGTACTGGGTTTCTCTATTAACATTTTCTTGTTAGTTATTTTAGTACAATGTTTGGAAAATATTTCAGTATAAAGTACGATATAGTTGAGCATTCAGGCACAAAAATGATTTCTTATTCAAACAGAAAAGTAGCTAACCAGAAAATATAAAACTGATACCTTTCTAAATTCAAATTAAACTCCTAAAACATATAGCACAATTGACATCAATGAAAATAAGCTGTAACTTGAAACTTCTCTCTCACAACATTCTTAGTGATCTGAATGGTAATCTTTCAAGTAGAACAATATTCCAAGATCTAGAAGGCCAAACAGGAACATAGAAAGTGTCTTTTATCAGGATAAAATTTGGCTAACTAACTGATACTGACTGACACTGGATCTCTAGAGTCCGTATAGGAAAATTTCCAAACCGTACTTGAGAATACCAAAAAATCTTTTATGCAAGAACTGTTTGATATTTTCTTGATTAAAAGTCATGCAAGGTTTTCATCAGAAGGATTACAGATTACAGATCTTTCACAAACATATAAGTTATGAAGATATGAGAGAATGGGAAGGAAGGAAAAATATGCTCTCTAATTAAGTGAAGAATGGAATTTCTGAAGGTTTTACATGAATAAATCTCTGTCCTAAGCCATTTTTAGGCTCACAGTGTTTTACAGAAGAGTGCAGAGATCAAATCTCACAAATTATAATATTCATAGATAAAAGTGAAAGCATTAGTGTCTTAAACACCTTTTATGCTTTATAATTAAACTTATATTCAGAGCAACACAAGATCAATGTACAGTAACACAACCAGTAAATATATATGTAGCAGTAGCATTGTTTTTTCTAAAAAAAGAGGCAAGCATTATATGCCATTATATTATATATTATATAAATGTGGCACAGGGGTGGGTTCTACTTACCTTTACTACCAGTTTGCAATGGGGCCGCGGGCATGCGCTTGCTTCATTTGCATGTGCGTGCACGTTTCTGCGCATGTGCAGAAGCTTCCTGATGATGTCGGGGTCGGTAGGTGGAGCCTCCCGTCGGTTTTACTATAGGTTCTATAGAACCGGTCCAAACCGGGGGCAACCCTCCACTGATGTGGCTTCTTCATTAGCTTTTCTTGTAGGAAGCTGGCTGGGAATGTTTGAAATGAAAATCATGTGATTGCAGCTGACTGTACCAATATCAAGGCAAAGCAGCATTGAAACAGCCACAACTTTGCCAAATTTCAATCCTGCTGGAGTTACAAGTCCAGGATTTTGGATGCATTCTGCACATTAGCCCATTTGAGGTATGATGATTCATAAACTTGTTTCCCTATGATGTCCCATTTCACCCAATTAAAGGTCACAAACAATCTAACAGACACAAGAGTTTTAATAGTATATAGATTATAAGATTGTGTGCGATTCCAATATAAACCATAGAGGAAATGCATTATGAAGGAACTCCTTTTCATAGAGCATCTTCTCCTTTTCCTCCTCTACTTCTTTTTTTGTTAGCATTGCAGCCAGTTTTTTCCCCCTTAATTGGTGGATTATTTGAAAGTTGAAGAGGGAGAAGATAGTACAATAGAAGTTGATGTCCATTCATTGGTGGCCACTGTTTTTATTTTTAATGAGCTTCTTATGTGGCTCAGGAATGCAATGGGGGAAAAAACAGCCAGGTTTTCCTTTTTTTTCCATTCTCCTCTGTTGATAATTGCTGCATATTCATATGAGGAGCTAGGCATCTGAGTTTTCTCTCTCTCATATTGGTGATACCCATGTGAGATATTTGCCTTGAAACCCAAGGTCCTTACATTTTCTCCTACCTGTGTTATAGTACTTTCATGTATATTTAATCATCAAACTGAAACACACAAGAAACAGCTATCCTATCTTATACACAGGTTTTCCTAATAAATACAGATGGCCTAGATTTAGACCTGTTTTTTCTCCCAAAGGTGTTTTTTCACGAGGCAACTGGATGTTCTTATTTTTTCTTTTGAAGATGTTTTGCTTCTTATCCAAGAAGCTTCTTCAGCTCTGACTGCATGGTGGGTAATGGAAAGATTTATATTACTTGCAGACAGACAGCCATACCCCACCATCCAGTCAGAGCTGAAGAAGCTTCTTGGATAAGAAGCAAAACATCTTCAAAAGAAAAAACACGGAAGTCCAGTTGCCTCCTGAAAAAGCACCTTTGGGACAACCATCACCTGGATGACTGAGAATCTCTACAGATCTGGTTTTTCTTTTGAAGCAAATGCATGGTGTTCTGAAAAGGAAGTATGTTTTTATTTGCCCTTTGCCAAGGGCAGATAATTTCCTAGTTCAGATAAAATTGACAGAGTCCTGACACCTCTGTTGGGTAAAGGGACTAATTAGGATTGTCTGCCCTATACATCTTAGGGATCTAGGCAATTTCTGGTTAGTCCCAATTATCTTACTGTCAATTCTGTTGAATCCCTGGTTGCCTGCCATTAATAGGACAAGTCCAGATACTTGACATGATCAATGCTAAGCTGCTTCTCCTGTTGCCCCTTCTGGTTGACTCATTGGTTTATGAAGACTTCTGGGAGATGAACAGCAGAGAAGATTTCTGGAGTACTTAACTGGTAGAAGATGTCAAAAAGTGAATTTAATGAACACAGGTATGAGTTAGGTTTGAGCCTGCATTCTTCAGTACCAGAGCAGTTTTTCCATTAATACACAAATGGGAAAGAAGTGGATTAATATGGAACAAGGAGAAAATCATGTTTTATTCCAGCCTCATAAATGACACTTGTAAATTAGTGACTTAGTTACAATTTGAAGTGAGAGTGAGATTGCACTATTCTTAATTAGTATCAGTGACACAGGTTTCTGCTTGCTTCTATATGTAGAGCTTCCTTGCTATATAAAAATAAAAGTTTTTGAGAATGAGTTGCTGGTAACACAGTAAAATGATTATGCAAGTGACAATTTAAAACTACAGGTTCTCTCAGCCATGCTTTTCTTTGTTTCTCTTGTGCCCTCTTTTCTTTTCTTCCTTGTCTTTTGGTCTCACTACAAATTTGCAGGTGATGAAAGAAACTGTCGCTCTCTTATAAAAGAATAGGCCAACTTAACTGATTGGAGAAAATTACATGAACTTTTTGTTTAATCAAAATCTCTGTCTGATTTTCTAGGCCAGATGTTAAATGTTTTTCACTGATGTCAATATTGAGGTAATCAGTAAGCCAATTCCAAGTATAAGTGAGACTGTAATAATATTTCACTTCAATATTACTGAAATTCCTTTTTCTTTGGCTTAATAGGGCAATATAATTATGCAACCTATTACTTTGAAATTTATGAAATATTTTTATATGTGGCCAACTGCTACTGTATATACATAGAGTTGAGAAGCTTTACCATACTTTCAAATGTATAGTGATACCGTCACACAGCTTTCACAATATTCACTTTGGGGATAAGCAGTATTCTCCTGAGGTAAATATTCTAGAAAAACACTAACTATAATACCTCTCCATGCCTTTTTATCCCTGTAAATAAACTTCACTTCCACCATTTTGATTCACACTTTGCATTTTGTCTTTGAAACTTTTCGCTTCTTTTTTTCTGAGATTCTCATCCGTTCCATCATTTATTAGTCTCTGACTTCTCCTGACTCTTTCACTCTTCATATATTTGCCTTGCAATTTGATCCTCAGTCCTTTGGTGTCAAAACACTGAATGTATCTTGTAAATCAATCAATCAATCAATCAATCAATCAATCAGAATACAGGTAGAAGGGACCTTGGAAATGTTCTAATCCAACCGCCTTCTCAAGTAGGAGACCCTATACCATGCCAGAGATGTCACTGTCTTTTCTTAAAAACCTCCAGTGATGAAGCACCCACAATTTCTGACAGCGAGCTGTTCCACTGGTTAATTGTCGTCACTGTTAGAAAGTTTCTCCTTAATTCCAGGTTGCTTCTCTCCTTGATTAGTTTCCATCCATTGTTTCTTGTCCTGCCTTCTGGTGCTTTGGAAAATAAGTTGATCCTCTCTTCTTTGTGGCAACCTCTCAAATATTGGAATACTGCTATCATGTTCTCTCGAGTCCTTCTTTTCTCTAGACTAGCCAAACCCAAATCCTGCAACTGTTCTTCATATGTTTTAGTGTCCAGGACTTTAATCATCTTAGTTGCTCTTGTTTGCACTTTTTCCAAAGTCTCAACATATTTTTGTAATGTGGTGACTAAAATTGGATGCAGTATTCCAGGTTTGGTTTTACTAAGGCTTTATAATATTTCACGTGATTTTGATTCTATGCCTCTATTCTATTCCATAGTTGGTATGAAGGCAATAGAAATTGGGCTTGTAATGTTGTTTCTGGACTAGAAATTGTGGCTTGCACAGAATAGCATAAGCTTAGTTTGAAGAAAATGGTTAGGGTTAGTTAGTTAGTTAGCTTTGGTTGTCCTTGAAGTATAATGCCCAAAAAGTACCAACAGGATTCCTTACCATTAACAGGGAATTTTAAACATGGCACAGGTGCAGTTAAGGTTGATAGTCAAACCTACACCTACTCTTGCTAAATGTTGTACAGATGTATATGTGGTAGGTACATATAAATTCTGTTACAGATGCTTCCATTTTAAAACATTTACATTTAATTTTAAGTGTAATTTCATTTTAGTAGTTAATCTATTTTATGTTTATCTTCGCTGCTGAAGCATACACCGGCAATTTAAAAAGGGGAGAATTCACTTGAAAAAGAAAAAAGAGGACTGAGGCAGAGAGTAGCTTTATTATTTCACCCGGGAACCAAAATTAAATATTTACGAGATTATTAAAACTGTTAAACAACTGATCAGTGATTAAAACAAAAGGAATAAAAATCCTTAATTTTTAATTCAGTCATGATTAAAATACTTAGCTACCTACAACATAACTCTAGCAAGATAGACATAAATGAGTGATTATACATTTGTTAACTATCACTAACATCCTAAAATCAAAGAATGATAGTTTTACAATACTAACTAGAAGGACCATAAGATTTTTTTTTAAAAAGAAAACTATGACAAACAGTAAAGATGTTCAGGCAAAATTTGGTCACTTTCCTGGAGATTATTTCTGAAGACTCTGCTAGAAGGAGAATAATAAAACCAACATTTGCTTTGTTGTGACTAGTTAAAATAGAATAGAATAGAATAGAATTTTTTATTGGCCAAGTGTGATTGGACACACAAGGAATTTGTCTTGGTGCATATGCTCTTGGTGTATATAAAAGAAAAGATACGTTCATCAAGAATCATAAGGCACAACAAGTAATGATAGTCATAGGGTACAAATAAGCAATCAGGAAACAATCAGTATCAATATAAATTGTAAGGATACAAGCAACAAAGTTACAGTCATACGGTCATAAGTGGAAGGAGATGGGTAATGGGAACGATGAGAAGATTAATAGTAGTGGAGACTGCAAACGATGCATTGAAGTTTACATGCCAATTTCATCAAAGGAAGCATGGATATGTGTTATTGATTCATTTGGCTCTAAGGAAAACAAGGATAAATGGTTTTATATTGGTGTGCTATTGCATTTCCCTTCCAGAAGAGCTGTGGGTTGAGTCTGGTGGCTATAATTGCTCTTCCATACTCTGAGCATAAAGTATTGGTCCCAAAAGTGCTTTTTTAAAAGGCAACTGGACTTTTGAGAAGTTGAAACTGTGCTTTCTGCAGGATGTTTTCTGCCCTGCAGGATGTTTTCTTAAGTCCAGTTACCTTTTGAAAAAAAGCACCTTTGGGACAACTGTGACTTGAATAACTGATAATCTCCATAGATATTGGTAAATGTATTTGGCTATCATGAATCATCTCCCTAGCATGAATAACTTCAAAGGTTTTGGGTGAATAGCTTAGATCCTTTTACAAATTGAGGTCAGGAATCCACAGATTTATACCCAGCAGAGTTTTCACATAGGCAATCAAGACCATTGATGGGAAGTCCAGAGAGTCTTAAATTGGACTTAATTTCAATTAGCTACGAGAAACTAAAATTACATTTTTCAATTAAAGAACTTCATGGACCCAATATCTCACATATTGAAGTTTGATTCCGGGCTCTAATAAAGTCAGGACAGTCTTTTTCTTAATTCTTTATAAAAAATGGCGACAGGCCCATGCATTATGTGGACCCTTTCAAAATGCTGAAGAAATTGTTTCTAAAGGAATTTATTGTGATAGTTGCAGACTTGTGAGCCAAAGGGTATATAAATCATTATGCTTGCTCTGAAGATTATAATTGTGGCCATTATATGCTTACTGCCATTGGAGGTGACAGAAGAATATTGATGGATAAACAAGCAATTGTCAGTCATGAATCAGCTGACCATAAATCAACAGATCATGAAAATCAGACAAACATTTAAATAAAAGACTTTGCTCTGTTCATGCATGGACTCTATTATATTCCATAAAAGCTTTTGTTCTTTTATCTGAAACCAAGAGTGTCCAACATGCAACCAAAGGTCTGTCTGTGGTCCTCAGAATGACTCCAAAGTTTGCTGCCCAATTACATTTTTAATGTGAAATTCAATTATTGTCTGATGGTGGCTGTATTTAATTAAATGGCATTTCATTAACTTCATGAAAATTTAATTTATTTTTAACTTAAATTCAATTCTGGGTATAGTTTTTATTCCACTACAATTCATTTTTGAAGCATTTTGGTATCTAGCATACCATTCAAAGGTCAAGTCTGCAAAGTTGCTAAAAGTTTGAGTTCCCTCACAAAGAAACCTGCAAAAGCCAGGGTGTTCATTTGTTTTAGAATGAAATCTGATAATGATAGAGGCTATCATAGACAATTAAAAATATCAACAATAAATATAAAAATATGGAAAGAGAAAGATGTCCTAATGGCATATATTGGATTGCTGAAATCAAAACAGCTTAACTTTGGATGAAGAATATTAGGAATACTACATAGCTCAGCTATATACAACCATGACTGCATATAGACATGCCAATAGTTTGACGAAAATCATCTAATTCTAATCCATATGCTTAATAAATCATATAGTTGGAGAATAATTTGTTGTAGAAATATCTTGAGACCTTGGTTGACTGTCATCTACAACTTTTCTAAGCTATGCACACCATTCTATTCTTCCTCTTGTATGGAAAGAAAATGACTGATGTTGCTTGGGTCACTTGCTACTGAAATTGAAATATTCATAGGTTAATTTAGAAATATCACCATCTGCTAGACAACTTAATGTAGAATTTAAAGTAATGATTTTAAAATCCTGACCAGAGGAAAACTAAATCATTTTAACTCATAACTGGTGCCAATTTTACTAATAACCATAGTTCCATTAGTAGTTAAGAGAATTGCCATAAGGAAGAAATGTATCTGGAAAGTTAATTTCAATCTTTTAATCCCAGTTAAAGAATGCCTAGAATTACATCTTCATTGTCAGATTAGGAGAAAATAATCTCAATAAAACATATACTATAAAAGACGAGGTATTTCCTTCTCGGCAAATATTTCTGTGGCTCCTACATCATAGGAATTAAAAATGGAGTATATGTCTATTTCTTTAATAGACACCACATCTGAGAAAACTTTAAAAACTTTGTTGATCAGCAATGCAAATTCTCATTCACCCCTGCTTTTTTAATTAACTTTTTAATTTTCAAATACAAAGATAGTGTTGAAGATGACTGGTGAGCTTGGGCTGAGAGATATACTGATCTAATGCCGTTCTTTGGAAATCTGCAGAGAAATGAATCTCAGGGAACAAATGAAATGATAATGGGATTTTGGTTTATCAGGGTTCAATTCCGCAAAATAAATGTTCAGTTTCATGGATTGTTTGTTGAGAAAAAGGTGTCTTATTCTGTAATGAACAAAATTGATTGAAGCCTTGGCATTTGGAATGTATTTTTTAATCAAAACTTTCTAGTGAAATTATAGTGTTTGCTAATAAAAACCTAGCCAATGGTCCCAAATGCAACTGGCCACAGCAGACTCAAAACAAAGATCTTGATTCGTTTTGCATTTAGTAGTTATACAAAAGAAGATATATCATTTTCTTTTCTTATGCTTGCATGTCAAATTGAACCTTCTGAAATTCTGTTTTCTTCATAAGTATTACTTATATATGGTCCCTGTTCTTTTACATCTGCCAAGCTTGCCAGCTTTGTGTAACAAGATAATGGAGATCAAGTCTCCATTTAGGTTTCCATGTTATATTAAGACACAGTTTCATTGAACATACTTTATTGAATAATTGGCTCAATTCACACTTTGCTTTCAGTTAAAACCAAAGAGGCCACATTTTTATTTAGTACATTTCTTTCAGCTAGCTTGGTTAAGTAATTAATGGATTTTTAGGAGCTGTGGTGGTGCAGTGGTTAGAATGCAGTATTGCAGGCTGTCCACATCCAGGAGTTCAATCCCGACAGGCTCAAGGCTTCCATCCTTCCGAGGTCAGTAAAACGAGAACCCAGATTGTTGGGAGCAATTTGCTGATATCTGTAAACTGCTCAGAGAACACTATAAAGCACTATGGAGCGGAGAATAAGTCTAAATGCTATTGCTATTGTTAAGGACAATTCTAAAAATAAATAGTATCCCCAAATAAGTAATAAACAGTTGCATCCTCTTTTGTTTGTTTCTAAGCATACACACAGCATGATTAGGAATGGCTGACCATAGAACCATATTTGTGCGTGGAATATTTAACATTTAATAAAGTTAGGCAACATGGGACCCTACAGGATATATTTATGGGCCTGCAATGAAAGGTATATGGGACCTTTAAAATTAACAAAATGTATTGTTACACACATACATATTGAATGGTAGATTTGGGAAGGATCACTCAACATGATTCCTTCTGTTTTCAGTGAAAATATTGAGATTAAAATGACTCCAATAGTTCATTTTCCAACCTCTTTAACATAGGCAATGATGACACATTTGGTATTCTTCAAGATTCCACAAGACTCATTATTTTTGCTGGCAATTTTAAGCAATATTGCTATGGAATTTCTGGATCCAGAGATCATGTGATCAAAAAGGAGTCAGGTTCAGAGGCAGATTCATGATTCCCTACCAAATGGGATAGGACATGTTGTAGCTGAAGTTAAAAGGCAGCAGGAAGAACTGAATGAACATGAAAGGAGCCGCCAACTGGGCAGCTTCCTGAGGGCAACGGTGATGTCACCGGCTAATCCTTCCAACCCGGAAGCACCTTGGTGCTTCTGTCTTGAGTGCAAAAAAATTAGATCAACCTTCCCTTTCCAGTTCCACTTTTAGCACAATTGAAAAACAGCACACCTGGAAGGTAGTAAGTGGGGAAGACTCTAGAGTTTTGATGAACAAATATGCCCATATCTATAGTTTACCCTTTTCACCAAGTATTTTACTGGAGCAGCTGCCCAATTGTTTATCAATTTCAACAACCATTATTGAAAGACAACAATATTTTTTGACCAAGTTGCAAAACCTGTTGCTGAATATTCCTTTCTCTTCTTCAGCACCATCACACATCAGGGTATTGAAAATATTATGCTGGATTTTTCTGTACCAGGATCAAAAAAGGAAGACCTTTAATTATCAACCCAAGAACATGTGAAATGCACAAATGAGATCAAAACAAAGAATGTACAAGAACGTATAAATGAAAGAGATTTAAAAAAGTAAACTAGAAGTGATTATATTTTTTGTACTAGACATAATTGATATGTCCGTCCATGATTCACACATTATTTTAGGTTTCTGAGAGGAGAGAAGAATTTTTATTGCAAAATATTCTGCATTTAAAATACTATTTAATTATGGTTTGTTTCCTTAGGGATGTTATCACCATGTGATTTAATTTGGTATAGGCCCCAAAGGGCAGCATATTTTCAATTATGAAATATTTCCTCCAGAAACAATAATGGCTCAATGATTTATTGCAGGATCCTATTATAAGGTAGTTGGTTGCAAGTGAAACCTGAATGCAATTGGCTTAACAATATACCACAGACAACTGTCAAATGCATGCAGGCTGAACACATGTACTTCCAGCACGCCAGGAAAAATGTATTTATATACTTTGGTCCTTTTGCATAAGGCTTCAATTATTATATCTTGAGGAGAAAAGTGAGAAGCTGGAATGCCAAGAGCTATGAAACATTTATATTATTATCTCTTCAAAAAGTTCATTTTTGGACAAGTATCATTTGGATATGGATTAACTTAATCAGAGATTTTGAATCTTCTTTACTTTAATTTTTAATCTCTCTCTTTTTTTAACGCCTGAATCTTAAAAAGGCCTAAACCTGTAGTCACAAAGCACTGCTTCAAAAGAGAGAGAAAGAGAGAGAGAGAGAGAGAGAGAGAGAGAGAGAGAGAGAGAGAGAGAGAGAGAGAGAGAGAGAGAGAGAGAGAGAGAGAGAGAGAGAAGGGAAGGGGTTGATGGAGAGGGAGGGGTAGAAAAAAAGAAAGTTTTAAAAGCACCACCAGCTGTAAGAGAGATAGTGAAAGCAGCAGATTTGTGACAGAGCAGAGCATGAAACCCATCAGCTGATGAGTGAAAATCCCTGGTTTCTAATTAATCGAGGTACACAGGGCCAAGGGATGAAGAGGATCAGGGAAATGAAATCAGGGAATAGATAACATCAGTCATTTCTGAGGCCCATTGTCATACTTCAGAATCTGCTGTAATGAATCACTCAGGCATTCCGGAGATACATTCAAATGGTGAAGAAAATTCATTGTCCAGTGAAGAGGGGTTGATAAAAATCTTTCTCTTCCCCCCACCCTCTTTGTCAGAAGCCTATGATCAGAAAAAAAATGAGGAGGGGGGTGCAATGCAAGCAGCACAACAGGTGTGCTTTAGGAAGCCTGCTCAAATCTGCAAATGAACAGAGATACGAAAGAATGTTTTTGTACTAAAATTTCACCAAAATGGATAAAAAAGAGTATCTTGTAATAACAGGCAGTACTAAAAAAAAGAAGAAGAAAAAAAGGGAGGGGCGGCAGTGAGACTGTCAAAGAACGGAAGAGGAGGACTAGCGGAGGATTAGGCGGATAGGAAATATACAATTTTTTTTTTCCTTGTGGAGGAAGCTCTTTGTCTGTATGAAAAGTAATAGGTGGAAAAAGTGGGCTTGGGGATGCCTGGTTTAACATTTCCTGTGGTTTTAATCTGTCTCCAGTCATTTTAATTTGATGGTCCCTTGGGATTTCTTTCTTTCTTTTTCTTTTTAACTTCTCCCTTCAGTTCCCATGTACATAAATGTTTTATACCCAAATAATAAAAAATGAATATCTGTTTCAGAATGTTATATTTCTAGCATGCTTTTATAAAAGCATAGAATTAAGAATGGGAAAGGGAGGGAGGGAGGGAGGGAGGGAGGGAGGGAGGGAGGGTGGGAGGAAGGAAGGAAGGAAGGAAGGAAGGAAGGAAGGAAGGAAGGAAGGAAGGAAGGAAGGAAGGAAGAACCCAGGGCTTTCAGTGGTCTCTTTTTACCCATCATCTTTGGTCCTTTGATATTTCACAGCTTCATTGCATGACATTTTTCATCCAAGGCTCAACTTTTTGTCTCTGGGAAAAAAAAAATTGTAGGCAGTTAAAAGTAGCAAATGCCATTAAGTGACATCAAAAGATAATTGTTTTTAAATAATCAGGTACTGAACTACTGAGACATATAAGGAGAGCTGATTCATTTTAAATTTAATTACCATAATATAGGGTTTCATTGTCTACAGTATCAATCACTAAGACACTTTATAGTTGATAATATTAAAATGGCAACAATAATGAGAATTTCTACTTCATGATGAAAATAATTTTAATCACGGGTAGATTACAAATCCATTTGCTGTTACGATTACTGAGGATTCTATTATCTGACTCCAATTGTGAAAGTTGTTAAAACTTGTTTCCAGGAAATGTAAAAGATTATAGATGTATACACCTGGTACTAATTTCCCATCAAGCTCAATGACAGGAAAAAGAAGAATATGAAATCTTCAGGTGTGGAACGAGAAGCCAAGAAGCTCCTAGCAGTAGGTTGCCTAAAATTACATTT
Organism: Arizona elegans; assembly: GCA_022577455.1. NCBI lineage: Eukaryota > Metazoa > Chordata > Lepidosauria > Squamata > Colubridae > Arizona > Arizona elegans. The sequence continues at coordinate 13,592,478 of JAKOOJ010000002.1, read as the reverse complement.
ATCTGTGCATGAAAGCTGATTGACTATAGACACCAAGATTATATATGGGCATACCACAGTGTAGGGATATGCAGCATATATCTTAGGACAAACCTACAGTGTCAATTGATCTTTAGAGCCTCAGGTCAAGAAAACAAATTCTCATAAATTAGCCAAAATATTGTTTATCTCATCACATTAAGTTTCATCCAAAACCTAGGAGCAAATTGATCAAAGGAACAGCATAGTAGAATAATATGAAAGAGGAGAGAAATGAAAGGAATATTTTTCAATCACTTGAGTCAACACTCTTTTGCAGGTCACTCAGTCTTTGCATTTTCAACCAATCAACATATATATCAGACTTGGAACTTGAAGATTGTCCATATTCATTTTTGACTACTGCTCCCTTAAATGCACAAAGCATAGGAACTAACTGGCAGCTAACTATGCTCGTGGAGTTAAATGGATCCAATCAAAATAAAATATAAGAAGATACTAGGCTGATCTGGCCTGCATCATGTGGGTCATAGTGATATTCCAGGCAAAAAAAGTTGTTATCCATTCCAAACTTCTAAACATTTTTACAGATCATTAAAGGATCATTTTTTTGAAACAATGGGACAATGACTTACTTAAGAAGGATTGTAATCCTATTAAAAGAAATACAGTGATTTTGCGACATAATTTATGATATCTGATTTTTTTTTTTTTTTTTTTTTTGGGATATGGAGAGTTGAATTTCAGGAATTTCAATTTGCATAGCATTTCAAATAATATACTCAAATTGACCTATCGTATAGGACATTATCACAGCATAATTACCCCAGAAGCAATGACGCCTCTCAGGTCTTCTAATATCTCCACACTAACTGAAACTTTTCTTCTTGAACTATTTATGATTTAAAATTTCTATTTATTTCACATTGGAGAACATGCAGATTTTTTTCCTAATCTCTCTCACATCTCCCAAGTAAAGTTCTGCACCGAGTAAATCTTATACTATGCCCTTAAGATATTTTCACAAAAGTACGAGGAAGTTGTGTTACTCAATATGGGGTTTCCAATGTGTTAGTCAAGATTAGACCATATTTCAATGATCATGATGATGTTACAGATCCTGTCTGAGTCAGTTACTGAGACCAGAGGTTGAGTCTTCAAATCTTTTGGACTATGCTGGAGCCTCTATGTGTCACATAGAGAGAGAAGTTCCCTGAGGATGGGCTTCAGCACACGTCTGAGATAAGACTTCCCAAACCCCAAGAACATTGAAGACTGAAAATAAAAGACTAGAAGGTACGACAAAGTAGCAGTAGCTCTGCCACTGCCCATCACCACTGCCGCCTATTGCCAACCCTATATGCTCCATTTTTGGCCTCTGCACATCCTGTTTTCAGCCTCTGCGCCATCCCATTTTTGGCTTCCACGCATTCCATTTTTGGCCCGTTCCAGGTGGCGGTGATAGGCGGTTGCGGCACCCGGAATGCCTGGAAAATGGGGTGCGCGGAGGCTGAAAATGGAGAACGCAGAGGTGGCAATAGGCGGCAGTGGCAATGGGCGGTGGCGATCCCCATAGCCTGGAACATCTGATAGGCAGTATTCCGGGAGGCAGATTGGGGTGAAATGCTACCAGTTCGCCCCAGTTCGGGCAAACCACTAGTGATAAAAACTACTGGTTCGGGCAAACCAGTAGTAAAAAAAGCTACCAGTTCATCTGAACTGGTATTTCTGATGATCAGCTGTGCTGCGGTTTATATTCGCTAGAAAACAGGAAATCCTGCTTTCTAGCGAAGCTAAATTGCACAGTACAGCTGTTCCCCCCTTGCTGTTCTACTTACCTAGTGAAGTCTTCTTTTTCCACGCGAAGTGCGCATTTGGTGTGTACTGTGCATGCGCGTGCAGTGTGCTTTTGATGCACGCTGTGCATATGCACATGCAGCATGCATTTGGCACACAGCACGCATGTGTGGGCAGCAACAGGTGGTGCTCCTCGGGGGAGGCACCACTGAGGCAGATCCAACTGCCAATCACCTGCTCATGTTAAATGAGGCTGTGCTGAAGCTGACCAGGCTGTTTGATGCCTGCTGCAAGGAAGTCAAATTGCTGGGAGGCAGACGCGAAAAGGTGGGGGCTGGCGGGTGGGCAGGGCTTCGGCAACATTCGCTGTATAAGACACACAGACATTTCCACCCACTTTTGGGGGGGGAGAACTGCATCTTATACACAGAAAAATATGGTAAGTTGAATTTGTTAAGTTTTGTCATCATGCGGTGGTCACATGAAAATCATGTGACCACCAATGATTAGTAACAGAGACATGGGATGGATCAGCAATGAACACACACATTTCATTTATATAGTTTCCCACTAATTCAAGGATGAGAAGGGCATCAGATTGTTGTTGAACAAGTAAATGGACAATCCTGAAAAGAATTTGCACCTCACGTGACATCTGCTGGGACTCATTATATAAATGGAGCATTGTATCCTCCCCTCAGTGTGACTGTGGGATCCCAAGTCAAACCATAGATTACATCGTGAGCAGCTGAAAGCTGAGGGCATATATCAGTCAAGTATCTGATTTTTTTTTTTTTCATATAAATAATGCTACACTTCAATGGCTAGAAGGCCTGGATGTTGGCATCTGAACATCTGAACATCTTTTTAACGTTCATATTTTATTGTGTTTTTTAATCAAGTGTAATGATAACATATGTAGCAAGTTCATGTGTGATGTGATGTATATCAATCAATAAATAAAACAGTTGAAATTTTCATCTATTATTTCATTAATGTACCTTTGTATTCAAAATTATGATTTTGAGTCTGTATGAGAAGAATAGGACAATGAAAATATTGCAGGTAATATAATAAAGAGAGGATTTTTGTAGTTTTGTTACTAGGGATTGTACTAGGGATGTTTGGATTCCGAAAGATCTTCTGTATGGAGAATTAGTGCAGGGAAAGCGCCTCAGAGGGAGACCACAGCTGCGATATAAGGATATCTGCAAGAGGGACCTAAAGGCCCTGGGAATGGACATTAACAACTGGGAAACCTTGACCTCCAATCGTTCAGCTTGGAGGCTAAAGACGCAGCATGGTCTTCTCCGATTTGAAAAGACACTTGTTCGGCAGGCTGAGGCAAAGAGGCAGTCCTGGAACCAGCAAAATCTGGGGGCTGGGCAGGGGACAGAATGTATCTGCCCTCAGTGTGGAAGGGATTGTCATTCTCAAATTCACCTTTTTAGTCACACTAAATGCTGTTTTAGGACCTCTTTCCAGAGCATGATACCATAGTCTTTTGAGAGGAAGGATGCCAATGCCAATGTTACTAGGATACAAACATTAATAAAATGAAATTTATTTTATACAAAGCCCCAAAATAAATATTTTCATCCTTCCAGTGACCACTGAAATTGCTATTGCCATTTCCTGGGGCCATCTCTCCTGTAATTGTATCAATTATTTCAATCTGCAGCTTTCACAGGAACATCCTGGGATGACTTTATTTTAGGAAGCTTAACGATTCTTTTGATATTTAGATCATTTCAACTTCTGAAACAATCCAAGTCCAGCACAATTTCAGGTGTTCCTATTTATAGGATTTTAAATTCTCTGAGTTTTTCCTAGAGATGAAGTGTTCACTATCTGGATTATATTCAAACAAAGGAAAATCACAGACTAATTATCATCTTGCTTCATTCTTATCAAAGAAGCTTCATCAGTTCTGGCAGGATATTAGGGAGATGGAAGGTTCTCACCAGTGATGGGCTGCTGCCGGTTCGGACTGGTTCTGGTGAACCGGTAGTTGTGACCTGATGGCACTATGCTGTCCTATTTAGCCGTGTTTCTTAAGGCGCACGCATGTGTGTAAGCTGTGCGCGAGAGTGAAGCGCATGTGCGGAAGGCCACGTGCATGTGCAGAAGTCATACACATGAGTGAAGCGAGTGTCGGTTCTGAGTGAACCAGTTGTTAATTTATGTGCCGCCCACCTCTGATTCTGACCTTCCATCCCCTCCTCACCATCCAACCAGAACTGATGAAATTTCTTGAATGGGAAGTGAAACACTGGATGTTGGGAAACAGGCCGTTCCGGCCTCTGGAGGGCCTCCGGGGGAGTGGGAAAGGCCGTTTTCGTCCTCTCCTACAAAGGCTCTGGAGCCTGGGGAGAGCGAAAAACAGGCCTTCCAGGCCTACCGTGCCATCACGTGCCAAAAGTGGGGGGGGGGTGGACACATTGAATTATGGGTGTGGGCACGCACGTGCACGACCCCGCGTGCTCCCACCACTTTTGGCACATGACAGCAAAAAGGTTAGCCATCACTGCCCTATATCATTTCAGACAAATGGTTGTCCAATCTCTTCTTAAAAGCTCCCAGTGTTTGAGCATTCACAACTTCGTTTTTCCACTGATTAATTGTTCTAACTGTCGGGAAATTTCTCCTTAGTTCTAGGTTGCTTCTCTCCTTCATTACTTTTCATCCATTGCTTCTTTGTCCTGCTTGCAGGTGCTTTGGAGAATAAGTTGACTCCCTCTTCTTTGTGGCAACCCTGAGATATTGGAATACTGCTATCATGTCAACCCTAGAGAGTAAGAGCTTTTTCATTGACGTCCAAAATAAATACCCATCCACCCAGCTCGGATTATTATTTCACATTTTTCTTACTATATTAATATCAGCAGGTTGTTTTTTTTTCCTAGAGCACCCCACAGTGGTTCCTGTAAACAAAAGACCATGTATAATTTGCCTACTAGTATTTGACAGCACTTTCCTTCTTCTGACTTGCATGAGACTTCTTTCTTTTCCTTCACTTTCCTTTGCTGCTGAATAAATATATTAGAAATATATTAGAAAATAAGCCAAGAATCCCCCTACCCACCTGTAAGGGACAACTGTATAGTTTTTTTTTTAAAAGTGCAAGGAGCAGCAACACCTTAACCAAATGAATTACCAATGCATTATGATTATGAAGCATTTGCATATTAGAATATAAATAGATTATGTCATCTAACAGTCCAAAGGGCTCAAATATGAAATTGTTTTATTTGGAGCAATACACAAACTTTCTCATTTCCTTCTTCCTTCCTGCCTGCCTGCCTGCCTCAGTTTTCTAAGCCCATATCCTGACATTCTTATTTTGCCTTTAGCTTAAAAGCAAGCCGGTTTATTTTCATTTTAATTTCCAGAACTGTGCACCAGCAGCACAGAAGGGTTCTTAGCAGCTGTGCTCTTTGCGGGCAGCAGTGAAAAAGACAAAATATATAAGAGCAGCTACGATGATCAATCTATTTTGTTGCCGAACAAAATGCCAATTGGGTTGGGTTTTTCAGTGTGATTTTTTTTTTTGGCATAGCTTGCAGGTGAGATGAATAATAACCCCTGAGCCTTTGGCCTCTCAAGAATTATCATGATAACGATGAGCTTTGGAGTCATGGACACTAAGATGGGAAGTCACCTGGCTGAAGACCTCCATCTGATTCAGATTCCAGACGGGAAGGAAATGCCTTGCAGAGGCCAGGGGAGAGAATAGGAGGGGAGAGTTGGTACAGTATTGGAATGGGGCAGCTCTTGTTTCCAGCTCTAATATCCCAGTGCAATTATTTTGTGGACATCCACTCTTTGCCTGCACAGGAGATAGGGCTATAAGTGTATGTTATTTTTTAATTACAAGGGGGTAGAAAAATCCTGATGATGGGCTGGAAGGTGCCATTGCATTGTTATTTTTTTCCTCTCCCTTCGTTTGCTGATTATGTGAGCTGGGCTCCTTTGCTAGCCGATGATAAGCAGAATTTCCATGTTCTCTGCATAATTAATCCATCTCTGCCTCTCTTCATGCCAACTCGCCCGTTATCGCCGGCACATGCCTGAATTGCAAAAGAATCCGCTCTTCAATTGGAACTTATTGATATTCTAAGAAAAAAAAAAAAGAAGGGAGGGCGGATGAAAATCCTTAAGTTTAAGCCATAGATTTTTAAATGGATTAATTTTGTTACAATCACAGCCATCTAAGGCGGGAAAGCAGGCAGAGAAAATTGAAAGCATCTCCATGTTAGCAGAATTGGGTCCAGACCACTGAAATGTTCTGGCAGAGCTCTCTTTTAAAGTCAGAAAAATTACCATTAATTTACATCACATGAAATACTTTCTGTGCTAGAAATATTCAAGAGACGTTCTTTAAATGCCTGCTAATGCTTGATAACATTTCTAACTTTCAACATTTTGCTAGACTTCGATATGACATGATAGGAATGCCTACCAGGGAGCTATTTGTACCACTAATATCTTCTTATCACATATTTGGGTGATATTATCTTCTTAAACATCCTGAAGGAGGCATGAAACAATGGAGCAAGTGATAGGGACTCCTGTTTAGTCAATTCATAAGGGTCAAAGTTAATTGCATATTTTTAGGTTTTTGTGGAGGGTTGTGGCTTTTATTTTAATTGTTATTATTTTGAATGGGATATAAAATAAGAAATATAAAGAGGCAGTGTTAAAACCATGCCTCTCTGGAGTATGCTAATGGAAAAATATTTGCCTTATCAAAAGTAGATTTTTTTTAAAAACCTAAAAAATAATATTGTTTTTGATATTCAGGGTTTTAACAAAGTAACTTACAGCATGAAATATTCAGGCTATCTTGTGGTTTTTCAAGGGTAGTTAGAGCTAATGGATAAATTGATGACATCCCACTGATTGTTTCAGATATTCTGAATCCAGATTCAGACTATTGCCAATTGTTCTGGTTTTATTCTATTTTAGTCCAAACACATTTCTTGAACTGAAAAGGGGTAGCAGCAGCTTTCACTGATTGAAGGTTCCTGCTTCTCAGTCTTCTTCTTGATCATCCATAAAATCAGAGCTATGTTTCAAATGCATCTCTAATATTCAGTGCTTTTCAGTTAGGAAAGCACAATCTACACACTACTGAATGCTGACATTCAGAATTAAGAGAGAAGTAAAGGTGCTATTTTTGACACTGACTGCAGAAGAAACTTAGCTATTTTAAATTGTCATTATAATTATAAAACTGTCTTATACTCTTTCAGCCATACATTGAAACAGAATGAAAAGCTGTAATAGCTTTTGGTGAATGTAAAGTAAATATAGTTCTGTTCATTTCCAAACAATAAGAGAAAATGATATTTCAAAAACATTTTCTATTTGCAGACATTTGCTGTGAAGTGAACATAAGCAAAATAAGCTATTCTAGTTTGTCATTGCAGGCAATAGGTTGACTCAAAGAGGAATATTTCCATTCATATAGACATTTCAAAACCACAGAAGAAAACCAAGGATACACGATTATTTTTAAACTGTAAATTATTGCTAAAGGTGTGGAGATTAGTGATAGCATTTCCAAATGTATGTAGGGTCCACTGCAGTTCCCCCAAATTATATTCACATGAGCTACATCTGCTGATGGAAAGGCTGGACTTAAATTCTCCAAAATACAGATGAACATACAAAAGCAGTTTTAAAAATGAATTAAAACAATCATAATTCAACATAAGCTTTGGTAATTGTACTTAAATTATAAAACCATGAAGGCAACATTTAAAACACATCTGTAACTGACACGTGTTAAATTAAAAGCTGTTAAAAAGAAAGGATTGGAAATTCAAATTGTCAACTGCTACAGTATTTTGGGAGTGAGCATTTAACTGGGTTTTCGAAAGTATTTGTCAGTTGCAATCATTGTGAATAAAGAAGAAATATTGGATGGTTTTATTTAAGTCCCAACTCTGCATACCTTTATCTCAATAAATTAAAGGGACAAATCTTGGGCTTGATTGCTAAGAAGGACAAGACTTTCTGGGGAAAATATAGTGATCTCCCTGCTACTTCTTACATTAAGAAACACTTAGAGTTTACTGAGAATATGTCCTGAATTCCATATGAGGGCAATACCTTTATTAGATCAATGAAAACAGATGCAAAATAATGTCAAAATAACATATAATGCATCAGATAAAATGAGGAACAGAGCAAAGATGTAAGAGAAAGGGGATGTAATCATAACCTTAAATGTGAGAGGGAATTACAAATACCCATGTGTGTAACTCTAACTGGAGGATTATTTCAAGGTTCCTTTTAGGATTGAGAACATCATTATTCTCAAGGGGTGGTTTAGAATACAGTTGCATCCCTTGCATGTTTGAAATCCAAAATATAGTACACAAATCAATTAATGACAAATATAACTTCTAGCATGTAATGTAAAAACATCTCCATTTATTTTATTTTAAATGATGTACACACAAATCTTCATGATGATGTGTCATTGCTGAATAACAAAGGTTGTAACAAGAAAAGGCATATTATATACATTAATTAAGGAAAAATAAATATATCTGCAGTCTTATGGGAACAGACAAATGTTTCTGTGATTTCTCATTTTTCTATTTAAAGGATGAATACACACATAGACAGACACACACAGACAAACACATTGGCAATAGGTTATCTACTCAATTAGTAAAGTCCTCTGGAAAGAATATTAACCAGACTAAATTCTTTTAGTTTCTGTTAGTGGGAAAACAAACAACAATAATCAATTAAATTCTTTCCAATTTTCATAAATAAATTAATTAATTGTAGAACCCAACAATCTTCAATAATTCCTGGCAGTTAAGAATATTAGGAAAACATCCAAAGGATATACAGAATTCAACAATACGCAATATTACAATCATACTATTTTATTAAGAAAACTACTAGCAAAACAAAGACAGTACTATACTAAGCTATGCTTAAACACTCGCCCAAAAAGTTTTTCTTAACTACCTTCTGGAAAACCAGAAGAGAGGTGGATAACTTCCTATTCCACAAAATAGGTGCCATCAATGACAAATGCTATCCTTGGGCATCACTCTCCTTCAACCTCTCAAAAAGTGGAAATTCACAAGCAACTTTTCTTGGTGACACACATAGAACTGATTGGAGAAGGCAGTCTTGCAAATACTTAGACACCAAGCCACATAGAGCTTCTATTACTTGTTTCAATTTATTTTAAATGTTGAAACAGGCCAGTATTATTATCCCTGTTGTGTGGAAATAATTGTTTGCCTAAAGCTGCACAGTGAGTTAGTCACAGTGACGGCACTTAAAAACTTTCTGATTGTATCTCAAAATCTTGGCCATTCTACTAAATCAGACACTTTTTGATATCTTATTAAGGTTGATCTGCAAAGAGTAAGATTAGCAAGATAGGTGTTAGGTTTCCACATTGTTATGTGTGTACAATATATAAGTGCACATATATACACCACAACTATCTCACTTTGAGGCCACAAGAGCATAATACCAAGTATCTATTAATTCAGAATCTGGGAGAAAGAAACCTCAAATTTAAACTCTTGGGAATATATATAAAATTCCCAGGCATCTTTGCAGTGGGTCATCAACTGTTGTGTGTGTGAGACTTCATTATTGTCTGCAATAAAGATTCTTCTTGTGGCAAGCCATGTGTGAGTTTTCTGCCAAGTCAAGCCAATAACTATGATAAGGGTAATATGTCAGGAAACAGATGATTTATTGCTGTATTCATGTCAGCTTGATTGCTAATCTTATGGTTATTGCTATTGGATGAGAGACTATTAACTCCTCCCTTCCTTCTATGTATATGTTAGTGGCTCATGTAACTTGGAGCCAGAAGAGCTCTGCTATCTGCCCCAAAATTTGCAAGCAGGTATTCAATCTGGCTTGTTGGGAAATGAGATTGTCCCAGTCCCAAAGACTGGGTCAACCAAAGTCCAGACATGAATTCTTCTTCATTATTTTACTGTGAACACTAGCAGCTTCACACCTGAATTTGAGCACTTAGAGTTATATATCACTTTATAGTGCATTTATAGCCCTCTACAAGCTGTAGTTTACAGAGTCAGCATTTTGCCCCCAACAATCTGAGTCCTCGTTTTATCAACCTCAGAAGACTGAGTCAACCTTGAGCTGGTCAGAATCGAACTCCTGCAATACTGCATTCTAACCACTGCACCACCACGGTTCTTATAATGATAGTGTCAGCAATGTCCTGACACTTTCTCCTGAGCATAACACTTAGCTTGATTTGGCAAAAATCTCACAGTCACAGCTCAGATACATTAGAACTTTTATTAAAGAAAAGAAAGAACTCCCACACAATACTTGTTTGCTCAGTGCAATGCAAAGATGCCAGTGACTAGGAGAATTCTTCCAGTGATTTATTTAAACTGGAAACCAAGAGGCAATTGCATCACAACATGTATTGGTTTATTGACAGGTTTTGGGATCAGAGACAGATAAAGAGTCTAAAAGGGGGCAGAGTTACAATCTGACTTCATAGATTTATACAAATTATCTTTTAATTCATTCATTACATTAATAAGCATTTGATTGGATATAGAACCACTAAACTATTCCATTGAAGATAGAATCTCATAGGGTTGATAAGGCTAGTACATATGCATGTTCAATCTGTATATACCATATATACCCAAAAATTTAAACAGGAGTATATACCTATTAATCCCTGTATTAGCGGTGAAATCCTACCTGTTTACACCAGTTCGGGTGAACCAGTAGTGATAAAAACTACCGGTTTGGGCAAACTGGTAGTAAAAAAAACCTACTGGTTTCTCCGAACCGGTATTTCCAATGATCAGATGTGCCACACAATTTAAAATCGCTAGAAAACAAGAAATCCTGCTTTCTACTGAATCTAAATCACACGGCACAGCTGTTCCCTCCCCCCCCACTGTTATATTTACCTTCTGAAGACTCCTTTTTCTGCGTGTTTGGTGCATACTGTGTATGCGTGATTGTGCAGTGTGCATTTTGTGTGTGTTGTGCATGCACGCACAGCATGCATTTGGCATGTACCACTCATGCACGCCCCCGCAGCACGTGTTTGGTGTGCACCATGCATGCATGGCCAGATTTCACCACTACCCTGTATGTATATGTTTTTTGCTTGTATGGGCTTATAGGACAATAAAAATAACTAAATGTTAAGATACAGATTAATATATTATCATGCTTATCAAGATCTGGCCCAGTGGGGCAGAGTGATTTGTAACCCTACAGAAAGTTATAAAGCATTTTTCTTCTCAAAATAGGTTGTTATAGGGTTTTTTTTATTTGCTATTGTAGATGTTTTTCTTCTTTTTAAATTATTTATCATGGTGCACTCTACCTAGAGTTATTCTTGTAACTGGTGTTACAACTTCATTAAATAAAGAAGTAAATAAACAAACAGACTCCCAAAAATGTAGTGTAAGAACTATTTGAGCATTGAAACACCAGTTTGCTGATGCCTCCTCCTGAGAGGTGGGTGATATATATTCCTATATTGGTTCTTGCTACCATAATTTAACATAATTTAACATGATGGTTATAACTACAACTGATACAACTCTATTGGTATCCCACATTAGCTGCAGAGATCTTTGCATGGGATATGAAAAAAGGTTCTTCTTCCCTAACCCTAACCCTATCTTGATGCCTTTAGATAAAGAACATCAAAATGCTTCTTTCCATACCCACAGGACAAGCTTTCCCCCCAAACTCACTGCTCATATGGTTTAACTATCACATTGCAATGCTCTCTCCATTGTAGTTCTGGAAGTCAATGGAAAAAAAAATCCCCACTTTCTAATCACTTTTGGAAAAGGTTTGAGCTGAGATTGTGCCCCTCTGGATAGGGCCATAGAAACGCAGCTCATGTCCTGTTATATCATACCCTCCATAAGGATACACAGCCTCATTTTATAACTCCTTACCTGACAAAATATCCAGGAAATTCTGATCTCTTTCATGTACAGTTATTTCTATCAGATCAGTATGATGCAGTTTCTTTGAACGTAAAATCAGGCAGACTTTGGTCACTCATCCATGATCTCACCATTAATCGTCATACACTGTCTTTATTTTAATGTTTTAATTTTTATTTTGGTCTGTGACCAGAATGAAAGATTGATCGAATGGCTTATCAAGTTAGCTGGTGTAAATTTCAGAATGGTGGTGGCAACTGGACAATTTAGAAGAGGACTTCTATATACTGCCAATGATTACAAATCAATGTTGGGATTTTAAAGTATTTTGTGGAAGAAGAGGATCCTTGGTACTCGCTGAGCTTGGTTGTTTTCTAGCAGAGATTTCATTAGGCAAACTAGGTAACATCATCAGAGTATCATCAGAGACAGTGGTGGGATTCACCGGTTGTAACAACTGGTTTGCTGCGCGCATGCTTTGTACCAAACTCGCACTTCCGTGCATGCTCAATACAATCGAAAATTACCTTCTGCTGAATCCAGAGTGAGTAAAACAGCTGAGGCGTGGCAATCCGCCCGAACTGGTCAGAACTGGCTGAATCCCACCCCTGAAGAGAGCACCAAGGACTCCTCATATCAACCCTGAGCTACAAATATACTCCTTTATTAAAAAAAGGTGGTTAAAAAAATAAAACTAGTGATGTCTTTATCCAAGTGGATAAAATCAAAACTGCTTGGAATGTTGAAAATATTACTGTGATGATGGTTCTTTTTCCATTCCCCAATGGGACAAATTCTGATGTAGATTTTTCCCCCCTGAGGGATATAATGAAGACAATCGAGAGAAAACAGCCATAAAAATTCTCTGTATTGCCTGTATTGGATTGTACAGTTTTAGAGACTAAATTGATTTTGAACTTAATATCAGCAGCTAGGCTGCTGGTAACTCAATATTGGAAGAAAGACTCTTTGCCTACTATTGAAGAGTGGACATTGAAAGTAACAAACCTAGCAGAAATGGCGAAAATCTCGGTGTATTTGAAGGACCACACGTAAGAAAGATACGTATCGGAATGGAGAAGATGGATTGATTATATTCAAAATAAGTATCAGACAAGAAAATATCAAATAGCTTATGAATGACTGTTAGTATTAGAAGTATTTGGTTATTGATAGTGGAGTTAAGGTTTCAGTGGGGGAGGTAGTACTTTGAGGATAAGTAGATTAATCTAGTTTATGTTTGACTAAATGAAATACCTTGTATTTTGCTCTGGGAAGTCGGGGGTGTGTGTGTGGGATGAAGTGGGGTAAAGGGTGGGGGGAACGGGGGAGGGGAATTTTCTCTTTTTTGTAAAACTTTTCAATAAAAAAAAATCTCTGTATTGCCAAAATGTGACAAATTACAGACTTCCCTTTGGCCAATAGAATTAATGAAAAGAGTGTCCAATGTTCTGAATCTTTTAAAGTTAAAAAGGGGGAAAGAATTGATCTAAAATAATACTGACCAAAAATATACTTACCCCTCAAAGCATCCCTGAGCATAGTTTGGCACCACTCAAAATAAAAGTAACCCTTTGAATATGCTCGAGCTGAGCATATTCTCTGTTATGCTGTTTAAATTATGGGAATATTTCCTGCAGGTACTCAGAAGGGCAATTTCTGTAAAATAAAACCATCTATAGCTAGAAAGAAATCAGGTCCATGTCTGTAAAAACCAGCTCATGAGTATTTATGATGTGTCACCTTGTGCCCACCCTAGAAATGTATTAGAATGAAATGCCTTTCAAAGGAAAGGGGAATTTAAAAATACGAAATAATCCCTAATTAATTCATTCTGATATTTCTGTAATATACTATATATACTATCTGTCCTAGTACTTAGAAATGCACATGGAAGTTGCATTTACAACATCAGTCTAAATTCTGTATGTATATTATTTTCTTACCTATCAGTTGCTTTTTTTTTAAAGCATTCTGTCCAAGAATGTCAAATTTGACCAGCTTAAATGAGTACTTGTCTTTATGGTGTGACAGGAGTTTAATATACAAATAGACTATATAGTTCAATGTTACTTGTGCTGTCTTTTGAGTAGATCAGTCTAAGCCCCCGACTACTAGCAGAATACCAGATGAAATATTTAGAATGCAGAACGATTACATTCACAGCTGAATGTATGCTGAAATATTAAAGGGTCTGATTGCTATCTCGCAGAGAAGATTGTTACAGAAAGCAAATCAAGTATCCAGTTTGAACTCTTGAGAAAACCTTATATTCTTTTTGGCTGATGCCATTATTTTGGCTCATTCCAGCCACTTGTATAGGATATTAGATTTTCCCATAAGCTCCACTGTCGGGTAAAATCACATTGATGATAAAGTACACCAACGATAAGAGGCCATTGTATTTTACAATAAATTGTATTTTTCAGATTTTAAAGATGGTGTTTGCATATGGAACATCCTAGTCCTCCAATAGCAAACTCTGTGTCATTCAGTACCATTGATTGTATGGCTGAGGCTCTTAGCGCTACCATATATGGCCTTAATTTTAACTCAGTGTTCAAAACTATTACATTAAAATTATTTTATATGACTTGTCATGCAAGTGTTTTAAACATACTCTCTGAAATTGTACTAAAGAATACTAATGCTTCCAGACAACCCCAAGGCAGTCTTTTCCAGGCTGAGGCCTCCAGAGATACTAGACTTAAGCTTGACTAATCCCAACCAATTTAGATATGCTATGTTTCCTGAATCTGGGCATGAACTGAGGCATTAGATTGTCCTGGTCATTACGAATCAAGTCTGTTCCTGTTTAAATAATTCCAGGTTTTCATCTGTAAAGCAAAAAATAATCAAGGAAAAAAAATATGGACATGGGAATCAAGCTTGACTTGGGTTTCTAATGTAAGACACAGCTGACTGAAGATGTCTCCATGAGATGACATCTGTTGTGTAGAATGAAACACCAGGAAGTAAGTCAGTTCTTCAAATTTCTCTGAAAAAGGACATATTGGAAATTGCCCATGAGTGTTCTGAATGGCAGCATCCCTTGTAGGAAATCATAAAACAGTGGTCTTCCATGGGTTTGAGAGATAGGACCTGAGGGAGACGACATCTTTGCTCTTAGCTGCAGTGGAGCCTTTCGTGGATACAATCAATCTGACTTTCTAATCACTTTTGGAAATGTTCAATTTAATCACTTTATGGATATGAGAGACTTTCAAAACAGCAAGTTTAATTTGACACCTGGTGAGTTTTACTTTCTTTGGAATTTAGAAATCTTCAATATATAAAATAATAAATCAAAAATTTATCAAAAAATAATATATACAATTATCAAAAAATTAGGTGGGTGGAGAACGATTTTTATTTAAGAAAATTTAAAATGTATCAGAAGACTAGAGAGATTTAGAATATTGGTTATTTTTGCTGTAAGAGTTGAAAAACAAGTATATAATTAAATAATATACTTGTGGGAAATGACTAGAATGGAATTAAATCCATATTAGGAACTGAGGCTTGATGAAGGTTGCAAATGGGACACTAGAGGGAACTAAAGGACCTGGCAGAAAAGTGTTAAAATGGCTAAACTGGCTGTATATTTTTCTTGTCTTTAAGACATGTCCTGAAATATTAATATCTTAGAAATAATACAGATTTTAAGAGGTAAATTTTTAGAAGATGATGAGAAAATTGTTAAAAATGTTTACTTGGCATAGACTTAGTGTTTGGAGACATGGAAGAAAAAAATTGATATTAACAAACTGGGAATACCAAAGACAAATAAAAAAAAAAAGGATCTGGACACAAAACAACTCTGACAAGAAAGAAATCCTAGACAATGCCTCTTTATGCGATTTACAAACTAGGCTAGTGAGAGCTTTCAAGAGTTTTCTTTAATATCAAAGTGTGATGAAAGATCAAAATCTGAATTGCCATAGGAAGGATTTAAAGGTCAAGACTGTGCAGAGCAAAAAGATGGAATATAATATTGGACTATTTGATCAAGGATAAACTATTTATTTGATATTTTTGGTAACTCCTGATGGGCTTTTTTTTTTTTTTTATGGCTGAACCAGAATTTTCCTTTCCTTCCTACTTTTTTCTTTTTTCTGCACTTTTCTTTTAGTTTTGTTTGTGTTAGTTTTTACTTTTTTTATTAAAGGCTTAATTTAATAGAATTATTTTAAAAAGTCAAGCTTGACTTCAGGAGCCTTTATATTTAATGTATCACTATCACACTGTAAAGGCTGATAATGTTGAAGCTGGAACCAGCAGTTCCTAGGCTAGAGAAAAACATTATTAAACATTCCCTAGCTGCTTCCTCAGGCTATCAAGTGCCAATTGGCTCAGAAAGATGGAAGGAAAAAAGCATTTCCTCTAGCATATAAAAAGTTTTGAATTCCTTCTATGTTAGGGGTAGTCTTATATTTATAAGTTTATTTTTGTCAGCAATAAAGGTGTGAATTTGGTCAAGTCAGGTCTGAGAGTCTGCTGCCAATACTAGTTGATCCTGCATAAAGGATCAAATAACTAATACGAGGGCTGGGAAGCCATATTTACCACTGAACCCATGTAAAATCTGATACACAAATGAGACATAGTGTTGTGGCCTGCCAGTGTCCTGCGCAGATCGTGGCTGATCCCGACGAAGAGGAGGCTGGTGTGGTGTCGCGCCAGCAGCCTGCACAGCCAGCACTTGCGTTGGACAGCGAGGAGGCTGAAGAGGATGTGATACCAGAGGCAGAGACTCAGCCAGGGCCTTCAGAACCTCCAGAGGCTCCTTCAAGTGCAGAGAGTGAAGTGGAGGAGCCTCTCCTCAATGCTCGAGCACGCAGGGCTGCCAAAAGGCAGGAGTGGCTACTCAGGAGGAGGAGGTCTATTCGAGAGTAAGGCTTGGGGCTAATTGGCCACTCCCTTAGCCTATTTAAGTCACACGCAGCAAGTGCGTTCTTGCTGGAAACAACTCGTATTATTATCAGAGTGTTTTGGTTTATCATATCTTGTTTTTTGGGCTGGTTGCCAACCTTTGCCGGTCTTGTTTATTCTTGCTACTTAATAAATTTGATAAGGACCGTTGGTATGTGTCAATATCCTCGGAAATCCGGAGTTGGGGCAGAACACATTAGAGACTAACTTGTTTCCTCCTTACTTGCTGAAGGAAATTCTTAAATAAAAGAATCTATCAGATCAGGACCATAAGGTTGAGTTGTAGTTCAGAAAGATTTATTACTCAAGCCTATACACAAGAATCTATCTCAACTAATGATCAGCACTAAATTGGTGCTAGATAAGAGCCAACAAAATTCAAGAAGTGGTGGTGGTTGGGTCTGGATCTCTTGTGGCAATACAAGGATTCTAAACTGATGACGTGTTTAGCTCTTCCCTTCAGCTCTGCCTGGTCTTCTGCCACAGAATCCTATTGTGATGTAACTGGTCCAATAACATTTATGATGTGTGCATTTTATCTACGTTTCGGTGAAAATTCTGTTTTGATTTTGTAGTTAATAATAATAACAACAACAATAAATAATAACAAAAAAGCCTTCCTGACCATCCCAAACACATGGGAATATTTCTTGGACTCTAGCCTGCAATTTGCATTATTTGTAATTGTTGGACATACACAAAAACTAGTGCTATTTATGTGCATCAATCCATCTTCATGGATGGATTGGCAAGGGCAGCTGAAATCCATGATCTAGGAAGAATGGCGAGGAAGTGTTTCTGTAGAAAAAAAAGACTCCACAAAATTGCAGCACTGGAAAAAGAAAAAGGAATTTTCCTGCAGCTAATTTAAAGGATGCCAGCTCAGAAAGATGGAAGAATGGAAAATCGAACTCCAGACTGTGGACAAGAGTTAGCCTGCAATACTGCATTCTAACCATTGTGCCACTAACGCTCCTTTAAATCTTGTCAAGCATAATATTTTCACCTAGTTATCAGCTCGAGACCTGTGTGCTGCTGTGGTGCTGGATGAGCTCCCATCTTTCACTCTAGTTCCTGTTGGGGACATGAAAGGAGCCCCCAACTGAGCATCTCCCAGGCAACATTAATGTCACTGGCTAATCCTTTCAGCCCAGAAGTGCCTTGGTGCCTCTAACATGAGTGCACAAAAAAAAATAAAAAAAAAATGATACCATTAGAAAAATAATTATTTAACCATTATAATATTTGTTGACATAGAATAATCCATATCTTTCATGATCTTGTCTAAATTTGTCATAGTTATCTTTTCTAGGATTAATCTCTTTATTTGTCCAGAAGGCTGCTCATTTTATCTATCCTTGAGCATGGGGAAGCAAAAAGAGCTACAACCTTCACTTCTTCACCGTCAACTCTATGTAATCTACAAATGTAGACAGGTACACATTTTCCTTTTTGGTATTTATTTTTGATCACATAGTTTCACTTCCATTTTATTTTTGTAATGAAACTAGGATTCTTCTATATTTTCTTTAATTATAGATATCAAAAAAGTGTCTTCTGCATATCTCAAATTGCTAGTGCTTTGATCTCAATTTTTAATACCGCGTATTGTGTCTTCCACATTTGCCTACCTTATACAAGTTAAAACAGACATTATGCATCTTTGTCTCACTTTTTCTGAACCACTCTGTTTTCCCCCCAAAAAATTCATGTTTTATAATAGTAGTCTCTTATTCACTGAGGAGATTAATCCTGAGATTAATGAGAATCAAATAGATTTTAAACATGCATCTGAATTTTATATTTTCCCCTACATAATCCTTATCTATTTTTCATTTTGCTATGTTTTTTTATTGTAAGGCCACGGGCCAGGCATCACCATATAAACCATACAGTTTATTTTTAGATGCTAAATAAATAAAAAAGCAAACAAACAAAAAGAAAAAAACAAATGAAAAAATAGGGAATTTTCATGCCTTAGAATAGGGGTGTCAAACTCAATTTCATTGACAGGCGCATCAGGGTTGTATCAGGGAGCCACGGGGGGGGGGCACGGCCAGCTCAACATCACTCATGTCGAGGGCACCTGTGGCGACTCGAGTGCTCTGCCAGAGAAAACAAGCTTCTGAGCTCCGTTTTCAGCTGCGACGGCCTCATGCAATCCTCTGGCAGTGAAAACGGAGCTCAGGAGGGTGTGGCGGAGGCACCATGGGCCTGTCCTTCGCTGTTTCCAAGGCAGCCCCGTGGGCCAGATCAAAACACCTCATGGGTCTGATCCAGCCCCAGGGCCTTGAGTTCGACACCCTTGCCTTAGAATATCTGCTAGGAAAACCGTACAAACTTTTTCTCATATTGTTAAAAATTTTATTTATTTATTTATTTATTTATTTATTTATTTATTTGTTTGTTTGTTTGTTTGTTTGTTTATTTATTTATTTATTTATTTATTTATTTATTTATTTATTGGTTTGATTTAGTACTTTTTGTGTACTTTTCGCTGCGCCCTTAAGACCCTTGTGTTCCAGCAAGCCGGACTGGCCTAGTACGAATTGTAAAATGGGTGCATGTATTTTAATTCATGGGCCAAATTTTTATACTCAATTTTAATTGGTTTTAAATTTTATAAATCTATGTGTTTTAATATGGCTGTAAACCGCCCTGAGTCCTTCGGGAGAAGGGTGGTATAGAAATCTAATAAACTTAAACTTAAACTTATATGCTGCCCTTTTCTGGAGACTCAGGGCAGTTTACAATGCATTAAGCATTAGCTTTCATACTTTTGTATATACCTGCTTAGTAGGGCTTTCGCCCCAGCCCCCCAAGCGGTGTTCTTTTTTATACAAAGTCAGCTTATTGCCCCCACAAACTGAGTCCTCATTTTACCTGCCTCAAAAGGATGGAAGGCTGAGTCAACCTTGAACCTAGTGAGATTTGAACTTGTAGTAATTGCAGGCAGCTGGTATTAGTTAACAGCACTTTAGTCTGCTGTGCCACCAAGGCTCTTTATTAGCCTTTTAAAGAAGGTTATTTTACTTCAGTAGTGTTACTGTTCTAATTTTCCAGTTGTTTGTGCCCTAAATTCAACCAAGGAATCATTAATACCTACTATGTAATAAAATTACTTATTACATAGTGCATACATCTTTTCTAACCAGGGAATTTCCTGTGTTTTTAAAAACACAGTATTAATTACTAGCACCATCTGTGCCAAACAGTAAGAAAACAATATTTTAATACAATGACTTCATGCATGTCACTTATCTTAATATTAAACCCTGCAGTTTTGTTGCTGTGATTTACCTTCTACTAATTTAAATACCTTATGTTCTTACAAGGTTTAAACTGAATTCATGAATCAAAATTAAATATACTCACCGTTCCTACACGCAGTGATTGTGTTTGCTTAAGATTTTTGTGGCTGTCTCTCTCTCTCTCTCTCTCTCTCTCTCTCTCTCTCTCTCTATATATATATATATATATATATATATATATATATATATAGAGAGAGAGAGAGAGAGAGAGAGAGAGAGAGAGAGAGGGCGGGCTGTGTTTGCTACTTTTCACTGAACAGTTTTCACGGAAACCTTGGCTGATTTTCTTCCTTAAGGTGTCATTGGGACATGTGACCTTCAAGTGTACATGTCAGAAATGAATTGTAATGGTTTTTATCAGAATTTTCACTTGCTGGTACAATTCTTTTCATAGGTATCTGGGATAACACTCTTAGCAAGAAATTTGCAGGAGAGAAGGCAGTAATGAGACTCCAGTAGTTTTAAATTGCCCAAAGCATACATTCTCCACAGTAGAAATTAACTGGTTATTTACAGTCATCTACTTGCTATATATTCCTGTATGGTTGCTTTTCTATGGAATATCAGTTTGTGCAGCTTTGTGATCTGAGCCTGGTGTTTCTTTCTAAACATGCTGTGTACTTTGGCTCTCCTCAGAACATTGAGATTGGCTACACATTTCTGGTTTTGACTTATTCTGAATCCCTAAAAACTGGACTCATCCTTCTTTGCTTGCTTTTGCTTGTTTTCCTGGTGCAGACATATTCCAAAGCAGAAAATTTCTTTTTTACAGACATCTGCCACTCAAAAATAACAAGATAACAAGGAAATTAATCACATAGCCCTTGACTTATGACCTTAATTGAATCCAGAATTATGTAAGTTGTAAGTTGTGCCCATCATTAAGTGGGTCATCACATTAGAGCACCTGATTTTATGACCTTTTTGTGGCGGTCATTATGTTGTTTATCAAACCCATTGTCCAGAAGGGGCATTTTTTGCCAGAGAACTGAAATAAATTCCAGGTTCCAGCAAAAAAATGTCGTACATGGCCAGTGTCACCTGACGAGCCCTGGTAGCACAGCAGACTAAAGCACTGTTATTAACATCAGCTGCCTGCAATTACTGCAAGTTTAAATCTCACCAGGCTCAAGGTTGACTCAGCCTTCCATCCTTTCTAAGGTAGGTAAAATGAGGGCCCAGATTGTGGGGGCAATAAGATGACTTTGTATAAATAAACAAATGTCAGGCAATGTTGGCTGGCGACCCCCCAGGGAAGAGCCTTCTCTGTGGGGGCGCCCGCCCTCTGGAATGAGCTACCCCCAGGGATACGACTAATCCCGGACCTCCGGACCTTCCACCGGGCCCTGAAGACTTTTTTATTTCAGCAAGCCGGGCTGGGTTAAATTTTTAATTGGGTAAATTTTATGGGTAAGGGGTTTTAAATTGGAGAAGCCAAAGATAGTTTAATTTTGTTTTAATGTATTTTAATATTTGTATTGTGTGTTTTTAATTCTGGCTGTTCACTGCCCCGAGTCCTTCGGGAGAGGGGGCAGTATAAAAATTTAATAAATACTACTAAATACTAATACTAAAAGTATGAAGGTTATTGCTTAACGCATTGTAAGCCGCCTTGAGTCTTCGGAAAAGGGCGGCATATAAAACAAATAAAAACAAAAAACAAAAAACCATGGAACACTGCAAACAGCCATAAATGTGGGACACTTGTGAGCACCAAAAATGTAATCATAAAACCTCAGTGTCTTTGGAAGTACTGCTTGGCTTCCCTAAGGACTTCCTCACCATTGGAACTTTGACTTGGGTCGTAAGCAGAGGTGGTATTCAGTAGGTTCTGACCAGTTCTGGAGAACTGGGAGCGGAAATTTTGAGTAGTTCGGAGAACCGTTAAATACCATTTCTCACTGGCCCTGCCCTCATCTATTCTCTGCCTCCCTAGTCCCAGCTGATCGGGAGGAAATGAGGATTTTGCAGTAACCTTCCCCTGGAGTGTGGAGGGAATGGAAATTTTACAATATCCTTCCCCTGCCATGCCCACCAAGCCACGCCCATAAAACTGGTTTTTGAATCCCACCACTGGTCATAAGTATCTTTTTTGGGGTCTGATGTAACTTTGAATGATTGCTAAGTAACCAGTAGTAAGTCAAAGATTACCTGTGTAAGTAATGTTTTAATAATCCCTTCTATCTTATTGAAATTTAATATAACCTAGATTTTGTAAATTTGTACAGTGTTTGAGATCTTACTTTTTAATAACTTGTTAGGTTCAACAATAGGCTATACCATAGTAGGCCTTCTTAAAAAATGGTTGCAAATGGGTTTTTAAAGAAATTTTTTTAAATTTTATTTTATTTGTCAAGCATATATAAGATAACAGGTAAAAGTATAAACATAATTTGAATACATGAAAAGAGTTAAGAGTAAAAATATTAGGACAGGGACGGTAGGCACGCTGGTGCACTTATGCACGCCCCTTACAGACTTCTTAGGAATGGGGTGAGGTCAACAGTAGACAGTTTAAAGTTAAAGTTTTGGGGGTTTGGGGAAGAAACTACAGAGTCAGGTAGTGCATTCCAGACACTGATCACTCTGTTACTGAAGTCATATTTTCTGCAATCGAGTTTGGAACGGTTTACCTTGAGTTTATATCTATTATTTGCTTGTGTATTATTGTGGTTGAAACTGAAGTAGTCATTGACAGGAAGAACATTGTGGCAGATAATTTTATGTACTATGCTTAGGTCAGACTGAAGTTGGCGTAGTTCTAAGTTGTCTAAGCCCTTATGGTGGCATAAGGTATTTTATTGCGGTTAGAGGAATGGAGGATTCTTCTCGTAAAATATCTCTGGACTCTCTCGATTGTATTTATATCCGATATGCAGTGTGGGTTCCAGACAGATGAGCTGTATTCAAGCATTGGTTTAGCAAATGTTTTGTATGCTCTAGTTAGTAGTACAACATTACCAGAGAAGAAGCTAGGCAAGATTAGGTTAACAACTCTTAATGCCTTTTTGGCAATGTTGTTATAGTGGGTTCGGGCACTTAGATCATTAGAAATGAGTACTCCAAGATCCTTGACAGAGTGAGGGTCATCTACAAGGTCACGTCCATCTAATTTGTATTTTATGTTTTGATTTTTTTTGCCAATGTGTAAGACAGAGCATTTGATTTGTACATAATATCCCTACAAAAGTGGCTAAGAGTAGTAGAAAATATATATATAATAAAATTTTAAAACATATAATTAAAAATAATCATATAATGATAAAATAATTTAAAAACAATACTGTATATAGATGCATGTCTTGGTAAGTTTTCTAAAAGTGGTAACAGCAGGATAAAAAACAATTGTTAACAAACACATCTTACATTTCATTAGTAAAATTATATACTAAATTGGTCCCCAATAAACTTTCTAAATTGGTCCTGTGAATTTAGTTTGATTAGATATTAAATTCTGACAGTTTAACTGTGTATCCAAGAAACACTGTTGTGGTTGATTTGAATTTCAGTTGATATGTTGCCAGAATTCAGTTAATTTATTTAATTTATTATTTATATATGCTTAACTTTTAGGTTTATATGGCCACCTATCTTGGTTCTGAGTACATATTAAAACAGATACAATACCTAAAAACAATGCAAAAAGTAACATAAAAGTTACCACTAGATATACCCTAACAGGAACAGACACTGCCTATCAAATAGGCACACCCCAAACTATCTAGGACCCTGGGGAAAAACTCATATATCATTTAAAGCAGGGGTGTCAAACCCATGGCCTAAGGGCCAGATGCGTCACACGCTGGCCACCCCCCCCATTTTAGCGAAGGAGGAAAAAGTTGTGATATGTCACATGACGACAATGTGATGCTGTGAGTTTGGCACCCTGGATTTAAAGGCTTGGGAAGCCAAGAGAATCTGAAACCCTTGAGAGGATGGTGTTCCGATGGACAGAGTGGAGAAGGCATTCTTCCTAGGTCCCATTGAGGGGAAACAGGATATTCAACATCCCCAAACAAGATATTGAAAACCAGGTGGGTAGATTCTATTTTAAACATAATACCCTTGAACTGTTTTAATATCAAGACCATGGATATTATGGTCACTGAGGGGTGAATGTGTACAGTGGTGGGTTTCAATTTTTTTTACTATCGGTTCTGTGGGTGTGGCTTGGTGGGCATGGCATGGCTTGGTGGGCATGGCATGGTGGACGTGACAGGGGAAGGATACTGTAAAATCTCCATTCCCTCTCCAATCCAGGGGAAGGTTACTGCAAAATCCCCATTTCTTCCCAATCAGCTTGGACTTCGGAGGCAGAGAATAGATGGGAGCAGTGCCAGTCAGAATTTTTACTACCAGTTCTCCAAATTACTCAAAATTTCTGCTACAGGTTCTCCAGAACTGGTCAGAAGCTGCTGAAACCCACCTCTGAATGTGCATATTTGAGTCAGGAATGATTTTTGAGAACTGGTGCTAAGAGTACATATCAGCACCATATGTAAAATCCTTCATTTTCCTGGTGTAGTGGGTTCATGAAGAGATGCAAGAATCACATCCTGTACCTATAGAATAAATAACCGATCCATTGTTCTTCAGATTCTGAAAGCAATTGTTTCCACGAACTACCTACATTTTTTCTATGGAAAGCCATTTCTATTTCCCTAAATGTAAGAGAACAAAGCATTTCTACCTGGATTCCATTTGTCATTTCCTTGGAACATCATGCTAACCCTTCAAGAATAGATCATCCATTTTTAATTAAATAAGTATATATAATGCATTCCCATTTGTATAAAAAGGAAGTTTGGCTCAAAGAAATCTAATGCTTTAAGTTCTTTCTATCACAATCATCTTCCCTTCTGATTTTTTTTATTTATGGAAACTATAAAACGGGGTACCGTAATCCTGCAAGCAGCCCCCACCACTTTTTCAATGTTTGTAAAGGACTTTTATTAATTATTTAAATAGGTTTTAAATGATAGGCTACTTTTAAGGGTGAAAATCTTTAAAAGGTGAATCCTGATAATCAGTTAAATGGCAAAATAATAAACATTTCAGAATAATATTAGGAGTACATAAGAACCAGCAGCTTAAAATGATAATATCTAGTTTCACACAATAACATCTGTCAATAATTATAGCTACTGTAATATCACTTGGGTTCCTTCCTCAGCCCAATAAATCAATTTAAGGATGGCTACCAAAACACAACAAAGTTCTTATTTCTTTAAATTTTAGGATAACCTGGCTAAATGATTTTTATGTTATTAATGCTTGCATTTATCCCCTCAAGTAAGGGATTTCTTACTCAACCATTTTTATATCCACCCTCCTGTTGTTTTCTGGAGTGATTTTATAATCTCCTTTGTTGACTCTGTGTTATATCTCCCTTCCCTGTTGATATTTTTCCTGTTGCAAAAAGAAATATTTCATTTTACTTACCCAGTATTTATAGTGTTCTTGCTCCTGTCAGTATTATTTCTACCAGTAAGATCAGAGAAATCATTCTGATGCCTTTTCAGCATTTCTTATATCTGAGACTAGGCTCTTTTGTTGAAATTTATGTACATTTACCTCCATTTATTCCATGACCTATCTATCCATCTGCTTTTATAGAAGTCTATGCCAATATTAAAGGTGCCAATAAAATTAAGGATCACCAAAGAATTCTTATACAGTATAGTTAGTTATTATACTGTATAGCAAAACCTATAGAATAAACGCTATTGAAAAAAACTACATGTGTACTCATGCTACTGAAAATTATGCATTTATTTCTGTAATGTATAAGCCACTCAGTTCCAAAATGCAGGTGATGACCAGATGGAGCCAGAGGGTGGAGTCAAATACATAATCAGTTTGGAGTCTCCCCTATAAAAGGCCTAAATCCAGCGGCCCTCTTGAAGTCCGCTGACTCTTATCTGGCACCCGTTCACCATGATCATTAGACGTTCAGATTGTTCTGTACAGGTAACATGAAATAAGTACTTTTGAACTCTATCCTAGTTCCTGACTCCTGAGACAAAAATGCTATAAACAGCTTACAAATCTTAATTGTGAGGCATACTCCCAAACCAACAATGACAAGAAACCTTTTTGTACCTTAAAATACTAAGGTAAATAGTCATGACAACGACAATCAACTATTGCAAGTAGGGTACCAAACCTGTATCAAACTCTTAAGGCTTTCTGAAAAGTCAGGTCTTAGAAGGTTTCCTGTAAGACATTGTTACAAAGAAGGCTGGCAACAACTGAAAAGACATACTAATGCTATAACCACAGTCCCTCAAGGATACTCTTTCTAATAGATTTTATGAAATGTACAGGGACATTCATATTCATACCCAACATGCTTGAGCAGGGGGTTGGACTTCAGCCCTATGCTCTATGTTCTATATGCTCCAGCCTATATGCTCTATGTTCTATTAGAAGATGCTCTTAGAGCTAACTATATCCTAAGCTATCCTAAGCTACAATGACAACCAACATCTTGAATTGCACCTGGACACTAATTATCAACTAGTACAGCTCTCACAGAGATGATGTTAGACATAAAAGAAATGCTTTTAATTATATGAGCCACTTCTTTCTGGACCAGGTGTCACCTCTGGATGTTCTTCATCAGCAGTCCTATGTACACCAAATAGCAGTAGTCCATCTAAGACATGACCATGACATGGAAGTGGAATTGGGGCTAGGGCAATTAATGTACACTTTGAGCAGAGTTATCCTACGTTTCTTCCAGCAGCAAGTTGAAAAACATTAATATCAATGGCAAGAAAACTGTATGGATCTGTCTATGTATGATACATGAAGCAACCCAAAATACAATGCTTTAGAGCAGGGGTGTCAAACTCAAGGCCAGGGGGCCAGATCTGGCCCATGGGGTACTTAGATCTGGACCAAGGGGTTGTCCTGGAAACAGTGAAGGCCTGGCCTGCGGTGCATCTGCCAGCAAAAATGGAGCTGCGTGCCGCCCTCCCAAGCTTCTTTTTTTTCTGGCAGGAGGCCATCACAGCCGAAAAAAAGAGCTCACAAGGGCCACAGGTGGCACTCCCAAGCTCCATTTTCACTGGCAGAGGGTTGCAGGAGGCCGTTGCAGCCAAAAACAGAGCTCGGGAGCCTGTTTTCACTGGCAGAGCACTCAGGCCACCACAGGCACCTCCGACACAAGTGACCATGCCCACTCTGGCCATGCCTACCCTAGCCCCCCCAAGGTCAAACACAACCCCAATGTGGCCCTCAATGAAATCAAGTTTGACACCCCTGCTTTAGAGTAATCTAGAGGTAAATCTAGTTATCATGAATAATTATCTGAATCTTCAGTTATACACAGGAATCAGGGAGCACTAAATGTAAGCTCTCTCTGTATTAGTCCTTGAGCCAGGGGTTCAAAACTTTCTTTAGACTGAGGATCATATTCCAAATATCCGTTTGGTTATGATTGTGTGGTGGCAAGTTTTAGAAGGTTTTTGGGACTACTTATAGCCTTGACAGTTCAAGTTATACATCCAACTTCAACATACCTTTTCCTTTATCCTTAGACTCAGAAGAAGAAAAGTAAGCCATTTACATTTTATGTACAGCCATCCATTTCCTTACCTTACCAAGTATATTGAGATTAGTACATAACCTTTAAGATACAAAAAATTCAAGGCTGGGTGTGATTAAATTGCTAGCTAGTCTGTTTTAAGAACTCAGTTGTGCCATGAATCAGTACTAGATATGTGTTTGGCCTACAAAATGTAAAATTGAGGCCCCTGAATATATATTGAACCACTGGAGTCAAAACATTCAATTTATACTACTGGTTCAAGGAAAGCAGAAGAGAGAGTGCAACTTTTTGTGTGCCTGCCTTTATAGCAGAGGTGTCAAACTGAAGGCCGTGGGCCAGATTGGTGGGTGGGTAGGGTGCTTAGATCTGGCCCATGGGGCTGCCCTAGGAACAGCAAAGGACCAGCCCATGGTGCTTCTGCCAACGAAAATGAAGCTCGCGCAGCCCTCCAGAGCTCTGTTTTTAGCTGCAATGGCCTCCTGCAACCCTCTGCCAGCAAAAACCGAGCTCCGTTTTTGCTGGCAGAGTGCTCAGGCCACCACAGTGTCCCCGACACAAGTGATGTTGAACTGGCCACACCCACTCTGGGCATACCCACCTCAGCCCCTCAAGGTCAAACACAACCCTGACACGGTCCTCAATGAAATCGAATTTGACACTCCTGTTTTAGAGTATGTAAGAGTTTCATCTGTTGGACTTTCAGTTATTTCACCTCAGTTAATGGCAATGTTCTTAGCTTTCCAATGGAATTAGAGATGTCCTAATGGAAATAACAATAATATCAGGTTCTTAGTCAGAATTTAGCACTATTAATAAGGTAGAAGTGGAATGCAAGAATGATCTGGTGAATAGATTTCAATTCCAAAAACTAAAATTGCAGAGGTTTTTTAAATTCATTTCCACCGAATTTCAACTTATGTATGTATTTTCGGGATGAAAGGGCAGAAAAACCAGAAGGATTTATATCATGCTTTTGAAATGCATAAAATTACAGAACAACAAATTAAAAAACCCTAAATATACTGCCCAACAAAACAATATATGAACACAAAAACTAATATTAGTACAGTAGAACCTCTGGTCACCACCATAATTCATTCCATAACTATGGTCGCAACCTGATTTGGTTGTGACCTGAACCTAATTTTGGAAATTTGGCGCTTACAAAAAAAAATGACATGGAAGAGGAAATCTGCCATGAAAAAAAAATTGTGAATTTTTTTGGTGGGAACCCAATCTGGTCGTGGTCAGAAGGCGTTCGTGACCAGAGGTTCTACTGTATAAGGAGAAAAAAAGAAGAAACCATATCTTATCCTACATTACTACAATACATGCTTATGTCAACATTTCTTTGTTTTTATCTCATTTAGAGATTAAGTACAGGCTTAATAGAAATAGAGTAGAAATAAATGGCAGAAAACAAAAACTGGGGTATTTTACTCAAATGCAGACTGTATTTCTTTTCTGATTTTTGACAGGTTGTTGTCTATTAAGGAGGAATCTTTTCAGAAGTGGAAGGGTTTACTGATTTTGATGATGTTTGTGAAGTGGAAGAAACAGTTGATCATATCCGTTACGACTGTTTGAGTTATAAACACAAAAGTCCAACTTGGTGTCAAAATCACTGGAAAGATACCTTGCAATTTTTGTGGATACTTTTTGCAAGATTCCGAGATTTGTGATTTACCAAATTACAGAGTCTTTCTGTAGGTGGCAATAATAGGTTCTCTACAAGCGTTGCTTCATTATTATCCTGAAGAAGAATCTGTGCTGATGTACCATCATTTTAGAACCTTTTGTCCACGTCTGCTTTACTTTGCATTACAGATGGTTTTCTGTCTGCTGATCCCTTCTTATCAATAGTGAGCATATCTTGCAAGCTTGATACACCACAGTTATTCTTGCCTATTTCTCTCTTACTTGATAGAAGAAACTATGTATTACAAATATGGTTGGGTTCCAGTGTTCCAGTGTTAATGCTTTATTCAAGTGTTCCAGTGTTAATGCTTTATTTGTTTGTACCTCCTAAGTGCAAAACTGGCCCTTTAAATAAAGCACAAGTTTAACAAGAAATCTATCATTACTTTATTCAGTGGAGCTCTGTATAACCTACATGTCTCTAGATAGAGGCCAATGTCCATGAATGGTGCCTGTTTGGGCCTAATATTTTCAGAATTATGAGAATCTATTGTTTGTCAGATAAAGAAACCTTACAGATAGTTCTTAATTTATGACTATTCATAAGAATGAATTGGAAAGAGTGCAGAGAAGAGCAACTAAGATGATTAAGGTCCTGGAGACCAAAACATTCTTCTCTACGAAGAACGGTTGCAGTAATTAGGTATGTCTAGTCTAATGAAAAGAAGGACATTTTCTTTCTTTCTTTTTCTTTTTCTTTCTTTCTTTCTTTTATTTATTTTGTCGAGTATATATTAGATAATATGTATAAGGATGAATTGAATACATAAAATGAATACAATTAAAGGGAACGTTAGGACAGGGACAGTAGGCACACTGGCGCTCTTATGCACGCCCCTTACAGACCTCTTAGGAAAGGGGTGAGGTCAACAGTAGCCAGTCTAAGGTTAAAATTTTGGGGGTTTTGACATGATAGCAGTGTTCCAATATTTGAGAGGCTGACACAAAGAAGACAGGGTCAGCCTATTTTCCAAAGCACCAGAACGCAAGACAAGAAGTAATGAATAGAAAATAATAAAGGAGAGAAGCAACCCAGAACTAAGAAAAAATTCCTAACAGTGAGAACAATTAACCAGTGGAACGTCTTGCCTTCAGACATTATAGGTGCGTCATCGCTGGAGGTTTTTAAGAAAAGACTGGACAGTCACTTGTTTGAAATGGTATAGGGTCTCCTGCTTGAGCAGGGGTTGGACTAGAATACCTCCAAGGTTCCTTCCAACTCTATGGTTTGGTATTCTATATTTAGCAAGCGTTCAAACTGATGACAGTGCTGAAAACAATGATTTTAAACTGGTCCCCACACTTTCAACTGTTGCAGAATCCTTGGGGTTATGTGATAAAAATTTAGGTGCCTAGCAACCAGGATGTATTTATGAAGATTGCAGCCATTTAATTGCCATTTGTGATTTTCCCAGGGGGCTTCTGAAAAGAAAAGTTAATGGAGAAGCTGGATTCACTCAACAATGACTTAACAACTGCAGCAAAAAGGTTGTAAAATTGGACATGGTCACAACTACATTGCTTAATACAGTTCTATCCCTCATTGTGGTCACAAGTTGAGGACGACCTATATTGCTTAAGATGGTATAGCAATAGCACTTAGACTTATATACCACTTTACAGTGCTTTACAGCCCTCTCTAAGCAATTAACAGAGTCAGCATATTGCCCCCAACAATTTGGGTCCTCATTTTACCCACCTCGGAAGGATGGAAGGCTGAGTTAATCTTGAGCCTGGCGGGATTTGAACTGCCAAATTGCAGGCAACTGGCAGCCGGAGTCAGCAGAAGTAGCCTGCAGTACTGCACTCTAACCACTGCACCATCGTGGTTATCTGTATCTTATCATTTCCTTTTGTTAACTTTGAATCATACGGTTATCTGTATCTGCACTGTATCTTATCATTTCCTTTATTACCTTTGAAGGTATAGTTGCAAAACTCATAGATAATTGTATTTATACCAAATTAAGCTATAATTCTATGATACAGAAGTCCAAGATTTCAAAAAGGCATTTCCCCAACCTTACCTTGAGTTCTCAGGGATTGGATCTGAAACTAATGTCCTACACAACTAAGCTTCATCCCTTCAACAAAATGATATCAAAGGTAAAGCTTTCTTTGAGTTCAAACACTATCCAAATATCCCCAAGATCTGACTGTTAGTTTCTTGAGCTCAAATGAGATTGACTAGGATTGCCACCTGCCATGAAAAAAATGATATAACTTTATTATTAAAATGTTTGCGAACATCATATGCTTTAATTTATTAGTGTGGTTGGTAATGCGTTTCTACTGCATTTTAACAAACAGGAATCTGTTTTAAGTATTCCAGAAAAAATAGTCAATATATGTGTGAATTAATATGTGCTGGCTGACAAATGTGAATAATCATTAGGAATTGTACACTCTGATTTGAAAGAAAGGAAATATGTGCATACTGAGAGTATCAAATGTGCACAATTCCCGGTTTATAAGCATCTGAATTTATATTAACATTGCAGATCAGTAGGGGGCAGACAGGATGAAAAAAATAAAATCTGCAGGTGCTGAAAGAATCCTAATCACAAAGATATGAGCTTCTATGTGCCATTCTGATGCACACTGAACTCTGGAACAGGGTGACTGATTTTTATTTGTTATAAGGTGTTCTTTATTTGGTGTCTTTCCCTTTTATCCTACTTGTAGTTTTCAAATATCAGCAAATTAAAATTTACAATATAAAATGCCAGTAAGCAGGATAGAACTTAATAGAAAAGTAGGCAAAAAGAGTTTATGTGAACAGTTTGCCTTTGCTAGATCATGGAAATCTGTGGGATGTGTAGGAACAATGAAGGCTACACACAGTGAAGTGATATTTTTTTTCTTTTTGATTCAAGGACATATGAACCACATATATAAAGTACTGAGTACTGAACAAAGGAAATGTATATTTCTAAGTTAGGATTGATTGAACATGCATTTTAAACTATTCACTGTTTAATAGAATTCAAATTCTGGATACCACACATTCATTTCTCAGAGATTTTTTAAAAACAAGGTCAGCTTCAGTGTGTATATTTTTACTTCAAACTTTTTCCCCTTATGCATAAACCTATACACTTAGTCTTTGATTTATGACTTTAATGGTGCCTGGCGGACTGGCGGCGCTTATGACTTTTATGACCATGCGGTCATAAATCCAGGCATCCATATCACTGGAACTGATTTTATGACTTTTTTGTGGTAGTCATTAAGCAAATGAGGGAGTTGTTAAGTGAATGCGGCAGTTGTTAAGTGAATCCATGAATTCCTATCAGTGTTTCTTTGCCAGAAAGCAGCTGAACAGGCTGGGAATTGGCAAAAAATATTGTGAATTGTGGTCATGGGACTGCAGAATGCTGCACCAGCTGGAAAGGTCAGTAGGTTGCCAAGCACCCAAAATGCAGTTGTGTGATCATATGTGTATGTGTGTGGGCATGTAGTGACGACTACCTGTACATAGGGGACATGATGGCTCAGTGGTTAAAGATCAGCTGGAGACTGGCAGCCTAAGTTTGAGACCTGAGCTCTGCATAACGGGTTTAACTCCCATTACTTGCCCCAGCTCCTGCCCACTTAGCAGTTCAAAATCAAGCAAATGTGAATAGATTAATAGGTACCACTTTGGTGGGAAGACATTCTGTGCACCTTTGGCGTATAACCATGCTGGCCATATGACCATAGAAATTGTCTTTGGACAATGCTGGCTCCCTCGGCCAGAAACGGAGATGAGCACTGTGTCCTAGAGTCAGACATGACTGGACAGGGAAACCTTTACCTTTACCTGTACATACAGAAGACAATGTTTTTGCAGATCTGGAATAATATCCCCAACTTAATTTAGGACATCGTGATTACAGTATCTTGCTGCTCCTTCTTGGAACTTAATGAAAGTGAATGGGCGACCTCAGTTTAGACACTAATGGATCAAGCTTGCTGGTGTTAATTTGAATTTTTCTGGTTGTCAATCCTCCCCCCCCCCAACTATTTTGAGTTTTATCACAGGCACTAAAATGGATGGAGCAAGTGTCTGTGTGGCGAAAGACATTATTCTCTTAAAACCTTTTCAAGCTCCCGTACAGAGTAAACATGCTGAATCTATCAACCCCACTTTCTTTGGTGACTTCATCAAAAGGTTTCTAGTATCTGATCTGACCACAAGCCAAGACCCTAGTCTTAAAAGGTTGCCCACTATAACAGGGTGTTTTGTGTGCCAGGTCTTTTTGCATTAAATCTTTCTTATATATAAGGTCATACACTTGATGTTCTCCTGAATTTAGTCCTTTTTACGACTCATATCTGTATGTTATGTACTTCAGTATAAACTAGTCAACAAAATTTATTCAGCGATGGTACAGAAAACTAAAAAGAGAGAAGATTGTTTTCCAATGCAACATTCAGGAAACAGGAAAACAAAACATTCAGGAAACAGGAAAACAAAACATCCCATTCTAAATCTACCATTTATCTCCAGAGAGTTTCAAATAGATCAATGAGATCTGAATCATGAATTTATTGTACTTTATTATACATTTTTCCACCAAACCCCTGGGCCTAAGGGTCTCACATTAATAGTCACTGATATTTTCTCTGCTTCATCTTTCAATTCTTTCAGCCCTTTTCCCAGTACAAATATTTAGAGCTTACAACAGTACACATGAACAATTACTTCGCTTCTTCAAAAAATCATGTACTGATATTACTACCAAGCTGGGAAAAAAAAAAGATTTTCCCAAGAAGTTATATAGGAAATCTGAAAAGAAAACTTATTTACTACATACCATTTTGTGGGTGTCTACTGAAAAGAAACACCTGTTGGTATACCGCTTCTGTATGTCGAAAAACACATAAAATTTACAATGCCCAAATCAGGTGGCAGCACCTAGCTGACTTTGGCTGAACTGAGAAGAGGAGACCCCCAGAAAATGCTTCAGTCTAGGAAGTTGAAAAACCATCTCAGAAGGCAAGAGCAGACCTTTATCTGCTAGTTATTACATACAAAATTCTTCATGGACAATTTTTCCCCTTAATACGAGTAATAGTGTTTGGAGGGTGATTTTGATCAGGATCATAACTGAAGCTGAAAGGGTTTATCTTCCTGTTCCATGCAGATCTGATGAATATTAGGATATCCACATCTAATATCAACACTAAAAATGGTATATGAAATTGTTGCTTATGTAAACACATTTCTGTGTTGAAGTAATTGCTTTAAGGAGGTGGGATATCAACTTGATAATCTTAATATCATGAACCATTGACCTTGTTCACATTGAATGCTAATCATTTAACATCTGCTGCTGTGTTG
Organism: Arizona elegans; assembly: GCA_022577455.1. NCBI lineage: Eukaryota > Metazoa > Chordata > Lepidosauria > Squamata > Colubridae > Arizona > Arizona elegans. The sequence goes on along the minus strand of JAKOOJ010000002.1, from coordinate 13,557,924 downwards.
TGTGTGAACTATTAACAGTTTAATAAACCATGATTTTAAAAGCCCTAATTTAGTACCTTTAGTCTTTCCCCCACCTTTTATGCTGTTCCAGCTTCCAAAGGAGCTTACACTGTTTGTAAGAACTCAGTGAGAATATCAACAAATCCATTAATCCATTCTGATTTCCTTGTTGGGATCAAAAAGTTGAATCGAAGAGCAGCAGCTGTTGCCTTAGGAGCCTATAGGATCTATTATGCTGAACAAGAGGTTAATTAATGGACAATGAGGCTGCATCCCATTGATCTCTGGGAGATGCTTAAAGGACTACACCATGTAGCATTCCAAAAACTTTGATGCATAGAGGGAGGTCAGAAGGCAAAGAAGTTTCTTCTATGCAGTCAGAAAATGAATAAATGAATGAATGAATGTTGAGAAGTAATTGCAAAGACATTCTAGGAAAGACTTTGTGATCGAACCACATATGTTCTTCTAAATTGGAAGGTAAAATACTGTAAATAATTTCAGTTAGCCTCCTTTAGTTATATGAAAACTCTTATCGCTATATAAATAGCAACTTGCATTTCAAAATGAAGTAAATAGTTTAAGTTTAAGTTTATTTATTTGTCAAGCATATATAAGATTACAGGTAAAAAGGATAAACATAAATTGAATACATGAAAAGAGTAAGTAAAAAAGGAATATTAGGACAGGAACGGTAGGCACGCTGGTGCACTTATGCACACCCTTACAGACCTCTTAGGAATGGGGTGAGGTCAACAGTAGACAGTCTAAGGTTAAAGTTTTGGGGGTTTGGGGAAGAAACTACAGAGTCAGGTAGTGCATTCCAGGCATTGATCACTCTGTTACTGAAGTCATATTTTCTGCAATCGAGTTTGGAACGGTTTACCTTGAGCTGTATTTATTATTTGCTTGTGTATTGTTGTGGTTGAAGCTGAAGTAGTCATTGACTACTTTTTACATTTTACATTTGGCTATTATTTCAATACAAGTATGTATGTGCTTATCCATGGTGAACTAACTATGGTTTGCTCAGTTTTAGGGGTTGTACAATGTTCTAAAACAAAGCCATGGGCCACATGCATGGTTCACGGTGCAACATGAACTTGGCCTATATTTAGCATCACAGCCACACCAGTTTGAGGCTAAATGTTATACAGTCCCTTAAATAAAAATTGAATGAAAGGCAGATACCATAAATTATTGTAAACTTAATGGGGCAGAGAATTTAGCAGGAAGTAGTAGTAGTATTTTGACACTGGTGAAATGTTTAAAAGACTCTAAGAAGTATTTATTTGATAATAGCAGTCTAGGGGTCTTATAGTTAAGCATTGGCTGTAATGAAATTAATTTTATAGATGAAGGTTTAGCCAAGGTTATGTAACAGAGATAGTACACCAGGTAACCTCCAAAAGCAATATTTCATCAACATAAATTGAAATACATTGCTCTCTACTCTTTTTATTCAAGGGAATTATGAAAAGCTTTAAAAGAAGCATTTTTCAGTGCATTTTCCAATGTCAGTGGGTGGTAATGCAAAGCAGTTTGTGATGCATTTAATCAGAGCGCAATCTCTGATTAAAAAAAAAAATAAGGTGCTTATATCAATATGTTGATGCATCTGACTTCAATATTTCCATCCTTTGCTCTACATTTTTATTTAAAAGTTTGTCTTATATAGGTATTATTCTATTGTAGACTGGTATTGTAAAATATCAGCAATATTTTCTTAACAATACTTTCTTTGGGAATCCATGGTCTAACATATGCAAACTGCATAAATTACTAGGTGTCAGCAAAGTGTTATGAGTTTTCTGTGTCTCTTTGTTGCCATCTAGGGCTCATGCAGAAGCCCAAATATAGTAGCCCTCACCATGGAGAATTTAATGTTAAGAGGTTAATGTTAACGTTAAGGTTTAATGTTAACAAGTTGGCATTTTTGGCAACAAAACCTATTCATCTCCAATAAATAATAATAAAACATCAAGGGGAAGAGGTAACAAAAATATCTACCCAGACAGACTGATTATTTTAGATCATGGTGTGAATCAGGGGTGAAATCTACTTACATTCCCTACCGGTTCGGAAGTGCATGCGCAGGTTACTTCCTGGTTAAAACCAGGAAGTAACAACAACCGGGAGGGTGGGCGGAGCCTCATGCTGCTGTCACTACCAGTTCTCCGAACCACCCATCTCCATTGCTACCGGTTCGGCTGAACCAGTCCGAACCGGTAGCATTTCACCCCTGATATGAACTATATAATCTCTCTAGCTCATGGCTACCCTTTGTTTATTCTCTTTTGTCTTTACTCTCATGCCTTCCTCATTGTTTTTGGTTAGTCTCCATTATCTTTTCCAAATTTGTTTTCCTAGCCTGCTATCTTGTTTTCCTGTACAGTAGTCTCTGATTTATGATCACAATTGGAGCCAGAATTTCTATTGCTAAGCAAGGTGGTGGTTAAATGAATTGTGCCCGATTTTGCGATCTTTTTGTTATTTGAATCACTGCAGTTTTTAAGTGAACTATGAGGTTGTTAAGCGAATCTGACTTTCCTGTTTATTTTGCTTGTTGAAAATGGGCTGGGAAGATCATGTGATGACCTTGATGATTATGTGATCCCGGGATGCTGGAACTCTCAAAAATATATGTTGGTTGTCAAGTATACATTTTTGATCACATGACTGTAGGGGTGCCCTATTGATTGTAAGTCATTTTTTTCAACACGGATGTAGCTTTGAATGGTCACTAAACAAATGGTTGTAAGTCAAGAACTACCTAAATTCTCACTTTCCAATTTCTTTATTTTCTAGGAGTTTATTTCATCTAACCTATTTCTCCTGTTCTGGGATAGGCTCTGCTTTACACATTATGCTACACCATAAAATGATTAGGTTTAACTTTGTATGTAGTGATATCTCAGCTATTCTCATTTGAAATTATGGTTTGTGGCTCAAAGTGTGGCTCGAACATAGCCCTTATGGCTTATTCAACGAATCATGATTTTTAAAAAAATGTTTAGTACTTGATGTAAAATCAATCAATCAATCATCTCAGGCACACACTAAATTTGTTTATTTATACATTTATATGTCAGCATCTCATTACCAAAAGCATCTGGCTGGCTTACAATGCCATAAATAGCAAAGTAAATAGCAAGGTGTACCTTAATGCTAACGTCAGCCCTCCCAGGTAAACTAGACACGAAACACCATTAAATAAGCTAATTCTACTAACTAGATTAACAGAATATTGCAAGTCTGAAGATACACATTTCCTATTGACACTTTGAACCACCTGATCAATTAAGACAGGTCCTTCCTATTTTCTTCCTCCTATCTGTTAAGCCACTGGGAACTCTTTCCTTCTTTTCTGATAATTTTGTAGCATCTCTTCCCCTCATCCTTCATAGTAATTCTCACATACCATTACATCTAATTCAAACCCTGCCAATTTCTTAGGGTTAATTGCTTAACCACTCCGTGACAGAAATGTCAGATTCGCACATGTGATTGGTTTAGACTGTTATATGTACCAAGCCATTTTGATTTTATAGTTTATGGCTTCCGTGTTAATCAATCTAGATAATTATGATTTAACTGAAACGTTCGACCTCATGGTCCAGATATTTTCTTCTCTTCAAAACTAGATATACCTAGCATCACATGAGTAAAGGCAAAAAGTAGTTTGATATCTGAGCTAGATTGGGTGAACTCAAGGGTGAAATCCAGCAAGTTCTGACAGGTTCTGGAGAACTGGTAGTGGAAATTTTGAGCAGTTCAGAGAACAGGTAGCGGAAATTTTGAGTATTTCGGAGAACCGGCAAATACCACCTCTGGCTGGCCTCAGAGTGGGGCGGGAATGGAGATTTTGCAATATTCTTCCCCCAGGAGTGGGGAGGGAATGGGGATTTTGCAGGATCCTTCCCCTGGTGTGGAGTGGGAATGGAGATTTTGCAATATCTTTCCCCCAGGAGGGGGGAGAAAATGGGAATTTTGCAGTATCCTTTCCCTGGAGTGGGGAGGGAATGGAGATTTTGCAGTATCCTTCCCCTGCCAAATCCACCACTAAGCCATACCACGCGCACCATACCATGTCCACAGAACCGGTAGTAAAAAAATTTAGATTTCACCACTGGGTAAACTACTAAATCAAGACATACCTTACTGATTTTTTATAACTATTGTCTGAGGTTGCCTCCCAGGCTAATGCTACTTGTCCTTTATTATATCTTTTGTTCAGATTTGAAGGAATATTTTTTAGGGGCTGCCACAAAGGAGGGTCAACCTATTCTCCAAAGGATCTGAAGACAACGGATGGAAACTAATCAAGGAGAAAACCAACCTAGACATAAGGAAAAGTTTCCTGATGGTTAGAACAATTAATCAGTGGAATCGCTTGCCTTCAGAAGTTGTATGTGCTCCATCATGAAGGTTCTTAAGAAGAGATTGGCAGTATTCCAATATCTCAGGGGTTGCCACAAAGAAGAGGGAGTCAACTTATTCTCCAAAGCACCTGCAGGCAGGACAAAGAAGGAATGGATGAAAAGTAATCAAGGAGAGAAGCAACCTAGAACTAAGGAGAATTTTCCTGACAGTTAGAACAATTAATCAGTGGAAAAACGTGCCTCCAGAAGTTGTGAATGCTCCAACACTGGAAGTTTTAAAGAAGAGATTGGACAATCATTTGTCTGAAATGTTATAGGATCCCCTGCTTGAGCAAGGGGTTGTACTAGAAGACCTCCAAAGTCCCTTCCAACTCTCTTACTCTGTTATATAATTTATTGTTCCCATTTTTCCCTATTTTCAAATTTAATTGGCTGTCAACCCTGAGTCAGAACTGCTTTCTCTGAATTTTCTAAGTGAATCACTGCATTTGTTAAATTCGTAACACGGTTGTTAAGTGAATCTGGATTTCCCATTGATTTTGCTTGTCAGGAGGTTGCAAAAGGTGATTACATGACCCCAAAATATTGCAACTGTCATGAGACAGTTATCAAGTACCTGAATTTTGATTACATGTCCATGGGGATGCTGCAATGGTCATAAGAGTGAAAAATGGTCATAAGTCATTTTTTTCAGTGCCATTGTAACTTTGGTCACTAAATGAACTGTTGTATGTCGAGGACTACCTCAAGCTGCCTCAGTGAATCGGTTGATCTTGTCTAGTATTACTAGAGGACCTTTTGTAACTATATCTAGAGGCCAAAAAATAGTTTGTCATTGAAATATGGCAAGTCACCATTCTTTCTATGGGTCTTGAGATATAGTTGAACTAGTTCCAGTCAAATATTTTGTTATTTTCCTTGTTATCACACTTAACAGCAAATCCATTTATATACTGCAATATAGACTTGTTGGTTCCAAATGAAAATAGATTTGTAGTGCACCAGACCAGCACTCTTGTTATGGTTCATTTCATTTTAATTTTACCCTAAGCTAATTATGTACACTACTGACATTATTTTTTTTTGGCCACAGTGATCCAAATCTAGATATAGTCATACACATCAAGGCCGATATAACTAGTAATACATATATGTGCCCATTTTAGTGGGTTGAGATGAATAAGTGAACCAATGTTATTGTGCAAAGATAACAATTATAATTGATAGACTGAATCTTAAACCTTAGGAAACTGCAAGAAAAAATTACTACCAGGATAGAGAGAGACAGAACCGTTAAAGACTATGTAGTCTTAAATAATCAAATGTTGATGTTCTGTATATTTGATTTTTTGGGATTAATAATGCTATCCTAAAATTCAGCTTTCTCATTGTATCACATAGAGATTACAATAATTGTTCAAGAACTGACAATGATAAATTGGTTATAGAACAAAATAGGTTCATGTAGTATGAAATCATTTTTTAAATATGGTGCTAATGCTTCCTAACTAATGGTTGTTGGAACACCTTTACATCTTTTTTCCCCCAGGTAGTATACAACTCCATTCAGGAGAAATCTACTACAAATAACTCTGACAAAAACTTTTTACTTGGAAGTAACAATCATGGCCATCCATAGCAGGTTGTCAAATCTGAGAAATGGCAGCTACAGTGGTGTGACTCAGCATAAAGAATGTACAAAAAGGATAGGATTTGGATTATGACACTCTGCTATGTTTTGGGTGTGTATGCAAATAAACACAATAAGACATTCAAGACTCCAATGTCTAGATACCACTGCTACTGATTGGAACTATTCTTGCACCTAGGTATGGAGCCAGTCAAAAATATTTCCCCAATTTATGAAACAGGAAAAGATCATAATCAAGGCAGTGTTTTCTAATCTTGTCAGTTTTTAAGATGCGTGGACTTCAGCTCCCAGAATTCCTCAGCCAGCAGGTTGCCTGAGGAATTCGGGAAGTTGAAGCCCATATATCTTCAAGTTACTACAGTTAAAGAACACCGATCAATGGTATAGAAGGCCACTGAACAGCAAAGAAAGAACTGTGTTTAACCTTTTCCAACAAAAGGTAATCTGTCAGATACAGGTTATTCTGAAATAAACTGAGTCCGAAAGAACCCAAATCAAAATGGTGGTAGAAATATAAAGGTTTGGCTGAGGGAGATGAAGATTATGATAATAAATGAGATTTTAAAACTAAATGTAAACATGAATTAATCATATGGGCATGATTGTAGGATCATATTAAGTGAAAAGAGATCTTGCTCTTAAAAGTCAGAACCCAATTTTGAACATGTTTAGAAACAAAATATGTTGTTTGCTTACACAGGGCCTAGGCAGTTGTAAATCTGAAATGAAGTAGACATTAACATTTTGGATGGACATTTATTATTTATAAGTGCAGGTTTTCAAAAACCCAGTTATTGTATTAGTTGAGTTGGAATATACAGAAACCATACAACTGTATACTAAAATGTTTGTAGTTTGTGCTAGATTTTTTTTTATATTGATTATAGAGTATTTACCAATGCCATTAATTTTTAACATTGCTGCAATACATTGTGTGGATAAAAAGTCTATGAAAGAGAGAAATCCCCAAAGTGAGTAGAACATAATATATTTTTTCCTAACTGCCTGATAATTTTATTTATTTCTTACATGTTCAATTCATGTCTTTAAATATAGTGTGAGACAAGAGGATTGTATCGAATCCATTAATACAAAGTAAAACCCCATTTTCATCCTTGTGCTAATATCAAATAAAATACTTTGATTTTACACAAATTTTTCTATTGATTGAACTATGAAGTCTGCTAGTGTTTGTGCAATTGCTAGGGAAATATGCAGCCACAAAGAAAATTATGTTATATTTTGTAATTTTTCTGCTACTGTATACAAAATGTTTCATATTTCTATTACATATAATATTTATTGTATTCCCAAAATAATAACCCATCTTCATTTCTAGCCAGGCAAGTTAAAATAATCACATTTGAAAGAGTGCAATATTATCCATTATATTGCACCTGACGTAAGAAAGCTAAGAAAAGACTATGCCTTTTTGTCACTGAATTTTCAAAAGATAAATTCAACAATACCAGAAGTTTTTAAATATTTTTTTAATATTATAGTAATGTTAGATTTATATTGTATACATTCTGGAATAAAAGGAGAAACATTAACACTTGCCAGAAAATTAACATTTCCTATATAATTTAAACAAATATTTTTGAACTTATTATTTAAAGTAACTTAAACATTTATAAATAATAATATTAATAATAAATGTATACATTTATTGTACTGTATTAATTTCAGAAAGGCTTTCAACAAAAAGCTGAAATATATTTATTACTATATTTAATATATTTTTTTCTGATGAAAAGGCAGCTGCCATTGGATTGACTCACTATAATCTTAGTGGCTGCTATTTCTCAAGACTGTAGAATAGCCTCTGTTGAGAGATTTGTTCTCTGTTCCTGTCCATCACTGAAAGCTACCATATGCCTTGTAAACTGTTCTAGGAACCAACTGGGTTTAAAATGAGTACAAAAAGAAATTTTAAAAAAATCTTCAAATACTTGGCACATTGTTTTCTTTTGCTCCCAAAGGAACAATTGAAAAGCTTCAATCCATAAAGAAATACCTGAGACATAAGGTGCAAGACATTCTATTTGGAAAATGTGGTTGTTATAATATATCAGCAACATCATCAGAGAAGGTGATATGATGTTTAAGACATCTCAATGGCATGGTTATATCATTTCAAATAGACCAATATGTCACATACATCATGTCTGTAAGTAAAGTGCCAAAAAATGTGTTATATGGACTGAACTCAGTGAAGTCTACCTTAATAGCTACACTAATTTTTCATTTACTTATTTGAACATTTTTTAAATGAAGACTTTAAACTTCAACTATTTTGAAAATCATGTATATATGTATGTTAAGCTAAATTTATAAAAATAGTATGCTTTCACTTATAATTTGTGAGGAAGAAATCCAATTAGAAAGCAGAAAACTGCCCATGTGATTTCAGAATGCATCTATTAAAAATGGATAACCATAAACTTGCTAATGACTCTCAAGTTAAACACATATTCCAAGGCATAAAAACGGAGTAATAAATAAATCTGATGAAAAACAGAACTGGCTCATGTACATTAACAATTGAACAACAGCTTTTAGACAGACTATGCACAACAAATAATTTTAGTATTTGAAATTTGCATAGTATGAGCTACCAATTGTAGATTCTAGTCTAGCTACTGACTAGCTCAGCCATCTAGAACGCTACTAAAATAACCACCTTTCAATTTACCCAATACTGAATGCTGGGCAAGAAATATTTTAATTGAAATGAAATAATAAGAGAAACTTCTCATAGTTTACCAGGTAGCCCTAAAGTTCACCTATAGCTCTTCTATGCCACCCTGTTACAGAATGGAAAAATTTGGAACCTGGATTTTGTCATAAACCACTCAGAAACCTAAAACTTTTCAGATGCAGAGAAGATTCCATAAACCCTCTTCTAAATCCACCTTTGCAGAAAAAGCAAACAAGCAAAGTAATAAATCTTTCTGCCTCCTTTTTTTCTTATGTTTTATCTATTCAGTATTGGGATTCTATATTTTCGAACAGTTTTAATTGGGAAGTGCACTTAGATTATCTGAAGCTCTAAACAAATAGTGAAGTTTATGGGCAGAAGTAAAGATACAGAAATAATAAAACAAGCATCTTTCAACATCTGTGAATGCATCTTCTAAGGATGATTTCACAAAAGTTATAAAATGTATCCCTTTGATTTCCTTTTGCCTCTTTCCTTGTGATACCATCATTGGTGGATAAATAAGATTCAAGCCTACAGTGAAGCCCAGGTCTAATAAATACTTAATACTTTAAGAACTGAATATAATATATATATATTTCTAATTCTACTAAATAATACATACTTGAATTGGTTACTGTATTTTTGCTTTACAGCCACAAATGGCATATAGACCGATTTAGGTGCATTAAATTACACGTTGACCGTGATCCCAAGAATTACAATGTCACTCCTGAAAAGTAACTTTTCGGTGCAGCTGGGCAACGTAACACTTCTTTTACAAAGTTGTTTCCAAACAGGTTAAGCGATTGCAAGGGCAAGTACAAATTCTTGAGTGGTCCTCTTGATGTAGGTGTGGCTTATTCGCACATTAACATAGTTGGCATACTAAACATCGAGGGATGCATTTCTGGGTAAATAACGTGAAGACGAGACTCCAAAAATGGGTTTTTTTGTTTTTTTTTAAAGCAGTTTTGGCTCTGCCCCGTGAATGCCAACGCTGTGTTGGTTTGGAAGCGCACGTTAGTAGTATATATGCTTGTTGGTTGGCTGGTTTCTTTTCTTTTTAAATGGCTCTCCCTTTTTCTATTTCTGTATTAACAACAGTTGCACGTGAACGCTAAACACAGGCTCGGAGGCACTTTTTAATCTCTTTCTTCTCTGCCCCCCCCCCCAAACCTCCGATCTATTTCTGGGTAGTTTTCCAGCAGAACTATTTGCAGGCGTGCATTTCTTTGCGGCGCAAGAGTTTTATGTGCGTTCTGGGTATTGCAATCCTTTCGTGGTTCTGGGGAAGCCCCCGGAGGAAAAAAGGGCGCCCGGACGAGGTCTTGTCCCGCCGAGCGGCGGCTGGGGCACGACCCCCCCAGGGGGAGGGGAAGGAAAGCCCCTCTTCCCAAACTCTCAGCCTGGCGCGCTGGGGAGCAGCCCGTGGCCCACTGGGGGCTCGCGGGCCAAACTCATCTCCGCCGCCTTCCCCTCGCCAAGCCCCTCCTCCCCTCGCTCGCCCCTTCGCCATTCCTCCCCGCTCCAGCCGCCCGTCTCCCTGGCAGAGCCGCTTTCTCCCCCCCCCCCACACGGCTGCGAGGCGCGACGGCTGGCACCCGCCAACTCCAAGAGCGCCAAGTAAGCGCGCTTCGGACTGGCAGTTGCTGAGCCTCGGCCCGAGGGCTTCCCCGGGGCCAGGCGGTTGCCCCTGCGGGAGACGGGATGCTGCCCTAGATAGGCCGCTCTCCTGTGCTCCGCTCCGGCGGGGCGCGCTACGGAGGTTCCTCTCGCACGACCCCTCTCCAAGGCTGGCGCTGCGCGGGAAGCGCGGCTCGGGGAGAGGAGGAGGCGTCGGCGTCGGCGTTGGCGGCTCCGGGAAAGGCGCGGCGGAGCAAGAGGGAGTCCGCGAGGAAAAAAGAGGCACAAAGCGCTCTCTTGCTCTCTCTCCCCCCCCGTTTTTCCTTTTTTTCTTTCCTCCCCTCTTTTTTTTTCTCCTCCTCGGCCTCCGGCTGCTCTCCCTCCTCCACTTTTTTCTGCTCTTCTCTCCACTCTCAAACTCTCCCCCTTCCTCTCTCTCTCTTTTCACACATACACACAAACACACCACACACACACTCTCCTTCTCCCCGGTTCTATCTTCTCTCTCTCTCTCTCTCTCTCTCTCTCTCTCTCTCTCTCTCTCCCTCCCTCACCCCCTCACCCACTACACGCGCGCGCGCGCTCTCACACCCGCGCGCCCTCCCGAGCCGAGCCGAGCCTTTCCTCGGCTCCTTCTGTTCCTGTCATCTCCCTTCCGCTCCTTGCCTGGGCACCCGGCGCGCTCGCTCGCTCGCTCGCCTGCCTCCTTCTGCGCTCTTCCACTTCTCTCTCCCCCCCCCGTCTCTTTCCCTTTCTACCTCCGCTCTCTTCCCCCACCCCCACCCCACCCCTCACCCCGTCGCGCACCTACTCACCTTGCACCCCCTTTTCACACCCTCAGTGCACCTGAGCACCCGAAGAGCGGCGGGCGGCGGCGGCGGCACGAAAAGCACCGGCGGCGAGCAGCATGTCCCGAAGGAAACAGAGCAAACCCCGGCAGATTAAACGTAAGTTTTTCCAAGAGCGGAGAAAAAGAAACTGCGGGGGCTGCGTTGGGGGGGGGGGTGCTGTTTCCCCAAGGGTGCTTTTCGAGATCTTTTCGCTTTCTAAGGCTTGGCTAAAAATAACAAGGAGAAAGGGGGAAGGAGGAAAAAAAGAAGAAGAAGGAGAAGAAGAAGAAGAAGAAGGCGAGCGGGGAGAGAGAACCGCTGAAGTGCGAGTGCCCCGGGTCGAGTTTGGAAGGGGGCTGTTTGTCTTTGGAGAGCTGAGCTTGGATCTCCCCCCCCCCCTTTTTTTTAAAAAAATCCTCCTTTTTCTTTAAATATCTTTTTGCTTTGAAGGGTTTCCTGGACAGGCTGGGCATTTGGGAAACTTAGCATTCTTAGCATCAAGGAAACTTAGCATAAACTTCGCTCCTAGGAGTGGCTGGCTGGCTGGGGAGGGGTAAATGGGTTTTTACGCTCAGAGAACTTTCTCTTTTCTGTCAAGCGTTGCGGCTGGAGAGGTATTTGCCAACAAACAATCCCGGGGAACTGAGGAGGCGGGTGGTGGGCGAGAAAAGAAAAAAAGAATTTCCCTGGAAAGCAGCCCAGAGAGCCAGCTGAGCGCGTGCAGAGTGCCACTTCTTCTTGCAGCCCCCCCCCTTCCCATTCGCAGCGAGTTTCTGCCACCAGGCCAAAGGCACGCGTGCTATTCCTGGGGTATGGGGAAGGTGGGGGTGAGAAGATGGTACCACGGAGCAGCAGCAGCGGCCGGACTTATTTTATTTTTTGGGGTGGGGGAGGAAATAGCACCCCCCCACCCAAACTGTTCCTTTGCTGGGAGACGAGGCTCCTTTTACAAACTTATTCCAGCCAATTCCCGTCGCTCTCAAGCAAGCGGCGCGCGTGGAGGTTTAGCAAGCGCCCACTCGTTATTTTATGAGGAGAAAGCGTGGCCCAGGGAGGTGGAGTAGGTGAACGAGAGTCAGATCTTTTGGCATCCTTTCCCTTCTCGCTTTTCCCGCCCCAGCCTGGGACAAATTTGGGGATAGTCCCTTATGATGTCAACTTCCTAAACTTTTCTGGAGCGCCGAGATTCCGTTTTGTTTTGGGCTTGGTTTCACTTCCAAGTAACCCGAATTAACATTACGTATTTACAAAAATAATAAAAACAATTCCTAAAGAAAAAAAAAGTGGCCAACAAATCTTTTGAGTATTCCAACCTCTCACCCAAAACGCCTTTCAAAGATAGTTGTCACGTGACATAACTCATTCCTTTCTCTTGCTTTGTGGTTTTAAAAAGCATACAGCATCGGGATTTTTTTTTTTAAAAAATTGCCTCGGAATATGAATTAAAGAGATTTGGCGATAAGGATAAGACTTCTCAAGGGTCAAACTGTCCGGGAGAAAAATCTGGATTAATGTCATAAAAAGAATGGTGCTTTGCCATGTAACTTTCTGATACTCCCCCCCCTTTTTTTTTTTTTAGCAAACACCATTTCCATAGCTTTAAAATTATTTTTGTAACTTTTACTTTGTTAAGGCTCCTTGCCTTTCAGGAATAACTTCTGATCCTCTTTGCTTCATCTTTTGCGAAGGAAAAACTGTTCACTTAAGCAGTGTACAGCCAGGAATGTTACTGACTGGATGAGCTTTCTACTGCATAGAATGGTGAATGGTGGCTTGGTTGTTAATAAATAATTAACATTAATTGGTCGCATGGTACGAAGACCATCTCAATCTATTTTTTTCATACTTTGTTATCTCCCAGTTTAACTGTTAAATGTTTTTTATGCCCACCTTATAATGTCAGATAAAGGCTTTTGTACTAATTGAGGCTATTGAATACTGTTATAGGTCCCAAGCCAGTTTCTGTGCCTCTTTTCCTCCCTAGTAAAATGTGTTAAATTAAAGGAACCAAATCCACTGTTTATTATTATTGACGCATGTAAATATTTATGTGCATGGTTGTCTAGATGTAACACCCACACTATGGGGCCATTAGGACTGTGCTGTATACTTTGGCTAGCGTTAGGGTTTAACACTATTGAGAACTTTGAGTGCTGTTTTCCACTACTCAGATTTACTCTCTCTTTAAAGATAACTAGAAAGATTTTCAGAGGAACTCTTATGTTTGGAGAATCTGTAGGGGTTTAGTAGGAGAGTGGGATAAAAAGTCATTATGGCTGAAATCGGACTATGCAGATTTTTTCTTCTTCTTCAAGAGTGTTGCCTGCTCACATCTAAACTCTCGCCATTACCATTTCTTGAATATATTTAAATATTTAGCCCATGTGCAATTCTTCAGAATCGTGAGGGAGAATGCACACCATCCCTCCTAGTGAAACAACCCCTAGTGTGACCATCATAGTTGACAGCTAAAATAATAGGAAAGCTACTGAGGAGAGTAAAGCAGTACTTTTAAGTCTGAAATCTCAGTTGGCAAAGAAGTCTTGCTGATAAACCATGCACAATTTAGAAGCTGTATGATGAGAGTTAGAAGGAAGTCAGAAAAACTCCCAAGACAGACAGTTCAAAGGACAAAAAGGTTGTTGGGCACAATTTTCCCTCTTTTATTTCATACAGTTTTCTGCTATCTAAAATTGTGATTTATGCAGTATTTTAATATTTTGCTTATTCTTTCCCCTTGGGTGCTCTCTGGGCAGTGATAAAAAAGCGACGCTGAAAGAGCACCATTAATTTGCTCTGATGACTGGCCAGATAAGGGTAGATAATGGGAAAGATAAGCGGAAAAGATATACCATCAGAAACCCGATTATTACCATTAAAATTCCAGCCCAGCAATCTGCAGAAGCCTGATAATTCCTTCTCCGTTTCCACCACTTTGGATGATAAGGCAAAAAATAGTCACTCAGGGCTCCTTGATTAGACTGCCTGGATTTCGTGATAATACAGTGATAAATTATGTATTTTGCCCCATGTTTTGTCCAAACATTCAGATTTCTCTCTCTTTTTTTTCAAGTCTATATTTTTTCCCTCCCTAAAAAAAATAAAAAAATAAAATAAAAAGCCTTCTCTTGTAAGCTTTTATTGTAATCCTACTTTGATAAAAAGCAGTGATAGGAGAGGTGGTGTTTTGTGTGGGGGGACCCCATATCAATGTTATCAACCCATCTCACTGCACCAGCTGCTAGCTGTTGTTGTTTTTTTGCCTTATCATCTCCTGCCAATATGCCAATAAATTGTCCAGATTGTTCTCCATTTTGTGGCTGCAATGCAAAATTTATGACAGAAATGATTTTTTTTTAGAGCAAGTGCATTTCTTTATATTAGCAGGGATGGCTATGTAGTTTCGTTATTGTTATTTCTTGTTGCAATAGTCTGGGATCTGATATTTTATGAACAGTATTATTCCAATTTCATTCACAAATACTGAAGCCTGGGGAGGAGAAAATGAGTTGATTATTTAGTCTGATTATTTATTTTGAGAATAAAACATTGCCAAACTAATTGCTTAAAGAAAAAAGGAAGCTTGTAAAAATATTGTAATTGAAAAGAGATCAAGAAATTTATTTTGAAAAGATTATCAGAAGAGATCCAAATTGAACTTTTGATTGTTTTGTAATATTTATAAAAATGTACTGTATTTTTAGGTTAAAATTAGACGGGCAAATTATTTTCAAATTATGCTTAAAGAGAACCTGGAAATTAAGTATATTTCATAAATATTTTTAAAGCTTATTCATCTTAGGACAAATATGTTTCTAAAACTTTCTGTTCCAAGCTTTGATAAAGTTTCTATTAATATATGATATTTAATTTTTTTTTGCCTATCAGTCTTTTGAGTTCATGCACTTTCATACTTATTCATAATGAACTAGAAGAAAGCTATTGTGTTCAGAAGTTTTCTCCTAAATACAGTAATAGTTTAAAATCACAATAAACTTAGCTTATTTAACATAAGAGTAGGAAAATACATACAGTAGTCCTTATTAATATTTTTACTCACGTACCTTTTTTTAGGCATAAAACTATTTCTGTCCATAGAATTTTGTTTATGTCAAATCGTTCTGCGGAAGAGCTGTATTTTAGAATCAGTTGTATTCAATATTGTCAGTAACATCATTAGTGGATACAGTTAATTCATATGGAAAAATAGAGTAGAAAATATTTCTTTATTTTGGAAGCTCAAGTATGGCAGGTTACTAAGACTACCTTTCACCTGCCATTAACTCTTACAAGTGTTAAAAGCTGAACAATTGGTTAGTGTTTATTTAGTAACAATATTATTTTGACCAAATTGATAAGTAGGATTTTATGGCTACAAAGTTGTGTTGCCTACCGTGTTGCCATTTTGGTTTTACTGTATGTTCTTACATTCTAGTGGATATGTACGTATGTATGCATGTATTGTATCTATGTATGTCTTACATAGATAGCTTAGATTGGTACTATGTACACCAAAGAAATAAAACAATATTTTATATTTATAGCATCTGCAATAGAAGATCTCTTTGATCTAATATTATTAAGTTAATTATAGCAACTTTTCAGAAGTTCCAGAGTTCAGTTAATGAATATTTTGGGAATATCCAGGTGGATATTGACTAGAAAAAGGCAATATCCACAAATATTTTCTGTTTTAAGTCTATTAAAAAAAGTTCTTGGAATAGAATGCATCTATTTAGATGCATGTGTTAAAGTTCATTATCCCTATGAACATATTTAAATTTAAAAGTGGAGAACTTTGGAGGATAATCTTCAAGAAGTAAAGCCATTTTAATCAGTTAATTAAGTGTATACTCTCCTTTAAATTAGATTGTATAATATTTAAAGCAACGAAGTTGGAATATTCTCTGTAAGCAAAGCAGACCAGTAACAGACCAACATCCCACGTTGCTTGGATATGAACTATGCATGATTTTGTTTGCCTTGGGGAATCAAATATTAATTTTGTGAAAGTAAGTAATCTTTTTCACTGTGAATTACATAGAGGAGTTTAGTTTAGGAAATGCATTTTATAAATATGAGAAATATAGTTCATATAATAATCTATTTACAATTGTGCTAATTCATATTACCATTAGAAGTAGCGCCACATAAATAGATTCTTACAGGTCTCAAGCTAATGAAATGAAAATGATTTATTTATAGTGCCAATTATTTTACCTTTAAATATGAATTGCAACAATAAACATTACAGTTAGAATGCCAATAATAAAATGTGTATGAACTAACATTTTAAAGAACTAATACCTGAACAGTTGATTAGAAATACATTCTAGCAAAGTATATTACATATAAAGCAGTAAAAATGTAGAATAGTACCACAATGTCCCCCATCTTATGCCCAATGTACTAAATGGAAATTTAAAGTTTTTTTCCCCACTTTACAAATATTTTCAGATGCAGTGGGTTTTCCAAACTCTGACTTAAGTAACTTTCCTTTTCATACTGGAAGAACCTACTGTAAGTAGTAGTTACATTGAAATCAGTTCTGATATGTACATATATTAACAAATATAGAATAGGTAATTTAGAACAATGCTTAAGTTACAATACAACTAGTACACTAGAACCATATAATACTTTTCCACCAAGAATTAATAAATCTAGCATTTTTATTGGATAATAATCATTTGGGGAATTCATTTATGTAAGTTACATGGAGATTTTATTTTTGTCTATAGCTTATTGTGAACTCTAGTCAGATTTGTACCAAGAATTAATAAATCTAGCATTTTTATTGGATAATAATCATTTGGGGAATTCATTTATGTAAGTTACATGGAGATTTTATTTTTGTCTATAGCTTATTGTGAACTCTAGTCAGATTTGTATGAGAAACTAGCTATGTCTTCCTGGAGAGTTGGCAATGCATTTTAAGCAAATAATTAAGCACAATGATTTCCTTCCTTCCTTCCTTCCTTCCTTCCTTCCTTCCTTCCTTCCTTCCTTCCTTCCTTCCTTCCTTCCTCAGAAAAAGAATGAATTGGATCATATAGATCTATTTTAAAGTTGAAATGTATTTTTCCTTACGGTTCTAAAGAGAGATGCAATTAAATGAAGGTATTTGAATGTGAAGGTGCATGGAACAGAGACGCGTTCTCTTTAAGGGTATTAGCATAAATCTGGCACATTTGTTTATTATGTTTCAAAATCAGTCACTGGTATCTCTGCCACAGGTAACAATTGACTTTTCAGGCTTCAAGTTAATAGCCTTGTCTCTTGCTTGTAAGGATCAATATTAGTATTAATTAATCACCATTATCAATCCTAGGATCTGGTTCTATTTGTTGTTACATCAGCAAATATCAATATAGAAAGTAGACTCTCTGATCGTCATGGCAACTTCATCTCTTGGGTCAAAGAAAGTTTATCTTATCTGTTCATGGAGAGTGGCAAACTGTTTAGGGATCTAGTTTGAACTCTAAGAACATTGATTTAGTTTTTGTTTGTGAATTGATGCTGAATTTCAATCACAAGGGATAGGAAAGATTTAAATATTAACGCCTAGAGGTATGTCCAAGAAGGTGTTATGCTATTACTTGTCAGATTGTCTTTCTGAGATGACACAAAGAGAGGGAATGAGAGGTGTGTCATTTGGATTATTTCAAGCTCAGTAATTTGTACATTTAGCAAACATGTCTAGAATGAAAGTGAGTTAATTTTCTTGCTTGTATAGGATAATATATTTTATCTTCAAAGGCCTGAGAGATTGGTATTGGTTGTGAAGCAAAAATCAGTACAGGCTGCTTTTGTTCAATGGAATGATGTATTTCACTGCTTGGTAGAAGTCCTTTATTTTTTTAAAAAAAGAAAATAACTACATTATTTCTGCTTACATCTCTCTAATAATGACTCCCAAGGAAGAACCAGAGATCTAAATAATTTGTTAGATGCATTTTTGGAAATTGCTTGAACTGATAAATATGATTTCCTGAGCCTGTAAAATGAAGTATGAATTCCAGTTTGCTGCTATTCACCATAATAAAATATTGATGTATAGCTCTGTTGAAAATCTCTCAAGAGTATTTGGTTCTGTGCCACTCTTTCTTGAAATATTGACATACAAACACGTTACTGTTGAAATTCAGAACTCAACATAGAGGAAATTCAAAACCTCATCCAATGTTAATATGGACAATATTTTCAAACACATTATTGGGAATAATTGCCATGCTCAACTAGTAGTATGGCCTGATATTTATAATATTTTTAAAAAACTACAACATACTTTATTATGGCCATTGGTGTATCAATAATATAATTAAGAAACTTTAATTCTAGATTGTAATTGAGTAATACAGTTCACCTATTTACCTATCATCATTAATGCATAATAAAGCATCTCAACTCCAAATCCATACTTTTAGGGACTACTGTATGTATATTAAATAAAATATCCATGTAAGCATGCAATGCACAACATATTTTTAGTGCCAAATGTGTCTGATCTTGGAATTGACATCTCTTTATTGATTACTTGGTGTGATCAAATGTCCTCAAAAGCTATTGCCATTGTGACATGATAATAGATCTGTATGGCTGTCACTAATGTTTTCTCACTTTACAGTGATTAAGTCATGTTAAAAAGAAACATGATGTGCAATATAAGATTTGAATAATTTGTATGAAATTCCTTGCAGATCTGATTTTAAAAAATCAGCCAATGAAATGTTTTATGTTAAGAAATATAAAATTAACATTAACATCCCTATTTTCCCAAGACCTTTATTACCATGTTTAGTGAGAAGTGAAGAACATACATTGTTTCAGTTCTAAACATTCTCTTCTCTGAATCAGTTGGGAAGTACAAAGCAGTTGCTACGGTTTTTCAAAATTACGCAAATATATCATTTGTTTCTAATTTTCTTTTCCTTCTACTTTGCAGTATACAGAATATTTCTGAGATAATATGTTTTTCTGAGGGTCAGAAAGATAGAATTTTAATGATAATTGACTTTGGAAAAATACTTAAGTGTAAACTTTGGAAATCATTGGGAAAAAGTTGTGTTATAACAATTGGGAGTTGCTGGAATACCATATGGTTTTCATTGTTCAGACTTGGCATAATGGAATCCATTAAGGAGAAGAAACATGTTGGGCTGAAAATACTTAGAAGTAGGGAGGACAACAGCTTATTAATTGACTACTGCAATCAAAGTACTGGATTTTTAAAAATCTTTGCATCCATTGATGGGTTGTAAGATATTCTGAATTGCACAAGTGTTTGGCAACATGGACTTTTAAAAATTGTTGTTGATATCTAGAGTAAATTCATTGATAAGAATGGTATTCTGAGTTTTGGAGGCTATGACATTGGTTCTTCTAAGCTGGTATTTGCATTTTATATAGAAGAAAGGAAAAAGATGATGTAAATATTCTATTGAACTGAATTCCTTATTATTTCTTCTTCTTATAGCTTCCCTCTGCAACAACTGTTTCAAAATAATTTGTCATATTTTTTCTTCCTAATTAAAGTTTTGTTTTCTGAATGTTGCATTCACTCTTTTTGAAATACATTGTTTAGTAACTTATATATCTGATATTATTAGTATTGCTTGCTTTTCTTATGTTTTTGTTTACAAACATAGATTAATTATAATCAAGATGCAGTTACATAAATTCAATGTACATACTACTTTTGACAAGCGATTCTATTTCTAAAACATATAAAAGGGGTATTATAAATAATAGTTTTTGAAGTACCATTATCATGTACAAATTGTTTTCACTGTTATATTTTGCTTCAGTGTGGCTATCTCTGGTTTTGTATTACTATTACATATAATGTCTGCAATACTTTTTAAAAACTGTCTTAGAACCATTAACTCAATTAAAGGATTTAATTCTGGAAAGTTTAAAAAGATTTTTTTTTACACAATGTGCACCTAAAATGGATCCATAGTGTTGGAAAGATTTTTATGTGTGAATCTATTTATATTTTAAGCAGTTACTTTTTACTTGCATTATGATTTTCTTCATAATTTTTTTGCTTTTATTATGGGTAGAAAAACATTCCGGCACTTCAAATTAAAAACAGTAATTATGTTTATTTAGAAATAAAATCCTGAACAAAATACTTGTACGCATGATTATTCAAATGTAAGGGTAATGGAGAAAAATTGAATTATAACTTGACAGTTAAGTCCTATGAATCCTTAATAGTCTGCTCCATTGTCCCCCAGTTCCTATGCCTAGTATGTGATAGTTTAAAATTGATTTTAAACTAGGAATATAACTTCCTACTTCATAAAGAGCAAACATTAAGGTACATTCCTATATCCATTTTCAGAAATATAAGGAAGTCACTGTGACTTATTAATGACATTTATAGTTTTATGCTGCTGATTATAGTTGAATCAAAAATGAAACACTCATGTTAACAATTTGTTCCATTCCGTATATAATATATACATGAACAAGAATTAATAATGAGAATGTGTTACATATCTCTGATTTTAAATATACTCACCAACCTTTAAAACCGATTTCTCTATTTTATATGGACAACGCGTACATCACCATGCATAATGAATTAGAGGCTTCCTTTGAATTGTGACTTGAAAAGTAGTCATGAGAGTTCAATTCAAATTTGAATGCTTTATTTACAATTTAGTGTAGTTTAGACTAATTTAGTATCATTTGAAAGAGAGAGAGCTTCTAAAATATAATGTCTAAGTCCTTAAATAGTGGGCATCACAGACAAACAAATGCATATTTTGCCATCAGGTTCTTTTAAGCTTCTGAAGCCAGGCCTACAACTGGGTCAGATGATAAGATGAGCATAACAGCTAAAACGAAGAGCACCTCTGATAAAAACTGATTGATTGATGTCTGGCTTCCTCACCATTGCAAGCAGTTGACAGTTAGTTTGGGATCAGATGATTTGGCTTTTGCGATAGATGAAGGGGTCTGTTAGGTAAGTCTGAAGGACATACAGGACATTTCTGTGTTAGTCAGAAAATACTGGATTCCCACAAGAATGGGGCACTGGGTTGCATATTTTTTAGTTTATGTCTTAACTTTCATGTTCAGTTAAATGTGTGACAAACCTAAAATTAATATCCATTCTAAAATTAAGACAAATGAGAGATTGTAAGATCAATATTTATGAAGATACAAGATAAATTCAAATGTATGCCAGAAGAGTGGTGTTTTAGGAGGGACACAGCTTTGGACAGAGTCATTGGTGAACAGCTAAGCAGTTATATAGGAGAAAATTATTTCATGCAAATAATATTTGCCCATTAATGTTACAAATATACAGTAAGTACTTAAATGGATATTATCTCAGAGGGACCACTTACTATAATAACATTAACAGAGATTACATTTAAGTTGACAGTTTTCTTTCAAACACATGGACATTTAATATTTAGGGACAGCAAACAGACAACTGAAAGATTATGCTGTTCATCAAACAAGGTTTTCAAATCAAACCACATTTTTTTTTTGGCAGAACTGCTTTAGAATTGGAATGCAGAACAGCTTGAATTTGAATTTAGATTTTGGACAGTTTTGTGTTTGTTGGAAATACATTATGATATATCTCTTTACTCTGAGATTCAGGGGTCAGATCTCTAAAGAACAGTTATATTTCTTCTAATCTGTTAGTTTAATATCAGTAGTTGATTTTTTAAAAGGATTTGTGTAGCTGATTATACTGAATATAATCAGAAACAGCAGTAGTTATTTTGTCTGTTGCTAATAATTGTAAGCCATACAGGTGAAATGTGGCCATTTCAAATATGATTTGCTGTATGTACCTCACAGTGCGTGAATTACAAGGCACACTGTTTTCACATAAGAATCTAGGAAAAGTATACTTATAAATTACTTTTCTTTTCTAATGATATGTGCCTTGACATCATTAAAAATTAAAAATCAGTATCTGTAAGTTCAGAATACAAGAGGACTTTAAGTAAGATCTCTTTTTTTAAAATAAAGGGTTTTTTTTAAACCAAGAAAGATGTTGGTTCATTATTACTAATAGTGTGAATAATCAATTTATCATTTCCATATCTATCTTTGTAAAACTTGGTTATACTTTTATTATAACACTAAAATTGCCAGGAGCAATTCACACATTTTTGGAAAGTTAATAATATGTGACAAAGGTTGCATTTTTATTTAACACATTATACACTTCAGTTTACAATTCACAAACAGTGCAATTTTTATGTAACTCTGCTGGAATGTCTCATGAGATTTATTCCCAGGTGTATGGGATTACAGGCTAAAGTCATTTTTAAAGTGCTCCCCTTACAATTAGTGCTTGTGTAATAATTGTATATGATTCTTTTATAATTACCCATTCAGTACATTTTCTCATCTCCTCTTTGCTGAACTTATAAAAAATATGTAGCCAAGTAGTTTGATGTCTTACTTGATTTGCTTTGGAGTGTTCTACCTTTTATTAAGTAATTGAGATCCAGCTAATTATACCCAGAATAAGGACTAATTAATCAAAGAAAGATGAAAATAATAATATTAATTTAGTCAAAATGATCAAGACCAGCTATGTTACAAATATATAAATGGAAAGTAACAATCAGCTGCTTAAATTAACTAGACTCTGTAATTTTATGATTAGTCCTGCAGTGTAGAGAATTTCATTCTAGTGCGACTTGAGGATATTTTGATGGAAATGGTCCTGAAATTCTCTATTATTCTTTGACCTCAGAAAATATTGCTGGTAAAGAAAAAGGAAGATTGAATTTAGGTTTGAAAAACATATTTAAAATTACATTTGCCACATGTATAGTATCCGTATACAAATCTTGTTTTGTTTGGAAAATGTTGCTTTTCCAGTTATAACCAGTTATTGCTTGATTGTTTCTAGAAGTTATAAGGTCAAAAAAGGAGAAAAAACCTATATTAAATATGGCTCCCAACTTTTTCTCTTTAATAAAATTGTTTTATATGCTATTGGTTTAATTTCGCATCAGCATATTGAAACTTTTTGTGGTGTGTTCTTAAGCAAATTTATTCACAGTTAATTTTTTGTTAAGTCCACTAAGATAGACGTCGTGGCAAATAATTAAAATTTCACGTTTCTTTCTTACATTTGGCTAACATTAATTTATTATCACCACATTTTAATGTGAAAAAATAACAATGTTTTGTCTAGAAAATTAAATTTTCCACAAAAAATTATTACGGTCTTAAAGCATATTCACATTTATTTTTAAAAACTTAGCTGTATCCTGGAGGCTGCCAGAATACTTTCTAATCTCTTTTGCTCTAGAATTAACTATAGCAGCTTTTTTCACTATGGAATTTAAAAAAAAAATGGTTTAAAAAAAGTTTTAAAAATAAAAAGTTTTTTAAAATAAGCTTTTTTGAGTCTCCTATCCAGTCCCAATGGATACAAAACTCTTCGACATTTAAAATATCCACGTTTAATTCTATGGCAGCAATTGTATTAAAATATACACCTTCCTTTCACATTTAATGGACTTACAACTCAGTAAATGTTGATATCAGAGATATCTAGCTTTTATGAGCTGATGCACATATTTGAAATGTTAGGAACACATTAAAAAAAAGTTACAGCCATTACGGTAACTAATAATAAAATATCAATGTATCAGAAGGCCAAGGGATACAATTATTTCTTAGCCTGTCAATCCTTCCATGATGATGTCTACCAATCCAGCTTGCTTTTGTCTTGTTTCAGGTTAGGGGGTACTTTCAAACAAACCAGTGGACAATTGAGCAAGGAGTCTGGTGAGGGTCTCTGGACGAATTGCTTTAGGTATATTGGCATCATGTTGTAGCCTGAGATACTTACCATAAGTTTAAGTAACATAAGTTATTCATTTAATGCTAGATTATAATACCAGAATAAATTAAAAAGAAACAAAATGGGAAAAATGCTATTAATAAAATATTTTCATGGGAAGTGGGAATCACTGCTACTCTAGAACACAAGTTCAGAAATAGATTTGATGATAATGCTTTAATTGCTGGGGGTGATTGCTTCACATTATTAAATGTAAGTCGTGAATATCAACCTTGCAGAACTCCACTTATTTTACAGCTGATGGGAAGTACTTCTACACACTCTTTGTCAATTATTGAATAAAGGATTATGCAGGTAGTTCTCAGTTTAAGAACAAGTTTCGTTTCCAAGATCTGTCCTTAAGTGAATTTGTATGTAAGCTGGAACATACATACATACCAGTAATATTCAGCTAACGAACCTCCGACAACAAGTTTGCTTTTTTTCCTAAAATATCTATGGAAGTATTTCATTGAAGATTAGAAAATCTTATCTTGAGATCATAAATAAATGCATGTGACTTTCTTCAGAGATAATCCTGCAGTCCCAACACCTGTTTTGCCCACTAAAGGTATGCATTTTTGTTTGTTCATATTTCAGTGTCAGACTAATTTAGACCCCGTTTTTCGAAAAGAGGTTTATCAGTCCTTGTTGGCTGATGTAAATTTTATATTCTGAGCTGGTTGCTGTTCCAGAAACCTTATATTTCATACACATCAAATGTGTATGATGTTTAAAATCTTGTCATTTAAAAGAAAATCCAGACAGATTTTTCTTTTTTAAAAAATAGCCTGAAAAGCGAATGTATTATTGCAATATTGTTATTTCCCTTTTTTTGGGAAATTTATATCTTTAAATTATTTCCAGTATTATCTTGTTGATATTGGTTTAGAATGTATATTGCTATTAAAACCAATAGTAAGGGAAAAAAGAAGTGTACATGCAATGCATCAAAGAACATTTACATTTTTTAAAGCCATAAAAATCTTTTTGCCAGTAGGAGTGAAATAAAACATGAGTGTAAATGAAGCCTATTGATTTCCAATAAATTAACTTTTAAAAGAGGTAGTCATGAAGATGTGATAGGATTGGCACAAGGATCAAAAATATAATAGAGCAAGTGATGATGCCTTCTTTCAGCTTCTCAGTCGTCAATGAAATTTGGAGTTAAGAAAAATATGTGCTGTTTAACCAATGAATCATATTTCAATTTTTGGGAAAGGGAATGTGAAGTGGTCCCAGAATCATATTATGACAAAGCTATAAAGATCGTGATGAAAACAGAAGACCTGCCATAGCTAATGTTCTCAGTCTAAGAGGAGAAGAGAAATAACATTACCAGATCATGCAGTAATGAAAAATTATAGAGATGTTTCTAGTGTTCTTGGAAATATATCTAATATCCATCAATTAGTTACGTGCTGATCCCTCACATGGAAACAAGAAGTCAAAGGAGAAGGACACACCTCCAACCCTTACGTTTGTATCAATCATAACTTGGGAGCAACATGGTGCTCACATGTAACACCTCTTCTACGCGAGCTGCACTGGCTTCCGGTGGCCTTCCGAGTGCGCTTCAAGGTGTTGGTTCTTACCTTTAAAGTGCTCCATGGCTTAGGACCTGAGTACTTACGAGACCACCTGCTGCAACCGATCACCTCCCACCAACCAATACGCTCTCACAGAGTAGGCCTACTCATAGTACCATCATTAAAACAATGTCGTCTAGTAGTTCCAAGGGAGAGAGCCTTCTCTGTGGGGGCACCTACTCTTTGGAACAAAATACCCCCTGGAATACGAATAATCCCAGATCTTCGCACTTTCCGACGTGTCCTGAAGACCTTTCTGTTTCAACAAGCAGGGCTAGCATAAACATCTAAATTCTATGCCAAGGTCTTAGCAGATACACCAAGTTGACTCAATTTATTATTTACTGTTTATTAAAAAAAATTATTATATGTATATGAAATCTTAATCTGTTCACCGCCCTGAGTCCTTCGGGAGAAGGGCGGTATAGAAATTCAATAAATAAATAAATAAACAAACAAATAAATAAATAAATAAATAAATAAATAAATAAATAAATAACTTGCTAATCTATGGCATAGCACTCCATTGGTTCATTCTCAATGACATTGTCATGAATGGCCCCACTAATTTCAGTACTAAGGCAGCACTCCAAGCAGATGGTTGACTACTGTTCTCAATCATTATTCTTAAAATGCAACACACTGTTGAGATGGGCAGCCATACAAAATGAATTACAAGAAGAATATAGTACGTAGGGCAAAATCCTCATAGATTGTAACCTGCACAAAACATTCCTATGAAGAAGTGCTCAAGACTATTCTGGGAGAAGATAACTTTTTCTGTGCAGTAGACAGAATGAAGTGTCAAGTTATATAAGAAAGAGAGCTAAAGAAACATTGACAGCAGAACTTTCACATAGCTCATTGTAAGACATGGTTTAGGAAGCCAAAGATGAGGAAGAACATTTGCAAATTATAAAAAATATGCTATCAAACAAAATAAGACAAAAATTTCTGGAGCCTATATATGTCACAGTTACCACAAAGTAAGTACCATTTAGCCATAGTTAACAGGTACCAGCAAATCATGAGCCATTCATTCTGTCTATATTACCAACTCCAAATTGTATAGTCTACTAGAAATACAGGAGGAATCATAGCTAAGTCAAATAATGTATTACATGCATACAATGTAGCTTGAAATTCTGAGATTTATTTATTTATTTATTTATTTATTTATTTATTTATTTATTTATTTATTTATTTATTTATTGGTTTGATTTATATGCCGCCTTTCTCCGGAGACTCAGGGCGGCTTACAATGCATTAAGCAATAGTCTTCATACTGTTGTATATACCTGCTTAGTAGGGCTTTCGGCCCCCCCAAGTGGTGTTCTTTTTTATACAAAGTCAGCTTATTGCCCCCACAATCCGGGTCCTCATTTTACCTACCTCAAAAGGATGGAAGGCTTGACCTTGAGCCTGGTGAGATTTGAACTTGCAGTAATTGCAGGCAGCTGGTGCTACTTAATAGCACTTTAGTCTGCTGCGCCACCAAGGCTCTTGGTAATTGTAATTGTATGCTAGGAAAAATAGGAACATCTTACAAATTCTATACAATGTACTCTCAATAGCTCAGTATCTCAAGGCTCTCAGCAACTTCC
Organism: Arizona elegans; assembly: GCA_022577455.1. Classification (NCBI taxonomy): domain Eukaryota; kingdom Metazoa; phylum Chordata; class Lepidosauria; order Squamata; family Colubridae; genus Arizona; species Arizona elegans. The sequence goes on along the minus strand of JAKOOJ010000002.1, from coordinate 13,530,700 downwards.
AAACTCAAAAGCATGCCCATTTTGCCTGGCTCATTGTACCAGTATCCTTGTTACCCCTCCACCTTTCCCCCCACGTTCTTATCTCTTTTTTCATTTATCCCATTGGCATTACCATATATTCTGGAAATAACATTCTTTTTTAATGCTTTTCCAAAAGGCAAGTGGACTTTCTTGGTTTTCTTCTTTGAAAACATTTCGCTTCTCATTCAAGAAGTTCTTGGATGAGAAGCGAAATATTTTCAAGGAAAAAAACCAAGAAATCCAGTTGCCTTTTGGAAAAGCATCTTTGGGACAACCATGACCTGGATGATTGAGAATATCCATAGACATTCTTTTTTATTGCTGTATTTGTGTGATGTGCCTCCAATAAAAATGATTACAAATAATAAAAATTAAAGTAAGATGAAAGTACTTAAAAATCAAATAGTTTTATGCAAAATATAATGCCCAGTTAGCATAATATAATAGTATACAGAAAATAGCAAGATGCATTAAAATGTACAAAATACTATTTAAAAAAACTATTCGAAAGAGTACCTTCATATCATGAAAGAATAGTTCTATCCTTGATCATTCTAAGGGTGTAAACATGTATAGGAGTTGACCAGATTGAGCCCGAGGAAGGGGTGTCAAACATGTCATCAGCCTCAAGTCCTTTCGCTCCACAAGAGATCTAAGTCCAGTCCACCTTGAATTCAGTTTATGTTTCTATGCAATGCCAGCTACTTGGTTGTGCTGTTTGATGTATGCCTGTTCCTGTCCCTATATGTTGGACTGTCTCTGAGGCCCCTCTACAATTTGCATCTTGGGTTCTGTCTAGTCAGGTCCTGCTTCTCTGGATTTGATTCTTAGCACTTGTTCCTATGCTGCTCTGATGTATGTGTGTATTGTGTTTGTGCGTGCATGCAGGTGATGAACTGCAATGCAGTAATCATTCTTTGTAGTAAATAGGCATTTTATTACTGGCTGTATTCATCATGGCAACCATTTCGTAAAATAACCATATAATACTCTCAAAATTCCAAGCATCTTCTTGGTTCCAAAAGGTCATATTATACAAATGGGGCACAGGGGAAATGTACGAAATAGTCTCAGTGGTTCCGCATAGTAGCATAATATTCTCCCATCCCTTCTGATTTCTATAGTGTTCGTTCTTTGAAGCTCCAGTTCAAACACGGAATAGGCTAAAGGTGCCATTGCTGTTTGTTGTGGTCCCCAACCGTGATGCTATTTGCCTAGAGGGGCAAGAAGTGTTAATGATGTACTTAAGTGTGGTTAGAAATGTTTTGAATAAAAATCTTTGCGTATAAAGTGCTCTTTCTTGTTTTTCCCTCGTTAACAGAGTGTTCCTTTGTAAGCTTGCAATATGCACAATCAGAAATGTAATTTGATCCTGCCTGCCTGACAGTAGAGTCTTCTGTGCGAGGTTTACACAATTTACGTGCCAATAGCAATCATATTTCTCATTTCAGGACTTGGTGGAAATAACATTATAGATGGACAGTAATGGTTAATTAAAGAGATAATGGGGGTCCACTTCAATGTGCATTGAGTTAACTCAGGCCCCCCTGGCCTGGCTTTGATATGAAATACATACCTTTGGAATGTGTGTATTCAATTAAATATTTTACTTCCTAACTAAGTAGGTTAATACCCACATACAGTACTGGGGTAGGTAGAAGTTACTTATGTACCTATCTGTGCTTTTATATCACACTCCCAATACCAAATTCACATAGGATTGACCAGAGAAAATAGGATTTAATTTCTTTAAACCTCACCAATCAAGGACTGCTCTTGGTATAGCAATTATTTTCCTTTTTTAAATCCCTCATTCTTACAAGATAACTTCCAGTATTGTCCCTTAGCAAGTGGCCAAAATTGTGGAAACCTTTTGGGAAAAGTGTATTTTCTAAAACTAGCTAATAACACCTTTTTTTTTCTGAGTAGTACCATAAAATTATATATCAATGGAAAGATAATTTAATCAAGAATGTAATGCAATAACTTTTATAAAGGATTTGCTATTAGAATAGCAGTTACAGTATAAAGAAGAAAAGTAAAACACCTAGAAAAAATGAGATATACAAAAATTATCACCATAGAAAAAATGAGATATATAAAAATGATCACATCAATTAATATTTAGTTGGGTAACCGTTAGCATGAATTACGGCCTTACAACGTCTTCCCATGGAGTGAACCAAGTCTTTTAGTTCTGCAGCTGTTATAATGTGAAACCAAGATTGAATGATTGCTTCTATTAACCGGGTTTTATTGCTGGTTCGCTTCTGACTAACAAGTTTCTTTAGTCGGATCCATAGATTTTCAATTGGGTTAAGGTCTGGGCTCTTCCCAGGCCATTCCAGCAGTGGAATATGATTATCTTGAAACTCCAATTCATGTTATTAGCCATCAAACCTCAAAAATACACTTTTCCCAAAAGGTTTCCATAATTTTGGCCACTACTGTAGAAGGCTGCCTAGAATATGGCTTCTAGTAGAACTGTTTTGAGAGATTCTATGATCAAACATACATTCTTCTCAAATAGACATCACAATACTGTCATAGCCCAAACTGACCTATTAAGTAGCTGTGCCGATTTTTTTTCCAGGAATCTGATTTTATTTTGCTATGAGAGAAAATGAATGTTTCTGGTTATCAGAATTTTTTTTTTCCAGGAATATGCCTTGGGATTAAATTAGTCCACATCACTGTGATGTTCAGCTCATGAGATAGGAATAGAGGTTAGTTTAATAGGTGTTCAATTGACTGCTTTTAAGATTTTTTTTTTGTACCTTTGATTCAACCTTGATATCTGGTGACTGCCTGGATAAGTCCATGCAGCTCTTGGCAATATATTCTGAAGTGGTTTGCTGTAGCTTTCTTCTTAGGGTTAAGAGAGAGTAACTGGACCAAAGTTATTCAGCAGGGCTTGTGGTAAACACAATTCTAGAACTCACAGTTTCCCAGTTTAGCCTGATATCTTAACTGCTAACCAATTTGGTTTTGGGATTAGTTTATTTTAAATGGTGAGCTTTGTAGTAGAACCGAATGAGAAGACAGGTAAATAATTTGGACCCTTAACCCTAAGATACATCCTCAAACTTCTGTTACCCCAGGTAGAAGATTTTTTAGAAATAAATTTGGGCAATGGCTAGAGACCAGGCTAGAAACCAGGAGACAGTGAGATCTAGTCACATTTTAGGCATAAATCCAGCTGGGTGACCTTGAACAGTCTTTCTCTTAACCTTAGGAACCTTAGGAAGGAGGAAATGACAAACCACTTCTGAAAAACTTTGGCAAGAAAACTGCATGGACTCTTGCAACTGCAAGAACAGATTGAGCTGGGGGAAAAAATCAAGATTTTCTAACAGAAAAAATCTATATAGATCATCGGATAATTTTTATTTAGAGGATAGAAGGAACAAAGGGAAAGGATCAGATATCTGTCTTCTTGTTTTTGGAGAGTTTCTTCATATCAGTACTTAGGCATTTCCAATGAATAAGTGGATCTTAGGCACTACGATGAGCAAAAATAATTATCAGGTGCTTTTCCCAAGGGCAGATTGAGAATAATTTCTATATAGAATAAGGATCATTCCATCTTCTCAGAAGTCATTGCTTATGGCTTCAAAGAATAAACTCTCTCAGCAAGTACATTTATTTTGGGGAGAAAAAAATCCAGTACTAGATGTACAATACTTATAGAAGATAATACTTGTAAAAGTATTTTCAAAAATTAATGTGTTTATTACAATAGTGAGTTATGTGCAATTTAGAACAAGCAGTTAACACATATACTGTAGTTTTGATCAAAATGCATGTTGTGTAGTTTGCGTTAAGTGATTTCATTCATTGAAATGACTCAAATAACAGGTTGAGTTTTCATTTTGATTATACATCCATTTCATGTCTATTTCATATGCTCTTCCAATGGTTAATATTCCCAGCAGTTCCATTATATGATCAGAACGTTGTGAGAAACCATCATAAAGAGACCTAGTTGTCTTTTAACATTTAGATAAAGCAGTGAAATCATTTTTTTCTGCTCCCTTTGCTCCGTTGTGACCTATAGTATACATTAAATATATCTTATTATTTTCTTAGATATTTTCTCCAGTATTTTGCATCATCATCAGGATCACATTCTACAGTAGAACAGAAGTTTATGGATGAAATTGTCTGTGTATGATTAGGTAACCTATTATAATAGCACACTGACTCCTAAATTTCTTGAATGCATCAAGAACTTTAACAGGATACCCTTGCAAAATATTTGCATTTACATTAGCCAGAATCTATTTTTGCTGTCTCTTTCAATTTCTAACTATTTGTAATATGTTAATTTAAAGAACCAAAAGCTTAATTAATTGATCTTAATGAGGTCTAAGAGTCTTCAAGCAGAATAAAGGAAAAGAAAAATGCTTGTGCGTTGTTGATATTTCAGTTCAGGATTATCAAAAGTGAAAACATTGTTTATCTTGATATATGAACTCAGTCTAAGACTTGTATTCACTGTTTATTCCCATCAGCAATATCAATCCTTAAGTATGTCTGGACTAAGCACTCTTGAACTGGGGGGGCTCCTTTCTCTACAACCTTAACATTTTCCATGTTGCTTCAAAGATAACCTTGCCATTGGCAGATAAATTTTGATATTTCATCTCTTTCCTTGTTCTGCCACTGGTCAGTAATAATAATATGGTAGATATATGGAAGGTTTTCTTATATGTAAAGGCCTTTGTAGACTAGAATTATTATTATTACACTCTGGATGGTTATATAATGAGAGAATTAGAAGAAAGTGGAGTTTTGTCAGTAAAATCTATGCCTCAGAAAAATGACTGACTTTAAGATGCCAAAATGCTGATTTTTTTGTTGCAACCCATTAGCAAGACTATTCCTATTCAGTTGTTCTTTGTATGCATTGTTTGCCTGTTTTCTGATCACTAGTTCATTTTGCCTGGGTTTGCATGGCATTCAATAGAGAATGCTGTTTTTAAATGCCTGTCAATAAATACAGTATTTTATCAGGGTTTGTAGCGATCATAGAAGAGGTTGAAAGGGGAATCCAGAGGGTTAAAAGCAAAGTACAGATTCATGAGCAGTGAGTTGTTGTGTCTCTAAATCCCAGACATACTTTATTAGGGCAATCCAGCTGGTTTGTTATTTCTGTCTCCTCATTATCAACACGCTTATGGTATGGTCTCTTCCCCCTCACTTTCAGTGCCAAGAATTTGGCAGAGACACCAGGGAGGAGGTCAGAGACTGACTTGGGAGGAGAGTTGTGAAACAGAAAGTGCAACAGAGAAAATCCAGTGGTTGCAAAACTAAATCAGGTTTGTTTTTATCATGGGTAGGCTACCACAGTATGGTTCCATTGGCAAACAGTAATTACAGCTATGTGTAATTAATTACAGAAAAACTTGATATATTGGAGTCCATTCTCTTGATACTTTATTCTGGTGTTAACTTAAGGCAACTACATGGATGTCTACAGAATTAATAAGGGAGGAAGTTAATGGGAAATGTTACCTTTAATTTCTGCTAACATGTTTTGTCATTTTAAAGGTAGATAATATTTGGAAAAGTGTTAGATAGTGTCATGTTAGAAATTAAATATAAGCAGAATATTTGAATACACTAAATATGAGTGCATGACAGAAAGGAAATGCGGATGCAAACAAACAGACTCAGATTTACAAGAAAGAAACTGATGGGAAATTATTTTTCTCACATCTCCTCAGGTGTCTTTTCAAATAACATTTGAGAAAACATACCCTGAATTTTAGTATTTGCAGCTTGATGTTGACTATTGCATAGCGTTCTTCTTAAACAGGAAACTGCATTTCACATTTCAGTGTCAGTAAAGAGAAGGGTTATGGATATAACCTTTTTTCCCCCAGAAACTGGCAGTCAGTATAATTTAGCAGTGTATGTATTTTCATGTGGTATATGTGTAAACTTTCAGTGTTATGGATTATACTCCCCCTTCCACACACTACAGTCCTTAAATGACAGCTCCCCACTTCGCTTTCATATAATTGTTTTCTTCCTTCTGTCACGTTAGTGGCTAATTACTACTGGGTGCTGTCCAGATCCATTAAAATTAATGGGAATATTGCCATTGAGTCATTAGTTGGCAGTTCTGATTGTGTAACACCTCTTAAATATAACAAGAATTATTCATTAAAGTAAAGACTTTAAATACTGAAGCCTAACTTTTTTGATAAGTTTGTACTGATGATATATTTACATAATCGTTCCAGTATGTATGGTGCTACAGTAGTACTGTATGAGATGAAAATTGTCAATTCCTTACCTTTAAAATGCTGCCTACATTAATGACAGAGAAAATAAAGGGAAGTGAAGGCAGGAATAAGTAGAAAATAAATAAGGAAGCAATCTGCAGAACTTTTAGTTACATGTGCCTTTTCAATTTACAGTGGGTATGAGAATAAGAGAATTCTTTAAAAACCATAACAAAATGGGGTTGATGAGAATTTGACAAGGGATATATTTTAAAACAGTGGTTTATAATGCATATTTGAAGACAGTCTCAGGCCACTGTATCATCAAAAATAATGAGAGGAATTTAAATAATATCCCTTAGAATAAGTACAGAATATTTCCATGTTAATTACATTGAACTAATATATTTTATTTAAGATATACCATAATTGAGCAGCCCTTGGACATGAATTTACTCTGTATAGATCCCTAGTTTGTGCAACAAATTTTTGTTAGAATGTGAAATAGACAGGCCTGTTAATAAGTAGTTAAAGCATGATCTCTACTAAAGTACTTGGAAATGGATATTCCAGGGATACTGAAGAATATCATACGATCTGAATTTGGAAGAGAATCACTTTCTCATTTTCCAGGTTAATGCATATATTGGAATGCATTTATCCTTTTATTTACACTTTTTAAAAATGCTTTTCATCTTAAATGAACATGAATGTGTTTATACACATACATACATTTTTGTAGAAAATAGAAAATCTTTGTGTAGAAAATAATTTATTTTTATTGCAATAAGGCTGACATTGTGGTGTAAAGAAAATAATCTCACACTTAACACCAAAAACTAAAGAACTTATAATTGACTTCAGGAGGAAGAGAGATGTACATTTACCATTGTACATAAATGGTGAGGAGGTGGAAAGGGTGGGCATTTATATCTCGGAGGACCTCTCATGGACTATGAATGCTAATATGCTTGTGAAGAAGGCACAGAAGAGGCTGTACTTCCTGAGAATGCTCAGGAAGATAAATCTATCTTAGCATCTACTTCTGTCCTACTATCACAGCACCATTGAGAGTATCCTGACATACAGCATTCTTGCATGGTATGGGAGCAGCTCAGTAGCAGACAGAAAAGCTCTACAGAGAATCATTAAAACTTCCCAGAATATCATCGGACTCCAGCTACCAGCCCTGGACGACATTTTTGAACCTCGCTGTTTGAGAAAGTTCCATAACATTCTCAGAGACTCTTCCCATTCTGCTTACAATCTTTTTAGACTGTTGCCTTCTGGCAGAAGATACAGATCAATTAAAACTCAGACCACACATTTTCTGAATCGTTTTTATCCCAGAGCTATAATTGCACTCAACAATGAACTAAAGGGCCACCATTAGTGAGCTGTTGGACAGTATTACTTGGTCTGTTGTGTGGATGTTTGGGTGGTTTAGGGGTGGGGAATTGTGGTGGGTGGGAGTGTGTTTGGGGATTGTTATGTTTGTTGGACCTGGTCTTTGGGTGTTAAGTGAACTTCATTGTATGGGCATACTGTGTATATACGTACAATGACAATAACGTTATTATTAATAGAATATATTGTACGTATATATTATAAGAAAAACTTCAGGTGGTATTATAATGTTAACATCAGACAAATAGAAGTGTTATATAATAAAAAAAAGTTGTTTAGCTTTTAATAGAAAATCTCTATGTTCAATGCTCTTCTTTTTCTAAGTAATACCTTGTGTAGTTCATCCAGTGGATTAATGGCATTTTGCTCTGTATTTATCTACTGTGGCCAGTGGCAGTCACAGTAATGCTACGGAGTAGGACAAAGGAAAACAGTGTGTGATAACATCCAAAACCAAGGTATAGTCTACTAAGTGAAGTTAGCCTTTAAAAATAGCTCTGTGCTTTTATTATTTCATTGCTAAAATGAGTTTATTGTAAAGTGTATGCACCTCATGGTGTGAATGGCATGGTGCATAAAGTGTTAACAGCATTAACCTTATTGTTAATTTAGGTAATTAAAATCATTACTTGTTTACCAAAAAATAATATTAAGAAATCAGAATCCTTTTCTAGTTGCATGCTTATATGAACACCATGGATGGGGACAAAATCATGATGTTTTCTTATATATTAGTTCCATTGATTGGTTGATTGATTGTTTGACACAATTTCTGTACCTTATATATATAAAGTAAGTCTAAAATCATGAAAGCACAAAAGTAATTATAAACTGATCTGATAGCTTACCATCACCCCTCCTCCCATTAAGACTGAAACTGGTAAGAATGAATGGTATTCCATTTTATTCAAAATATTAAGTAGGATACATCTTTCCATTAAGGGGCAAGTAATAAATAAAGTAGTCTTTCTGTTTCCTAGGAAGTTGGGAATACATCTTTATGGCTACATATAAAAATGGCAAAATTTACTTGGAACATAGTATTCTGGTTGTAAATGTAACCCAAGTCATGAATTTTAGATAACAATCAGCAATTTCAATTATATCCTGAAACTCATTAGTTTGCCTATATTTTACTGAATTAACTTTTACCTGTTAGCAGATAGCCTGTAGATTACATACCAATTGAAGTTTCTGAACAATTTTCAAATGCAAACCCAAATAAAATACATTTTAAAAAATCTAGCTGTGAATTAATGAGGATGATGAATGATTGTAACTGAACCATTTGGGTCCAGGAACGATCTAATATATCAGCTGAAATTGGGCAAAGGCTCTCCTGGAATCTTCTTTTTGATCTGGGTTAAAGTTGTACTTTAGAAGTAGATATTACCAACATATGTAGAAGTATCTGCATCTGATTTGAAATATCCATATTGTAATAGGGAGTATCTCATGTTTCCTGCATTATTCTCACATGAGTACCTCACATTTCCTACATTATTGAAACACCGTCCTCCACATTTAGGAGGAAGTAGAAGCACTTTAAAAGAGTTCTAACCCTCAGAATCCGTTCAGAACGGATGAAATGCTACCAGTTCAGGCCGGTTCTCCCGAACCGGTAGTAAAAAAATGTTTAAAAAAAGTTCCTACAATCAGCTGAGTGACATGCAATTGTCGGAACTTTTTTTTTTTTTTTACTTTTTAAGCATTTTTTTACTGGTTCTCTGGAACTGGTAGTTAAAAATGTTTTTAAAAGAAAAAAAAAAGTTCCGACGATCGTGCGTCGCTCAGCTGATCGTCAGAACTTTTTAAAAAACCTTTTTAAAGCATTTTTTTTACTGCCGGTTCGGGCGACTAGGTAGTAAAAATGCTTTTAAAAAGTAAAAAAAAAGACTCAGACGATCGCGCAGCACAGCTGTGATTGTCCGAGCCTTTTTTTTTTTTTTTTACTTTTTTAAAGCATTTTTTTTTACTACCTATTCGCCTGAACTGGTAGTTAAAAAATGCTTTAAAAAGGTAAAAAAAAAGGTTTCAAAGATCACAGCTGTGCCGCGTGATCATCGGAACCTTTTTTAAAAAACTTTTTAAAAGCATTTTTTACTACTGGTTCGGGTGAATAGTAAAAAAATGCTTTAAAAAAGTAAAATAAAAGGTTCCGACGATCACGCAGTACAGCTGATTCCCCCCCTCGCTGTTCTATTTACCTTCCCAAGCCTCCTTTTGGTGGGTACTGTGCATGCGTGCACAGTGTGCATTTGGTGCAAATTGCGCATGCACACGCACAGCGCACACTTGGTGCACAGGGCACACTTGGTGCACAGCGCACATGAGTGGTCAGCGAACTGGTAGAAAACCGGTTCAGATTTCATCACTGGTTCAGAAGCTTTATAATGTTAAAGACCACTGAGATCTAATCAGTCCAGAAGGGTTGTACTTTCTTCCCATCTATGAACTGTGGTGGCGCAGTGGTTTGAATGCATTACTGCAGGCTACTTCTGCTGACTTCTGATTGCCAGTAGTTCAAATCTCACCAGGCTCAAGGTTGACTTAGCCTTCCGTCCTTCTGAGGTTGGTAAAATGAGGACCCAGCTTGTTGGGGGACAATATGTTGACTCTGTAAACAGCTTAGAGAGGGCTGTAAAGCACTGTGAAGTGGTATATAAGTGCTATTGCTATCTAACTTGCATTGTAGGTACCTTAGCCTTGGTAACCACCAGATCTGGTATAAATGACCGTACAATTTCTGATCTTGTCAGGCTTCTCCTAACAGATAAATAAGCATAAAAGAGCTCAGAACTTCTGATAAGCAAAATTTATTATAGAAAAGCTATGACACATTATGAAACATTTTCAATGATTGTTGTGTATCACATGTGAGTTCTATTTATAATGAAATCATTGTTCAGATTTTTACATGTCCTGCTCCTTACGATGTAATGCAGACTGCTAGAATAAATTCTCTTTTGGACAAAAAGGGTCAGTTATCATCTGTTTCTTGTCTTGATAACTACCAGATCTGGTATTAAGCTGTTTACCTCTGAAAGTGTGACAGTGTCTCAGACACACTGGGTCATGAAATGAAAATGACAAGAACCATACATGTGGGTGATGAACATGTGTAGCTCAGGGTTGTAATGTTACATTGCAACATTTCTCTGTTTCAACACACAATAATCAATCAACACCTATCATGTTTCCCTCAAAATAAGACCCTGTCTTATATTTTTTTGAATCCTGAAATAAGTGCTTGGCCTTATTGCTATGCACTCAAAAGCCCGATTGGGCTTATTATCAGGGGATGTCTTTTTTGGGGGGAAACAGGGTAGATAAACAAGAGTAATATCCTTAAAAATGTAATAACCCAAAATCAATTACAGTTCAATGATCAGGGGAAAAAAATAAACCTCTTCTATGAGCCATTCCAACACATAATTCTCAAGATTGGTGATCACACAAGAAGCAAGTAACATGAAAATCATGGGTGAAAAACACATCTTACCAGCCAAATAAATAGCCTACCATCAATAAGGCATCAGTAACTTGCAAAACAAGGTTTGCCCATAGGTTCACATCTCACTTTTGCCAAACCTCATACACTGATAAAGTTACCTAGCTTGGTCTCCTTCCCTCCTCAGATTTGGGGAAATCTTGACAATACAGTAGGGTTCAGCTACTCAGTTCCTTTGAAGATCTTCTGCAACCGATTCCTAACCACTTCTTCCAAAACTTTTCCCTAAAAAGACAGTTGGAGATGTGGTTTGTCACATCTAAGGATGGCTTTTTCAGTAGAGGACAAGATACTGTATGTACCTTGACGCTTTCAAGATACATAAAGCAATGGAGGAGGAGAACAAGTGCATAAAGAAATTATTTCATGTTTTGTTCCTAAGTTTAACACTGCTGGTTATAGCTGTTATTTATATACTGTATGTGGTAAACTCGTGACATTTCTGCCCTTTCACAACAGACATCTAACAATAGAACAGCTCCAATTAAGAAGAGGAACATCAGCCTCTGGCATCTTATTCTGTTGTTCCATCTTTCTCTCTCTCTCTCTCTGTTTTTTTGCAAGGAAGAATTCATTTGTTTCTTAATTAAGAAAAACACCAATAGCATGAAAACTCTGCTTATAGTACCTGAATGATAATTAGGTGAAAGGTATAAAACCACACACACACACATACATTCCACCAGCAGCCAAAATGAACTTGAGCTGATAAAAATGAACTAAACTAGCCTTGCATAAATCGAGGCTGAGAGAAGTGTACAGTCATTATGGCTAAGACAATATGCAAACTATCTTCAAAGAAATCAAATTGCTAGAGTGTTTTCATTTGCATGTATTAACTATTAACATAATGAGGAGAAGTGACATTGGACCTGGATTGTGTGTCTGTTTGAATTGATAACTCCGCTGTATCTGCAAATAGGCACCCAAAAATCACACTAGTAGTGAGATCAGTGTTGAACTCTGAAGAGTGTCTTGGAGCCCTGAACAAACCTGATGGAGTGATGAATGCAAACCATCATTTTTGACATCATTTTTATAGCAGAGTCATTAGTTTTGTGTCTTAAAGGTACAGATTTCAGTTTTGAACTTTTTCCTCATAAATTATGATAACTGGCAATGGAAAAAGGCTAGTATTGATTTTAATAACATCTTCATGCTATATTTAGTCAGGTTTTTACATTTAATTTTGAGAGCATGTTAGAAAGTTTGACTTGAAAGACCTGCATTTAGATAGCATCTCTAGTATGGTCTAATTTCATAGTTGTAGGGCAACAGGATTAAATTATTCATAAATAATATGTATAATTGGATGATGAAACATTTAAAATGTTACAGGAGCTTTCAGAAATATGTTTGTACATATATGATAAAAGTCACATTATATATATATATATATATATATATATATATATATATATATATATATATATATGTAGGTCTTTGGTTATTCGGGTCTTCTCCCACGTAAAATTGGAAGTGTCTTGGCGACGTTTCGACGAAGTCTCATTCGTCATCTTCAGGCTGGTGTTCTCGGCTTCGTGCTTCCAGGAGCAACTGGAAGCACGAAGCCGAGAACACCAGCCTGAAGATGACGAATGAGACTTCGTCGAAACGTCGCCAAGACACTTCCAATTTTACGTGGGAGAAGACCCGAATAACCAAAGACCTACATACAAACACCCGCGAAAACCTGAGAAAACAAATATATATATATATATATATATTTGTGTAATATATATAAATATATAAATAAAAATTGCTTGCCAGACAAATCTATCTGTGAAATCTAATAATATGAGAAATGAATGCTTAATGAAGCTTCATTGGAAGTCTGTTCCTTAATTTAAGTACCATAACTTTCCTGTTCTCATCAGTGTTCTGCTGATGAGAAAGCAAGACTTTTGAGAAAATATTTTCAAAAAAAAAAAAAAAAAGATAATTAGATTCATGGGAAGTGATTCCTTGAATATTTATTTTAGGTATTTATTTTAAGACTGATTATGATTTCAGAGGCTACAGTTAGCACCTTGAATTGATCCTTGAAACAAGTGAGTAGCTAATGAAGGTAGAACAGAATTTGCATGCTGTGGGAAATCCTGATAAATACCTTATCATGGCATTATGTAATTTCATCTTTATGTATAATATATTACTATAATTCAATCCACAGATGATTAAAACATGAACAAATGAGACTAGATTTGATTTTTCTATGGGAAAGTGAAGTGGAGAAACAGGGTTTGTAGAAGGTATTCCTGCTTAGTCCTATCATATATAATTCTGAAAGGAATAGCAATTAAAACAACATGCCTCACAAGTCATACACCATAAAAGTTGTACAAACTTTCTGCAGATTAAAAGTTCAATAGCTATAAGTATTATTTGCTTTGATTGTTTCTGCAGTAAGTAATCCCCATGTTGCCTCTTCCACCAGAATCTTCATGCATGAAAACACTGTCAATAAGCAGCTGATCAAGTTTGAGTTTAAGCTCAGCTGAATTCTGCTTCTTGGTTTGGCTAATTAAATGGCTGTTTACAAAATTCTTTTAAAGCATTAACATGATTACAGCTGGTTTTTCGCCTCTTAAATATTACATGAAAATGGCCTCATGATTATTTAAATAATATGGCATATTTTTCTGTGCATACAGGAAAAAATATACCTATTCCTTCTATGTATTTTATTCTTTTAAAGCAGAAGTCTTTGAATATTCCATCTTACTCTCCTCTACATGGTTGATTACATGTAGCTATACAATTAAAAAAAAGAAAAACAGTTATTGTTGGAAAGACATGTGTAAAAGATGAGGTACAATAACATAAATTGTTCTAGAAATGTAGGCCCCGTGACAGCCTGGAGAATAGATAGTGTTAGCATTTTGTGGGAATGTTTTCTGCTGCCTGTTATTTCCATCTGCCTTGGGACACTGACAAAATGGTGGCATCCTTATTAAAAAGCCTGTGTTTAAATTCCATCTGTTATAGTAAGCAGGTCTTCCAGGGGGCAATAAGGATTTCCCCTATGGCTATACCTGATTGCTTTGTGCATCTGTTTGTTAATCTAAAAAGCCAGCACTTATTCCGTACTGTAGAGCTTGAATTCTCTATTCTCCCTGCCCCCATAGTTTGTCAAAGGACTGCAGTCAGGCAGACTTTTGCAAGTTAAAATACTGTAACATCTGAGTAGCTCACTATTACCTACAGTGCAGGGGTGGGTTCTACTTACCTTTACTATTGGTTCGCAACGGGAAGCTTCTGCCTCCTGCTGCTTTTATTACTGGTTCTAAAGAACCGGACAGAACCGGGAGCAACCCACCACTGCTACAGTGACCACAGTGGTAGCTTATATGAGCACTGACTTCCACAGGAATCTTTTAAAAAGAATGAAGTGCGTGCACAGCAGGGGTGAAATGCTCCTGGTTCGGAACAGCTCAGGCGAGTAGGTAGCGATGGCGGGCAGTTCGGAGAACTGGTAGCAAAAATCCCTGCCCTGCCCACCATGCCCAGCTGAGCCACGCGATCATCAGAGGCTTTTTTTCTTTTAAATGCCTCTGATGAGCCAAGCTCTGACAATCCAAACTCTGACGATCCCAGCTGAGTTGCCTGATCGGCAGAGGGTTTTTTAAAAACCTCTGACGATCAGGCAACTCAGGTGGGATCGTCAGAGCCTTTTGAAAGCATTTTTTAAAATGGTTTTACATGTGAAAAATGGTTTTAAAAGTAAAAAAAAAATTGGCCACGCCCACCCAGTCACATTACCCTCACCACCAAGCCACGCCCACAGAACCGGTAGTAACAAATTTTAGATGTGGTACAGGACTGATGCACAGTCCTGTACCACATTTCCTAGGGAGGATGCAAAACTGTGATCAGATAAAATGCTGGAAACCTAGTGACAGTAAAACACAACTTAAATTATTTTGCATTCATTAATATGGCTCAGCCTTGGAATTGAATTTTAAGATTGAGTATATATATTGCAGCAGATAGAATCAGGCCCATTTAGGCCACCAGATCTAAACTCCAACTCAGGGCAGGAATATATTTAGTAGAATTAAAGCCTCCCTGACAGATGGTTGCCTTGCCTCACTTAAACACATCCAGGGAGGGAAAGGTCACCACCTCTTTAAGTAATTAGTTCCACTGTTGAACAACTTCTACTGTTCAAAAGGTTTTTCTAGCATTCAGTCAGAATCAGTCTTCTTACAATTTTAAATTTCTTCTATATCCTGCACTTGGGGATGACAAAGAACATTGTTGTTGTTAGTTGCGAAGTCGTGTCCAACCCATCGTGACCCCATGGACAACATTCCTCCAGGCCTTCCTGTCCTCTACCATCCTCTGGAGTCCATTTAAGCTCATGCCTACTGCTTCAGTGACTCCATCCAGCCACTTCATTCTCTGTTGTCCCGTTCTTCTTTTGCCCTCAATCTTGAGCATTAGGCTCTTCTCCAGTGAGTCCTTCCTTCTCATTAGATGGCCAAAGTATTTGAGTTTCATCTTCAGGATCTGACCTTCTAAAGAGCAGTCAGGGTTGATCTCCTCTAGGACTGACCGGTTGTGATAGCCTTGCAGTCCAAGGGACTTGCAGGAGTCTTCTCCAGCACCATAGTTCAAAGGCCTCAATTCTTTGGCGCTCAGCCTTTCTTATAGTCCAACTTTCACAGCTATACATTGCAACTGGGAAAACCATAGCCTTGACTATACACACTTTTGTTGGCAGGATGATTTCTTTACTTTTTAGTATGCTGTCTAGATTTGCCATAGCTTTCCTCCCCAGGAGCGTCTTTTAATTTCTTAGCTGCAGTCCCCATCTGCGGTGATCTTGAAGCCTAGGAAAATAAAATTTGTCACTACCTCCATTTCTTCCCCATCTATTTGCCAGGAATTGAGAGGGTCAGATGCCATGATCTTAGTTTTCTTAATGTTGAGTTTCAAGCCAACTTTTGCACTCTCCTTCTTCACCCGCATCAAGAGGCACTTTAGAGCTGAAGAAGCTTCTTGGATGAGAAGCGAAACATCTTCAAAGAAAAATCAGAACATCCAGTTGCCTCTTGAAAAAGCACCTTTTGGACAACCATGATCTGGATGACTGAGAATCTCCATAGACATAAACAGTAGGGAGTAACACAACTTCTACTCCCCCAATTAAAATTGAGTTTTTCAGGATTCTTTTCATATTTCCCTCAAACAACTCTTTATAGAATTTAAGTTTCTAGTCCCATAATCATTGTCATTCTGAACTGTTTGTTTGAATGCTTCTTTTAGTTTTTAGTGTCCAGGATTGGATCTGATTACTGAAGATCTCATTACTATAGAAGAAAATGAAAATATTATTTAGAATATGTAAAATTACTTTAGGAGCTGGCACATATGCTTATAAAGTTTGTTTATCACTACTCTTGCTGAGGTTTAGGGGAAAAGCTATTATTTAATGTCAAATATAACCCAGTTACACTTCAGACATATATTCAGACTTTTTTTTTATTATTGTGCTGATGCTAAGAATAAAAATTCATCGTTCATCAATAGAATCGACCCTTCAAAAGCAAAGTAGAACCTGGTTATTTTATAACCTGTGTCATACAAGGATAAAAGAGAAGAACTGCAGTGTTTAGATTGTTTGACTTTTAAAACATCTTAATTTGTTCTTGGAGAATGGCTTAACAAAATGCTATTATTTTAGTGAAACCTCTACTCGCTAGAATTTCATATAAATTTCAATGGTCTTAAATATGTTATTTTAGTTTCATAATACTAACAATAAATGTCATGTAATCTGATAGACTATTGTTTAGACAATAGTGGCCATGATAAAAATGAGGCTCCAAAACTGATTCAGAGAAGAATCTGGAGGTTCCCCTTCATATATGTGCTGGTCGTTCCTAACTCTAGGGGGCGGTGCTCATCTCTGTTTCAAAGCTGAAGAGTCAGCGCTGTCAAGCTGGGACAAGTAACTGGAGCTCACCCCGTTATGTGGCACTAGGGATTCGAACCGCTGAACTGCCGACCTTTCGACAAGCTCAGCGTCTTAGCCATGTATACTGGATGGATTATTCCCTTTCAAATCACTATAATGCTTTCCATTAAAATGTAAAATATTGACGAATTATATCTTACCTGTATACTACTAAAACTCTTGTTATTATGACCTTTAACTGGTGAGTTGGTGCATCATCGGGCAACAACTTTTGAACAAGATGTCTGAAATGGGCACAAGCTGGGACCAACGATTCCCAGAATGAAATTTGGAGAAGTTGTGACTTCTTGCGTGTTATTGGCAGCTTCTGCGCTGCTCAATTGGTGCTATGGTCATGTAATCTTAATTTTCAATATTCTGTGACAGTTTCCTAGCCAGTCTTGCATTCCATGACTTCCTTCCCCACTCAGCAGCACCCATTTACCTGCCTGGCAGAAAACAAAAGGAAGGAAAGGGGGAAGGGAGGGAGAGAGAGAGATTTCTAATGCTCCCTGCCAGATTCTTTCAAGGAAACTAAATGGGGAAGCCAGCAGGAAATTGGAAGTTACTTTTGCTCAGTTTTCCTCTCACAGCTTTTTTGGCTACCTTTGGTCATTCTGTTTCTCAATAAGGAAATATGTCTGAAATGATGACCCAATGGGGCACGGATTGTCTAGTTAATATTAAAACTATCCATGGGACAAATGGGTAATATCACCTGGAATAAGTTTAAAGAACACATTATTGTTTGCTAGTCTGCTGCAGAAAAATAGTTCCATCCATCCATCCCTATCTATCTATCTATCTATCTATCTATCTATCTATCTATCTACCTACCTACCTGCCTACCTGCCTGCCTATGTACCTACCTACCTATTATCTCATATATAGAGAAGTAAGTACACAGAATCCATTCATGCCATCTTGAAAGAAGGTATTCGCCCAATCTTTACCTTTTACATTTGTGTTTTCCCATTCTGAAGGTGACTATATATGTCAAGGTTTTACCTGTTTTCAATTTATTTGTTTCAAGGAATGCATCCAAACCTGGGACATATTATTTCCTTGGGATTGAAATTTGGCAAACTTGTGGCCACTTTAGTGCTGCAAGAATGTCTTGTACATATTAAACAGGACAGGGAGGAGGGCTGAGTCGTGTGAAAACCTTTAATGTAAAAATTAAGAGCATGTCCTCCTTAATCATTGAATGGGATCTCCCATTAAAGTTCATGGCTTTTCGTTTTGGATTTCCAGATTCTTAAGATCATAAAAAGAATGCACAGATGAGCAACAAAGATGGTAAGGTGTATGGAGGCTAAATGATATGATAAGCAATTAAGAGAACTAGGTATATCTAGCCTGATGAAGAAAAGGTTTATGGATGACTTGATATTCGCAATGTGAGGGGCTATCGCAGACAAGAAGGGGTTGATTTATTCTCCAAAGCACCTGAGGATAGGACAAGAAGTAATGGGTGGAAGTTTGTTAAAGAGAGATAAACCCTGAAATTAAGGAGAAATTTGCTGGCAGTGGGAATAAGTAATGAATGGAACAGCTTGCCTCCTGAATTTGGGGGTACTCCATCGCTGGAAGTTTTTTAAAAAAGATTGGCAAACCATATGTCTGGGATAGCGAGGATAAAATCTCCTGCCTTGGGCAGAGGGTTGGATTATAAAACCTCCAAGGTCCCTTCCAGGCCATGATTCTGTGAGTTCTTTCAATTGCTTTTCCTGCCAAGTTATCAAATGGAGATCTTTGCTTGAAATTCTGATATTTATCTAAGATGGAATTATTCCTATGTGGGAATGCACCCATCTGGCTGTTCCTTCTTTCAATAGGCAATTTTGGTCAGATCTGTAGGAAATTGGCCTACCCATAATGAACAAGCCACACTGAATTGTAAAGCCAAGAATTGATCCTAAACATTCCTTCTCTTTCAGTTTCATCAGTAAATTTTCAAGGGAATAGAACCAAACTATGTAGGAGTATGGTTTGCGTCTGGCTGAGGTAAGCCTTGTCCCAAATGCTGTGGTAGCTGTATCACAA
This sequence comes from Arizona elegans, assembly GCA_022577455.1. Lineage (NCBI taxonomy): Eukaryota > Metazoa > Chordata > Lepidosauria > Squamata > Colubridae > Arizona > Arizona elegans. The sequence goes on along the minus strand of JAKOOJ010000002.1, from coordinate 13,511,520 downwards.
TATTGTGTAGGCTCATTATGTGTGAATCTACCTGCTTTTGATGCTGTGATAATGTATCAGTCACTTGTTTTGCAGACAGCAGGGTGTCCTGAGGATCTGTTGCCATATTCCAGTTTTACAAGTGAAATCTGATGCCTCTCTGATGAGAGAATAGTGAAGCTTTCAAGATTAACGTCAGCAGTTGGAGATAAACAAGGTTAGGAAATAGGAGTTGGTAACAGTCTTGTTAGAGTATTGAAGCAGAATCTTGAAAGCCTGTCAAAGTTCCTTGGTACTTATACATAACCCAGCCAAAATGCAGTTGTTTTTGAGTTTCTTTGTCATGATTTCTACTTTCCTAGAATTCAGCTTCACATCTTCCTGACATTTCTGCTCTGAAGTCTATTCTGAAGTCTTCAGAATTCTCCCTCTCCATCTTCTCTCCTAAGAACAATGGACTTGGCCCTCTTCTCAGTTCTCCCTTCTATTTTCACTGCTGTTCTTGATCTAATTGTTCTCCCTTCTACATGTCCTCTTAAACAAACAAACAAACAAACAAACAAACAAACAAACAAAGCCTTTGTTACAAAGGTTTCCTTTGACTTGTTTTTATGGAAACATAAGATGTGAATGAGGAAAAAAATATTTTACACAACTTAGTATTAAAAGAACATTCATATATATTCTTAATTAGGGATAAATGCTCCTGAGTTTGGGAGAAGTTCCTTTAAATAGAGGATTGAAAATTTGTTTGATTTCAATTAGGGATCCTTTGATTGTTAATGTACAGCTGGTTTGGATAATTATTCCATATCTTCCTCGTATAGAATTCTATTCAGTTTGTTTTCCATTGAGGTGTTAGAATTGTCTGTAAGGTAATTCTTTCACAAGGTAGGCATTGTGGGGAAACAGAGGCTTAATGACTGTTGAATACACATTGTGGATGTCTATGAATTACTCTCCTTTGGATTGGCATTCTGATTCACAGTTGAATAGCCATTCTAATCCTCAATCAGCATGCATACCTCACCCCACAGATATAATTTGCATCAGTTTGCCTGTTTATAAAAAGAAATAACCTCAGTGAAAATGCATATTTTGTAAAAATAAGATACCTGAGACATTCTGTTAACTTTTTGTGGATATTAAAGTGTATGAAGAAACAAAGTGGAATCTCACTGGGGAAATTAAGGAATAGGTATCACACATTCATTTTTTGATACTTTTTTTTAGTTCTTTATGATAGTCAAGCACTTTTCTTCCCTTTCAGAATGAATCCCTTTATGCTGGGATTCATAGTATAAATTTTCTTTTATACTTTTGACAATTGGCATGAATACAGATTATGAGCTTTTAAATCTGATGATTTAAGACACTGTTTCTCAACCATGGCAACTTGGAACCTGAGGGTTGAGATCCATATATTCTGGGGTTGCCAGAGTTGAGAAATCATTTGTGGACTTCTTCTCAGCCACTGAAAGATTGCTGAAATTAAATGTTGAAAGTCACTGAAAGAATCCTAAATTAGGTTTTGCAGTGAGATGAGATTATTCATTTTAAGGCCTTGCGTTCAGAATTAGTGATGTGATCAGCAATGTAATTTCATTTACTTAGGGAAGTCGTAAATCTAAGAACTGTGTGATTCCTGACAAAAAAACAGATCTTTATAATATGAGAGAACCCAGTGAGTTTTCTGTTTTCTCTTTAAACTGCCTATTCTTATGCTTTATTCAGTTTCCTTACAGATTATATCTGTTATATTCATTTAGGCTAATAGACTCTTTTTTGCACATGCTCCCCATACAATAGTGGACAATGGGTACCCCAACTATTGTCACTGGCTTTCAACATTAAAGCTGGAGTCTTGCTGGTTGAGCTATTGCAATTTTAAAAAGAGGATGAAATACTATCAATGGGATTTGCAATAGACTGTCATTCTGCATGTTTAAGATCGGGCAGCTTAGAAAGTTTAGCATTCTTTACTTTCCAGACTTGAGCTAATGGGAAATACACAGCCTAAAAATATCTTAATGGAAAGCAGACTTCCTAAGTATGAATTCGTTGAAACCTGATTTTAGTCATCTCCTGATTCTAACACTCTTAGTCCTTATAAGCATCAATCTAACCACACAAGGATTTTATTTAAATGGGATGTTATATATATAAACATGTTTTTAAGCCAGTTAAAGCAGTTTAAAATATCAGAATGCAGCAAGATAAGGCAGGTTGTGGATTTTATTTAGCTCAGTTTTGTATTGATTTTAATGCAGAGAGTAGGCATGTCATTCCGAATGCATCTCATATTTCTTCGTTAATTTGTAATAAACCTCTTTCTTGCTGGCACATAGTTTAAATGTTATAGCAATGACCTATAGAACTTAAATCTGTTTATATGTTTAACTATTTGATAGCTATACTGTAGGTGTCTACTATAGTACTACTATACTATATAGCTAGTACTATATGCAGTAAAGTACTCTATGGAGATAGTACAGGTAAGTCCTCAATTTATGACTGTAATAGAGTCTGGAATTTTTGTCGTAAGTCATGACAATCATAAACTGAGGAACCCATATGACCAGACATGATTTTATCACTTTTGGAGGGGCAGTTGTTAAGTGAATGCCATAGTTGTTAAGTGAACAGAGGTGTCATTTAACTAACATGAAGTTGTTAAATAAATCCATGAATTCCTATGGGTGGGTTTTGGGGTTTTTTTTGCCAGAACTTGGCCAAAAAGGCCGGAGAACAGCAAAACTGTTGTCAGTCATGGTCAAATGACCATGGAATGCTGCAACAGGCTGTAAGCTGGTTGCCAAGCGCCTGAATTGAGGTCATGTGACCTATCTGTACGTAGGTGTATAGACAATATTCTTCCGTGCAGTCATTTGTTAGGTCAATACAATTTAACTGTAATCAGAAGTATGACTTCTATAGTCCGACTTTGCTTCTATACAGTTCATAACAGAGGTTTTGGGGTAGTTTATAGTCAGATATTATACATTATACCATATGTATGTATGTATGTATATGAATAATATGTATATGTATATGTATATGTATATGTATATGTATATGTATATGTATATGTATATGTATATGTATATGTATGCATAAAAAAATTCCTACGTAGAGAACAGCCATCACAAGCATCTTTAATAGTGATGACTTTTTTGCTATTTTCCTGGATTTCTTTATTTTTTTAATAAATATATTAATTGGTGAGAGTTTTGGAAGGCTATTCTTTAAATAAATATTGAATAAATGAATGATACATAACATGTAAGTAAATAACTGCCTAGCTGATTAAATCATTTTTAATGGAACTCATTACATTTTATCCCATACCTAAATGCATTGTCTTCTGAAAACAAAATATAACATTAACATACCAATTATACTTAATTCAGTTTTTACACTATTTCATTCCTACAAATAAATATATTTGAATTTTTTTCTGTAGTGTAGCTAAGCATTTGAGGTTGGAAAATACATCTACTTTTCTGTGGTATATAGAGGATATATACTAGATATATATTTTAGTTTGCATATATAATTTGAACTTGCTTAATGTATTTCCCTGGTATCTATTGGCAAACTTTGACCCAGCTATAAAATCACACTCTAACAAAAAGGCTACTGTAAAAGGTTGGTTGTGACAGCCACTTATTCCAATGATTGTTTTCTCTCTAGATGTAGAAGGATTTAAGCCATAGAAGCTTTCAATAGCATTACCAAGACATGAATGTTAAAATGAAAGTGACATAAAATATGGGTGCTAGTGTTTTTCTTTGTACTTTGGACGAGGAAATGTGATTAAGATATACTAAAAAAAAAGCTATACAAATGCAGCAAAATTGTTAAAATATTCAAATATGCCATAGTGTAACAAGGAAGCACAGTAATGCACTGAAATCAGCAATAGAACAGCTGTGTTTTAAAGGACAGTACTTTGAATGTCACTTGACAATTTGCTTTCAATTAGAAGTAATTTACAGGAAGATGCCCACAAGCTAATCTTTACAGGATAATTAAGTTCCATTTTCTTTACTTTTAATTAAAAAGCAGAAAAGATTCAGCTGATCCATAAAAAATATTCTATTTAAACATTCATCAGACTTCACACTCTTTTTTTGTTATTTGTTATAGCAGATGTTATCAAAACTGCAGTCTGTTCTGTTTTAAACCCAGAATACTTGGTAAGTGAGATGCAGAGTGGCAGTAGGCGTGTACAGCTGAGGTATGAGCATCAAACATCTGTATTTTGGAAATAGTTGCCTGTGTATTATTTTCATTGCTATAATTTTGTTAATTTTTACTTTATTTTTTTAAGCCTCTTTGCAAAGCAAAATAATTTCTTAGTGATATTAGAATGTAAGAGTAAAACATTTACCATGTTATCTAATCACTAATGTTTTTATGATCTAGTTCAGAATGTAAATTTTGTCTCTCTCACTCAAGTGCCCGCTATGAAACTTAACAGTAAAATATTTTTTCAAGTTTCTCCTATAGAACCAATAGTAAATTTGTTTGTTTTTACAAATTTACTATTTGTAAAAACAAACAAAGGATAGGCAGTGAGAAATAATAAATGCCTAAGAAGCAGTAGAAAGTAACTAAAACTATTGTATTAAATAAAATTCCAAGGGTTTTTTTCCTCTTTATGATATGGTTTGGTTAGTGCGTAGGGAATGGGGAAACCTGAAGGATTTGTTCGATATCTTTCGGATAAAAATAGCAATGTGGGAAAAAAACAGAGTTTTATCTGACCATTTATATTAACATGCATTTACTCCTTCAACCATATTTCTGTGAAACTGTGTCTTAAAACATTAAAAAAAGAAAAAGGCAAATAAGGGGAACATAGACAGAACTTAGACAGCAATGTGGCTCATCTTGTAGTGTGGCCTTGCCACAAATGTGGCTTATGTTGTTGTGGGGATGTATGAAAATGATGAGGAGGGATGATCTCAGAGTAATAAAAACTTCGTAAATATATGGATTATTTTAAAGACTTGCATCTTGCTCTAGACAGTTTGCTTGAATAGAGGCCTTACACAAGTTGTTAAGAAAAACATGCTTGTATGAAAAACTTGTTTATATCTTTGCTCCCGTTTATTTTTTTAAAAAGATAAATAGAAAGGAACATATGAAAAACAACAATTTATCTTACTTTTCAGAAAAAAAATATTTTTTAATGGAATAGTTCAGAGACACAAGCATATCATGCTGTGGTGGTTTTATTCAGCAGTAAAACTGCAGCTCTTTTGTCACATACTGAACTATGACAAAGAGGCAGGCAGTGAAATTATATATTGTCAAGAACCTGTTGAGCATTTGGGATGAACATATTCCTCTACATAAGATTTGGATTGAGCTGGCTAAAAGATGAACTGGCCAGAGTGCTGAAACTATAAGACAAATCTGGCTTTAAATGGTCAGCAAAATAGAGTTCCCTTTTCCATTTAGGGAGAAAAAGAAAACAAATAGAGAAACATTCCTTCAGCAGGTCTGTTGCTAGCATCCTTTGGCCAACCTGATTGTCATTTTTAGACTGAATTGTTCACAGATAAGGTGAGCAAAAAACAAAAAAGTCTGTACACCTCTCAACTTCTTTGAAACGTGATATTATATCCTTGACCTGATTGCATGGACCATAGTCTGTATTTTCCAGTGGAAGAAACTTTGTCCATGTATGTATGAAACATATTTTCACCCTACCACAAATGAAAACTCTCTCAGAGCTTACATATAATTAATACAGTTAAAATGTCAGTAACATTGCTTTATCATTTTTTGAATAAAACAATGTATGATTTTAATTTGCAAAAAAATTCCCAAAATAGTTTCTAGAACAAAACTTCAAAGGTTTTGAATGGGCAGGCCAGAATGGCAACTAGTTTTTGAGAGCAGTTTCTAAGCAGTTGTTTATATGCTATACTTGTTTAATATGCAGCTAGCTGCTACTCCATCTTAATATTAGCATCTTAACAGCTGTTTTAAATAAGTATTCTTAACTGAACTGGTACAAGTGTAAACAATGCAATCCTATATATAGCTTATCCAAATTCTCCCAGATGAATGTCTGTAAAATTAGAGCCTTAATAGTACCCAATGCATTAAAATGTTCATGTCTGTTAAATTGGAAATACGTTTTCCTTAGAAGTCACCGTACTACAGCAGAGGATTTCACTGCAATAATGTAAAAAATATTAAATTTAGGATTTTCATTTGATTTGGATTCATGGGGAAAAAAATCTATAAAGTCCTCGATATGACATACCATTGAGAATTTGTCAGTGACCTTAGTTTACTTATTTCCTCCCAAAGGACTTGACCTTCCTACAAAGCAGTCATATACTGAGAGGAATGTTTTAGACTGAATGCTTGTTCTTCCAGGAATTAAAATCATCCCCATTTATTGAAGAAATTACTGTCTTGGAAAAAAAAAATCTTTCTTTCTCTCATCATCAAAGTTACAAGAAAATATCCAATAATAATATAGTAGGATAACACGAGGAATTGCTTGGTCAGAATCTAGTTAAGTGTTTGAGCTCACACCACTATTTTTTGCTACTTTAATGCAATTTATACTTTGGGCAGCTGAACAGCATGATATATAATAAATAATACTGTTAAATATAATAAACAACATTTGCTTTAAAAGTCACTTTATTGTAACCCTTCTCTGTTATGGCCTCTGCTTTATGGAACACTGAAAATTTGGAGGGTCCTTGTCTTGTTGGCCTTCTGGAAGACCAGGAAGACCTAATATTCCCACCAGGAACTGAGACTGGGATGTTAATGGAATCCCAGTGTTAATGTTGTGTTTTTTTTTTAAATTGTGTGATAGCTAGAGTTCTATTAGTAGATGGGCAGTTAAATAAATTTGATAGACAAAGGAACAAACTGATTGATTATATGACCCGTTTAACCATTAAGATACTTTTAATCATGCAGCTCATATAAGATTTTTCTTAAGGTTTTTTTTTTTTTTTGCAATATATGTTATTATCGTCTTCCTGTTCCCCATGTTCCTTCTTCTCCTTTTCTATTATTTTGTTGTACCATTGAGTCCTTGTTAGAGTCGAGGTGGCTCAGTGGTTAGGGTGCAGTACTGCAGCTACTTCTGCTGACTGCTAGTTCAGCAGATCAGTGGATCAAATCTCACCAGCTCAAGGTTGACTCAGCCTTCCATACTTCTGAGGTGGGTAAAATGAGGACCCAGATTGTTGGGGGCAATATGCTATTTAGTATACTGTCTTTGGTGTAAGCCGCCCAGAGTCCTCGGAGAGTGGGCGGCATAGAAATATGAATAATAAAAATAAATAATAAAATCTGGGTAGGCTATAAATATTGGAAAATAAATAGTTCAAATGTACATTTTGTGAAAAAGAAGATTTAGACTTGTGTATTTATATTTGTTTCTCTGAGTGATGAAAGAAAGAGGAGGAAAAACAGAGGTATTTGCTGTTGTGATCTAATATGATTAGGCAAGATTATCAATACCAGAGAATATTTATATTTATAGGGTTGAAATGAGAAGTCCTCTCTGAGCTTGGTTGTTTCCTTTCCGATGTTTAATTACCCAAACTAGGTAACATCATTAACACTAGTAGTGCTGATGATGTTACCATTTTGGGTAATGAAACATGTGCAAGAAAATAACCAAGTTTAGGTAAGATTATATTTTTGATTGGATCATCTTAAATACTTGAAATTAGCTATTTTCTTTTTGCGTAGGAATTCATATGCTGCCCTTTACCATGAAGTTGTGTGATTTGAAACATTTTCAAAAGTGATAATTCCTTCCTACAATGGATTATTATAGGATGGTATAGAACAGGGCTGTCAAACTCCCGGCCTGCGGGCCAGATGCATCATGCACCGGCCACACCCACGCCCGGTTTAGCAAAGGGGAAAAAAGTCCCAATACATCAAGTGATGCCACCGTGACGACAGGAGTTTGACACCCCTGGTATAGAATCTTTGGAGTATGTGGCATACAGACATATATAAATAAGCAAGTAAGTCAGTACATCATTTTCTAAGCCTTGGCTGATCTCAAAAAGAGACCAGAACTCCAAAGGAAGACAACCAGGAAACCCCAGGATTTTATAATAATTTAGGAAGTAAAAAAGATCCAATATACAACCAAAGAATTCAGCTGTGTTACCAAGAAAAAAAATATATAGCCATTCTCACGAAATCGTCTGGACTTCAAACTTGATTTGAAGAAAATTTTAATTTTACATCTTTCTAAGGCCAGCTTTACTGCAATATATAGGCTGACTTGAAGGGTATGCTGAAAGTATAATCTCAAAAAGAGATTGATGTTTGGGCTTTTATTTTAATATTTCCTCTGTGTGGCTCAGAATCTGATTTATAGCAATGTTCCAACTGCAGCCCTCCCAGAGGTACTTCAATAGTTTCCCAATTCTATCAGTCTTATAAATCCTGGGGTTAGGAAATCTAATATTCCTGCTGTTATGCAGATTCTAATGATGTTGTAGTGGCTAAAATATGGTGCTTTTCTCTTAATATGAAAAGTTTTGTGCTCCTTTAGAGCGCATTAGTTTCTTATTTTATAGCAAGTTCTGTGTTGGCTCCAGATGTCCAATATAGTTTTGCTGTATAACCAAGAAAAGCTGGTTGCACTAGGGGAGAGGAACTGAATGAATTCTTGAAGACATTTAACATTTTTATTATTTTTTCCAAAAATGGATTTAGGTTTACTTGCTCTTCTTGAAAACAATGGAAGGTCAGAAATTATTAGGTGTTGGATCCGAAGGTTACTTTGCCTGAATTGAAGCAAGATGCTGAAATATTTTTCACGAATGTCCTTCCCCACAGCCCTTTCTCAGTTCTTCTCCCCTAGTTCAACCATCTTCTAAAGAAGGATTTCACAACTCATAGGAACTCATACAAAGCACTAGTTTTTGAATCATTAAGAGAGCAGCTGCCACATCTGTCTCTAAGGTCTCAGTCATCCAAAGAACACCTTGAAACAATTCCATAGCCGCCATGGAAGCTCGGGGGGACAATATGGAAGCTTTGAAAAATTGTGCTTCCATCATAACCATTATAACTTTTTCTACAACCCTGTTTATTAATGTACTGGAGAAGACGTGAGAAAGAAATACTGTAGACTAGGATAACAGCCTTTTCCTGAAGTATTCATACCACTCTGGATATAATGCAGTATAGCTTGCTTGTTATTCAGGAGGAATACTGTGCTATTTGTTTTTTTTTTAAGTGAGCAATCATAACTTATTTTACATCGTAATAACATTTTGATCTTGTTCTAACTCTAAGGATGGAATTTGTGGCTTAATTCAGCTGGCTTTTTATCATTCTTGACTGAATCTGGTTGGTCATTCGGTCTGTTGGTCTGCCTGCCTGCTTGCCTGCCTATCATCTATCTATCTATCTTCATCTATCTATCATCTAGAATTGTATATATTATTTTATATTTATACACACACATACACACACTCCCTTTCAGTACATGATTTGGGGAAAAAAGGCTACATTTTTTTTTCTGGTAGATCCCAAAATCTATATGTTACCTTTTTTGGGAAAGCTAATCGGCATTTTGTTTTAGGCAAAAACTGCTTGTTTTTTTAAAGCTTTTAAATTCAATTTGATTTGTTTTTAATTTGACTGCTTCTAGCAAATTTATTGCTATGTATATATTCTACACTGTTTTAAAATTGAAATATTTTAAAATATGGAATCGCCCCTGGAATATTTTTGTTTCAGAATTTATTTTTTTTTAAAAAAAACTAATGTGTTTTAGAGACAGAATTCATAAAATAGTATACAGTAAATAGATAAGGCACCCATCCCAGGTATTCCTTGGTTTTGATTGAACCATGATATTTTATTGTAAGGAATATATCCTTACAGCATCAGAACTATAGGAATAAAATTTTGCTATGTTGAACTTACAGGTGGGCAATGCCATTTGATATAATAATCTTTAATTAAATGTGGTTCCTGGAGCAAATGAATTATTGTTAATAACTGCATTTAAAAATAACTTTATATCCTAAATCTACCTTGTGCAGTTTTCAATTTTGTGTTACAAGATGTCTCGAAGTGTGACTTGTCTGATTGGGAAAGCAGGAAAGTGGGGAGGGGGGGGGGCTAATGGAATTCAGACAAGCAATAATTAGTAGGCCAGGAAATAGGGCAATTTTAAAAATGATTCATGGCAAGTGGGAATGAGACATTTACATTCTAAGAATTAATTATGGGAGTTGTCTAAATTATGAGCAGAAAGCAGAAGTGCAGGGAATAAAACGTGGATGAGAGATGATTTCAGATAATATGGTCTGTGCAAAAGATTTACAGTATTTTTTTTTAATGCAAGCTTGCATTAGAACACACTTTTGAATGAGTACAAAGATTTCCTTCCTTCCTTCCTTCCTTCCTTCCTTCCTTCCTTCCTTCCTTCCTTCCTTCCTTCCTTCCTTCCCTCCCTCCCTCCCTCCCTCCCTCCCTCCCTCCCCACACCCATTTCATATAATTCTGATTGGTGGAAGTCATTATAGAATAGGGAGAAAGGTAGAATGGAATTGAAAAATGGTTTAAAGCAGTGTGTCTCAACCTCAGCACCTTTAAGATATGTAAACTTCAATTCCCGGAAGCTGGTTGGGAAATTCTGGAAGTTACCTTAAAACTCTGTTTTAAGGACATGCTGAGACATACTTAAATCTTTTTTCTCTAAAAGATATGCATTTTAGTGTACTTTCATATCTATATTATTGAAAATCATGAATTCTAATATAAAACTCTGAACATGCAGCAAATTATAAAAAAGATTAGATCATAGGTCAACAATTGTCTGATTGAAGAATCCTAAAACTCAGAGATGAACCATTATGTCAAATCAACCACAAGGCTATGAACAGGACTATATCTTGGCAGATGATTATCCATTTTATAGTTGCATGAATAGTTTTCGTTTTTAAGCTATGTTTCATTTGCAAGGGAATTGGTGTTCAGGGGTACATTTCAATACTAATGTATGCCTAAATGGGATCATCATGCAGAACATGTTATCAGCTGGCACTGGATAAATACCAAATGCCCCGCATGTAGGGAAAACATCTTAAGGCAGTGTGTTCTTTTTGTCAACTTGAAGGCTATACTATAACAGTGAGTTGAGCCACAGACTATTTTGTAAGTGGAATTCAGAAATTTTAAGAAATGAAACGAATGCATGCCTTGATCTTAGCCTTATTCTCAAATTGCAACTCCCCCCCCCCCCCAAAAAAAAACCCAAAAGAAAGAAAAAAGGAAGGGTCATATTTCATACTTCCTTTCCAATAATCTGTCTACTTACTAAACATTGAAAAATAAAGGGAAAAATATTTCAGAAATGTACGCTTGGATTCCCTATTGTATATCAAGAATTAAACATAATGGAACATCTTCAAGTCTTCATACTGGGACAAGTTCATGAAATTGAGAAAAGCACATAATGCATGGCTCTCCTTCCTTGTGCTTGTTGATGTATTTTTTTGAGACATAAAACCTGAACAAGCTAACTTGCTCATGTATGCACACAAAAATGTTAAAAATGATATTTATGTTACATAAATGATATTTATGTAGTTACTTACCAAGCAGATCTAAATTATATTAAAGTAACCAAAATATCTTTACAATCCTCAGGACATGTAACAAACTTTGGAGCACCCATAATGTTTGGAAATTGAAAGTTGAAAAATTTGACACACCCTAAATTACACATAAAACATGTAGATGTAGTATATATGCCTATATATAAACCAGTGGTGGGTTGCTCCTGGTTCGGGCCGGTTTGCAAGAACCGGTAGTCAAACTGGTAGTCAAACTGGTGGGTGGCCCCACCCACCACCTTGGATGTCATCATCGGCATGCGTGATCCCATTGCGAACTGGTAGTAAAGGTAAGTAGAACCCACCCCTGATATAAACTATTTGGAAGTTGGATATGAAGTTTCTGCTCTCTTCTGCTGCTTTATAACAATCAATACTATAGTTGGTCATGCAAATGAAGGTCTTCACAGGGAAAATCCAAAAGGAGAGTTCCCATTCTCCATCTGGGTTGCTGATTCATTGGGTGAAATGGATGAGTAGATGGACTGGGGTGTGTGTGAGAGATCAATTGACTTATTCAGACTGAACAATAAAAGCTAGGACTCGAGATACCTTCAGTTTTAGATAAATTGCAATTGCTGTTTTGTTTAGGGAAATATTAATGTTAAGTGCCAATGACAGAGTACAGTTTGTGGATTCACCATAAACCAATCTGTAAATCGAGCCTAACTGATGTTTGGCTGCACCAAGATTTTATGTTTGTGGCTTTCGTAAGTGTCAAATCACTATTTAATAAATGAAATATAATCTAAGAAAAGTATTCCTGTTCTAAATGTAGCTAAAACTAGGAGCAATCTAGTAACATGCAGCTATTATTTTATTTTGTTATATAGCTTGCTCCTGAGATATAGATATTTTTTTTTAAAGATATGGGGAGTATTAACATTATGGAATTGAAGTTAACATTTCTGGATTGCAGTTGTGTACTACAGTGAATGCTTATGTGATTCAACACTTTTTAGGAGAAATAACAATGGTTTTATAGCTTGATTAAATTTAGGTTGTTGCATTTATTAGCTTATTAAGTATGGAGGGTGTGGGAGCCTCAATTGAAAGCCATGAGGTTCAGTTAAACCAGGCTGAACCAAGGTCAAGTAATCCAAAACCAAGAGGTTTTGGATTGCTTGACCTTGGAGACTGTCTATCTTTGGACCTGGATGAGGTTGCATTTCCCAAGACAGAATTGGAGCACAGTTTGCAGGTACTTCTGGACTCTGCTGAAAGACCAGCTGACAGCTCTGGCCAGAAGGAGTTTAAAAGATCATCTTGTTTGCCAGTTGCAGCTCTTCCTTGGAGACCCTGATCATAGTCATTCATGACCGGTTACATCCAGTTGGGACGATTGCAGTATGCTTTATATGAAAGTGCCCTTGAAAGGCAACCACTTTTCAACAGGTCTACAATGCACTGACATTCCACAAATCAAATTTTATATTAGATTTTATTAATTTTGATCGATGACCAGATTAAAAAATAAAAAGTACAATTAAATAAAGTATTTATAATAAGGTGTGAATAAACAGAATAAAAAATTTGAAACAGCAATGCACACTACTAAAACTAAAATTCTTGGATAAAATTTGGATTAAATCTAAATCTAAAAGGAACTGTACATGCTCAATTTATAATAAAATAATTTAATAATATCTGCAATTGTACTGTGAATTTTTTTAAAAAAAATCTGAGTTTTCGCTTGTGTAAACAAAAATAATTAAATAATTTTTATAAATGAAGGTTTGAGACCAACAACTATGCACATTTGGCATTGTTATACAAAATCTCCTTATGTTGTATGTGTTAGGACTTTCTTATCTGATAAAAGAATGCCAAATAAAACTCTTGAAGCTGACCTGGACTATGTGGAGGAAAGAAGCCTTAACTTATTATTGTAAAACAAACATTACATAGCATATGAAAAATAGATTTGATTGAATCCTCACCACAAGGCCAGGTTCAGTTAACCATAGGACTTTGCTAAAACTCCCATATTAGGACTCCTGAGCATAGGCCATTAAATCTAGTCTTAGAAAATACCTTAACCATGATGGAGAATTTTGCGATAATTTAATTAGCTGATTTCCATCTGGGATGGTTAAACTGTGCTGAGATAGGTTTGTGAATAAGACAACTCTTTGTGGTCTCGATGTTCAGGGGCCATTCTCTAATGAGTCCAGATATTATATAGACTCAAGGGAAATGATACAAGAATAAAGCTTTTTAGAATCAAATTTTCTGTTTAAAAAAGGCTATCACTGCTCCTTCCTCTCGCCATTGCAGTGACTCAGCAGGTGGCAGTTTGAATTTGTTGATCTTGGGACCTGCCCTGGATGGTGCCTGATAGGGAACTCCTGGGAAGTCCAGTGCTGTAGACTATCAAGTCAAAAAAGGAGCTTATGGCAGGCCCACTCTGAAATGCTGCCAGGAAAACTGCATGGATGCTGTTACTAGGAGTCAATAGTGACTACAGGGTGTCTTGTCTTGTTTGTTTTATTTTAATAATTGCAATAGACTGTTGCCAACAGATTTCTGCCATAGATTAGCAACAATTCACTGGTGCAGAATTCAGAAAATAATTTTGTTTAATTAAACATATGTAGTTAGTGACTAGCATTTTATATTAAAAAAAACCCTCTATAGTGGTAGTAATAGTTATAGCTTTATGAGGATGCAAACTTACTTTTCCTGTGATAAATAACTGCTGTTATTAGCTACCTATAGGGGAGCTATCTTATGCTGCTCACAGTTGCTGGAACCATGAGGTGGCAAATAAATTTCATCCATCCATCCATCCATTTATCCATTCATCCATCCATCCCACTAATTTCTATGATTAATTACTGTGATATTCCAAAGGGGTGTAATATGGAATTTTATTAGTCTTTTTTAATGAAGCTTTTAGTAAACATTAAAAAGACTTCATTGTACATTGTCCTGATCTTGGGTTGTAAAACCAGCTTCTTACTTGAGAGTAGATGAAGTGAAATTTTATTAGATTCCTTCTGCTTTGAAGGTTTTAAAAGTTTTAAGTAAGTTTAATGTACTATAAGTATAATATTCTGAAAAGATATATTTCATTTCTATTCCTGAAAAGAATTGTACGGCTCCTACAATGACTCTCTCATGACATAAACTCCTTTCCTTTTATTTTAAAACTTGGTATGTGGCAATACTAATTCAGATGAATAATCATAATTTTAAACTATTTAAAGTTTGCCTTTAGAATTTTGTTTTATATATTGCAGTATTCTTTTTTTATTTATCTTCATGCTTTTTCTCAAACTCACTTTTGCAGTTAGTTATTCTTCCTTACTTTCTGTGATAGTGGAGGCAGATTATTTCTTTATCAGTGATCTCAGCTGGCATCATTTAATCTTGATTCATAGGTAGTGCAAGATTTTAGTCAATACTTTAACTATTACAGGCATTTCTATTTTAATTCAAAGCCTATATAGGTAGTTCTCAACTTATAACCACAATTGAGCTCAAAGTTTCCATTGTTAGACAGTTGCTAAGTGAGTTTACTTAACAACTGTGGTAAGTGAATCTGACTTTCCCATTGACTTTGCTTGTCACAAGGTCACAAAAGGCGATCTCATGACCTTGGGACACTCAACCGTCATCAATGGGAGCCAGTTGCCAAGTGTCTGAATTTTGATAATGTGATTGAATACATGAAAAGAGTAAGTAAAAAGGAATATTAGGACAGGGACGGTAGGCACTCTGGTGCACTTATGCACGTCCCTTACAGACCTCTTAGGAATGGGGTGAGGTCAACGTAGACAGTTTAAGGTTAAAGTTTTGGGGGTTTGGAGAAGAAACTACAGAGTCAAGTAGTGCATTCCAGGCATTGACCACTCTGTTACTGAAGTCATATTTTCTGCAATCAAGTTTGGAACAGTTTACCTTGAGTTTGTATTTATTATTTGCTCGTGTATTGTTGTGGTTGAAGCTGAAGTAGTCATTGACAGGAAGGACATAAGTCATAAGTCACTTTCCAACGGTCACTAAATGAATTGATTTAAATCAGTGAGTACCTTAGTTTTCTTTGCTGCCTTTTATAAAGTCTGGCAAAATTAAGCCGAAATGTTATACACAGATAACTGCATAATTAAATTAAGTTTTTTTTCCAAGTGAGATCAGTTCACAGTATGAGTCTTAGAAAGGTATCATCACTCAAAATGAGATATACAGATTTTGTTTTATGAGATGCTAAATGGCAAATCTGTAGCCTTGATTGGGCTAATTACTGCTTTTTCATTTGCCTTTATTATATTGTCTCATGCTCTCTTCTTTTTCATTCCCACTCATTCCTTTGTGCACATCTAGAATCTAATCTAGAAGTTTACCCAACTCTGTGGAACAGAGTTGGCAAGTACATAGGGAACTATGTTAAGGATTAATAATCCCCACTGTTGCTGCCTCTTGGAACCATTCATCAAATTCACAATTCTTCCCATTTCAGTGCTCACACTCTGGCCTCAGTGAGACCTGTTCTATAACCTGAATCTAACAATGGTCAAATAGAAAATATGTGATTATCACTGAACTCGTAGACTGTGGTCTAGTGGAATACCCATTTGACTACTCTGAAAAAAATATCAATTTCATAGAACATTTGGTGTGCATGGGTGGCTGTTAACAGGAGGTCTGTTAACTCTAAATGTCCACTAAGTCTGAATTTATGTAATTAATTTCATCCATGTCATTTGCATCATTATTGTTTTTCAATCCTATGATGCAATTATGATGTATGATACAAATCAAAATTACAATATCAATTGTATCATGATGTCAGTTGTGTGGACTGACTTGGAAACAATCTTTATTCCACCTAAATTCAGAGAATGGAGTTTCGATGAATTGTGATTTTAGTGGGTGAATTGTTATACTACTAACCTGAAAACCAAAGTTCTTGGCATGTGCCAATGAAATGACACTATGGAATGTGGCAATTTTTTGGAATCCATTAATTCCATTTGGGCAATGGAATCAAATATGCTGTCCACTTCTTAACATTAACCTGAGAGTTTTAAATATCTTCAAAAGATGCTAGTAGTTCTATGAAGTATTTTGAATTTGGAAAACAAATGTTCTAAAGATATTAGTCCAATTTTTTACAATTAATATCCTACTATTTTTATACAAGAGCTGAAATTGGTATACAATATGTCACAAAGGTGATTTTCCAAATGGCAACTTTCTTTTTTGTTTGTTTGTTTGAAAAAAATTCACTTCTCATTCAAGAAGCTTCTTCAGTTCTTCTTTAGCTTCTTGGATGAGAAGTGAAACATTTTCAAAGAAAAAAATCCAGTTGCCTTTTGGAAAAAGCAGCTTTGGGACAACCATGACCTGAATGACTGAGAATCTCCATAGATGTTTTTTTGTACAGTACATATTGTTCCTTCTCTTTATTTTTCCTAAAACAATAAATGAATTGGCTAAATTGGCTTGAAAAATGTTCAGTGGCATAGGAAATCTTGAAATTTGGTCCTTCCTGTCTTAATTTAGCATCTTTATCTATACATACATTATAGCTTTGCTAAAAGCAAAGGAGTTGTTAAAAGCATGAATTATAACTTTTCATGAACTTCACGTATAATACAGTTTTAATGCATTGAATATCAGGTAGAATCTTTACATGATATTCTGTACAGATGTTGGAACAGGATAGAGTTTAATGAAACATTTTAAAAAAAGAATTATTTTTTACCATGTGTACTGGATTAACCAAGTACTGTAAATGTGTTTATTAAATCTACTAATATTAATATTTCGTACTAAAGAGAAGAATTTTTATTTTGCTTTTATCCAGAGAACAAAGAACTATCACTTACTTTGAAGGGAGGTTATTGAGGAAAATCCATGTTTTTCTTTAAGGGATGGAAATCTAGTTTTGCTACTGGTTCATGTACTTACATATTGTTCTATTCACTATAATTTCAGTATGGTTTTAAAAACCGTGAAAACTGTTACAGTTGTGTCAATTTCTTTTTCATAAAAGATTTACTCTTACACAGTCTCCTTTATGTAACTACTTTAATACATGCTTTTTTCTAAGTAAGTACCATTATATACACTATATTTAAATGGAAATGGCTCTAACATGCTTTTTTAAACATGGCTTTTCCAAATATATGCTGATTGTAATGATTTTCTTTTTCTAGCTGAACATAATGGATAGCTGTGGAACTTCTGTATTGTAACCAATTCTGCCTTTGGAATAACTGCATTTCAGTGTAAAAGAAATGTACAGTATTTCTCAAACTTGATAACTGATATGTTAAGTCCACACATTTTAAAGTTGCCAAGGTTGAGAAACATTGGGTTAGAATTTCCTATGGCTGCTTATAGGGAACAGTGAGTCACATTTACTGAACCACTTGGTGAAAAGCAAGGTAACTTTTTATGAAATTGGATGATTTTCTTTGATGGAAAAGAAAATAATTGAATTAATGGTGAGGTTGTAAAGTCATCTGAATAAAGTAAAAATTTAGCACTGAAATTGTATTAATATCTAGTACACTTCCAGTGAGAACAACAACAGAATGGATAGAAATCCTTGCTGAATGGTGAGGAAAGGTTGTTTATTATTAGTAGATCAACTAGATGCAGAATGTTACGGTTTAGATAATAGAATCTGTGATTCCTTGCTACTCCTGAGTACAACAGGAAACTCATAGTAAGTTAATTAATAAGAAATTATGTTGATAACAAAGCCTGTAAATATATTTCAAAAGTACGATTATAAATTAATATTCATAAAGTGCCAGAAAAAGTATTGTTAACTACTGAATCATGATAAGATAAATTACATATCCGATGGAAAAAGATACATGAGAGTTTTCCTAGAAGAATGTTTCTATTTTGGTGACTAAAAATATTTTGAGTGCTTGGGATCATCTCCAAAAGATATTCCTGCTTAAATATCAAGGCGTGACAGATAATCCTAGAACTACTAACAGTTTATATTCCTATTTGTATTTCATAGCACTGTGATATCTATTAGTACTTTTATGGAACTTAAGTTAATTTCTCGTGGAAATTCATTGGAAAGTATTTTTTAAAGATTTATATGTTTTCAGGTGTGAAACTACAAAAAGTGGTTGCAACATACAAATAAGCTTTTAAATTAAAGTTAATGTTTACTTTTGGATATAATGATGGTCAAGTTATACACTCTTAGCGACCCCGTAGATAGATTTTTTCCATGGTGATCTGTCCCTAACATGATGCTTCAGCTTTTCCAATGGTGCAAATTGCTATTCTCAGAAATCTTCTCCAGTATCAAAGTGCAAAAATGTCACTATTTTTCACACCTTTTAGCATTACTGTTAACTGATATGTAAGTTTTGCCTCTGTTTTATGAAACATCATATCTAGACATCAGCTTGCATGCTATAAAAAGTATCAGGTATTGATGACGAAAACCTACAGATTAATAAAATATTAAAATTTTCTTATATCATCTATTTTATTTAAATGTTAATAGCACAATTTTTTTCTTTGGCTTTATGTGCTGCTTGTAATATAGGATATATATGTTCTTTTATTCTTTTAATATGGATACATTCTCTTTCTGATGGCTTAATAAAATGAATATATATATATATATATATATATATATATATATATATATATATATATATATATATATATATATATATATATATAAATGGTAGCATGTCTTCCTATATATAGATTATCACTATCTAATGAAAACATGCTGTGCAATCCCATAAAGTGACACATAAATGTTTTAGATTAAAATCTGATTTCATTTAACAGAATTGTAACATAAGCATTGCATACATTACACAATGTTGTTCTCTGCAAGGATGGAGATTCTCCCAGTTAGTAAATCAAGCAGGCATATATATTGGCCAGCAGTGATATAGGAAGATCATGGAGGTAGATGGATGGTCACTTTGTGAAATTTTATACTACTGGGAGAAGGCAATAGTAAACTACTGTATTTTACTAAAAAAAAGTACATGGGTGGACAATATAAAGTGATTGACAATAGAGGTAGCCCTCACTTAACGATGGTAATCTGCACTGTTGCTAAATTATTTGGCCATGAAATGTGATGTCACATGACTGGACTACTTAGAAATGAAAATTCCGATAGTTCCCAGTTGGTACCATTAAGCAAGAATCACACATACTTAAATGTGCACCTCAAGGGATTGTGATTTCTGACTTCCTGCTGGTTTCTCCATTGATGTTGATTGTGGGAAACCAGAGGACAGGTCACAAGTCATGATCCTATGACTGTGGAACACTGCAATGGTTGGAAATCTAGGTTTGTTGCCTAGTGCTCATATGACTATGGGGCTGTCCAATGGCCAGAACTTTGTCTATTTGTTCAGTGCCATTGCAAGTTCAAACGAGGAAATGTCGAATGAGCATAGTATGGATGATGTGTCCCTCAAGTAGGATAACCCTCAACATGCGATTGAGGATCCTTTGGAATACTCATTGCGTTTATAATGTAGATAGATTTTAATTGGTATGTCTTTAATTGCTTTTGGTATGTTTAATTTCTCATGTTTCCACTCAGGGAAAGGAAAATCGCCTTGCTGCTAGTCAAACGAGACTTAACAGATTGTGGACATTGTGGATTGTGTTCTTGACAAAATAGGACAGCATTGTACATGATTACTTTCAAGCTCATCATTTCTTCTCTGTTATATTTGCCTGAGATATCTTTTGATCTTTTCCATCTTTTACTTTAACAATTCCTGAATTGTCACAAATTCTGATGTAGGAAGCATCAATGGGAGGCACCGTCATAAAACTAGAGAAATAGTGAAGTGAATTCAAACACTATAAATATTCTAATTCACAATGTGTTAGTAGAGATAGTTAGACTAAAAAAATTGAGTGTGGCCCTCCCGAGCTCTGTTTTCATTGGCAGAGGTTTGCAGAAAGCTGACGCAGCCAAAAAATGAGCTTGGGAGCCCATTTTCATTGGCAGAGTGCTCGGGCCTCCACAGTTGCCCTGATACGAGTGACATTGAGCTAGCCACGCCTACCTTGGCCATGCCCACCCTGGTCCCCCAAGGTCAAACACAACCCTGATGGGTTGTGTTTGACACCCCTGCAATAGGAGGTGTCCTATTAATAATAATAATAATAATAATAATAATAATAATAATAATAATAATAATAATAATAATAATAATAATTTTATTTCTATACCGCCCTTATCCCGAAGGACTCAGGGCGGTGTACAGCCTATTTAAAAACACAGACATTAGCAGTCCTGCAAACTAATTCCCAATTCAGTTTCTGACAAACTAATTTGCTTAAAAAGTAATAAAACACATCATTCATTCAAGGATTTTGCATTACCTATTGAACATGTAGAAACCATTTGGAATGTTCATCTGTGACATCAATATATAACTATGACTGAGGTTTATTTCAGTTGTTCTCAGTCTTCATATTCATTGTCTACAATTTAGTTGTAAGTATCTCAGTTTAATATAAACCAATGGCATAAATGAGGGGTAGGCAACTGCCTAATATTAGAAATTTATTATTGCAGTCTGAAGGATGCTAGTAACATTGCTAGTTGTCCAGGATGGTATAAGGTTTACTGCCTTAGGCAGGGGTTGAACTAGAAGACTTCCAAGGTCTTTTCAGCCTTGGTTTCTATGATTCTATGAGTTCTATGAGTAACTGAATAATTCCTGTTATATTCTTGTCACATTCTTTTGACAAATAATTTCTGAGGCGTGGAATAGACATGTGATGTGTTAACTGCGTTGTCTGGCATTGGTAGTGATTAATAAAATGTTTTTGCCCTGAATGTTTATTTGCTGTAAATACATTTACTTGTTTGGCTAAAAGGCATAAGAGGAAAATTATAATATAAATGCAGTATAAAACCTGTGAAGAGTATTTGTATCGCTGCATATGTTCTGATTTCCAAAAGTTGTTTAATTTGAAATGCTGAAGCATGTATTTTAGCTGAATATATGGTAAATAGACAATAACAAACTGAAGAGAAATGCAGTGTTATTTATCAAATCATAGAATAGAATTTTGCTCAAGATTTTTTATGGTTAGCGCAGGACTGAGGGAAGGACCAGAAAAAGACTATTTTTTTAATTTAGGACTGACAGTAAAACAATATTACAGTAAAAGATAATCTAAAAAATGGTAATATTGCTAGGGATGAATATGGAACACAATAGGAGAAAATCACATATATAAACAAATTACCACTAAATGGTTAAGTTGATGAATGGTTGGAGGTGTGGTGTATGGAGGTTCTTTATTAAGAGCAAGATGTATATATAACAGACGAATCTGGGATATATTTTGCCTTGTCCGACATACTGGTTTTATATTATTCCCATGCATTTTTGCTGAAGAAAAAGAGCTTTTCCTGTTAACTTGATGATCTGTACCGCTAAATGCCAGATTGACTCTGTGAAACCAAGGGGGGCATTGTTCATTATTTTAAACCTTATCTTAATGCTGATTTGTTTGTTCTTTGTCAGTTTAGTAAAGTTGGGTGGACTGGTCTTGATTGCTGACTGCTTTATTTTTAGCTGTTGCTGCTAATGGAGTGTCCTTTTTAAAGGAATCCTAGCCTTTGTGCCATTTGAAAGTTATGGATTTTGTCAGTAAAATGCAGAAAATGTTTGTTTGTATCTGTTTGTATGAACCATTTTGGAATTAATTTTAATTTGGAGCACTAATTGAAAGCATCAAGAATGTGTTTGGTTGCATCAGAAAATTACTGTTATTTGTAACTTTCCACCCTATATCTGTCATCACATTTTTGTAGACCAAGAAAATGATAATAGAAGGCATGTTTTTCATTATGAAGAAACAGAAGCAGTACTTAATTTGTGCTGTTATTTATTTTTGGCATAAAGTGTTTGATGTATGAAGGTTTTATAAGATTTGACATGCATACTTTGAGTATAAAGAACATAAAACCCCACGTGTTTAGCACACCTGTTCTGCCCCTTTCGCACATTGCATTGCAACCCACACATCCTAAAACGACTGAGCTTGTGGTGTAATGCTAAGTTTGTCATTCTCAGGAATAGCCTGAGAATGCAGTTATGTTGAAGCAAATGCTGGATGTACAAGATTTTTTTAAAAAATAAAATAAAATAAAATGATAGCTTTTGTTTTCCTTGCAACATTCAGTAATTTTTCTCATAATCTCTCCATCCTGTACTGGTGGACTGTCAAGCTCATTTGAACTGATTCAGCCTCTGCCTCTGCTGCTGGCTTCAGAGAAGAGGAGAGGGGAGGGGAGAGAAGAGGAGAAGAGGGGAGAGGAGAGGAGAGGAGAGGAGAGGAGAGGCAGCCGATGTGTTTTGATTTGCACTCTAAAATCCTTATGTCTTGTTTTCCAATTGAAATTTGAATATTTTAGGCAAAAGAGAATGGGCCTTACAAATGCTTTTTTTTTCTATAAAAGTTTGGAGACTGATGAGGAAATCAAATTTGTTTGCTTAATTTAGGATTCTAGTCCATTTCAATCATAGCCAATTCTGTGAGCTTACATTTCCAATATTCAGTAAAAAAACTATGGTACATAACAATTCTGTCACCACATATTATGCCAAGGAGCAACTAATGAAACATTTATATAAGCATTATGCCCCTGGAACTTTTTATGCTTTCCACTGGTCTTCATCCCTTTTTGAAGTTTGATTCTTACAGTGGTAGCAAAGTGTTACCATAATGCCTGGTGGTATTTTATAATATACTGTAGCAATCTACACTTTCTTTTTAAACAGCAGTGCAGGTAGTTCTTGACTTAAGACCACAATTGAGCCCAAAATTTCTATTGTCAAGTAAGACATTTGTTAAGTGAGTTTTGCCCCATTTTACAACCTTTCTTGCCACATTTGTTAAGTGAATTACTCAGTGGTAGGTTGCTACTGGTTCGCCCCGGATCAGGCGAACTGGTAGCGGTGGCGGGAGGCTCCACCCACTTGCCCACGCACACCCACACGAACCAGTAGCAAACTATATTGAAACCCACTACTGGAATTACTACAGTTGTTAAGTTAGTAACATGGTTGTTAAGTGACTCTGGCTTCCCCATTCAGTTTGCTTGTCAGAAGATTGCAAAAGGTGATCACATGATCCCGGGACACTACAACCATCATAAATATGAGTAATTGCCAAGCGTCTGAATTTTGAGCACGTGACCATGGAGATGCTGCAACAGTTGTAAGTGTGAAAAATGGTCATACAACACTTTTTAAAAGTGTCTTTGTAATTTTGAATGGTTACTAAATGAACTTGTTGTAAGTCAAGGATTACCTGTATAATTTCTATAACCAGTGGTGGGATTCAAATAATTTAACAATCGATTCTCTGCCCTTCCAACAACCAGTTCACCAAACTATTCAAAAGTTAACAACCGGTTCTCCCAAAGTGGTGCGAACTGGCTGAATCCCACCACTGTCTATAACTATTTCTGTCTTGCAAAACTATGTTCAAAACAATTTATATTTCTGCAGACATAATCACATTATACTGTTTGTGACAAACAGATTTGCAAGCCCTTTTTAAATGTTTCTTCTATATTACTAACAGTAGCTGACCATCATATTTACTACTGAAGTTATTACTATAATAATTTACACTTTAATTTGGATTTTCTTCTGTTTTATAAAGAACCAGTATTAAAAATATCTGTCTTTTAATAATTTGTTAGGCTAATAATGAATTTCTTACATTATAATAGATGTAATTTGTAACATTTGCTAATTTAGCTCATTTTATTTTACATAGCACTTTGTAGTGTTTTTATTTCAGTTGTAAAATTTTGTAATTCTATTGTTTATTCTAAGATATGCAGCATATTAAGATGCTATGCCCATTCCAAATTTTCTGTAGATGTTGTACCTCTAATTACCCAAAGTGCCTACTAAATTCACTGATGTAAATATGTAAAGAGAATTGCAAACCAAGTCCATCTAGCTATGCGTTAGTGTCTCTCAGAGACTCGAGAAAGAACTTTTCCTATCACTATAACTAGATGCTTTTCCCAGTTTGTTAAATCTTCAGTTATTTTCATTCTTGGTTAAGATAACAACAACAACACATTAAATTTATTTTCTGCCTGACTCCTGGCTAATATGGACAAGTAAAGATTATAGGAATTCAGCATGGGACCTTATGCTTCTAATATAAACATACATTATGATCTCCATCTAGAAGAAAATGTATATATTGTATACTGTATACTGTAGTGTCTGAAATGACTTCGTGTGGAAAAGCTTTTTTTTTAAAAAAAAATTCTCCTCAATTATGTTCCCAGTATCTGGTATTACGAATATACTCGCCCTAAGAATAATTTATGTATGAATTATTTAGATTTGTTTCATCCCTTGACTGGATGCTTTTGTGTTGAATTCCATAGTATTAATCTTATTAGATGGTTCTAATTCTAAATATTAGGAGGCAAAAATCTCTGTCTACAATCTCCTTAAAATGTTGTATTTTTGTAGGATACGATGTTTAATTTTGTAAATTTTCTATCATTTTTTTCCTTAGTTACCTTTAGTCTAAGAAAAAAATCCCCAAAGTTTGCTTTCTTTCCTCATTCAGAAAAGGTGTAGTTTCAGCTCCTTGATCTTGATGTACATTTTTTGTACATTCACCAACCATATTTTCTGCTGTGATTGTTTAAATTTTGTATTTGTATTAATGGGAAGGTCATATCAGGTGAGGGTCACAAGACCATCGCAAGACCTACTGACCACACAAAGCCCTTATAAACAGAGGAACACTGATAATGACATCCCCTAAACTCCGCTGAAAATGTTACCTAGGCTGGTAATGAAATGTTCGAAAACCAACCTACAAGCTTGGAGAATGACCTTCCCCCCTTATCAAGAATCTCTCTCTCTGTGTATGTCTATGCCTGTGTGTGTGTGTGTGTGTAAAAATTGGAAAGAAGACTGTCCTGATTCTTCTTTCTTCCTAGACATCCGCCAGATTACAGGAAGATGTCACGTGTTTCCGTCCCCAATTTCTTTATTGGGTTTAACACTTTTCTAAAGGAGAAGAAAATATTCTCCTTGTCTTAACATTGTTGTTGTTATTATTGTGATTTTTCAGCTATCCCCATTTCACACTATAAAAGACTATAGCTGTGGTTGAATGAGATATGCAGTCCACCAAATGTTTACTTAAATCTACTTACTTAATCTTGCAATTTATCGGAGAACCTGAAGTGCTCTTTATTTGTAACCAATATTCAGTGTTCATTTCTAGAGCCTATGCAATCAACCATTTTTAACAAAAACGGAAAATAATCCTGATTTGGTTTCTATTTTGTGTGTAAGTATACCTTCAAGAAGTTAATTACAGTGACTGATGCAAATCGAGAGGAAAATAAATAGTTCTTGGTTAATTGGAGTTTTTTTTATGATCTGAATCTTTCATTTCAGGTTAAATAGCCATGTAAACAATAACATGATCATTAACTTTAGGTTAATTATTGCAGGCATGTATATGGAGTTCATATGTCACTGGAAATATATGTAGTAGTTTCAGTATAGCTGACTGCAGATTGCTGTAAGGTCTTTAAGCTAAACTTTGTAGTTTAGTTTAAAGCAATAATTTTTTTTTTTAAAAAAAATAAGATAATTCAGGAAAAGCAAAACATGGCAACATATATTTTAAATGAAAGTGGGTTTTTCCTTGTATTTTTCAATTAGCATATCATTTCCCTGATCCCAGTTTGTTTTCATTCAGGATCACTGATCTTAAATCATAAAAGCATTTACAGCATGGGATCATAATATTTGTAAGTACACCTCTTCCTATATGTTTTTACCCAATTTCTAAAATAATTTATCAGAGGATCTATTTTGGGTACCCTTCTGTACTTAGCTATTGTAATTAAGATGTCCCTTACCTCCCTAAACCTGAAATGCCTTTTTAGTGGAAGGTCCTTAGAGGCTTTTAAATACAGTAATATATAGAGCGACAATATGCTAATTGAATTCATTTTCCTACTATCATACTATTCTTCTCAAGCAGTGAAAGAAACAAGCAATGTGGAAAAGGAATTACAACAGGAATAGAGAAAAATAAAATGAAGTCTCATTAATTCTATTTATCACCGATATGATTCACTGAATTTCTCCATATCTTTCTGGCTTTGCAAATGATGCTTATATGCACCATGTCCATTTACCATTTCATACTTTGTCTTTTGTTCTTTAAACTTCTCATAGCGGTGTTTTTCAGAGTCTCATCCAGTACCCAACAACATTATTGGTCTTCTGTTTCCTCTGAATCTTTTCCTTTCTTCATAGATTTATTTCATGATTTGATATTCACTTATCTGTACAGTCATATTACCTCATTGTCCTTCTTTTGTACTGGACACTTTCTGATGTATTTAATCCCCACCCAGCCATCACCATTCATTTTTAACCCTGTCTCTTATTTTACCAATAAACTTCTTAAATGTACTATTCTCAGAGTACTCGACTTAACTTTTATGTTTCTTGCCCTTCCTTACAAATAGTTTACTCTATTTTTGCTGTCAAATAGGACTATCTTACTTTCTAGTGTATTACTTTTCAGATTCATGCTCCTTTTTGCACTCTACAGTGTAATATTCACTGCAAATCATTCAAATGTTCAGTCAACATGGCATACAAACTCACATTACCAACTAACACTTATCTAACATCACTCTTTATATCCATAAATACATTCAACAGCCAGGAGGACATTACATTGTTTTATTTTACTCTCTGCTCAGTGTTGAACTATTCACTAAGCATTCAGTTTATTCTCATGCTTGTCTTTTATCATAAACCAATTCTCTAGTACTCAGAAATTAACATTGAACCTCCATACTGGTACAAAACTGACTGTGAGTCACATGTATTAGCGTATACTTCCAAAATTATATACTTTGTGAATAGTATAAAAAACATCTGAACCAATTAATACCAGAAATACAAAGAACTAAGATTCCATTTGTATCACAAGTGGAGGATACTGAATATTGTAATCCAGCTAGTGTTAGAGAAAGAACAGAGTTGTTAAAAAAAAGCATACCGGTAATCAGAAGTAAACCTTCCACTTATGCATGTGTTACCAAAGGAAATGCTCTGGCAAAGCAACATACAGTAAATGCTGTTAATGATCATGAAGGGTGTTATACAAATGGACATACTCAGCAACCAATAATTCACAGACTACCACCAAGTCTATTACCAACTAACATAGATGAGCCAAGATAAATTGTGCAGCAATTTATAAGAGGGCAGAAGTGCACAGAATAAGGCAACTAGAATTAGAGTTGAACCTGTGGCCCTTCAGGGAAACCTAGGATGCAACATTTTATTAATTAATTAATCAATCAATTAATTAATTAATTTTATATGCCAGCCATCTCACTGATAAGGCAACTCTGGCATACAGGTTTACACCAAATATCCCTGAGGTTAAAAACAGTTCTGTTTATGAAGATACTCAAGGACAACAAATGAAATGGCCAGAGGATGATTCAAATACTTCAAAATAAGAAATGACCAGAGGCCAATAGATATATCAGACTTCAATACAACCACTTTGCAAGAGAAGAAGCCGTCCAAACCAAACCCAAACTTAAGTTACCGTAATCAACACATTTGACAAAAACCTAATATGAAGATAACTAGCCTATACTTTCTTTAAATCAACAATTGTAATTTTATGTGTTTTTAATGATCTTCCATAAGGTCCAGAGTCAAATCTAGTCTGTACAATTCCTGCCCAGTATGAAGTCACACTGTACTTCTTAAGTTTGTTCATTGTCATATAATTTTTTTAACATTTGATTTTGATATTTGAGTTAACAACAAGTTGCTGTGAATCTTTAAAAATAACATTGAAAGATTGTAAAATAGCTGTGAAGTCAAGCTTATGTTTGGAGATTTCAGTTTTATTTTCTGTATAGTTTTCCTGGCAATAAGATAGAAAAAGGTCTTGGGCGTTGCCTTCTTCTGTGATGTTTTTCTGACTTTCCACTCTAGCAAACAGCCCTAGCAATCTCTGGTGGTCTCCCATCAAAATATATGGACAGACAGCATAGCCTTTAACCTAGAGAAGGTCGAATAGGTTCTGTAATTTGCTGTGATCTAAAACATCTAAGGTGAGATTTTGAATATTTTCTTTCTTTGCCTGTTGATTAAATATTCATATAAGTCTTTCATATAAAACACTACTTGGTTTTCCTTCATTAAACTGAGGTGGGATTCTTTGCCTGCTTCAATTGGGTATGACTTAAATATAACAAGATGTCAAGCTTGACTTACATAATTAGATATTGGTAATGGTATTTATGGTGATGTAAGTCTCGTTATTATTTTTAAATATTCATATTTCCATTTTTCTATATGAATTATATACATGTATAAATTTAAGTATATTGTTCCTGTGTCAGTAAGAAGCATTGGCTCTGTGATATAGAGATAGAGCATATAACTCTTCTGAGTGTGTATGTGTGTATGTGTGTGTGTAGAATGGATATTCTAAATTAATCTGGCCTTTGAAGAAAGAAAAGAAAGTAGTGAATATTTAAACAGGAGATGCAAAATTTCCGGAAGAAATTAGTGTTCGTTTTCTTTGATCTTGCACTGATCTTAATGCAAGGTTCACTTAATCGTAAGAAGTATGTTAATCACTAAACACACTGGAGTATTATTATAGGCTTCAAAGCTTTACTTACATCCTATTTTTATTTCTTATAACAAATGTGAATAGGCAAAAACTTGTTAATAGCAGTGCTCAGTATATATAACTTGTACAGTGTTTGAAAGATGGATACACGGAACAGTCTTTATTTTCCCCTTATCCAGTTTTACTTTACAACAAATACATCAGCAGCAGCCTCTAGAATCTGTTATCAAATATGTAAACTAGTCATAAGGAGTATCTTTATTAAGACATGATCAAGGTTCCTTAAACTGATATAAACTTACTTTTGAGCTTATGGCACTACTACTACTAACCGAAGGTTGTGATAGTGATAGAATGTGAATATTTCCCATCTTTTCCAGATAAATATTTTCAGTCAAGGCAAGTTATCAACTTTGAACATAGAACCTGATAATATCATATAATAAAAATATTGATAACAGAGTACAATAATCTTATTTGCTTTTTTATGTTCACATTGTGAAAATGTGAACATTTTAATGTTCACATTGAAGTTAGTATCCATTACCTGCAAAAACTGCCATTCACCATTATAAGACATCAATAGTATCTGATTTTGTATAAGAAATATAAGAGATAATATCATCTGATATCCATAGTTCAAAATTAAAAAAATTCTACTGAGGAGAAGATGGGTTGGATTGGATTAGATATCTCCCCTCAATTCAAACCTCTTAAATAAGACAAGTGGAAGAACATTATTAAAATACTGTAAAGTTCTAAACTACTTAAACATCTAAAGGCTTTTGAAAACTTTATACCCAAGCTTAGTTAATTCTATCATGCACCAAAGTGCCAAAAGATTGAGCAGTGATGAATGCTAATCCACTTTTATAAAATCAAAGGGTTCATTTTTTTTTCTGTAAAGAAATTATTTGAATAAAATTTGACCCTTTCTTGAATAGTTTTTAGGTCAAATTGAACCCTGTGTTAAAATTCTCTAATATCTTCCTTGTATTAGCATTTCAAAACTCAATTTAAATACCCATAGAGCTCTTTTTAATAAACTTTATAAAATTCAGGTAATTTCCTTCAACTTTCTTGATTGAAGAGAGGCAGTAGGCAAAGATATATAAAAAGATGCACAGCTATGAGCAAAACCTGAAATCAATTATATATAAAAATAACATAACACATGGAACGAAATTAATCAAAAGAGAAAAAATTGTACTATATGATTCTCTAGTCTTCTACCTGCAGGCAAGGAACATAAATGAAAAAAAAAAAAACCTCGCACAACATTCTTCTCTCAGATAAGGAAAAAATTAATAAAAATGTTTCCTTCCCACAGATCCCCTGATGCAACTAATGTTAAAAGTGAGCAGCTGCAGGAAAAAAACTTGTTCATTTAAAATACTTTCCATTTTCCTCGGCCAAAGAAAAAATAGCTTTTGTCTTCTGGATTAACTCAATTACATCAGGTGTATGTGAATCTGCAGTCTTCAAAAACAGTGCCATACCCTTCTTATCCTTGTCAAACTACTCTAAAGTGACTTGAAATTATTTGCTTTTGTACAAGACAGAGTTTGAGAAGAGAGGGAAGATGGATGGGTGGAAATAGATGATAGATGATTGATATATAGATGATAGATAGATAGATGATATTTGATATGGTTTTAACATGAAACCATTCTAAAACTTCTTTATACAGGTCTTCATTAAAAGCTGTGAATTATACTCATATTTAATCATTTAAATATGAGCCAGCAGTGTGGTGCAACTGCCAAAAAAGCCAACACAGTTCTAGGCTGCATACACAGAGGGATAGAATCAAGATCATGTGAAGTGTTAATATCACTTTATAATGCCTTGGTAAGACCACACTTGGAACACCGCATCCAATTTTGGTCGTCACGATGTAAAAAAGATGTTGAGACTCTAGAAAGAGTGCAGAGAAGAACAACAAAGATGATTAGGGAACTGGAGGCTAAAACATATAAAGAATGGGTGCTGGAATTGGGTATGTCTAGTTTAATGAAAAGAAAGATTAGCGGTGACATGATAGCAGTGTTTGATATCTCAAGGGTTGCCACAAAGAATATGAAGTCAAGCTATTTTCCAAAGAACCCGAGGGCAGGACAAGAAGCAATGGATGGAAACTAATTAAGGAGAAAAGCAACCTAGAACTAAGAAGAAATTTCCTGACAGAACAATTAATCAGTGGAACAACCTGCCTCCAGAAGTTGTGAATGCTCCAACACTGGAAGTTTTAAAGAAGAGATTGGATAACCATTTGTCTGAAGTGTTGTAGGGTTTCCTGCCTAAGGAGGGAGTTGGACTAGAAGACCTCCAAGGTCCGTTCCATCTCTATTATTCTAGTAATAGAATGAGACTTTTTATGTATTTATTTAATTGAACTTGTAAATTGACTCAATTAGGATTAAAGGAAAAAATGAAAAACAAAAGCTAAAACTCACAAATGATGATGATGTTCATGTGAAAAAGAAGAGCACATCAGAGAGGAACACAACAAAGACTCCAATATGTAGGTAAAAAAAGAAGTCTAATATTAAGGAACAGATCATAACTACTGTATCCCAGGTTCTGTTGGAAGAGCCAAGTTTTGTGAAAAGCATGACAGGGTGAAGTCCATATAACTAGGGGAATGTTGTTCTGTAGGGCAGGTGCAACCATATCTAATTTTTATAATATATCATTGATTAAAAAGGGAAATTAAATCTGAGGATAATCATAGTTGAATACTAAAGTAGGTCTATATTACCAATATCCATGTAGCTCTATAGCATAAATTGTCTAGATCCAATAGCTGAAAATTAGAGCTATATTCACACAATGACCCATAGTTTCATTCAGATAGCTTCCAGCTTTGATTGTTTAATATTTCATAATAAATCAGGTTTGCATTTTTGTAGGACAATTTAGGTAATATAACAGTATATAGCTAAATCTGAAAATAGGAATTAAATTTATCAGAATTCAATTTAGAGACAGATGAATTAATTTTTTTAACTCGTCTGTTGAAATTTCAAATACTGTTCTGATGGTATATATTTTTAGGAATACTGATAATGAAAAATAACTGTCAAGAATTCCCCAAAGAGAGGGATGGGACAACTGAAATGATCAAGAGCATGCAAATTGTTATATTGAAAGTCTACTTTTCTCTTAAGTTCATAATGTAATAATTTATGTTTTAAATATAGTATTATAAATTTGGTGCAGATTCATTTTCTATTTACTGTATTGTAGCTCCTGTAACTGATACTGCTTTAAACTTTGGTAAATTACTGACTTAAGTTCTGTCATGTGATGTAAGAGAATGGTGGCATACACAGTTAATTTAGATAAATATTGAAAACAGGGGACTAAGTTCTCTTAAATTAAAAATGTATACAGATTTCTCTCAGTTTATGTTCGGGTTATGTTTCCGCAAAACCTCATATAACATAAATTCACATAAAGTGAGACACTGAATTGGTGGGAAAAAATGGGATTGTGGGGTATGGTGGCAATTTTTGTAACCCAAATTGATATACAAATGCGCTCATAAAACTTAAGAGCTTTAATATAAATATTACTTTGCTCATATATGTTGACTCATCTCCTATGTACATGAAAAAAATTTTCTCTGTTTTTATTACGGCTGGAATTTTTAAAAATTCACTAAAGGAGTTTTGGATAGGAAAAGATTCAATTGACCTACTTGAAGGTCACAAGAATCTGGCTGTTTTCTCATTAATGGAGCTCAAATTTCCTGTTTCTGTAAGTTGTTTTGCATTCAAATTCTTTAATTCATTTTATCTCTTGAAGGATATGTTTGGGCTGCTATAAAATGATACAGAGAAGGTGTTTTGGAATGCATTGGAGTGTTAATGCACCGTCTCTGTAAAGTAGCCAAATTTGTTCTGAGTGAGCTTTTAAAACAATTAAAATTGTTTTAAAATTTAAAAAAAGGGTTCCTAAATTAGCTTTATATGGTTTCTGGGCTTGGAAGTCTGAGAAAAGATACAGTGAATCTGTAGACAATATTCCGTTTTATCATAAACCAGCCTCATCAAGTGGAAATTCAAGGACATCACTTGCTCATAGATGTTTTATTTGTTGGTCACTTTGAAATCATGGAATGTAATACTTTTAATGTTGTGTTTGTCTCCAGGTTCTCTTTTTCGGTTGTAGGAAAAAGGTTAAGATCCATCTATAATGTGTCACTTAAAATAGTATTATTGTTGACTCTTACATATCTATAGTTTTATTTGTTATTATTTTCTTATTTTGTTTACACTTTCTTGATATCCTGTAGAGATAAAATAAAAAATATTTTTGTTTAATAAGAAGATACATGAATGGGTGTGAACAATAAGACATTCATCAAAGCTTTGCAACTGATTCAGTGTTTTAAAAATTGGTTATTTGCCTATCTTTTTATTTTTAATTTGGATATCTTAGCTATAGCAGCCTGATTAAAAACTTGGGATATACTAGTTAGCATAGCTCAAATATAATAAACAGTTAGTAATAAACAGTTAACTATATTATGCTTGTTCCTTAATGTATTTACTGAGTAAACAGTGATTTGAAATGTAATATGAATCATAGCTTTGCTGCTTGAAGTTAAATAACAAAATCTAAGTTTGATTTTTAATAAAATGATTTTTATTATTTATTGGTAAATAATATTTTTATCAATACTTTTATATAATACTTTTAAATAATATTATTTAGACTGTAATACTTTTTAATGGAAATTAATGAAATTTTAGTAAACATAATTTTAATGATATTAAATCCTAATTTCAAAATGTAGTTTATTATTTATTGGTAAATAATATTTTTATTAATACTTTTAAATAATACTTTTAAATAATATTTAGACTGTAATACTATTTAATGGAAAGGCTTTTAATGAAAATTTAGTAAACATAATTTTAATGATATTAAATACTAATTTCAAAATGTAGTTTAACATAACTTTTATAAATACTATGTTTTGCCTCTGAACAGTAAGGCATTGTTGGTACTTAGATAAATGACATCTAGATAATTCTAGAACTGTAGATTGTAGATTTGGTTTGACTTAATAGCAAGATGGTGCACAAAAATAAGATGGCTGATAGTGCTGAAACTGACACTCTGGACATGGAATACAATCTGAGATAAACTGAGATAATTCTAGTATCCTAATCTCTCCAGAACAATTGATGGGACTCTAAAATCCTTAAGGAACAAACAAGAGTTCTTAAATGAGGAGGAAAGAGGAATAGTAATGGGAGGCTTACCAATGTAAGGGACAGAAACAAAATTGTTTGGCTCAGATAAGAATAGCAAGTTGAATGCTGCCTTTCTGTACACCTTTTCTGATGAAAAGGTTACCAAACTGGCTCATTGCTATATTCTCCTGCTTATATACACAATAAGAAATACATACAGAACAGAAAAATTTTTCAGGGAATGGTAAAGCCATGCATAAGAAGAAAGTGCTCCTGATATATATTTGGGAGGAAGGTTTTTTTTTTGTCAAATTCTAACTACTTCTCAAATTCTAAGACAGGTAATCTTCTAATATATTCCCTCTCTCTCTCTCTCTCTCTCTCTCTCTCTCTCTCTCTCTCTCTCTCTCTCTCTCTCTCTCTCTCTCTCTCTCTCTCCCACTCTGGCTCTGGCTCTGGCTCTCTCTCATATATATATACAGGGGTGAAATGCTACCGGTTCGCACTGGTTCAGGCGAACTGGTAGTAATAAAAGCTACCAGTTCGGGTGAACTGGTAGTAAAAAAATGCTGTCAGTTTCTTCTGAACCGGTATTTCCGCTGATCAGCTGTGTCGCGCGATTTAGATTAGCTAGAATCTAAAATTGCGCAGCACAGCTGATCTCCCCCCTCGCTGTTCTACTTACCTTCTTAAGCCTCCTTCTTCCGCACTGTACGGTAGTGCCTGCAGTGCACATGTGTATGCAGTGTGCATTTGGCGCACACTGCACACTGCATACATGTGCAGTGTGCGTTTGGCATGCATTGTGAATGCATGCTCAGTGCATTTGGCATGCACTGTGTATGCATGTGCAGCATGCATTTGGTATACACTGCATATGCACGCAGCACAGTGCGTCTGTCTATCTATCTATCTATCTATCTATCTATCTATCTATCTATCTATTGTTATCCATTCATTCTTAGATTATCAGTCATTAATATTCCCTAATTTATAATAGACTTCTCTTTCAGTGTCAGCTATTAAGGATACTGGATTGTTATTCTACTTTCGTTTGCATAACAAAGGTATGCTTGCAAAAAGTTAGGAACTTTTAGAACCCATCTTTTGTGGTTACCTATGCTCTTTTTGGGTTGATCACCTGTTTCTAAATATAAAATCCCAAATATAACCTTTAGGTATGGCTTTTGCTGCTGTATTGGTACAATGTTCTTGTTTTTTTAAAGGCCCCCTTGAAGATGCTGTTGAGGATGAAGAGGAAGAGTGCCTATCTGAGGAAAATGAAATTATCTCCAAAGAAGACTTTCCCCTGGAGGGAAACTTTTCTGCAGAATTTGAGTCTGGGAATCTGAACTGTGAAGATGTGGAATACTTTTGTAATAAAGGTAATCAGTATTATGCAGTTCCTGGTTCAGGAATAATATAAATTGATTTGTTTTCTTTGGAACTGTATTATAAACATACAGTGATTCCTTGGACATTATAGGGCATGGATGTCAAAGTCGATTGCATCACGTGATGTATCGCAACATATTGAGACTTTTTTGCCTTTGCAGAGCCGGGGTGGACGTGGCCTGTGCGGGCTGCCAATTTGACACCACTGTTATAAGGCATATCTCTTTCTGGGAGAGCAATATATTAAATATGGCCACTTCTTAATAACTTTTTTCATAGCCAGTTGTGTCTTAACACTTTATTGACAATTGTACACCAACATTTCTGCCTACTGAAGTAATCTCTGAGGTCAGCTTGAGAAACCACAGGCTATAATTCTACTCTTGTTTGGTGTTAGATTGATTGATTGATTGATTGATTGATTATGTGTCATCAAATCATTTTCAGTTCCTGGCAAACACATAGAATTTCTTCCTAATGATCTATATCTATGCTAGTTTTTCAAATCCTCCATCATTCTCGTCTTCTCTTTCTTTCCTCTTTTCTCAGCATTAGAGCCTTTTCCAGAAAGCTAGGTCTACATATAATGTGTCCAAAGTAGAATCATTGGAGCCTTGACCTTTGTATCTTGAGTGAGAACACTGGGCTGATTTTTAGATGATCCAGTGGTTTCATTTCTTAGGTATCCATATTTTCAACAGCCTACTCCAACAGCAAAGTTCACAGGAGTCAATATTGTCTCCGTTTTCCATAGTGTGGAAATGGGAGGGTGCCAGGCTGGGTTATTCTAGGCTCTAGCTCTATGGACTGAGTTGAAACTTCTGAGGTTCCGCCTCCTCCAACAGCAAAGTTCACAGGAGTCAATATTGTCTCTTTTCTCTTCCTCAGAGTTCAGTTTCACTCCCACAGTGTGTCACAAGGAGTGCCATGGTTTACATGATTCTGATCTTTGAGATAAAGAGATATCACAACAATTGATAATCCCAGCATCTTTTCCATGGCCTTCATGGCTATACCAAGTGCTAATCTAATCTACAAAATTTCTTCCTGTTTATTCCTTTACTATTTATGGCTGAACCTAGAATGAAGATGTCTATAAATTTAATATCTTCTTGCTGGTCATTCTACCTGTTATTCTTATTTTGCTCTTCTTTATGTTTAATCTTGATCCCATTTTTTCCACTTTTCTCCTTAACTTTTATTACAGAGCTTGTAGATGGTTTTCAGTTTCAATTATCAGGGTAGTGTCATCAACACCGATCAGATTATTGATGCTTCTTCCTCCAGTTTTAAAACTATGCTCATCATTTTCCAAACCAGCTTCCCTTAATATATATTCAGCATATAGGTTAAATAAAAAAGAGGAACATATACAGTTTTGTTCTACTCTTTTGCCAACATTAAGCTAGTCTGTTTTCTGATGTTTATTTTTTAAATGTATTTACTGCTATCTTGTTCTGTGGGGTGACTATAGTTCTGTCCATATAGTGGCTTCCTGACTTCATACACAATGAGGGATTCCCATTTTTCTGACCACACACCACAGTGTGGCATGGTCAACATAATTGATATAATCTTTCTATTATCAATGAAGCACATTGTATATATGTATGTGTATATGTGTGTGTGTGTGTATATATATGTATATGTATATGTATATATGATGTCATTTATTTATCAGTTTACTTTTTAATACAAATTTACAGGTCATTCAATTCCCAATAACTTTGTGGCTTATAATTAAAAAAATGCAAAAAACAAAATAAGCATAGAAAATATTGCTAGTCTGAAGACAAATGTACAACATACATGCATAATAATAATGATTTATTTATTTTTATTTTATTTTTATTTGATTTATATGCTGCCCTTCTCCAGAGACTCAGGGCGGCTTACAATGCGTTAAGCAATAGCCTTCATTCTTTTGTATATTTTATACAAAGTCAGCTTATTGCCCCCACAAACTGGGTCCTCATTTCACCTACCTTAGAAAGGATGGAAGGCTGAGTCAACCTTGAGCCTTGGAGAGATTCGAACCAGCAGAAATTGCAGGCAGCTGTGTTAATAACAGGGTGCACTAAACCACTGTACTATCAAGGCTCTGTACTATCATGATGATGATGATGATGATGATGATGATGATAATAATAATAATTAATAATAATAATACTCCTACAAGTAAAGCAGACTGTGGAAGAAAAATGCAGCTTGAATGATTACATCCAGAAAAATGAAGAACCAATGATTAAGGAAGTAAATAAAGGCCTTTTAAAGACAACTAAAACAAAAGCAGAATATAAGAAAGAAGTAACTGAGCAGCGAGCTGAAAATTGGAAACACAAAGCTCTGCATGGCCAATACTTGAAAAGTATTGAAGGCAAAGCTGACCAGAAACTAACTTGGAACTGGTTAAGATCAGGAGTACTGAAAAAAGAAACAGAAAGCTTTATTTTGGCAGCACAAGAACAAGCCCTAGCCACAAACTGCATGAAGGCAAAAATTCAACATGTTACCACCAACAGCAAATGCCGCCTCTGCAATGAGAAAGATGAGACAGTCGACCACCTGATCAGCGGGTGCAGCAAAATTTCACAAACTGACTACCTACAACGCCATGACCGTGTTGCTAAGATCATTCACTGGAAATTGTGCCAGAAGTTTGGATTTGAGTACAGCAAAAACCACTGGGAACATCAGGTTGAGAAAGTTTTAGAGAATGAGAAACTCAAGATCTTGTGGGACTTTAGGATTCAGACTGACAGGCACTTGGTCCATAACACACCTGACATAACAATAGTTGAAAAGAAAAAAGTATGGTTCATTGACATTGCAATACCTGGTGATGCACGGATTGAAGATAAGCAGCAAGAAAAAATCACAAAGTACCGGGATTTGCAAATTGAAGTTGAGCGACTGTGGAAAAAGAAATCGTGTGTTGTCCCGACTGTAATTGGAGCCCTTGGAGCAATACCCAAAGAGCTATCCCGCTATTTAGAAATTCTAAATTTGCCGGACTTGAACATTTTGACTCTACAAAAAACCACCTTACTCGAAACAGCTTATATCCTCCGACGATACCTTAACAGTTCCTAGGTCCTTGGTTAGGACTCGAGCTGCTGAGCTATTAACCAGCCTCAAAGGCTGTGAATCTCACTAAAGATTAACCAATATAATAATAATAATACAACAGGAACTCAATGTTCAATTAGCCCCAAAGGTCATGGTGCCTGACTATCATCTAAGCTGTACTGTTAGCAGTTTGCAAAGTTCTCAGCAGGTAAAACTACATCAATTGGTCCTAGGTTTACTGCTACTTTGTATAGCACTATACCTAGAATGTTTAACAGTTCATATAATAACATCAGCCTGAATATCAGTTTCATTATTTATTTCTTAAAGAACTTGGGAAGATTTTTGATCTGCTTTGTGCCAGGCTCTTAGATTACTTTTTGATTTGGCTTTTAAAGGCCTCCATAGCAATCTTTTCTTTCAAAATTTCTGAGATAATTAACATCTTTTTTTGCCACAGGCACATTTCTTCTAACACAAAAGGTCACAGGTTTAAAGAATGGCTTTTGGATGACTATAGACCAGTATCCAGGTGCAGGTTCAAGAATTCTTAAAATACATGGACCATCAATTTTGGCATGGAGACAGCCTTAGTTCCCTAATGGACAATGTGCACCAGGATAAAACCAAGAAAGCAGAGTCATTGACTGAGATGGGCAGCCATACAAATTGAACAAATAAATAAATGTATTTCTATTGAAATATATCTCTTAGCCACTTTTTAATCATGGTATTTTTTTTAGCATGCTTGAAGGAGCTGACAGTAGGAAACACTATTCTCTGGTAGTTTCTCTCTCAACTTCTTGGTGCTGCCAGGAGGTGCTATTGAAGATACTTGATACTTTTGGGAATACATACACACACACACACACACACACACACAGCTGTTTCAAAGGCTCATGGAAATATTTGGTGCCAGTTGATATTGGTATGTTGAATCTTCCCTGCAAGTTTGGTGTTGGATGTTTTAAGAATTCAGGGTCTCTATATGGTAGGAGTTTAGACATGAATAACAACTTGAAGCCAGAGAGATGGAATTACTGCTGATTCCAGGAGTTGGGCTTCAGAATTTGAGTGTTTTAACTAAGTGTCAGCATTCATTTACACTGATCCTATTGTTATTTGATTTAGCGTTTTTCTCTTTCCTGCTGCATTTTTAGGGACCTATTGGGGTCATTTTAATGCTAATAAAATCCTTGGCAAACTGGAAAAGTCCCTACTATCTCCTCTACTTTCTGACTTTATGTGACCATGTGTAAATATTTTCTGCAGCTTTTGTGTTTTGTTCGAATGGCCAACTTATTTGCTGTCTTGTCTGTGTATATTTAAGATAATCAGAAAGGTCAAAAGTTATTTATTTTTTTTAAAAAAAGATGCTTTGAATCAGTAATGATTTTCTACCGCCTCAAAAATATCTTTTGTGTTTTTCTAATGCTAAGTAGCCAGAAGCAGAATTAAGACAAGGCAGTTCTACCTGTAATCATTTTGAGGTCCATGGGAAGCCTTTACGGATGATAACTTTGCTCTTTTTTTCTTACCAGGATTAAGAAATCCCATGCTTTGCATGTCTTGCATATAGTGATGAGTTTTTCAGGGCGTGCTTAGCCCAAAGAGTTCAAAAGGGAAGGGAAAAAAGAAACCCTCCCAAAAAGCCAATATGACTTTGTTTTTTACCTTGCTGGAGGAACCGTTTGTGCAAATCGTCTATAAGCTTATTGACCTGCATCTTTGACTCCTTGTTTTCTCTGGATTTGACTGGAGTGTAGACACTGATAGAGCCGTGATAGAGGTGATTGAACAGCCCCCAGCTTGGCTTGGCATCAAGCCCCACAACCCCCTTAGGACTGACATTATCATTCTCTGAAAATACTTCATGTTTTCTCAAGTTAACAGAGTCTTATTTTTTTAAATTTATTTTTAATTCTTCCCGGAGCCTTTATGTAAGAGTTTTAAAGAAAATGAAAGGTACAGTAATTCTTAGTAAACAAAGATAGTGTATAAAGTATGATGAGAGGTATCACTTAAAACAATGGAATAAAAAAAAAAAAAGCAAAATTACTGTTTATAATTTGTGAAAATGATTTTCAAAATCAGCACTATCAGATGCCTTATTTTATAAACAAAAGTGAAGGGATTTTCTCTTGGATTCTCTTTAATTATATACTCAAGTATAGCCACTCTGTGTGTCTGTGTATGTATTCCTCTGCTGCTTTTTCTAAAACTTGAGGTTGCTTTTTCAGAATGAGCAGTTGCTACAAAAGTAATACAAAATAATCAGAAGGAATATTTTTCTGCAATTACAGTTCTTCTGGAATATGACTTGTTTTCTTTAAGATCAGCTACTACAATCTGTTTTAAACAAACATTTGAAATCCATAAAAAACTGCTTCCAGTTTTACTTTCCTGGAAGCAAACAGGGATAGCTAAAATTAAAATATAAGGATACACAGTGACCTTTTTGATTACCACATTTGATGTCAAAAAGGATTTCTTTTGTAGGTACAGTTGAGCTTAACTTTGAGGGAAATTACTTGTAGAAGAAATAAAAAAAAATGTTGTGGAATATATTTGGTTTCCAATTATGGCATACTGATTTAATGGACTTGAATAAAAAATATTGGAGAATATTTGACCCTATAGTTTGACCATGAATATTTGAGCCCGTGCCCTTATAAACCCTATTGTTTATATGTTTCCAAACACTCAATTTTATGTAGGCTGCATACTCAGGAAATTAAATATCCTTTAAAATGTTCTTTCACGTCTCCTTTTCTGTGCTATCTATATCACATGAACACATATGTACAATTCCTGGTGAATTTTTAGGATCTTCTATATTCTGGACTTCATTGGAAAGATGCTGTATTGATCAGTCCACTTCTGTCAGAGATACAGAATGACCTTAATGGATTCCAAGCAACATTAGCTTTCTCTTTTAGTTGTCATGATCTCATCTAAAATACAGTGATAATTATGCCATTTCATTAAAACACTTCCTTGACTTTAGTTCAAGCAGACATTACAAATACACTATTCATATACCAGTATATATACAGAGATCATACAAAGAATGCATTCAGAAATATTCATTGCTTGATAACCTTTTGTCTGAAAATAATTGTATAGGAGTCCTCTAAAGAAAATGATCAGCTTAGTATTTCCAGAAGAAAAAACGTTTGGTCTGTATGTTGTGTATGAATATTTTGGGAATGTCAATAAAAGAGCATTCACAATGCTTTCCTGAAACTGTAGAATGGGAATTTGCTTCAGTAGATCAACAACTTTGTCAAAAGCCATAGTCTTATCAGGATTCTTATTAATGAAGACCCAGATAGCTCAGAGATAAGAGTACTTGCTTGTATGTTGAAGGTCTCAAGCTCATTTCCCATATTTTGTGTTTGATGGAAATTTGGGAAAGTTGCTTGTTTGGAGAACCTATTGACAATTAGCGTGAGCAGTGCTCAAGTCCCGTTTATCTACCACCATTGCATAATTAATTCTGATTTAACTGGTTAATTATTCAGATCTTTGATTAAGACAGGTAACTGTGAGAGAGGGTAAAGAAGCCAGGCTCGCTATATATCTTATTATAATTCATCTGTGATGTATTCTATTGTATGTGAGATGGTCCAAAGAATTAACATGGAAACCCAGTTTAGCAGATCCAACAGAAACTTAAACTTACTTTGTAGTCTGTACAGAGGTCATCCACAGTGTTAGAAAATAATATTATGAATGCTTAGCTTAAGAATTTAGTTCTTTTCTGGCATATACTGTATATTATGAATACACACAAAGGATTGGTTATATTCTAGTACTTATGGTATATGTAAAACTTTCAGTTAATGTTACTCAATTGTCATTTCTGTGCTATAGAAATGATAAAATAATTTTATATTAATTTTAATGTTCATGTACATTATTCCTGAATTTTTGCATGTGCCTTTGAAGCATTTATATTATCATCTCAATTTTGAGCATTATATGGGATATGATTGGTTTTTCTTTTTCTGTTTTGCAATTGGAGAACTATGCATTTCACATAAAAAGCAACATAGTGCTTGTCACAAGCATTTTTTAAAATGCCACTTTGTAAGTAATAAGCACCTATTACTAAGTGATAGGCAGCAGTCAAGAGAAAAAAAGCATGAAAACATGCGGTAAAATGGACTTTAATTATTGTTGCAGAAAACCTGTGATTACCTCTCCCTTCATCCCTTTTTGTCCATAACTGTTGGGACAAAGTTGTGTTTCAGAAAAGAAACATATATACGTGAGACATTTAAAAAAAGATAGAAAAAAATATCATGCACAGTTTTGTTCTTCTGTATATTCAGTACAGTTTTGGTCTCAAAAAGTATATGTCATATAATGTTGAATATGGATTTTGAAACACAGTATGTGTATAAATGCAAATATTGAGAAGACACTGGCTTAAAACAACACATTTAAATATTGATTTTCATATTTTCAACTTACTGAATT
Organism: Arizona elegans; assembly: GCA_022577455.1. NCBI lineage: Eukaryota > Metazoa > Chordata > Lepidosauria > Squamata > Colubridae > Arizona > Arizona elegans. The sequence goes on along the minus strand of JAKOOJ010000002.1, from coordinate 13,468,061 downwards.
TATGAGAGAATGCAGGCAGAACTAATGTACTGGGAAAAAAAATACATTAAATTTTAAAATGCCACATTGAAATAATACATGTTGATTCAATTTTATCATCTCCAGATAAGATACAGAAGTCCAGCAGCCTAAAATTGCATGAAGATGTGTTGGAAAAGTGCTGCAGACTAAAGTTGCATAGTCAGACTTCTCAAACTGGAGGCTGGAATAATACTGGAGCTCTAAGCAATGTATCTGGGAATACTGTATTATTAACTGAACCTTTATCAAGCTGGTTACCTCTACATGTATTGCAGAAATCCAGCAGATTAAAGTTACGTGCTCAAAGTTCTCAAGCTGGGAAGCAGGGAAAATATTAGGACCCAGAAAATATGTCTGGGATTTCTCTTAGCATGCCATAATTTAGTGCAGAGCTAGTTTATATCCGAATGTTTTGTTGGATGACTTTGTAGGATAAATGGAAAAAGAATGTGGTTGTCCATTAAATAAGGGTTGTAGGATTTAAATTATGTCAGCTCTTTCCTGACATAATGCTGCTGAAGTTTAATAACATTAGGGAACTTTGTAAATTGTGCTTATCTTCCTGTACCTCTGATAATTTTGTGACACCGAGCAAGGATGTGCATTGTGCAACCTGTGCCAAAAGCTGGTAAGTCTTGCCTTAAAGTTAGAACATTCTGTTGACATTAATGTTCACCTGCTGTAATTATGATTGTATATGAACAGTTCCCCAGTAGCATATTCACCTCTACTGAAGCAAGGTATCTTATTTGGAGTCTTCCATCCTTCCATATAGTATACATCTGGGATAGAACTGGTCAAAGCAATTAAAGCAACTATGTAAAGAATGAAGTGTGGAATTTTTTAATCACAGCTTCTTTTAAAAAAAAAAGGTTGTCTTTCTTGCTTTTTGTAAGCTTTTTACTTTTACTTTTTGTAAGCTTTTTACTTTTTTTTTACCTAGGTAGAGATGGTAGCAAAGGGAACAAAAAATTGTTTACCTATAGCTATAACCTACAGTGTTTTTTTAGATATTAGCCATTATATTTTGCTTATATTTTGACTGACTGATGTAAAAAAGAAAAGGCAAGGCATGGCAGCTATGCAGGAATGTTCTGTCTGTTTTTATATTTTTGAAACTCCTTGTAATTTTGTGCAGTTTATACAAATAGTAGACATGCAACCAGCAGCAAAAACAAGGCCTGCCTCTGAACTCAAAAATGTAATGTTCTGTTTATGGAATGTAGTATCATTAAAGGTCAGTAGTTTGGAATAAAGCATTAATATCCGGAATTAAAGCTGAAGAGATTAAAGACAATGACAGTCAAAGAATTAGGAGCTTGATGAAAAGTATGTTTTACAACTTTTTGAAAGTTATCAAGGATTTTGCCAAAGAATTGAGGTATAGAAAAAGCTTTACTTAAGGTTGATTCACAATTTATTGATGGATATATTGATGGACTGACTGACCATATTTATAAGGGCATTCTTCTATCATTCTTCTGTCATTCATTCTTTCATTCATTCATTCCTCTATCAAAAACTCTGGGTGGAAAACATACAATATTAAACTTACAGAGAAATGACAAAATGAATCTTCAGTAACTCTGTATGAATTTTGGAAGCAGAGCTTTCATTCAGGTTTTGTTTTTGGTACTGCTGGCACTTTAGTTTTATATGTGTGCTTTCAAGCACACCTGAACTTCATCCAAATTTTCTACATTTCCTCCCTCTGTCTTTTAGGCAGCTTTCCGTTTGTACTGGGAAGTCCATACTGAAAGCTATCTCGTCTGATGATAAAACCATGAGTGTACGATGCTCACACATTTTTCATCTCTTTTATGACCTTATCTTTCACAAGCAGCTTCTGTGAAGGTATCCTAACTATAGAAAGCACCTGGAAAACATATATGATATCTATGCTGTGATAAGCAGTTGTGAACAAGAAACTAGACCTGTCAGTTCTGAACTGTTCATTGTTAAAAAAAATACTTTGTAGATATAGGTGATTGCAAAGTACATTATAGGGGAACCAACAGCTGCTGTGATACTCAGTCAAGGGGAAAAAAAACACTTCAATAGTTGTCTTGCATAAGAATGAACACACACACACACACACACACACACACACTCATTCACAGAGTATAAAGCAACTGAAATATATAAGTTGAATAATGCAATGCGGCAAATATTGAAATGTCAGTTCTTTTTTTATATTATATTTTTAGCCAAATGATTTAAAAAAAGAGAAAGAAAGAAAAAAAAGGAAAACATGCTAAAATAGACAAGTAAACTAGATAAGGAATTTATAAGTATCATAGAATTAGGTTACATTTTTCAAATCTGTATTTTATTAACTACTTTAAATAACTAAGTATATTAAATCATTTTTGAAAGTATCAGTCTTTAGAGTCCAAATAATATATACAGTCAATATAAAAAGCAGTAGTCAACATAGTATAAAGCAAGATTAAGAATTATATAATTTTTCTCTGAATCATAGAAATTTTATGTTAAGAGCCCCCAAATTTCAAATATGATAGAACCTATATTTACAGTTGTAATTCAGAATTATTTCCAAATCAAGTTAGATTTTGTGTCAGATTTACTTTTAAGGTACAAAATTAAATTTAAACATTAAGGCATATCTCCAAGGGCTCACTAGCCAGTCTTCTGTAGAAGCAATAATACAGTATGTAGTCCTCAATTTACAACTAAAATTGGGCCCAGAAAATTCATTATTAAATAGTGCAGTTGTTATAGAATAGCCTCTTGATGACCTTTTTTGGCATTGTCCTTAAGTAAATCACCATAGTTGTGAAGTGGCTGTGATTTGCCATCTTTCCCTGCCATCTTCCCCGCTGACTTTGTTTGTTGAAAGTTGGCTGGGAAGATTTCAAATGGTGATCATATAACCTCAGGATGCCACAACTGTCACAAATGCAAGTCAGTTGCCAAGTTCCCCCGAGGATGCTGCAATGGTTGTACAGGCAACAAACTATTGTAAGTCAATTTGATCAGCGCTATTGTAACTTCAGACGGTTGCTAAATGAATGGTTGTAAGTCATGGACTACCTGTAAACATTTTTTTTAATTAAAAAAAGCATTGGTTGCAACAATTATCATATACAGAGCTAATACAATATGCTTTGCAGGAATGTGAGTTTTGGGAATATGTAATTGAAAAATAGCAGATTAGAAAGGAAATCCAGCTTTTAAAATTTGTTTCATTCTGTTATAAATCATTTCAGAAAATTGTTGCTTTTTATTGTGCAACATTGCTATCAAGTATGAAAACAGAATCCAATCTGTTCATTGCTTTTGCAGTTAAGTTTTAGAAACCAACCTGTCCAATTTAGCAATGGAGCTAGCTCATCACTGACCTTGTTAAACCCCAAAGCCACTCTCTCTCAGTCTTAGGAAGAAGGCGATGGCAAATCACCTCTTGAAAATTTTGCCAAGAAAACTACAGGGACTTGTCTTCTGACTTACACACACACACACACACACACACACACACACACACACACACACACAGAGACACAGACACAGCAAGCTTCTCATGTTTTTTCTAAGCATAGTATTTAGCGTGAATTTAATATTCTTTCATTTTCATTGTTGTATATCGGTTATTGTATTTAAATTCCACATCCACTTAATTATACAGCCTTTATGGATGGGGAGGAACAGGCTCAGACTCAACCCCTCCAAGACTGAGTGGCTGTGGCTCCCGGCGCCCCGATATAGTCAGCAGGTGCCATCGCTGACTATTGGGGGTGAATCTTTGCCCCCCACGGAGAGGGCTCGCAATCTGGGTGTCCTCCTGGACACGCGACAGTCTTTAGAAAAGCATATGACGGCCATGGCCAAGGGGGCCTTTTATCAGGTTCGCCTGATTCGCCAGTTGCAGCCCTTTCTGGACCGGGACGCCCTGCGCACCGTCACTCACGCCCTTGTTACTTCCCGGTTGGACTATTGTAATGCTCTCTACATGGGGCTCCCCTTGAAGAGCACTCGGAGGCTCCAACTGGTCCAGAATGCGGCTGCGCGGGTGGTTATGGGCGCAACTCGTGCCCACGTGACATCCCTCCTGCGCGAGCTGCACTGGCTCCTCGTGGTCTTCCAGGTGCGATTCAAAGTGTTGTTTACCACCTTTAAAGCACTCCATGGCATAGGACCCGGGTACCTTCGAGACCGTCTTCTGCCACCAATAGCCTCCCACCGACCAGTTCACTCCCACAGAGAGGGTCTCCTCCGGGTGCCATCGGCCAAGTTATGTCAGCTGGCAACACCCAGGGGGAGGGCCTTCTCTGTGGGAGCCCCAGCCTTGTGGAACGAACTGCCCCTGGAAATACGTAAGATCTCCGACCTCCGGGTGTTTCGCTGCGCACTGAAGACCCTGTTGTTCCGCCAGGCCAGGCTATCACCATAATAGTTTTAAATTGGGGTATTTAAATTTTCTGGGGTTTTAAATTTGAGCCAAATTTATTTAATTATTTTAAATTTTAATCGCTGTTTTGTCTTGTGTTTTTAAATAGGCTGTACACAGCCCTGAGTCCTTTGGGAGAAGGGCGGTATAGAAATTAATAATAATAATAATAATAATAATAATAATAATAATAATAATAATAATAATAATAATAATAATAATAATAATTATTTAAATTTTTCAGTTTCCAAGTCGTATTTCATCAACAATTTATACATAATACTCAATACTTGTTATAACATTTTTAAATTCAGCCAAATCTCTGTGCTCCCTCCTGGTTTCAGCAGTTCCTTCAAAGCAGGGGTGTCAAACTCACATCATCATGGCAGCATCATGTGATGTATTAGAACATTTTATCCCTTTGCTAAACCGGGCATGGGTGAGGCCAGCACGTGACACATCCGGCCTGCAAGAGTTTGACAGCCCTGCTTTAAAGTGTTGTTTTTCAAACTTGGCACCTTTAAGATGTGTGGACTTCAACTCCCAGAATTTCCTGTCAGTACCCACATATCTTGCTCACCTATCTTAAAGATTTCAAGTTTGAAAAACTTTAAAGCCATACTGCTTGGCTGAAGATATTAAAATCATTCTGGTGGTTCAGATCATTCCTAAAAGAACCTCAAAAGATTTTATCTTTCTCTTATTAATAAACAAATCTTGCAGTCTGTAAGAATTGTTACCTTCCATTGAGCAAATTTCTTTGTGCTTTGCTTTTCAAGCAAATAAATATTCAATAACAGGGCAAGAGGTGATAAACTTGGATGGATTATTTTCCTTTATTTATCTGAAACTTTTAACTTCAATGGTAGACATGTTTGGTTCCTGGAATATATATATATGTGTCAGGTTCCATTCTGACTGCATCATGCTTTCTCAGCTGTCTGCATTTTCCATTAGACCTGAATATTTACTCATTTTATTTATTTATTTAAAACATTTCTATGGATGGACGTTCCTTGGTAAAGAAATGTATAGTCTCAGTAGTGTCATGTTACTTTCTAGAAGTGAAATCAGATTTCAAAATAAGATATGGAATCCAGTAGTGGGATTCAGTTTTTTTTTACTACTGGTTATGTGGGCGAGACGTGGCGTGGCGTGGCGTGGCAGGCGTGGCATGGCTTGGTTGGCATGGCAGGGGAAGGTTACTGCAAAATCCCCATTTCCTCCTGATCAGCTGGGACTCGGGAAGCAGAGAATAGATGGGGGTGGTACCAGTCAGAGGTAGTATTTACCGGTTCTCCGAACTACTCAAAATTTCACTACCGGTTTTCCAGAACTGGTCAGAACCGGTCAGAACCTGCTGAATACCATCTCTGATGGAAACTCTCCCAGAGCTGAAATAAAGATGTTCTGTAGCTCAGGACTCATTTAACAAACTAACAATTTACTGTATATCTGGTAAGAAAATTGAAACCAATGCATAGCAATTTATGACAATTTTTTGATTTCTATTTCAGAGCCTCCATTTTCTTCTCTTAAACTAAAACCATATTAATGGTACACATTTCTTTGGCAAATTAATAGGTGATGAAGAGGGCAGCCAAGAAGCAGCAGATTCTGATGGGGATGCACGTTCAGATAAACCAGGACCGCTTACGCTTGAGACAGAAGACTGGGATGGACCAGGTAAGAGAGTATCTAAGGAAAAGAACAGCTTATATCAGAAAGCTCAGTGCTATAGCAGTTTACTGGTTGAACCCCATCTGTGGCTGATTCAATGGTTAAAGGTGGATCCTAAAGCTAAGAAGTAATGTTTGAAAAGATATGACAGAAGTATATCTTTTATATGGAAGAATATGGAAATTAATAGTTGATTTAACTAGACAGATTATGATATTCTTTAGGTAGGTATTTTTTCAAATCCAAATATCTATATACTGCTAAATGCAAGTATCTTCATACTACTAAAACCTTTGTGTCTCTGTGATTGGTTGTAACCTTCAGTTGGGTCATCATAGGCTAACCTTTTTGCCGTGGGGAACATGGGGGGGGGGTGTCTCACGCGCACGTGCCCACACCCATAATTCAATGTGCCCCATCCCCCCCATGCATGTGGCACGACCCCCTCACGCTTCCCCTGCTTTTGGCACAGTGGGCCAGGTAGGCCCGTTTTTCACCCTCCCCAGGCGCCAGACGCTTTCTAGGAGCATGGGTAGGGCTCCTACCCGCCCGAAGGTCCTCCGGAGGCCAGAAACAGCTTGTTTCCTGACTTCTGGTGGGCCCGGAAGGCCTGGAAATCAGCTGGCCGGCACGTACATACACGCTAGAGCTGAACTAGGGCAGTGCTGACTAGTGGTGGGTTCCTCCCAGTTCGGTCCGGTTCGGCCGAGCTGGTAGCGGTGACGATATGATGTCACCGAACCAGTTCTTCCCCCCGCCCTCCCACCCCCCCACCCCCCACGTTATTCTTACCTTTTATTTGGTCCCACCCCCAATCTATTGCTGCCTCCTGAGTCCCAGCTGATGACTAGAGGGAAAAAAACTGTTTAAACTCTTGCCGCGGGGCTTCAAAGGGCCGTCCTACAGCTGATCAGTGTTAAAAGCAAACAAATGAATTGGGTCGTAAGTGCGAGGACTGGTCATAAATGCGAGGACCTTCCAGAAATGACTCTGACCAGCTAGCCATGCCCACCTAGTGACATGACCTCCAAGCCACACCCACAAAATAAGACACGCCCACAGAACTGCTAGTAAAAATATTTAGAACCCACCCCTGGTGCCGACAGATATGACTCCGTGTGCCACCTGTGGCAAGCGTGCCATAGGTTCGCCATCACGGTCATAGGACAACCTTCTTGAATCAATGTCCTTCAAATGGGCACACTTACACAATGTGCCCAAAATCTGGAACCTTTGTCTCGTGGGGTGAAATTTGTCATAATTGTGGCCAATTCAGCGCTGTGGTGAGTTGCGCTCTTGTGATTGTCAGTTCCAGAGCTCCCTGATAGCTTTCTACAAGAAAGGTCAAAGGAGACATTGGCAGGAAGTTGGAAATCACTTACGCTCCCACTGCTTTTTTGCCTGTCTGTGGTCATTCTCTTTCTTTGTTTAGGTAATGAAATATCTCTGAAATGATGATTCAACAAGTCACAGATTTTCTAATTATGACTAAAATGCAAAGATTTATCTCAAGATCTGTTTAAAATGCCATTTGTTTCCATATATTGGGAGAAAAGTGTGGACTCTGGTAATTAACTGATACTTGATTGCCCCTGTCAAAAGCATTTCTGTTGACTTCTGTTTTGGAATAAAACAGTCTTTGAAATACAGTTCAGATATGAAATTCATAGTCTTCAAATTCAACACTAATAATAATTACATTTCTGAATATGCAAAGAGTTTACTCTTTGGCAATACGTTAGTCCAAATCCATGAACATACCAAAAATCTGAAATTGAAACTTTTGATGTGTCTATATGTGTATCTCTGGGTGTGAGAGAAATAGAAATGGCTCTCAATCTCTTGAATAATTTCCAGAATATCATTCATATTTCAGCATTACTAAGTGATTCCTATAGACTCCAAACCCATAAGTTGGGGTAGAAGAACATTATGATTGAGAAATCCAGGAAGCTTAACACAAACTGTTCCACTCTTTTTATTTATAAACAAAAGTAATTATCAGGATGACAAAAGCAATCTTTGTCTGCCCCAAATTCAATGAAAAAAGCAAAATGGAAATGGATCAAAATTATTCTATCAAGAACCTTGGATCTGCTTAGCCACTGGCTACCATAATTCATATAACAATAGCAATAGCAATTAGTCTTATATACCACTTTCTTGCAAGCAGTTTACAGAGTCAGCATATTGCCCCCAACAATCTGGGTCTTCATTTTACTGACCTCAGAATGATGAAAGGTTGAGTCAACCTTGAGCCGGTCAGAATCGAACTCCTGGAGTGAGCAGTGAGTGAGTTAGCTTGCAGTACTGCATTCTAACCACTGCACCATCATGGCTCAGATGGTGAATTGGTGCTAACTAGTATTGTCAAAACAGCAAGAAATGAACACTAAATACTTTTCCTTTTCAGTCACTGGATTACTCTTACTCACCCAAGATTATGGATATATCTTTCCTTCCATGTGCAAAACCATTTTGTGGTCATGAGGTATGACTTAAATCTGGCAAGCCATATGCAAACAATAACTTTGGAAGAGACACCTTCACTATTTGCTGCTGAAGTGTTTGGGTGGGATTTAGAAGCAAGAAAAGTCTTGTTCCTTCCCAGTGTCCCATTGGAATAACATAATATTACAACAGAGTCATTCCAAGATCATCCCTATAGGGAAGAAAGGCTACAGTAGAAATTAAAATAGTTTCAATTCATTCTAAAAAGTCCCTGTTTTTGCTTGCCGCTATGCTAAATTTTCCCAGTGTCTTTAAAGCACACTTCAAACTCACATCAAATCAGCAGTTCCTAATTGTAGGCCCTAGATTTTTTTAAAGGATGGAGCTAATACTTCCTTAAACATATTTTTTGGCCAGAAACTAAGTACTTATTATCTAGTTTCCAATTCTGAACTTACATTAGCAGCACGTTGCATTTAACAAATGGATATGACAGTCAATGATGTTTTCAAGGACTTTTCTTATCACTTTTCATTTGATATAAATCATTTAACACACCCTGGTCATTGACTTCACAGTTAAGAGAGAAACCTGCAGACTGCAATCAATAAAGTGTAAGAGCTTCGTGTTTAGGCAGAAATGTAAGCTAATATTTTCTCTTACAAGCCATATAAATGGTGCAGATGGAACCTGACAATGCTGGAAAAAGTGGCAGTTTCATCAGCATGAATAAAAATGATGTAGGGAGCTATTACCTGTAAATAATGCAAAACTTGATTTGTGAAACAGAAAAAAGAGCAAGAGTTAAATTTCTTGTTAAAATTATATTGAAATGCTTCTCTCCATGAAATCATTGGAGTTTTTCAATAAAAAAGTAAAAATTATTCCATTGTTATATAAATATAGCTATATAATAACGAAAATTATATTTAAAACCATATTCTCAATATAACCATGTCTGCAAATGTCTAAAAATGAAGAATATTCTGTTTAAGCAGCTGAATAGAGCTGGAAAAATATTATAATGCAGTAACAACATTTGCATTAAAACAACCTCTTATATTTCAATCACATTTTCATCCTTGCTTGACTTTGCAAATTGCTGTATTCTGTCCATGAAGAGGAAAAGAATTTCAGCAGTAATTTCTGAAATCAGTAGGTGGAAAATATAGGGCAAACAAGAATGAAGGAAGATAGTATATCGGATTATAATGGTGGTATTTTTAATGTTCTTAATAATTTACAAAAATATGCCTATATTCTCTACAAAGCATCTTGCATTATGTAAAAACAAGATTTGCCATCAAACATATTTCAGTGTAGTTAAAGTAGCATGGAATCCATTTAAAAAAGTAATTACTTGCTTAGCTTTGAGGTAATGTAGCTTTAATTTTTTTAAAAAAAGTAATTTATTGCAATTAATAAAATACACATTGAAAATTGTACTTTCTTGTGATTTCTTTGTTATGTGTATTACTGACCAATTTTCTTTAACATGTAACGCTTGGGTAACATCTTAGGTGATAAAGAAATTTTGAATCTACTCAAGGCTAAAAAGATCTATGAATAGAAAACTGCCGTATATAGAATGTACCGTAGTTTTTGGTGTATAAGATGCACTCCCCCCCAAAAAAAGTGGGTGGAAATGTCTGTGCGTCTTATACAGCAAATGTTGCCGAAGCCCCGCCCACCCACCACCTCCCACCCTTCGGTTTCTGCCTCCCAGCAATTTACCTCCTTGCAGCAAACAGTTTATGAATTTGTCTTATGTTGGATCATACTGTAATATTGTCCCAACATGCAGCAGCCTTGGGTAGCACTGATATTTTAGTTAATACAAAAATTAGTGATTGAAATATATTTACATTCCAGTGGTGGGATTCAAATTTTTTTACTACTGTGGACATGGCTTGGTGTGCATGGCTTGGTTTGGTGGGCGTGGCAGGGGAAGGATACTGCAAAATCTCCATTTCCACCCCACTCCAGAGGAAGGATACTGTAAAATCTCCATTTCCACCCCACTCCAGGGGAAAGATACTGTAAAATCTCCATTCCCTCCCCACCCCACTAACCTGCTTTCCAGCTCCATTCTCCTGTGCAGGGCAACAAAAGACGACCCAGCCGATCAGCTGGGACTCGATCAGCTGGGATTTGAGAGGCAGCGAATAGATCGGGGGCTGGGCCAGTCAGAGGTGGTATTTGCCGATTCTCCGAACTACTCAAAATTTCCGCTACCGGTTCTCCAGAACCAGTCAGAACTGGCTGAATACCACCTCTGATACATTAAATAAAAAAAATAAATAAAATAAATTCCATATACAAAGGTATACTTTTACATTCATAAATGGTTAGGTCCCTTACATCACAAACACGATTCTCAAAGCGAAGAAGGTTTTTGGATTTTTCTGTGAAATAAGAAAGAGCTTATATTGAAATATCTATTTATTTACTTATTTATTAATCAATCAATCAATCAATAAAGTTTATATAGCCATCCATCTCAGTAAAGGTGATTCTGGGTGGTGTAAAACATTGGAGACGGTTTGGTCTAGTGGTTAAGACACCAGGTTTGAAAGCGAGAGACCGTGAATTGTAGTCTCACCTTAGCCATGAAAACTAACTGGGTAACCTCATTGTCTCTCAGCCAGCCCACCTTACAGGGTTGTTGTGTATGAAAGTATGTTGGATACATTTGCCTGCTTGAGTTAATTTGTAATTTGAGAGATAGATTAATTGACTGGTTGATTGATTTAAACTGGCTTTGGGCAGATCACAATATATTGAACCATAAACACAGAATCCAAAACCAGATGGCATATGCTCACACTACACAAAAACACACCTAATAGGGAATCCTTCTTTCTTATACCAAGACTTGGGAGAACAAGTACATCTTTAAGGCCATATGGAATGCCAACAAGATAGGAGCAACATGGATTTTAGAAGGAATCTTATTCAGAGGACAGGTACCAGGATAGAGAAAGTGTTTATAATAAGGCTTTGTAAATAGCATGGATTGAAAGATTGGAATTTAACATTTCAGACATTCACTTAACAACCATGGCAAAAAGAGCCATAAAATCAGGCATGATTCATTAAACAACTACTTTGCTTAACAATGGAATTTTTGGTTCCAATTGTGGTTGTAAATCAGCAACTGCTTGTATCTCTGCTACCATAAAGCATGGGAATAGCCATTATGGGAACGCTAAACCATATTAGACTAGGGAAAGGCATGGGTCTCCTCTACTAATCGCTTCCCAAACAACAGAGAGTATATGTTCAACAGTTCTGAAATGGCCAAAAAGACTCAACAGCATTTTGACTGAAAAGTGTAAAGAAGTGAGAGAGAGAGAGAGAGAGAGAGAAATTCTTATGTAATTACTACTACCATTATTTCTTCTCAAGAACAAACACTGGAATACAATGAACTGTTCTACCTTAGAAGAAAACTGGAGATGAAGTTTACAGTGTGGTTAGAAGAAATTGATTGGCAAATAAAGGAGCTCACTAAATTTCCCTGCTCATTTGAAAAAAAAAATAGGCATATTGTCATCAATTCAAAATTTTAGAATTTTGTTTGCAATGTAAATGTTTAATATTAATTGAATTAATTTAAACATTAGATTAAAACAATAGAATAAGGAGTATTTTAAAATGCATAAAAATATCATAGAATCCTACATTGGAGAATCTGGGTATTAAGTAATATAGCCAGGTTTTAATTTTATTGGATAACTCTTTTTTTCTGAAATTGAAAATGAAAACTGTAAGCAAAACAGAAATTCCTTGAAATTATGAGTCAACTGACTTAAAGCATCAAGAAAAGGTTAAATTTTGTATATCTTAGCTGCCATCTAACAGTTGTCCATATTTGCCTCTTCCAGGTGCAATTAGTAGACAATAGCTACTGAAGAGCTGGAAGTTGAAAAATGGGATTAGCTATGGAAGTTGATTTGGAGGCTATTAATTAAGCAGAAGAGGAAACAAGAGCTAGGATTTCAGGAAGCAGAAGCTATTAGAAAGAGAGTTCCCTACTCTGCATGTTGTAGAAATATAGGTGCTGAATCTGTTCAGTTACACTTCAAATTACAAATATTAAGACAAAGACCAATCAATTTCAAGGCTTCTACTTTAAAACCAATTAACCTTGATTTTTAAAAACTGAAGAAATCAGCTTTTCATTATGGCCTTTCTAAAGCTTTTTCAAGAGACTTCCTTTGTTTTTCCTTGAAGAGTTTCACTTATTCAAGAAGCTTCTTCAGTTTTGACTGAATGGTGGAGAATGGAGGGATTCATATTCCAGTCATCTGGTCATTAGCACTCCCTCTAAGAGTTGTTGAGGCCACTTGGAGGGATATCTATGCCCTCAGAGTCACTTGAATAGTCACTTGAATGGGTGTGGTACCTTCTTGGAACTGCTGAAAGGACTGTCTTGTAAACAGGAGTTGGAAGGTGTGGTGTCCCTCTGTTGAGAGCAGGCTGTTCATTTTTAACATAGATGGCCTGTTTGACTCCTCTTTCAAACCTATGGTCCTCTCTGTCCAGAATATGGACTTTGCTGTCTTTAAAAGAGTGGTCTTCATCTTTCAAATGCAGATGGACTGCTGAATCTTGTCCTGATGGGTTTGTTCACCTATGTTGTGCCATGTGTTTGTGAAGTGGTTGTTTTGTTTCTCCAATGTATGATCTGCACATGTCTCGCTGCATTGTACTGCATATATCACATTGCTCAGTTTGGATGGACAAGCTTCTGCTTTAGTGCATTCTTATCTCCATAGACATTTCCTTATGGCCTGCTTTTCCTTATGGCCTAAAGAGATCTGAGGGGCAGGAGAAGATGTCAAGAGTGACCAGACTGAAGGATCACAGAAACCAGTTGAACCAATTGCAACCACAAAGTTTCTGGCATGAAATATATCATTACATGCTAGTCCATGTATGGTATGCCATATGCTAAATAAATAAATAAATGTCATTACAGCTCTCATCTCCAATACCTGTACATTAACACCTATATTGCAATGTTGCAGAGGGAAATTTAGAAAATATAGCATTTCAGGTTTTCTGACTTGCAAGAGGACACTGAAATACTGGTGTTGACATCCAGAATGTGACCCAGAAATCAGGGTGAAATCCAGCAGGTTCTGACAGGTTCTGGAGAACCGGTAGCAGAAATTTTGAGTAGCTCAGAGAACCGGGAAATACCACCTCTGGCGGGCCCGAGAATGGGGTGGGAATGGAGATTTTGCAGTATTCTTCCTCTGGAGTGGGGTGGGAATGGAGATTTTGCAGTATCCTCCCCTGCCACGCCCACCAAGCCACGCCCACTAATCCACACCACACCCACCAAGCCATGCCCACAGAACTGGTAGTAAAAAATTGAATTTCACCACTGCCAGAAATGGTTAGTGGGCTGTCTTTGTGACAGAAGGAGGTTGTTTGGATTTGGCTAGTTAAGATGATTTGAGAATTCAATGAATTATTTTAAGATAAGAACATCTCATACTGTTTGTGGATGTTGTTACTACTTGTTATAAGAACATTTCATTGTATCAAAGCTTAGCAGTCAGGCTACACAAGGATATCCCACAGACCACTGTTTACAAACCTTACCGTACCCTATTACCCCAAGCTTGTATTTAACTCTGAATTTCTCATCAGATTTGATGCAACATTAAAAGTAGACTCTGCTTGTTTTTGTAATTCTGTCCCCCTATTTTTCCTCTCTTCACTCCTTTAATAACATTATAATCAGCAGTGTTCCATAACATCTTTGTTGAGCAAGATCTAAATATGACATTTCCGATGTTACTATTTGTGAATCTGTATAGACTCTGTTGGGCTGGCAGACTATCCAAAAAGAGGAAATACTATTCACAAGAAAATAACTGACTTGAAATGCCCATAAGCAAAAAAGTAGAATGAAAATCTGTGATTGTGCTATGCCTCCCTTCATCTTTTAAACAAGCTCTTGTATCTTGTATCACTTTGTTGACATTGATTGATTTCTCACCATATTGAAAAAAAAATAACAAAAAGGTCAATGAGCAGATGCTTGCGACTTGAGGACTCTTGAGTTAAAAAGACTACTCAAAACTGAAGACATTTTGGTCCAAACCAAAATGATAATAAAAATGCAACAGGTTTTAAGGTCCATGAATTATTAGGAAGAAATTGACTGGCTCAGTGAGGTTTTATTTTCTGGACAAACCATGAACAGGTTTGGGTTGCCCTGCTGATGTGAAATATGTGCAATTTGCAGTCCCCCCCCACCCCCGAAATAAGGAATGAGGCATCTGGGTAAAAGAATCAGATACTTGGGCACCACTTTTTAAAAGGATATGCCTAGCCTAGTGAGGAAATTAACAAAATGTAATTACTTCGAAATGAAGGAATTGATTTTGTCAAATATGAATTATGAACAGTGCCATTTTAATGGAAAGTGCTAGTGATTTCTGCACTATGTTCATGATTTGGGAGTGAGAGTTTGAAATGCTTATTTTAATCAGTTTTATGCAATGCCCTCCCAGCCTTTATAAATTATATTTTTATTTGGTGCTATAAATATTTTGGGGTAGAAAGTAGACAAACTATTTAGTATGCATCAGAGTGGCTGATTACAAAGAAGACACAGAATATTCATACATATGTGTGTTTATGTATATATGTATGTGCACACACACACTGACATGCATATGGATAAACATATGCATGCACATAGGTATGAGTGTGTATATGTATACACACAACACACACACACATTTAATAACATATAAATATGCATACAGACATATACAGACACCCACACCCACATCCCGAGAAAGACTTGGAGATTACTGTCTTGATTTTGTATCTTTTTTTTAAATGGGAGAAAATGTGGTAGATATGGGATCTAGGAAATGCTGTTTGATGTAAATTAACAAAAATTCATGATACAGAGTTAACCATTGATATAGTCTGACAGTAAGAAGAATATGGTAAAAAAGCAAAGGAAATCATAGGATGGCTGTGTGCTACTCTGACGCTGAATCAGTATTATCTTGGCTATCAGATAATGCAGTTATCATTAATTTTCACATTTGCATTTCAATCTTAGGAAGGAAATGACTCTTGCTGGATGAAGATAAGAGCTCTGTACTACTATAATGAACCATCATTTTATCCTGATGCTTTATATCCATATGAAAATGAGTCTGGGTGCTGATGTGTTGAGAAGGAATGTGCATGCAGGAATGGGTCATAGAAACATTATAACAATGTGTCAAGATTACTTAAGACTTCAGGATACTTTTTTTAAAAAATAAGAAGCAGACTAAATACATCTTCCACACTGAAATAAATTAGTGTTTCTCAACCTCGGCCATTTTAAGATGTGTGAATTTCAACTTTTAGAATACTTGCTGGAGAATTCTGGATGTTGAAGACTTCATATCTCAAAATGGTGGAGGTTGGGAAACTCTGAAGTAGTTGTTGAATGAATGAAAGTCAGGCTCCTCTGTTGCAAGATAAACTGGCATTTAGGATGGATGAAGATCTTCCTAAGCATCTGATTCCAGCTTTCATCACATAAATATGGAATATTCCAAGAACCTGTGGGTAGCAATCAAGATACCATGCTTTTTAGTTTAATGGAAGCATGTCTGTGCGGTATGTTACCTACAGATCTCAAAACAGAGTCTGTGAATATATCCCAGGATGTGTTTCTTAACTTGGTTTCTTTTTTCAGTCTATAGCTAATTTCATATACTATAGGAGAAAGTATTTCAGGCAAAAAATGTACTGTGGGAATGCTGTTTATAAAGATACGTCTACTTAAAAACATCCACAATATTGACCTGACTTCATACAATTCAGTTTAGCATGCAGATGTCAACCTTGGAACACAGAAAACTTAAGATATGACACTAAGATACATCTTTATGAGAATTCTGTCATGTTTCTGATTTAATGTAGAAATATCTGTTATATCTCAGAAGAGCCAGTTGTGAAGCCCTTATACATAGTATAAAGAAATAGGGTACTTCTCTGCACAGTCCAATATCCTATTCTTATGTGGTCTCTATTTTTAAAATATGGAGGACAAAATAGCTGGGTCATAGGTAGTATTATAGTATGGTTGGAGGCAAAGTATGAGTACACTGAATTTCCTGGACAGATGCTTGTTAAATGTGGACAAAGGGTCACAGTCTATCCTACGTAATTGCTTGGCTCATTGGCCTCAATAACATACGTGTGGCAATGCAGTATTAGTGCATATCCACAAGGGACAAACTGTCAGGAGGAAAATGAAAGCCCATTTTTAGACATGAAGATATTTAGAAGTTCAACGTCCTGTAGATTGTGCAATAAAGGATTTAGAGTTAGAAATTCTATTGGGAATCAACAGACATCTGCATTACAATACATTATTTCTTGTAGTTTCATGCACCAAGAGACCCAGAGAATCTGGCAGGAAGCTTTGCACTTTTCAGCTGTCTCCACTGTATTTTGGTCATAAAGGCAATCACATACTCCGGTAATTGCATAGGACTAGGAAACAATGTCAGCTTCTGGAAGCAGATGGGTTGAGAATCAAAAGGGGCATGTAATTGGTCCACAACCATTTTGCTCTTTGTTGTGTTTTTCTCATTAATTCTGCCAAGATTATTCCTGCATAGCAATAATTTTGAACTGTTGAAGGACGGGTCTGTTAATATACTGAACAAGTGTGCCCAACATGGAATCATTTTGGAGGAAAGCTACAGTCGAACAAGTGCCTGCAAACAAAGCGTGAGCTAGGAGAATACCAATTCTTGCTAAAGCTATTTTTCAGTTGATTTTAGTTCATGTTTCCTGTGCTTTTACACACAAAAGTAGTTTCTCTAACAAGATTTTTCCCCCAGTTCATTGGAATCAGTTTTGCCCATTCTTTTCTTCAGTGTAACTATTAGATCAGTAGCAAAAAGATAAAATAATTTATATATGCAATCACCATGAATGTGCCAGAATAATCTATTAATCCATAAATATTAAATTGTTAATAATTATATTAACATGCCGTTAAAAAGTGGTATTATTTTTCAATAAACATAGAAAACAAGTTCTACGAGGATGAAGGTGGTCTGCCTTCTCCTAGTCTAAGGGAAACCTCCTGATTTTCTTCCTGTCACCCGAGGACACCTGAGTGTGTCGGCCTCCATTATGAGAATTGTCCTGCAAAAGGAGGACGGACAAAGCAGGCATTGTATTTGGACTGCCTGAAATAAGTTTGTAGTGTGATGTTCTTGAGGAACAGCCAAAAAATTAACCAATTGACCTGAACCAGATAGATAGTATGCCTGAATTCACTGAAATAACAGACATGTTGGTGATATCTCTATCTCTATCTCTATCTCTATCTCTATCTCTATCTCTATCTCTATCTCTCTCTCTCTCTCTCTCTCTCTCTCTCTCTCTCTCTCTCTCTCTCTCTCTCTATCTCTATCTCTATCTCTATCTCTATCTCTATCTCTATCTCTATCTCTATTTCTATATATCTTACTGTAATGTGTTCTACATGGGTTTCCCTTGGAGACCACTTGGAAGCTATATCTGCAGGAAGTGAGCAGTGAAGAGTTGAGTATGCAGTTGTATCCTGCTCTGGTTGCCAGTTGACGTCTAGGTGCAATTCAGAATTTTGACTGATTATCGTATAGAAAGTCCAGCATTACATAGGACCTGCTTATTAGAGGGACTGCCTGTCTCCATATGTTTTTGCACAACTATCTAGGTCACCACAGTGAGTTCACTCCAGATTCCATCTAGGAAGCAATGTCATCTTATGAGACCTAGGAAGTATGCCTTCTTGGTGATGGTTCCTGCCCTGTGGGATTCATAGTCGCTTAGAGATTCATATTGTCCCCATCTTTCTGATTTTCTGCAGTCTGCTTAAGAACTGGTTGTTCTTCCAAGCCCAGTGCTAGATTGGGAGTTGAGACACTTTGTTTAGTTATTAAGTATTGACTTTGAGGGGTTTCTGTTCAGTCCCTGTTGTTGTTTTTTTCTTCCTATTGATATGTTTGGTTTTCTTTTAATTTGTACCAGTAAACAATCAAAGTCGCTATGGAGTCATGTGCTCTTGAAATTAAAGTAATATAAACAAACATGATAAGGAATGTGGGTGCAAATCAGTCAGTTTAGCAATGAAAACTATACATCAAAGTTCTTTCTTCTTTATTATCAGCTGCCTGGAAGGAGGGATTCGACTTCGCATGTGTATGAATGTAAAAGTAATTCACTCTCAAAGTTCTTGTTAGCTTCTAAAATAGACTTTATGATATAAACAACAATTTATTGAGTTTACTTTGTGGTCCTTGAACACATTGTATTAAATAGCAGTAGCAGTAGCACTTATACCACCACAAAGTGCTTTATAGCACTCTCTGGGCAGTTTATATTGACTTTATATTTGACTTGACTTTATATTTCACTCATAGATTGGTAACTCACCATCTTCAAGAAGGTACGTGAATTCCACTTTATAATTTGACTGATGGCATCACTTTCAGCCAGATGATGAAGAGAGGTGTGGTTTCAAGCTCTGTTATTCAACTGTTCAATGTCTATCACTCAAGGTGCACATGAAATGTAGAGTGAAGATGTAATTCTTCCCTTCACCCCAAAATTAAAAATAATAGCAGCACAGAATATTTAAATGGGATTGTAAAAGGGAATAGTTAGATTTCCCCAATATACTTGCTCTGTACTGTGGAGAAGGGAAGACAAATCTTGGGTGGAAATAGAATTATTCTGATGTTCATGTGTAATCTTTCATTACTGAGATGGTTTTCACTGAAACATATATTTTGGGCACAGGCATTAATAGATAAATGGTAATATATGATATGAAAATGTAAGAAAGAAGTGACATTGATGGTTGGAGTTAGGGTTGATGGTTTTTTTCTTTTTACCTCCATCTTCTCTCTCTGACACACACACACAGACAGAAAACTTATATACATTCCACTTCCATATTCCCACATGGAGGGACTAATAAAATGAAAAGCACAAATATATATTTTTATAGCAATTCATTCATTTACATTCTCTCATACACATTCTTCATTGCCTCATATACAGTACTGTATATTTGTCATCCTTTTTCTCTTGATGGACTATAAATTCTTCAAATATATTTCTTTAATATTAACAGTCCTGTTGGCACAGTGGTTAGAATGCAGTATTGCACAGGTGTCAAATTCGTGGCGCCACGTTACTGTCACATGACGTATTGTGATATTTTTTCCCTTCGTGGAGCTGGGGTGGGTGTGGCCTGCATGTGATATATCCGGCCCATGGGCCACCAGTTTGACATCCCTGTAGTATTGCAAGCAAACTCTCCCCATAGTCTGGAGTGACTATGACAGGGCTCAACTCAGGCTTCCATTCTTCCAAGGTTAGTAAAATGAGGATCTAGACATTGTAAACTGCCCAGAGAGTGCTATAAAGCACTTTGTGGTGGTATAAGTCCTACTGCTACTGCTATTTAATACAATGTGTTCAAAGACCACAAAGTAAACTCAAGAAATTGTTGTTTATATCATAAAGTCTATTTTAGAAGCTAACAAGAACTTTGAGAGTGAATATACATATTTCCTCCTTCCTCCAATTTTAAAAGTACACTCATCTTCTTCTTCCAATTCAGCTTCCGTTAATATATATCCAGCATGTAGGTTGAAAAAAATGAAAGGAGAATATGCAGCCTTGTTCTCCTTTGCCAACCTGGAACCACTCTGTTTTGCCATGTTCTCATGAGGAAAATGAGGCATCTTGGGCAGTGGTGGGATTCAGCCAGTTCACACCTATTCGGGAGAACCGGTTGTTAACTCTCTAAGCAGTTCGGAGAACCATTTGTTGGAAGAAATCTTATTTTGTTTTTTCCACTTTACAGGGCTAATCCTGTAGGGAAGGCAGGAAGGAAACATTCTGGTGGTGTTTCTAGACTAATCTTTATTGCCCTTCTTACAGAAACTGCCTCTCTGGTTAACCCTTATTACATTGTAACAGCTAAGGCTAAGCGCCCATCAACGTGAGTGATGTTGAGTTGGCCATGACCACACGGTCACATGACCACCGAGCCACAGCTACCCAGCTGGTCATTAGGGCAGAGAATCAATTGTTAAATTATTTGAATCCCACCACTGGTCCTGGGACTCCCAACTTTCTTGAGCATATTGCAGTGTTTGATGTGATCAACACAATCAATGGCCTTTCTATAATTCTAGCACATAGTCACTTATTTTTATTATTCTCTGACTTTCTCAATCAACAAGCCATGGTGGCGCAGTAGTTAGAGTGCAGTACTGCAAGCTATTTCTGCTTAACTGCCGGCCATTTGGTAGTTCAAATTTCACTAGGCTCAAGATTGACTCATCCTTCCATCCTTCCGAGGTGGGTAAAATGAGGGTCCAAATTGTTGGGGACAATATGCTGACTCTGTAAACCGCTTAGAGAGGGCTGTAAAGCACTGTAAAGAAGTATATAGATCTAAGTGCTATTGCTATTGCTATCTCATGTTTGTTTTATAAAATCAGCTTGAACATCTGGCATCTCCTTTTCCATACGAAGTTCTAATGTATGTGTTCTAAGCATTATTTCTGTTACATGACAAAATTAATTTGATGCTGCTACATTAAGGCTGAGTAAAACAAACACAGTTTTCAGTGTTGGAGTTTTAGAGAATAATGATGTATTAACTGTATGTATTTATCCCAAAATAGTAAAATAAAATAGGTGGATATTAAGGTATAAATAGAAGGAGATGTCTATATATTGGTGGATAATAATAAAGATAGGATAATCCATATTGGGCATAATATATACTGAGCTGTGGTGATGCATGGTTAGAAAGCAGTACTGCAGGCTAACTCACTGCTCACTCCAGGAGTTCGAGTCTGAGTGGCTGAAGGTTGACTCAACCTTCCATCTTTCCGAGGTCAGTAAAATGAGGACCCAGATTGTTGGGGGCAATAGGCTGACTCTCTAAAATGCTTAGAGTGGGCTGTAAAGCACTGTGAAGTAGAATATAAGTCTAAGTGTTATTGTTATATACTACAGTATGTGAAACTTCACATGCTGTTTCAACTTGCATGTTGCGCTGTTTAGGTTTGATTGCTATTTATGTGCATTAAATGGAATTTAAAGGGATTCATATTTATAGATCTGAAGCAGACTTGAAAAATCAGTACCTTAAATATATCATTTTACATTTTGTATATATTTTCAGAAGCATTTGAATGATGAAATACAGCCCTTTGTTTATAAATGAAATATGATTGTATGTTGTTCATTAGCGCATGCATTTTTCTTTATAATCATTGCATTCATTAAAGGATATAAAACTGAATTATCCTAATGGTCAACCATTTTACTGTTGTGTGACCGAATTGCAATGAATAAATAAGTCTAACAGCAATAACAATAAAAGAACAATAATAGAAGGAAAAGAGAGCCAGCTTGTCTAGTGATTAAGGCACCAGCTAGAAACCTCGAGATTGTAGGTTTATAGCACTCTCTGGGCAGTTTATATTGACTTTATATTTGACTTGACTTTATATTTCACTCATAGATTGGTAACTCACCATTTTCAAGAAGGTACGTGAATTCCACTTTATAATTTGACTGATGGCATCACTTTCAGCCAGTCAGCTTCCTTAGCCATTGAAAACAGCTGGGTGACCGTGGGCTACATGCCCAATTCACCTCACAGGATTGTTGTTATTGGGTAAAATAGGAGGAGGAAGGAGTATTAGATGTGTTCATCACTGAGTTGTTTATAAAAATAATAAAGATGGAATATAAATTAAATAAATAAAATATGGAGTTTGAGCTAAGAATACAACTTACTACTGTACACAGAGACAGACATATCAGTTCATGTTAGCCAAAAATCAGGAATCTGATAATACCTTTTCTGAGTACAAGTAGTGCTTATTCAGTGATTTCTTTGGATAGCAGTCACTTGCAGTTATGATGGTCATAAAAAATAACTTTGCAAGCTATGTCCCAAAGGTGCTTTTTCAAGAGGCAAATAGACTTCCTGGTTTTTCTTTGAAGACATTTAGCTTCTCATCCAAGAAGCTTCTTCAGCTCTTCTCATCCAAGAAGCTTCTGATCTGGATGATAATCTCCATAGACATTTACAAGCTATGCCTGCATTTGCAACCTTTGCAGGATGTCTCTGAGTCATATGTTCACTATTATGGATAGTCTCTATGGAAATTCTCAGTCATTCAGGTCATGGTTGTCCCAAAGGTGCTTTTTCAAGAGGCAACTGGACTTTCTGATTTTTTCTTTGAAGATATTTCTCTTCTCGTCCAAGAAGCTTCTTCAGCTAAAGAAGCTTCTTGGATGAGAAACGAAACTTCTTCTAGGAAAAAACCAGAAAGTCCAATTGCCTCTTGAAAAAGCACCTTTGGGATTACAGATAGTCCTTCAGTTATGACCATAACAGAGTCTGCTCATCATGGTTGTAACTTGGGTTACAGATACGACTGATCTGATTTTATAACCTTTTTTGTGGCAATCAGTAAATGACTCCTTGATGATGAAATGAATGACACAGTTGTTAAGCAAACCAGTGGTTTGTTGTGGGCTCAGTTTTGCTAAAAACTGGAAATAAACGCTAGTTTTCAGCAAAACCATTGTAAAATGTTGATTAGGGATGCTACAAATGGCTATAAATACAGCCTAGTTGCCAAGTGCCCGAAGTGTGATATCGCAGCTGGGGTGGCAACTGTTGAAACTTTGAATCTGAGTCATAAGTACATCCAGGGAGGTCCATCATAACTTTGAACGGTCACTAAACTGTCATGAATTGAGAAATACCAGTACAGTCACTTAGTACACATTTTCCTGTACCTGACCCGTTTTTCCCATTTTGCAGAGTAGAAAGATATCTCTTTCCTATCCCTATACCTTCCTGAGCTGCTTTTTCCTGCAGTGTAATACATCTCTAAAAATACACAAATTGCAAGTTAACAAGGTTAATTTGTGGACTTACTGAGCTATTTGGGATTATGTCCTTCTGATGCTGAAGTAAAATTGTAAGCACAGTTGCAGTTGTGAGATTTTTACTTAGGGATTGCTTTGCTCAATGACTGAGTTGGTAGCCCCAGTTGAGGTGGCTTGTAGCATATTTTGTAAAAAAGGATGAAATATTATCAAAGCTTAGGACAGTGATCAGTTGGTACACCAATCATTAAAATTCTCTGGAAAGGTTATGAATGTCCTCTATCTAAATGGACTTATTATTGAAAAGGATACCTAGAAGGAGAACTGACAATCATAAGTTTAGATTCATTTCATTTGATTTTCTTCATTGTAATAATAAACAGAAGTTTAAACCCAGCATTACTTTCCCTTCCCCCCACCCAATCATTCAGAGAAAATTAAGAATTTCTGCCACTTCCTCCCTTCTCCTTCTTTCTACAGGATGTCCAGATCCTGTTTTCTCCTTCCCTTCATTTGTTTAAGTTTTTCTGTTCTGTTTTACTCTAACACAGATCACTTTAGCACTGACTGTCAGGACTTTTGTTCAGTGTCCAATGTCTGTTTCCAGTTATGTTCCATTTTGAAATGTTATATTTGAATTTTTGCCTCTGTTAAGTACTTGTCTGAAAACATAACTTCTACTCAGTGATGTATTCCTAGAAGGACAGTATATGTTTCATGGTGTTGCAGTGGATGGATGTTGCTGCAAATGTGTGCACAAAGTTACAAGACATCCGATAGATTAGCATAAACAAATCTTCTGTTTAATAAGAACACAAATGCCAAAATGGTTTTTATTATACTAAACAGAAGGTGATATTGAGCAAACAGCAGAATATTGTAGTATTATATTACTAGTTTATCAAATGTCAATAAACAAACAAAACCTTTTCGCCATTTTCAATGTTTAAAGAAAATGATTTCATTTTTTTTTTATTAAAAAAAGAGTCATCAGTCTTGGTATTGGAGAATGCTGGAACCTGATGAAACCAGCTGAAGAGACAAACTGAGTGTACAGATGCAGATTAGGCTTCAGAAGATGAGGGTATAAAAGGGATTTAATGGTAGGATGGATTATAGAAATCCTTGTAACAATGTTAAATAATTATCGTTCCAGCCGAGATCAAAGCACTGCTGATTGAACCCCCTCAAGCTGTTAATACAGAGTATCTTGAAAAGAAAGAGGGGAAAAGTCCTCAGAGATTGGTCAGCCTGTACTGATCTATAAAAGTTTCAACTGCATTGAAGGTATGAGTTGTGTAGGAGGAAAAGACCTTGTCAGGATGACTAGTATTAATTATAAGTGGCTTTTTGGGGGGAGGTATTGGCTCTGAAGGGTACTTTCAGGCTTAATTGTTATTGGAATACATTTAGCTTTCTATATATAGGGCAGAAGGTGATGGCATTCACTTGTTAAGCAGAAGGTAATTTAAACACTAATGTAAAGAGTAAAGAGTGTTACACATAAACCCATATAAATAAGCTTGGTTTCAATTGTGATGAAAAGGTACATAATTTCATGGTTTTAATAAAAAAATGTAAACGTTTTATTTAGTAAATACAATGGAAACAAAATAGATCAGTTGTGTGGAAGAGAGTTGAGTAAAGCTTCTCCAGCACAGGATGGATGGATCTGCTTTCTCACCCTTTCAAAGTTTTACATCTCAAATCCTTTCTATTCTCTTTAATTAAAAAGAAATGTAAAGTTTGATTAAGTCTTATTAAAAACAAAATCAACTGTGTCCATTACATCAGGGGTGTCAAACTCAAGGCCCGGGGACTGGATTCAGCCCATGGGGTGCTTAGATCTGGCCCATGAGGCTGCCTTAGAAATAGCAAAGGACCGGCCTGCAGTGCCTCTGCCAGCAAAAATGGAGCTCAGGAGGGCCGCAGAGTGCGGCAGGAGGCTGTCACGGTTGAAAACTGAGCTTGGGAGCCCGTTTTCGCTGGCAGAGGACTTGGGCCACCACAGACACCCCCGACACGAGTGACATCAAGCTGGCCACACCCACTCTGGCCATGCCCACCCCAGCCTCCGAGGTCAAACACAACCCTAATGCGGCCCTCAATGAAATCAAGTTTGACACCCCTGTGCTACATTATGTCAGTAATATATTTGTCAGTCATTAAGCTATTAAAGATGAAGAGCCGTTAAAAAACATTGGCCAATTCCATTTTCTCTCATATTAGAAAAAAAATCATTTTCTATGTCATTTATTTATTTATAACATATTCAAAAATAGATAAATTCTTACCATCCACATTCTCTGTTCCTTTTGCTCTCTATGAATGTCTGCTCACTGTATCACCATTAACTTTATAAAGCCCTCTGTTCATCATGACTCTTAATATGTCTTTTAGATAGAATGCATATCTGTGGTTTTACTGTAGTGTTGATAATCAGCAAACTTTTCAACTATCTGAACTTTTAAAATGTGCTTTAAATTCAAAATGTCTTAGAATTAAAAGATATTTGGACAATTGGATTGTTACTCTGTTTTAAAGAGGATTGATGTTTATCATCACGATATCACAAGTTTTAAGAGCTGCCCTCAATAAAACAATTTGGCAAATTAAATTGCCAAACAATTTAAATTAACACCCTTTAGAATTTTCTGTGATTTTGGAAGGTAAGGCTGATACATGTCTTCCTTGGAGTAAAAACTAAAAATGTTATCCCATTCTTATTTAAATAATTATTTGAGATCATCCATGTAATTAACTGAGAAAGAAGAAAGGAGCAAAGCAATAGTAAAACCAAAAAAGGCAAAATTTTACTTCACAAAAGGAATTATTTCTGATTACATAGCTAAATGTCTTATGGAGATTCTCAGTCATCCAGGTCATGGTTGTTCCAAAGATCCTTTTTTTCCCTAAGAACCAACTGGACTTTCTTGTTTTTCTTTGAAGACGTTTTGCTTCTCATCCAAGAAGCTTCTTCAGCTCAGAAGCCGAGCAGAAATCTCCTGACCCAAATCCTCCACTCCAGGTGTAATAACTAAAAAATATCAGTATAGTATACAAGCCAGCTAAAACCCTTCAAAACATCCTAAGCAAACCAAAAGACACAACAACCTTAGAATAAAAACCAGGAATCATCTACAATATACAATGTAAGGACTGTAACAACCATTACATAGGACAAATAGGCAGAAGACTGGCAAAATGCATCCATGAACACCAACTAGCAGTCAGATATGATGAAAATCCTTTAATTTCACAATATATAGACAGATTTAACCATAGTTTCAATTGGGAAAATGTGACAATCCTAGAACAGGCCAAATCCAAAAATACCAGGGAATTTCTAGAAGCCTGGCACTCTGACAAATTAGCCATCAATAGAGACATAGGCATTAACAACATATATAAACTATACAAAAGAGACAATAAACCAGCCCAAAAGGCAACAAAAAGACTCAAGCATCTGTCCACCAGCAATCTGCATCCAGATCAGCGTAGATTAACTCCAAGATTAACATCAGACCAATAATCAAGTAAACAATACCCTAATCAAGAAATTGCCGAAGAGCCAACAGTAAACAGTCCAACCAAAGAATTTCTAAGACCACCTCACCAACACTAACAGGCAAACCACCAGAATATAAACTGACAGCAAATCCCACTCTTTACTAGCACTGATGATGTTACCCAGTTTGGACCAAAAAAAGAAAACACCAAAAAGCAAGAAAGCTCAGAGAGCACCAAGGACCCCTCATTTCAACTCGCAGCAACAAATATTTTCCTTTATTCGTACTAAAAATGTAGTCTCCTATGTCTATTCGGTTAACTACTCATTGTGGCTGATTCTTTCAGAAGAATCACTCTTTGCCCTTTGATTTTCCAATGGAACAGATCATCAGGAAAGATGATCAAATGTGTTTTGATGTACTCTGAAACCTGTCTAGAATGGATCCTCCAAGAATGCACAAAGCAGGTTAGCCAGACCCTCTGCCATATTCCTTGATAAAAAGGAATATTTGCATCACACTTGTACTTGATACCTCTTGGGATTTGAGATAACTTGGTTTGGGAATATGCTTCATAGCCCTTTAATTGCCATTAATCAGTTATTACTTTTTGTGTTTCTGCATAAATAGAATCCTTCCTTCCTTCCTTCCTTCCTTCCTTCCTTCCTTCCTTCCTTCCTTCCTTCCTTCCTTCCTTCCTTCCTTCCCATGATTCTCTCATCTTGTGTAAAGCTAAGTAAAGGTAAATGTTCCCCTTGCATATATATGCTAGTCGTTCCTGACTCTAGGGGGCAGTGTTCATCTCCGTTTCAAAGCTGAAGAGCCAGTGCTGTCCGAAGATGTCTCCGTGATCATGTGGCTGGCATGACTAAATGCCAAAAGTGCACAGAACTGTTACCTTCTCACCAAAGGTGGTCCCTATTTTTCTACTTGCATTTTTTCCGTGCTTTCAAACTGCTAGGTTGGCAGAAGCTGAGAGAAGTAATGGGAGCTCACCCCATTACGCGGCACTAGGGATTCAAACTGCTGAACTGCTGACCTTTCGATCGACAAGCTTAGCGTCTTAGCCACTGAGCCACCACGTTCCTTTGTGTAAAGCTAGTTTTATTTGAAAATATTAGATTTAACTCAAGGAAGTACTTTGTATTGCTGCAACAGGATTCGAGCAGTCTTGTCATAAAGAATCTTGTAAATATTAATTCTTATGAACTTCAAATGACATTTTTATTGTCTACATTTTGTTTTCTGTTTATTGCACTGAAAATTACTTTGGTTCAACACAAAACACTTTAAATTGAGAAAGCTGCAAGTAAAGGTGGAAATGCATATAGATTTGTCTATGTTAAATTGTGTCAAGCAGGGACTGTTTGGAGCAATTTGATTTATATTTATCAAGACTTTCCTTTAGGAACAAATTCCAGGTGTCCTCAAAATATCTGGACATATTTGTTAAAGAAACAAATTCTCTAAACTGAATTTCTGCTTAGCTCCTAATTTGTAATGCAGAACATTATACTCATGTGAACATAATTGGATATTGATCTAGATACTCCAGTAATCTTAATTTCTGGTGGCTATTCTTTTGATACTTTCTGACAATTTTCTATATTGAAGTAATGAAATGGTAATTATGAATTTTATTAAGTGATGGTAATAGCAGTCACCATAAAACATTTATTAGGAAACTGGAATAGCTGTATATAATTTATTATGTTATGTTAAAATTACACTGAATGGTGATTATCACTTTTGTTCCTAAGATGATATATCTGCCACCAAACAGAAATGTTGCTGGGCTAGAACAGAAAATGAGGATGACTTACTTCATTTCACCTGGGTTTTCTTCTCTCCTTCCTCTCCCACTGATTAAGGACAGGACACTAAATGCAACAACTGAATGGGGCACACATTTGGTGTCATGGGTAAAGGGATATCTAGGAGATAATAGGGTTCAGGACCAGTAGATTCATAATCTGCTTTGATTT
Source organism: Arizona elegans (assembly GCA_022577455.1). NCBI lineage: Eukaryota > Metazoa > Chordata > Lepidosauria > Squamata > Colubridae > Arizona > Arizona elegans. Next base: position 13,439,034 of record JAKOOJ010000002.1, on the reverse strand, counting down.
GCCACCACCAGCATAATTACTACTGAGATATGTGCTGGCTTTTTTGATGGAGAGATAAAAACTGGAAAATTCAAATAATCTAATGGCCTCTAATCTGCCTTCTATCAGTGCTATTATTCTTTAATAGTGAGAAAAGATTCATTTTTATTTTCTTTCTCACTTTTTGTGTGTGGTAATATTAGAATATTTTTCCTATTCTTTCTGTTTAAGACAGCAATTACCTCTATTTAATAAAGTGTGTATAATCAGAATAGAGTGGAAGGGACATTGGAGGTCTTCTAGTCCAACCTCCTGGTCAAGCAGGAGACTGGATATAATTTGAGACAAGTGGCTGTTCAGTGATGAAGCACCCACAATTTCTGAAAGCAAGCTGTTCTACTGGTGAATTGTTCTCACTGTTAGGAAGTTTCTCCTTAATTCCAGGTTACTTCTCTCCTTGATTAGTTTCCATCCATTGTTTCTTGTCTTGCCTTCTGGTGGTTTTGAAAATAAGTTGACCCACTTCTTTGTGGCAGCCCCTCAAATATTGGAATACTGCTATCATGTCAAATAAATATATATATCTCCTGAACCAAAGCTATTTCATTGTAAATCAATGAATTTTCCTCCCTCCCTCCCTCCCTCCCTCCCTCCCTCCCTCCCTTCCTTCCTTCCTTCCTTCCTTCCTTCCTTTCTTCTTAAAAAATTGTATACTTAATATAATGCAGTAAAAAGATTATAATCATATGGTATATTGCTGCCTTGTGTATCTTTCCTGATTTGTTTTCATTCATTCCAGTTCCTTCTCTTACATCAAACTGAATTTGCCCAGGGAGTGCCCTGATTAGTCTCTTGCTTATTTTCACCTTTTGGTCATAAGCTGCATCCTCTCACACTGAGAAACATATATTAAAGTGAATAATAATAATAGTAATAGTAGTAATAATAATAATAATAATAATAATAATAATAATAATAATAATAGTTAATCAAAAACTGCACGTGTCTTTATGATTGTGCCAGTGTTCTAGTATTCAATTATGCAATTTTCATTGGCATATTAATCATCTTTTCAACAAACAAGCCAGCGTTAATTAAAGCAAACCATGGATAAAGACATGTTGCCGGATCATCATTCTGTTTATCACAGTGCACAGGCTGGCCGTTAAGTAAATTCTGAATTGTGAGATGAATTTCAATGTTGGCCTCATCTTTTTTTGGTTAGAGTTTGAATGCAAGTCATCAAACAGCAATCACAACAACAATGAACTTCAGGCCTCAGAAGAGAGAGATGAATTTATTTGTAATTAATGGCCAAAAAAAAAAAAATCAACTCAAAACAAAACAAAACAAAAAATACCCACCCAAAATTAAATGGTTGTATTCCAGTAATGCAAAGTAATGTCCCTGAAACACAATTTTTGGAAGGTGCCCTGTACCTATTTTCATAGTAAAATGACTTTCTTATTAGCTTACAAAACACAAAATATTTAAATTTATCTAAAGTATCTGTGTAGTAATATATTTAGGAAATTCAACGAGTAATCTTACTACCCGTAAGTACTATAAAATCTAGCCTAATTCTTTGCATAGGGACCCCAGGGTCATTTTTTTCATACTCTGGCTGTAGTGATTTGAAATATGAACAAATACCAACACATGAGACTAGGAAAATATAGATCAGCTGTTTCACAGAGCAGATCTGAGGATCATTTAAAATAGCTGTATTTTCTTTGTAACTTTTATCTTTTTATTACATATTAAGTTAGAGTCATGAGCATTAAAAACGGGCTCCTTCTAGATCCCTGGGCTACAAAAATCTTGAACTCCTTATAAAACTGGTGGTGAGGTTGCTATTTTCTTATGACTGAATGCATAATCCTTGAGTAATATTGAGTTCATTGAATTCATAAGGAAGACGTGGATCCCATGGGATGAATTAAAAAAACCCCCAATGCTTAACTAAGTTTACTTAGATAAGCATTGTTTTTTTTTAAGATTAAAAAGGTGGGTATATTTTGAAAAGTGGAAATCTTTCTTTTCCTGAGCTTTCTTACCATAAGACTTACATGTGAAATGATTTTAGTGCACTTGGTTGAGTTTCTTGTCTGGTATATATCCCCTTTCTAAAGGAAAGGAAAGTCTATTGGAGTCATATGCAATGCTAACAGAGACCTGATAGATGCTGGTAATACATGGATTATGTAGGTTTGATATTTTTTGGGAAGTCCATTTTCAGAGTTTTTGATTTCTGTGGACATGCTACATGAAGACTAAGGATTTCATTACTGTAGCAAACTATATAATCAGAGATTATGATCACCATTAATGGTTCATAATTAATGAAGGAATTTTCCACCTGTGGCTATATTACTAGTTGGCAGATCAGCATTTCTATCAAGGTAGGAACTAGTCAACATAATTTTGATAGCTCATGTCTGATAATTTATTGCAATAGTCTGAAAGAATGTGTGAAACCATGTCAGTTTTAACTTGAGACTGATGTTTGCTTATGTGAAGGTAAGATTCTTAATGATCTTTGCTGATTTCTTCTACTTTTCCAAAGTATGTGCTTTGTGCTTGAAGAAGAAAGAGGCTGGTAATAGAAGCTGGCAAGTATATCAGGGAGTTGTACACCCATTTTTCAATCTTTTGTGAATATTTGGTTGGGATTCTTGAGCTATTTGTTATAAGATGTTTTCACATTCCTAAATATGATTGGCTCAGGATGTGGATCGGAAATTCTGCATGAGAGTCTTCCAGCTAGTTTCCAGTTGATCTAGGTGAATTTAGGTGAACGTAGTAGCAACACCAAAGAATTATCAGGACAGTGCTTTTCTCCCAAAGTCTAGTTCTTCCTAGGTTTTTAACCTGGTCATGGTGATTTAGTTCCAGTTTTTGATTACACCTTTGTTATGCAGAAGGTCAGCAACAAGAATAACTGGTTGTGTTTATTTTGTATTGGCCCTGGATCAATATTTTAAGTATTGGCTTCCTTTGTAAAGCAGCTAGTACTTTCAGGTCTTCTTGTTGGTGGTTTTAGCAGCACACAATTAAAGTTCTCATCCAAAATGGTCATTTGGGGAATATAAAGTTCTTGCCTGCTTTCTCCAGGAAGTGCCTGTTGTCCCATAAATACTTGCATCAAGACAGTCCTGGCAGGGCTTTGCAACAGAACTAGTTCCATCCTCATTATTCAAATAGGAGTAGTAAGACTGCTTGATCCTGGAGATGATAAGCATTTGGAGAGTGTTCTGATGCTGCTAGGATTTTGGCAAAAAAAGTATTAATGGAGACGCTCGCTTCCTTGAAGGTTTAGTTAAGAAAATGGGACAAGGAGGTATGAGCTGGCCTTTCAACACTTTTTTTGTGTGAAGATAGTTGAATTGGATGTAGGATTAAGTCATTTGGGGTTACATTTAATCTGAGGAAATGACAAAGTTATGAGTTAACAGGTCAACGGCAAAAGCATAGGAACTCTATTGATTGTATTAAGATTAATGAAGGCAAATCAAAGCCTTGACCAATCCATGGAAAACAGAAGCTGTGAAGGTTATATAACATTGTCTCCTACTTTCTGCAGGATTGGTTTTCTCCCTCTATCAGTGGAAGGGAAGATAACAAGGTATTAGTAGATAGCCATGCGATACTTCTGCAAGACCATAGAATTGCAGCTGAAGTCTTAAAAATGGGACATGTACCAATAGATTCTTAAAATAAATCACATTCCGGTAAGCATCACATAGCCAAACATTATTCCTGAAGATCACTGCCTTATTTAAATTTGTTATATTTAATTAATTTTAGATTTCTCTATACCCTATCATGCTATTGTAACATTGAAAAACAAAACAAAAACTTGAAGGCACTGATAATTATAGACCTAGAGTTACTCAAAAGAATCTTTTGTTTCTTGTCTGTGAAAATGAATAGTAATTAATCAAGCATTGTAATTAATAAAATAAGGACACATACTGTCATCAACTTATATAACAGAATCCTTTCCTTTATCACAGACATTTCCACAAATCTGATACAATATGTACTTATAGGGCAAGAAAAATGTCATGTTTGGAAATGTCAGGCACTAGAAAAATCAGGAAGGATTTTTTGTTCAATACAGATAAAAATTGAAAGACTAAAAGATTAAGATCGACCACGTTAAAACTGTGATTTTAAGTAAATGCACTGTGATATTAAGGCTCTACTCTCAAAATAATTTCAAGTAAAGATGATCCATCCTTTTTTTAAAAAAAATACACGGACATTGAGTTCAGAATTTATTTTAAAATTGTCAGAACAAAGTCATTAAAAAAGGATTGCAGTCAGAACAATGAAATGCTGAAATATCCAAGCAAAAAGAAGAGCTGATCCTTACAGTCTAAAACCTAATTTTTTTCTGTAGTTCTGTAATTAAGGAGCATGTTCCCCACTTTTGATTTCGGGTGTCTAAATCAAAAAGGAGACATAGAAAATATTCTATGACTGAATAAATAAAATAAACTATTTGGTTTGTGTCTGTGCATACAGTGTGTATGTGTATATGTATATTGCATGTATATGTATGTGTGTGTGTGTGTGTCATTGTGTTTGTATGTAAACACACATTTTTGAATATGTATATATGTATATCAAGCCCTTTTCTCTTTCCCTATGTAGCATAAAAATTCATTCTTGACTTTCATGTTATTGAAAGCCTAAAGCAGGTGTGTCAAACTCAAGGCCCATGGGCCAAATCTGGCCCATGGGGTACTTAGATCTGGCCCATGGGGCTGCTCTGGAAACAGTGAAGGACTAGCCCGTGGTGCCTCTGCCAGCGAAAACAGGCTGCCGATCTCTGTTTTGGGCTGGGATAGCCTCCTGCAACCCTCTGCCAGTGAAAATGGAGCTCCGTTTTTGCTGGCAAAGGGATGCAGGAGGCTGAAAATGGAGATTGGCAGTCCATTTTTGCTGGCAAAGCGCTCAGGCCATCACAGGCGCCCCTGACACGAGTGACGTCAAACTGGCCATGCTCACCCTGGCCACACGCCACCCCCCCCGAGATCAAACACAACCCTGATGTGGCCCTCAAATAAAATCGTGTTTGACACCCCTGACCTAAAGTGTCCCATAAACACTTGGAAAGGAAAAGCTGAAGTAGAATCTGGTTTACATTTTTAGATCTGTGGAATTCATACATAGGAAATTCACAGAGCTAAATACTTCTTTCTGAAAAGTTTCCCCTCTGAAAAAAACAATGTCTTTTTTTCCCCACCTCATAAAGGAAATGAAAGGAGGTAAAATTTGTCAAGTCGACTAACCAATCAACTTCCATCAAGATAGCTAATCAGTGAAGTGGGAGACAGCATTTTTACAACTGAAGTTGTTTGAGGGTGATGTCATTAAGTATTACTGTGACATGATACAGAGCCAGTCATGCCCAATTTGTATAGTAAATTAGGCCCAGATTTAATTTTTTTAAAAAATATTTTTTTTCCATTGCTGATTACTATCTCATAACTGGAGCTACATAATCAGAAATATTGGCTGCAGTCATGCCTTTTAAACCATCTCTCTTTATGGATCCATTCCCAATATGTACCACTTTGCTCTTTTGCTTGGAGGATACAGATTGCAATAATGAAGAACAAATATAATTGATATTACAAAAGGCAATAATGCAATAATAAACAGAAAAAGTATACATATTGGAATATTTGCATATGCAACAGAATTACATTCAATAAATTGAATTTTGACCATAGGAAACTATATTGCTCAGACTTTACATGATATTGGTGGAAATAAATTCTCAGGTAAAAAGTTTAGACATGACTTCTCTCTAGGGTTATAGGTTAGATACATCAGAATCTTCCCATTGGGGTAAAACAATGTCTTGGTGATCCATGCTAAATTCAGAGTTCTTCCTACATTGATAGGTTATATATTTTCAGAATATGATTGCTCTTATTTAGATATTTGACCCTTATTTCTTTTTCCAACACTTTTTCCAAAAGTGTTAACATAGAACACATTCAAGTCAATAGGTTGTCTGATTTGTGCTTTCAATATAAATAAGTTGAAAATCTACATTTGCAATAATACTCTGGGATATCCAGTAAACTTGGAAAAAAATAACTTTGGTTAGATTAATTTAATTTTAACATCATGAAATACTAATTCCACACTTGCCCATTGATTAATTGAATAGGATATTTTAGTTCATTATTCCAAAATTCTCCACAAGTGTCCTACATTTATCTTAATACAACTTTTCAGTTATGCTTAATAGTAGATTTAGGAATTTCACATAAGTTGAAGTTCTAACAATATTAATAATTCAGAAGCTTCAGTCACAGTTAATACTTCCGGACCAAGTAGTAAAAATTAAAAAACTTTTTAACTGGATATATTGTCATACAGAAATCTTAGGTACCCTATATGTCTTTGGAAAGCATAAAATGTTTTAAAACACTGATTAATTTTAAATTATTCAAGTAACTAATGTCTTTTTTTTTTTTTTTAGCCTTAAATTTCAGAAGAATTTTCTTGGCTTGTCATGTAAAATCAACTTCCCTTGAGAGAGCAGATCAAATGTAAATCTCCTTCCAAATGTATTCCAACTGTGTTGTGCAGTTTTAATGCAGTAAAAACAGTTGAATTATAATTTATAAAGAAACTAAGAAGGTACTGTAACCATGAAATGAACCTCTTTTGTAGAGTGTCACGATATCAATTCAAGTTAAATAGAAAATATGTTCAGCATTTCAAATGCAAGTTTAATTTTTATAATAGGAGTAAATTTAGTTTTTTTTCACTTTTTAAGCATGTCCCAAACATGCTTATAATTATGCTTATACTTGTATGAAGATATAAACTAACTATAGCTTTGTAAGTTTATTGCCATTTAGTGTTCTTTAAAAAGGTACCGTTGAATAAGTGTTTCTATTCTTGAAGAATAGTAATTGGGGATCCCAGATTTTTGTGTTTCTATAAAAGATTATCTTGTGTTTCCCCAAAAATAAGACTGTGTCTTATATTTTTTTGAACCCTGAAATAAGTGTTTGGCCTTATTGCCATGTGCTCAAAAGCCCAATTTGGCTTATTATCTTATTTGGGGGAAACAGGGTATATATAATAGATTTATTAAGATTGAATATAGCTTTCTTATATTTAATTAGAAATTGTACAAACCACAGAGAACAAGTGCTCCAACACTGGAGGTTTTAAAGAAGAGATTGGACAACCATCTGTCTGAAATGGTATAGGGTTTTCTGCTTAGCAGGGGATTGGACTAGAAGACCTCCAAGTTCCCTTCCAGATTTGTTATTCTGTTATTCTAAGTTTGCATAAATATCAATAAATAATTGGGAAACAAGAATCAACTTATTAATGTTTTTTAAACAGCCTTAATTTATATAAATAAGAAAATGGAACTCAATGAAAATTAATTTATGTATGTCATGCCATATAAGGATATTTTGGTCAGGCATTCATGATAAGTGAATAAAAGTCTAATAACTTTTATTTTATCTAATAGGAAAGCAATATCTTTTAAAAATATTCACTTACTATTCACAATTTCCACTTAATGTATAGGAACTGTGTGAGTCTGTTGGGCAAATTAAAGCTTCTTCTATTTGAAAGCAATTGATGTTCTGATGCCAATGGTTCTGCAGTTTTAGTAAATGAAAGGCTGTTCCATAGATACTTTCAACTATACATAGATTCAGTTTCCTTAAGTATGTATAACATGATTTTCTAAATTGATTGCCCTTTCCACATTGACATTTTAAACAAGATAAAGTAGCTAATAATAATAAAAAATCCCTTTTCACCCCCTGGGTGGTATGTGCCTTCTTCAATCTCTGGTCCTCTACCAAAGATTTGGGAGTTTGAGGGTTCTGTGTAATCTTAGCTGTTCATAGCATTGCTGGACAGAGAGCTCGGATGTTGTTCCTGGGATCTGTTGGAATTGCTCTCCCAGTTTAGGAGTCACTACTCAAAGTGCTCCTACCTCCATTGGGACCACTTTGGCTCTTACTCTCCACATGCTTTTTGATTCTTTCTTCAGACCCTGCTAGTACTTGTCCAGCTTTTCATACTCCTTCCTAATGTCTCACTTGGCTACATCTATCATCATTATTGATGATAGTCTCTCTCTCTCTCTCTCTCTCTCTCTCTCTCTCTCTCTCTCTCTCTCTATATATATATATATATATATATATATATATATATATGTGTGTGTGTGTGTGTGTGTGTGTATGTGTGTGTGTGTGTAGTATCTCTCTCTCTATATATGTATTATCTGTCTGTCTGTCTGTCTGTCTGTCTGTCTGTCTGTCTGTCTGTCTGTCTATCTATCTATCTATCTATCTATCTATCTATCTATCTATCTATCCTGCACATCAGTGGTGGGTTTCAAAATTTTTTGCTACTGGTTTGGTGGGCATGGCTAGTGGGGGGCATGTGACTGAGTGGGTGTGACCAACTTGACGTCACTCACACCCACGCTCACTCAGTCACGTGATTCCCCTCACCTAACCATACCCACAGAAAAAGGTAGGAAATTTTTTGGAATTTCCACCTATCTACCCCTGCCCTCTCTTTGCCAGTCGCCCCCGTTTCCCTTCCTTTAGTAGCCCCAGCCCAAGCCCCACTTCGTCCCCCACCACTGCCTCTTTGTTCAGGCTGCTTACCTTCTGTGGCGGCTGGTCCAGAGTCTGGAAGACAAGCTGACTGGAGTTTTCGGCAGCCCCCAGCCAGCCGCCACTTCTTTGAGAGCCGCTTTGTGGCTATGGCGGCTGGTTGCAGGCTGCCGAAAAGTACCGGATGTCGTGGAAAAAGCTGCTGCCATTGCCACCATGTTTTTCGTGAATGCGCATCCCACTGGACTTGCAAGGCAGTGGGATGCGCGTGCTTGAAGTACATGGCGACGAACATGGTGGGTGGGGCGAGTGAGCGGCGATGGGGGGACCGGTTCAGGGGTATGGCCAGCTGGCCATCACTACTGGTTCGGTGACCTTGGTCAAATTTCCACCAATGGTTCGTGCGAACTGGTGCAAATCAGCTGAATACCTCCTCTATAGTACATATATGAAATTAGCAAGGGTTCTTATAAGCAGAAGTTAATGCCAATTTAACTGAAGTGCTATGTCAAGTGCTATGAGTTCACATTCTTGCTTAGATCTGGGTTTGCTGGCTGGTTTTGAACTAATCAGTATTTTTGTAACTAAAATACTCCACAGTATTTTAGGAAAAGATATGAAAAAGGAATAAGATATGAAAACTTGTGGATATTAAAGAGGAGATGATACTAATGTAATAAGTAGATAATATTATTGCTCATCTAAGCACATTTCTAAGGTTTATTTTTATAATACTATGCAGAATATGTCATAATAAATATCGGTAGACATGAAATTAAATTATACAGTATATTACTTGCTAAATCTTTCATGAAGGATTTAAGTAAATACCTGAAATGAATGTAATGTAGACAAACAGTTGTGGCTAGTTCCTTTTTGTTTTGTAGACCTTTTTTTTTTTTTTTTTTGCACATGTGCTAATTTTTCTATCATTAAGTCATGCTGTTTCCTGGAAGCAGAACAAATGTATAACTTTGTTTTCCTTTGTTTTAATGCATGTTACTTTAGAGACACCAGCATGACATAGAAATAATTTCCTTGAAGACTCTAGGATTTTTTTTTTTTAGTTAGAACACAATCACTTTGTGCAGAGAAGATAAGAATAAATGTTATGGAAATCAGGTTAAATTATACATACATTTTATTAAGACTACAGCAGTTGCACAATATAATTTGGTCAGATGCAATGTCATTTTATATATATATATATATATTTGAATCTGAAGAAAAGAAACCCTAAACATATAATCACAATGAATTAATAAAAAATAGGCGTAATAACTGTAAATAACTATATGTACTTGATACAATTGTTAAGCTTATCATAAACTCTAGATGAGATGTCAACAAAAAGTGTCATCTCATTTTTAAAAATCAAAGGGTTGTCAAATAACAAATTCATGTCCTGGACCATCTCTTAAAATTAAGACAATAACTTTCTTTCCAATTTTGTAAAATTATCCTTTTCGCTGTACCCCTGGCTTGATAGGGCTGAAGCTCTCCACATTTTAGAAATATAATTTAACAACACACTAAGATTTTCAATACATTATTGCTTCTCAAAATTGTATTATCATATGCAGTGATTTGAAACAAAACCAAAGCTATAACAGGACCAAATTGTGTCAGTTAAGAAACCGTTAAATTTCTTACTTTGCCAGCATAAGAAATCTAGGGTCTCTCTCTTTTTAAACATTCCTTGAATGGTCTAATAAATAATATTTTCTGATGAATTAATTTCATTTTTAATCATTGATTGATTATATGCCATAAGGTCAGTATTGACTCTTAGTGATCACATAGATAGATTTTGTCCAATGGTGTCTATCCCTAACCTGGTGGTTCAGATTTTTTGATGGTGTACCTATTGACACTGTCGATCCACTTTGTTGCTGGCCTTCCTCCTCTTTCCTTCCACCTTTTGCATTAGTATTAGAGCCTTCTCTAGAGATCTAAGTTTTTGCATAATGTGTCCAAGGTAGAATAATTTGAGCCCGGTCATTTGTGCCTTGAATAAGAACTCTGGGTGGATTTTCTCAATTATCTATTTTAAATCATGGCTAATAGATTTCACATTTTTAACACCTTAGAGATATTGTTTCTCCAAAAATTGGATGTTCCAAATTGAACATTCCAAATTGGATGTTCCTACGGGCATTGTTCCCAATATAAGTTACAAGTTATATTGATTTCCATTTCACCTTTACTAAATTGAATTGTTGCTTTGTGTTTAAGAGCAGCATCACTTAAAGAAGCTAAAATTGCAAGTATCTTGGTTGTTGTTGTTTAGTCAATGAATGTTTCAAGCCCACATTGGAGGTAAGTCAAAAGATAGTTTGACATCTTAATTATTTTTAAAGGAGTCTTCCAGCATTTAGTTGTCTGGCTTGGTGAAGATTGTTAACTCCCTACTAGAGTTCCACATGGAGATGAAGCCACCTGCAGAATGCTTTATGCTCATGATAGGAAACGTAAGCCCATCTTTAGGAATACTGATGCATGAGAAGTGTGTCTCACCATCTGCACAGAATGAATCGCTCCCACTGTTCCAGCACAGCATGAGATGAATAAACATTTGCCAAGTTCTATCTCTTCTTGCCAACTGTGCTTTATATTTGCGAGTATGGTGTGACAAGGGTGTATGTGCTTTGTTGCCAGCCTTTCCAAAGGATTTTGGGGGAATAAAGGAAGCTAGTCACAGCTGCCTAGGAATAGCCTGCTTCCTAATGAATTGAGCTCTCAATTTGTACCACCAGGATCCCAACAAATAGGTGCAGAACATTTGAAAGCACTGACATATAGATCCCCAGCAGGCCAAGTTAATATCTGAAAATCAGTTTATATAGTCACCAAGTGCCATTGCTGTTACGAAAAAGAGGACTTCTTTGAACTTTCTCCGGTTGCAAGGCCAGTTGAACCGGTGGGCTGTGGCTGTGGGTTGTAGTTCAGAATGCGTTATCTCAAGTAGCAAAATCTGAGTGATAAAAGAGAAGGCTCCTCTGTTCCTAGCCTTTCCTCCCCCCCTCTTCTCCCCATCTCAATTTAATCAATGCTTGACCCGTTCATAAATCAGACTTGCATCTGCTTTATTTTGTTTTTATCAAAACGTATTTCTATCGTTGCAGCCGTTAATACTTTAATAAGGCAACTTAACTGGGAACATTAGGAAGTTAGTTAGAGACATTCTGCAGGCGCTTTCTCCCTTGTCAGTGACAAGGTAAGGTAATCCTATACACAGGCTGCTATTGTGAGATGAGAAACTGGCCTCCTTCTCTGCCAGAGACCAGATGCACCTCTCTCTATCCTAATCTGTAAACGACTTAAAGGAGTCTTATCTCGGGGCTCTTCTGCTTCATTTCATGCTTGATTTACTTTAATTTGTCTGATAGGGCACAAGGATTTGGAGACGGCCCATCTTTCTGCAGAAAACGTTCAGGGTTTTTTTTTTCCACTTGGCATTGTTGTCTTGGGGATTTTTTGACTTAAGAAAAAAAATATATGGAACAAATCTTGCTCCAGTGCAGCAAGCTGCTTGAGTGTGTTTAGATTTAAGCTACCCCAGCAGAAAAGAGTTTGTGAAGTGGTATGATTATGGGATGTGGGCCACATTTACATTGAAATCACATTTTACGATATATCAGGACTCCTGACGGGAACGGTGCAGTGGAGCAGCTTGTGCCCACAAGATACTTTGAAAAGCACTATATATAGTAGCAACAATTGATACGAGATTTTACAGGAGTCTTTATAAATATGTAAATGGGCGTTATCAGATTGGGCTCTTTGGCTACACATCTGTACCTCAAAGGAAGTGGAGCTGTGAGAACTACTAGAAAACAGTCCCTTTGCATTTGAAATATGTTGGAGAAATAGAAATGTCTCCCAGGTTGACAGCAGTTCACAGAGGGGGTGGGGGGTTTGCATACTTTGCAGGTAAGTTTCTTTGATGTGGCGTAATCTCTTACTTTAAGCAGAACAAGAGAGTTGCTATTCTTTATTATTATTATTTATTTGGCACCACCAGGCCTTATAAATCGTTCTCATTTCTTTAGATTGTCTATACTGTATAATCGTCCCTTTCCCTATTGGTAACAGTGGAGGGTTGGAAGACAGTAGCCTTTAATCATTAAAAATATAATAAAGTGCATTCATTGAACCAAACTGAGAAATGAGGTCTTTGGCACATTGATCCCTTGATTGGTTATTTCCTAAATGAAGATAGAAGTACTATTAAAACTATATTACATCTTAATAGTTGAAGAATCAATAAATGGCTCCCCTGTGCTTCATTAAAGTTCTTAATGAAGCTATTTTTGATAGCTGAACTTTATCAGCTGCTTCATTTAGAGTTTTTTTTTTACCGGGGAGTAAAGTCATAAGAAGTTTGTTACTTTAAGGTAAAAGTTTTCCTTTTTCATTCCAGAAAACTGCATTAGTCATTATCAAAGTTACCTCTTTTTATAATGAACAACAAAAGAGGCTTTTCTTCATATTCTACCTGATACAAGAACCAACTTTATATCACTGGTTTCATGAGATACATCACTCTAAATTATATTATGACAGTTTCAGACCTTAACAGTCTCAAGTGACTATTTATATGTTCTCTATACAATAAATAGTATGTTTTCTTTTCTCAAACAGATATGATGTTCACACTTTTTTTTACATTATACAGCTTATTACTATTTGCTTATTTTGTTAGATATCTATAAGGTAGAGAAAAATTAGAAAAGAAAAAAGAAAAAGGAAAAGAGATTTACATACAGTATCTTTTCTAAGATGACATTTGAATAGAAATTTTGAAGTAACAGTAGATAATGCTGAATTTGAAAATTTCTTTTGTCAACTTAAATTTAAAACCATTACTAAGTCAATATTAAAATACTTAATTAAAATGGCCAATATAATATGAATCATAAATCAGAATATTAACAAACATTCATATCTACCCTAAAAATTCCAATTTGTTTTGTATACAATTTTTTTGTATAACTCTTCCAATTATCCACTTTTCCACTTAACCCACATTTCGTTTAATGTAATCAAATGAAAATTATTATTCTTTTTCCCCTATTCAGGAGAAACAAGAATCAGACCCAAAACTAAATTCTTTTCTCCTCAATTCATCTTGGACTGCATAGGAGAAAATATAAATATATATTTTAATAAATCAAATGATAGTAGCCGTTGTTTTGATTATTGTTTGCCTTATCCAGTGTTCTAACACTAATCTCTTCCCAAGGAAGTACTTCTTTTACACACACCAGTTGATATGACATCTTTCAATCTTGAAATGGCTAATATAGTATTGTTTCCATTGTATCTAAGAATGAAAATTTAAGTCAAGGAGTGGAAAGAAGTAGCCTTATAGATTTCATATATTTAAACTGATCACTTATGGAAGGTTTATCTGGACTGTCATTCAGATATTTAGTGTAAAGTTATATTAGAATGAAGCTCAGTCCTTGGACTGAACATGAGGCTGTAATTTTATGGTAGAGAATATGTTTTATATTCTTGAAAGTTATAGGTCTAGTTCCAGCGATGTCTAATTAAAAAATGAAGTGATAGATAAGAGAAAGGCTTTTGTTTGTGATGTCAAAATGTTCGTATCACTCATAAGAGATAATCCTGAGCTAGATGAATTAACTCTGAAAGTATTTTCATAGATTTAGGTGACACCTTTCATTATTTAAAAATGTTTTAGATAGTTACTATATATATTAGCACATGCAGCCCCTTTCAACTAACACTCAACCTTCAGTTCAAGCCATTTACATTGGGAGATAATGCAATGTACATTTCTCTGCTTGGGCATGATTACATAGGTCTATGTTGGCAACAATTTAAAATCTGTTGGTGAAGACAAGTTGTGTATCTTAAATGTTGCTTTAGGTTGTTCTAGTGCACTTTTAAATTAAGGCAAACAATCCTGAAATATGTAAGTATATTCATTTGTCAAAACATGTCAAAATTATATTCTATGTAATGATAGTTTTCAAAATTGGTATCCCATTTTGTTTTTGTCAAAGGGGGGAAAGCAATGAATGGCAGCAAGAAAAGCAGAGTTATTGACCAGCTAATGGGATAGATTATTAGCATTTTATCTGGCAAGGAAACAAAGTAAGCACTTCATAGGAGGTAAACAACATTTGAAGTGTAGCTGCTATCATCTCTATTGTCTTGACATCAGTAGTCTTGGAGAACAAAGTTGATTTCTTTCTGGTTGAACTGCAATGTAGTCCATAGGGATGAAATCAATAGATTTCTGTGAGGGCATCTCCATATGACATCAATTCCTCTCTAATTACTCCAAAATACTTTGTAGCTGATCATCTAATTGTCTTCCCTGAATTTAGAAACGGAGGACAGGCAGCAAGTATGATCCCAACCAACATTCCCTTCAATTGTCTGTTAGGATAATGCAAAAACCGTCATTCACTCAACAACCAGCACGGCAAAGTAACAAAAACTGAGGAAGCCTTCCCTACAAGAGGAGAAAAAAAAAGCTTGTGTTCCTTCTCTGCTCATGTTTTCAGTAGATACTGTACAGTATGTTGGATTGTCTTGCAAAAAATATGATGTAATGCTTTGGAATGGCTTCTTGCATATAATCTCCATTGAAATTTGTGATAATGGCCTGATTCTATAATTTTGCAAGCTTCTTTATTAGTAGGTTGCATTGTAAGGTTTCTATGTATTGAAAACAGGTACAAACAGAGTAATGGCTTGCTTAGAGGTTGGGAAGCAAAATGTAGCATAACTCTGATGCATACTGCTTCTATAAGCAAGGAAAAGCAAAGTTTTTATGAGCTTTATATAAACTTGAGTAGAAATTGATTATTTATTTATTTATTTATTTATTTATTTATTTATTAAATTTATATACCACCCTATTCCTGAGGGACTCAGGGCGGTGAACAGTGAACGATAAAAATACATGTAATACAAACGTTAAAAAAAACCAATTAAAATATACGAAACACTCTGGTCCTAAATAATTCAAGACATCCCAGTTTAAAATAAAATCAAAAGCAATATAAAGGGAAAGTTAGGCCAGGCCGGCCTGCTGAAACAGAAATGTTTTGAGGGCACGGCCGAAAGTGCGCAGATCCGGAATCTTCTGTATCTCTGGGGGGAGCTCGTTCCAGATGGTGGGTGCCCTCACAGAAAAGGCTCTCCCCCTGGGGGCCGCCAGTCGACACTGTTTGGCTGATGGCACCCTGAGAAGCCCCTCTCTATGGGAGCGTACTGGGCGGTGAGAGGCTATTGGTGGCAGAAGGTGGTTTCGTAAGTACCCCGGTCCTAAGCCATGGAGCGCTCTAAAGGTGGTAACTAAGACCTTGAAGCGCACCCGGAAGACCACAGGGAGCCAGTGCAGCTCATGCAGGAGGGGAGCCACTACCCGCGTGGCCACATTCTGGACCAGCTGGAGCCTCCGGGTGCTCCTCAAGGGGAGCCCCATGTAGAGAGCATTACAGTAGTCCAGGCGTGAAGTGACGAGGGCATGAGTGACTGTATTTAACGAGTCCTGATCCAGAAAGTCCCGATTAGAAGCTTTAAGGCTAGGTTTGCTGTTAAGTCTGCCTGAGAAATTTACAGAGAACTCAACAGGCTGCAGGAAGCTCTATAGCTATATAAATTGGCCAATCTCCAAGCTTTATAGAGACCTTTTGTTCCATTTGCAAGCTCAAGCTTGCAAGATTCTACTATTATAGACCAGTGTTTCTCAAACTTGGCAATTTGAACATGTGGAGACTTCAGCAAATTGAATTCTCCAGTCAACCATGCTTTTACGCTGTAAAATATAGTTCTAGAATTCCAGTAGAATCTGTTTCCTGATCTCATCTACCTCAATTGCAAGCCAGATTATGCTTTACCCCAGTGGTGAAATGCCCTTATCTTCGCTACTGGTTTGAGAATGAGAGCGCACGTGCCTCTTCTGCGCATGCACAGAGCTTTCTGCGCATGCGCAGAGGGTCAAAAACAGGACATAATGACGTGCCAGCTAGTGGGTGGAGCCTCCCGCCACCGGCGCTACTGGTTTGTGCAAGCCGGATAGATCCAGCCGGATTTCATCGCTGCTTTACCTCCTTTGTCTCTTATATCCCAATAAATCAGAGAGGAACCATTTTGAATCTTATTTCCCAGAAACATAAGTAATGTTATATAAGCAAACATAAGTAATGTTCTAGGCCTCCTTAATTTTTGTGTGTTTCTTTCAAGGTCACCTTCTTGCTTCTTTATAGAGATATCTTAACCTTTAGCTGAAAGACAGGATGTACATTTTATACAAAATTAAAAAGTGGCAAGACTGCACATGCAGAACTTCCGGGTGTCTGCATCCTGTCCCACTAAATTAGCTTTTCCGCACTGACGTCCTTGTAAAGTGGACAGTCATGCTTCATTTGACTACAAAATGTGCTAAGTCCTTAAAAAGTGCTTAACAAGACCTAGGTCACTTTGTAGAAATGAATTCATCATTATAAAAATAGGTTTTTTTTACATACTATTCAACATCAGTATCATGCACTTGAGATTTAGGTAGTGAATAACAATTTTCCTCAAATGAGAATAATATTCCATTGCAGATGGCTTTTCAGAGCGATTCCTGAATTCCAGCTTCTGTCTTTTCTTATATTTATGGTTTCACTAAAATGTTCAGGTAGAGAAATACCTGCACTCATAAATCATTGCAGATAATAGCGGTTCAGACACACTCTGTCCAAGTTGATAATGGGTATCTGATCCAAAAAGGATGTCTTCCCCTCCCTTCTTAAAATTGGTGGAGGTGGCAGACCAGTTAAGCAAACCATATAAAGCTTTGTTTCCAATCTTATATTCACTATCAGTTTGATTAGTTGGTACCTTAAGTGCAGAACTGGGTAGCACAGCAAACCACAAAAAAGCAGTATTTCTTTAACTTCCAATGAACTTGATGAGTCTAGCTTTTCTATATAATAAATGATGCTTTCTTACAGGTTTTATGAGTTAAATACGATGCAAAGTCTATAAACTTGTGAAAACATAATGGAATTCAAGCAGTGGGAAGTTGAATATATATATGTACAGTTTTAAAAAGGAAACATGAATGGGGGAAAAATCCAGTGAAGCTGAAAATAATCTCCAATCTAAATGAATCAACTTAATTTTATTTAATACTTACAACCTTTTATGTATATTGCTTATTTACTTTGTTATTTACTCAGTTTTGTCGCTTTTTATTCAGACAACAGTTATTTCCTAAAGCAAATCACAGTAGACAATTATGCCTTTAATATTTATATAGCTATATCTATGGATATAATATTTATTTATGTACTAATTTATTTATTATTTTAATAAACTCTATGGAATTACAAATAATTTGTGGTTGTTTACAACATTATAAACCACAGGAAAGCTTTTGTAATAATGGAAATCCAAAGGAAACAAATTAAATCAATAGTACCAGTAGTCTATCTAATAAAATCCAGGTTTAGAGGGCAAACATTTTCTTCCCCAGCATACTCTGGAAGACTATAGTTTTCACAATCTTTCAGAAGGTTATCACGGCAGAAACCACAGCTTCTAAAGGAAGTCCATAATGGAAAAACAATATTTTCTATCTTTACCTTCTCTTCTCCTCACAAATCTGGAGCACCACAGCTTCTTAGACCATGTAAGGATCTTTTTGTATGGTCAATTCTAATTAATATATGCAGTCCTGGAAATAAAACCAGAGGTGAAATCCAGCAGGTTCTGACAGGTTCTGGAGAACTGGTAGTGGAAATTTTGAATAGTTTGGAGAACCGGCAAATACCACCTCTGCTGGCCCCAGATTGGGGTGGGAATGGAGATTTTGCAATATTCTTCCTCCAGGAGTGGGGAGGGAATGGATATTTTGCAGTATTCTTCCTCTGCCATGCCCACCAAGCCACGCCCACCAAGCCACACCACACCCACCAAGCCACGCCCACAGAACCTGTAGTAAAAGAATTTGGATTTCACCACTGAAGAAAACTATAGGTCAGTGATGGAGAACCTTTTAGACACCGAGTGCCCAAACTGTGCACGCACATGTCCAAACTGAAAGGTGTGTGCGTGGATGTGTGCATGTGCAGATGTGCACATGCATGGACATGCACGCATGCGCAGCAGAGGCCCGAAGGCTGGCAGGAGGCAGGGCATCTCAACACCAGCAGTAAGAGGTAAGATCTTTTTCTTTTGTGAGCTTCTGTCTCATCATTTGCAGGGAAACAGAAGCTCATGAAAGAAACGCCACGGAGAACTGACCTGGGGTGACGGCACACGTGCCAGCAGAGAGGGCTCTGTGTGTCACCTTTGGCATGCGTGCCATAGATTTGCCATCACAGCTATAGGTCTTCAGCTTATCTTTCAGAAATGGAACTTTGGATTGTACCAGAAAACCTATTAGTAAGCACACAGGCTATGTAATGTGAACAGGTGAACAGTGCCTGTAGTATATTGGCTGCTGCATATTGGATCAAATCTTAATTTCTCTTGAAGTACTCTTCAAGAGAAACCACACACAGAATATATTGCTGAAGTCTGATAGATGTTAGGGCATGAGTTACTGTAGCTAGATTGTCCAGTTAATGGAAAGGCCAAAAATGGTACACCAGCCAGAAATGGGTAAAGGACCTCCTGGCCATTGAGTTCCACCTGCCCATTCTACGAGACCAGGAGGGCATGAAGTTGTTGACTTGGTCCTTTGAAGTAGCGCCATCACTTCCTGAGGACAACTTTGGAACTGACAGAGAACCATGAAATACAAACAATAACTTCAACTTATTAAAGTTTGGTTGAAAATCTTCCCCTGTGTTGATAGTACTCCATTCTGAATTGCTGGATGATCAGATAACTTCCTATCGATGTTAATCAAGGTAGAAACCACCAACTCCTGTTAAATTTTACTGATAAGAATGTCTCATTAAAGAAGAACCAAATCACTGCAGCATGATACTCCCTATTCCCAACCTGTGCAGGCCAGGCATTCCAGGAGGATAACCATGGTTGATAATATCAAAAGCTATTGTGAATCCTGATAGAACAAAAAGCTGTGATATCCCTATTGTGTTTCTATTAAAGGTCATGTGCTGCATGGATCCTATATCTAGTACTGTTTCCTAACAAAAAGAGATCTTCTATGTACAAACTGAGTCCAGAATCTATTCTATTTGTAAATAATTAATGCTTATTAAATTGCTCAGCATTATGAGATACAATAACAGAAATTGGTTTTAAGAAAATATTTAAATATGCAACTAATTTATTTGCTTGAAAAATGTAAGTTTTATTTATCTTTCGGTCATGCAAAACTGCAAGGATGCATGTTGATTCCCCAAAAAATCATGCTTTTTTTGGGGGGGGGGTACTCATTACATGTCTTAGCGCAGTGGTTCTCAACCTTCCTAATGCCGTGACCCTAATACAATTCCTCATGTTGTGGTGACCCCCAACCAGGGGTGGGTTCTAAATTTTTTTACTACCGGTTCTGTGGGTGTGGCTTATTTTGTGGGCATGGCTTGGAGGTCATGTGACTGGGTGGGTGTGGCTAGCTGGTCATGTGACCGGGTGGCCATGGCTATGTGTATAGGGACTACTCAGAGGGCTGAAAAAAGTCATTTCTGACACTTTTGACTGGTCCTCACACTTATGACCATCCTCACATTTATGCCCGTGCAGCATTCTTAACAACCATGTCACTCATTTCACAACTGCTTCTCTTCACCATGGTGACAAGATAGGGCAAAAACGTAAAATGTGAGGACAGTCGTAAATTCGAGGACTGGTCAAAAGTGCGAGGACCAGTCAGAAATAACTTTTTCAGCCCTCTGAGTAGTCCATATGCACAAAAGGACTACCCAGAGGGCTGAAAAAAGTCATTTCTGACTGGGCCTCGCACTTTTGACCAGTCCTCACACTTATGACCATCCTCACATTTATGCCCTGCAGCTTTCTTAACAACCATGTCACTCATTTCACAACTGCTTCTCTTCACCATGGTGACAAGATAGGGCAAAAACATAAAATGTGAGGACAGTCGTAAGTTCGAAGACTGGTCAAAAGTGCGAGGACCAGTCAGAAATAACTTTTTCAGCCCTCTGAGTAGTCCATATGCATAAAAGGATACAGCAATAGAGAGGGATGAAGGAAGAGAAGGGAAATTAGAGTAGGAGTGAGGGTAAGAGAGGGAGGAAGAGAGGAGGAGAAGAAGAGGGTGAGGAGGAGAAAAAATCTGCACTCTTTCCAAGCAAGCAAAAGAGCCCTGAGCAAAACAGCTGAGACCAATCAGCTGGGGGTCGGGAGCTGATCCAAGCAAGGGCTAATTAGCCTCTGCTGAAGCTCCGGGGAGCAATAAAATTACAAAAAAAAACCACCGACCCCTTTGTTAAATTGCTGGCTCCCCCACCCCTCGCCCACCACTATTTATTGGCAATAAATAGTGGTGCGGAGGGGTGGGGCAAGCCAGCAATTTAACAAAGGGTTCGGCTGCACCACTGGGTCTAGGGTGGCCCTTTGAAGCCCCGCGGCAAGAATTTAAACAGTTTTTTTTCCTCTAGCCATCGGAGGCAGCAATAGATGGGGAGTGGGCGGGGTAAGCGAACGGCCGGCGATCCAACAGAGGAGTGAGGGTGAGTGAAGGCGTGGGAGGGGGAGAGAGAGGGCTTTGGGGACCCCTGGGAAATGGCCGTTCGACCCCCAAAGGGGTCGTGACCCCCAGGTTGAGAACCGCTGTCTTAGCGGAACTGAAAATGAAACTAGAGTTGACTTTATAAGAGATGTTCAGATCTGCTAAAAGCTCTTTGTAGAGTTTTTGCAAACTATTCCTTTTAGAAGCAAATATTACAATATCTTTTAAATATATTTCTTGTATAATTTAAAACTTGCAGATAAATAGTAAAGTAAGATTAAATTTGATGCAATGGGAATGTATTTATGAAAGATTTAATATTTGCCTAAATAACAGAAAGGGTTTGCAATTCACATCTCATATTTTTAATATATATTTTAAGATGTTGAATGTCAAACAACATTACAAATGCTGTGAATAGGAAACAATTGTATTTATTTACTTAAAGGTTTTATATAGCTGTCCAATTTGCAGTAATATGATTCAGGGTCAATGGTAGGTTGCTACAGATTCACCCCAGATCGGGCGAATGGTAGTGGCGGTGGTGGGAGGCTCCGCTCACCCACCCGGACGTCTGCGCATATGCAAGTGCCCCTTGTGCCCATGAGCGAACCGGTAGCGATGGGATTTGAATCCGACTACTGTTCACGGTAGCATAAAACAACTAAAAAAGAATTAGAATAAAATAACAAAAATATAAAAACCAAAGAAACAGTCAGGGCATAGCAACAAAGTTGGAGTATTTTATAGTTAAAAAAGAAATAATCATGAGGATTAGAATGATGTTGCATGATACTGCATATTTAGGTCTGAATATGAATCCCACATTCAATTCAGAATTCTCTGCCTCCTATTTTTATTGCCAAAAAAAAAGACAGTGGAAATCTATCCTTTTAAATTTACTGATACAATATATATTGCAAGTGTATTTTCTGTCAACAGATTTACTAATTTATTTGGAAATAAGTTACTTTCTTAAGGCTTGAACAGTTGATTGGCAGTTTTATCACACATTTTTGAATGCGTGAACAAGATGTAAGACTCAGAGAGTATCAAGACATAAGCCTGAAATATAATATGTTCTATATTAGGAGGTGCATCTGGGGTGCATGAATGGAGCAGAAGGGCCCCGACTCTTCTTAGATAGGTATCTATCTGGGCAATCATTTGACAGATAACTCTGTATACCAATTAACCATAGAACAATGATCTGTATCCAAGATAAAACAATATTATAGTTGTTTCAGTATGACAACCTGCTGCAGCCTATACTTTCAGTACTGTTAATTTTCAGAGCTGCTTGATAGCAATCTTTTTTTCTGTATGGGAGAAATGGAGTAATATTAGCTACACTATCATTATTCAAGTAAGTTTCTATCTTATCTTTGCAATTATGATCCAGAATGTGGTATCAACAGCTTTCTAAACATAGCATGCAGTACTTACTGTACATTATTTAATTGCGCATTTAGGAGATAATGCAGCAGTGTTAACATGATCTACTGTGTAATTACTATTGCTTCCAATGAAATTATTCTGTAACGATCACCTAGTATATTATTTGTAGTAACTAAGAAATGATTATTATGATTACTATTTTGAGAGACTCAACTGATCTTTGACCAGAGCATACAATGAAGAATTGGTAAAACCTGAAACATCAAATTAACAATCCTCTTAAAAATCAAGACTTCCATATTCCTAGTCAGACTTTGTGCCTTACATTACTCTATGTAGGAATTTACTGCCACATTCAGTTCTCCATATGTAAGAATGGGCAGGAATAAATCCATCAAACTGGCTTACGTTTCTTATTGATTTACAGGTGACACTCCAGGTTCTCAAGTTAAGAAATACCATAGGTTGAATCTATTTGTTTGTTTGGTTTGATTTGTAGTCAAATAAGAAATAAATTTTAAGCAAAACCCATAAAATGAAATAAACTTTATTTAAGTATCTTGCACACTGCAAACTCATAACTCTAGATAGTTGATACAATCATATCGAGTATTGCAATGCCTGTTCTGTCTTTCCCTAGTTATTTTTGGACCTTCTTCCCTGAGTTGCTATTCTAACCACATAGAGAAAAATATTTGGTAAATTAGAGTGGGGAATTGCAAAGATTGTTCATGACAATTTTTGAGAATGTGTTTATTATGAAATCTCATTCCTGATACTAAATTAAGGAACCACTGTAGATTGGTGCCATTTTACTAATATTGCATTGGTAAATTTCTGTATCCTAATGCCCTTTCAGTTTCATTTCATTCACCATTTCAGTTTACCATTTATCATATCTTTGGTATGTGCCCAGGTAGGGTAGAATAGATTATTCATTCATATGAGTCTGTATATGTTTAAAGAAGCTAACGATATCCATAGTTATGTTAATACAGGTAGTCAGTCCTTATTTCATGTTGACAGTTGGGATTGGGATTGCTATCACCAAGCAATGCGGTTGTAAAGCACCATGTCACATGACCACAATGCTTAATGATGATAAGCTTTCTTACTGACAGCAGTCCTGGTTGCCATTTTAATCCCAAGAAGCATAGATTGTTAAGTGGTAAGAGGTGGGAATGCTGGGGTATAGGGAGAGCCTGGATGAGCTGATGCAGGCTATTTGCTAGTCACAGGAGGAGGGTGTGAGATAACTAGTGCAAGAGGTGTATAATTCATGGGCGGCCAAGGGAGAGTTGATGCAGGTTGCTTATGACTTGGGTGTGTGTGTGCTGATGGTAAGAGAATAATCAGGACTTAATGGAATGACTTGTGATCTTCACTTCTTGGCTTCTCCATTGACTTTGGTTGTAATAAGCTGGCAGGAAAGGTTGCAAATAGCAGTTGTTTGACCATGGCTCCTGTAACATCATAATTGTGAGCTAGGCATCCCAGTGGCTAGAACATGATCACAGGATTGTGGGGATGCTGTGATGGCTAGAACTTAGGGGGTTGGCATATATCCTGTTTTTTCAATGCCCCTGAAACCTTGAACAGTCACTCAAGAAATGTATTTACATATATTATATTTAAAAACCACCCATCTCCCTTATAAAGTGGCATAATGGAAGTAAGATGAGAACTATGTACAGTTAAATATTTAGTCTAAATCATTTAGTAGTAGTAGGAATATAACTGGGAGGGAAGTGAATAGACTAGAAGTGCTAGTTTCTTACCATAACTTGCTTTTTTATATTAATTTCTGTTACGTTTTAGACTACTCCCAAATCCTGAATTTGCCTGTTTCCAGAGAAGATGGCAAATAATGGCAGCATTGTTTTGTGGTAGACCTATCTATAACATTATTGAGGAGAATGTAGTATAATAATTTGCAAGGGAATGCAGATTTCCCTAGAATACCATTATATTACTATTATAAATCCACTGTTGTAAATGCAGCTCATCTGAATGTGCTGTTTATTCCTAAACTTGTTAATTCCTTCTAAAAACACAGTGTTTACAGTTACAGACTGTAGAACATTTCTCCTATACTACCAGTTGATATTATATCTTCAGTGCAAGTTCATTATAGAGCTGTCATTGTTATTGGCATTTTGCCCCTTTGCCTAATGGAATAATATGCTTTACAGAAAAATGTATATCTGTTGGCTGATTCACATAGCAGCACTATCTAATTTCTACCATCCAAATGTCCTCAGGCTTTGAGTTATGCTTCCCTTCATTTACAAAAGTGCAGTAATAGTGAATTGGCAGCAGTCAGTTTATATGGTGCCCAATCAGTGGCTACCACATAAAGCAGGTACATGCTGAGCTTCTATCTTACCATATTTACAAATATGGTAAGTGAGATATTTCTTGAAGAGGAATATCTCGCTTACCATATTTGTAAATCAGATCTCTCTACACAGTGTTTCCTTAATCTGGGGAAGTTTCAGATGTGTGGATTTCAACATCTTAAAAACTTCCTGAGGTCATTAAACACTGCTCTAGATACCTATTGAATCCATTATACCATATCATGATAGTTGGTACATTTAAATAAAATTATCAAACTGCAGCCATAATTTCAGTGTTTTACAATATAGAATTAATCCCGAGGATTTCCCCTGGATTGGTATTTCAGTTGCTAGAAAAAAAATACACATCTTTCTGGTATAGTTAGACATTTTAAGGTTATTGTTCGATTTATCAGAGGCACTCCAGGAACACCTTTTCTAATTACCTAATTTTATTAAAATATTCAAATTTTTGTGAGCTGTTGCTCACCAAAACTTGGGCATAAAATGTGTAAGAAAGGATACCTCTAGATTCCTCTTGATGTTTGGTGCCCTAGGCTGACACAGCCCTCCTCCTTCAGCGTCTTAGATATATCAGTCTTGTATAAAACAGGTTGACAGTATAAATCAGAATTGAATTCAGACTCGTATAATCTATACTGTAGTGTCGCATACGATACTGTGGTTTTTGTTTAGTGCAGAACTGAGAGATTAATTGGGGGTTAGTGCATAATTATTAACCTGGAGATGTGTGAGAGAGACCTTGTCCTGTTGCCTAGAAACTCTGGCCTGAACAAGTATCAACTTTTTCCAAGGTTACAAAAACAGATCTCTCTAGAACAGAGCTCTTTATTTTTGTTGTCTCTGTGTGTGTGCGTTTGTGTGTGTGCGCTCACCCGCCTTGATAATGCTTTAAAAGAAGAAATTTGTGGAGGTGGTTTTATAAATAGTGTGTTTTGGTCACAAATGCCTTGATAATGGTACAAAAGAATAAATAATATCTCTTGCTATGAAAAAAAATGCAACATTTCTCTCATTGAAGCATTTCATAGCATATTCCTCTGCTCTAGCCACAGCCAGGTTTTCTCAGTTCTAAAGACTAAAGGCATATTTTCTCCATTTAGCCCATTTTCTCCTGGCCAGATTGATGAAGGCACTCTTTTATGCGGTACAATAATCACCTAACACATTGATTGATTGGTAAAATATATGCCATCAAGTTGTTGACATTAAACAAACCTCTAATAGTTGTTATCCAGGAGAAAGAGGGTAAGAATTTGTGCTCATTATCCTTTGGCAAAAAAATAAATATTGGGAGGTAAAACATAAAATACTTTCCTTAACTTCTGACCTGTGTTCACAGATCTGCTGTGCTACTTGGCACAACATGCAATTCTTTTTTGCTCAAATCTCTTGCCAATTTAAAGGCATGAAAAAAACCCGCATACCTTTATGGTTTGCAAGACTATACTCAAATACTACAATGTCTACGACCAGGTTTTTGTGATTGATTATTGAGTAGTATATATTCAGTTAAATAGAGGCAGTTTGGTGTAGTGGTTAAGCTGCTGGACTAGTAACTTGAAGACCAAGAGTTTTGTTCCTCTCATGAATGAAAATGTCTGGGCCATTTACTCTTTGCCAGCCCACCTCCATCGGTTTCAGGGAGAAAAGATGGAAAGCTTAGATATGTTACCATCTTGAGTTGTACAAAATAATGGCAGGATATCTACCTAATAATAATGATAATGTTATTTCAAAAAGATGTCAATTCAGACATTCTTTTTATCTACCTTTCCGGTGGCCTCAGTATAGACAACTGGAAAACAGCAATCCTGGTGAGAATTGTAAGGAGGAAGGAAGCACTAGTATCACACTTCCCACAATCTTTTTAGCTAAGAATTTTGTCTCTTTTCGGTGATAATAGGTGAGGAAATAACAAACATGCCTGCACTGGGATCTCTTGGAAGAGAGGATAGCTTTAATTTTGCCTTCTCAGAGTATTGATGCAAAGATAGGCTGCAAAAATCATTGAAAGAGTCAAGGGATGCTTTGTCTTATGTTGCCATGATCAAAACTACCCTTGGTTACTGAAGGCACTAGAGATCAGTACAGCTCCATCCAGAAAGATTACTCAGACCAGAGTAGTATGTAGAGAGAGCCAATTTGGTCTAGTGGTTAAAGCAGTAGGCTAGAAAGCAAGAGAGTTCTGGTGCTGTCTTATCGATAAAAACTAACTGGGTGACCTTGGACCAGTCCTTTATTTCTCAGTCCAACTTACCTCACAGGTTTGTTGTGAGGAAAATAGGAGGAAGGTATGTTATATATGTTCATTGGCAGGATATAAATAATAAATGTAACATTTTAACTTATTTGATGGCATAAAAATAGTGCCCAAATAAAACAAAAGAAATTGAAATGTTTAATTATCATAGTAGGAGGTTTTTTTAGGTAGGATCTATTATAATGTAGAACACGGTGGCTCAGTGGCTAAGATGCTGAGATTGTCAATTGAAAGGTTGGCAGTTCAGCGATTCAAATCCCTAGTGCCGCATAACGGGGTGAATTCTCGTTACTTGTCCCAATACTGTGTGTGACCAACCATACGCTAAATAAATAAACTTGTCCCAACTTCTGCCAACCTAGCAGTTCAAAAGCAGATAAAAAATGCAAGTAGAAAAATAGGGACCACCTTTGATGGGAAGGTAACAGTGTTCCATGCACCTTTGGCGTTTAGTCATCCTGGCCACATGACCACGGAGACGTCTTCAGACAGCACTGGCTCTTCGGCTTTGAAACGGAGATGAGCACTGCCCCCTAGAGTCGGGAACGACTAGCACCTATGTGCGAGGGGAACCTTTACCTTTATTATAATGTAGGTAAAAAGTGAGTAAGGATCTATTAAACCAAGAGCGGTCTGTCTTCTTAAAATTGTGCAATTCTGGGCACATGGTTTATTAATCTATTAGCTGTCTGAAAAATAGAATAATAGTGAATGGCCTTATTATTTTGTAAACTATGAACAAGAAGTGTGGAATGCAATATTAGTCAAGACCAAAGAGTAGATCATAATGAAAATTTATTTCATAAATCAAGTTTGAAGAACAGGCCAGAAAACAGGTGGATTATAGATAAGTGCTAGATAAATAGGGAGATATTTAGAATAGGAAGATTTATTTAAAATATTTGTAAGTTGCCTTTAGGCTAACACAATATATATAAACACCACACCTTATGTGATGAAGAGCAACATGCTTGATGGATCAAGATGATTCTGAATAATATATGTTTTTTCATTTGTTCTAAGGCAGAATGTCCCAAAGAAAGTTGCCCAGAGAACTTAATATAGACTGAGTTTTTCTGATAGGGAAAATATTATATTTTCTCACATTACTATTAATTGCCTTTTACTGTAGTTTCTCAGGAAATAAACTTTCCTGGAAAATATTTTATTAGCTAGTCAATTACAGTAGGGAAATTAGTTTTGAGATACTGTTCTGAATGTCTAAAAACAGATAATATGAAAGTTTCTCATTTTAAATTCAACCATTGTCTTCTGGACTCATAGTGTCTCCTTTACTCACTTCATTCTCCTAGGTTTTAAGTGAAGCATCTACTGGTTCTTTACTGGACAAGTCAATGGTGGAATAAGGGGCTATTACAAATCACTTTGTTGGAAATAGATATGTCCTTGCATTTAATTAAGAAAATCCAGTAACAAGTCAGGATTAAAAAAAAACCCACAATAAATAATTTAATGTAATACTTTATATTTTATTTTTGCCAAGTGTGATTAAACTCACAATGAATTTGTCTCCGGTGCAGAATGCCCTATAGCAGTGTCCTGAGGGGGAGAGGTGAAACAGTTTATGTCCAGGAGG
This sequence comes from Arizona elegans, assembly GCA_022577455.1. Lineage (NCBI taxonomy): Eukaryota > Metazoa > Chordata > Lepidosauria > Squamata > Colubridae > Arizona > Arizona elegans. Next base: position 13,410,170 of record JAKOOJ010000002.1, on the reverse strand, counting down.
GATGGTAGATATTTTCTCAACTCTCCTTCTGACCTTCACAATATACAGGTTTTCTATGAAAGGCAGGGAGGTTGCAATTGTTTTTTTCTGCAGTCCTAACTAATTCAAAATAACTTCTAAATAAGTAAATAAACAAATAAAATAAATGTCTAAATAAATTGCATAATGAGTAATTGTTGCAATGTTTTAAAGGACACACAGAATAAGGCAGAATAATCCAGTATTTGAAGCACTCTGATATATCCAAGGTTTTCCTGGTTATAGACCACAGATAGTGGGTAGGACATGATTAACAACCAAGGTGGCTCAGTGGTTAGAGTGCAGTACTGCAACTACTTCAGCTGACTGCTAGTTCAGCAGATCAGCAGATCAAATCTCACCGGCTCAGCCTTCCATCCTTCCGGGGTGAATAAAATGTAGACCCAGATTGTTGGTGGCAATATGCTATTTAGTATACTGTCTTTAGTGTAAGCTGCCCAGAGTCCTCAGAGAGTGGGCGGCATAGAAATATGAATAATAAATAAATAAATGAGAGTAGAAAATTAGTTTGCTTCTTTTGCCTCCTCCTCCTCCTCCTCCTCCTCCTCCTCCTCCTCCTCCTCTAGTTCTCATGCTAACTATATTTTTATCAAGTTTGGGGAGTGAAACCACACCCTTTTGCATTCAGTCCATATGTTTTAGAATTTTTTCAAGGTAAAGGATTCCCAACTTTGCATAAGCCAATCATGTATTTTTAAATTTATTCATTTTGTATAAATACATAGCAAATAACAAGTATCAATTAAGTTACATAAAGTACAAAGTAAGTTGTTACTTGCAACAAACATTTTCATGAATAAGAATTGGGTAAGGAAGGGAATACTTCCGTCATTGCCAAAATTCAAACCAATTATATGGCATACAGTGGTGGATACAATGTTTTAAATAGGGAAGATAAATCTTTTGGGGACTTATCTATTATAATAAGCCTGGAATATAATAAAAGAAAGACATGGTTCACTAGAAAATTCTTAGGAATTTAGGAAGGACACTGAAGTTTTCCTATTTTGTTTTTAATCGATGAAAGCCTTTCCAGAAATCGCTCTCTTAATTTATGCATGATATATATTAAAAAATGAGATTAAAACAGAACTTTCAGATGCATTTCCTTAAACAGATAAGGTATCACAAGTACAGCAACAACTGAACATGTTGCTTTTCTTTCAAATGTTAATGATTTATGTCCATTAAATATTGTTGTTTATATTTGATGATGCCATGATTTTATATATAATTATTAAAAGAGGGGTGACATTCTTATATTTTTATTTATTTTTATTTTTATTTGATTTATATGCCGCCCTTCTCCGGAGACTCAGGGCGGCTTACAGTGCATTAAGCAATAGCCTTCATATTTTTGTATATTTTATACAAAGTCAGCTTATTGCTCCCACAAACTGGGTCCTCATTTTACCAACCTTAGAAAGGATGGAAGGCCGAGTCAACCTTGAGTCTGTCGAGATTCTATCTTACTTTAATTGCAGACAGCTGGTATTAAATTACAGTGCTTCTGTCTGTTGAGCTATCCAGGCTCCTTATATAACCTTGTTAAAAGTTTCAGAAATAGTAGAAAATAAAAATCCACAGAAAATTGAAATTTGATGTAATTATAGCTTACTGGGCATAAGAAAAGATAGGATATTGTGAATATGTGCTACCCTGGCTTCTATAATTAAGTCAGAGACAAAAGAAAAGGGAATTTCTCACATTTTAGAGAAAATGGAACAAATTGCCCCTTTCTTGAAATAATAATCATAACCCCAAGTTGTTGGAAACAAAAAAGCAAATTGTAGCCTTCATTAGTTACCAAGTACAATATTTCAAAATGCAATAAAAACTTTATTTGAAATGCTGATTCATTGTATCCTACTGAAAATAGAATAGAATAGAATAGAATAGAATAGAATAGAATAGAATAGAATAGAATAGAATAGAATAGAATAGAATAGAATAGAATACAATACAATACAATACAATACAATACAATACAATTCTTTATTTGCCACGTGTGATTGCCACACAAGGAATTTGTCTTTGGTGCATAGGCTCTCAATGTACATAAAAAGAAAAAAAAACATTAATCAAGAATCGTAAGATACAACACTTAGTTGTATAAGTTACTAAATAAACAATCAAATCATACTAGGAAACAAAACAACATAAATGGTAGAGATACAAGGAACAAGGTTATAGTCATAAGTGGGAGGATATAAGTAATAGGAAGGATGAGAAGAATAATAGTAATACAGTCTTAGTAAATAGTTTGACAGTGTTGTGGGAATTAGGTGTTTAGCAGAGTGATGGCATTCGGGGGAAAACTGTCCTTGTGTCTAGTTGTTCTGCTGTGCAGTGCCTTATGGTGTCATTTTGAGCGTAGAAGTTGAAACAATTTATGTCCAAGATGTGAGGGGTCTGTAGATATTTTCACAGCCCTCTTTTTGAATCCTGCAGTATACAGGTCCTCAATGGAAGGCAGGTTGGTAGTAATTGTTTTTTTCTGCAGTTCTACTTATCCTCTGAAGTCTGTTTCTGTCTAGTTTGGTTGCAGAGCCAAACCAGACAGTTATAGAGGTGCAGATGACAGACTCAATAATTCCTCTGTAGAACTTAATCAGCAGTTCCTTGGGCAGTTTGAGCTTTCTGACTTAGTGCAGAAAGAACATTCTTTGTTGTGCTTTTTTGATAACATTTTTGATGTTAGGTATCCATTTTAAGTCTTGAGATATGATAGAACTGTGATGGTGAACCAATGGCACATGTGCCAGAGGTGGCACACAGCACCCTCTCTGTGGGAATGCAAGCCCAGTTGTCCCAGTTCAGCTCCGCAGCACATGCACCTGTGCCTTCCACCGGCCAGCTGTTCTTTGGGTCTCTGCTGTGCATGCATGGGGGCCGGGGCGTGTGCAGGGGGCGGAGTACATGAGGGGGCACGCATTCATGGGGAGTGGGGCACGTGCGGGGGACTCACATGTGCATGTGTGGGGACCAGGGCATGTGCGGGGGGGGGCGCATTCATGCACACTTTGGACATTTGGTCCAGAAAAGGTTAGCCATCACTGTGATAGAACCTAGAAACTTGAAGGTCTCTACTGTTAATACTGTGTTGTCTAGTATTGTAAGAGGCAGTAGTATAGGAGGGTTTTTCCTAAAATCTACCACCATTTCTAAGGTTTTGAGTGTGTTTAGTTCAAGATCATTCTGGTTGCACCACAAGGCTAGTTGTTCACCTCCCATCTGTATCTAGATTCGTTGTTTTCTCGAATGAGACCAATCACTGTTGTATCATTTGCAAACTTCAGTACTTTAACACAGGAATCTTTTGTGATGCAGATGTAGAATGTTTAAGATGCCTTAATTTGTGTAAAAACTAAGAATGAAATGGAGAGAACGTATGGTTTTTAAAATAGACTGAATATTTCTAGTTTTTAAATCTGCACACTCACACAAAGATGCATTATTCATGCATATATATATTTTAAAGGTTTTTTTCCCCCAGTTCTCAAAGCATCTGACAAACTTTGCTATGGGCATGAAATATCTTTTCATTGACCAAAAACGAATTTATATAAAAAAGGACATTAATCAGGCTTAACTATTAATGTGCCAAGGAAAGGAGGAAACTTCAGAATCTAGAAGGAGATGATCTTATCATTGGCGTGCTCTTGCTAAGCTTGTCCTGTCCCTTATCATCTGTTGTGGGAAAGGGGGAGGTGGAGGTTTAATGCAGTTTGACAGGAGGAAAGCAGAAGTACTGCACCAACTAACACGTAACTGGGATAAAGTAACAACTCAAGCTGTTCTGTGAAGTGTCATGGGATGTTTTCCTGTCATTTTGATGTATTTCTGCAAAAGTGGAACTCAGGTTAACTTTTTCAGAAGGAAGAGGAATAAGATTCCACTACATGCCAAAGTATTTTGTTTTAATGCCTCTGCTCCGTATGCTGAGTAAGTAGTACTTCTCCAGTGCTGGAAGAAATATAGCAACCTATTTTTGAAAATATACTAATAGGCAAGTAACATATAAATTTTGAATTTTCTTTACCATTAGGGACAAGGACCTGCCTTGCTAGTAAAGTAACTAGCTTGATATTTCTATAAACAGATTTCCCAAGATTTCAGGCACATCTGTGGGAGCACAGGTGCTCCCACAGAGAAGACTCCTCAAGGTGCCGTCGGCCAGACAATGTCGGCTGGCGACCCCCAGGGGAAGGGCCTTCCCTGTGGCAGCACCTGTCCTCTGGAACGACCTGCCCGCAGAGATACGTAGGATCCCAGATCTCCGTGCTTTTCGCCGTGCCCTTAAAACTTTTTTATTTCATCAAGCCAGGCTGGCTTAACCCCCCCCCTCCTTTAGATATTTTTAATTGTTAATTTGATTTTAGTTCGGATGTTTTAAATTATTGGGCCAAAATTTGTTTAATTCTTTCATAATTTTTTTTTTTTAATTTTGTATGCGATGTTTTATTCTTGGCTGTTCACTGCCCTGAGTCCTGTGGGAGAAGGGCAGTATAAAAATCTAATAAAATAAATAAATAAACAAATAAACATGTCTGAATTGGAATAATGGTAAACAAGTCAATGAAGGCGTTGACACAGCGTGCATCTGAGGTAAAAAGACCAGCAGCGGGTTATGGATAAGAAACAATATTGAAAATAAAGATGACAATATCAGAGGTGCTCTTGTGTAAATTAATGGTTGGACCACATTTGGAATATTGTGTGCAGTTCTGGTTTCCTCACCTGAAAAAGGATGTAATGGAATTATGGAAGACTCAGAGGAGGGCAACTAAGATAATCAAGGGCTGGAAAAAACATCCCCATGACTATAAGTTGCTACACTTAAGACTTTTTAGTCTTGAAAGGAGACTAAAGAAAAACAAAGGGGAATATGGTTGAGGTATTCAGAATCATACATAGTGTGGATGAAGTGGACAAGGAGGAGTTATTTACTCCTCCTCAAAATACTAGAACCAAGGATCACCCAATGAAATTTAATCCTGGAATAAACAGGATCTTTGTTTTATAGAATAGACAGGCAGTGAAACTTTGGAATTTGAGAGGTGATACTTGCTATCCATTTTTGCTTGGAACCAGAAACCCATTGTCTGGCTTCAAAAAAGAGCTGGACCCATTCATGGAAGTCATTGGAATTAATGGCTATTAACCTTCTTGGCAGTGTAATTGACTCTGAAGGCCGTTTCCTGGATGACTAGTGGCTTCCTTACGCAGTTGATTGGCCACTGTGAAAACAGCCTCCTGGACTAGAAAGACCAGGAGTCCAATCTATATTCCAGGTACATCACATTTGGACTAATGAATGTGTTGTCTGAAAGGCTGTATTTGAAAAATATACTAAAAAGACTTTAACAAGTCTGGAATACTGCAGCCAGATTACTGATTAGGAGTGTTTATAGGAAGCATATGAATCTTAAGTTAAAATAATTCCACTAACTATTGGTTCAGTTTTAGGAACAATTCAAGGTGTTGCTGTGATTTACTAAGTCCTGTTACCTGGCTATTATTTGGCTATTAAATGGAGACAATCTGCTCTTAAATCTTTTCCCTTCAGAAGCCTATTTGGTGGGAATATGAAAGCAGCCTTCTGATTGTCTTTCCAGGATTCATTTCAAGGCTTCGAGTCAAAAATATTTTTATTTGGACAACTCATTAAAGTTCAAACAGGTTTTCGATTTGCTAAAATTAGAGCAATATTTATTACTTTATGTTATCATTATGTTTTATAATGCTTTAGATTATGGTTTAAATTATATCTTATATTTCATTTCTTAGTTACTTTAGATGATGTTTATTAGAGGATAGCATAGCGCAAAAATATTCTGCAGCTTATTGAGGATATCATTGAACCTGCAATGTTCTATATTCAATGCATATTAATCTGCTACTGAGTAGAAATCTTCTCAAAGAATGAAGATGTTCAGGACTAGAAAATTAGATAAAAGATGTCATTTGTAACTTCTTAAAAATAATTTCATACTCAGGAAGTATTTATAGCCTTTTTCTGGCCTAAAGGCTGCTATAAAGGTTTGATTGATAGCCTTTTCATGATATAGAAAATTGTCTATCAGAGCTTTTTTTGGGAGGGGAAAGACTCATTAGATTAATTTGGTGATAACCTCACCCATATATAACTATATCCTATGGGTCAATCTGCATATTATGCTAAGAATTTAGCAAATGTAACTCAAAGCTTGCAAGGAACAGTAAGAATAGACTCTACTAAGGGTATTCATGTAGCATATGTGTATTTTTTGTAACATTTCCCACAAGTTTGAAAAGAAGCAAGAATTTGTGCAGTTATTTCAATATTTAACTGGCCCTCACCAGATGAGGGTACAGAATGCGAGTCATTCAGAAAATGTTGAAATGGAAAATAAGTTTAGATCTGAATTTCCTTTGATTACCACATTTTTCTTTTAAATCTGTTTGTGGTTTATGCTACATGTAGGAATTAAATTCTCCCTAGAGATGTTCTGATGATTCCTCCACCTGTTTTGAGTGGAGATAATAATGGCTTGCCCTTCTTGTATAGATTGTTCTCTCATAGCACAATCAACTTGCATTGTAAGGAAACTCATTCTTTTTCATTGCAACATGATTCATATGTAGAGTATGTTAATGATAAACAAGTTAATACAATAAGCTTTTCATAGTTGCCTTCAAGAAAATAAAATTGCACTTGTTGCAAATAGTTGGAGAAGAGTATGATCAATTTAATCCTGACATGATAGACATTAATTTAGACTTCTACTTAACAATGCCATTGTTAATACAGCATATTTACAAGAAGAAAATGAAATACAATAAATGCTTTGATTAAAATGGTTGATTGCTGTAGATGTGGATCACCATTGCCTTTGATACAAAAAGAAGCCTTTTCTGAAATTAGTATTTCTCTTAAATCAACTGGATGAAATATTTCCCTTACTGCATAATATTCCCTTAAATTCTGAAAGACATTACTTTAATTTTTCAGGTTTCAGTGTAATTATTCAAGTGGAAAAAATTCTTTTAATATATGTAGGAAATGTTATTTTCCTTTAAAAAGTCAGTTCGCGGCAGATGGATTTTTAAAATGCTTGAATAAACAGTGTTAATTCATAGAAGAGTTGGCTGTCCTTCAGTATCTGATGTATCTTTAAATAAGAAAAATATCTACTTGTATTATATAATGAATTATTACATAGTAAAGTATATTTATTTATTTATTTATTTATTAAATTTGTATACCGCCCTACTCCCGAAGGACTCAGGGCGGTGAACAGCCATGAAATAAAACATATAAATACAAAATTTAAAATAGATTAAAACGAAATTAAATAATTTGGCTGAACAGATTAAAACCCCAATAATTTTAAACCAAATTTAAAATTTCCATTTAAAAAGGGGAAAAAACTTAGGTCAGGCCGGCTTGGTGAAATAGAAAGGTCTTAAGCGCGCGACGGAAGGTATGCAGATCCGGGATCCTCCGTATCTCCGGGGGGAGCTCGTTCCAGATCGTAGGTGCCCCCACAGAGAAGGCTCTCCCCCTGGGGGCCGCCAGTCGACATTGTTTGGCCGACGGCACCCGGAGGAGCCCCTCTCTATGGGAGCGTACTGGTCGATGGGAGGCTATTGGTGGTAGCAGGCGGTCCCGTAAATAACCAGGTCCTAAGCCATGGAGCGCTCTAAAGGTGATAACCAAAACCTTGAAGCGCACTCGGAAGACCACCGGGAGCCAGTGCAGCTCGCGCAGGAGAGGTGTTACATGGGAGCGCCACGTCGCTCCCATCACCACCCGCGCGGCTGCACTCTGCGCCAGTTGGAGCCTCCGAGTGCACCTCAAGGGGAGCCCCATGTAGAGAGCGTTACAATAGTCCAAATGGGAGGTGACGAGGGCATGAGTGACCGTGTGTAACGAGTCCCGATCCAGAAAGGGACGCAACTGGCGGATCAGGCGAACCTGATGAAAAATCCTCCCGGTCACGGCTGTCAAGTGCTCTTCTAAAGACAGCCGTGAATCCAGGAGGACGCCCAAGTTGCGAGCCCTCTCCGTGGGGGCCAATGATTCGCCCCCAATAGTCAGCGATGGCACCAGCTGACTATATCGGGACATCGGAAACCACAGCCACTCGGTCTTGGATGGGTTGAGCCTGAGCCTGTTCCTCCCCATCCAGATCCATACGGCCTCCAGGCACTGGGACATCACTTCAAGGGCATCGTTGGGGTGGTCTGGGGTGGAGATGTACAGCTGGGTGTTATCAGCGTACTGATGGTATTCCACCCCGAAACCACGGATGATCTCACCCAGCGGCTTCACATAAATGTTGAACAAAAGGGGCGAGAGAACGGACCCTTGTGGCACCCCACATATAAGGGGCCTCGGGGTCGACCTCTACCCTCCCGTCAACACAGACTGCGACCGGTCGGAGAGAAAGGAGGAGAACCACTGTAGTACGGTGCCTCCCACCCCAACTCTTCCAACTGGTGCAGCATGATACCATGGTCGATGGTATCAAAAGCCGCTGAGAGGTCTAACAGGACCAGGACAGAGGAGCACCCCCTGTCCCGAGCCCTCCAGAGATCATCCACCAACGCGACCAATGCCGTTTCCGTGCTGTACCCAGGCCTGAAGCCCGACTGGAACGGATCTAGATACGTCGTTTCATCCAGGTACTGGGGAAGCTGTCGTGCAACCACACTCTCAACAACCTTCGCCACAAAGCGAAGGTTGGAGACTGGACGATAGTTAGCCAATACTGCCGGGTCCAGGGAAGGCTTCTTGAGGAGAGGTCTCACCACCGCCTCTTTCAAGGCGGCGGGAAAGACACCCTCACCCAATGAAGCATTTATAATCCCCTGGAGCCAGCCTCGTGTCACCTCCCGGGAAGCCAGCACTAACCAGGACGGGCACGGGTCCAACAAACATGTGGTCGCATTCAGTCTACCCAGAATCCTGTCCACGTCCTCAGGGGTCACAGGATCAAACTCATCCCAGATAACATTCTCAGGACCTGCCTCCGTCATCCCCGCTGGATCTACCCAGTCGGAGTCCAGATCTTCCCGAATCTGAGTGATTTTGTCATGCAGATACTGCACAAAATCCTCGGCTCTTCCCTCCAAGGGGTCCTCCCGCGCTTCCTGGTGGAGCAGGGAGCGGGTCACCCTAAACAGGGCGGCCGGGCGATTATCTGATGATGCAATAAGAGCAGCAAAATGGGTACATTTTGCTGCTTTTATCGCCACTAGGTAATTCTTAATATGAGATCTTACCAGTGTCCGGTCAGATTCAGCACGACTGGCCCTCCAACTACTCTCTAGGCGTCTTTTCCGGCGCTTCATCTCCCTTAGCCCCTCAGTGAACCAAGGAGCCAGGTGAGCTCGGCACCGGGTCAGAGGCCGTATAATGCCTTGTCCTAAGCAGTTATCAAGCCGTCCTGAATTTGAGCGATTTTATCGTTCAGATAACACGCAAAATCCTCAGCACGCCCTTGCAAGGGGTCTTCCCACGCTCCCAGATGGAGAAAGGAGCGGGTCACCCTAAACAGGGCAGCTGAGCGATTATCTGCTGATGCGATAAGAGGGGAAAAGTAGTTACACTTTGCTGCTTTTATCGCCACTAAGTAGGTCTTGATATAATAACTCACTAGTGCTCGGTCAAATCCAGAACGACTAGCTCTCCAACTACTCTCTAGGCGTCTTTTCTGGTGCTTCATCTCCCTCAGCTTCTTGGAGAATCAGGGAGCTGGGCCGATTCGGTGTTGGGTCAGGGGCCGCAAAGGCACGACCCAATCTAAAGCACCGCCTATCCCAGGCGGCCAGCAGGTCTTCCGACGAGTCGTGAGCCAGAGTCTCAGGGAATGGCCCAAGCTCCATTTGGAACCTATCAGGATCCATCAGGCGCCTGAGGCGGAATCACCTGGTCGGTTCCGCCTCCCTGCGGCGGGGTGTAGTGATCAGGAAGTCAAGTCTAAGGAGAGAATGGTCTGACCATGATAAGGGTTCAATGACTATATCCCCTGTATCTAGGCCATTCAACCACTGACCAGACACAAAAACCAAGTCCAGAGTGTGTCCTCCTATATGAGTAGGGCCATGAATTAACTGGGTCAGGTCCATGGCTGTCATGGAAGCCATGAACTCACAAGCCACCTCCGACGTTTCACCGATGGACAGCAGGTTGAAATCCCCCATAACCAAAAGTCTGGGGTTCTCAACTGCCACCCCGGCTATGACATTGAGGAGCTCGGGCAGGGCCGCTGCCACACAGCAGGGAGCCAGGTACACAATCAGCAAGCCCACCTGCATCCCATGGCTGCACTTCACAAGGAGAGACTCACATCGGGTTATCTGAGGTACAGTGGCCTCCCTAGGATCGAGACCTTCCTTTACAATAACCGCCACTCCCCCACACCTACCCTGGGCCCTTGGCTGATGAAATGCGCGGAAACCTGGTGGGCACATCTCAATGAGGGGGACCCCCCCCTTCCTGGCCCAACCAGGTCTCTGTAATACCCGCCAGGTCCGCTCTCCCCTCCCGAATCAGCTCACAAATGAGGGGGGCTTTGTTGACCACGGACCTGGCGTTGCACAGCATCAGCCTAAAACCGGGGCTCTAAGACTCTGGACAACCCAGGGAACGAGATGAGCATTGGGAGCAGGAGCACGTCACCGCTTGAAGACAGTGGGCACGTGCCCCCACAATGCTGCTCTCCTGCTCCCACAATGCTTTCCCCTGCTCCCACCATATCTGCCCCTCCCACCGACAGTCCTGATGGAATCGCCCTCCTCCATACCAACACTAACCCCCTCCACTCCCCGCTCCGCACCTTCCCTCACACGACCCTGTGCCAGGCCTGGCTCCCCCCTCCCTCCCTCTCCCTCGCCAAACAAGCCTCCCCCCAAAACCCCTTAAAAGATTAGCTAATGACAATTTTAAAAAACCCCGCAGCCTCCTCTTTACTGCGTGCCACCACTCGGGGTTCCAAAACCCGTCATCGAGGTAGGCCCTCGATAGAGTGGAGGGCCAATCCTGCAAGAGGGGGGAATCTCGCAGAACAAGAAGCTCAGCTGCCGAATACATTTTGCTACAAGAGGATGAGTGATCATGTCCCAAAGGTCCAGATGAAGACATAAAAGTCCAGGGGAGAGCAAATAAACAGAATGGGAGCATCCAAAATCCCAGGTCCAAAGTCCACAACAGTGAGCAAAGTCTCCTGCCAAGTCGACACAGTTCAAGGGGGATACAATCCAACCACCCTCTCACGGTGATTGGTCTGATGGTCAGTCCCCTCTACTGGTGAGATGGTAGTAATGAACCAATTACAATATCAAACACAGCCCAAGGGGTTAAAATCCACATCACCTTCTCACAGTGGTTGGTCTGATGGTCCGTCCCCTCTGCTGGCGAAATGTAAGTAATGGGGTAATACCAAATCGACTCAGCCCGAGGGGCACAAGTCCAAACCACCCTCTCACAGTGGTTGGTCTGATGGTCAGTCCCCTGTGTTGGTGAGATGGAAGAAACACTGGTCCCAAGGCATCCCAGCATATTTGACAGTCCCTCCAGACGGCCAGGGGGAAAAGGCTCAGATGGAAATGTCCAGATATCAGTGTCAATAAGCCAGTGAGTCAGTGAGTCATTTATGGCGGCAGCCAGTCCGAGATAGCCATAATACGTAGGGGAACGATGGAAAAACCCCAGCCCCCAAGATCCAACGGAGGCCTCCCAATGACTGCGAGGAGCTAACCAATCAGCTGGGCAGCCCTCATACAGAGCCTGGCCACTCCCGGGTAGTAGATGTTCATCAACCACGTTGACCCCCTCTACCCTCTCAGTAGGGCTCATAGCGGATCCCTCCTCACCGCCATCGTCTCTGCCGTCGTCACATGGTGCCATTCCAGCGGCAGCCGATACCGCCACTGCCGCTGCCAGACAAAAAGCCCTGGCAGTGTCCCAGAACTCATCAGGAAGCCCGGCGGTCCCCAAGACACCCAGAAGAATATTTAAGTATATTGTTATGTTATGTTTTATAATATATTTTAATTTTTTGTAAGCTGCCCAGAGTCTCTTTGGAGTGTGTGACCTTAACAAATCTAATAAATTAAAAATAATATTAATAATTTTCTATATTACTGGAAGGTTTACATAAGACTACAGAAAGGGTTGCAAAAAATGCCAACAAGCTTTGTGACTTTATTTGCCAGTTTGTGGTCTGCATTTTCTGTTGTAAAATGCTGAACAAATGCTCTGAAAGGAAGCTTCTACTGTTTTTCCACCTCTGTTTTGTTATCTGTTTCGCACAATTACATACTAATTTGGGGCTTTTTGTGTTTGGCTAATAGCATCTGATTCAGAGCTGTCACGTAAGTATCTTCCCTCCATGAACTTCTGCTGTTCCCTGTCAGTGGCCTTAGCAGTTACGTATAGAGGACATTTTTCTTTAATCAGATATTCATCATGGGAAAATCACCAAGACATTGTCAAGAGATGATGCCATCTGCTAGAGATACATATAACTAAGATCACAATTATCAAAAGTGTAGGACTTTCTGTTCGTTTGTTAGGATTTCTTATCCTTACAATAAATGTAGTTGTCAGCAGGGTAAGTTCAAGCAACGGATAAGGTCACAATTTCATTTAGTGACAACTTCCTACAGAGTGAACTTATGAGGTTCAATTTATTAAAGAGTCAGGAGGGATAAGATCACTGAATGGCTAGCCTGATTTATCTGGGTATGAGTGTAGTATTTGAAGAGAGAATGCCGTATTTCAAGTTTATGCTCAGAATTGTAGTTTAATGTTGAGTACTATGGGGCAGTGGAGAAACAGAATGAAGGTGGCAATTGCAAAGATATTTGAAGATATAACCTAGTAAGGTAGACTTGTAGAGTCGTTTCATAAGATGTAATGTCAACTTTGAGCAAACTGTTCAAAAGCATATATGGAGTAGATTTTTCTGTTGGAAAATTTATAAAATAAAATAAAAAAAATGAGCTAAAGCTTTTAGCAGTATGTAATATCTTAGCAGAAGGGATTAATGAACACAAGGATTGAAATGCAATAAGCATTGTTCCTGAAATGTCTGAGAAAATATATGGACCTGCAAACAAACAAATCTTTACTATGATCATAGACTAATATAAGGAATGCGGGACATAAACAATTATTATTTTTTAAAAAAACTAAAAAAATATTAAAACAAAAATTACACAATGTATTCGAAAAGTCTAAAAATATCTATAGGGACGAGTGAAAAATAAGATAAATAAAAATTAATATATGGCTAATTAAATATATCATAATTCAACACACTCTTAAACAACAACTTGAATACTCATTGTGTTTTTGGACATATAATGGATTTTAAGGCTGCTGTGCAGAACCTGGCCAGACTGTATGTTGTAGCAGTATTACCGTCTGCAAGGAGACACATCAATGTAACTCCCATCAGATGATGACTTGTGCCTCAAACTAGCCTTTATGAATCTTTAAATGAATGTTGTGTTGTGTTTTGTGATATATTTAGTTAGCCAAATATTAACTTTTCACAGGAGCTTTTTGTGCTAAGTTAATGTTTCTAGACTTTAGTTCTCATTTATTTTTAATCTTTTTAAAATGTATTTTTTTAAAATTTTATATAATTTTTTAAAGTTATCATTACACAGACTTTAAAATGTCTGATATTAAAAATAGCATAAGGGTGTTCCAGACGTGGCTTCTTAAGAGGGAATTCTATGGAAAATGTTTAACAGTTGAGAAGATCTTATAGTCGTCACATATGGATTCTTGTGGCTAGATAAGGGAGAAGACTTTTTCAGGCATCTTGGCTCCAAGCTGTTTAAAACTGAAAATGTTGACAATGGACAGCATCCATGGAAGATAGCAGAGAATTGGAAGGGTGTAATCTTTGATAGCCACTCAGTTTGGACTAAATGAGGATTCTAAATTATTCATATATTTATTCATTCAATTTTTTTGGCTACCCATTTCAACTTTGGATGGCTAAGAGCAACATTTTCCCCTGTCATATTACACTAATTCAAATCCCTTGAGCATTATTCATTGATGACTTATTAAAACATCTTTCCCTTCATGAAAACAGTTTCATTAGTATTTTCAAAGTTATGTTCGTGTGCTGGACGTCTAATTCCCATTTCAATTTATATAGCGACTTTAAGCAAGGGCTAATAGCAAAGGAGGAAAACAGGAATAATTGATAAGTATTTCTTTGGCTTTATTACTAAAAACTTGTAGGCCAATTTTTTTCCTCTATTTATTATTATTTTTTCAGAGCTTATATTTCATTCCTGTTTATGAATACATTTACAAATTGAAGGTCAAGACATTTTTATCCAGAAAATTGTGCTCACATTAGTCATTTTTTAGTCACATTAGACTTTTTTTTAAGAAAAGTCAATGAAATGCAAAAATTGGATTGGATGCATCCAATAGTTTAATTCATTATGCATTATGTTGTGAAAAGAAGTGATAAATATGTTTTGCTAATTCTTATTTATATACCATAAACACATGGGAAGAAATAGCCACAGTTGATACTTCTCTTTCTAGCCTTAACTAAGGTGGGGGCGATTATCTTAAAAGCCATGGGATGTTTTGTAGCCGAGCTAGTGAACCATGACTTGAGGCTTTTTTTACAGTGCAGCTATCGTAAGTCTTTGAGTAATCACAGACTTTAAAAGTATGCTATATCAACAAGATAAGAAAAAACCGCCCATAGCACTAGCAGTATTATCTTTCCCAAAAATTGATTAGTGCATACTATGGGGCACACATATTTGCACAAACATATTCAGCAAGTGAGAAGTGAGCAAGGTCTTCATGAAATGCGTATGGGGGAAGGAAAATTCCTGCTGTCCTGTCTTGGTCTAAAAGGAACACCCCTGATCCATCTTTCTATTTAATTGTCAAACAATTGAGCAGCCTAATCCTATTCATGTTTAACCAAAGGTCTATATATTTTAGTGTGATTTATTCCCCAGTGAAAGTGTGCACGTGTACTAGTGAATGTATTTAGACATCAGAGTGATATCTCAATTATATTTCCTGCAGTATATATTAACCGTGCATTGAAGCACTCTAGAAATGCACAGCAGAGATAGCAAAAATAGCAATGTGGTTAGATAAAAGAATATGGAGTAAATAAAAAGCATCTTTTTTTTCTTTGCAAATACCGTCTGGGGAAAAAAAATCTCTGTATCCTGCATATTCTTAAAAATAGTATGTTGCTTAGGTTATAAATATCAGCATAGTTTTTACAGTATTAATCATAGTTCTCCTTTGACCAAATTAGCTATGAGATTGATCTATTTATGGAATGACTGAGTAAATTGTGGCCAGTCATTATTTTTCTTTATATTATTTTGAGGGCAATTTGTTCCACTGTGAGAAGAATACTTTAAAAGAATGCAATGTAAAATAATATTGATTTCTAAAAAAACATGAATTACTTCTTTTATATACTTGTTCTTATTGAAGCAGAGTCTTGTTGTACCTTTAATATGTACCTTTAATGTACTAATATGTACATTAGCATCTCTTGTTGTGCCAAAAAACATGGTAGTTTCTGCTGTATCAGAGTAACACATGTAAGTCTCTTATTAGAAACTGTAATGTGATGTTGTTCATTTTTCTAGCCTTCAGTAAAGATGTATAGCTAGATTTTAGAGTGATTCAAGAATGGAATTATCACAAAGTCATGGAAGTTAAAATGAAGAACCATATAAAACCGGAACCACAAAACAAAAGAATGCAACCAAGAAATGAATGAGAAAGGAAGATATTTCTAGTAAATGAAGAAAAGTTACACAGAGAAACTGGAACTGTAAAAAGAAGAAGAGTAGAATTTAAAACAATTTAAAAATGATGAAGTATAAAATAAGTATAGAAGAGAACAAAAAATATAAATATATAAAGCTATAAAATTGGATGTAGAATTAGAAAGTTAGGCTACCATTTAAAAAAATAGCAAATTGCAGATGTCTTCCTCTTCATAATAGAGCTTTTCTTGTTTAGTTTTATTAATTAGCTGTGTTTTCTGACAGTACACCATTCCCGTTCCCACTGCATATTTTGTCATGTCTTAAGGAATATCTGCATGAAATCCTATTATCCAAATGGAAAGAAAAAGACATTGTTAACATTACTCCATCTACTAGATATTTACTACAAACAAGCAAACACCAAAGGGCAAGAAAACACCTTTGAAGCCAGCTGATTTCCTGTAGAATAAAAAGTAGAAATAGAGAATTTTATTCTAGTTCATCTGTCTGAATAACTTTATGCAGGTGAAGAGTTGCAAGCATCTGCAAAAATCAAAATATCTCATATCAATTCTGTCAGAATAGTACTGTTTGGTCTAGTTAGATGCAAAAAACAAAAAACCCTGAGTGATTTCAGTGAAGAGGATTCTGTGAAGCTGTATTTCATATTTCCCTTTTAAAGGAGCAAGGAACTGTAGACCCAAAGGTGCTTTTTTAAAAGAAGCAACTGGAGTTTCTTGTTTTTTCTTTGACGATGTTTCGCTTTTCATCCAAGAAGCTTCTTCAGCTCTGACAGGATAGTGAGGAAGACGCTTCAGTCAGACCTGAAGAAGCTTCTTGGATGAGAAGCGAAACGTCTTCAAAAGCAAAAACCAGTTGCCTCCTAAAAGAAAAGTACCTTTGGGACAACCATGACCTGGATCACTGAGAATCTCTACAGACTTTAAGGAACAGTAAACTATATCAGTTCAGGAAGTATTCCCAGGGGGAATATAGGCCACTCATAAACTTTGAAGAGTTTTATAAAGTTTTTTGTGTTTTGCGATGCACTATATTTAAGCTAGAAATGAAATAATCATGGCAGCAAAAAAACAGATATTGTAGATTTATTTATTTAGCATATGGTGATGGTACTGGATACTAGTGTTTATACTAGTTGACTACCTAAAATTGCTAATCCATTTGGTTCACACTCATGCGCTATCCAGAGGTACACCATAGGGGGCGAACTAGCTCTGCACTCAGAATAGCTAACGTCATCCAGAGCTTGTTCCTCCACTGATGTCACCTCATGATCAGGAATCACATTCAGGCAGGTCTGGCACCGGATGGGTTCAGATATTGTAGAAACACTCAGCATTGGACATGATTCTTAAGTGTAGAGCAGAGTTTCTCAACCTCAGCAACTTTAAGACGTATGGACTTTAATTCCCAGAATTCCTCTGCCAGCAGAATTCCCCAGCTAATCCCTGGCCAACTTCTGGGAATTGAAGTCCATAGATCTTAAGGTTACTGAGGTTGAGGAACACTGGTGTTGAGTCCTTGTGCAGAAGATTTCCTTTGTCTTCTCTGAACTACAGATTACCAGCTGTCTGCAAGGAATAGAATAATAGAATAGAATAGAATAGAATAGAATAGAATAGAATAGAATAGAATAGAATAGAATAGAATAGAATTCTTTATTGGCCAAGTGTGATTGGATACACAAGGAATTTGTCTTTGGTGCATAAGCTCTCAGTGTACATAAAAAGACAAGGTACATTTGTCAAGAATCAGTATAAATCATTCCAGTCCCTATTATTCTGTCAGAGATGAAGAAGCTTCTTGGATGAGAAGCAAAATGTCTTCAAAAGAAAAAACAAGAAAGTCCAGCTGCCTCCTGAAAAAACACCTTTGGAACAACTGCTTGGATTATTTTATTTTTGAGAGGGGATGTTGACCATTTACATGAGATAAAGATGTTCAAATTTTATTGTGCAAATCTGGCATTCCTCTCTAAATATTCTGATATCTACTTACTGTTTCAGAGTGGATTTATTTTAGCTACAACCCTTTGTCATTCATCACTAGTTTACAAAAAAACTGGTATAATGCTATGATATGTTTACTTTCAGTTGTGCTATGGACGTGGGCTTGCCTGACTGATTGCATTTTGTACATTGTGACTATAGTTCTTCTTAGGTGTATTAGGTGTACACATATCCAGTTTCGCTCCTAGTATGGTCCAAAGGGATTCCCTTATGAGTTTAATTAATTTCAGAGACATTATAATATCAAAAAATTATTGAAGCAATTATTTGAATTCCACTAAATAAAAAAATATTTTCACATACACTAGTGGCCAAAATTGTGGAAACCTTTTGGGAAAAGTGTATTTTCTAAAACTAGCTAATAACACCACTTTTTTTTTTTGGTAGTGCCATAAAATTATATATCAATGGAAAGATAATTTAATCAAGAATGTAACACAATAACTTTTATGAAGGATTTGCTATTACAATAAGTATTTACTTATTAGATGTTAGAATAGCAGCTACAGTATAAAGAAAAAAGTGAAACACGCAGAAAAAATGAGATATACAAAAATTATCACCATAGAAAAAACGAGATATACAAAAATGATCACATCAGTTAATACTTAGTTGGTAACCTTTAACATGAATTACGGCCTTACAACGTCTTCCCATGGAGTAAACCAAGTCTTTTAGTTCTGCAGCTGTTATAACGTGAAACCAAGATTGAATGATTGCTTCTATTAACTGAGTTTTATTGCTGGGTCACTTCTGACTAACAAGTTTCTTCAGTTGACTCCATAAGGTTAAGGTCTGGGCTATTCCCAGGCCATTCCAGCAGTGGAATATGATTATCTTGACACTCAAAAAAAAAAAAAAAAAGAAAAAAAAAAGGGGGGGGGTTATTAGCCATCAAACCTCAAAAATACACATTTCCCAAAAGGTTTCCACAATTTTGACTACTACTGTACAGCTTTCCAATATGTTCACCATTTCTTAACTGCAAACATTAATGGAAATTCATCAGAACTTACATTAAATAACAATATAAATTCATTATTTATATTTGAAATATGTCAATACATTATTCCATCTAAAACAACGAAATAAGAAGCTATTGTCTATGGGGATCAATTTGCTAATAACACTGAATGAGGAAAAGAAAATGTCTTACTGGCTGCTTTTTGCAATTTTGCATTTTGTATAAGCCAGCGTTCTTTTAAGTTCTTCTATTAAGAAGTTTTGCTGTTTGAAAAGAATAGCATTGCCCTACGCAACTGGGGATTTTGGTGGATGTTTGCTTATCATTGAATAATCTGCCCTAACTTTGTCATTCTTAATCCATTAAAAGCCAGGCCTGCTTGTAAATCCACAGGTATAGATAAGGAGTCACTGTTTGACTGAGTCTGAACCCTTTTCAGATGAAAAATGTCAGAGGCAGAAAGGGAGACTGAATTATTTTTAAAAGGGTTTTCAAAGATTCTCATGATTCCTTGGCTATCAGTTAAATTTGACATGTCCATAGACATCCTTCCTTTTTAATGGTTAAAAACAGGCAAAACTGCTGTTTCCATGTTTATCTGAAACAAAAGCAAAAAACATACTGTACGTGTTAATGTACACATATTTCTCCATAGATTGAACAGAAAAAGGGATACTTTTCAAAAATTACCCGTCAGCTGCCAATGAAAAAGTACGGTCCTTTTTGCTATTTTGCAAGGACGATGGTGTTAGGGGAGAAGAAAGAACATGATTTCAATGATGCCATGGTAGGAATAGAAGGCATTCAGTCTGAATCTATATATATAAAAGTGAAAACCACTCACACATTAATCACGAAATCTCTAGAACCGTAAAGCCTACAAACTTGAAATTTGCCACGTATGTTCTTCTTGGCTTCTAGGTGCTCACTAAGAAAGGATTTTTCGAAATGACCATCAGAGCATTAGTATTTTTATAACATATAATAAATAATATTATATTATATTATTATAACAAGCTCTGATGCTAATTAGTTAGACGTTCTAGTCCCCGTCCCAACTTGAAAATAACTCTGGAGAGAATGGGATAGCATAGGACAGGCTTCTGTGCGGCAAGCCTCATGGAGAGAAGGGGCTAGAAAGACTGAGGGAAAGAAGGGGATAGGATAGGAGACATTTCTGTGGGGCAAGGCTGAGGGAGAGAAGGGGAGAGGAGAGGCTTCTGTGGGGCAAGCCTCATGGAAAGAAGGGGCTAGAAAGCCTGAGGGAGAGAAGGGGATAGGATAGGAGACATTTCTGTGGGGCAAGGCTGAGGGAGAGAAGGGGAGAGGAGAGGCTTCTGTGGGGTAAGCCTCATGGAGAGAAGGGGCTAGAAAGCCTGAGGAGAGAAGGGGAGAGGAGAGGAGAGGATTCAAGCTGTAAGTGTCGATTTATCGAGTCCGATCACATAGTTTCATAGCGAAGCATGGGGATACAGCTAGTTTTTATAGAAGGCCCGTTTGCATTTTATGAGCCAAATTTCAGAATATTGTTATAGGTTTCTTTGTAAGTAAAAACATGTAAACCATAATCATACATTAAATACTATTTCATACAGAAACGCATATGCCAATTGCAAAAGTGCTCAGAAAAACTTATAGGTAAGGAAAAATCTTACACAAGACTACATACAAAGGCTGTCTTTCTTTTTTGTCAGATTTGTAGACTGATGCAGAAATGAAATGAAAGAAACTTACCCTCACGATGGCTGTACAAAACAAAATTGAACAGATTCGCCATCCTACATCTAGGCCAGAGTTTCCTGGCCTCTATCCGATTAACTGATTAATTGAGAACAATATAGCAAAATATGACTCAAACTGAAAGGAAAGAAAAGTCTTGCTGTGCAGAATTGACAGGCACCGAAAATACCAATAGAGTGTTGAAAGATGAGAAGTGAGAAAACAGGATTGCGTCATTCTGCAGTTATTTAATGAACTGTGGAAGTTGGTAAAAATGTTAGTGTTTCTCAACCTTGGGAGCTTGGAGATGGGTGGACTTAACTCCCACAATTCCCCAGCCAGTCATAACAAAAGGCTAAATCTGTCTTTTTGAAATAGTTTTTATTAGTTTAGTTTACCCTACAAAGAAAATACAAAAGTATATAGTAGGGAAAATAGGAAAGGAGAAAGGGAAAGGGAAAGTGAGGGAAAGAAAAGAAGAAAAAGAAAAAAAAGGCATTGACTTCCAACTCCCTTCAGTGCAGTAGAATAAGGCATTAACATCAAACTTTAACTTTTTACTTTTACATAATTGTATTAACTAGCCATTTCTATAACAACAAATCTATCTCATCGGTAAAACCCAAAAATCAAAGTTTCAATTTTTTTCCTCCTTAAGCACAAAGTCCAGATGGCTAAATCAGTCCAAAGAAGAAGAAGGCAATGGCAAACAGATTCCAAAAATGTTGCCAAGAAAACTGCTTGGACTTCTTTGATTCAGAACTCTATCCCCCTCTCCCCACAAAAAAATAAAGAAACCCACCAATTTAGGATCAACTTTTAACGTTAGATTGTACATAAGTAAAAATGAATACTTCTAGCTGTTTCTCACCCTTTGGATGGGTTTTAGAGTCATGAGTTTTAGAATCATGTTGGTGACTGATTTAAATCAGTACCTGATTTAAGGTACTGCATATAAGCATGCTTATTCTGTCTAATTCCTGTCATGGTTTCAGCCAGTACCTTTATGACTATAGTATATTGCCAGATATAGTATATTCTTAATTTACATATAATTACATAATTGCATAAAATGCAATGAGACTAAATACGAGGAATATGATACATTCGATCAACAGAAATTTACACAGTTGGGATAACTGTAAGGAGAGAAAATATTTTATGAACAATTCAGGATCATTAACTTTGCAAGCAAGAATAAACAGTGATAATCCAATCCTTACCCCATTTGTATGTGAATCAGTGTCATAGGTTTCTGTACATGTTTGTGACATTGACCCACAGGAAGATGGGGTGAGGCTTGGGACCCACGCATTATGCAGTGACTGCCATCTTGTTTTGGCCTAGTCCCCATGGAAATGAAAGTCTATACACAATTTTAATGAAACAAATAATGTCTACATGTTGGTTGATTAGGAAAGGTAACAATGGAGGGATTGTTTTGGGCTAGTGTGGTAAACTCTTATTTTCTGTGCTTCTCAGGGGAATTGGAAGTGTTCCAGAGGGATGGAGAACGCAAGATCCAGAGCCGGCAACAGCTTCCGGTGGGAACAACATGGGGTCCCTTTGCTGGAAAAATGGACTTGAATAACAACACACTGGTATGTTAAGCAGCACTTCACCAATGTTGGAGTTTTGTTTGTTGTTCTTTCATCTCTTTCATTTATTAGCATAAATAACTAATAGCATTTGTCCCACTTTTTCTTAGTCTTCAGAAAAATACTAAAGGCAATATCCTTTTGGTCTGCTTTTAATTGTTAGTGGATATTAGCAATTGTAATTGTGAATTTCAATCTGTGTTTTTAATACCTTATACATGGCTTTTGTGTTTAAATTTTGCTAACTTCCTTGAAGGTTTGCTAGAAGAGAAAAGCAATTATTAGTTAAACAAATAAGTATAGGTAGTCCTCAATTTACCAATGCAATTGGGACCAGAACTTGCGTTGCTAAGTAGAGAGATTGTAAGTGAGTCAAATCCAATTTTATGACCTTTTTGCTATAGTTGCTCAGTGAATCACATGGTCATTAAGCAAACCTGGCTTCCCCCATTGACATTGCTTGACATTTACAAATCCCTTTGGAAAGATGGTGATCATGTGACCTCAGGACTCTGCAACCATTGTAAATACATGCCAGTTGCTCTAATTTTGATCACATGACCCTGGGGATGCTGTGATCATCATAATTGGGAGGACTGGTTGTAATTCACATTTTTAGCACTGTAATAACTTCAAACAGATGGTAAACAAATGCTTGTACGTTGAGGAAAAACTGTAGTCCTTTAGCTTGTGATACTTAGCTCTCCTTTCTGTACACATTTTGAATCATTGTTTGGAATCTATGGGGACAGAATAGAGTAATGACTGTAGGTAAACTTAAATTAAAATATCAGCCTGTTCTAGATGAGCCTGTACTTACTTTCAAATGCCAGTTCATAGCTTGAGAGTCTTCGTGGTCCCAGGTATGTTATTAGATCAGGGCTGTCAAACTCCCGGCCTGCAGCCCAAATGCATCACATGCGGGCCATGCCTATGCCCTGTTTAACGAAGGGAGGGAAAGTCCCAATATGTCACATGATGCCGTCATGATGACATGAGTTTGACACCCCTGTATTAGATGTTTAGGTATAAGATGTTTAGTTCCCATAGTTTCTTCTGGAACTTCATGTACTTTTATTCTTACATTCCTATTCCTACATTTCAGTGGATTCTGCTGCTAGAATCGTTTGGCAAAGTTGCTGGATCATATGATTATTTTTATTAGAACAATTTCCTTTTAATATATGATATTTATTAACAAACATAAATTGGTTCAGGTTACTATTTTCGAGACTTTGAATCACTCTTCTGAAATACAGAATATACGATAATAATAAAAATACATTTAATTGTGAAATGTATTTATTGTAAACAAAAGTGTGCTTCATTACTAATGCACAATCTGGTAATAGGCAAATACACTCAAGTCAGAAGTTGTTACTGTTCTTCAGAATTATGAATCTTATATTTACATCCTTGACTTAAAGTTCTGGGTTATTTTAAAATCTCATGAAAACTTCAAATGTTTTTACATGTGGCCTTTCAAAGGGGTGGATATAAATAATAAATACTATGATACTAAGAATATTGTATGCATCACCCAGCTTTTATTTCTCCAATCCCATATTCTACAATGCAGCACAATATGCCTTTTACTAATTGGCTATTTTTACATTTCATAGATCTATTGCAGTGGCTTTGTGTGGGAGATGGGAGGGGGTCTGGAGTGAAGAGTCCAGCTGAGCAGGATTCTGTGGTGGTTGTCATTGCTTCCTTTTTCTCCTGTCATTGAAGTTTGTTGATAAAATGTTCTTTAGTACACATTTGATTATTAGGAATAGTATGACTTCATAAAAAATGTAGCATGCCACTCACTGCAATGTTGTGCTTTGCCTAGAGGACAATAGAATTAAGGCGCTGACAATAGCAACCATTTTCATAGAATATTTAGTAACTCAGACCTCTTCTGCTGCTCTCCAAATGTCTCCATATTGGTTATAAGTAGTTAAAAATAGGTGTAACTTTCAAGGTTTTATTTAGGGAAGTGTTTGTCTAAATATTTAAAATCACAGCTTTTGTTTGTTGGAGTATTTTTCCAAAATATAAATGTCTAGAAATATATTGTATGTGTTAAATAGAATGAAGAACATTAGTCTCAGACTTGTACAATGAGATTGACAGCTGTTTAACAGTTCACCAAGTGGCCAGATATGATAGTCATAATATTCTTTTTAGTGAAAGAAGTACCATAATTATATTAAAAAAAATTGGTGTGCAATTTTTTCAACCCTAGTAGTAAGCATTTAATGAGTGGCATGGTGGTCTGGTGTGAAGACACCTGTCTCCCATTCAGAAAGTTGAGAGTTCAATCCTAGGTAGTGGCAGATGTTTCTCTCGTAGGGCGCAAAGAAAAAAATATCTGCTGTGAACTCTGCATAGTATCAGGAAGGCATCCGGCCAGCAAATGCTCATCTCCATTTAGTCGCCCCGACTTTACTTTGAATTAAGGGATTACAGTATCATAAAAAGGGAGTAATAAACATGATTCATAGGGGTTTGGTACATCTCAAAATTTGCTGTCTTTCATTGAAGCATTTAATACTGAACAAGGTGGTTGCAATTTAGTATGTTTTCATCGTACAGAAATCATTTAAGTTTTCTCTTAACTCAGTTTTTAATAAAATTTAAACACTGTGTACCTCCGTAAATTGGTTTATATTCTAAGAAGTATTACATGCCTGTGTTTAAATGAGTGGTGGTTGGCTCTGGGGAGCCAACAGATTAATTAATTCAGTGCAGTAATTAATTGAGTAAGTGTGCCAGATGTCAAACACTCTTTGGATGTTTCATATTTCTATCTTGAATTATATTAACAATGTACATCTCAAAATACTGAGAGGTTGGTTATGTTGAATAAATGGATAGAAGTGTCATTTATTGCAGCAACAACAGTGAAAGATACTTGGTCAAATTCAGCTAGGATGGATGAAGAATTATGAAGGGAGTTAGCCAAAGGACCTGACTCTATTAACCTAAACAGAACTTGCTAACATGAGGTCATGAAATAGAAGCTTTAGCAGATGAACTAAGGAGGAGGCATGCCAAATGTTGCTGATTCATAAACTAGGCATGAGCTACACTTACATAATAACAGTGCTGAAACCAAAGTGTCAAAGAATTGACATCATTGCTTTGATCGCTTGTCATAAAAAGCTCTACAATCCTTTCTTCCTCCACAAAATTATTACTCTGATTCTGCATAATAGAAAGGCTTTGTCTCTTGGCGCTTCATAATGCTTTATTTTTAGCCAACTTTTTTTTTCTAAATAGGCTTTATGAACATTTTTAGCCAACAGTGGTAGAACTGCGATGTGAATTACAATTGTTGAACATTATATGGTCATTGCTTTTAGGGGCTAAAACGACATGTGGACTGGAGTGATTTTGTGGTTGGAGTGCAGAATGAGGAATGAGGACAACTGAATTTCTAACCTTATTATTGAACTTAGGCCAAGAGTCATTGTTCCGTAGATTTATCTACCTTGCAGAATTGTTGTGCAGATACAATAAAAATGGAGGGCAGGTGAAGAAGAAAGCATTGTAAACTGCCCTCAGTGTTTTATGAATTTTATCTTTGAATACAGTAGGGCTTTAAAGGACAATATTAAAGGCTATTGCTTCATTTTTGAGCTGTACAGATTGCAGGATGAGATCAGTTCTGTTTTAGAAGATTTTGCATTCAAACAGTTTGAAAGGTTTATGTTCATGTCTTGTGATATAATAAATGATGGAGTTCTTAAAAATTACGCACCTAAAATGAATAATAAAAGTCTGACGCTTATTTTCATTCATTTTTATTTGAAAAACATAAAATTTCTCTATCACAGGTGCCAAGGTCTCTCAAGGAACTCCTGAACCACATTGAGAAAGGCTACTCTAGAGAAACACTGCAGTAAACACAACAAAGAACTCATTTACCATGACTTGAGTTTTTTGTGAATTGAAGTTCATGTTATCTTGAATTGAAGCTATCAGAAGTAACAGAAGCCACAGCTGATTGCAAACTTGTATTCTTCGACTTCCTATACTAGATTTTTGTGTAGCTCAGAAGTAAAGGATGAGGTGCACTGGGATAATGTGGTAGAAGGACCAGTGTTTACTTTGTTCTCAGGGTAGTGAAGTAATTAGGATCACTTATTCCAGTGATTGAGTAACTCCATTTAAGATGGATAAAGTGCTGATTTTTATTGCTGCATTGTGAAAACAGCTGATTTAAAAAGGGAAAGTCTAATAATGTGTTTACTATGAAGTAGTATACAAATCCAAGTGCTATTGCTATTATTTGTGTTTCCAAGTTATTTGCAATGCATTATTACTTCATAGGGTGGAGATGGGGAGTTCAGTGTGTCTTTCCTCACTTTGTTTAATAATTTCTGCATCTCAAATTTACAAGATTATTTATTTATTGAACCTATTTGCCACCAGTCTTGTAACAAAATGTCTGTGGGCCTATTACAGCATTTAAAACATTAAAATTCTAACAAACAAATATCTTTAAAACAATAAGAACTTTTGTTGGCAGTGCTGCCTACCAAGAAATTTGACTGAGTCAGTGAATATTCCTTGCTGGTGGAGGATGGTTGTTTCAACTATACAGCCTTCAACTAGACCAAGCTAAGCCTGTGCTGTGACTTCTAAAGTCATATGCTGATTTACTTTACAAACAAATAACAGGACCATATTGGTTTAATACTAGTAAGGGAAAATCGAAAATAAAAAAAATAATACTTTCGTAGCCTGGTATTATTTATTAACTGGATCAACCTGAACATTTTGCATATGAATGATATCTGGGATGAGTCACTTCATGTGTGAAACCTTCCACAATTCTTGAAATACCTTCCAGGTGGTTGAGTGGGTGGATGGATGTAGAAAGGCATTCCCAAAGTTGAAATGTTGAATTCAATCATATAGTTGTGAATACTATCTTGCCTTTTTTTGATCCGTCCCATGGACAGCCTTGGCAATTGTCCTTCTTACCCTTCTTTTCAAAAGCTCCTACTTCTCTCCCATAATTCTGTTATCACATATAAAATAAACTCATCATCATGTGTCCAGAGCTCCATGGAAGTGAGCTAAGAAAAATATTATCAAGTAGAAATGAAAGTTCAGCAAAAGGAAATCTCCTTTCTCATTTCTTTTCTTATCTCTATACATTTATGTACTCAAAGCTTACATTCCCACAGATATAAGCGATTCCTTTATTGATCTGAAGTAGTGGAATATAAAAGTTTATAGTATGATCAATTGGCAAGTCATGAAGGTAGCACAGGACTCTGTTGTACCAAAACAACAGCCCTCCATTGCTAGCCTTTGGCCACCCAAATATATTAACAACATAATTCTCAGTGCTCCTTTCTTCAGATGTTTAAAAAAAATGAAGGGGAAAAAATGAAACTTCTCATTGAGCCTGGGGCCTGCAGTCAGGATGGGTTAACTCTGTCTGATATTCGAGGACTGAGTCTGTAAGTTGTTAAGCTCCTTCTCTTCCTCTTGCTTCCCCGCTTTCAGACTCAGTCTGATCTGGTCAGTCATCTTTTGCTGAGCTGGCTCATTCCTGATTTCTGGAATCTCTGATCTGCTCCCTATTTTGGGTTGAGCTTTACCAGCGTGAAAGGTGTGGGTGCCTGACTCCGCTGAAGGCTGTTTCGTCGGCTCACAACAACGTAATTCTCAGTGCTCCTTTCTTCAGATGTTTAAAAAAAATGATGGGGAAAAAATGAAACTTTCCTGCTGAAGCTGATAGTTCTAAGGGGAGAAGGAGCAAAGAATATAGAGCACATGATGAAAGTCAACTGTGGTCGGTGCCATGACTTCATTAATCAAGTGGAGGCATTCTGAAAAATGGTTTTCTTGGGCCGCAGCCATCTATTTTTTGGTGTTAATCTATCCCCTGTGGCAGGGTTCTCTGAAACGAAACAATGAGTAGTTGTATCATGCCCTCTCCCCTCGTTGTTGTTGCCCCTGTCAGAAAGAAGAGAGGATGAATCAGGTCTGTATCAGCCCAATAAGGAGAAGAGAATTCCAATGCCTGGGATGAAAATCTATAGGAGTAAATAGGGGCTGTTTGGGTCTGCGGAACTGGTGGGATACAACAGAACATATTAAATGGAATTTAAAGCTGTTATCCTAATGAAATAGTTTGGTGAGAAAGTGCTGGGAAACTCTCAAGTTTCCAAAGTTCAAAATGCAACTCAGATATTTACTAAGTTGTGATTAGACTCAAGGCTGAAATCCATTAGTTACACAGGGACAGACAGATGTCTAATTTTTATGCTTGAAAAATTAGAGGGTTTTTTCTTGAGCGTGTGTGTGTGTGTGTGTTACTTCTTAATTGTTTTTAACTATATGTAAGATTCTTATTATGTGTTATTTTGGATAATTTAATATGCATGTATGGGACTCCCTTGACCTATGAAGATTTTTGGATGGGATCCATACATCTCTATTGCTGTAAGAAGGATATAAGGTGAAACAAATTTATTTTCCTTTACCCCACCTTTGTAGTGCATGTTTCTTTCTCTCAGCTTCGCGCTACATGCCATTTGTTATAAAAACTGGTGTACCAGTAATGTTTTACCAGTCATATTTCAGTGGTATGGAGTGCAAATTTGAATACTGAGTTGAAGTTCAGGTAAACCAGTATCATCTTAGGTTCATGAAGAAGTTGCAAACATAAAGGTAACCTCACATGGGTTTATAACTGGAAAAATCAAGAATACATGGCATATATTGTGGAATAAATCTCATTGTATTCAATGCAACTTGCCTATAAATAGAATTATAGGATTAGAAGGGATTTTGGAGACCTTGTACTCAATCCTGCTCTAGGCAGGAGTCCTCATACCATCTTAGACAAGTAGTAGTCCAATCTTTTCTTGAAAATCTCCAGAAAAGGAATACCCACAACTCCTGGAGGCAAGCTGTTGCACTGCTTAATAGTTCTCTTTCTTACTTCATTTCTCTCAATGAAATTCTTTCTCATTCCAGATTGGAATTCTCTCTGACAAGGTTCCATCCATTGTTTCTTGTCCTACCTTTAGGTGTTACGGAGTCCTCTTCCCCATAGCAGCCCTTCAACATTGGAAGACTGCTCTCAAGGCTCCCCTTAATCTTCTCTTCATTAAGCTATACTTTCATGAGATATAGCCTCTAGACCCTTTACCATTTTCATTGTTCTTCCTGCTCTCTTCCTGGGGCCTAAGCATCTTTTTTTTATATTGTGGTGGTCAGAACTGGATACAATATTCCAAATGTGGCCTCACCAGTGCATTATAGAGTGGTACTATCACTTCGCTTGGCCTTGCTATTATCCCTGTGTTGATTCAGCTCAAGTGGTGGTCCACCAGGACATCTAGATTGCTATCATAGGCACTATTTGTTGAGCCAGGTACTGTCTATCCTGTACCTGTGCATTTGGTTTTTCCTGCCTAGGTGCAGGACCTTGCTTTTCTCACCACTGAACTGCAGCTTGCTGAATCCGGCCCAATGCTCAAGTCAAAAGACTTCTAAACCTTGACTCTTTCTTAAACTGAAGCATTTTGTAGTTGATAAACTAAGATAACTAAAGCATTTTTTACTTGATGTACTCAAAGGTGAGCCAATTTTCCAGAACGCTACTACACTCCAGCATAGGGTTAAATCCTCATTTCTGCCAGCAACTGAGAGAACTTTTATTCAAATAACTTCCTACTCTGTGCTCTTACCACGCCCCTTTTGCACTCATTTCCCCAGTCTTTCTCTCAGTTGCTGCCAGACTGAGAGGGTTTTTCTCTGTGCTCTGAGGTAAGCATTAGGCCTTGGTTTATTTTTGATTAGCCCCTTCTTTGTTTTTCGGTTTGTTAGGTTTCCCCCTTTTTTTCTTAGCCTTTTGTGTTCTATTGCCTCCCTGCTTGTCTGCTTCTAGTCGGGTTCGTGCCTGGGTATCCAGGTCGTCCCGATCAGCGTGTTCTGGCGCAAGCAGCCGCCAGTTTCTGTCCCTGCGGGGCGGATCCGGCTAATTGGAGACCGCTGGTGAACTGGGGCTGAGGGTCTCGCTCCCCCCCCACACCGATTGCTGGAGGCGAAGACTGAGCGGTAGAACATCACGGAAGCGGCGGTTAGCGGGCGCACTACCGCCTCAGAGCCTCACAGACGACCATCCCGTTAGGTTTCTGCAGGCGGCGTCTTGGGCGGCTTCTCGATCGCCTCACAAGCTCAGTGCAGGCGCGAGAAACGGTGAGCGGAGGGCGCAGCGTGGCGAAACGTTGCTCGCCACCCTCCTGCTGCAGGGCAAGCGGCCAGAGTCCCCTTACATGTGGCGGCCCAGGGAGAGGCGCCAAAAGGGGTGAGGCTGGGGCCTTCGGCGAGCGCATGGGATAGCCAACCTCCCCGCACTGTTGCCGCGTGGCCGCCATCTTGGTTTTCGGGCGGCCGCCATTTTACCTGGCCTCGTGGAGTGCCTAGGCCTAGATAAGGCCATTCACTTATAAGGGGCCCAGGCAGTGGCGCCTAAAGGAAAGCGCTACTAAATCTCTCCCTCAGGAAGGGAGATTGAACTGACCCCACCAGCCTTTTACACCTGTTGGCTGGGGGGGGGGACAAATTAACATACTCCTCTGCAAAGCGGGCTTCTCTTTCTGGGGCCCGGGCAAGTGCCCTCAAGATACTGGGTTCTTGGGGACCTCAGTTGATGGTGGGCTATTGAGTTAACTTCCCTGGTAGGAAAATTTGCCACTGCCCTTAATCCATATTGAAGAAAAAAAAGCCATGCTTTCGTGTCACATAGGCGGGCGCTTGGCTCATATGGTGGCGGATTCGTCATTCTCTTCTGACATGGATCAGGAGGCCAGCCCGGTCAGATCGAGCAAGGCTCGTAAGAAGCAGCCGGCCAAACGGTCCACGGCGGGAGGCCACAAGTCCCGGTCTACCAAGTCTTCCTCTACGGCTGACAGGGACGAGCTCCGCCGGCATAAGGCCTTGGAGAAACAATGTGAGAAGGCCAGGCAGGCTTCGGCTTCCTCGTCAGGCCGGGACACGGGGCTCGCACAACAGGCATCGTGTGCTCCTCCTGATTCGGAGCGGAGGGCGGCCCGACCCATACCGTTGGCGTTGCAGAAGGGCGTGTCCCAGTCGATGCCGGATGTCTCGATGGTGGGTCTGGATTCCTTTCCGCCTCCACGACGCCTGCCATCTGCCACTTTCACACCTACGGCGGCGGGGCTCCGCACGGTGGATCATCCCCCACCTCCTTCTCAGTATGACTTTCAGTCGATGCTTTCCACTGCCTTGGCATCTATTATGGCGGCTGGCGCTCAAACAGCGGCACTGACTTCATCTGCAGGGACTGCCTCAGGAGGGTTGGGGTCTGCGGGATCTCGCAGGACCCGCTCCCCTTCGCGTCTGGAATCTGATTTGTCTGAGGCTTCGGACCAGAAGGAGGATGTGCCAGAGGACCTCGAGTTTTCGGAGGATGAAGGGCTACCTCCCGACTCCCCGGCTTTCACGGGTTTGTTCCGACCTGCATTGTTCAAGTCCCTGCTTCACAAGGCCTGGCAGACTACAAATCTGAGGTCGGTGGGGGCTCAACCCCCGGCGTCCCAACCCGAGTCTGGGCCACACGATGCCTTGTTCAAACAAGTCAAGCAGGAAAAGGACTTCATTCCGTGCCCCCAACTGTTCACGGATGTGTTGCAGGCGCCTTGGAGTCAACCTGGGTCGTCTACCGCACCCAGTAACCTCGACAAGAAATTGTTCTGTTCGGCACCTGAGTTGGAAGCAATGTTGGACTTGCCCACTGTGGATGCTCCTGTGGCCAGCTTCACTTCTCAATCGATGGTGTCCTCTGATCCTCTTGAAGGCCTGAAATCTGAGGACAGGCGTACCAAACTGGCATTCCGGAGGTCACATCAGGCAGTAGCTTGTACGGTCAGAACAGCCATGGCCACGTTGTTCTTTAATCGAGCATCCCTGATATGGCTGCGACAACTCCAAGAACGGCTTCCGCCAGAGGAACGGCGTATGCAACATGATATCAATAAGATCATCGCGGCCATGGAATACTCAGCAGATGCCTCGTTGAACTCGGTCAAGTTTGCATCCTGGGCGATGGCAGCTTCCATCACGTCGCATCGACTGTTCTGGCTACGCCCGTGGAAGGCGGACGTCAAAGCCAAGTGGAAGCTGGCGGCGGCCCCGTACAAGGCCTCCAACCTGTTCGGTGCTGCTTTGGATCCGGTCCTGGTGGAGGACAAAGACAAACGAAAAATTATGCCTTCTTCTTCTCGCAGGCAAGAAAGGCGCTATACCCCGTACTCGCAGCATCAGCCCTTTCGGGCTTATTCGGGGCAGGGAGGCCCCTCCACTTACAGACCACCTTTCCAGCAGTCAGACCGCTTCGCAGACAGGCAACGCTTCAAAGACCGTGGCAGACCTCAACACGCTTCGAAGCGTCCATACCGCGGGGCCACCTCCAAGCCCTTTCGCAGGGGCAAATGACTCGCTGACTCCCGGTCCCATGGGCGGGTGACTTCAAGCCTTTCGTCGCCAGTGGGACCACTCTACGTCGGACGAGTGAGTCCGCCGCATGATTTCCGAAGGCCTCTCGATAGAATTTTTGGATCGCCCACCTCGACGCTTTCTAAGCTGTCCTGTGCCCCTGTCCATGGACCGGCGCAACCAGATGGAGGAGGAGATCTCACACCTCTTGGAGATCAGAGCGATAGAACCGGTATCGGCGGATCAACAAAGGACCGGGTTCTATTCGGTCCTGTTTTTGGTGCCGAAGTCTTCCGGGGGAGTCCGTGGGATTCTCAACCTCAAAGACTTGAATCGTACGGTACGTTATCGTCGGTTCAAAATGCACTCCCTTCACTCAATATTGGCGTCAATTCGTCCAGGGGACCTGATGCAGTCGGTGGATTTACGAGAGGCCTATCTGCATGTTCCAGTGCTTCCTTCGCATCGTCAATTTCTGCGCTTCGAGTATGCTTTCCTGTAGGAAAGAGCTACAGCTAGATTAAGAAAGTGATATTTGAAATCAATCTTGCATACCTATAAAACAATAGTTTTATAGCATTAGTTCTTGAATGACATGAATGTTGATATATATTTAGCAGTGGTGAAATTGTGCCAGTTCTATCTGGTTCAGGTGAACCAGTAGTTCCGGTGGCGGGAGGCTCCGCCCACCCGCCTGGACATCACCACGTCCCATTTTTAACCCTCTGTGCATGTGCAGAAGGCTCTGCATATGCGTGGAGGAGGCATGCGGTTTCACATTTGCGAACCGGTAGCAAAGGTAAGTAAATTTCACTCCTGATGTTTAGTACCTTGTTTCAGACAAGTTTTAACAACCTGATCCCTCCATTAAAAGGATAATATTAATACCATCTTAATTAAGTAATATTTATTATCAATCATTATCATGAAACTAAATCAGTTTAGCAATATCAGCAAAGCATCTCTCCGGTTGCATCAAGCAATATGCCTGTTCTTTAGTGCATTGAATATTTGTACTTCAAATAATATTTTACATTCCTGCAGCATTTTTTCATTGAACACTGCTTGTTACATTACATTTACCCCTCTCAAAAGGCAAGCCTCTCCAAACTGATGCAAATGTTTTCAAGGAGAAATTTCCCATTTTTAAAAAGACCTTGCATTATCTGAATAACACAGTCATTTTGTCATTCACTGCCTATTCAGTCCTACATTCAGGTTGTAGGTGGTCTATTATAGTAATAACATTAAAACACAATTCCTTTTTTCCCCCCTTTCTAACCCTACAGTATATCCAAAATGCTGTATATCACACAGATTCGCATAATTTTCTTTAATGGCAAATTACTTCAAACTTTCATTGTTTCAGGGTTGTTCAGCAGCCTTTTGTTCTTGAGGTGACTGCTGTTCCTTTGTGTAATCTCGGTCCTAGTATTTAATCCAATTAGCCACAGGGACACACATAATCTTTTTTATTTATCTCTGTGACTTCCATTTAATAAGATGTAATGTTTAACATCAACAAACACACAAGAATTGCCATAACAAATGCGTGTTTGCTCCAATTTGAAATAAAGCACATTTTTTTCTGTTCTGTGCTCATTCCCCCCCCCCCCCCCGTGTATGTATGTTTGTAGATCAATAGATAGATAAGCCTAATCTTTAGGTGCAACTTCCAAATGTTGTGTGAATAGATCTAAAATGGCAGATTGATAACTCTTGGCTTCTAAGCAAGTGTGAGAGAGGGCTTGGGTTTGACATAGATAACAGAATAACAGAATTGAAAGGAACCTTGGAGGTCTTCTAGTCCACCTCCTTGCTCAAACAGGAAACTCTGTACCATTTCAGACAAATGACTGTCCAGTCTCTTCTTATAAACCTCCAGTGTTGGAGCATCCACAACTTCTGAAGGCAGGTTGTTCCACTGATTAATTGTTCTAACCTTCAGGAAATTTCTCCTTAGTTCTAGTTTACTTCTCTCCTTGGTTAGTTTCCATCCATTTCTTCTTGTCCTGCCTTCAGGTGTTTTGGAAAATAGGTTGATCCCATCTTCTTTGTGGAAGCCCCTCAAATTTTAAAACACTGCTATCAAGATTAGAACACTATCAGATGCTGCAGCGGTGCTAATCATGAGTTTAAAACTTACCTGTACGTCAACCTAGAAATAATCCTTATCCGCTCACTTATTATTCTTCTGAAGAATTTCTTTTGGGAAAGATTTTTTTATTATTTATAAGCATCATTTTTCCTGGGGTTTCAGCCTCAGATTCAAGGTGTAGGAGCAGCTGGATTGCATTTTAAGGATACCAAGTATTTGCTTTTTGATCTAGTGGCAGCACCTACCTCAGGGAATAAATTCAATCTAGATTCTACCTCCTGACAGATACGTGGGCCCTGATTAGGAGTCACAAAGAAAAGGACACATCATAGGTACATGTTAAATGCTGAAATGTTTGTGAAAGGGGTCAGGCATCACAAAAAAATCTACCTCCTCCTGTGACAGGGTTGTCTGCTCTCATGTCTTTAATCCATCAAAGAGCAATACATGGAGATACATATTTTATACATACCTATCAAATAACATCCTATCCACTGATAAATCTCGGTAAGGTTGATAAAGTTATAAATACTTTTTCCTCTTACAGATCTAATAATGAAAGCGGTGTGCAGGATTTTCATGTTGACCTTTACAAATTGCTAAGCATCTCAGCAAAGTTGTGCCTTCTTAACATTCCTAGCGTACTTTGATTCATGCTAGTATTTAGCACTTGTTGAGTGTTAGACGAGATCTGTACTGACAATTCATGTTATCGTGTCTACACCAACTCACAAAATGGCATTTGTATGTCAACTGGGCCTCACTTGCAAAAATAGCATAAATATATCCTCTGAAGATTCTCTATTCAAGGGCAAGAGGGAGAATGAAAGTGTAAAATTTCATGGAATACAAGCAGGAATGAAACAATATGGTTTGTAGATTTCTATAAATGTGACTATGATTTTGATAACAATAGAGTAATCCACTTCTTATCTTATCAGTATACTGATAAGGTTTAACACCTCCCTTTAAATAAATAAATATATAAAAATAAACAAATAAACAAAATAACAAATTGCTAGTTTTTCAAAAACTCAAGATCTATGTCAACTCAACAGAACGAAAGGAAAAAAAATATAATTTCTTTCCTAAGGAATGCTAGAATATTTTCCTTCTTATTTCCTGGCACGATAAAATGCCACAGCTGGCAATACATGTGAAAAACAAATAGATCTGTCAAGATATAAACTTGTGTGGGCCAGAGTGGCAGATTCACACTTTCTGCTAGACCAATCCCCAATATGGGCTGCTCACAGGTTCTTGAGTGCAAAAATTGATGACATGGTCTCCTCCCCATTGCAGCCCATCACAAATACTCTCCACAACTGTGTTTTTCCAGCTTTGGTTCTGGACTATTTTGTGACCTGCATGCTTCCATCACTTCAGAGCAAATGGTTTTCAGGACTTCATTCTGTTTTATTTATTTATTTATTGAAAAAACATATTTAAGTTGAAACTTAAGAACCTTGCTGCTTTGTTCCTTTGAAACTGAACTATCAATTCTTCCTTACCAAAAAAAATAAAAAAAATAAAAAAAATCCATGGAATTACAGAGAAACATAGGAGCTAAAGAACAACTTGATCCTATTGCTTTGATTGTTGTAACATTGGAACTGTGCTGTTACCATAAGGGGAAAATGAAAGGATGTGTGCTTGTGCAAAGACTTATTATGGGAGATGTGTGTGTGGGTAGGCATCCATGGGTACAAGCATCTGGGAAAGCAAAAGAAAGGCATGGGGATTAGTGAGAAGGGAACAGCCTCTAAATGGAAAAGGCAGGCAGACACTGATAGAACCATCTTCATAGGAGCCAAATAGTGACACTTGCTTTCTCTGCATGGTTGCAATTAAGGTTAAAGAACAATTAGTCAGTCCAGATTGAACATCAGTCCTGCCTCATTGCCATCCAACTGCAAACAGGACTGAAATTTGGGAGACAAGCAGCTAGGTCTGCAAAATGGAATTGCTCAGCGAAGGAAAAAGAAACATGTACCTATGTAACCATGCATTAATTTGAAAAAACAGTTTTGGAGCATATGGTCATGCTTGTCTCCATATTGCAAGACTAACTGCTGAAATTGCTGAGCAATATTAGAAACCACAACTGTTTTAAAGATTTGCAGACAACAGCTGCATGCTTGCCTTCTGGGTACTCTTTTGGCATAAAATCTGAAGCAGTACACAACCCTATATACCTGTTGATGCGTGATAAAGTGAGCTATAATCCAAAAAGGTGTACATCATATTTAATTTGCCAGTCTTTCAGTTTCTACAGAACTTGTTTTTCCTGGAATAGATTATGATGGATTTCCTGTTGAAAAATGAAACAAGTTACTCTTAATTTTCAACCCTGATAATTAAAATTATAGCTTCCAATTAAAATTGGTTCCCACCAATTAAGCTGATTGATCTACATATTAAACAATTAAAGTAAACACATGAATAAGTAAACATAAATGTTTTTCACAGTGTTGTCCAAACCAATTAAATTGTAGTGTTGAATTTAAATTGATTTTGTGTCACGACATTTTTTTCAAGTTATAATGAAAACAGCCCAAAATATGGAAAGAAGTGTTGGAAATATCCAAAAGATGGTTATTTATGTGATTTTTCTGACCTGTGGCAACAGAAAATAACAGGGTGAGATAACCCTAACCCTGAGATTTTTTTATGGATTTGGAACGTTATGGCCATTTTGCTCTCATGACTTAGACTTGTTGATAGTACCTTTGAACCTTGCTCAAGTAATGATGGTTGAATGTCTCTAGAAGACAATGTAAATTGATAGTGGTGAAAAATCTGGTGTTTCTTCACTATTTTCAGTTAAGTTAAATGCCTTTTTTTTATATGATGCAGTCTAAAAATTGAATGTATTTCTAATCAATTACTAACCAGGGGTGACTCCACCAATGGATTTCATCATCAGTTTTATCTTACTACTGATTTGTCGCGTGTTCTTCGTGTGCACACCTGCCTTTCACGCATGTGCCCGGCCTCAAAAACGTGCCTAAATAGGATGGCATAGAGCCGGGATGGGTGGGCGGGCGGTGGGCCCCACCCGCAATTTCCGTTACCGGTTCGGGCGAACCGGTCTGAACTGGCTGGATACCATCTCTGGGTGACTCCCTTCTCAACTTTGGGGAGCAGCCAAGCTTGTCTTACGATGCCTGCTATCACCTTCTGCGCCTCTATAAGTAATATTTAGAACACCCTTTATCATATTCCAAACGTGCTTTTCCAAAAGGCAAATGGATTTTCTTTCCTTTTTTCCCTTGAAAGCATGTCACTTCTCATCCAAGAAACTTCTTCAGTTCTAAGTGAATGGTTATGGAAAGATTTATATTCCTAGCAGTCATCTGGTTGTTAGCACTCTGAAGGCCCGTCCTTGGCTCTCTGTTGAAGCCATTTGGGAGTTTATCTGTACTCTCACGGTCATCTGAATTAGAGTGGAAATGGGTATGGAACCTTCTTGGTATAAATCCTTCCATTCCCCACCATTCAGCCAGAACTGAAGAAGCTTCTTAGATGAGAAGTGAAATGTTTTCAAGGGAAAAAAGCCAAGAGAGTCCAGTTGCCATTTGGAAAAGCACTATTGGGACAACCATGACCTGAATAACTGAGAATCTCCATAGACCCTTTCTCATTGTCCATATATCGGGTTTGTAAAAGCAAATTCTCAACAGATCTTAATAATAGGATTATATTGGTCTGTTGCACAGATATTAAGTTCCAACAGGTTTCAAATTTGAGGAAATAATAATCTTGAATTGAAATTGATTTTATGGGGAAAGGTTTCTCAGAAGTAGTATGGAATTCTAGTGTTTCTTTGTTATGGGATAGTTGAGAAATATGTGGATTTTATCTTTCCTGCTCATCTTGGTTTCCTGTACTTCATTTAAATCTTGACTAAGACATCTTGAGGAACCTACTCCCAAGTTTTTATTTTTGTTTTTCAGTTGGGGGGTGAGGATAGTCATTAAGGCTTAAGAACTGTAGTGGAATTCAAATCCCGTCACTACTGGTTCGCTCATGGGCGCACTCGCTCACAATGCTTCTGTATATGCGCAGAGATGTCTGGTCAGGTGGCCGGAGCCTCCCACCGCCGATCTGGAGCGAACCGGTAGCAACCCATCACTGCTTAAGAATGATGGAAAGATGCACAGAAGAGATCCACAATAGTGACTCAAATAATAGCAGTAGCACTTAGACTTATATACCACTTCACAGTGTTTTCCAGCCCTCTCTAAGCAGTTTACAGAGTCAGCATATTGCCCCCAACAATCTGGATCCTCATTTTATTGACCTCGGAAGGATGGATGATAATGAAATACAGATAGTCCTCAACTTATAACCATTTGTTTAATGAATGTTTGAAGTTACAACAGCACTAAAAAGGTGATTTACCACCAATACTTGAGCTCACAGCTGCCACAATATCTCAATGGTCACATGATCAACATTTGAGAACTTGGCAACTAGCATGAATTTGCAGTGGTGATCCATTTGCAACCTTCCCAACCAGCTTCCATCTAGTAAATTCAACAGGCGAAGCTGGATTCACTTAACAACTGTGTGATTCACTTAACAACTGCAGTGATTTGCTTAACAAACATGGCAAAAAATTATAAAATCTGGCAGAACTTGCTTACCAACCGCCTTGTTTAGCAATAGAAATTCTAATCCCAATTGTGGCGTAAATTGAGGACTATATGTAAGGATCCAATCTCAGCCACTCATCAGGACCAGAGGTTTAGTCTTCCGAATTTTCAGATTTGTGCTGGAGCCTATCCTCTGGACAACTTCTCTCTAGCAGAATATGTGCTTTGGGCTATTTTGTATTTGGTATTTATATGGTGCCTGGTTGTGTGTGGCTTTTTAGTTGTTGATTGGGTTGTATAGTACCATGTTTCTCCAAAAAGGTGACCCACCTTGAAAAGAAGCCCTATCACATTTCTGAGCGCATGTGATCAAATTAAGCCCCACCTACAAAATTAGCTCTAATTAAGACCATGCCCACCCCGGGGTTCAGGGTGTGAGGAGAGGCACATAGATAAAATATAAGCTAGGATGGAAATGGAGGGGTGGAGCTGCCGTACTTACGAGGCCTTGCACACCCCAACACCTGCTTCACCTTCTTCTGTGGCCGCTTGCCACCACTCACATGCATCACCCTGGTCTCCGTTTTGCCTTTAGATGCCTGCCGGAAGGCTGGGGCAATGCATGCAAGTTGCGGCAAATGCCACAGAAGAAGTGGGCCAGCAGTGGGCCCCTTCTGGATGGGGTTGTCAGTGCCACTGCCGCGAGTTGAGTCAATAATTAGAACCCTCCAAAAAGAAGGCCTAGCCATTTTTTTGGAGGTCAAAAGAAAATAAGATCCGGCCTTCTTTTTGGAGAAACACTGGTAAGTACTATATGTAAGCTCAAACAAAGCAAGAAAGTTCCTCCTATCATTGATATTTCATTGATATTTGGGACACTTTTATTCCAGTGTAAGGAATACAGTTCCCCCTTTGATCCTTACCAGAGATTTTACAGCAGCCAAGAGTATGCACGTAAAAGCATTAATGAGTATAACGTATGGGAAGGAGAGTTAGAGAGAAAGGGAGCAGCATTGGAGGCACACATATTGATAGATTAAGTTTGGACTCACCGTAATTAAAAGACTTTAAATACTTTACAATACTCAATACAAATGAACATGATTATTATTAATAATAATAATAGTAAAAAAACACTGGCATAAAACCTACTGTATTCTCCAACCAATAAATAGAGTGGAAAACATCTCAGCTTGGGGAAACAAGACAGTGTGAGAAAGAAAGTTAATTGAGCCGTGGTTAGAATGCAATATTGCAGGCTAATTCAGCTCACTGCCAGGAGTTCAATCCTCACTGGCTCAAGGTTGACTCAGCCTTCCATCCTTCCGAGGTCAGTAAAATGAGGGCCCAGATTGTTGGGGGCAATAGGCGGACTCAGGGGTGGGTTTTACCTATCTTTACTACCGGTTTGCAACAGGAGCTTGCTTGTGTGCACTTCTGCGCATGTGCAGATCATCAATTATGACATCCAGACGGGTGGGCGGAGCCTCCCACTGCTTTTACTACCGGTTCTAAAGAACTGGACAGAACCGGGAACAACTCACCACTGGTCTGACTCTGTAAACCGCTTAGAGAGGGCTGTAAAGCACTGTGAAGCGGTATATAAGTCTAAGTGCTATTGCTAATGCTGACCACCCTGACTCTTCTTTGG
Organism: Arizona elegans; assembly: GCA_022577455.1. Taxonomy (NCBI): domain Eukaryota; kingdom Metazoa; phylum Chordata; class Lepidosauria; order Squamata; family Colubridae; genus Arizona; species Arizona elegans. The sequence continues at coordinate 13,369,217 of JAKOOJ010000002.1, read as the reverse complement.
TGTAAGAAGAAAGGAAGGGGAAATGCTGCCAATTTTTAAGAATCTATAATTTCCCTGTTCAGTCACGTCTGATTCTCGATGACTGCCTGGACAAGTCCCTGCAGTTTTCTTGGCAAAGCTTTTCAAAATTGGTTTGCCATTGTCTCCTTCCTAGGGCTGAGGGAAAGTGACAGGCCCAAGGTCACGCAGCTGTCTTTATTCCTAAAGTGGGACTAGAACTCATAGTTCCCCGGTTATTAGATAAACTGCTACACCAGATTGATTTTAAAAAGTGATTTTTCTTTATTAAAAACTATTTTTAAAAAACGTATTTTATAGCTTATATCAATGGAGCTCGAGTACCTAATCCATTTCATCTCTTGGCCTACTTCGACGAGTTTTTCCTAACCAAAAAAAACTTGGTTAGGAAATAAAGATGTATTTATTCTGAGTAGCTTTTTCTGAGTCAGGTGCCAATGATACTTTCTCCTTCCCTGTCAACTATGTTCATGGCTCTAAACTTCTGAATTTTGGAATTTGGAAACAATGGGTTAAAGTTACAGCAGGAAGACTCAATGGATTTTAGTATTTGCCAGGCTTTTTTTCCCCTTTGCTGTTGATTTTTCATTAGCCTTTGTATTTTTTTAATTTCATTTGTTGTGTTGACAGGAACCTGTGACTCTATTCAGATAAATAATCACAAATATTATATGATGTATCTGCAAGCTCATTATATGCAGGATCCTCTTGAGAAATATCAATGAACTCTGGATTCATAATCATACTAAGTCGAAGTGTATTTTGCTATCGGTTAATATGTGATTTGAAGTCCATCAAGGTGGTTTGAAAACCACCATGATTCTTTATTTTTGGCTTAGCTTGTTATGCAAGTCCCACTAACTGTGATTTATTCAAAGAAAGTAAAGGTTCCCCTCGCACATATGTGCTAGTCGTTCCCAACTCTAGGGGACAGTGCTCATCTCCGTTTCAAAGCCGAAAAGCCAGTGCTGTCCGAAGACAAATCCGTGGTCATGTGGCTGGCATGACTAAACGCCAAAGACGCACGGAACGCTGTTACCTTCCCACCAAAAGTGGACCCTATTTTTCTACTTGCATTTTTTACGTGCTTTCGAACTGCTAGGTTGGCAGAAGCTAGGACAAATAACAGGAGCTCACCCCATTACGTGGCACTAGGGATTCGAACCGCTGAACTACCGATCTTTCGATCGACAAGCTCAGCATAGCCACTGAGCCACCATGTCCTTAAGAAGTACTTAAAGAAACTACAGTTAAGCAAAACAGGGATTATTGCATCGAGCAAAAGCAATCAATATGGGTTTGCATTCTACCCAATTGAAGTGATAATAATGCTTGACCTAGCTATAGTGGTCAATATCATGCAAAGATGCAGCTGGATGCCAAATGGGGTTGATTTATCGTGTTTGTTGCTCAGCGTTAAACCTCATTTTGTTAGTTTGCCTTGTGCATTTTTAAAAAATCCATCCCTAAGTGTAATTATCACTAAGAAGAGCCTTTTGAGCTGCTTAAGTACCCTGACAACATAAAGGCAGTGAGATTACCTGATTAAAAAGTATATGTACATCTCTATCTTTTGTGCCATTTGAACTTGATAATGGAACAAGTTTGGTAGAGATAAAATCAGCGAATGCATTATATTTGGACAAGATACAAAATATGCAGATACCTCAGCCTTACTTGGCTACTTTAACAGCTGCTAGCATTCACTGTTCCACATATACTTGATGGAGCAACACTTTCAGCCTCTTGAAATCAAAATATATTACATTATTCAAGAATTAATTATAAACAGATAGCCCTCCATTTAGAACCGTTAGTTTAGCACCTGTTAAAGGTTATTGCAAGCACTGAAAAAAGTGACTTACGACTGGTCCTCACATTACTGACCATCACAGTGTCTGCAAGGTCACATGATCAAAATTCAGGCACACAACAAACAGCATCTACCGTATTTTTCGGAGTATAAGACATACCTTTCACCCCCAAAAAACAGGGTGAAAATCTGGGAGCATCTTATACTATGAATGTAGCTCTGCCCAGCTTCTCAAATGGAGGTTTCAGAGGCTGAAAAAGGCATCAAAAATGAAGCTTCAGAAAAGAAGCCCCCAAACAGAGATTCAGAGGCTTTTTTTTCTGAAGCAGTTTCAGAAGTTTTAGAGGCAGAAAAAAAAAGGAAAAAGCAAAAAAAAGGAAGGTACAGAGCTCACAACCAAGGAACCTATTGCTAAAATTTACCTCTGGGAACAGCTGATTGGGGGTATTCTGGGAGGCCGATCCACCTGTCAATCAGCTTTTTTCTTATTTTCCTCCCCAAAAACTAAGGTGCATCTTATACTCCGGTGCATCTTATACTCCGAAAAATACGGTATTTATAATGGTTGCAGCACCCTGGGGTCATGTGATCGCCATTTGTGACCTTCCCAGTTGCTTCTGACAAGCAAGGTCAACGGGGGAAGTTAGGTCCATTTAACAACCATGTGATTCACTTAGCAGTCGTAATGATTTGCTTAACAATTGTGGCGAAAAAAGTGGTGAAATCAGGCACCATCATCGTCCACCATTCAGTCGTGTCTGATCTTTGGCCACGCTGTGTATCAGCACTCTCCATGTCCCTCTGCTCAGTCTTGCATGCCTCCTTCATATCTGCTACCAGTCATCCCAGTGTCATCCTTCATAATGTTCAGCAGTACTGCGGTGGCCCTTTCTCCTTTTTCCGCTGATCACTCCCAGCATGAGTGACTTTTCAAGTGAGTCAGCTCTCATGACATGACCAAAGTATGACAGCCTCTGTTTGGCAATCTTGGCACAACTTGCTTAACAACCACTATGCTTAGCATTGGAAATTCGGGTCCAATTGAGGTTATAAGTGGAGATGTATCTCTATTTCAGAAGATCAATAAGTGAAGATCAGCAGAAAGTTATATTGATGTTTTTAATAGGATAATGATTGAGCAGTTATTGGAACTGTTTATTTTAATTAATATTCAGTATTAAGATAATAGGAATAATCTGCTTACCACACAATCCTTGGCATGTTTGCTAGTAAATTGGCTGGTGCCATGGGGTTCTCTTATTTAAAGCAGGAGTGGAAGCTGCTAGAGCAAAGTTTCCCAACCTTTCTGGCTTTGCGGACTGGCAGAGGGGGAGGGAGAAGGGATGGTTCCGTGCGAGCAGCCAGCAAGCACATGCAGATGCTTGCAGCTCCATTTTCATGAGCTGCAGGCACACGCACCCACTGCTTGCACAAATGGAGCATGTATACATACATTCACTGGCTGCTCATGCAAGTGGGGATGAGCATGTACAAATGCACTTGTCCCCCACTCCCGTGGCTCAGTTCTGAACTGCTCATGACCCAGTAGAGGGCCGTGATTTGGGGGTTGGAGATCCCTGTTCTAGAGGGACTTTCACTCAGCTTTGGCTGGTACACCTTACTTCCCCAAAGTGATCTGGTGATGGTAACTTGGATGGACTGCTGTAATGTATTGTACATGGGGCTGCCTTTAAGCATGACCCAGAAGCTGTAGCTGGTAGAAAAAGCAGTAGTGAAATGACTGGTAGAACAATTCCACCTAACTAGAATAACATTAATTTTGAAGTAGTTGCATTGATCATCAGTAGGTTTTAAGAACCAAAGACGAATAGGAGTGCCTAAAAGAAATACCACTTATTATAGTTGTTGTTTTATATAATATACTATAATGTAGTTTAGTAATATAAATATTGCTAAATATATTGTGAATACATTATATAAAACTACAGATTTTCAATTAAAATAGTAAGATTTCTTTTTGTTTTCACTGTCTCTGAATTGTGGACAAGTCCATGCAGTTTTCTAGGCAACATTTTCAGATGTGGTTAGCCATTGCCTTCTTCTTAGGGCTGAGAGAGACTGTGTGGCTGAAGGTTAGTTAATTGGCAGATTAGAAGTCAAGTATCCCTGCACCTGGTCAATTTTTTCACAGGCCTTTTGGTTTTCATCTTCTGCAGAAGAAGAGAAGTTAAAGACTAATTGAAACTTGCTGCAAATTCCTTGTCTTTCTTTTTTTAATATCTTTAGCACACCTATTGTCTACAGATCAAATAACTTACTTTTCAGTTTCAATATGTTTAAATATCAGTACATTATAAGACTGTCAACTATTTTTCAACTTCTGCTTCTCAGTTGTTGTTTTTGCATTCTTTATTGTATGCTTTAATTAATTTTAAAAAATTAATTTTCCTTTTATGTTTTGACCCTATGTTGTGTAGTAATATGAGAACTTTTTTTAACTTTCCCCATGCTGTTTATAATAATTTGCTAGCAATTCTGTTATATCTCACCTTAGATGTCTTTTCTTCTAGACAAAGAATCGTTTAATTCCACCCCCCCCCCCCCATACACACTTATAGAAAAGTGTAGAAGAGCAGACTGAGATGGAAGGTGGGATTAAACATGTCATCATTTTGGAGTCATTGCATTTCAAAAGAGACCCAAGTCCACACACACACACCCCTCAAATTCAGTTAGCTCTTATCTAGTGCTGCTTCAGCTTTGATGCTAATTGATTAGATTCTTATGTATAAGTAGCAGTAATACACTCCTTTGCACTTTCAAACTCAACAAATGCTCCTGGTTATTTGTGTCTGACAGGAAGTAACTCAGTCTTGTACTGATTTTAGCAATCTAAGAATGGACAGCCAGATATTGTAGGATATTCAAGGTATTTAGGACTTGGCTGGGAGCCTATCTATATCTGCAGTTCCGAGAGCAACTGGAATATGTCCAAGTTTCTCTTTCAGCTTTTCTTTGTGTTAATTTATTTATTTATTTATTTATCTGGAAGATCTAGTATCATGTATTGCCAAGTATGGGACAGAAGTAACAAATCATCTATTTTGGCAGGACATAATTTCTTTTAGATCTTTAACCAAGAAGGGTGGTTTATTTTGGCATTTTTTAAAAATCATAAAATAAATGTAAACAGCAAATTAGAAAGATTTCCAAGCAATATTCACTGCTATTTACAGATGAGAGATGAAAAGTACATTCAGAATGTTAATTACTGTTCAGAATTTCAGTTTTATTACTTAAAATTATATTATTCAAATATGTACAACAAAATCAAAGGCAGCCTCTTATCAGGAAAACAACATCACAAAGCGGACATCATATGCTATATTAGTCAGAGACAATCTGGTGGGTAAAACAGATTTTTCTATCTATTTTTATTCAATACCCAAATAATTATATTAGGAAGGTATATGATAGCATCTGTTTCAGCATTTGTGCAAGAGGTCAGTTCACAATTTATCTGCAATCAATCCTAATTCATTCAAGCTGATAAAACTACAGAATATACAACTAGAACTTTTAAAAACCATCCCAAAACGATAAGCATCAATTCAAAAAATCATTAAAATAACACCACCATTGGGAAAAAGCCAAGCCTTTATGTTACACCTGTTTTCAGGTATACAGCTGTTTTAGGTATATAGCTAGATTTCAGATGCCAAAAACTTTGAAGTCATAACCAGGAGTTTGAATTGTTTCTGGAAACAAATAATTAACTAATGCAACTGGAATAAGAGTGGGATCTGCCCCTTCCAAAGGTTTTCCAATATAGAGAATTCCTACATGGAGAGTCTGCATTGCTGTAATGAAAAAAAACTCGATTTCATTGAGGGCCACATCAGGGTTGTGTTTGACCTTGGGGAGCCAGGATGGGTGTGGCCAAGGTAGGCATGGCCACCTTGATGTCACTCATGTCGGGGATGCCTGTGGAGGCCTGAGCATTCTGCAAGGAAAAACGGATCCCTGAGTTCTGTTTTTGCTGGCAGAAGCACTGCAGGCTGGTCTTTCGCTGTTTCCAGGGCAGCCCCGCAGACCAGATCTAAGGACCCCGTGGTCCAGATCCGGCTCCTGGGCCTTGAGTTTGCCCCCCTGCTGTACATGTATGATAAACACTTTAATTGGTTCTGTAGTTCTGAGCCTTTGTCCTGTATATACATTTAAGGAGAAAGAAACTTTAATATCAATGGTTAAGTAGAACTACAAGACTGGATCTGCCAAAATCTAGATGACCATTAAAGGTAAAGGTTCCCCTTGCACATATGTGCTAGTCGTTCCCAATTCCAGGGGGTGGTGCTCATCTCTGTTTCAAAGCCGAAGAGCCAGCGCTGTCCGAAGACATCTCCATGGTCATGTGGCTGGCATGACTAAACGCCAAAGGCGCATGGAACACTGTTACCTTCCCACAAAAGGTGGTCCCTATTTTTCTACTTGCATTTTTTACGTGCTTTCGAACTGCTAGGTTGGCAGAAGTTGGGACAAGTAACAAGAGCTCATCCGGTTACGCGGCACTAGGGATTCGAACCGCTGAACTGCCGACCTTTCGATCTACAAGCTCAGCATCTTAGCCACTGAGCCACTGCATCCCCTAGATGACCATTAGATGGCAGCAAAAAGAAATCAGAAATTCTCTTTGCTGCTATCTTGTGGACATCCAAATTTTTGCTACAGAGGTCTGGTAGCTCCTGGTCTAGTGTGAAAGTTAAAGCGTGATCAGAGAGAAAGAACTATTCACAACAGAATTATTGTACTAATTAAGTTTTAGCACTTATAAAATCAGCTAAATATATCATATACTTTTATAAAATAAAATCCCCATTCCTTTATTTATAAATTTACAATCAGACTAAAAATTCAGACAGAGCTTATCAAAAGCATAGCATTCCCTCCTTCCTGATGTATAGATTTAACTTTACTGAATGATTTTAATATATGCTCAAACCCCTGTTTTTATAAAATGCATTCCTTCTTTAAATTATGTATTTTATAACATATTTATTTGACTCTGGAATTTTGTGCCTTTGTTCTTACTTATTATTTTATGGTTTTCATATGTTGTTTTTAAATTGATACTTTTGTTGATGTTAATTGCTATTTAAGGCATTGTAAACTGCTTATGTCCTGGATGCCAGGAACAGGAGGAAAGAAAATTGATAATACTGTACATAAATATAAATAATTGTAAATATAAATGCATCAGAACGTTTGTAGAAACCTATCTCCAACCCTGAAGTTTAGCTTCTCTTCTTAGGTCACTTTGATCTGAATTCAAAAGTGGAAAGTACAAACTTCTATTTTCCTAGCTTACTCTTCATTGAAGAGAACTAGCTTTATCTTCTGCCTCTGCAGGTAAATTGAAGTTTCAGAAGATCTGCCTTCATTAACCCCCATTGAGGAAACATCAACTGATCATCAACTATTAACAGGCAAACAGCGTAACCAAGAATAGTGACCCAGCAGTGTAACAATATTAAGATAACAGAAAAAAGAAAGAAAGGCAATCAGTAAAAATCTCTTGAATAGTGGAGTGTGACTGGCAAGAAACCCTGAAGTATATGATACTTTGATTAGAGGTAATAGCTTGCTAGCTAGTTTCAGAAAAGAACCTTTAATAGGTTTTTCCAGTGCTCTGAGAGTGCAATGTGGAAGATTTGGCATTAAACATAGTATCTTACAATAGTTAAACACTGGCATTAATTTACATTTTATCTGGCATAACTGTGACACAATAGGGCAGAAAAGCTAAAATAATGTGTCCAGATGGACTTTAACATTGCTGTTGAAGGCTGTGATCTTAAAAAAATTGATGCGTTTGACTATAACGGCAAAACAGCCATCATTTTAGCAATAAGTAAATAAGTATTTAAATATGACCAGCAAATTTAAAAGAACAATAGCAGAGTGAGACAAATACATTTACACATCAAATACTATATTAATAGATTGACTGTCCAAGTAATGATAAATTTAGAAATTTAAAAATATATATATATACTATAAACATCTAGAAATTTAGTGATTAAAAAACTGCTATCCAAAAGTGATATTAGAAGTAAAAGTGAGAATTTCCTGGTAAACCAATTAATTCTTTCACAGTTTTTGTTGTATTTTCATTGTGGTAACACCAAATATGTCTACTGCACAAAGCCAACTTTAAATTCTGGAGAAGATAACTCAGATTTCCACCCCCCCCCCCCCCCCCCAATTTCCCTGGGAATTTATCTGTTAGGCTCAAAATATAAATACCCATATAAAATTTACACCATAACTATATATGTAAGATGTTTCAACTTTCTTATTTCCACAGGGACAAATGCATTCTGCTATGGGGATTTTATTATTATTATGCCTTAAAGTAGTGCTAATGGAAGAACGTTGTATCTGGCTTTAAAAATGCTATTCTCAATTTAGAGAAGGTTAAACAATCTCCTGGTTCCAACCCACCCTTTATTCTTATTCTATCACGTTGGGACACCTTGTTGACTTCTGTATGAAACTCTATATCCTTTATTGTTTGTATTATTAATTATTTGGCTTGACCATAGCCCATTGATAATAATAGCAATAGCAGTTAGACTTATATACAGCTTCACAGGTTTTTACAGCCCTCTCTAAGTGATTTTACAGAGTCAGCATATTGCCCCCAACAATCTGGGTCCTCATTTTACTGACCTCGGAAGGATGGAAGGCTGAGTCAACCTTGAGCCAGTGAGACCCAAACTGCTGGCAGCTGGTGATCAGCAGTAGCAGCCTGCAGTACTGTATTCTAACCACTATGCCACCGTGGCTCCAATTGATATTGAAAATGGCACAGAGAGTGGATATGAAGCCAGCTTATGTTTCCAGGGAAGCACGTCTGTCTGTCTGTCTGTCTGTCTGTCTGTCTGTCTACTTACCTACCTACCTACCTACCTACCTATCCACCCACCCACCCACCCATCTATTTACTTACCCACCCACCCACCCACCTACCTTTCTATCTATCTATCTGTCTGTCTGTCTGTCTGTCTGTCTGTCTGTCTGTCTATTGGCATGCCATGCAGGACTTGAAGGTGATAACCTTTAATGCAAATCATGATTAAAGCCCTTCTTCTTTGTACATATGTCTGACATCAACATACACATGAAATAGTCTATGACAATTCGTCGCGGCCAACTCGCCATGGCCAGCTCGCACATCCAACTCACTATGGGATAACTCGCTATGGACAACTTGCCACAGGACAACTCATTGAAGCACAAATGTTACACTAATATCAAAGAAATGGTGGAGTAGAATCATTTGAAAAAGGATACAAAAGGGAGGACAGAATGAAATGTGAATGGCAAAAATTCAATTTTTTTTTAAATTTTTATTTTAAATAATTAAATAGAATTGTTAAATTGTCCATAGCAAGTTGGCTGTGGCAAATTCCCCACATGAAAGGAATAGGGCTTTTGAGACTTAACTGAGGTTTTCCTTCAGGATTTCCTTCTTCTGACTGAATATCGATCATTTGAAATTTGAGGAATGAACATGCTGACTCTTCCCTGTCTTATATATCTTGTGTCTTATTGCTGCAACCTTGATAAAACTTGTTTTATTCTATCCTAGTGAAATTTGTTTATGTCTTGGTAGCAGCTGTTCTCTCCTGTTTGCCAATATCTATTAATGATAATTACCCCGAACGCTATACCAAGTCCTTGATGCCATCAAATCATTGTGAGGAAGATTGTGATCTTATCTAAAGTTATTCTGTTTAACTCTGACACTCCTTCTATTATACTGGACCATTGATACGATCATGCCTGTTAGGATCAGACATTAGTTGGAATCAATATTTGAAAATGTGCCTGTTTTTGCTTAATAGCAAAGTTAGTACAAGGGTCAACAGCAAGATCATTTTGTTGAATGAGATTGTACAACTTCATCTTGTCAGCTAGAGTAGAGCTTTTCAGAGCAATTGATATTGAAAGAGAAATCACACAGGCATAACAATTGTAACGGACCCTCCCACAACTATGAATATTGGTTTTGCTAATCAATCTGGTGTGATGGTTGGTAGGCACTTTGAGTTCCTTAGAATCATACCAGGGTCAGTTTAAATAGAAATCAATTTGAATAGACCAGTGTATTTGAGTGTTAGGTTATTAAACTTGGTTAACTTTCCATGGTGATGTGCAGCCCTAGAGGACAGCATGGAGTGTTTTATTTGTATATTATATTTCAATATATAAATGTATATTATCGGTCTATGTCAACAGAACTCTGTTGTGATATAATCAGTAGAAACAGTAACACAAAAACAGCATTTAGAAAACCACAGTGTAGACTTTTATTGAGATCTAGAATTTAAGAGAATAACACAGCTCTACCTTGTGTTGAAACTAAATCAGGGGTGAAATCCAGCAGGTTCTGACAGGTTCTGGAGAACCGGTAGCAGAAATTTTGAGCAGTTCGGAGAACCGGTAGCGGAAATTTTGAGTAGTTCGGAGAACCAGCAAATACTACCTCTGGTGACCCCAGAGTGGGGTGGGAATGGAGATTTTGCAATATCCTTCCCCCAGGAGTGGTGAGGGAATGGGGATTTTGCAGTATCTTTTCTCTGGAGTGGGGTGGGAATGGACATTTTGCAATATCCTTCCCCTGCCACGCTCACCAAGCCACGCCCACAGAACCGGTAGTTAAAAAAAAATAGATTTCACCACTGAATTAAATGTGTGTCAATCTAATTTCCATGTGTTGCTTTCAGTGCCTCCCGCAAGAAGGGCTTTTCTTGCGTTTCTTCACAATCAACTCTCCCCGAAGTGGAACATAAGAAAGCTTCCCTGCTCAGTGGCAAACTGAGATTTTTATATTGATATATGCATCTCTCTCTCTCTCTCTCTCTCTCTCTCTCTCTCTCTCTCTATATATATATATATATATATATATATGCATACAGGGAGAGTATATTGTCTCAAGTATATTTTAAGTATTGTTCTGTCTTTCCAATGTTTGTGAGCTGCTCTAAATGAAAGAAGTCAAAATTGATGAAAACAAAATTAAAATTAATTCAATTTCATTTATAATTGCATTGCATTTAAATCATTGCTTTCAACTGAAGTAGGCTTCAGTAGGCTTTACATACAGTTCAAAGAAAGGTCACAGGAAGGAAAGAGAAGAGATAAAGTGAAATAAGATTAACAGAATGGAAAGCTCTATTTAGTTGAGAAAGCAGTTAAACTTTGACTATGTTCTTGATTTCCAACAAAAGAAGTCTGTTACGTTTTCAGAAAGGAGGCATTTTATTCCTCAGATCCTCCTAGAGTAAAACATGCAGCATTCTCTTTTTCTAGTAGCAGTTCGAAAGCATTTTTTTTCCCCGGAGTGTTTGTGAAAGGCTAGGTTTCACATCAGAAGTATTCAAAACATTACCTAGAAATCATAGGTCTTTGTTCTAGACTGATGAAATTAGTGGAATATGATGCGAGTAGGTTTGGAAATTGAATAATTAAAAGTATCACACAGAAAGTAATTGAATGTTTTCAAAATACCTATTTTCATACTGACTGTAAAACAAGGAGTGCCTCCCATGTATCTAAATTTGGCAAATTAGTCTCCTTAGAGATTTGTCTTCAAATGTCATAATATTTAAATGCAGCAAGAGCTCTGGCTGAGTCATGTACTGAAGTCAGTGAGAAAATGAATACACAAATGCAATCCCAAATGCAATTCCAATGAATGGGAACCTACTTATAGGAAATTTTACAAATTAAAATGGATTTTCACTTTTTTAAAAAAATTTGTGAACATTGCGACATACTGCCTGAATTTATTGTTAGCATTGAGGCATGTCTTAGAGTCTTCTCCAATGCCTATGGGTATTTGAATAATTATATCTTCCATGCACAATAGTTCATTAAGTAACTGTAATTGCAGGAAAGAGCAATCCAACATTTAATAATAAATACGTAAAAGGGGTAAAAAAAACCCTTTCTGGCTTTCTACAATATTATTCCTCCTGTTGATGCTGTACATAAATGGTAATAATATTCTCATTAAAGGAAACTAGATAAGCTAATGACTGCCTAGAATCTGCATAATTATTACAGATACAGGTGCTAATTGATTTAATCAGTAGATTATTCAACTGAAGTTTTATTCATAGACAAAAAAAGTCTTAATTAATGAATAAAAACAAATTCTACTGAAAGGCTGGTCTCTTGATCCTTTTTTTGCCCACCAATATTTTTTTTTCTGCCTGTGAGTTTGAGGGACTTATTTCAGCTGTTTCAAATGCATTCTATAGTATTGATATAATCAAGTTGCTAGTTAATAAAACTTGAGAGAACTTCTCTGTGCAGATTTAGTTGCTGTCAACAAAACTCTTTAGATGAGAGATTTTACCACTGTAACAAGCAAAGTAGGAACAAGAGCCAAAGAGTGTAAACATTGGTGAATAGGTTGGGAGATGTTCTGTTCAGTTTTTATTCAGCATTTGGAATCATCAACGACGTCATTTTCGTGTATTAGCATAGTCGTCATTTTTATGCATTAGATTCTATAATGCCGTGATGGCGATGGCCCAAAGTGGCACACAAAGCCATGTCATCCGGTACATGCGGCCTTGCCTGTTTGTCGTCTGGGTTTCTGGTGCACATGCGCGCATGACAATCAGCTGCTCTTCGTGCACGCAGCACTGCCGAAAACCGGTGTGCACATGTGCACCGACTAGCTGATTGTTGAGTGTGCATGTGCGCCAGAACCCGGAAGTTTGGCTTTTCTGGAGCGTGATCCCCTCACATGCACGGCAGTGCCGAAAACCGGCCTGTGGATGCACGCCAGCCAGCTGATTGTTGGATGTGCATGCGTGCTAGAATCTGGAAGTTAGGCTTTTCCGGAGCATGGCCCCAATGCGAGGGCGCATGCATGTGACGTTTCTGCACGACCTTTTCGGCACTGAGTGCCAAAAAGGTTCACCATCACTGCTATAATGGATTACTTTGGTTATTTTGTTAATCATTTTGGTTTGTAATTGTTGTTACGTGGTTGCAATTTCCAAATACTTAAGATAATGTAAGAGAAACAAATTCACACCTCAAAAAGGAGCCTATATTGGAGACCTGGAAATAAAAGAAGTATTTAATTTTTTAAAAAAAAATCCATAAAGATGCAATAGGTGATCAAGTAAAATCGTTAATTATTTTGGTACCATAAGAACTGTAAATAAGTCATACATAATCAATTCTGATGGCTTTGAGTATTAGCTAAGTTCCAGAAATTGGCCCAACCTGTCTGTAATTTTCCCCAGTTTTATTATGGAACTTTTGAAGCATTAGGCATAGGCTATAATAAGGCTATTCCTAATTCAGCAGATAGCAGTACCTAAGTAATCTTTGGATGGCTACAGAGAAATCATTGGGAATTTCTAAGGATGTAGAAAAAGGAGGAAAACTTGTCTCTCAAAAACCAGTAGGAAATGCTGTAGCACAGCATTTTTCAATCTTGGCAACTTTAAGACGTGGGGACTTCAGCTCCCAGAATTCCTGGCTGGGGAATTCTGGGAACTGAAGTCCCCACGTCTTAAAGTGACCAAGGTTCAGAACCCCTGTTATGGCATATGAAAACCCAGGGTGTGGTCTGTCCCCGTACCCCACACGCACCCCCACAGATGGCCCGGAGTTAATAAGCCACACAACAAAACTCTTTGAAAATAAAGCTGGCAGCAACTCAGTGGCTAGCTGCCAATTCAGACTTTACTCACACAAAACAAAGATTAGACTGCAAGCATTCCGATAAAACAGGCAGGGTGTCAACAATACAGGGATTAATCCAAATGCAGTCCGATAAAGCAGACAAAGTCCAGTAACGCAGAGATCACGGACTATTTCCAGTTTTTGCTCGTCACAAACTGAACCGGCCACCACACCCACATTTATACCCTGTGGGGTATGGTCCAGTGACTCAGCTAATCTCTGGCACGCCTTCCCTTCTGCTGTGCACACTTCTTCCTGCGCCTCTGTCACGGGTCCAGCCAGCACTTATCTTCTTCATTGCTGTCCACCTGTGGCTGCGGGGACGTGCTTGGCTCTGAGCCTATCGTTTGGCCTTTGGTGTCCTCCGGAGGCATTGCCAGAGAGGAGGGTCCTGGAGAAGGAGGCCTTGCCAACTCCTCTCCCTCACTCTCAGAGTCTGCATCTGTCGATAGCCCAGGCTCAGGCAACGGAGCCACAACAGTGTGCTACAGGCAATTCCTTTATCAAGGGAACTACAAAACAAAACCCTACAATCATCTATATCTAAAAAAATGTAAGATCAACGTCTACACAAAGTAATGTATGAATCTATAATCAGAATAAATAAACAGAAGGAACAGTATTTTGTCATTCTATTTATTTGATCACTATAGTATTGAAGCAAATATGCATATTGAATAACCTTGAGCTAATATAAAAATAGTCATACAAACATATGGTACTGTATATATACGTCACATTATTCTCTCTCAAAATATTGTTATTGATGCTTCATAGTTTTTATAACTTTTGATTTATAGTACTATCTTTGAAGTGATATAGAAACATTTAGAATGAATGAATGAATGAATAACCTTTACACAAAATATACCTTTTCAGTCATGTTCCCAATCAAGAGTCCTGAAAGAATATTACAATCTTTTCCATATAAATTCATGCTTTATGAAACATAGTAGGATATGACATAAGAAAGTTAGATTTGAAATAAATTCCATTTCTACTCTGCAGTTTTTATTTGTCTTGAATAAGTTGAGAGCGTAGATAGCTTATCTCAACATATTTCTGTCCATATTAAATAACTTGTACTATAAAAACTGATAATTTATTTTTAAAGATGAGAAGTTAGAGTAACTTTTAAAAATGCTGCTTATCTTAATAAAATAATATTACATCTCTGATTCAGTGTGCAGAGAAGAAAAAAACAGAAAAAGGTGAATTGGAAAAAAAGCATTAGGTAATGTGGGAATTGATGTGGGAATATGCTTATTTACACACAACAGAAAATCTAAGCCCCATGACATAACTACATTGGTTTCCCATGTGGTATAATTTGAATTTATATAAGCATATTTCAATTGCATTGACTTGAAGTAGTAAAAGATGAATAATCTTTTATCTATTATCTTTTTCTCTATCTTATTCAGTCACATTCAAGGGAGATTATAGATTTGATCTCAATACTAAGTGTGTATGTGTATCTGTATAATTGTTCTATTAAAAAAATTAAGAAAAAAATGAAGTGCACTTCAGACTCAGAAAGAGGAAGTGTAAGAAATCCTGAAACTTACTGTTAGTTTGATTTCACTCTCAATGGAAATGAAGATGCCAGAAATCAAACTTTCAATCTTTTCTAAATTTCTTTTTTATTGGCAGTTTGAATGGTGCACTTTATTTCTTGGTAGTAGGATTCCCCATTAGGCATTTGTCTTGTTGACATGTGAATATCCTGTTGTCACAGATTAACGTAGAAGTGTGCTTGGAAGCAGGATGCCATTTAAGATAGTCCTTGAGCAAACACCTAGATCAGAGGATGGTCATCTGGTGGCTTTTGGACAAGCTGGCCGCAAGTCTTATAGTTTATTGGATTTGTAACATTAAACAATTGCCTTAGTTTCCTAACTTAAAAGTTTAATTGCTGGAACAACAAATGTTCTTGATATCAGGGAGAAAACAGTAGGCATTCTTTTTGGTGTTATTCTGATAGTACCAGGATCAAAAGTAAAATGGTGATAAGTTACATGTCAGCTATTCTTTTTAGGCATTCAGAAAGTCATCCTGTTCTTAGGCCTGATTTACAGAAGGGATACAGAATAACAGAGTTGGAAGGAACCTTGTAGGTCATCTAGTCCAACCCCTCGCTCAAGCAGGAAACCCTATACCATTTCTGACAGATGACAGTCCAGTCTCTTCTTGAAAGCCTCCAGTGATGAAGCTCCCAAACTTCTGAAGTCAAACTATTCCATTGGTTGATTGTTCTCACTGCCCTTATTCCTCCTTATTTCTAAGTGGAATCTCTCCTTGATCAGTTTTCATCCATTATTCCTTGTCTGGCCTTCAGATGCTTTTGAAAACAAGTGGACCCACTCCTTTCTGTGACAGCCCCTCAAATATTGGAACACTGCTATCATGTCTCCCCTGGTCCTTCTCATCACTAGACTAGCCATGCCCATTTCTTGCAACCATTCTTCATATGTTTTAGCCTCCAGATCACTAGTCATCTTTGTTGCTCTTCTCTGCACTCTTTCTAGAAACTCAACATCTTTTTTATAGTGTGGTGACCAAAATTGGATTCAGTATTTTAAGCATGGTTTTACTAATTCTTATTTATAGCAATATGAGCTCCAATAACGGAAAGTATTTTTTAAAATAAAGTATTTTTAAAATACTTTAATACTTATTTTAAAAAATATTTTTAGGCTCAATTTTCCTTTAACATCAGAAAGAGTAAAACTGAAGTTGGAAATTGATTAAACAATTGTGGAGGCCAGTAATAACTCTAGACTATTATTTGCTAAACTCATACATGTGCCACTCCTAACAAATTAGCTGTATTCTGAGTGTGACACTACACTTAATTTTGATTAGATATCTGCATTGCTCTCTGAGAAATTTTAACTCTCCAGTATACACAATCCAATTTGCAATGACTATTTGATCCAGTAAGCATGCAGGGATAGAAAACAAGCCAACAAGTTATTTTTGTTTTCTTCAGAAAGAAAGTATAAGGACGTTTCAAATGATATTAATTGATCATATCTGTGTAAGTTTGATTAAAGCAGTGTTTCACAACCTTAGCAACTTTAAGATGTGCATGTAACTTGAAGCATGGCTGTCTGGGTAATTCTGGGAGTTGAAGTCCACATATGTGAAAGCGGCTAAGGTTGAGAAACACTGGATTAGAGGAATAGATATTCAGAATTTATTTATTTATTTATTTATTTATTTAATTTTATTTAGCTTATATGCCGTCCTATCTCCAACGGACTCAGAGTGGCTCACAACAATAAAATCCACAATAACCACAGTACATAGTTAAAATACCTAATTAACCAGATAAAACTTAAAAACCCATATAAAACCCCATCAGTCCAGGCCGGGGGATTTGAATAACCAAGTTTTTAATTCGCGGCGGAAAATGCGAAGGTCAGGGGCCAGCCGGAGCCCCAAGGGGAGTTGATTCCAGAGGGTGGGCGCGCCCACAGAGAAGGCTCTTCCTCTCTCTGATCACATTCATCTGTCAAATGTGGAATTTTTTAATGTTATTTCATTCAAATATTATGCAAGTCTAATTCTGCTTAGCTTTTCAAGCTTTTTAATATTTTAAGTTAATTGGCTAGATGCTGCTTTATGCTTAGTGGCTACTAAGGACTGTCTCCTCTATGCTTTTAGTATATATTCCAGAATTTAAGGATAGGTTTCTTGGAACTGGGGGAATTGAATTACATATATCATTCTTTTCTTGAGAGAAGAAATGTTACACTTCTGTTATGATAGCTGGCTAGTTAGGCATTCTGGATTATTCAGAAGATCCATCTCGTTTCCATGACCCTTGGGGGTCTTGCATTAGAGCACATTTTAAAACCTACTTTTGCCACATCTGATCCTATGTCATGCCTTCAACCAGCAAACCTCTTGACCTTTGCATCCTACAGAATTTTTGGGATTAAATTTCTTTGGACAGTTACCTGACCTACCGTAGCTCAGAAATCTGAATGCCATTCTGATGATAGTAGATCTCTCTTCTTAGATGCCCCATTTGTTCCTCTGCTTGGCTTCCGTTTGCTGGTGAAACAACTCATCTATTTATTCAGCAGGTTTTGTATTGCTTAGTCATTAACAAAGGCTCACAATTTGCAGCACATTTTTTGGAATGCTGACTTTCAACTGTTGGATATAAAGTCCACCTATCCTCTGTCCATCACCTCTAGGCAAATGGAGGAACATAATGAATGCCACCTTATAGCAATAGCCTCATTGTTAAGAAAACTACCAGCAAAACAACTGGTTAACAATAACAATAAACCCCCAAACATTGCATAAGGAGTCTGTCCCCCACTTTGAATTCTGAAATGAGGAGAGTTTCAGTTAAAGACAAGTGATGTAAAAACTTCATATTGTCCATGGTCAGAAAAAAGAAGAGAAAGAAAATGGAGTGTGGGGGGGGAGAGATAAAGTTTAAATCTGTTATGGGATGACAAGGATGAGTTTTCAAGCTAGGAACAAATGACTTATAGTATGAAATTGACCATCTTCCCCAAAGCAATTTACGTTTTTTACTGGGATTTTGTTATTGCAGATTTTGTTCCTTTTCTTTTGTGTTTCTATTTTTAGTCGCTGAGGTTCTATATTCTTTTTAACGTAAGCCTTTTTTCCTGTGTAAATTGATGTTTAAGCTGAAGATGGCTTATTTATCTTGCATGCATGTGAAGTGCTATAAGAATCTTCTTTTTTTCATCCTTTAAAGAAGTCTCATTATGAACACGGACACGAGGCATGAACATTTTCTATTTACAATTAACTGGTGTTAGTTACTACTTTGTCCACACTTAACAATGAGACTTCAATATAAGGAGACTGCATTTTGAATATGCATATTTAGGATTGCAACATAAACATTGCAGCCTTTTTACTATGACTAAAATACATAGTGGACCTTAGTTTTGATTACTCATAGGTAGGTTTTAAACAAAATATTTTTGTAAATAATAATATCTTTTTCTGATTGAGAATTATTGATAAATATATTGATAAATATACTATTCTAAGTGTAAATCTGTTTGCTTCTATGCCACTGTTAGTGATGATTAGGAATATCTGTTTCTAACCAGATGTCTTAGCAGAATGTTGTAATCATTCTGCACATATATTTCTGCCACTTATTCATACGTTTAAATGAGGAGGAAGGAGGAAAGGTAACTCTTCAGGATTGTGGGAATAGGTCACACCCACAGCTCAGAAATTGCAGCAAAAGCTTTGGGAATTCAATGCAGATTTATTATGGTATTATGTTACACTAAGGATTATTATGTAGAATTTTCTGGGCAACCTATAGATAACAATTATATTTTCCCCTGAAAGTTATAATTGTATTTATGTATGCATATGTTAAATTTGTACCCATTGCAGCAGTGCTCCTGTCATGCTTAACACTATTACATCTTAAAGTTTTGGAAAACGTAGTGGCATCTCTAAAATGCCATCTCTGTTCTTCAAATTGAACTAGGAAGCAGCTAAATAAATCTACTTAATTACTTTGCTCCGTTCTCTGTAGTTCAGGGAGAAGTGTCAGCTGATGTTATACATTAAAAGATCTCCTACTTTTGCATGTGGAGATATTGAAGTTTTGTGTCTTTTCCAGCAAAGTAAAAATGGAAAGGATTAGAAAGATAATGTGTCATTATCATAAGTATTTAACCATAATAGCTAGATCAGCATAAGGGGCAACAGCAGCCCCCTCCTCTGGATCTTGCACACTAAATTTGCAGATATAATTCCATGCTGAACTTTTAAAGATTTCTTTTTGCATTTATAGAAATGTCAAAAAAATGGGGAGGCGTCAAATCAAGCATTTCCTTATTTATTTCAAAAAGAATACATCTTTGGAAGTATTCTCTTGTTCTCTTTATGAAACTCACACAAACATAAAAGTACAATGAAAAATTTCTCTTTCCAGCTGTCAGTAAAAAGACTGGCAAGTGGGAAACAGCAAGTATTGTACGTAGCTACCAAGTATTATTGTAAATATATTGCTAGTTATTTATCAGCAGAATTCCTGATGAACCTCTAATTATGTCCTTTTCCAACTTTGTGATCTGCTCTCGGACAGTCCGCATAATACTAATTTCACTTGTCCCATTCTTTAATATTGTCACATCACGTCTACAATTAGGGACACAGATTTCTTAGGGTATAGCTGTTATTCAGTGGTGATGTCCTGAAATCGACAGTATTATCAGAACTTCAACTGATTGACACTTTTTTCTGAAAACATGAAGAATATTCAGTTAGAATAGCATTTTATAAAGTCTTTTTCTAATAGTTCCAATAGTTATAAGATGAAATGCATAAAATGCACTTTTTCAGTACTGGCCAAACTCAAGTTGTGCAGGAATATAACTTCCTCTATTGATAACATTCCTTTTCATTATTATTTGTCAAAGATAAGACTAATGTAGCCTAATTTATCAAAGGTAAACTAATGTGGGTCAAACTTTCATTAAATCAATTGAAGGTGCCAAGAAGATGCCAAGGGAAAAAGTCATTTTGCTACTCACTTTCCTATTGGTTTTCCTTCTATCTAGGGGAGTATCAGAATGACAGTTTTCCTTTGGTACCTTCTTGGCACTTTCAATTGAATTAATGAAAGTTTGACCACATTTAAATATCTTGTATCCCATTCTGGTCACAAACTTGTGATTCCATACCTAAATTAGACACTATTGTAAATGTTTCTGGTTTTTGAATTGGTAAGAATAACCTATAGCAAACTGAAGGCCCCTAGGTGGCATTCGGTTCGTGGTGGCCACCCTGGAAGCAGCAAAGGACCAGCCTGCGCTGCCTCTTCCAGTGAAAACAGAGCTCAGGAGGGCCACTGACAAAGTGCTCAGGCCACCACAAGTGCCCCCGACATGAGTGACATCCAGCTGGTCACGCCCACTCTGGACACACACACCCTGCCCCCCCAAGGTCAGACACAACCCTGATGCGACCCTCAATGAAATTGAAATTTGACACCCCTGACCTATAGCCTTTGTGACAGAACAAGATAAAAATCAGCTTGTTTTCCTGAAGTAATACATGATTGAAAATAGGTCTGTTTTTGTAAACAATATTATTTATTTTTATTTATTTTATTTCCAATTTCTATACCGCCCTTCTCCCTGAGGACTCGGGGGGGTGTACAGCCAGAATTAAAAACATGCAATACAAATATTAAAAAACAACTAAAATATATATAAATTTGGCCCAAAAATTAAAAATCACAACCAATTAAAACATTTAAAAATTTCTTCTTAAGCCAGCCCGGCTTGCTGGAAAAAATGGGTTTTAAGGGCACGGCGGAAGGCACTGAGGTCTTGGATTCTCCTTATCTCTGGGGGCAACTGATTCCAGAGGGTGGGTGCCCCCACAGAGAAGGCCCTCCACCTGGGGGTCACCAGCCTGCATTGTTTGGCTGATGGCACCCCGAGGAGGCCATATTAATGGCTATCATGTTCATTCTTCATATAAATGTAATCCCTTGTTCACATGTATATATCATGGTTGGTGTTGAGATAATTTTTTCCTGAAAAAAGGTGAATGGTAGACTGTTTTTTCCAAAATCTAAAATAAAGCTGCTTTTCATATACATTGGGGGAAAAAGTTTCCTTAAATACATAGTGTTCTAATTTATCATGTTCTTGTAATTAGTAACAAGTAAAAAATAAAATTATATCTCTGTGTTTCTGCCTCTCACACACACATCGGTTGTACACCAAACATGAACCAAACAAGGAAATGAAAGTAATGAAAAAATAAATTATCTAACCCAGAGAAAAATGCAAGTTCCCAGAAGGAAGTACAATATTTGGTAGACATTAGGGTGGTGAAAATAGGAGACGAAAAGGAACTGATAAGGATTTTTTTTAACTCTCTAAAGCAAAAATTTGATAAACATTAAATTAGTCCTTAAAATGCAGGAAGCTTAGCTTTAAAATTCTATCTGATCACTATTAGGCTTACATGAGATTACAAAAGGCTGCTGATAATAGAGTTAAATTCAATTTCGAAGCACTGTAGTGAAGACACTGAAATTGCAATGGGGCTGTAGAAATAAAAGATGTTCACTGCTAAAAAAAAAATGAGGATCAAGATAGATGTTGTTTACAGTGTAATTGACATCCAGGCTAATTTTTCCCCAGATAAATCATATCCAGGGGTTCAGATAAGATATGAAAATAGAAAATCAGTGCTTTTAAGGAAGAAGAACTTCAACCCTACTGTGTGTTTGATAAAGAACATTTTCAATTTTGGGGGTTTTTTTTCCTGTGGGTTTGATTCCAGATTTTTTGTTTTGTTTTGTTTTTCCGCAGCAAAATTCACATGAAAAATAATTTCACTCGATTGTTAGAGAACAGCCCAAGCAAATCTTGCAGGAATACTTTGTTCACATTATAATCCCACCTTTAAATACATTTCCCTTCCATGTAAAACCCACACAAAAGTTAACTGTCCAGGAAGAGAGCATTTGAAAGCAATACCAAATAAAGCAGAAAAAAGGAGAAAATTATAGGGGAAAATATGCGATGGTTATATGTCATGATGTTTTTCCCTTCTTTTCTCTCCCTCTTTTTGATGCACATAAATATCCATATGCATACAATTTCACACATACACTCACACACATATATATATACACACACACACACACACACACACACATATATATATGTAATATAATGTATGCAGATATTGATGGAATTCTATGAGTTGAAAGAGAAAGAAAATGTCTTTAAGGATCCATATCTCTTCCAGCAGATATATGTTATTATCACTGGAATGTGGCCTTCAGTCTTGAAACAGTTAAAAGAGTTCTATGGCCACAAAAGAAGAGATTTCTTCAGAATTATCTCCCGCCTCACATTTGCTCTTAGGCAAGCAGTTTAAAAAGCCCCGTGATTGAGCCAGTGATCCAATTTGAAATGCAGAAATGATTAGAGCTGCTTGCCTCATTTCATATCGAAATTCTCTGATTTATGACAGGGCTGCAGCCAAGATCTATCTCCAAAGGGAATTAGTGTGCAAGTTTGCATATTTTTGTTATTTAGGTTTCTGATAGCAGCTTCTAGCTAGAAATACTCAACTAGAAGCTAGGGACAGTCCTGCATTTTTTAGCCACTGAAGCACAAAAAAGATAAAGAGTCTTTATTTTTAGGACATTTAGACCCCTTGACCATCTTCATGAAGTATTTTTTTTTAGATGGATTGTAGAAACGCGGCAATCAGGTAGAATCATTAATTATAACTTTGAAAAAGGGAATTATCCAACTTCTGTCTCCATGTTTTAACTACTCAAATTTTAATGAGGCAGAAAGCTTAAATCCTGCAATTGACCTATGGGACAGAGTATAGAACATATAATGAAATAGGAATATAATTCTAGAAAGAAAAATATTACTTTATCTGGCATTTTCATGAAATGTTAACAAGACGTTATGCAATAAAATGGGATTTAATGTATTTATTAATAAAGATTTGTAACATACTTGAAACTAATGTCCCAAATCTGCTGTCTTACCATGTCTTCTCAAGGGCATTTAGGCTTTTATCCCCCCCACCTTTAATACTACTTTCTGAAACATGAAAATATCTTTGTGAATCTTTCTGGGTAAGTTGACCACTTTTAATCCTCTACATGGGACTACACAACATTTTTGTTTTGAATTTGTAAATCTTCATTAAGCAATCATAAACAACAGAAGTATGGCTTATAATTATGCCCAAACTACATATGTGATGCCTTAAGCAAAAACTGTATGTGAGCCTATTTCACAGAGCCTTTATAGAAGGGTTGTAACTGCCATTTGACAGTATTCTTATCCAGTGTCTTCATCATGCAATGCTTAACAGAATAACAGAGTTGAAAGGAACCTTGGAGGTCTTCTAATCCAATCCCCTGCTCAACCAGGAGACCCTATATCATTTCAGACGAATAGTTGTCCAATCTCTTCTTTAAAAACCTCCATTGATGGAGCACCCACATTTTCTGGAGGCAGGTTGTTCCTCTGATTAATTGTTCTGTCATAAAATTTCTCCTTAGTTCTAAGTTGCTTCTCTCCTTGATTAGTTTCCATCCATTGCTTTTTGTCCCATCTTCAGATGCTTTGGAAAAGAGGTTGATCTCCTATTGGCACTCTTCTGGAGCATGAACAGATGTCTCCGACAACCACACCTCCCACACCCCGCCTCCTTATATCCCAGCCAGGGAGGGGCTTGTTAATGTCCCCTTCTTTTCCTGGATTGCTGGCCCTCAGTCCTGCGTTGCTCTTCTCTCTGCACTTCTCTGCATATACACACGTCTGGGACAGGGCCCAGCTGTTTCTCCCCCTCGCTCAGCTCAGCCCCCCAATGCAGCTGTCTCTCCACCTGAGCGTGAATAGATGGGCCCTGCTTTGCATCTGGCTCTGAGACCAGGCACCCCCTCCATCTCCTCTGACTCATCTGACTTGACTGCCATCTCTGCTGGCAGTCAACAAACCACAACAGATTTCTGGTAAACCAGTGTGTCCAGACTTTCTGATGTAAATTTCATTTTGGTAGTTCAGATTGCCATAAAATGTATAACTGAGTTGTTTCCATTCCTACCACTTCCCAACCTATTCTTTCACCGTGCCTTAAGTGATGAATTTCTCAGACATGTAATGCCTTTGATACTATGGTTATATTGCATTTTATTATAACTAGTTGCTCTTAATGTTGTACTCTAATCTAATTTTCTAAACCATCTCATAATACTCCAAAGCTTGATATCATACAGGGAAGATGTCTCATTTTGACAGTTGTTTGTCTAGTTAAAGCCAGTGACATCAAGGAAACAAAGCCAGTTGGATCAGCAGTAATAATGACAAGCACATAAGAGTAAACTGGGAAAGCAATAATAGCATTACATTCATCATATAACACTCCACAAATTATTTCTTTGTTAAGAAAAAAGATGCATTAGTATTTCTTGAACTTAAAAGACTTCTCTCAGCAAGAATGTGTCCTCTGTAAAAAATGTTGTGGCAATATCTATTCGTCTTGCATCCAGAAAAGAAAGAACAACTATGGTAAGACTGTGCAAATAATTCATTCTATTGGATCTGCTCCTCAGAGTTGCTTCAAGGCTCTTCCAAAGTTTTCAGGGAATGCATACTCTAAGGTCAGCTTCTGAATAACTTGATATGGCCTTCAAGAAACTTTACTGGTTGGCTGCAACTGCCTTATGACTTTAAGGAGCTGATCCAGAAAGTTGTTTAATTCATGAGCAAAGTTCCTTGATGAATGTTTTGCACAGATCTTAAAGTGATACTGCATAATGTATTATAGATTCTGCTAATATTTTAGTTTCCTATAAAGATAATCATCTCATTTGTAAGTAACACTACATTCATAGTGTTGAGTGGGATGAACAGAAACATTATTCGGATAAACCATAGTGATATTTAGAGTTATTTTATTCCCCATTTCCTTTTTCTTCTTAAGTGGATGTGGCCAAGATAAGTTTGGAATTATTGCCTGGCTTAGATCATTAATAAATTCAGTAATTTAATATTACTTATATACATTAGTTATATACTGTTTTTCCAATAACAAGGCTTCACAACCAATATTCTATTCCATTAAATTCCATCCCATTTCATTACATTCCAATGTATTCCAAACCTAAATAAACCAGATACCTCTTATATTTGTTGAAACCAGCTTTATTAATTACCAATAGTATAATGTTAAGATGGCATATTGGTTTTAATTAATTCAAAATGTGGATAAACTTTTCTAACCTACTTCCAAAAATCCAATTCCTCTTTATGAGTAATATTTTGAACCAAATCATACTGATCATGGGCATTACAGTCCTCAGTAAAACGTTCCTGAGATCTTTCCTGAGATCATTGTATTAGTCTGAAACATTGTCTTGCAGGATAAATACTGAGTTGTTTATATTCTTACTAATTGATTCCTGCAAAACTTTTTCTCATGTTTTTTGTAAATCCAAGAGTAAGATACTCCTTTCCTGCTCCCCAAACACAAAAGGGAATACTGAGTCCTCAGGACAGCATCTAAGGATGGAAAAGTAGAAGAATAATAGGAATGTTTGTGGAGATTCTCAGTCATCCATGTCATGGCTGTCCCAAAGGTGCTTTTCCAAAAGGCAAGTGGAATTTCTTTCTTTTTCCTTGAAGACATTTCACTTCTCATCCAAGAAACTTCTTCAGCAGAAAGAAAGAAAGAAAGAAAGAAAGAAAGAAAGAAAGAAAGAAAGAAAGAAAGAAAGAGTCTTCAAGGAAAAAAACACATAGAAAGTTCAGTTGCCTTTTGAAAAGCACCTTTCGGACAATAACAATAGAAATAATAGTAATAATCAGAAGTAGCAGCAGTGACTGTAACAGCATTTATCAAGCTACAAATTATTTGTAGAACCAATTACATTAACAATAATTAATGGATGAAGGTTCTTTATCTTATATTTGCCATTGACTGTAGTTTGTGTTTAGATCTGATTCTGCTTGGAGGAATATTTTATGTATATGAATAATATAAATAAATAAATACATATGTTTATGTGTATGTTTGCGTGTGCATGCATGTGTTTTGATATAGGCAAAAAAGTAGTTCTGAAGTTCATAGTTATTAAAACTTAGCTGCAGAATGGAAGAAGCAGGTGCTTAATAGCCAGCAACATACTACATTCAAAGCCAAAAACTTTTCTTTAAGCACCTACAGTATAATGCAATATTACTTCTGTATTACATAAGCAGTGACTGGCTGACAGTCTGATTATAATGATATTTAAGTAAATCTTTTAGAATCCAGTACAATATTGAGTAGGTTTGGTGTTAGGATTGAGTTTGCAAAAGTGGGCTCTTGGCTGATTTCTTCATCAATTACTTTGTGTTTTCTTTTTCCAAAGTTATGCTTGCCTCCTATAGCAAGCTACGTTGTCAAACTTATGCATCATATGATAAAATACCTTATGCCACCAGACTCCAAATTTTGGGCTTAGATAACTTAGAACTTCGCCGACTTCAGTCTGATCTAAGCATAGTACATAAAATTATCTGCCACAATGTCCTTCCTGTCAATGACTACTTCAGCTTCAACCACAACAATATTTATTTATTTATTTATTTATTTATTTATTTATTTATTTATTTGTTTGTTTGTTTGTTTATTTGTTTATTTGTTTGTTTGTTTGTTTGTTTATCCAATTTATATGCCGCCCTTCTCCGTAGACTCAGGGCGGCTTACAATGCATTATAGCAATAGCCTGCATATTTTTTTGTATATACCTGCTTATTAGGGCTTTTGCCCCCCCCCCAAGCGGTGTTGTTCTATACAAAGTTGGGTTATTGCCCCCACAATCCGGGTCCTCAATTTACCTACCTCGAAAGGATGGAAGGCTGAGTCAGCCTTGAATCTGGCGAGATTCGAACTTGCACTAATTGCAGGCAGCTGGCAGCTAAGTGCTAGCACTTAACATCACTTTAGACTAAAGCGCACTTTAGTCTGCTGCACCACTGAGGCTCATACACGAGCAAATAATAGATACAAACTCAAGGTAAACCATTCCAAACTCGATTGCAGAAAATATGACTTCAGTAACAGAGTGGTCAATGCCTGGAATGCACTACCTGACTGTAGTTTCTTCCCCAAACTCCCCAAACTTTAACCTTAAACTGTCTACCTTTGACCTCACCCCATTCCTAAGAGATCTGTAAGGAGCATGCATAAGTGCACCAGTGTACCTACCATTCCTGTCCTAATATTCCTTTTTACTTACTCGTTTCATGTATTCAAATTATGTTTATACTTTTACCTGTTATCTTATATATGCTTGACAAATTTAAAAAAAAAAAAGATTCTGGCATGGCAACACAGATGCAAAACATGATGGATGTTCATTTAGATATTATGTACCAGATTTCAATATATTATATGATGTTACCTAAATAACCAAGAAATTACATGTAGGAATTTAGAAAGAAAAGCAGCTGGAAATATTGTAAAATTAAATGTGGGGATTTATTGGGAAACAAAAGAAGAAAACAAATAACTTTTAATTTTGTAGAACTGACAAAGAGACATAATGAAAAACATCCAAAACTGTTTAAATGAAGCACTTACAGAAGAAAACTCAAACAGACCTTCTTTTCTAGCAACTAATTAAAACACTAAAAAAAAAAAGTTTCTGAAAGTACAATAAAATATACTGTTTGTATTGGAAACCCATCATTCAAAGGGAGAAATTCAAGTGGGAAAGCAGTGTTCAGACTTTCTGTTGATTGATCAGATAAGTTGTCTACTTTTAATTATAATCGCACACAGTATAACATACATGAGTGCAAATATATGCATTCCCTCTAATTTACTATATATATATATATATATATATATATATACACATACATACATACATACATACATACATACATACACACATATATATATATATATATATATATATATATATATATATATATATATATATATATATATATATATATTCATTCCAACACTTAAGGGCAAAGGAAAAAGTTTTTCTTTCAGAATGAATGTTGCAGAATTCCATAGGAACGAATTAGCTGCCCTTTAATATCTCAGTTTTTTCTTGGTTCATCACTTACTTTCCTAAAATGTAAATATCTTCAACATTTGGGTATTTTCTGTTGCTTATGCTAATTCACAGATGTTTCACAGTTTTCCTGTGGTTTCTCAGAAAAATACTGCCCTGTACGTGTCAATTTTTTATTTTTTTAAAAAACAGGAGGCCACAGAGTTCCCAAAGGGTTCTGAGAGAAGTTCATCCCATTGAACTGGTCAGCAAGATATCATTAGCTTGTTGTGTACATGAAATCCAGGGGTTAGAACTCCAAGCGTCACAAGCCAGTTTCTTTACCTCCTTGAGCTGATCAGAGGATCAGAGTATCAAGGAAGGATTAGCACTGACTTGGGATTTGTGTGATTGGTTAATTTATTGCAGCAATGGCAGCCCTTTCATCTACGGCAACATTTAATCAGCACGGCCATGGAGGCTATTACGGGTTAGCTCTTTTCTCAAGTCAGCCTGGGCTGCACCATCAGCCCTATCACAATTCCCCTGAAATTTCCAAATTATCTGGAACAGGCTTTAGCCTCACAGTAATAAAAATTAGAAGAGATTTCTGATAGCACCGGTGGAAAAGCTTTCACTAGCACAGGGCAAATTATAAATAGTATGAACGTGCACTTTAAAAAAAAAATTCTCCACCTCTTAAGAGATGTGCAGGACTTATCACCTCTGCTCTGATCCAAATCCTTGTGGTTGAAAATTTATATTAGATTTTATCAGAGCGGCCTAAGTCTAGAAAAATCAATGAAGGTTATCTTTTATGTTGCAGGAACTTGTGGAAATATTGATTTTCATTTTATAGTGAATTTGGAGCATGAGTTGGTAATCACTGCTGAGCTGACTACAATGTTTGCCCACTGTATCTTTTACTGAGTTTTTGCTTAAGTATTTAGGATCGTACATTCCTGTTGATTTTTTTAGCGTGCAGTTTGAAATCAGATGGCCCTTAAATATAAATTTGTACATCCATTGCTATAAAATGTAAGCAATCCTCTGAGCCAATTATTTGCTGGTACAGACTGGGATTATTTTTTTGTATTTAAGAGGTCTTAAAGCAAGCAAGGCTTCCAGGATTTATTTCTCCACCTGGAAATAGGTCTGCATATGAGGCCCGCAACTGCAGGATATTGGTAAAATGAAGAAGTGCTTAGTAAGGAAATAGTTGTCCTCCCTTTCTCTCTTTCACTAACAAAAAGTATATTCTTATTCATGTAATGCAGGGGTGTCAAACTCAAGGCCCTGGGGTCAGATCTGGAAACAGTGAAGGACTGGCCTGCAATGCCTCTGCCAGTGAAAATGGAGCTCTGTTTTCGCTGGCAGAGGGTTGCAGGAGGCCGTCGCAGCCGAAAATGGAGCTCAGAAGCCCATTTTCACTGGCAGAGTGCTCGGGCCACCATAGGCGCCCCTGACACGAGTGATGTCGAGCTGGCCATATCCACCGCCCACAGCCCCCCAAGGTCAAACACAACCCTGATGCGGCCATCAATGAAATCGAGATTGACACCCCCGATGTAATGCATGCATATTTGGTGAAAAGGGACTCTCCATCCACAATTGACACACTCAGTTGCAGAGCATCTTTACACAATATTTTTACTGAAATAGCATCCTCAAAGGCAGCATTTTACCCTTCCTTGCAACAAGTTACAACCATGAATTATTATAGGGAACGTGGACACTTGTATATTACAGAATGGCGATGTTAAACCGATGTGTTGCCCCTGTTTATCTCACTCACAAGATCCAAGATTGCTCCTGTGTGTGTTTATTCATAAATTCTGGCCTGAGTTCTCTTTTTGGCACATGCAGAAGTAGGGCAGATATTGGTCGATTAAGTTTAAGAAAACTGAATAAACCTATATTCATACGAAAGAGGAAAACTCTGATAATCTACATACATGTAAATTTGCTAGAGTTTTTATTCTTTACTTTTTACATAATCTATTATATTCCTAGATTTTTATAATATTGTGCCCCACAACTACATTCGGATAAGAATTTGGCAGTTCTGTGAAGATTTGTTTGTTTTTAGTTTAAGGAATTTTAAAATAGTCTTCTATTCATACTGCTAAGCAGCTTGAAAAAACTCAGCATGCTTTAATGAAAGGTAAAGAGGTGCTGTGATCACATAAGGTCCCAAGAACTTGAAAGATGCACATCCCTAATGCCAAACCAGGGATGAGAGTGCAAGCAGTAATAAATAGTCATGGTAACTAGCATCCCATGAAAGAAAGTGCTATGTGAGTTTCTGCCTGATTGAAAGAGTCTATCCAGGAATAAACAATATAAAAAGAAAGCTTTCAACTTTTTACATCTTTTTTGGCGGCATGCTATAAAAAATTCAGGAATATCTACTTCCTGTGTTAAGATCTATTGAAGACAGTCTTATATATCATGTTTTATTCATACAAGGCATTAATTATGCTCATGAATCTACTTTCTCAGAAGTAATGTTAAGAACTTTATATGTAAAGAAAGTGACAGGAATGTCTTCTGGGTTACAAGAGAGCAAATAATAGTAAGAATCATTAATAAATAACAATTTGTCTCAGGGATTATTTTCTCCTCTAAATTTAGGGCACTGGGAATTTATTTCCAAGCTTTTGACCAGAACAAGAGACATAGGTAATAATTCCCATCATCAACTAGTAGAAATTATTGAAAGAAGATATTCTGGAATACCAATTCAAAGCACTATAAGCAGGTATAATGCTAAAGGGACTAATACAGGGGTGGATTCTACTTACCTTTACTACCGGTTCACAGCGGGGCTGCACGTGCGCTCTTCTGCACATGTGCAGAAGCTTCTGCGCAGGTGTGTTTTGATGACATCAGGATCAGTGGGCGGAGCCCCCTGCCAATTTTACTACCAGTTCTATAGAACCGGTGCGAACCGTGGACAACCCACCACTGGACTAACAGATTGCTTTAAGGCATGAGTGTCAAACTTGATCGTGTCATGTGACATCATATGACATATCACAACATTTTTTGCCTTTGTGGAGCTGAGATGGGCATGGCCTGCATGTGATGCAACCGGCCCATGGGCCACCAGTTTGACATCCCTGCTTTAAGGAATACAATCTAAGTGACAAGATGTAGGTCACATCCATAGAGGTAGTTCTTGATTTACAAGCACAATTGGGACAAGAATTGTGGTTGTTGAAGAAGTCATTACATGACACAATTTTATAACGAATTTTACCCCAATGATTAGGCAAATGACATGGTTGTTGAGCAAATCCAGATTCCACAATTAACCTTGCTTGTCAGAAACCAGCTGAAAAAGTTGCAAATGAGAAAGTCCACAGACTTTCCAAGACACTGCAACTGGTTGTAAATGTGAGTCAGTTGCCAAGGCCCCAAATTGTGTTCATGTGACCGCAGGGATGGGGTGGTGATGGAAACTTTGAGGACAGATCATAAATCATTTGTTATGTGGCCATTGTAACTTTGAACTAACAAATAAGTAAGTGAAGAACTACATGTACATTGCTTTGCTGTGCATCCCTTCCATCATGTTGCTGGCAGGAAATCATGGCTCCCTAAACTTTCTCCCACAGCTTCTCCTTATCAAGCACTTGGAATGGGTCCTTGCTGTGCTGCTGTTTCATAAAACATTCTAAATGCCATTATTTGTAGATGAAATTCCAGACTCTCCCGAACATTACCCAGCATATGAAAAGCTTCCCTTATGTATGGTTATGAACTCTGATTATAATTTTTATTTTTAATTCCTGAAACCTAAGATCAACTAGGAAGCAACAAAGTGTAAAGACATTTTGTCTATCTTGACTGTCTTCTAGCAGCCATGTGGAATTGCGCTGCTAAGAGGCAATTAATAGAAAAATGCTGTTAAAGAGCTGGAGTTTGAGGCCTGGTGTAGAAATAAGGAAAAGTGTGCAAGCTGTAAAATAGTATGAGAAGAGAAGCAAAGAATCAGGACTTTCCTAAGAGCAGCAACAGCTACAAAGTCTTGCTAGGACCTACAGAAGTAGAAGAGCTGAGTCCTTTCAGTTACACTTTCAACTACATTCATTAAACCAAGAATGGGGTAGTCAGTTTCATGGCATTCTACTCTGTAGGTCAGGAAGTTTTTTTGTGTTTGTGTGACTCAGCGGCTAAATGGCAATTATCAGTTTTGTGTAGCTGAGATCCATGTGTTCAATAAAGAACTAGAGTTCAAAAAAGAGGTTCAGCTGTGAGGATTGATGTGGGGGTTCTGTAAACTACCTTAAGCATATAATGTGAAGAGAGGAAGTGAGCCAGTGATTCCCTGGGAGCAGTGACCATCAAGAAGGCTATCTCTTTCAGGCAGGCTATAGAGCTTATTATATACAGTATTTAAGCAAGTCACAAGCTGGTCAATTTCAAAGCTCTACACTTTCTAGATCGTGGGTGTCAAAGTCACTGCATTATGTTGCCGTCACGTGACGTATCACAATGTTTTTTCCCTTCATGGGGCTGAGGTGGGTGTGGCCTGCACAGGGCCACCAGTTTGACACCCCTGTGATAAACTAATCAGTCACTCAGCCTGTTTAAAAAAATTAAGGGAAGGGGCTTACAGAAGCAAGGGCTTGTTAAAGAAGGACTAAGGAGGGAGGTCTAGGACCCAACTAAAGGAGGTGGTCCCACAGTCTATCCATCAAACCAGTTGGAGCCATAGGATTGGCAGCATTGAGCATGTCATGTTATGCTGCCTCCCCACTGGCCATCAACATGTCCTAGTTTGCTTACCCGCAGCATCTTTAGCAGCACGTTAGAGAAATTTAAGTCAATTTGACCTCTCAGCTACAGAGGAACTTTGAGATTCAG
This sequence comes from Arizona elegans, assembly GCA_022577455.1. Classification (NCBI taxonomy): domain Eukaryota; kingdom Metazoa; phylum Chordata; class Lepidosauria; order Squamata; family Colubridae; genus Arizona; species Arizona elegans. The sequence goes on along the minus strand of JAKOOJ010000002.1, from coordinate 13,336,206 downwards.
GCAGAGTCATGCAGACCCTTACATTGGATTATAATTGGTAGTCTCTCCTCAGACAGGATCAGGGAGGTTGTATGGATATTCCTTTGGGTAAGCATGCATCAGAATGCAAAACACCAACAAAAACAAATTCCCCACTGCCACTCTAAGAGGTGGGTCTAAATAGCTTTGCTAGATAAAAAAGACGGAAATTGTAATCCAGCAATCTCTATAGAGCCTGCAGCTCCCACATCTGTAGAAGTAAATCACTGTAGACATTGGAAGTAAATGAGCATCAGCACAAATTACCATTCTAAGATCCATGCATAAGTACACATCTGTGCATATATGCATCTCTTTGTGCATATTTTCTCACTCCACTCAACCACTACAGTACTTTTGAGAGAATCGGAAACTCCAAAAGAGCAGGGTGAGTTTATTGAAGGATTTGCGTGGCTTGTTTAAAAAACAGAATGAAAATTCTGAGTCCCATTTCCTTTTAGATTCACTTGGTCTGGCAATATTTAGCAGTAGAGAATTGTGTACGTGCTTAATGTGTTGGCCAGCAATAAGACTATTTTGAAGTTACTCCTGGGAAATCTGCCAAAACTGATAAGTAAGCATGGTATTTGGGTAGCCTCTAAGGCTGTATGATTGAGCGATCATAATATTATTAAACATGAAATATACTATGTTGAAAAATAATATGTTTGCTTCTTGAAAACAGTCCTCTGTGTGGTGTTTGGAATGTATGTGTGTACATAATAGTGAAGATGTAGTGTCAGTGAAATATCCACTGTCAAGAAGTAAGATTTCTTTTAGTATATGGGAAAACACATTTCCTCCTTTATAAATACATCTCAAAGCATGTAGAGTTCAAATACCACTAATATTAAAATGAACCTAATTAGCAATGAATTTTTACACAAACCATCTTGCCTATAAAGATGAACCACACTTGCTGACAAAACATCTGGAAACCTAGATTGTAAACACTAAACCATGAAACCCAACAATGGCCTAGAAGCTCAACTTCTAGGCTGTTGTTTAGTGCAGCGGTCTCCAACCTTGGTAACTTTAAGACTTGTGGACTTCAACTTTGCCAGCTTTGTTGGCTGAGGAATTCTGGGAATTCCTCAGAACAAGTCTTAAAGTTGCCAAGCTTGGAGACTCCTGGTTTAGTGTAGCTTAGTTATGATCCTGAACTGAACTTCAGTGCAGTCAATATAGTTCCAGAAAAGGGAAAAGACGCTAAAGGTGCAAGTGGAAAAATGCTTTATACTAGCTACTATTCACTTTTGACACCTAAGGAAGGTGTCTTCCAAATTCCAAAGCTTAGGATAAAATTATATAAGCCACCACAACATTTTTTCCTGATTTTCCCAGACAGCTCCAAAAATAGCAAAAGCAATAGCACTTAGACTTATACCACTTCACAGTGCTTTACAACCCTCTCTAAGCGGTTTACAGAATCAGCCCCCCACAAGCTGGGTCCTCATTTTACCCACCTTGGAAGGATGGAAGGCTGAGCCAGCTGGTGAGACTAGAACTGCCAAACTGCTGGCAGTCAGCAGAATTAGTTGCAATACTGCATTCTAACCACTACAGAAGGTGTAAATATGTAAATGCATGATTGGAAATTAATGATATAAATGGTATTAAAATTTAAATAAATGAAAATGGACTTTAGGGTTTTTTTCCCTACTACTTGAAGATGGGGGTAGTATGGCCTTTTACTCAGAAAAAGCTGTGTATCATGCTTTAGTAGATTGAGAAATTTGTTCTCTGTTACTTGACAATTTTTTGTTTTTTACTGTTTCCTACCTGATGTAACTCTATGGTAAACTCAGCTGTACAGGGCCACTTAAAGTTCTATACTGCTACCAACCTGCTTTCCATTGAGGACCTGTGTACTGCACGAGTCAAAAAGAGGGCTGTGAAAATATTTACAGACCCCTCACATCCTGGATAACTTCCAGGATAAACTGTTTCAACTCCTACCCTCAAAACGATGCTATAGAGCACTGCACACCAGAACAACTAGACACAAGAACAATTTTTTCCTGAACGCCATCACTCTGCTAAACAAATAATTCCCTCAACACTGTCAAACTATTTACTAAGTCTGCACTACTATTAATCTTCTCATCGTTCCCATCACCCAACTCTTCCCACTTATGACTGTATGACTGTAACCTTGTTGCTGGTATCCTTATGATTTATATTGATATTGTTTCCTGATTGCTTATTTATAATCTATATGACTATCATTAAGTGTTGTACCTTATGATTCTTGATGAACGTATCTTTTATTTTATGTACACTGAGAGCATATGCACCAAAACAAATTTCTTGTGTGTCTAATCACACTTGGCCAATAAAATTCTATTCTATTCTATTATACAATCCTCCCTTTATGCCAACTTTGCAGTATAGGTAAAATATATATAGTACAATTTACAAACAATTGTCTAACTGGTTTTAAATAAGAATCATATACACTTGATCTGGCTTACCTACGAATTCAACTTAAACACACGCTAAGGAACAGATCTCCTTTGTAACCTGGGGTCTGCCTTTAATGCAGTTATTTAGGCATGCGCCCCCATCAGCAACTCATGATGATGTCAGAACTCTTTATGATGTCATTTATTCCAAGAAATAGTATAGGAGTGCACCAGCGCATGGCACCAAAGGTATCCCAGTGTTTATTTCAGATACTTGAGCATTTATTGGCTAACTTTATCTCTTATTTTAATATATAAATTTAATTATAAAATTGTAAAAGAAGACATGGGGCAATGGGATTCAGTGTTGCATTGTTTGCTTGCTAAACTTTTATCAAATTTGTTCCTGCCATTGAAGGTTTTGAACAGTGCAATAAACAAGTTTATTCAGAAGTCAACTCTAATTGAACACATTTGGAATTACACTTATGGTCTAGTAATCTAATCAGCTAATAGTACCATTGGTTGGACTGGGATAAGAATGAAGTTGTGAAGGGGAGGGAGGGAGGAAAGAGAGAGAGAGAGAGAGAGAGAGAGAGAGAGAGAGAGAGAGAGAGAGAGAGAGGGAAAGAAAGAAAGAAAGAAAGAAAGAAAGAAAGAAAGAAAGAAAGAAAGAAAGAAAGAAAGAAAGAAAGAATTTCCCTATGAGGATGACGCATGAATTGGAAATCAGGACTGGACCGCTGTGATTCCACTATGTCACCATGGCTTTAAAAGCTAAATTTATTTTTTTTCATAATGTAGCATACTTGAAATTGCTAATAAAACTAATTACACATGTGTGGGCATGTGTGTATACCAAATTCATGAGCAAGTAAGGTGCATGATTTAAAGCAAGGTTGTGGACTAGGAAGGGTGCGAGTCATTCTTATTTCTCCAAGACCTGCAGCAGCAAAAAGCAGAGGAATTATTTTTGCTCCTTGTTTCTGTAAACTAGGCAGAAGAGAAGATAGGAAAAGATTGAGGGGTCAAAACGGTGGTAGGGTGGTTCTGTGGTAGGTGAGTGCCCACAATATAGAGAGCAATGTTGTAGTTTTCCAGTGGTAAGGGAGTGCTTAAGTAATAAATCTGTAACATTTATGTGGGATAATAATAGCTGTAGATATAAGGAGTTTTAATCCTCCTAAGATGCTCCAGGATTGGGTTTTCATTTTATGCCAGCCTAAGGGTATTGTCTAGGAAGGTGGTTAAAAAAACGTGAAAAACCTTGCCAAGAAAACTGCAGGGACTTTCCGAGACAGTCTCTAAAAATTGGACATGACTGAATAGAAAAAAAAGGAGTTAGGTTTTTGTTATAATACAGCAGGTTGGAAAATAAAGGCCAAAATTGCAGAAGAAGAAAAATAATTTCTCATTCTCAAATTGAATAAAAGAGTACCATTTTTAATGTTCATAAATGCCACTAGGTTTAATGTTCTAACTTACTAAAAGTGAAGAAGGAAGTTGAAATTTGAAATAGGATATACTGACCTTAGTGATATTTCTAACTAAATGCTTGCTATGGTATGGAATACTTTCGTGTTTGACAAGGTCTTTGTAAAAATGTATTTGACGGACAAGTGTAAAACAATCAGGGAGAGAAAGCCTGCTAAGAATCTTATTCCCAAAGAGTTCCATTTGCAGAGGATCTTCTCCAGGGGTGAAATCCAGGAGGTTCTGACAGGTACTGTAGAACCAGTAGCGGAAATTTTGAGTACTTCAGAGAACTGGCAATTCTCCAGCAGCGCACTTAAAAGGGACGTTCAGGTAAGCAACGTCCAATACCACCTCTGGCTGGTCCCAGAGTGGGGTGGGAATGGAGATTTTGCAATATCCTTCCCCTAGGAGTGGGGAGGGAATGTGGATTTTGCAGTATCCTTCCCCTGCCATGCCCACCAAGCCACACCCACCAAGCCACACCCACAGAACCTATAGTAAAAAAAAATGAATTTCATCACTGATCTTCTCAGTGTTCTTCTCAGTGGCCCGTCTTCTCCTGAGGAACAGTTTCTCCTCATACACAAGTACTCCTCACTGATGAGTTTTTTCAGGGATGTAAAAACCTGGATCAAGATTTGGGAAGGTTTGGGGGTTGTTCAATTTGAGCATGTTGGTAGACAGATCATTGTTTCTCAGCCTCAGGAACTTCTACGTTTTGTGGACATTACTCCCAGAATTCCCCAGCCAGCAGGCTGAATCATTGTGAAATACAATGATTCATAGATAGCTGATGCTGTGTTTCTCTGTTTTTGTTTCTTTTATATACCATTCGGACTGGTGGAAATATACCGGTAGAAAAAAATTCCATAAATAAAATAATAATCAAAGGAATAGAAAGCAAGTTCAGTTGAAATGCAGAATAAAGAAGTGGCATTAATGTCCAGCATTTGAAGGAAACATTTTGCTCTTTTGAAGAATGAAGTGCAAGTATGACTGTGTTTAAAGTTATTCCTCGGTCAGGGCTTAGTAGCAGCTGTAGTCTTTCAAGCAGTAAACTAAGGTTTGTTTTGGCATTTTAAGAATTTACTTCCTACCTTATAGTTCCAGTAAAGCACCAATAAGCACCCCATTTTGAAACTCTCCACCCATCACAGTTTTCTGAGGCCGAGATAGGATAACTGGAGCATAACTATTGAGAAGCAACCAAATTATGAATTTCTAGAGAGAGGGGAAAAGGTGAAGATAAGTGCATGAAAGTCAGCTAACATTGGTACATGGGTGGTTACAAGAGAGAAAGGGTTAAGCAGATTTTCATTTTAGATAGTTGCCATGGTGACAATCAGTGAGCTCAAGCTGTATCTTTTCTATTTGGGGGAAATGTTTAGATTTACAGAGTAGCTTAGCTTATTATATATCTGCCTTGATTGCTCGATAAAGCTTTCTGAGTAAAAACAGAATAAGATACATTTCTATAATGCTACCGAAGTGAGAAAAATTCCATGAAAACTCTGACATGACGTCCTGATTTTTGTTATGCTTTTTGAATACCTTTTCTTTTGACAGAATGCAGCTCCAAAGCTGAGTTTTGAGTGGAAACTTTAAAGCTTGAATTCAAATAGATTTCATTTGGTCTTCTAGCAATAGCAAGCCTGAATGCTACTAATAGAGTGGGACAGTTTTTGTTCCCACAATCTAGTGGGCTCTGGATTATATTATGCTGCCTCAAAGATCTTATGTGGGTAAGATCTACCTTGGAGAAGAATGCTCCAAGATTGTTAACCATCTTGAATAAAATAGACTTCTATGTGTTCACTTGCCTGGGGCATATACAGTATCTCTGACTCTTCAAGAACTCAAAGTCATGTTCATACAAGAAGCCTCTTAGACCAGGAGTTCCCAAACCCTGATCCGTGGACCGGCACTGATCTGCAGCATGTCAGAAACTGGCCCGTACAAACAAGCGAAGCCCTATCTGCGGGATGCAGGCAGCACACGAAACCACATCCCCTCTGGTCTGCGGAAAAACCTCTCTCCACGGAACCAGTCCCTGGTGCCCAAAAGGTTGGGGATCCCTGTCTTAGACACTGTCTGAGTAAGGAGAAGAATAGATTACAAATCGTACTACTGAGTTTTGAAGATGGAGGAACATGAGAACAAAGCATCTGTAGCGACTAGCATCAAAGATGGGAGTTGAGAATGCTTGATGCAAACCCCAACTCTCTTTTCTGTGGGTTGCACAACACCCCAATTTTGACACCTCTGCCTTTGCTGACTGCCCCTTTTCTTTTAACGTCTTGTTTTCAGCTTTCTGGTCGATTTTGAAGAAGGGAGTGTCTACAATGACTATTCATGTAAAGAAATGAGTCTCAGTGCATAGGTGAATTAATATTATAAATAGATGGAAGACTGATGCAGAACAAGAGCAGGGATGAGTTTACATTTATTTCAGTTATAAATTATTGATTTTGTTCCAGAGGATAATAATTACTGAAGTATGTTGAAAGAATAGTTAAATTACAATAGCGGATACATTTGTGCATCAGAGTACATGTGATTTTTCTTCTAATTGATCACAGTAATTACAATCTCTGTAGTTTAAAGCTTTTTCTCTGTTAAAACACTATGTTTACTTAGTATATTCTCTTACAAAATGTATCATTCCATGGAATATATTTTTCTGTGATTGAAATTATCTTTCTGCTAGTTTTTTTTTTCTTTTTGAAAAAGAGATGCCAAAGTGACAGTGGACACATCATCTGGTTTGAAGTTATCTAAGGGACCTTTCATATTAAGCTGTAATGCTGATCTAAGTAAAATGAATAAAACCACAAAGGATTTTTTTTTTATTCAATCCAATCACAAGTATATTTTCCCCTACTCCATCAGTTCTTATTCATTCTTTCTTGAAAATAATCAGTTTATGAATTCAGACATTACTTTGTGTGTGAGATATTGAGATTGAGAGTGTTATTTGGGTGTGGGGGATGTCTCAAAATCTGATGTGAATTACATGACACATAGCTGACAGTAATATATTCAATCTAGAAAAAATAATTATTTCTAAACTGAATAGGCATCTACAGTGGGATCACACCTGATTTATTTTCTATTCATGCTGTTTTGCTCATAGGAATTCATGTGGACAAAACAAATATGAACCAAGCAAAACTATCATATTAACCATACAAATGGCCATAAAGTTCATCATGTAGAAACAGTTCAGTGGTCTAAATTATACAGCCAGATATTAAGAAATACTTCAGGCTTGGTCCACACATGCAACATGAAGCGGTAGAAATAAAATAGCCAAATGTCATTCCAGATTGTGTTTCAGTTCCAAGTCTTTTCAATGTAAGAAATGATTTGTAAAATATAGGGGATTTGTTTGAGTTATAACAATTTCTAGTCATTGATATATTCCATGGCTGTTTATGCCTGTTTTATTTCATTGATGTACTATATATCTGGAAAAAAGTAGAAATGAAGATTTTACTAGTTGAATTATAAGCTTTGCCAGTTTTCCATTTGTAAGCAAGTTTTGGCATAGAGGACTATTCAGAAATGAGTTGGCTACAAAATAATGTGATTTTCTGAAATCATCTGTAACAATGCAGACCATTCAGATGCATACAGTTCACCCGATGCACCAGAATTTATAGCAAAATAATTGTCCTTCAGTAATTTGCAACGTTCCTAAAATCTACTGTGGGTGGATTCCAATATTATATCTGTAAATTCCACTGTCTGGAGATATTCCAATTGTTAAGTCAGAATCCCAAATAATTGAGTGTGAGTTCAGAGCACCTTCTCCATTCCCCTATTTACAGGCCTTTGTTGATTTGAACCTCTGCTGCTAATCCAGTTGCAACTAAGATCACTTTCCTTTCTTCCTGATTTCTAACAACCTTCTTCCTGATCCCTTTCTGAATATCCAAGCATCTATCAGCAGATTTGGGGCTTCTATTGCCCGAGAACTTGATTATTTTGCAGCCAGATCAATAAAAATGAAACAGATACAGATGTGGGGGGCATTTATTTTAAACATGGATTGTGATATGAACAACTTATTTTGAAGATGGACTAAAGAAGGAAAGCAATTTTAAAGATGGATTGGTGAGTAACAAATGAAAATAAAGATGAATTGGTAGAAGATCTTAATGTAATGATTAACATGGATGTGTCAGAAGCAGATCTTATCATATTGGTGATTGATTGGGTGATATAGTTGGATTCACAACTTGCTTGAGAATCATACTCAGAGAATACTTATAAGTGGTTCTTCATCTCAGTGGAGGGGGCTATTATGTGAAGTATTTGAATGGGAGTCCTTGCTCTTTGCCTAGTAGTACCTTCATTGTCTCAAAAAAGTGAAATGATCTTTTCATTTCTTTTTATTTGGAAAAGATTACCCATCCTTGATTTTTTTACCAACAAATTTTGACTCTCTTCATTTTACTAGGTCTGAATTGCTCCAAATGTTCATATGAAGAAAGTCTTGCATTATTTTTTTCCATAAGGGATACCGGTATCAATAGGCAGAAGAGATAGAAAATAGATAATTATATTTCTTGGAGAACAGGATGTCCAGCAGGAGACCCATCAACTGGGAATGCTTTAGAATTTAGATTTCTGGACTCAATAAGGGGATGAGCTAGACCAGCGGTGAAATCCGGCTGGAACTATCTGGCTTGCGTGAACTGGTAGGGCTGGAGGCAGGAGGATCCGCCCACCAACCGTGGCGTCATTACGTCCCATTTTTGACCCTCTGCACATGCGCAGAAGAGGTGGGCCTGCTCACATTTCCGAACCGGTAGCGAAGGTAAGTGCATTTCACTGCTGAACTAGACCATTTATTTCAGAGTGTTTTATGAAACAGCCATTTTGGATCTCATCAGATTTTCCTGACTGAATTTTCTCCGTCAGAATTTCTCCATTATTACAATTAAGTTGAATTCTGCTGCAAAGACTAATTGCTTTACAACAAGCACAGCAGTAAAGTAACAAATATATCTCTTGTGGAGTTTTCACTGAGATGTACCGCATAATAAAGTTACACCCATATCGTCCTGTCTTGATTTATATTATAGGGACAGCTGAAAGTTTTGATTATTTGCAGTAGTTTAGAATCCTTAATATATTAAAAAAAAACAATTGCAAATTGTATTGGCAGTTATAGAGATACAGTTTGAATATACATTTCTTTTCTCCCTCCCTTTCTTCAAATTGCCTTTGTTATAAGCTTGTGGAAGTCTGTCAAGTGTGGGAACGGTGTATGTTGTTTTTCTAGTGATCATCTCCTGGGGTAAACAGTTGGGTTTCTCTAGTTGCAGGGAAGCCCAGCTGTCATATGGGATTCCATCTGTGAATACTCATTTCTATTTTCCATTCGTTACTTCTCCCTGTTCCACCCCCACCCCAAGTCTGGCAATTTATTCAAGCATTATGCATTCCCATGTGCTTTTCTTTTTTTGTGTGTGTAAATACTAATGAATAAATAATGAAGAAGAATTTAGAATATACAAATCAGCAGTTTTCAAACTATGTTTTCTTTTTCAGGCCTTAGCCAAATATAGAATTATCTTTCATGGCAAAACAGATATAGAAGGAGGAAAACAAAGTGTTCCTCTCTGAACCACAAGAAAAGGGGGGGGTACTAAAGACTAACAGACAGAAGGGCAGAGGAATAATCAAATCTTAGTTTGATTCCTGAATGTTATGAATAGTTTCACTGAGATTGCTTGGTGCATAAGGACAATAGCTTTTTATGTGTCTTATCCTGAAAGCTCGGCTAAACAAGTTGCTAATGAGTACACTTCTAAAAATGATGCTCTGGAATAAGATTTTTTAAACAAGATATTAGAATAAAAAGACTTCTGCATACTAGTCATGCCAATAGTTGAAATGCATTGGATATTACGATACAACAAGTTTGATGTTTAAGTACCAGTCTTTTGTTTTCTGTCTACACCAGAGCTCGATGTAGAGGCCTCAACTTCTCCAATTGCCTTCAAAAATTATAATTAGATTATAATTTTCGGTAGGTCAGGTAACTGGTAAGGTTATAAAAGCATTGAAATAGATAATATTCATTGTATTTCATTAATTTTTATTACTTGTAAACTTACTATTTTAATTACTTCTAAGTTAAATCAAAGTTAGGTTTTATGCTGCCTCCAAGTTATGTTTTTCCTTTTAACATTGCCTGAAATATTCATACCAATTGTTTATGTATATAAAACATATATGTCAATATGTTTTGTGACAAAGTGGCTACATTTAATTGGCCGTGGCCAAGTTTGAGTACTTGGTTCCTACTTGAATGGGAGACCCAGAAGAGACAAAGTCCATAGGAAAAGAAACAGTTGGAAAAATATTTATTTATTTATTTTATTTTATTTTATTTCTATACCGCCCTTCTCCTGCGGGACTCAGGGCGGTGTACAGCCGAGATAAAACATTGCATATAAAATTTAAAAACAGTTTAAAAAACAATTAAATAATTTCGGCCCAAGATTTAAAACAACCCAATTAAACCGAATTAAATTAAAACTGAGAGGATGGGATCAAGCCAGCCTGGCTAGATGGAATAAGTGTGTTTTCAGGGCTCGACGAAAAGTCCGGAGGTCTGATATCGTGCGTATCTCAGGGGGTAGGTCATTCCAGAGGGCAGGTGCTGCCACAGAGAAGGCTCTCCCCCTGGGGGTCGCCAGCCGGCACTGTCTGGCCGACGGCACCCTGTGGAGGCCCTCTCTGTGCGAGATATGGAAATATGAAAATATGATATGAAAATTTTCATATTTTCAGATATATGAAAATATGGAAGAATGCAGTAGCAAACTAATTGATATTGCTGCTAAGAAAACTGTGATGTTGCACCAAAAGAATCATGAGTAACAAGATGTACAGTTCATGTAAGATGACTGAACTATGAACAATTCCTTCTAAGCTAAAAAGCAAAAGAATGGTCAATGGCTATTTTTATCTCTATTAACCTCTGAGTCTTCATAAACAGCCCTTGTGGGGCTGAATTGCTGAATTACTTGAAAGGCTGGTAAAAAGCAGGTATCTGCTTAACCTCTTTTATCCACATTAGCAGATTCTAATTGCTCCCTAAGAGATCCACTTTTGGCCTCGTCTGCTTTGTTCCAATTGGCCTGATCCTGATATTGAATAATTGAAAAATACTGAAATATTTTCTGGTTTTGGTACATGAAGCATTAAAGATCAGAGATTTGTTACCTTAGATTAAAATTTAGAAGACATGTGTCACATTTATGTTCTGTTGTAAGTATTTGATATCATTTTCTGCGTTTTTTTAAAAATCTGTTCTGATTTCGTTAAGGTTAGAATAAAATTATATGTCATAGAAAATTTGAATTAGAGGTTGTTGGCTCTTTTATAATTCATTTTTAAAAGTATGCCCTTTTTATTTTGAGGGTTTTGCATTCAGAGTTGTTTACAGGAAAGGTTACACTGAAAAATACATTAGAATGTTGTAAAGATAAGATTTAAGAGAGATAATTTAATTAAAAAAACCCTTGAATTAATAGTAAAGAAATGCAGATACATAAGGGGGAAGAAACATCCAAAATAGAGACGTGACAGATAGATCAAGAGATGGCTTTCTTACAATCTCTATTCCTTCTTTCCTTCCTTCCTTCCTTCCTTCCTTCCTTCCTTCCTTCCTTCCTTTCTTCCTTCCTCCCTCCCTCCCTCCATCCATCCATCATCCATCCAGTTTTTAGGCTACTCAAGTCCTAAATGACTCTGAGCAGCTTCACAAGATTAAAAAGTAAGAAAGCAATAATTCATAGAAAAAAACACAGTCGCTCCAAGGAAACAAATAAAAAACAGCATTCTCAAACATCATCCTCAACCTAAAGGGCTTACTAAACACCTTAATTTGAGAGAATAACCCATTTTTAGGGTTCTTTTAAACTGAATTTTTTTCTCCATCAGGACAGTGAACTTTGATTGCTGAGATTTATTGCTAACATGAATATATGTGCATTTGACACCTGCTGATATTATTTGTATATTTGAGTAAAAATGGAGTAAAATTTTATTAATCATGTTGCTGAACATGAGAATAAGTTGTCCAGGTTAGGTTGTCTATAGTCTTGATCTCCTTTGAAAAGAACAGATCCTAACATAAAGATAATTCCAGCAGCAAATGTCACAATGAGTGCTAAAAATGACCAGCTAACCTTTACCACAATAAGATGAAAGAATAGCCCATATCCCCAGGATATTACAACATTAGTGCTCAAACTTTTATTTCCCCACAGCTTTGCTCTATATTAGGGAAAACCAGCAGAAGTTGTATATTAGTGGGTTTTCTAAAGGTAGATGCTCAGTTTGAGTTAGGAGGAAAATACATGAAGATTGATGAATGGGGGGTGGGGGGTGGGGGGAACAAATATTACTGGCTGATTAGCCTTCCCAGTCCCAAAGTCAGAACCAGCATGGGAAATATTTTAAATTTGACTTCTAAGGACTGACTTTTGTCTCCTGCACTCCTGCCTTCTTCATGCACACTATATTAGAAAATGGTGAGCTTTTATTGAAATAAAACTTAAAGGATTCCTTCCTTAAACAAAGCATGGTATTTTTTAAATATTCAAAAAAGTCTTGAATGATTTTAAAAATATATTTCTTTTTTACATTTTTCATTTAATATGGATTATAAATATATCTAATTATGAGCAGCGTGGTGGCCTTGAGGTGGTGTTTTTGCCTCACAATCAGGAGGCTGTGAGTTCAATCCTAGGTAGTGGCAAATATTTCTCTCTCTGGGCACAAAGGGAAAATATCTGCTGTAACCTCTGTGTAGGCATCAGGGAGGGCATCTGGCCAATAAATGCTAAGCTCTATTCAGTTACCCTGACCGCTGTGATGCGAGGGATTACAGGGCCATTAAGATAAAAAAAGTAATTATGTCTAATTATAATACTATTCTATATGGTTGTTTTCTATGTGCCTCTTTATGTAGTACTATTTTACTACTACATTTTTGTAGTAGTAAATCTTTGCAAATCTTGTGAAACAGAAGGATGAAGGGAAGCCAAAAGTGATTTCTAAACAGCTGTTGGAGCTTTGAAAAAGATGCTAGAGGGGAATCCAGTGAAAGGTTAAAAAAAGGCAAAGAGGTAACTACATAGGAGAAGTCTCATCATTATTTTTAAATTAAATTTTAAATTTTGTATCTGCATGTGTTTTAGCTCTGGCTGTTCACCGCCCTGAGTCCACTAGGAGAAGGGCAGTATACAAATTGAATGAAATAAATAAATAAATAAATAAATAAATAATTATTTTACCTGGGTTGCATGCATAAACCATTAAAAAAGTGCTGAGTTTAGATTACATGGTTGCAGCGACCTCTTTAAAACGATTCAGAAATTCATGTTTCATTTGCATTCCTGCATGCTTTTTTTAAGGAGCTGCGAAATCCTAGATTATTTTACTGCAAAATTCTGAGTGCAATTGCCCAAAACTAACTGTGTTCTAATTAGTGTATTGATTTAGGAAGTGCAAATGTATTAAATTAGTTTACAAAAGTAAAATGAAACTCATTCATTTCAAACATGATAACACATCTGCACATATGTGGATTTGTTCCTTTTAAATGAATACATCAAGACTTATGTATTAGAATTCTGTTACTAAAGAAATTATTAATCATGGAAGTCTGATTTATAAACCTCTGGTAACATGAGCTTTTTATCAACAGACTCATAATGGTAACACACTTCCTTTCTTTCCATTGCCACAAGTGAATGTTAAAATGTTAAATTCCGGTAATGCTGAAAATATGATAATGCTAGCTTTATTTAATGCCCAGGGAGAGAATATTATATTGGACATTATAAAAGATAGAAATGCTGTATTTATCAGGAAGGAGTCTGAATTTAAGATGACCCCCCTCCATTCAAAAGAATTGGCAGCTTCTCTTACTATATTCTCAGTGAATTTAGGATGATCCTCCCACTTTTAAAATAAAAGATTAGAAGCTAAAACTTACTTTTCTTTTGAATGAAAGCAGAAGAGAGATTTTAGAATCTCATTTCTTAAGTGCAGGATGGCAAGCCTTCTTTTGCATCACTTCCAAGCTGGAGCATCTTTAGAGGGAGATCAAAAGTTGAGATGGCATCAGTGGCTATATATAATCAAAGCCCAATCAACACTCTATAAAGAGCAGAAGGTCACAGCCACCATTTCTGATTTTTGACCCCTCCTTCCTCCTTGGATGCCTATTTCCAAGCCCTTTGCCATGCTTTTAGCTGCCAAAATAAGTAGTCCTTGACTTACGATCACAGTTGAGCCCAAAATTTCTGTTATTAAGTGAGATATTTGTTAAGTGGATTTTGCCTCATTTTACGACTTTCTTTCCACATTTGTTAAGTGAATCACTGCAGTTGATAGGTTAGTTACACAGTTGTTAAGTGAATCTGGCTTTCCCATTGACTTTGCTTGTCTGTCAGAAGGGTACCAAAGGTGAGCACATGACCCCAGGACACTGCAACTGTCATAAATATGAACCAATTGCCAAGCATCCAAATTTTGATTTATAACCATGGGGATGCTACAATTGTTGAAAGTGTAAAAACATTCATAAGTCACTTTTTTCAGTGCCGTAACTTCAAATGGTCACTAAATGAACTGTTGTAAATCGAGGACTACCTGTAGAAAAGAAGTCAAGATCTTCATTTTCAATCTGGCCTTCAGGTTGGATTGATTTTTGTATAAAGTATAAAGACTTTATACAAAAGTATAAAGACTAATTGCAAGTGTAAGCTTCTTCTCTACAAGTATCTGACCGACTGACAGTCAAGGGAAATGAGCGGGAGATAAGAGAGGCATTCAAGGTGGGGTGGACTTGCGGGCGCATAGAGACTGGTGACTTATGATGCATTTACCCCTCCTCAGGCTCAGCCTGGTCATCTCCTACACTTTTTGTTTAATTTAGCTGCTGCTTTTGTGGTTCAATTCATTTTTAATTGTTTTACACTTGCTTTTGTATGTTTATTTTTTGTTAGCCCCGCTGAAGTCTAAAATTGAAATACAGGTCCTTGAATTACAACCATTCGTTTAGTGACTCATCGAAGTTACAGTGGCATTGAAAAAGGCACTTACAACCAGTCTTCACAATTGTGACTGTTGTATCCTCCCTACGGTCATCTGATCGAAATTCAGTGGTTTGGCAATGGACATGTATTTATAACAGATGTCCTGTCCTGGAGTCATGTGATCTCCATTTGCAACCTTTCCAGGCAGCTACTGACAAGCAAAGTCAATGGCAGGAGCCAGATTTGCTTAACATCATGATGATTCACTTAACAACTGCAGTGAATAGTTTATGAGCTATGGCTAAAAAACTTGCAGTATTGGACATGTTTCACTTAAAACTGCTTTGCTTGGCAATGGCAGTTCTGATTCCAAGTGTGGTTGCAACTTGAGGACCAATTGTAATAATAAAAGTTCCAAATCCCTACAAAGGAAGAGGTAATTAAGAAAATATTAGAATGTGCAGAAATGAATAGATTAACATTGGCAATTAAAGGGAAGGAAGAATCGGAGTATTTTAACATATGGGGCCAATTTTACCATTGGATAGAAAATAAATATGGACAAAAAGTGGTATAAATAAATTTGGAAGAAAAATGTTTTAATAGGAGATATATTAAATTGAAATGTAAAAGCAAAGAAATACATATATTGATGGTAAACGTTAAATATGATGACACAAAATTTGTACCCAGATGACACACTGATTGATTAATGATGTAATGTTTGTTTTAAAAGAAAAAAAATAAAAAACTTTTTATTAAAAAAAAAATCCAAGTAGCAAAAACTGAGTAGATCTCTGTGTCGTTACACATTCTCTGATCTGATAATGGCAGAGGTCCACTACCTAAAAGTTTAGTAATTAGGGCAGAAATATGATTAGCATCTCACTGCTCATCCATGTTTATTGGTATGGTAGCCTCACAGCTTTAACTTTATGCTTCTGACTTCTAGATCAGGGATAGAAACCGCAACAGTATTTCTAAGACAATTATGGACCTTCTGGAAAAACACCCTATCTATATTACAATAAAAAATAAAAAAGCCTGTTAGATTATTTCTTAGAGAGTCTTTTCATTGTACTTTGCACTTTGAGTTATAGTTTCAAGATGTTTGATATGCAGAACAAGGAATGATTAATGATAACTGTCTAAATAGCATTTTACTAGCAATCATTGTAAAAAAAAAACCTGAGGATAAGCCTTTCTAAACTCTAGATCAGTTCATTCCTTGCATTTAGATTTAGCAGTGAACTTGAGCAAAAGTAATTTGAATGTTTCTGTCCTAACTTGCACCATGGAAAATATGTTTTAGAAATGCTTTTTAAAATGACATTTGTGTTTCTTAAGTCTTTTGTGAATCAGGGTATGTGTCATGCATTTCTCTCTTATTTGGTCACCCAAACTCATTTTGGCTGCTAATTTTACTTTTACTTTTGGAGTTCATAATCATTATTATTTTAGCAACAATAAAGCAAGCACATCAACAGCCATCAAAGGAGGGGGGTGAAAGGGGAGGGGGAGAAAATACATTGTCCATTCAGAATAATTTCCCACCAAACATAAATGTTACTCAGGCTTTGAAATGGATACCAATTCTTTAAATTCTTTCCTGTCTGTTTCAGGAAATAGAGATCCTGTTGATAACAAAGTACAATGTGTCTAAAGTTCATTTCAAAACACTTGGCTTTTTGAAAGTCACCTACATTCCCTTTATAATTCAAAGCCACTAGAGATGTGTCTAATCTTGGAGATCCGATCCAGTGTTATCATTCAGAAAAATCCTCAATAATAATTCTGCCATTCATTTTTTTTTTTATCAAAGCACTAACCCTTTTCCTTTTTCTCGTTCTCCTCCCGCTCTTCTTCCTCTTGCCCTTCTCCATCAGTTGGGGAATAAGGTTTCTCAATTTAGAGATCAAATTAGTTGGCAAATAAAGTTATTGCTACTGGTTTTGTTTAAGTTCTTAATCAACACAAGCTTACTGGGCTATGTTTCTTGCCTTTTTTTCCCTCTTCAGAAGCCAAAGGCTCCACTCCCTATGGTGTTGACTGCGGGCCCCAAGTGGTTGCTGGATATGACTTGGCAAGGAGTAGAAGACAACAAAAACAACTGCATTGTGTACAGCAAAGGTAAATCCAAGCTAATTTTTCTTCCTCTTTTTTGGTAAGGAATTAACCCAGTGCTGGAGAAACATCCTAGTTGATAATAGACAGCAAATACAGGCAGCAAAGATGAGTAACTCATGTTTCTTTATTACCACCTTAAGAAAGGGAGAAGTGTTTTGTTCATGAGCATGAAACAGAGGCATATATCATTCAGAGTTCAAACAGAATATTTTAAAGGTATAGATCTTTCTTCTACCTGATGCATTTCTGATATAAAAAGCTTGCCTACTTCACTTGCAACACAAGCAGCTATCCTGATATTTCCCAGATCTTTGATTTCAAGTGTGGCTGGTTTAAACACAGCAGCTTTTTCATTCTTTTTTTTTCTAACCTAAGATAAATTTACTGCATTGTATTAAGCCATGAATCTATTTGTGAACATTCCTTTGAGTTTTTACAAGAGGCTCACCCAGCTGCAGTTTTAACCTAATAGACATTTTTTAAAATTGTGACAAGTAAATAAAAATGCATTGGAAACAGTTGTGTTGTTTTGGAGAAGATGATTGCAAGAACTGTGATTTCAAAGGTTCTGAAAACTGAAAGTTTGGATTGATTAGGGATCAGATTCCAGCTTTGGCTTGCTGAATATATGAGTTATCATGTGTAAAGATTACTAAACAAAACAGTTCCCGAGGATTAGCCACATACTAATTTTTAGAATGCTTAAAAGTACAACTGGGTAAATTTCCAAAATGAGTGGTCAGCAGAAGAATGAGGTTTTAAGCAGATAAACCAAATGTTAGACACAATTTTACAATAGCATTGTAACCTCAAAGGGATTTCAGAATGCTGAGATTCTAGACATTGAGATTTATGGGGGAATGAAAAAGTAACAGGAATTCTGAGTTAACATGCTATTGGGGAAAAAACCATTTGGAGCAAAACCAAACCATTGGTAAACAATAGGACAATGGGATAAAATTGGGAGTTCATCTTCACTAAGTTGAATTTTATTTCCACCCTTATCAGATTTGTTGTGGTCATGTTTGAGAAGAAACAGTGCAGATTTAATAAATATGAACTATATAATACGGATCTATGATATTTGAATAAATAGTGAGTTTATGCACGACAAAGGGAATTGGACCAGATGTTCTCCAGTGTTGTGTCTAAACTTTCCTATTCTATGTTTCTAATATATTTTTTTCTTTCTTCCCTAACTTTTAACATTTTCAATTAGGCTCACATTTCAAGTGCTATAAATTTACAGTCTCAAGTGTTACTTCTGAAAATGAAGACTTCTTTGATATTTTTAAAGTTGTTTTTTAAACATTCCTAACCAAAACCTCTACAAAGATGAAAGATTTGTTTATTGTAACAACCTTGTGAGTATTTCAGTATACAATGTCCAGGCAAATAAGGACCTATATTCCTATATTAATATTCAAAGCCAAGAACTAATAGTTCTATCAAGAACTATTAAACCTTACTAGAAACAATTATATCTTGTTTTTATAATCATTGCAAATTGTACATTTTTAAGAGGATTACTTTTAGACTACGACAAGCTTTCGAAAACTGAAACATTGAAAACAGAATTTACATGAGTAGTTGTACATCAGAATCTTATGTATTTTTTATATAATTATATAAAACAAACATGCACACAGTTTGTAACCTGGAAATATTTAATTAAGGGAACAAACACAAAAAGGAAGAATATATATATTTCTCAAGTCTGCTATGATACATTACTTTAACAGCAGAAAACGACACTGAATAAATATAATACAATATTAGCACATATTATATTTTAGTATGCATCTTTATATTTCTAAATAAATTATTGATGACAGTTTATATAAAACTTTTGCTACAACAGTCTAAAATAAAATTTAAGCCATATAGTGTTCACAGATGAAAAATTTCATTAGCAGATTTCTGGATTTTTTTTCTTCTTTATCTATCTAGTCCTGTTTGATTTTTTTTAATATACTGTTGCTTCTTAAAATCTGATTCAGCAGTGATAAGGCTGCCAATTTCTCAATATACTGTATCTCTAAGGCAGATAATGGGATAAAATGACTCTTAGATTGTACCACTTAAGGTTGATGAAATGTTTTATTGTTAAATGAGTGTGAAAATTCTTTCTGAGTAAAAATGAACATCTCATTTTAACTTCAGCATTATTATATGTACATTGTTTTTTTATTTGGTTAAAATGCAGCCTGAAATAATATTAATGAGGACATTTTACTAACTGATAGTAAGACTGAACCTGTTCACGAAAGTGAATGGATCATCAATAAAATTGGAAGACACTTAAAAATCAAATTTCATAGTTAGACATGGCAAAATTCAGTGCAACTGGATATAGTGACAACAGCTGCATTAGATAGTTTTGACATTCCTACTAGGTAATCTACTGTTCCCAGGAAATTTAAATTAGTAAAATATAAGTGAATCACTAGATTTGGAGGCAATTTGGAGTATTATAAGGATGATGACTTTAAAACATATTTACCGGTTTCCAGGAAAAATAGACTTTTTCTTGTGGAACATAAAATGCTACACTCTATGGAACTTGATCTGATCTTATAAGGCTGTTCTTATGCTTTGAAATTCTGATCATATATTGTCTAATACATGTAACAATACTCATGTGATCCTCAAAATGAAATTTGTATCATTTGAGTCATCTCGAAATTAGATTAGATTTAGATCTCTGAATAGAAGGTTTCCATCTGTTTAGGGAAAACAATCTCCACTATGTATTCATGCTGATCTGGAAGCCCTTTCAGGTTGCTTTGAAAATAAAACAGCAACAAAAAAATATAATGAATAACCCGGTCTGCATAATATGTATCTGCTTTCAGTAAGCATTCTAACCATTTTTGTCCTGTTGAAAATAGACTGCAGGTGACAGTATATTCTTTCTCGAATTCTATTGCTGTTCACTGAAGAAACCCGAAACTTTATTTTGAGTACAAGTCTTTCAGCAAAAGGTTTATCATAGCTAACAAATAAGGAAATTGGATGTGATTCAATCATTGTTAATTGCAACATGGTTGTGATCCTGTATTTTTAAAATGCAGTACATGCTTAGTTCTTTGAAAATACCAAAGTATTTTTAATGAAAAGTAGTTACTTATAGGATGTGTTTCACAGCATCTCTCCTAAAACTATTCATTTTTTTTATTAGCATATTAACATAGGAACATTATTAGCCTAGATTTTCTAGTTTAGTTTAAGCAACTTTGGAAAGTCTTTTCCAATCGAAAAAAAATATTTACTGGTATGTCTGAACAAAAAATAGGTCATCAGTGTGTGATGTATTTCTGACTTTGTTGATGTTTTTATTGTTTTAAAATTATTTGCTTATCAAAATTATATGGTTACTCAACTCATAAGAAGTGATTCTGAGTGGCATACATTAAAAAAAACGTTTAAAAACAGGAAACACATGAAGCGCAAACATCAGGCCTTGAGCGTCCATGGAACTGGTGAGATCTTGAGGTTGTTCTATCCTATCTATTTGGACCCGCCAAGTTTAGTTCCTTGAGAGATGGGACACACAGTATGCCTCTCTTGCCAGATCTGATGAGATGAGCAGATGTAATGGGAGAGTGATGGTCCCTCAAATAAACCAGCCCCATACCTTGAAGGCCTTTAAAGCAGTACCTTGAATTGGAAGCAAACTAGCAACAATGCAGCTTATAGAGCAGAGGTGTAACATGTGTTATTCTAGAAGCACATATACCTGCTTGCACTGCTGTATTTTATACCAGCTGGAGCTTCTAGATATTCCAGAAGGGCAACTCCATGTAGAATGCAATTTGCTG
This sequence comes from Arizona elegans, assembly GCA_022577455.1. NCBI lineage: Eukaryota > Metazoa > Chordata > Lepidosauria > Squamata > Colubridae > Arizona > Arizona elegans. The sequence goes on along the minus strand of JAKOOJ010000002.1, from coordinate 13,315,290 downwards.
TTCATTGCCCATCCAGGATCATATGTTGATTTGATGCCCATTCAGATCGAAGGTAGAGGATGGATAGATGGAAGGACAGACAGATAGATATGCTATCAAAGGATGATGCTAACAGATATAACTAAATATGACTTTTAATGTAGATATCTCACATGTAATGATTTTTTTTATTTTTGCTGCAAATTACTAAGCCCTCTATTTACTTGGCCTGCACTTTCTTATAAATTGTTTCTCCTGTAAGTACAGTCGTTTGGGTATTTTTCATTTTTACTATTGACATTCTCTTTAACATGAATTTAATTCACATTTCACTGCTCCTAGTATTATTATTATTGTGAAATATTCTCAAATTGAGTGGCGTGGTAGCCTAGTGGTGAAGACTGTCACCTCCCACTCGGAAGGTTGAAAGTTCAATCCTAGGTAGCAGTAGATGCTTCCCTCCTAGGGTACAAAGAAAAATATCTGCTGTGAACTCCGCATGGCATTAGAAAGGACATCTGGCCAGTAAATGCTCAGCTCCATCTAGTTGCCCCGAATTTATCCTAAATTAAGGGATTACAGGATTGTAAAAAGGGGAGTATTCTCAAATTACTGTTTATATGTTGTGGGCATGGAATAAAACTGAGTAGTGTCTACCCAAAGTACACTTTATAATTTAATTAAGAAACAAGATGTAAGTAAAAAAAAAAGAAAATCAGGGAAAAGACATGCATTCTTGAAAATGTACACATACAGAACAAAATCATTGTTTTATTTTAAAAGTTCAAACAGGCAGAGACATCAGTTTTCAAATGAAGAAGATCTGGACATTTTACAGCACATGAGACCACACATAAATTGTCACTGCTGAGTCAATTATCAATTATTATTTACATAGAATTATCCCCTCACATTTCATTAAGCAATGGGAAAGTCACTAATGCTGTTTTCTGCATCATCTCAATAATGAAGGCTAAAAGTACTTGGTGCAGCTAGATAGAAAACAAAACAATATCAGTAAATCATGATCACAAATATAAAAACGATCAATGCAGAACATGAAATGAAATGACAGAAGGCTTGAGAAATATTTGTTCCGTTTACTTCGGCTGTATAATTGATGCTGCAAATGGCTATTTTTATTGCAGCACACAGAACATTGATCCATAACGCAATATAGACTTCAAATACTTTGGGATTTGTATTTTTTTTTAATGAAATATTTTTAAGAACAGTTACTTTATGATTTTCCATTTTTAATATATCCCACTGCTTCTATCTTAATTTCAAACGTTCTCAATCTTATGTGCCATATCAAAACAGTCTCAGACATATTATTAAAACATGTTGGTTTATACTGCATGGCGTTATCCTGTGGTGCTCTGCAATCAATTACCATTATACCACCATCATTAATAATTTTCTTAATGAAAATGATTCTGTTGATCTCCGTTGTATTTTAATTATCAGAGTTAAGCATAATTACACTGCAGCTCTGAGCTGGCATGTAGACTCCTTTAGGGTGCAATTTTGTTTTAACACACTGATAATGTAATTTTACATTGTGTCAGTTGTTTAGTTATTATCCAGTTATACAATTCCACTGTATTCCTGATAACAGATAATAACCTTAGCACCTCCTATGTCCTGAAGTCATTTAAAAAGCAATATTAGAATTTCACAACTAGCTAACTTAATCTCCTTATGATTTTATAATTCCCACTGCTAAATATTTTTACATGAACCCTCTTTTCTAATATTCTCATATATGTGAGTGTGTGTGTGTTATACACACATACATACAAACACACATGCACATGGATATGCACATATGTGTTTCATATGCTTTTATTATTTCGTATGCTTTTGCTATATATTTTGCTCCAGTTCATTTTGCATCTTGATACTTCTTTAGCCATTATTGCTTGTCACATAAGGACTAACTCAGATGGAATCCTATCAAATTCCAGATTAAGAATGTTATACTCTTGTTACTCTATGATTGGATTAACACACATAACCCAAACTAGATGGAGCTGGGCAGTTAGCATTTAGCAAAACCCAGACATAGTCTTAGCATGTAAATCAGGCCATTGTTTTAATATATAATATGATTAATTTATTTAGGCACATCCGGTAATGAGAAACTGGGATTTATTTTCTTAACTCAAGTTTAGAATATAGTGTGTTACATAGATACTGGCACTGGTAAAATGGCATCATAAGAACTGTGGGAAAACCCCTTTCTGTAATAGAACAGGTCTGACTAATTTAACTAAGCCTCCCTGCTTTCATTGGTGCATAGCTTCCCTCCTTGATTGTCTTCACCATCAGCAGGCTGCCAGGTTATATTGTACTTTGTGCTATATTGGTGCAAGATAGCAAGTAAGTCTTGATATGAATCTACAATCTGTCTGAAATCTAAACACACTTTTTTTTCCCCGTTGAATGGACTGCTGTTATTGCAAATCTGACAGCATGCTACTTTCAAAGGGTCAGAAATCTTCCACTAGTTGTTATGGGTTGCAATTGTCCACAACTGTCCTTTTTCTTTTGGAAAGATGATGATCTTAAGCAAGGATTATGACAATTGTTTTCTTTCTTTTTTTTAAAATACACTTTATATTCAATATATATTAAATATTCATTTTTGAAACAACAAGCCACTAGGTTTTTAAGTCTCTGTAGACTATTTTACAGAACTGTCCTCATGGATTTGTTCTGTCTTTCTTGTCACCATCTCTTTTTAGACTATTGAGCTTTTTTATAATGCCTACAAGCACTGTTTTTTGTAAATTAAAAATGATTAAATTGTATATTGTATTACATTTTGTTACAGATTGCAATTGCTGTAGTGGAAATTAGCTGAAATAAAACTTGCAACAGCCAATGGGGGTGGCTATAGCAAAAAAAAAAAAAAAATAGCTATCCCCCCCCTTCTGAATCAATTTATTTCAAGAGAAATGAAATTTTCTTTACGAATTTTGTAACTGCAGCAGTTTTAACAATATTTTTTGTCAACAGTCCAAAAATCAAAGAAACAAACATCATTTCCCAGCAGACTTCAGTACTAGGTAAATATTAGAGAAAGGAAGAACATATGGGAAATTTCTCAGCAGTATGGTTGGTATTTAAAAGAATCGTGGACATAAGTGGCATCTCTGACTTAGAAGGATGCATGTAGGTAGAGATAAATTTTAGGTAGTATCAGTGAAAAAGCATATACCCAGCATATAAATTATATCTCAGTAAGGTAAGATGGTGCTGAATTGTAAAATTGTAAAATTCCAATCACAAATTAACACATAACATTAGTGCTCTATAATGTAATCTCTTTCCAAGACTTAATATTTGTATGCCTTTGTATGCAATATTCAAGTTTGCGCATTTAGGAAACATTTTATTTATTTATTTATTTATTTATTTGTTTGTTTGTTTGTTTGTTTGTTTGTTTTTGTTTTTTTTAAATTTGATTTATATGCCGCCCTTCTCCGAAGACTCAGGGCGGCTTACAATGTGCTCAGCAATAGCCTTCATCCTTTTGTATATTTATACAAAGTCAGCTTATTGCCCCCACAACTGGGTCCTCATTTCACCTACCTTAGAAAGGATGGAAGGCTGAGTCAACCTTGAGCCTTGGCGAGATTCGAACCCTGCAGTAATTGCAGGCAGCTGGTCTTAATAACCAGCTTAATAACAGGGTGCCTTAAACCCCTGTACTACCAAGGCTCTTTATTTATTTATTTATTTATTTATTTTTATAAAATTTGTATGCCACCCTATCTCCGAGGACTCAGGGTGGTTCACAACGACAATCGACCAAGCGACTGTTAAAACCAACAAATATACATAAAAAATAAAAAAAGTATTGGGTAAATCATTCTATCAATGGCGGCAAAAGAAAGCCACACCCTCTTATTTGTGATTATTAGCTACAGGGGAAGAACTTTAAATAGGGCCTTGTTCCTTTGGAACAGAGGCAGCTTTAAGACTTGTGGACTTCAACTCCCAGAATTCTCCAGCCAGCTATGCTATGATGGCTGGAGAATTCTGGGAGTTGAAGTCCACAAGTCGTAAAGCTGCCAAGTTTGAAGACCTCTGCTTTGGAACCGTACACACTGGAAAAGCCAAAATAAACAACTGTTGTAGTTCATGAAACAATCCATTATGAAAGATTTTTGTTGTGCCTGTCAGAGTAAAGGAGAAACTATGGAAGTCTTACTTACGAACCTTCAGTCTTGAAAAATATAATCATATTTTTTGACATTTGGCCAAACTATATTTCTGTTTCAATTAAACTTTAGTTTATATTACAAAATACTGTTCTTTACTTAAACTTGAAGAATTCTTCGAATGTTTCACATATGTAGGAACTTTTCCATTAAACTCAACCTTTCATTTTAGGTAAACTTTGGTGTTACTTTTTGATAAGGAAATCCTAGAATAGACCATTTACCTATTAGAAACTGGGGTTGTTTTTGTTTTTTGAATTTTTAAAATCCAGTTAACATGTTTTAAGTCAATAACATTCATTTGTGTCTGAGGAAGCCAACTTCACAGAAAAGTTGCTGCTGTTGTTTTTGGTGTGAGCTTAATAAGAAAAGAAATCACAAATTTGCTGAGCCACAGATTTCAAGTTGTCGACAACACCATACCCAAGAAAACAGAAGAAAATATATATGCACTCGGTCCTGTCAAAAGGCTTTCGCCTTATCTTGAGAGACTGTCAGGGCAGGAACATCATGGAATGGACAGGAGTCTATTAAATTAATAAGCTGCTGGATGGTGTCTGGAGAGTTATGATGCTCCATAAATCCAGTTTGATCATGGTGGACAAGGTTTAAATCTGCAGCCTTCTAATACACATCCACTTTTTGGATTGAATTTGAAGTTTTGTGCTGAAAACATAGAGATAGTCCTGCGGCTTGTGAATTAAGATTTATCTTCTTTTTTTTTTTCCCCTCCTTTCTCATAGCTGGTTTTTTTTTTTCCTTTAAGAAAAGCTAGGATTTGACAAAAAGGAAAACACCTTAGGGATCCTGGCAAATGTTACTGCTTGAAATGAAAGAGCTATTGTCAAGGTGAAACCATGACCTAGGTACCTAATATCAAACCTGGGTTGTTCTTTTCAAACAGCCCCATTGGAATAGAGGGCAAAAAGGTCTGCATGAAAAGAAACAAGGAAGAATTTACCCATAACTTATTTTATAGTGATTCCTGTCAAAAGCTCCCGCTCTTAGTTTATGACATAAGAGGACATGAATGTTAGCCAATATATTTTGTAAAAGAATAATAATGAAAAGGACTTACTCTTCTCTGATGATAGAAACCTTAGTTTTAAATCTATTTCCGCAGTGCATATCTACTACATTGCTTGCTTTTGATTTTAATAATGAAAATAATTACTTGGTCATTATATGTATAAGTCACTGCTAATTTCCAAAGAAGATGAATTGTTCTGTTGAGAAAATGCCCACTTCTATAAGGAGCCATGTTGATGCAACAAAATACCTTTTATTGGCATGCACAACTATAGCCATCACTGGATTCCCCACTAAAGGGATTTAAAAGAGCCCTGAGGTCCATAAGATTACAGACTATATATCCTGATACATAAGATTTACAAAGTCTGTAAATTTTAAAATGACCTTTACTACCTGAATATAGGTTCCGATATCAACATGGAGTGACCATATGATGGGCTGCTTCAGGGGTGAAATCCAGCAGGTTCTGACAGGTTCTGGAGAACCGATAGCGGAAATTTTGAGTAGTTCGGAAAACCAGCAAATACCTCCTTTGGCTGGCCCCAGAGTGGGGTGGGAATGGAGATTTTGCAATTTCCTTCCCCCAGGAGTGGGGTGGGAATGGAGATTTTGCAGCATCCTTCCCCTGGAGTGGGGTAGGAATGGAGATTTTGCAGTATCCCTCCCCTGCCACACCCACTAAGCCATGCCCACCAAGCCATACCATGCCCACCAAGCCACACCCACAGAACCGGTAGTAAAAAAATTTGGATTTCACCACTGGGCTGCTTCTATGTTCTATTACTCTAAAGCAGAGGTCCTCAAACTTGGCAGCTTTAAGACTTGTGGACTTCAACTTCCAGAATTCTCCAGCCAGCATATCATAGCATAACTGGCTGGAGAATTCTGGGAGTTGAAGTCCACAAGTCTTAAAGCTGCCAAGTTTGAAGACCTCTGCTCTAAAGAGACACCAAGTCTGCCCTTTCTTCTGATAGTAGCGACTTCTAACAAATAGCATTCTTTATTGGATCTATATATTGATTCCTCCATCCCATAGAAAAGACAACAACCTGGCTTTTGTAACAACCTGTCTCCTTCTCCTCCAGGATTGTCCGTCAGTTTCAGTTTGCCCACTTTACCTAATGTGCACTGCAGCATCTTGTGTGTTGGAATATTATTTGTCTAAGACAATGAACAATATTGTAAAGAAGTCTGGATGTTGGAAAGAAACATCTCCTGCGCGAGCTGCACTGGCTTCTTGTGGTCTTCCGGGTGCACTTCAAGGTGTTGGTGACCATCTTTAAAGCGCTCCATGGTTTAGGGCCGGGGTATTTACGAGACCACCTTCTGCTGCCAATAGTCTCCCACCAGCCAGTTCGCTCGCACAGAGAGGGCCTTCTCAGGGTGCCGTCGGCCAGACAATGTCGGCTGGCGACCCCCAGGGAGAGACCCTTCTCTGTGGCGGCACCTGCCCTCTGGAACGACCTACCCCCAGAGATACGCACGATATCAGACCTCCGGACTTTTCGTCAGGCCCTGAAAACACGTCTATTTCATCTAGCCGAGTTGGCTTGATCCCATCCTTTCGGTTTTAATTTGTAATTGGTTTTAACTGGGTTGTTTTAAATTGATGGCCAAAATTATTTAATGTCTTTTAAATTGTTTTTAAATGTTATATGTTATGTTTTACCATGGCTGTTCATCGCCCTGAGTCCTGTTGGAGAAGGGTGGTATACAAATAAAATAAAATAAAAATAAAATAAATAAATAAGTACATGGAACAAAATATTCAAATTCTTGTTGCACCTATGTGCCCTCTAATTGATTACAGATTTCCAAGGGGGGGAAAAAACGATTTACATGATTTCCCCCTGGAGAAAGTGCTTTGATATTTAATATTTTAAAGAGCCAAAAGGATTCTAGAAATTAACAGAATGGTAAGAGGACAAATTGTCTTCAGTATGCTATAGAAACAGAACAGCTGGTAATATGGACATAGAACATATAGGTTCTATTGTCACTCTAGAATGCCAGTTAATTTTCTATGACCAAATCATGTAGGGTTGGGATATGGTGGTTTTTCATAAAACAAGGAGTCAAACTGTGGCTCTAGTATTTTACACTCAATAGTATAACCTGCAGTTTGCCTCTAGGGGACCTGATGATATCAGTTATGTACAGTGTAATTATGACATAAAATAGTTAAGACTGATTGCAAATACGTAAAAAAGACATTTCACATTTAGTTCTGATCAGTAAGTATTAAATGGAAAGCCTGGGACTTACAACCTGTTATGTAACAAAGAATTAACTACCAATCAATGTTACATTCAGTAGTGTATAGATAGATTAAAGCATAACTAAAGCTGAAATCCTAATACCCCATTTATTTTTGCCTAAGTAAAATGAAGGGGACAGGAATAAGATTGTGATCTCTTAGTCTGCAGTTCAATACTTATTCACTTGAGAATAAGCCCTACAGAACATATAATGTTGTGGTATAATATTATACACTTAGTATACTTTGCACAGCTAAGAAAGCTTTATTTTGTTCATATTTAACCCACCCTTTATATCAGACTAATGTTAATAGGTCTATATATAGTAAATATGTTGTTGATTATAGTTTTATAATCTCAGTTTATTTCTCAGTTAAGCAGAAGTATTAGTATTTAAGATGATTGAATTGCACTGAAATCAATGCAATAAACTTGTTCAAGTTCAATTACCTTAGCTTAACGTGGTCCTGGATTGGACTGTCACTCATGTTTTGCTCACTTCTGCAACGAAGGTCAATACTAAATAGAATCTTGGATCATAAAAATACAGTAAATACTGGTGTGACAATCTGTAGGTTTTCTAATATCAAAGTACATCAAAATATCAAAGTGCTTCAAAATCACAACATTGGGTTATAAATTTCTGACACTTATCAATACTGCATTGTCTTCAATGCATAATATTCTTTAGTACAACTATATGTTAACTGTAATCAAAGTAATAGTTTCCACATCATCCAGTTTTCATTTTTCTATCTGTTTCATTTAATTTAGATGCATATTCATTCTGATGCTTAAAACTTTTTATTATGCAATTTATAATGCATTTATTGGCATTGGGTAATTTCTTAATATTAATAGCGCTGTCATAGTTGGTTCCATTAAGTGTTCTTCAAATCTTGATTTCAACTGGGTCTTCTATCATCATCATTGCCACAATCACCACTACCATCATTCTATAGCATCTAATCATGACAAAAACAAAATGCAGACCATTACAGAAAAAATAGAAAATTATACAATTGAACGCTCTAGAGCAGTTCAGGAGGAACTGTGTGAAAAACTAAAGGCTGGTAATAAAGATGCATGGTTTATACAGCTAAAATATGGAAGAAGCTCACTTGTTTCTTGTGCAAAAGGATTTTATGGGAATTTTAGCTGCCCTGTTTTAAATCATTCAAGAATGAACTCTGATAATATAATGGTTTATAGCATAATCTTCCTAAATGGCAATGCCACAGTGCTTCTCTGTGCAGACGTTATTGAATGGATTGCAGATAGGAAACTAAACACTTGAATGAAGATCAGAACAAAGATTTGTCTCTGTTTAAAGCAAGACGCGACACATATGCACAGGGATCATTCACAGGAACAATTGACTGATATGCCCTAACCTTCAACTCTGCAACAGTGATGAACATAATGGGGCTGATTTGTTACACAAAACAAACATTCAGAAATGTTGGAACGGAAGCGTATGAGAGGTGAGGAAGTGAACAGGATCTTTTTTTAAAAAAAATTAACAAGTACTGTGGAACTGTGTGATGTTCACAGGCAGTTCATATGTGACCGGGAAAAAGTAATAGGGTTTGGCTGCAGCGTGTCCAGAAGAAAACTCTGTTTTATAGGTAAAGACATTTTCTGCTCCTGGAAACATGATTCTTCTAAGAGTTCCAAGAGTTGTTAAGGTAGATAGGAATATAATTAAAATTACTGTTACAAAATAAGTATTCAATTATTCATTTTTAAAATATTAGAATCTAATATTAAATTCTAATAAATCTACACATTGGTAAAAGTGGAAAGATTAACTTTAAAAATTGAAAGCATTTTTTTGTATAAATAGTTTCAAATGACCATTTGTTTAAAGACGTGGTCTCTTAGGGGGGAAAAAGCATTACAAGTCCATTAAAAAAAAAGAAGATGGAATACTCCATAATTGAGAGCCAGTTTGATACAACATAAGGCACTGGGCTAGAAACCAGGAGACAGTAAGTTCTAGTCCTCCTATAGCAGACCTGAGTATTTTATGGCCCATGGTCATATCCAGCCCTTCAGCTATCTCTGTCTGGCCTGCAGCAGTGGTGGCGGGTGGACGTGGGTGGTGGGACAGTAGGCGAGGGGCAGTGGCAGGAATGGAGCCATCCACAAAAGTCCCTGTGGGCCCATGGGAAAATTAATTGCCCATGTCTACCCTACAGGCACAAAGCCAGTTGAGTAACCTTAGGCCAGTCCCTTTCTCTCAGCCCTATGAAGGTGGCATTGGCAAAACCGTTTCTGAAATCTTGCCAATAAAACTGCAAGCACCTGCCCAGGAACTTACCCAGGGCAGTAGTAAAGAAGTAATAAATAGTAAAGTAGTAAGGAACTTACCTTTGAATCAGTGGTGATTCGAAGGCACATATCCAGCCAACTCCCCTCCCCAATTACTAGACACTCCCCTTTCTTTCTATTTGTCTTATGCATATGATGAGATAATGAGAAATCTAAGGAGCAAGCTTACACAATATCGTATAGATCAGGGGTCTCCAACGTTGGCAACTTTAAGCCTGGCGGACTTCAACTCCCAGAATTCCCCAGCCAGCTGGCTGGGGAATTCTGGGAGTTGAAGTCCGCCAGGCTTAAAGTTGCCAACGTTGGAGAGCCCTGATATAGATTATTACTGTGTTGAGCTATATTCCTTCTCTTCTGATTATACACGAAATATAAAGATAGCTTGTATTCTAGAAAAGAAAGAAATGCAGATCTTTTTCTCTCTATCTCTCTCTGTTCTCTACCAGCCCACAATGATTCTAAGCTGGAGCTACTTATCCTGCGTGCAGGCAGAAGAAATGTTTTTTATCAATTATTTATTTGATGTCTAGGCTGCTTGACTCTGGTCATCTTACAACTTAAAAGAGAAAAGCAACAAAAGCAGTTTAAGTGTATTGACAGCAATACCCCTCATAACAAAACATTAGACGTTCTTTTTCCATGAACCATTTGTGTGTCCTTATTAGAAGCATTCAAGAAACTCTCATATTATATGTCTAGCAACAACAGCATGTGTCTAGCAGAGCAAAAGAAAACTCTGCTGTCAACTCTTTCGGTGGTGGTGTGGCATCTGTAGGAAGGGCTTTATCTCTGACTTATCCAGAATGGAAACACTGTGATATTGAAACACAGTTGAAGTGCTGCTGATAGCAGTTTACCTTCCATACTGCATGGAAAGGTAGGTTTTTACATACTTTTAGTAGCAATAGCAATAGCACTTAGACTTACATACCACTTCATAGTGGTTTACAGCCGCTCTCTAAGCAGTTTACAAAGTCAGTATATTGCCTCCAATAATCTGGGTCTTCATTTTATCAATCTCGGAAAGATGGAAGGCTGAATCAACCTCGAGCTGGTTAGGATCGAACTCCTGGTAGTGAACAGAGTTAGTCTGCAATACTGCATTCTAACCACTGCACCACCATGTCTCTAGTAGCTGGGTTCATCAGTCTTTGGGAGATCAATTTGGTGTTAAAGCCCAGAGGACTTGACTAGTCAGTATGTATAACAAACCTGGATTACCTCTATTCCAAGAACTTTCTAAGTAGGTTTTTCTTTGTCCTCCCAGTCAAGAAACACAGCTGAAAAGATAGCCATAATTTTGACCCTCTTCAGCAGCCATTTTGTTTGCCAGACTTGAAGGGAGGTTCAGGCTGAGAAATGAATAAATTGCCTCTTCCTTAAGGTAATGAAATAGGTCAGGCGTGTCAAACTCGTGTTGTCATCATCACGTGATGTATTGCAACTTCCCCCCTTCACTAAACCAGGCATGGGCATAGCCAATGTGTAATGCATCTGGTCTGTGGGCCGCAAGTTTGACATCCCTGGAGTAGGGCCTGGATAGGTAATCCCAGTTAAGGCAACTTCCATACATGCTTGAAATGATTTGAAAAATAAAGCCACTTCCCTGTCTTTGGTAATACTTTCATTAAAGATGGTGTTATACAAATAAAACTAAAACACTCTACATAGAGTAAACAATATAAAAAAGGAAAAAAAATTAAAAAGTTCAGAAGAAAAGAAGAAACTTCCTTCTTCCTCCATCTTTTGAAGGAAAAAAAAATAAGTCTTCTTTCCTATGCTGGTTTTCTCATCCTCAGAACCATTTGATTACATGTCCCATCTTCCTCAGCAAGAGTGGCTCTGTTGATAAGAAGAGGATGGTAATCTAAAAAATCAGAAGAGATCAGGGAGAATTGAGCCTGCTTTTCTTAACAAAATCTAATATGCACAATTGAAAATAAATTACACATTGTTGCTTAGTTTATTCCTGTCTCTGCTTCCTTGTGATGCATCATAGATATGAGTCCAACTGTTATTAGTAATAGTAATTTTAGTTAATGTATTTTAATGTCCATTCATCTTGATAATTATTATTTTTTTAAAAAAAAAAGTCGGCCGACTCTATACTATGTAAAGAACCAGTTGGCTTTCTCTGCGGAGAAATCTCCAAACCATTTCTTTGTTTGGCATTGAGCAGTCCTTCTTAATACAGTGAATAGAAAATGAATTAAAGAAGGATACATAGAATATCTTTTACCATATTTACTTACTGCTGTCTCACTTCTTATCAACAATTTTATTACAGAATTATCTGCTTCCATCCAGGTCCTAATTTATGTATCTTGTCTTCTTTGTGCTCACTTTTCTTCACACAGAAATCATCGGTAAAATAGGAACAGCAGTAGGATGTAGGAGAAATGTGTCAATAGTTTTGCACACTTCCCAGTTTTATTTTTTGGAAGCATACAATTTTGGGAATTTGCCTGAAGTTAATAACGTTGTATGGCTGAATCTGGCTTCTCTTGTTTCCTTTATTTTTCAAATAGAAGAGCAGAAAATGGCCCTATCGTGTGTTTCTAACCACAGTTGCTCAGAATCTAGATGTTGATCTAATGCTAACTTGCCTACCATTCACTTTTTTTTTTGTTAAAACTTAGGGGTTCAAAAATCCAATTTTTCATATAAGCTGTTGTTATTCAAATTGCTCATGATGAAGCCCGGGGCAGAGAAAGGTTGGTGCCTTTTTCAGTTCCTCAGCTGATGAAATCCTCAGGCAACATATATAATGTACTAATAGGAGATATTGTGAACCACTCTACTCCTCTGAAAAAAATGGAACATGCATGAAAGCCTCTGAACAAAATGAGCGTATTCTTGCAATTGAAATCGTTAGATTACACTTTTCTATAGCGCATCTCAGGTTCTAGTCTGCTGGCAAAATAATTTCAATAGATGTACTAAGAGAAGAGAAATACCAAGCCTAGCTTTCAACAGATTCCTCCCCTCTCCCTCTTCCACCACCCCCACCCCCACCCCCCATTTTTTCTTCTTCTTTTAATCCCTGTGAGGCTGTGTGATTTTTCTTAGCTGGACTAGAGTTGTGTCAACGGGAGGCTTGCACCATAAAGTCAGAAATGTTAAAGAAAGCTACAAGGAACAGCTTTGAGGCAAGGTTTCAAGCTTTGTCATCACGCTTGAAGAATTTTCTGTTTAATGTACTGTAATGCAGAATTCAATAGGGACAAGTTTAATTGAGTTTTACACAACCCAGTTGGGAGTAGAGCTGCAAGGTAGGTGATGTCTAGGTTTTTAATCTTCCACTCCGGAGAGGCTTGTTGACGAAGTAGTTCTTTCTCTTTGTAAGAAAAAAAAGGAAGCATGAGAAATGATACATCCGTGGATAAAACCAATTGGCAACCCCCAAAGGAATGAGGGCGATAAGGCGAATCCAGCACTTGTAAGAAATAAAAGAATCCAACTGTTCATTTAAATGAGAAACAACACATGTGATTGAGGAGGCCGGGAGGCTTGGTGGATGGAATGAAGAGGAAGAGCGACTGGAAACACAGCAGCTGATTCCAGAGTTAGGATTTCTGGACAAACACTCGGATGGCTCTGAGAGGGATTAAGGAAGAGATAGCTAATGACATTTGTGCTGGTGTTTGCGTGTGTGTGTGTGTGCCTGTGTGTACAGTTGCAAAAATGAAATAAAATAGTTCCGTGTGCATCAGAGAAGGTGGATAAAGTTGCAGGAGAGGTAACGATGCCACTGTAACGCAGGACTTATTTTTTGATATATCTTTGTTCCCCGAGGCTTGCCATAAAAATAGACTTGGACACCGTCAGGAAGAAAGTAATACTTTCTCTATAAGCCTCAGCGTATTAAACTTTAACTATGGAGAGTTTATTCCTTCTAGTGGGTCTTAAAAAGCAGCCAGAGGGATAGAAAAGTGGTAGGAGTGATATATCACTGGATCATTTATACAGCTTTCCTGTTTATACAACCATTTGCAAAACCTTCCTATTTCAAGTCATTCACAGAAACAGTTTCAGAGTGATTTAAACGGGGATTCTCTCTTCCTCATTTTAAACGCTCACAATACATGCCATGAAAAAGCACTTCCCTCTTTCAAAGTCGCATTATATTCTCCCCACCAAAATAGTCCTGTAATTATAATGAGGGTGGGGTGGAGAGAGAGCATCCAAAACTCTTAAAAATAGAATACCAATATGACGAGAGATGTAATCGCCTATTTTACTTGTTATTTCTTTATAAAGATGCAAGAATCGGGCCTCTCCTGGTCTGTATTCTGATTAGTTATATTCTGAATACTGCATTCTGATGACTTAATGCTGAACTCATGATACTGTTTGTGTTCAGATATGCCCCCCCTTTTTTTTTCTTAAAGATTGATTTCTAAGTCCATAGTTAAAAGGAAAAAGGCCATAGATTCTGTGATCATTTTTAGGGAGTGCTTGAAAACACTGAGCCAGGACTGAACAAAGATTCCAGTATTGTGGATTCCCCCCATCCAGTCCTCAACAAAAGTTCCATCCAGAGTAACTAATGTCCTTTCTATCTTCTCATGAACTTTTTCTAAAAAGGGGAGATTGGGGACACATTGCTAATATAATCTGATCCAAAAAAGGCCTTTTCAAATCAAGCTTACAAGGAGGTTTTGACATCTTGGATGTATACACGTGTCAAAATATAAAGTATGAACATTTGAATGCAGATATATCCAGATTTGGATACACATTTTGGTGTGTATGTTGTCTATTGCGCTACAATATTTTAAAAATAATATGCACGCCAAAATTTTCTCCCCGCTCTTTTTTTAGAAACGTCTTGCAAATACCTTTGCAATAACAATAACACTTAGACTTATATACTGCTTCACAGTGTTTTTATAGCCCTCTTGAAGCGGGTTACAGAGTCAGCATATTGCCCCCAACAAACTGGTTCCTCATTTTACTGACCTCGGAAGGTTGGAAGGCTGAGTCCACCTTGAGCCTGGTGCGATTCGAACTGCCAAACTGCTGGCAATCTGCAGTCAGCAGAAGTAGCCTGCAATACTGCATTCTAACCACCGCGCATAGCAATAGCACTTAGACTTATATACTGCTTCACAGTGCTTTACAGCCTCTCTAAGCTGTTTACAGAGTCAGCATATTGTCCCAAACAAGCTGGATCCTCATTTTACTGACCTCAGAAGGATGGAAGGCTGAGTCAACCTTGAACCAGTGAGAGTCGAACTGCTGACAGTCGGCAGGCAACAGAATTCACCTGCAATACTGCATTCTAATCACTGTGCCACCATGGCTCTTAAAGCTCCATTGCAGTTTCTGCAACTATGAAGGCAGTGCTGTAAGCAGGGGTGGGAGGATGTCAGTTTATATGGTTGCCTCAATCAGAAAACTCTTTTCTCTCCCTTTGCTGGCGATGAGTTTGTGACATCCTTATGTTCCGTAGCCTTGACTGTATTTGTGCAAGGCCACTTTGCTGGGCATTTTATTCCTTGTGTTGTTCACTTAGAAAGAGATTCTTCGGTTATTCATGTAAAAAAGAGACAAAATAGCACCTGTTTTCAGGATATGCTGTACATATCCTGAACAGGATCTATTCATCCAAACTAGCTGCAATTGTACAAAAAACAAAAAACAAAACCCAAAATAAAATAAAATAAAATAAAGGAGGAATCTCTGCACATATTTCTGAAACAGCTTTTTGTTACAGTTGCAGAGAGGTGGTAAGAAGCACGGGCAACAAAAGACTGTGAAATCCCACATTTGGTTCTTGAGCATAGAATTAGAACATGCTCTTTAGCACTGCCAGTTTCTTATGTTTCTTGCTCAATGAGCGTACTCCATAGGCAGCAAGTCCTTGCTTCATATACCCTCAGATAAATTTACTTAAGGAGAAAAGAGATACCAGGTGTTGTTCCCCAATCCAAAATGAACAAAAGCTCACAGGTGAATAAATAACCTTTGAGATTAAACCAGCATGATGGCTCTTCTGCCTTTGCATACATTTACTGTTTTATCATGTGCCTTGTAAAGCAGGCAAAATATCAGGGAATGTTTTCTCCCAAGTTCTTTCTGATTTATTTATTTATCGGTGCCTTTGAGTCATTATTGACTCCTTCAACCGCCCAGACATATCCACACTATTTTCTTGGCAAGATTTTCACAAGTCGTTTGCCCTCTTCCTAATACTGAGAGGGAGCGACTGACCCAATATATTTAAACCCACAAACCCAGCTGGTTTGTGCCTAGGACTCATAGTCTCCTGGTTACTAGCCCAATGCCTTTAATCACCACACCAAACTGGCTTTCTCTTTCTGATTTACTGTAAAAATACCTTTTTTTTTTCCTGAGCAAGAATAACATGCAATTTATATTCAAAAAGTGAACATTTAAACCAGCACAAAAATTAAACAATTTTTGCAGCAGGTATAAGGGTTTTTTGATATCTGGCAATGGGATGATTTTCAAAATGAAAAGAAGACTATCCTTTGAATGTTGGTCAAATATATATAAAACTGGCTCTCAATTGTGTACTGACAAATTTAATTAATGTATCTAGTGTACAATGCTCAACAAAAAAAGTTATTCTCATACATAAAAAAAAAACAACAACCTTTTTTCCTGCCAAGATCTGACGATTTAAGCATGCATTATAGTGGATTCAAGAGAGTATTGGCTGCTTTATCCCCCCGAAATATTCCAGGACAGGGATTAGATTTCACTATCACAGCTCATGAATAGACTATAACTGTAAGAGAAGGTTGAATTTTGCCCAAGATGCACATATGGTGAAATGTCTTGAAAAAAGCAGTCAAATAACTGGAATTGGCATTGTGGCTCATTTCAAAAACTGTCTTGCAAAACTTCCAAAAAATATTCCTTGGAAGCAAATATATCTGATTCCCTGAATAAGTAGTGACATCCAGCAAAATGGACAAACAACGTTTTGCTTGCATAATGGCAGTGTCTCTTTCCCTATTGTTCCCCTATACCTGTCAAATCAGCTCTGAAAAATCCCACTAACCCAAAGCAGATTTGGGGAATGTGCAGGAGGCAAGAGATAGAATCAGTTCATCCATTATTTCTGTTCTGATGAAGACCACAGTACGCAATCTCAGATATTCTCATTGCCTACTGATAAACAGAGCCATGGTGATCTATTCAGAGAACATTCCTTATTCTTATGTTTCTATAATTTAAGTGACTACCTCATTTTATCTGTAACTAAAGGAAGATTATAATTTCCCTCTGTTCATCACTTGGGCTTTGTCTAAAATAAGACAATATTGCACATATGTGAAATATTATTATATTGACCACAATTTCCAATATTAAATTTTGTCAGTACTGCAATCAGTAGAACAGTGATGATTAAAGCATTTTACTTTCATTGAGGTTATAGAGGAAAAATGTTTGTTATGATTATAAGGAATCTAAGGACAATCATTTTAATGGCTTTTCTCTCTTGAGAAAAAAATTCATATCATGAAAATCAGTATGAAGTAATTTTTGAAAGAATACAAGTATCTGCCCTATAGCTTCCAAGTCATCTACAATTCTGGTTCTTGAAGCTTACCCAAAATTATGGGGGGAGACATGGTAATGGTTGGTGGTGGTGGTGGTAGTGTAGAAAAGTACACAGACTATTTAATAGTGAATGTTAATAGAAAGTTGTGGGGAAAGTTACATAATGGGGAAACAAGGATAAACAAATTTATGCATAGAAAGCTAATATGATTGAGAGGAACTTGGAAAAGAGCTGGGGGATTTGATCTTCATGCAAACCACCTTGACCTCTTAGAGAAAAAAGCAAGATATAAATCCACATCCTTATTGTTATTCTTCTCCTGTAAAATCTTCCTTCTTGTTTGAGCAGGACTCTAGATGTCTGCCCAAATTGACTATATATAGCTTTTTACCAACCTCTATTTAAGCCGAGGGTATTTTAAGCCAAAAATACCTAATACCTACTGAGCTGTTCATGTTTCAAACAAAGATCTACATTGCAGCATTTAATGATAATAATGAGACTGCTGTATGTGAAGCTTTTTTTCTGTTGCTATATTTATGTACTTAGAGGCAGCATCTAGCTGGGACATTAGAGCCTCCTTCCTCAAATTGCCAAAATTTAGTAGATAAATAGTGGCTTTAAGTGGTATGGGGATTTTGTCATTCTTGTTGTTGTAAAATATAAAGTCCCAAGCTTCCCTTCCCCAACTATAATTTGGGGAGAAAAGCCAAAAATTCACCGCCATTCTCTGATTATACCAATTTATCACTATCCATATCTTTTGTGTGCTTTTGTATTAAAAATGTAATATTGGAGGAAAATGTTTGCCTGTTCAGTTTTAAGGGTTAAAACACATTGGATTGGTTTCAAGGATATTTGACAGATCACTAGCCAATCAGGGTGAATTCAGTTCCCCCCTTTAGAACCCGCATTGGCCAGCAGATAACAGCTACATTAATGTAGCTCTAAATTTTCCCTCTACATTTTTCTCCGGCTTGTCTGTTCACACACAGATTTAACACATCAAAATTGGAGACATGGGTCATAGCTTTATCTGTACCCAAGTGTCTAGAAGTTTAAGTTCATGTATTTTGTTGTTTGAGTGGTGGTATGGATTCTTCAGAGAAATCCTGACCTTCTGACACATTTGAACTACTTTTCAAAGGGTTCTTTTATTTTGAGTGGGATGACAGTCCATTAAAATGGAGCACTGTATATTCCCAGGGCACAGTGCAATGTTGGTAATGAAATCTGCTGAAATTGCTGGCACTAAGGAATGACTTATACCCAGGAAATGAACAATGGGGAAAATGGTGTGCATGAATCAACTCGCTTTCTTCATGCTTTTAAACAGGAAAAATGTTGAGACCCGTGTGTGTGTGTGTGTGTGTGTGTGTGTGTGTGTGTGCGTATACCAGACAGATAAAAGAAATGTTAAATAGAATTTTGTTCTTCTAAACATGCATGTCAAGAAAGGCAATTTTAGTTCTACAGTGGTTTAGCATTTTGTTTTTTTTCTGCAATAAAGCCATCAGATCAATAAAAAATTATGTAGCAGATTATTATTACACTGAGCTCACCATAGCTCTAATCGTAAATAATACAGCAGTTATCCTGGTTATATTAATTATAATTAGAATGCAGATAATGCAGACGGTCTTTTATTACTCGAGCCAAATCAATTTTCCATGTTATTCAATGCAAGGTCACACAAAGTTGTTCAAGCTCTTCCACTTCTTATGAAATGACCTGCATATGGAAGAGACGGTTTGCGTAAGACACACGGGCTGAAAAGTGCATTCTAATAATTGCAGGCAGGAGTATCTGCCCATAATAGCAAAATTTCATTTTATAAAGTAAGCAGTGTTGTAATCCAAGATCCTTTACAATGAGCAATCCCATAAATTTTCTATCAGAAATCAAGATGAATTTCAGACATTTCTGCTGGGATGAAATTTATGTTGAAAGTTTAACTATGTGAAAGTATTACTAAAAATGTACATCTGAATCAGTGAGGCTCTCAGCATACACACATCACCTAGGAATAATTTTTGAGAACAAGTAGGTCCAGGTCGGAGTAAGGTAGGTAGGCACATAGATAATTGACTGTTTAGATAATGAGAAAATTCTTTTAATCTTAACTGTCAACACAATTATACTTGATCCTTTTAAAAAAAGGCTTGTTCTGTAATCAATGATTCAAAAGAAATAATATTGTGATAATACTTGAGATATACTCAGATCAGGAAAATCCAGAATCAAGGCAAAGTTTGATATCTTATTGATTCTTGGTGTCCTTTTCCTTTTCTTTCCTTTGCTATTTTATATTATATGTTTTTCAGTTGTAATCTACCCAGGACTGTTGTAGAGTTGAACAGTCTAAAAAATTAAGACGTTAAGTTAAATTAAAATTCCTATTTTTATTTTGAAAGATAAAAATAATGATGTTGCAAATTATTTTGGGTAATGCTATTCCAATATAGGAAAATATATACACAGGAAAGCAGATATATAGGTACAAGCAAACAGTCATATTTTATCAGCAAAGCAATAGACTATCTCTTAATGTCACACCACCTGTGTTTCTTGGCTTTCCGTATTGTTGGTGCCTGTGACTCCATCCACTCTGAATATGGATGGTAGAATTTTAGGAGAATTCTTGGGTTATACAACATTGACTAGTGAACCAAAATATTCTTCAAAGTATAAATAAAATTATAATTCCTCTAAAATTAATATAGAACTAATTACTTGGTTCTCTTCTCTTAAATATTGTAATAGGTACCTGAAACCAGAACAAGAGACTAGAAAAGACAAATTTAGATATGTCCATTTTTCATGAAATATATCTAAATACTGGTTGTGCTAGATGGTGGTAACATAAGAAGAATCCATTAATGGCCAGGCACCAATTTTTACAATATATTACAGGTCCTGCATATGGATACAGTCACCTATGCTAGTTGGCCTCCTAGAGATGAGATTGGAGATTGTAAGGAGACTGGTCCACCCTGGACATATATTCTTATGTCCTGTCCAGTGGTGGGTTGCCCCCAGTTTGGACCGGTTCTATAGAACCGGTAGTAAAACCGGCAGGAGGCTCCGCCCACTGACCCGAATGTCATCAGAAGCGATCTGCGCATGTGCAGAAGCTTCTGCACATGCCCAGAAGAGTGCACAAGTGAATGAGCGAAGCTAACGCGCGCAGGCACAATGCAAACAGGTAGTAAGGGTAAGTAGAGCCCACCCCTGGTACTGTCACAACCATTTAAACTGATGATCCTGAGTTCCTGTTACCTGACATTGTCTACTTGTTATTTGCAAGGGGATTTTACTGGGTTTCAGAAACTGAGTGTATGTTCAAGTACAGACACAAACTATTTCCCACAACTAATAGGATTAAGTGACAAAGCAAGGAAGAAGTATGTGAGATAAAAATGCTTGATGTACCAAAAGTTTGTTTGAGCAGGTGCATAAGGAGAGGGAAGGAGACATTGGTACTGTGGGAAGCTAACATAAAGGGAAAACTTAATTGAGCTACTTGAATTCCAAGAGACCATAGTTTTAGACGGAAATTTAAGGAAGAGATCTATGGAGATTTTCAGTCATCCAGGTCATGGTTGTCCCAAAGGTGTTTTTTCAAAAGGCAATTGGACTTCCTTTGTTTTGCTTGAAGATGTTTCACTTCTCATCCAAGAACTGAAGAAGCTTCTTGGATGAGAAGCGAAATATCTTCAAGCAAAACAAAGTCCAGTTGCCTTTTGAAAAAACACCTTTGGGATGTTCAAGGAAGAGGACTCCAAGCTAGAAAGCCTAGGTTGAAGTTTTTCTCAAATTGTTGCACGTCAAAAATATATCTGTGTCATATTATTTTCACCGATTGTTTGATGCCAGATACAATCGTTTTGTTGAATTTGGAATGGAAAGCTTCCAGCTGACAGTATGGAAATTGCAGACGGTGTGCTAATGTTTTAAAATATTGTTTAAAGGGCCTTAGTATAAATATGCTTCTTAGAGGCCATTATCTTTCACTCTCATTCTGTTACTTAGAATTTTCTGTGTCTCTGTGTGCAATGCGCAACCTGTGAATGAAAGTGCTCTTTTAAAAAAAGAATTCCATCTCTGAGAGGAAGCATGGATTGACATGGTAAGTATCCATGCTTCAAATAATAGGATTTGGGAATTATGTTCAGCCCAAACCATAAGGGAAAAAATGTCTAAAAGTGTCCTTGTCATCTGAATTAACTTCCATGAGATTCCACTTTAAAATGATATGCCTGATGTTATTATTTTACTGCCCAAAACTGGGAACACTTCCAAAATTATTATATTTCCAGATTTAAAAAGTAAGCTTTTTAAACTACTCCTTTTGGAGTGAGTATGGTAAGAGGTGGCTCTGTAAAATCCTTGAAGCTGAGACTTTAAATTCAAGCTGTCTCTGAGTAGCCTTATTTTATTTTTTTTGTTTCATTGTCCTTTTTTTGAAGGGTATGTGTGTATGAGTGTCTGTCTGTATGTGTCTTCAACTGTGTAACTTTTAAGTTTTTATCTTTAGGCTTACATTGTAAATCAATTGCAAGTGTTTTACAACACTGAAAAATAAATAATATAGGGACGAAGGAAGGAGATGGGATGAAGGAATCAAGCAAGGAAGGAGACATGGGAGGAAGAAAGGAAGAAGGAAGAGATGGGAGGAAGGAAGGAAGGAAGGAAGGAAGGAAGGAAGGAAGGAAGGAAGGAAGGGATTTTCAGATTATTACTTTTTAACATACGATACCAAACAGTAACATTATGTGAATACAATACGATGAATACTAAGCAGGTTGTTGCCATGACCATTCTTTCTTTAAACTTTGTAAATAAAGCACATTTTATTCCACCAAAATAGCCTAAACAGTTGTACAAACAATCCCTAACTGCACTGGGAAGTGCTGCCTTTAAAGAAAACCTTCCAGCACATTCTGCACCTTTGCGGAAAGGTTACCAGTAGCCCTTTAAGGCAGTCATAAAATGGCTTTGTATTTCTCTTTGATATGTGCTCACTTTCTCTACTACTGTGTTAGAAACGCTCTTTATGGCTCTTGATCACAACATGCAGGAAAAAGTACCAGCTGGACTCAGCGTGCTAAAGTCAGTGATCTCTAGGTTACATTTGTGCCCCCCAAAAGACTTTCTTTCCTGTTAAGCTGCTATGTACTTTAGTCTGTCACTGATAACCAACAAAATTGCAGCATTGTAATTTTAATTGGCTACTACCCATTTATATCCTTGAGATTTTTCCTTTCTTTGTTTCCCTCCAGCGGTCTCCTTTTGTGGTTGGCTCATCTGCTCTGGTGCCCATAGCAACACCCATGTGTAAAGCCTATCCACTTCCAAACACCAGAGGTTCGTTCTGCCGTTTCAGAATAGCAAGCTTGCTCCTAGAGTCACTGCTCTAAACAGCTTGCCAGCTTAGCTCTGCATGGTGTTTTTATAATATCTTAATATTGTTCCGCCTCATTCACCCAGAGTTGTTAAAATCTATTGGACAGTTAAAGTTACAAACACAAGGCACAGTGTACAAAGCTCTGAAGTTATTGGCAGAGACATGGGAGAGGGGTGAGGGGAACAAAGGAATTTTATCAACTTTTTCAAAATGCGGTTGGAGATAAAAGCTCGATTTAATATTTCAGATTTCTTTTGCAACAAGACCAAGCCTGAAGAGAAGAGGGGATAATTGGGAGAATGACCTTGTCTCCATCATTTCTTTTAAAAATGCATTCTCAACTTTTAAAGGGAGGACAGTAAAAGGAATCACAGTTCTGACACAGCATCTAGTTCAGAGTTTCTCAAACTTGGCCACTGGAAGATGTATCCCAGAATTCCTGTACCAACCTTAAGTTGAAGTCCACACACATCTTAGAGGTGCCATATTTGGGAAGCATTGATATAAATGGTCGCTCTGTCAATCTGTTAGGGCAGGGGTGTCAAACTCAATTTCATTGAGGGCTGCATCAGGGTTGTGTTTGACCTCGGGGAGGCCAGAGTAGGCGTGGTCAGGATGGGTGTGGCCAGCTTAATGTCACTCGTGTCGGGGGCACCTGTGGTGGCCCAAGCGCTCTGCCAGCAAAAACAGGCTCCCGATCTCCATTTTCAGCTGGGATGGCCTTCTGCAACCCTCTGCCAGTGAAAACGAAGCTCGGGAGGGCCACATGCAGCCCTCCCAAGCTACGTTTTCACTGGCAGAGGCACTGTTTCCAGGGCAGCCCCATGGGCCAGATCTAAGCATCGTGCAGATCAGATGCGGCCCACGGGCGTTGAGTGTGACACCTCTGTATTAGGCCAAAAAGAATAAAGGAAATCACACATTTCTCTTAAAGTTAGTTTTTTAAAGTTTAGCCCCACATTTAGTGACGCCTCTGCTTTCAAAGTCAAAGCATACTTCATCGGATGCAAGCATCTCTTGCAAAAAGACTATTCAAGGTAGTCTCAAAGGTAGACTCAAAGGTGCTTTTACAAAAGCAACTGGACTGTTTTTTTTTTCTTCGAGGAAGACATTTCACTTCTCATCCTAGAAGTTTCATCAGTTCTGGCAGGATGAAGCTTCTTGAATGAGAAGCAAAACGTTTTTCTCAAAGAAAAAAATAGTCCATCTGACTTTTGTAAAAGCATGGCCTGGATGACTGAGAATCTCTGCAAATATTCAAGGCAGAGGTACTTCTGAGTGCTTTCCTCACCATCTGTGTGAAGGCAGAGGAATCTTTCTTTCTATCCTCCACATTGTTGTACATCATTCCATCATTTCAAACTTTTAAGGAGGTAGTGATGAACCTTTGAAAGCTCTTCCTCAAAACAACAATAATAAACACCCTTCTGAATATTCCAGTTTAGCTGTGCTAATTTCATAGAACCGAGAGAAATTTACTGGAGCTAAACAAAATTTTTCACATGTTCAGTCTTCTGAAGGAGCTCCTTCTAGCAAGTCAATAAGTCCTGTGACCTTGATAAAGTGACCACATTTTTTTGCTATTTAGTATTCTAAAGCTTCTTGCACTTTTGCATACGAAAAGAGGAAAAAGGGAAAAAAGCAAAGGAGTAAGATCAGAGGATGATGTAAATGTTCTATACAGAAATGACTACAAAAAGTTAAAACACATTCTGGAAGAGCTGGCCTTATATGTAATTCTATTACTTTTACCTCTCACACATCTGCAGTTAAATGCATAGAGGTAAAATCTTAATACATAGCAAGCAATTATGGGTTGTAGACTGTGGGCCTCTGTTTTGAGTGTGATTCTATTTAGAGGACGACTCTGAAAAATTTTATGTCTTTTACTCAGGAACAAAATGGCAGAACAACATTAACCACAGTTAGAATGGAACAAAACTCTGGAAAATAATGAGGATTATTCCAACAATGCCAGCTTTCAAATTCTGGTTTGGGAGTTATTGGAAGTGATGTTGCTCTGGGCTTGGTTGACATAATGAACAACTGAAAGAAACCATATAGGTCAATCAGAATAGAGCTGGAAGGGAACTTGGAAGTCTTCAATCTCCTGCTCAAGCAGGAGATCCTATATCATTTCAGATGGGTGGCTGACCAGTCTTTTCTTAAAAACCTCCAGTGGTGAAGCACATACAACTTCTGAAGGCAAGCTGTTCTACTGGTTAATTGTCCTTACTTTTAGGAAGTTTTTCCTTAATTCCAGGTTGCTTCTCTCCTTGATTAGTTTCCACCCATTGTTTCTTGTCTTGCCTTCTGGTGCTTTGGAAAATAAGTTGACCCCCTTTCTTTTTGGCAACCTCTCAAATACTGAAATACTGCTATCATGCCCCCCCTACTCTTTCTTTTCTCTAGATCTAGCCAAACCCAAATCCTGCAACCGTTCTTCATATGTTTTTGTCTCCAGGCCTTTAATTATCTTAGTTACTCTTCTTTGCACTTTTTCCAAAGTCTCAACATCTTTTTTGTAATGTGTTGACCAAAACTGGTTGCAGTATTCCGGGGACAATCTTACTAAAGATTTATAAAGCAGTACTAATACGTCACGTGATTTTGATTCTATGCCTCTGTTTATACAACCAAGGATTGTATTAACTTTTTTGGCTGCTGGCTCAGCCAATGTTTAAGTGATTGTCCACTAGGAGTCCAAGGTCCCTCTCACGGTTACTGTTTTTGAGCCAGGTTTTGCTTAATCTGTACTTGTACCTTTGGTTTTCCCTGCCTAGGTATTAAACCTAGCTTTTCTCCACATTAAACTTTATGTTGTTGGTAGGACCCATTATTCAAGTCTGTCAAAATCTTTTTGGATCCTGAGCTTATTGTCTGGGGTGTTGGCTATTCCTGCCAATTTAGTGTCATCTGTAAATTTAATGAGTTACCTTTCTATTCTTTGCATCTAGATCAGTGGTTCTCAACCTTCCTAATGCCGCGACCCTTTAATACAGTTCCTCATGTTGTGGTGACCCCCAACCAGGGGTGGGTTCTAAATTTTTTTTACTACCGGTTCTGTGGGTGTGGCTTATTTTGTGGGCATGGCTTGGAGGTCATGTGACTGGGTGGGCGTGGCTAGCTGGTAATGTGACCGGATGGCCATGGCTGTGTGTATAGGGACTACTCAGAGGGCTGAAAAAAGTCATTTCTGACAGGTCCTCGCACTTTTGACTGGTCCTCACACTTATGACCATCCTCACATTTATGCCTGTGCAGCATTCTTAACAACTATGTCACTCATTTCACAACTGCTTCTCTTCAACATGGTATAAGATAGGGCAAAAAACGTAAAATGTGAGGACAGTCGTAAATTCGAGGACTGGTCAAAAGTGCGAGTACCAGTAAAAAATAACTTTTTCAGCCCTCTGAGTAGTCCCTGTGCACAAAAGGACTACCCAGAGGGCTGAAAAATGTGATTTCTGACAGATCCTCGCACTTTTGACCGGTCTTCGCAGTTATGACTGGTCATCATTTATGCCCATTGTACCATTTTTAACAACTATGTCACTCATTTCACAACTGCTTCTCTTCAACATGGTGACAAGATAGG
Organism: Arizona elegans; assembly: GCA_022577455.1. Lineage (NCBI taxonomy): Eukaryota > Metazoa > Chordata > Lepidosauria > Squamata > Colubridae > Arizona > Arizona elegans. The sequence continues at coordinate 13,288,913 of JAKOOJ010000002.1, read as the reverse complement.
GCAAAAACATAAATTGTGAGGACCAGTCAAAAATAACTTTTTCAGCCCTCTGAGTAGTCCATATGCATAAAAGGATACAGCAATAGAGAGGGATGAAGGAAGGGAAGGGAAATTAGAGGAGGAGTGAAGGTAAGAGAGGGAGGAAGAGAGGAGGAGAAGGCGAAAGAGGAAGTAGGGAGAAGAAGAAGAGGGGGGGAAGAGAAAGTAAGTAAGAAAGAAAAGACAGAGGTGGTAAGTTTGAGGAGAAAGATTGCTGTACAATAAAAAAGATGAAAGGGAAGAAAGCCAACCCCAAACAAATATTAAGATATTAAGATAATGAATGAATTGTTAAACTTTAAAGAATAAAAGAGAACAAATAGGAATAAATAGCAATAATTAGAAACACACATACAAACTTATACAACGTATTTTCTTTGAACAGAGTATTTGGCCGGTTCACAAATTTAAACAGTTGTAGGAGGTTAGCACCCACCCCTTTCCTAGAAGAATGAAATATTTTGGGAAATATTAAAAAGGCAGAATATTATATTTCCCTGCATGAGAAATGGAGAAGCATATTTTACAGACAAAGCAGCTCCCACCTTCCTGCCCCCCACCCTTTGTTAATGGGCCAGAGGCAGAAAGTCAATCCTTTGTCAAAGGACATTTGCAACACAATAGCAACAGAAACTAACACAATGGGCCCCATCAAGCCATGTGATCCTGTCCACCATTAAACCATCTTTCCAAGCAGTCTCCATGTTTCCAGTGTCTTTTTCCCCACTTGGAGCAGAACCCAGAAGGATATTTCTTCCAACACAGTATTTAGTCATTTCAATTAAATTTACAATTTCTATATTTCCTTTTTACCATATTTATTCCTCATCTATTTTTTTTAAAAAAAACAATATTACCCTTCATCCTCATCTCTAATCTTAATCAAATTCAATTTTTCCCTTCTATTCTATATTATACCCCTTCACATTGTCATCTATTTTTATATCCATCCTCACATTGGTTAATTATGTAATACAGTTGTTTAATACAAATTCAACATTTTAATATAAATCAATTAGTTATATAACTACCTTTTTTGTATATTAATCAATATGAACATGAATATTCCAATTATTTCCATGCAATCCAATTTCTTACAAATCAATTAATTATATTTACCAATAATAATAAACCAAATAATTTCCTCCATATATTCCTCCAAACCACAACCATTTCTGCTTTCAACACAATATACAATTAATAGTATCTCAATTATTACAATTCCCTAGTTAAATAGAGCTTTTTTTCTTTTGTGTTTTAAAATCCTGAATTCTCCTCTTTTTCCCTAAATTTCCCATTGTTTGCACCTACCTTTTTTGGTGAGGAAAAAGAAAAGAATTCTGCCTGCCTAATTTTCCAACCTTGCAGCAACAGCAAAGCAGTTTCAGTTTCATGTTTCAGCAGGGAAAAAGGGAAAAAAAATCTGCTCCAGGAGAGACAAATCAGCTGAAGCCTATGCTGAAGCTCCGGGGGCCAATAAAATTACAAAAAAAACCACCGAACCCTTTGTTAAATTGCTGGCTCCCCCGCCCCTCGCCCACCACTATTTATTGGCAATAAATAGTGGTGCGGAGGGGCGGGGCAAGCCAGCAATTTAACAAAGGGTTCGGCTCTAGGACGGCCCTTTGAAGCCCCGTGGCAAGAATTTGAAGTTTTTTTTTCCTCTAGCCATCAGCTGGGACTTCGGAAGCAGCAATAGATTGGGAGTGGGTGGGGTAAGCGAACGGCTGGCGATCCAACAGAGCAGAGAGTGAGGGTGAGTGAAGGCGTGGGGGGGGGCGAGAGAGGGCTTTGGCGACCCCTGTAAAATGGCCGTTTGACCCCCAAAGGGGTCGCGACCCCCAGGTTGAGAACCGCTGATCTAAATCATTTAGATTAGGATAGGGAAAGGAACACAGATTTTTATATTTATCAACTAGGAGGGCAGTGAATAAAATTATTTAATTGGAAATGGTATAATAGAGCTGGACCTTTGAAATGTTCACATAGTTGTCTTTAGGAAGTTATCTAATTGAAAGCCCTTCTTGGTGTGGAATCTGCTAAGGCATTTTGGATAGATGTCTATCCAGCCTTTGTTTGATGACTTCCAATGCTTGCAATAAACCACTTGGTGAGTAAACTGATTCCATTGGTTGACACTCTAATCTTGAGGAAATTCCTCCCAATTTCAAACCTTAATCTGTTTGTCTGTAGTTGTTAAGATTCACTTAACAACCATGTTACTAACTTAATAACTGCAGCGATTCACTTAATGGTGACAAGAAAGGTCGTAAAAAGGGGCAAAACTCGCTTAACAAAACTCACAAAACTCATTTGAGTATATCACTATTATTTTGTCATTAGGAAAGGCTGCCTTAAATTCCTTTTTTTGGCCCATGACAAAGTACACAAACACTATGCAGATTATAAATACACGGGACCACATGTTTTATAGCGGAATATAGGCTTAAATTGCAGAAAAATAAGAAAATCAAGTGTGATGCTACTAGTTGTGCTTTTCTCTTTTCTTTTTTTCTTGCTTACTCCTTATGGCAATCTATAGGGTTGGAAGCCATTATGAGCTGAAAAGAAAAGCTAATAAATCCACCTCAAGGTATTCCCTATTTAGCAAAACATGAACTTCCTGCTAGAAAAATGTTGCTAATAGATAAGCAGTAGACTATGACCAATATTCCCAAACCTGAGAAACTGTGGAATGCTTTTGAATTAATTTTTAGTTCTTCAGGTGTTTAACAGCTGGAACTGTGGAACTCTGTGGGTCTCACTTATATGCATATGAGTAGGATTGCATTGTTATTTGTTACAATCTTCTGAGAATTGTTAACATAATCCCATTAATGCAGAATTCTGCAAGATGCTAAGCCCTCGGGCTTGATAATGATAAATAAATAGGGATACCCATAAAATGTAAGCAGAGAGGAATTCCTATGGCCTTCATACCAAGAAGCTTTTTACTTGCACAAAAACTTTACGATATGAAAAAAAAGCCTATTCTGCAGCTTCAATATCGTTTCAGCACACCAGTGCTGAAACGATATTGCCTGTTTATATATTATGTAAACCGTCTATTTACATAAGCACACAAAACAGGCATACAGAGTTATTCCAATTTACCGGCATGCAGACCACAATTTACCATTGGTAAATCATAACGCTGTATTTTACAAATTAAATTTGTGATTTTTAAGAGGCAGCATTCTGTCCCTCTGGCATGTGGTACATTTGGGGAAAGCAGTTCTGAAATCACAGAATGCATACATTACCACTCTTTGCTTAGCAGCTAAAATGTACATTAAGATGATAGATAGAATCAAGCAAAAACATTCGTAATTATATAAAAACAATATTTATCTTAATATCAATTGCTTTTTGTTTTATTATATATATTCAGTATTTTTTTTAGAAATACAGGTAGTGCTCAACTTACAATCACAACTGAGCTCAAAATTTATGTTGCTAAGTGAGAAATTTGTTACATGAGTTTTGCCCCATTTTACGACTTTTCTTGCCACATTTGTTAAGTGAATCATTGCAGTTATTAAATTAGTAACATGGTTGTTAAGTGAATATGGTTTCTCCATTGACTTTGCTCACCAGAAGGTTGCAAAAAGTGATCAAATGACCTTGGGACATTGCAACCATCATAGCATCCAAATGCAAATCACGCGGGCATGGGGATGTTGCAACAGTCATAAGTGTGGAAAATGATCATAAGTCACTTTTTCAGTGCTGCTGTAACTTCATATGGTCTCTAAGTGAACTGTTGTAAATGGAGGACTACCTGTATGCAATTTATTGATGGACTAATTAAAAAAAAGAAAGTCAATATAAAGATTGGCTTAGATTGTATAATACTTTATCCAAATGCATAGTGTAATAGTGTAATATGCATAAAGACTAGTGACTGACCAATGATGTTGCTAAATCATTAGTGTTCAGTGAAGCAAATAAACCTGCTAGTTCTTCCATTGCAAGTCTCTCTCTGTTCAATGGAAACATTGAAAATTATGTTTTCTGCCACAATTCTTTACCTTGGTCATCCAAGGATAACTATATCATATGGAAAAATTAAAACACTGCCGTAGCCTTTGTTCTTAATTTATGACGATTCGCATGGCTTCCCTCTTCCTACGCTTGCAAATAAACACACATATAATTTATGCACACACAAAGAAAATGTAATTGGTTGTTTTTCTATGCAAAAGACATTAACTTACCCTAAGTATGCTGATCTCTTTTCCTATATTTTCTTGAACAACTAACTGCTCATTTGTTTTCCAAATGTGTTTTATTGGGGCTTGTGCTTGTATTGTGTACCTTTCTTATTCTAAAAAGTGCCTGCTGTTCTACTTTGACCTCAAGAAAATAACACCATATAGTTTTGAAATAGGAATCATCCTTAAATGGCAAAATATTAATAACAGTAATAAGGGAGAAGCAGGCATGTAGAGGTAGAGGAAGAGTTACTTTAATTTATGAAGAAGACACTGAAGTTATATTACAGATCATCCTGAAGAGGCTTTCAGTTTCACATCTTCATACATTTACGCACAATACGTAGTTCATGTTAGAAGAGAACTGACATCATTTTGGACAAGAAGTTACTGTTGGTTTTCAATAAAGATAATCAGAGAAGGTTCTAATAGGTTTTGGGAGGGCATTCCTCTGTTTTTGAGCATGATCTGAAAGAATGAAACACATATTCTATTTAACATATTTTATGTAATATGCACTCTTTAAGAACAGCAAGGTTTTTGTTTTGTTTTGTTTTTTAATTTGATTTATATGCCGCCCTTTTCCGGAGACTCAGGGCGGCTTACAGTGCACTAAGCAATAGCCTTCATCCTTTTGTATATTTATACAAAGTCAGCTTATTGCCCCCACAACTGGGTCCTCAATTTACCTACCTTAGAAAGGATGGAAGGCTGAGTCAACCTTGAGCCTGGCGAGATTCGAACCTGCAGTAATTGCAGGCAGCTGGTCTTAATAACAGGGTGCTTTAGACCACTATACTACCAAGGTTCATGTGTTCTTATTTCCTATATATAATCAGGAAAAGCAAGCCATTTAAAACATAGCAAACCAGGTAGCAAACCAAATCTACTCAAAATTATTACAATTCCAAGATTTCAGATGATATCATAAAGTTGGTGTTATTTGTTTCTCTTTCTTGACTTCCCAACCTCTCCCACTCTCACTGTGTGTGTCTTTCTCAAGATAATTTGAACTACTGACATAATTGTGGAATATATTATTTTGCATTTCTTTTATGTATGAAGATAGCCACTGAAAAGCCATCTCTTATTTTAGTATAAATTCTATGTCAGAAAATAAAATAAGTCTGTTCTCAAGCTTACATTAAATGCCATAGCAACCATTATTACTTTTGCTTTCTTTTATTATTAGTAGTATCATATGTGGAGCTGTCCAGTCACACTAAATAAATAAAGTGAAAGACTGCACCATAAGTATTGCCTGGAACTCGACATTAAAACATATTACAGAAATTCCATATGATCTTCATTAGAGCCTAGCTATTTTCAGCTGACTTCAGTAAGTATGTATGAACTTCATACTTCGAGATTACAAAATCATCTTCAGAATTTATATTCTGTATGATGACTTTGAGGTGCCTCAAATAGCTGCTCAGAGGAAGGATTTTTTTCCAGTAAAGATTCTGACCTCCACTTGCATGGTCCTCATTGCTTTTATTTATTTACTTGATTTGATTTGATTTGATTTGATTTGATTTGATTTGATTTGAGTGTCTACCCACCTCCAGAGCTCAAGACAGAATGTACAGCAATTGCTTATCCAGTTTCCCACAGAGTCCAGTGAGGGTGACTGGGCTAGGACAGAGCAAATGGCACATAGAAGACCCCATGATTTTCCACAGTAAAGTGTAGACTTGGAATTTGTGGCTCCCATATCCTACCAGCTACTTAATACTGGAGGAAATCTGGGTTTCTTCATTGTAACATGGCATCCTGCTACAATTCCTATATTGTCTTTGATAATTTTACAGATGCCAATTTTCATTTGCATTTGGATAATAGTGTGTAAAACCTCAATTTATTGCAACATACAGCAGTAGGGTTTCTTTTTTCCCTTTTGAAACATTTTTTTCCATTTATAAATAGTATACAATTCCCTTTTTGCCTGAATCTGATTATTGCTTTCCATATTGCATTATGTCTCTTTTGAGGATGATAGATCTCAGTTTTGTTACTCAATAAGATAGCTTTGCAATAAGTTTTTTTTTCTTTTATTTAATTTTCTAAAAGAGATACGTTGAGATATAAGGCAAAATAGATTTTAATCTTAATTATGCATTCCACAGTATTATAAATTACTAAAAATTACTTCCAGTTTTGGTAGAATCTTACAGTGTGCAGATGTGGCTTTCCTTGGTAGAAGCCATCTTTACTGAACTCAAAATTTCCATAATGCTGTCACATTCTGCATGGAAAGCAGATTTACAGATAGGTAATCCATGTAAGATATTTTAAAGACAGCTTATTAAAGGATTGAAGCATGCTGTTAAATTACATATGCTTTCAATTGCTGTGAGGAGCAAAACGCATCAAGAACTACAGCAATTTAGCTACAGCTGGAGAAAGACCTGTGTTAATTTTCAATGAAAGGTCCTTTACACTTTTTCTTTAAAAAGATTCTCTATTTACCTTTATGTTATATAGGGTTCTTTTTAATATGGTAAAGTTCGCCAGAAGGTTTAAAATGCGTATGTTGAAGAAATTGAAATTTGGCCTTCAGACAAATCCTGAGCTTACAAAATGATTTCTAAGTTCTGGTCTGCACTTTTGGTAGCAGGAATAACTAAATCTTTGCATTTTAAACATTGCTAATTATAAATGTCTCAAATCAACGTTCAGTGTTCATACCACTGTGTTCTTCCTTGAAGTGAGCTGTGATTATCATGTTTTGTACATGAAATTGTTTGAGCATCTTGGATGGTGCCCCCATCTGTCTCCGAAAACACAAGACAATGTGTCATTCAACATGCCATCTGCTCTTGTTCCAATCTTCCTTTAAAATGGCTCAAGAATTTTGTTTAAAATATAGGGTTTTTTTTTTTCATAAAAGTACTCCGAATAATATGTTTGCTGATATTTGTCTTTATTAAAATGTGAGGGTATGTACACATATACAGTCACAAAGAGCTTATGTTGAAGCTGATGTCAAGTGCTGTATGGAACATCAGAATTAAAAAATAAAAAAACAGCCTTGCAGAAATGCTGTATTGTACAGATGCAAAGACTGTAGACCTGAAAATAAGCAGCCACATATGAGCATCCGTGCAATTTTTCAAAAAAGAAACAGAAATATAATTGTGTCTTTTAATTTCATGTCATTATTAGCACAGGATTTTAGAGCTCTAGCCCAGAGGACATCCGTATTTTATGTATTTTAAAAAAATATTAACCATATATTCCTATACTGAATACAATTATAGATTATTTTTATTTTTTTGTATATGTTTTATTTGCAGTTTTTCTTTAACAACCAACATTTTTTGTGGACAGTGTAATGACTGGGTTAACATATTTTTCACACAGTGCTCACAGTAATAATACAATTACATATACAGAATTTTTATCTTCCAACTTCTAAACTAATGTGTATAATGTGTAAAATAATATATAGATTATTTTTATGATTCTCTTCATTTTTATATCAGTATCTATGATTTCCTATAGCATGCTTTGCCTATTGATAGTGATGTGCATGTACATTGACATATAATTATACCCAGACATATAGAAAAATAGAAATAATGATGAAAGCATTCACTAATGTAGCTATAATGTAACTCACTACCTAATTTTCATAGAGTAGCGGTAGTACAAAATTTATTTATTTTACACGATTAATCTCCTCATATGCAAGGATATAGTTTTTACTTTCATTTTAAGAATTATCCACTGGTTAAATTTTTCTGCCAGTAATATGAAAGCAAAATTGTCATATTATCTTTTTTAATAATGACAAGGTAGTATATTTTCATTCTGAAATATTTATAGCGTAAATTAACAAAATGATGTTTCTATCCTATTCTAATAAATCTCCTTTTGCATACATGTTAAAGGTTAATGGGAAGATTTTAAATTGTATTACATTTTTTTTTATAATAAATGAATGTTTAAGATACTTATGAAGTCATATATTCCTTGTTATTTTTTCCATGAATAATAATTTAAGAAATAAAAAATGCAACAACAATAGATTGCTTAAAATGCAAGATGGAACTAATAAATATAGAGTAATAATAAATATCTATTGGCTGTACTTATTGGGAAAATATTATCGAAAAAGGTTTTTTTTATCATACCTTCAAACTGCACCTTATGTTTTTTTAAGAATGTTTTCAAGGAAGTCTACAACAGTGTTAAATCCACTGGAGGGGAAAAAGAATTTTAAGACTCTAAAAAATAGTCAGATATTGATTAGTTCGTTTTACTTTCTGTATAACTACAAAAGTAGAAATATAATTCCAACACACATTATACTAATCAAATATTTTGCCAAGTAAACATGTTTAAATAAGATTAAAGCATATATCTAAGAAAACAAAACAATAAATGTAAATAGTTTTATATTAATAGAAATATGAGAATGCCCTTAGGAATTGTTGTTTATGGAAAAATACTGTGATAAGACAAAAATATTGGGTTAGGATGGAGCTATTTGAAGGTCAAATAAATTCAGAATTATAAGTGAAAAATTGAAATGTAAATACACAGATCTTTGATAGTGAAGTAATTAAAATGTATGGTTTTGCCTACTGTGTATAATAAAGGCTTATATTTGTTCAACCATAAAAGTTATTTAATCATTTTAACCTTGGAATTCTACCCCACAGGAAAAAAACATACTTAATGGAAGTTAGTTGAGAAGCATTAGAGTATCACAACATTGACTGAGCGAGAAGGCATGGAAAATTCAAGCACGGCTTATTTACGCTATAATACTATAACAGGTTGCATGGCAACCAGTGGCATGGGCTTTAAAGTTACTTTATCCTTAGTTTAGGAACCCATACTTAGCCAGATCTCCAAGTTGGTAATTTCTACATTTTTCTCAGGTTTTGGAGACTAATTTCTAGGATATTTTCACAATGATCCAGTCTCACATTTTAAATGTTTGATGAGCTAAAATCAAAAGTAGCTTCAAGGAAAAAAAAGAAGCAGAAGTATTTCCTGAGACGTTGTGGTTGTTAAATATTAAGGCTGCCTTGGCCTCATATAGCAATAGCATTTAGATTTATATACTGTTCCATTGTTCTTTACAGCACTCTCTGAACAGTTTACAATGTCAGCCTATTGCCCCCCAACAATCTGGGTTCTCATTTTACTGAACTCAGAAGGATGTAAGACTGAATTTACTTAGAATCCAATCACGTTCGAAACTCAGACTGTGGGCAGAGTTAGCCTGCAGTATTACATTCTAACCACTGCACCACCAGGGCACTGAAAGCACGGTAGAGATAAATGTCCACTATAGTGACAGCCATTTACGATGGAAAAGGTTAATGGAAGTTGACTTCCTTTTATCCAGGACATGGCATATAAGCACTGCTGAATCAGTGTCCGCAGTATTGTCAGGGATGCTACACATCCTCTTCATGATCGATTTTCTTTGTTTCCTTTTGGGAGGAGGCTTCATGGTATCCAAAGCAGAATAACTAGATTCTGTAATAGTTTGTACCATATAATATCAACCTTGTATTTTGTTTTAATGTGTGCCATTGTGTACACAGAGAAGTAACAATAAAGGTTACCTTATTTTATGAGGGATGCGGTGGCTCAGGGCTAAGATGCTGAGCTTGTCGATCGAAAGGTTGGCAGTTCAGGGGTTCGAATCCCTAGTGTCGCGTAACAGGGTGAGTTCCCGTTACTTGTCCCAGCTTCTGCAACCTAGCAGTTAGAAAGCACATAAAAAATGCAAGTAGAAAAATAGGGACCACCTTTGGTGGGAAAGTAACAGCGTTCTGTGCACCTTTGGCATTTAGTCATGCCAACCACCTGACCACGGAGACGTCTTCAGACAGCACTGACTCTTCAGCTTTGAAATGGAGATAAGCACCGCCCCCTAGAGTCAGGAACGCCTAGCACATATATGCAAGGGGAACCTTTACCTTTACCTTATTTTATATCTTTTAATAGCAATAGCATGTAGACTTATATACTGCTCCATAATCCTTTACAGAACTCTCTGAATGGTTTACAAATGTTAGTATATTGCCCCCAGCAATCTGGGTCTTCATTAATGTTACATTTCTGGGTCAAAACCTAGGCTGTTACCTATATGCCTTGTGATGCATTGAAACCAAGAAACAAACTATATTTGAAATGTCTCAATGGTTCCTGATTCAAAATATAGCAGGGATACTGTGGGCATTAAAGTTGAGATAGGAAGATGCTCAGCCACAAATTGGCTGTTTTCAGAGGCTGGACTACTCACCCATTACTGTGTACCAAACACTGTGTACTTTCCTTTTTTCTGTCTGAGACACCAAGAGTGCGAAAAAGTTACAGGGAAGGAAATGAAGAACAAATAGTGAGAGACAAAGAGAAATAGATTTAAAGACAAACTTGATCTGTCCCCGTCCACACACACACACAAACACAGCCAGCCAAGGGTTAAGAAAGTACTTGGCACGCACACAGGTCATTATCTCAAACTTGGCAGAAATATAATCACCGTCTGCCAAGAGGTTTTACTGCAACAGATAACATAAAATTACATACGCATTGCAAATAGTCCAGCAAAACAAGATCCCTTTCGGCAGCTTCAGATGTTGTTCAAGTGACTATCCAAAGTTCGTTTTTGTTCGTCACAGAGTTTTACCAGCCACCACCCTCTCTTATATAGTCTCTGGGGTGTGGTCCAGTGACTCAGTTCTAATCCCTAGCATGCCTCCTTAACTGCTGCAACCGTTTATCACGCCTTCGTTGGCGTGCATCCAGGAATGACGGCTCTCCTTCGTTCTCATCCGAGACACCTGGCTCCTGGCTAATCTCATCTCCCTCGGCCGGCACCTGAGACAGTGCCAGAGGGGAGGGGCCTGAAGAGGGAGACTCCTCTTCCTCATGTTCGGAGCTTTCTTCCTCCGATGAGATAGGCTCAGAGGGCGTGGCCACAACAAAACTCAAGTAGGATGACTGATGAATAGAAAAGATAAAGATGGGTAAGTAGAACAATATGTACAGAAAAAAAGGAAGACGAGGATCAAACAGAGGTTGGAGGGAAAGAATAAGACAATATTATTAGCAGACAACCTGACATGTTCAAGTGTCTGGAGATAATTGCACAGTTGACTTGGACTGGTTTATAAAATGCACAGAGCAAGAAAGGCCACCAATGACTCCCAAAACAACCTTGCCTTAATAAAAGATGTTGGGTTGTCACTCCTTTCAAGTTGATTCTGAGCATGAAAGAATTTCTATTTTTTATGTGACTAGAGAAAGATTTCTCCATAGACTTCCTTTAGAGGAAATGCACCCCCCTGGAAATAGTTTTCCATATACCCATGTTGGAAAAATGTCTTCCACGTACTTTTTTGCAGTTTTATGTCTTCCATACTTTGTTCTCTGATTATGTGCTAGGGCGTGTTTTGTATTTACTCTTTTCATTTTGCTGTGATTTTCTCTTTTCTCCAGTTTTCTGATTTTAAAATGTTACCTGTGTTGATATTTCTTCAGCAGTATAATTTGAAGGCTGAGCAGGGAAAGTATTTTATTGACTTGACCCTAAGACTTAACCTGTATTAGTTGCAAATACTGAAATAACAGCCTGCATTCACAGCTGAATTTTATGGCTGGTGATTTTGGAGATGATGGTTTGGAGGCTAAATTCAGCCTTATTTTCCATTAGTCAGATAGAATATTCTTGCACAGCTTGGAAGAAGAATCCAAATTGTCTCCTGATATCTATTTAAATGCATAGTGTCAACACAGAATATTTATATTATGAAAGGGAAAACAATATGGGTTTTGCTGTTAACATCATAGTTCTTTTTGCCACCTATACCAAGTTACTTCTCTCAGTATATCTGCAGACTTGGCTCCAGCAGCTCTATTCAAATTTAGCCACTATCTTTTAAGAAAGGATGGAGTAAAGATTCTATTTAGGCCTCTGTGATATGCTGACAAGTTTCTTTGCAGATAAAGTCATTCATATTCTCTTAGAGTTGAATACTGCTTGGGCAGAGTCCAGCAAGTTGATTTGGACACTGTTTTGCAAGTCAATCTGAGATGTATTTTCTTTTCTTTTTTCTTTTTTCTTTTCTTTTCTTTTTTTTTTTTTTGAGCATGTGGAGACCAAAGTTATAAATAAAGTTTTTCTGCCGCATGATTAGGTTGGATTGATGTACCATCTGGCCTATTTGAGTGACTGGACAGGGTGTTTGTTTATAGTTGGATTTGGGATGTGGTTAATCATTCTTGCGGGAGAATGTGCATCAATTCATGAAAAGACCATATCTAGATTCAGAACATTTGGAATACTAGCCAGTCAATCTCCAGCATTTCTTTTGGGACATGGTAGGATTTCAGGTTCAAAGGATCCTAGAGGAAGGGGGCTTTCTAAACTCTTCTGGGTTTTGGGACTATGTATGGGACTGAAATATGGACTCTATGGAACTGTTGTCAGGACCCTGATAGAAAAAGTGCATTCCTTTGAACAGCATTTTATACAATCAACTGTAGGATCTTTCTAGGCCACTTGTGAGGATGGGGGATTAGCAAGGTGTTGCAGTGGTTGTACTCCTTTAATTCCAGTTGGTGCACCTGGGGGGTGGGGGAAAGGATGGCATTGAGTGCTGCTCCAGTGTGGAATACCAACAAGCTCAGCTCTTCCCCTCCATGTTATTCAATATCTACATGTAACTATTGGGAAAGGCTTTACTATATTTTTAGCTTTTATGGAATGGAATGGAATACTTTATTTGGCCAAGTGTGATTAGATACACAAGGAATTTGTCTCCGGTGCAGAAGCTCTTAATGTACATGCAAAGCAACAGAACAATGTTTATCATAACAATAATAATACCAAGGGGGGGGGAGGAGTAATGAATGGAATCCCTGCAGATTTTACTTCACTAGTTCTTGCTGATTTTAGGGATGGTATTCATCTCCTTTTCAAGGCCATTGTGCCAGCACTGTCTGAAGACGTTTCCGCAGCCATGCGGCCAGCATGACAACACAGAGCACTGTTACTTTCCCACTGAGGCAATACCTCTTAATCTATTCGCATTTGCATGCTTTTGAACTTCTAGGTGGGCAGGAGCTGAAGTGAGGACCGGAGCTCACCCTGTCTCATGCCGCAGGTCTCGAACCAGAGTGGCCAGCTTTCCAACTGACAAGCCCAGTGATTTAACGGTTGAGCCACCATGCGCGCCCCCCCTCCAAGAAAGATAATAAGAAGGATAAATAATAATGCTGCAGTCATACTACTTGGGTAAATACACATGGACATTAGATAGCACTGTGAGAATTAGTTGTGCAGCAGAGTGATGGCCTGAAGGAGAAAAAATTGTCCCTGGGTCTAGTTGTTTGGGCCTACAGTATTTGTCATATGCTTGTAAATCACCTTCAGTCACTTGAAGGAGGCAACGTACACATTTTGTATAGCTAATTATATAGGCAAATAAATGTACAAACTACAAAGTATTAAATAACTCATGAGAAAGATGCAAATATGGCAACTCCTGAATGCAATACTGGAAGTTTTTGATTTAATATTAATGACTGAATTTTGACTGTTGTAATAAATATTGAATGCCTATGGGAAAGCAGAATTAATTAAACTTTGTAATGACTATTGGGTGACTACTGGCATATGCCTAAGGATCAACAAGTGGGTTCCTACTTTTTTTTTTTTTTTTTACATGGAAAACATTATTGAAGATAGTTACATTTTTGGAGATGATTTATTTTCCCAACATAAAATAAAGCAATTGCTAGTCTAGCTTTTAATTATGGAAACCTGTAAGAGTTGCAATGACATTTGTTTATTTGTTTTCTAAGAATGATGTAGTTTTTTTTATTAAGTTATTTGAATAATATCTGTAATATGTAGATAAGATTTACTTTTTTACCACAGATAACATAAAAACAATTCACCTACAATAAGTACTGAATCACGACATATTTACAAAAAAACGGCTGCTTCTGAGGTAACAATTCTCCAAGAACTTGGACAAGGGTATAATGTAGTTATTTTTATCCTTTACTTTCTAGAAAATATTTTGTTACAATAGAACCTTTTTTGAACTTTGCTGAATAATAAGAACATTAATTAAAATTGTATCAAAATTGAAAAATAAAACAGAAAAAAAAACACCTGTTCTGGTTAGAAATAAGATGCCCTGTTGTGGGTGTTCTGAAAGAACCTTTTTCAGCATTTTGTTTTTGGGGAGAAAGAATGATGTTTCAGAGAAAAAAAACATATCCCATCAAGCTGTCGATTTTCAGAAACTTTTTATTCAGGTTTCTTCTTTGGTTATTGTTACCGTAATATAACTTTCTAACTGTTTTAATCAGTGCATACATTTAAACTTTTGAAGGCCTTTTATGTATATGGCCCATTCACAGAAATAAATGCTATAGTGTAGGACCGGGGTGTCAAACTCGATTTCACAACCCACAATCAGGGTTGTGTTTGACCTCAGGGGGGCCGGAAGGGAATGGCCAGCTTTACATCACTTGTGTTGGGGGCGCCTATGGTGGCCCGAACACTCTGCTTGTGAAAACAGGCTCCCATTTTCAGCCTGGATGGCCTCCTGCAATCCTCCGTCAGCGAAAACAGAGCTGAAGAAGGTCGCATAGAACCCTCCCGAGTTCTGTTTTGGCTGGCAGAGGCACCGCGGGCCAGTCCTTCTCTGTTTCCAGGGCAGTCCCGCGGGCCAGATCTAAACATCCTGTGGCCCGGATCCAGACCACAGGCCTTGAGTTTGTCATCCCTGGTATAGGATCATGTCACAAAATTTGGAGCCTGGAAAATACTAGGGAAAAGGTCACTGGAGACTGCCAATGTAGCTAATCTGATGTCCATGATGACATAAATGGGAGTGAAATCAATTACAGATTGTCCTCGACTTACAACCATTCATTTGGTGAAATTCAAAGTTACAACAGCACTGAAAAATGTTTACATTTACAACCAACGTAGCATCCCCATAGTCAAATGATCACAATTTTGTTGCTTGGGGTCGCATGATCTCCATTTATGATTTTCCCAGCCAGTTTCTGGCAAGAAACATCAATAGAAAAAGCCAGATTCATTTAAAAACTATGTGATTCACTTAATAACTGCAATGATACACTTAACAACTGTGCCAAAAAGGTCATAAAATTGCATATGACTCACTTAACCGTCCACTTTGCTTACCAATGGAAATTCTGATCAGAGTTGTGGTCGTAAGTCGAGGACTACCTGTAATTAAAAGATCATTTCTCCTTCCTCAATATTATAATGCAGAATTCCCCAACGTTTCCAGCTTTGTGGACTAGTGGCGGGGGGGGGGGAGAGGATGCACCTTCCGCTCACACAAATAGAGTGCGTGTGTCCATGCTCATCCACTAGTCATGCAAGTAAGGATGTGCACTCACTCTTCAGTCGTTTCCACAGCCGAATTTCAAGCCCCTCACAGCCCACTTGTGGGCCATAGCCCACAGGTTGGGGACCACAGTTATATGTTGGGCACCCTGGTTATACACTGAGGGAGCACTCTGCCAGTTGCAGAACTGCTTTGAGACTACCGAGTAGAGTATATTTGAACATTTGGAGCTGCAAGAATTCACTGACGCTGTACTCTCATACATTAAAACATGCACAGACAATGTAACAGTGAATAAGTGCATTAGAGTTTACAATAATCATAAACCCTGAATGTCAGCAGAGGTACAATCACTTCTGAGAGCCCGAAACTCCACCTTCAAGACAGGAAACAAAGACAAATTCAATGAGACCAGGGCAAACTTGAGAAGAGGCGTTAAGGCGGCTAAACAGAAATACAAACAAAAAGTAGGGAAGCATCTTGCAGATAATAACCCTAGACAGGTGTGGCAGAGGCTACAACATCTAACCAATTATAAGGGAAATACGATGAAAATAGCCAGTGCTGATGCCCTGCTGGCGGTGGAGCTGAATAGCTTCTTCGCCCGCTTTGAGGTTAAAAGTCCTGTCTCTGTAGCTCTAGCTCAAAGGCCCTCTAATCTCCAGCCACTCACCCTGCTTGAAAATCAAGTGAGAGCTGTGCTGAAGGCCGTAAATCCCAACAAAGCTGTAGGTCCAGACGGATGGTTGGGGAAAGTGGTAAAAACCTGCACTGACCAATTAACAGGGGTCCTGACAAGGATTTTTAATGCATGGGAGCACGATGGGCTAGAGTCCCATTGTGCTTGAAAGCAGCCACCATTATTCCAGTTCTGAAGAAAGCAACCATAAACAGCCTGAATGACTATAGACCGATTGCACTGACGTCTATAGTGATGAAGTGCTTTGAGAGACTGGTCCTACAACACCTCAGGTCCTGTCTTCCACCAAATTTCGATCAACACCAGTTTGCTTATAGAAGTAACAGGTCGACAGAAGACTCCATTGCCACTGCTTTACATACTGCACTGAGACACCTTGAGAAATCTGGGAATTATGTCAGAATGCTTTTTATAGACTATAGCTTGGCCTTTAATACCATCTTACCAGGCATTCTCACTGAAAAGCTGACTGACCTGAATTTCACTCCCCTCATTTGTCACTGGGTCAAAGACTTCCTGACGGACTGTCCACAAACAGTAAGGGTTGGGTCCTTGACATCTTCCACCCTGAAACTCAGCACAGGCTCCCCTCAGGGCTGCGTACTCAGCCCCTACCTGTACTCACTGTATACACATGACTGCATATCCTTGAATCCATCCAACATCATAATAAAGTTTGGAGATGATACAGTGGTGCTGGGGCTTATAACTGGAGGGGACGAATCAGCATACAGGGAAGAAGTCCAGAAGGTATCGTATCCACATGGTGTTCAAAAAACAACCTATATCTAAATACTAGCAAGAAAAAAGAGATGGTGCTGGATTAACAGAAGCACAGAGACGAACCTGCCCCATTGTATATCAAGGAGGGCCATGTGGAGAGGGTTTCCTCTTTTAAATTCTTGGGAGTGCTCATTAGTCAAAATCTCACCTGGAAAAACATGTCCCTGGTGGTTAGTAAAGCTCAACAGAGACTTCATTTCCTTAAGAGTCCTGTGGAAAAATCAGCTGATGATTTCGTTATATCGGTCCATGAAAGAAAGTGTCCTCACATACTGTATAACAGTATAGTACGCTGGGATAGGAAGGCACTACAGAGAGTGATCAATTCAGCGCAAGAAACCACTGGTTGCCCTCTAACACCATTGGATGACATCGCCAGGTCTCACTGTTTCAGCAGAGTAAGGAAGATACGTAGGGATGATTCACACCCTGGCCAGTGTCTCTTTTCACTTTTACCATCAGGCAGAAGACATCGAAGTATAGCCAGATGGACAAACAGGTTCTACCTCTGGGCTGTCAGACTCCTAAACACAATCACAATCACTCCATGTACATATGGAAACGTATGACGGGTTTTTTTCCCCAATTACTTGTATAATGATTATTCTCTATACTATTTATGTTGTCTTGTATTTTCTGTCATGGATTGCACCAGTAGAGGCTAAACCAATCTCGTTGTATACATGATGTACAATGACAATAAAGGTGGTGATGATGATGATGATGATCTGGCTGTAGATTTGGATTTTGGGTTCCAGCAAAGTGTTCATTCCAGGATTCTATTTAGAGCTGATTATATATATTTAAAAAACTGTATTGTGCCATATACAATTCTTTTATAGCAAATAGTTTGGTTCTTTTGCAGCAAAGAGAACCCAAACTCATTCGTGTGTGTGAGAGAGGGGGAGAGGGGGGGAGGGAGGGAGGGTTAGGGTTAGGGTTAACAGCTGAGGGGAGGAAGAGGTTTTATTTCCTCCCAGCCACACAGAATCTCTAAGGGCCCAAATTAAGAAGAAACATTCGTCTCTATTGCTCAGTTTGACTATCTATTGAGCAATCTTTTTCAGTATGCAACAGGCTTAAAATTAGTCTCAGTATTAGATTTTCTTCCCAAATATCAATGCATGATTACAGCATCTGTGCAGATGCTGAAAGCAGGACAGATCCACCCTTTCCTCCAAAGACTTTGTCTCAAATGATGTTTTGCTGACCTTAAGGAAGATAAAGGGGGGGGGGGGGGGGCATCACTAGTGTTGAAGTAAGTATGACAGAGCTGAAAACCTAGCCATACATTCTACCTGCAATGGAATGTCCCAAATTCTCATTAAGGAACAAAATATTTACTGAAATGTCCCCAATGATTTTTTTTTATGTTAACCAATTTTGTTAGGCAATATGATTGTTTGAATAGAATAGAATAGAATAGAATAGCATTGCATAGCATAGCATAGCATAGCATAGCATAGCATAGCATAGCATAGAATAGAATAGAATAGAATAGAATAGAATAGAATAGAATAGAATAGAATAGAATTTTTTATTGGCCAAGTGTGATTGGACACACAAGGAATTTGTCTTGGTGCATATGCTCTCAGTGTACATAAAAGAAAAGATACATTCGTCAAGAATCATAAGGTACAACACTTAATGATAGTCATAGGGTACAAATAAGCAATCAGGAAACAATATCAATATAATCATAATTTTATCATAATTTGATTATTGCTAAATCTTAATTCTACTTTTTAAGTTAGGTTATTTTAAACTTTAAAAGTTTGGTGTTGCTATTGATTGGAGAACAAGTGTTTCTGATGGACTTACCTGTCATATTATTCATTTTTAGCACCAATTGGACTTCTCCCTTTAAACCTAGAATAGAATAGAATAACAGAGTTGGAAGGGACCTTGGAGGTCTTCTAGTCCAACTCCCTGCCCAGGCAGGAAATCCTACATCACTTCAGACAAATGGTTATCCAACATCTTCCTAAAAATTTCCAGTGTTGGAGCATTCACAACTTCTGCAGGCAAGTTGTTCCACTTATTAATTGTTCTGTCAGGAAATTTCTCCTTAGTTCTAAATTGCTTCTCTCCTTGATTAGTTTCCATCCATTGCTTCTTGTTCTGCCCTCAGGTGCTTTGAAGAATAAGTGTTAGTTATGTCAATTATTATTATTATGGTTCATCCCGCAGTAAACCAGATGTTTAGGCTTCGTTTGGCATTTTTATCCATCTATCAAGTTATTCTGAAGGTCCTTGGGATAAGCAGATGTTGTTTAATGGTTTTAGAGATATTGTCACAGGTAAGGTGTGTCAATTTTTTCAACTTTCAATTTTCAAACATTATGGGTGCTCAAAGTTGTGACGTGCCTTGGGGATTGTAAAGATATTTTGGTTACTTTAATATAATTTAGATGTGCTTGATAAGTAACTACATAAATATAACATTTTAACATTTTGTTTGTTTCATTTGAAGTCACAAGCTGTTACAAATTAAGCTACCTTTTGCTATAGCTCACAATTATTTGATTTGATTTTACAGTGGGTGTCTTGTGTATGCATACATGCTTATTCTTTCATGTACGATATTTTTCTATTTATAAATATAAAGTAGAATATTAACATTTTGATAACTGACAAAAATAATTCCATTGAAGTTTCAGAATCTAAATACTTATTTGTACGTCCTAAGAATGTGATTTATGCTTCAACCAGAGAAAACCTTCCTGTTTAATAGAATTATTAAGGGAATTATTTCAAATAATTCAGGTAATCGTAGCTTAACTGTAGTTAATGTTTATTAATCGTTCTTTTTTTAGGGAGTCTTTTTGGCTTTTCCCACAAAAAATTCAGAACAGCAACAATAGAAGTGATTTTTTCTATTTTTCTCCTTTTGGGGGCATTGTTTTGTGCTTTGGGATTGTTTTTAGTCATAGCTTGTCACACAGGCACATCAGAAGCCCCAAAAAATGAACATGGAGCTAGTAATCCTTCTTCCTGACGTGTGATACTGAAATACATATTTTCACTGAGATACAATTAAACTATTATGACCACAAATGAATGTTTCAAAACAGTTCAGATCTCCTCATTTTCCATCAGCCGCTTTCACAAAACAACAGATGTTCATTTGATTAAACTTATGGGAACTTGCCCTATACACTTTTATAATGCTAGGGTTTGTTTTCACAAGCGAATCTATCACCTGTAGTGACAAACAACTGCTCTTGCTAAACAGGTCTTCCGATTTATAACAGAAAGTTCAGAGCATTATGGAAGTTTAAGAATTAACAATGTTTGTTAGTAAACAACCAAACAAACCTACTGTATAGATAGTCATTCTAGAGATGTAAGCAAATGCAAAACTGTTATTGAAATATTGTGTCTTTAAAAGCATTTAGATAGGTAGACAGACAGACAGACAGATGATAGGTTTTTTTTTAAAAAAAGCTTTTTTTTTCATTTTCAAGTACTGTGTAAAGAATTGGAAAATAATGTATGTATATTTATACATGAATGTCATTATTATTGTTTGTGCCTCTTCTCTGGAATAATGTTTCAAATCCAGATTTTAGAAAACCCAAATATACACAACACATTTGATAAATTATTAATGAAGTAAGATTAATTAGGATTAATCTTAGTGGTGGGTCCAATAGATAAATTTATAGTCAACAGATGGTGGCCTACTATGGGTACTTCTGGTCAAATCAATGCATGAATTTGCCTGTCTGATATATTTTCTTTATTAAATACATAAATTTAATTATTCCATAAGAAATAATATAGTCTTAACATGACTAATTGCAGATAATCACTTGCTGAATGTAAGAGTAGATTTTAAATTGCCATCAGCTTGAAAAATGATGACAAATAATAATTAACTATTCTCGCCAAATACATGTCAATTGTATATTTGCCTAATAAAGTGTATTTTGGTGGAAAGTGACACCATCACAAAGGGAAGGATCAACAGGTTAGACCTACATTTTGAGGAAAGGAAGGAGGAAGGGAGGGAGGAAAAAAGGGAGGGAGGGAAAGAGGGAGGGAGGAAGGAAAGAAGGAAGGAAGGAAGGAAGGATACTAGTAGGGGCATCTATGAAACTGGATATAGCTGAAACATGTAATTGGCTCTGGAAGCTGGCAATTGAAAGGAAAAAAAATGACAGTTAAAAATGAAAGTTGTTGAACAAGAACAAATGAACAGAGAGAATCAGGGCTTGGAAAGAGGAGTTGATTGGCTGGCTGGAATTCATGAGAGAAGTGCTCTATAGTATAGTGCAATAGGTTTAGTATGGTCTTTTGTGTCAAAAGGAAAATGGAAATTACTTTACAGTACTTAACTATAGGAGAATAGTTGTGCTGGGATGAATAGGCAAAATTATAAAATTTGAAATGCCAGCAACAAGTAATCCTTAGTTACCAACAGCCTCTTTCAGTGACCATTCAAAGTTACAACAGTACTGAAAAAATAAATTTATGACCAATGTCCACACCTACAACCTTCACAATGTCCCTTAGTCACATGATTATAGTGATTATAGTCAGTATTTATTACTTTGTGCCTGACCTGTTCTTTTTCATTTTTTTCATCCACTGTACAACAGAGAGATTGGAGGGGAAGGATTGTAAGAAAGTAAGCAGGTACACAATGAGGAGTACACTTCAAAAGCAATGCATTGGTACTAATAGCCATGGATACCCTATGTAAATAGCATCTCCCATTATGTGACTGATTGCGTTCTTAAAATCCGTTCCTCTCCAATCTCTCCAGTCTACAAGGAAGTGGGGGTGGGACACCAAGCAGTTTCTGAAGGCAATCTGTCCTAACCTGTTTCCCACAAGATCTTGGGAATTCTTAGAAGCTTCTTTTAAAAATAAAATCCGAAGCCAGTTTGCTCAGAATTCAGCTTATTGTTATGAACTGAGTGAATTCCACAACTTCAATTTATGATTCGGATTTGTTGCACAAAGCATCATTTAGTGATGCTTGCTTGCACATGATGCTAAACAAACCAGGAAGCAAAGCAGGAACAATTAATCCAGGAGGATATATTGTGTTGGTTTTTCAGTTATACTAACTCAGGTATTTTAAATTATTCTCATCTGACTTGAGACCCTGCATATCGGTGTCTCCAGTTCCCCGGAAATTAGTGACCGCCTCCCTCAGTTGTCTTTCTTTGCATGCTGTTTTTGGCTTGACCAGTGCCTCCATCTCCTCTTCATTACAATACCTTGATATCAAAGGCAGCAGAAGTTCAATTATTGGAGTTGCACTCCCCCCAAAGGACATACCACTGCTTGCAGGGGGAGAGAATCTTTTAAATGCAATAGAAACTTTGTTTTTAATCAGCTGGGGGAGGAGAAATGGCATTAAATAGAAATTGTGTCATCATTAGAGTAAAAACAAATGGTACCTGATTTGCAGTTCTTGATTTCATTTTTTAAAAATCTCTATAAAGGCCTTTTATTTGCTACTCACTGGTGCTTCGAGGTTAGTGTCCTGATATTTTTCTCCTCTTTTTTCGAGACCTTCTGGATCCATTTTGTCTAGAAGTGCTATATGTGGGGAGCCTAGATTCTAGATCTTTTTTTAGTGGATTGCTGCCTCCAATGAACACTTGTGCATCCTCAGAAAAACTGACTTTTCAGTCTCTTTCATATGCTATTTTAACGCTCTCTTCATATTTTGCAATGCTATTATATGAACGAAAGTCGAGTTGTAAAGAAATCCCTCCTTCTCCTTCAGAACTCTGAGCAATACCTAAACTTTTCTTGCTGGCTACAGAATAAATGCTGCCTGAATGAGTAATGATTAGAAAGCTTTTGGAACTGTATTACCATAGGTGACAGCTCTGAGGAGATAGGCAGGTAATGTTAAGAGGAAAGGATAAGAGGCTATGACATTATGTCTGGAGGGTTAAGGACTCACCGTCAAAGCTTGAACTGCTATTCCTAGATCAATACTTCTCAGTTTAACACTTATCTTGACTACTGGTTAGAGGCTTTTGTAGATATGAACACTGAGAGAGCAAAATAAAAGTGAAAAAAATGATTGTTGCTTTTCACTTATATGTGGATTGCTGAACTTATTTAGGCTTCAGATCCACAATTCTCTGTTTTTCCATGGGGCAAACACTTGATGACCTGAAAATGGAATAAAACCAAGAAGTTTTGAACTGGCAGGCATTTTCCTTGTCCTTTCCCTTTAATTTCTGTCAACATGAAAAAAGTATCAATCATCTTCAAATAGGGCTTATTATATTATTTTTGTTACTACACAACCTCCCTTTTTAAAAACAATTAATGTCTTTTAAATTATATATATTATACTTCTTAACATGCAAACATTAATCAAGTATGTTTATTATAAAATTCATAATATAATTGTCTTTTGGAGAGGCCCAAAGTTTTAAAGATTTTAGATGGAAACACTAACAAATCTTATCATTTTTAAAGGATTTTGTTTTTTACATATACACTTCTATCATAATCTTAGCTATACCAGATATAAGGTTTCTGGCACTCTTACGACTCCAGATTTTTGTAGTTATGCCATCTCCTTTAGTCTGAAAGATCCAGTACTCCTGTAAATAGGAAGATGAATATTCAATTGGAAATATATTCAGAATTGTTAGAGCTTTGGGGGAAAAATCATGTCTATATATGGATTAGTAGTAACTACTATTCTATTTTCAACTACTAGTGACCTGTATGGAGAAAAATCAGTACATCCAAGTGTTTTTACATTGCTCTTAGTGCACTATTTAATAAGATATTCTAAAAAGTGACATGTTATGTTATTATTAGTTTA